>WOAB01000531.1:5180000-6475000 GCA_027886185.1 Rheum nobile | reverse complement strand
GTGGATCACATAAAATCCGCTTGTGAGATAATCTAGTGTGTGCAAACCACCGTCCTAAATTTGCACATCCCTCAAATCAATCACATCCATTTATTTCCTCTTCATCCGACGTCCGTAATTCGTCCACTCGTTTTATCCTAATAGGCTGTTTCACTAGAGCCTATCTATATCTATTAAATATATATATATATAGATCTAGAATTTAGTTCTAGTAAAACAACTTCTTAGAGTAAAACGATAGTACAAATAAGAGCCATTGGATTACAAATGAAGCAAGAGCCCTGATTGAAAGTAAATGGGTACATATTTATACGGTGGAATTGAACATATATGATTCCCATTAATTTAGGGATTTTTTTATCCAAATCACAAGAGATCCTATACCATCCTTTTTTCTTTTAATTCTCCCTCCCAGTTAATCTCTCTCTCCCCGATCCCTTTCTATCTTCCTGATCTCTCCCTCATCTCTCACTCTTCCAGATCTCTCCCTCAACCCGCTCTGATTCCCTCCTCAAGTCTCACCTTTGAGTCTCACCATTACTCCTCGTCGGTGAGCTTCACTCGCCCAGTCTCAACCACCGACGAGCGCCCAGCCGAACCCACCGGCGACCCACACCAAAACCTCGCCGAACCTCCGCGCCCACCGCTCACCATTTCCCCCTGACCCACCGGTGTGCGACCCTTGCGCCACCACCGCAACCCTCGTGACCTCACCCAACCGAGCCCACACCAGATCTGAGCCGAACACCTCCAGCCCGTCGCCCACCACCTCTGTCGTGCGCCTCCAAGTGGCTCCAACCGCCTTGTCCACTGTTGTCCGCTCCCCGCCGGCGACCCACACCACCTCTGTCGTGCGCCTCAACTAGGTTTGGTTTGAAATTAACTGATGGAATGTTAGTGGGGTTTCCTCATTTTTCATCTATGTGTAAATAAGATTTCAATTTTTATTTTTCTTCGGTCTCACTCGGTTGATCAATAAGATGCTCAATTCTTTGTTCAGATCGCTGGTTTTAATTGATTTTTTGTTAATTAAGCTCGGTTAACACTTTTTTTGTTAATTGTTTGCGCAGTTAATTGTCCAGAATGCATTGGATTTTCATTGGTAATGTTAGATGTTGTTTTTTATTTTAATGTCAATGGTGTTTTAATTTTAGGGTTCATGAATGGTTCGATGGTTGTTGAATAGAGAGAAGATGTCTAAACAAAAAGTAACCGTCAGGAATCGAAGATTCGATCGGGGTGATATTCACGGTGATGATATTCGTGCAATATGTTTTGATATTCATGTAATTGGGTGGTAATATTAATGTAATTGGATAGTGATCAATATTCATGAATTGAGTGATGATATTCATGTAATATTCACGATATCGGGGGTGATATTCGGGTAATATTTGTTGATATTCATGTAATTAGGTGGTAATATTAATGCAATTGGGTAGTGATCAATATTCATAAATTGATTGTGATATTCATGTAATATTCATGATATCGGGGATGATATTCGTGTAATATGTATTGATATTCATGTAATTGGGTGGTAATATTAATGTAATTGGTAGTGATCGATATTCATGAATTGAGTTACGTTATTCATGTACTTGAGTGTGATATTCATGTAACTGATTATGTTATTCATATATTATTTAGTGATGATATTCATATTTTAAGTTGTGGTATTCATGTCTTTAATTGGTGATATCCACATATTAAACAAAGATATTCATACAAACATGAACGATATTCAAGAAACAATGACAAAAGCAACAAAAACAAATTTACAAATCTATGAATTTGCAAAGCATTAGGACGCTGAAAAAAATCAAGTGGTGATATTCATGTTTTAAGTGGAGATATTCACGTCCATCGATATTTATAAACGCATGAACGATATTCATAAACACGTGATCGATATTCATGAACGTTGATGGTTCTTCGATCGGATTGAACTTTGAAGAACGTGAATGAGAGAACAACATGAGACGTGCGGTTTAGGAAAGAGAAGATTATTGTGTTTTCTCTCTCATCTAACAACCTCCTTAATTATCTTTTGTTAATTAAAAATTAATTAATTGCCTTATTTGAGTAGATTTGGTGGTTACACCTCTACCATATCTATTGTAAGGCCCAATCATCCAACCATCCATCATCATTCATCCAACGCTCCAGATTAATACTTTCATTTTACCGTAACTCCCGTTTTACCGAAGCGTTCCTCTATATATCTATGTTCTAGTAAAACATGCTCTTATAGTGAAACGGGTGAATGATTCTAGTGCGTTGGATGTTGATGAGATTGACGGACAAGATTTAATGGAGGGAGGTACAAAATAATTTAAATAGAAGACACACACTAGATTACCTAAATTTATGGGATTTGTTTTCCCCAATTTATTCCCTCTCTCTCCAATCCACCGATTCACTTTCCCATTAAATCGTCTCTCCCTTTCTCCTTCCAAAAACCGTTCATCGTCTCCCTCAATGCTCTCTCTCTCAAAAATTCTTCCACGTCCATTGAAGCATCCGGAGCCCTTGTCGGTGACGGTGTAGGCGAAGATGACGAATCCCATGAGGGCGGCGAGGATGAAGATTATTGACGACGAGATGCGCATGGAGATTGTTGACGACGTCGGCGATCGTCTGCCAGTGCTTTTGGCTGAGGTTACCGCAGTTGAGATCCAGGTAGTGTTGGCACCAGGCTTCGATCAGGGTTAAGGTCGCGTCCTCGCTCCAGCAATCCTCCTTCACCGGCATAGAGCGCGGCTGGTGGCCAAGGCTCGCCGGCGGCGGAGGAGACATCGAACCGGTTAGCTTTTCCATGGAGAAACCTCATATCTGGTGAGGGACGGCGATAATGATGGCAATGGAGATCCGATCTGAGAGCGGGGACGCAGAGAAATGAGGGAGGAGAGAGGAGAGAGAGAGAGAGAGAGAGAGAGAGAGAAAGGGGTGAGAATAAGCGGCGATGAGAAAGCGCCAGCTGGGAAGAAAGCGGCGATGAGAAAGTTTCGTGGGATTTCGGTTTCGGTGCTTTCGGGGACTTGCTAACGTCATTGTGTCATTTCCGGTGAGAATCAAAGGGATATGCATTTTCCATGCATTGATATATGCAGATAATACTTGTATGATATGCAATTTGCTATTATAGATTATTTCACTGGCCGTGATTATGATATTCATTTGCGTGGATGTGAAATGTATTTTTCATACATTGATATGCAGAATATACTTGTATGATATACAATTTTTTATGATAGATTATTTCATTGGCCATGAATGTGATATTCATTTGTGTGGATGGGATATGCATTTTCTATACATTGATATGCAGAATAAGCCGCGGGCGCGGAAAGGAAGCTGCAGACGCAACCAAGGAAGATCTCGCTGAGTGCCAGGAAAGAACAAGTCGCGGGCGCGGTTCAAGGGCAGCGATCGCGGCCATGCAATTATGTGGATGGGATATGCATTTTTTGTACAGTGGATGAGATATATATGATACCGAATAACAAATATTCAGAAATACTTGAACGATATTCAAATAATGTGTTTTGATATGCACAATTTTTTTTCAATTCAGTGGATGCATTATATACTCAATCAATAAGCACTCACAATACTTGAATATCAGATATAGGACAGTGAATATCAGCAGGAATACGATTGAACATGAACAAAATAAACTTATATGCAAAGAACATGTAACGATATTCACAATTTTTGTGTCGATATGCATAATGTTAATTTTCAACTAATTAAATGTATTGATATGCACGAACTTCCACTGAATATGCGTATTAACTAAAAACACAGTGAATAATGCGGATCTCGGTGGAGGCTTGAGGAATAACGCTGATAGGGATATGCAATATATTTCTCTCTCCAAATCTACATTAAACTTCCTATTTTGGAGGTGGTTATTTAATATAATTCAAAAAAGCTTTTGTGATATTTATTCCATGATTCACACCCTCACTACACTCTATTTTCTCTCTCCTAATCTAGCCATTTATCACCCTCAATCCAACGCTCCAAAATTGTCCACTCGTTTCACTACAAGACTCGTTTTACCTGAGCGCCCCTCTATATTTATATATATATATATAGATCTATGCTCTAGTAAAACAGCCTCTTATAGTGAAACGAATGGATAAATATGGGACGTTAGATGAGATTGGGATGGATGGCTGGGATTTAATTTAGAGGGGCACACATATGGGGAGTGGAACCACACACACCCAATTCCTTCCTATTACGATTTTTATGGGATTTGATATTATCCTCTTTCCACATTTACCCAGCCTATCAACCTCCACTTTCATCTCCTCTCTCGTGTCTCTCTCTATCAACCTCTATTGACGACTATCCAACTCCTCTTCTAACCCTAACCCTAACTCCCTCCACCAGCCAATCAAGCCGCAGGATGACTCCGACAACGCCTGGCCTGCCGCCGACCACCCTGCTCCCTTCCCCTCATTCGAGGACCTCTCTCCCAAGCTCCGCCACCATGTCAACGGCGGCGGCAACTCTTCTTCCATGGCCGATGCTGCCAAGTCGTTTATGCTTCAGCAGCAACTTCTGCTTTCCAAAGGAGTTGGGTCCCCTTCTGGCGCCGGTTCTGATCCCGGGCTTATGTCGCTGCCCTTGAGCCTCGCCAGCGGCGACTCCATGGATGCTCGGCTCCATGACATGGTTGCTGATACGCCCTCTTTCAAATCCACATGTAGATGTACATGAGGAAGGTGTTGCGGTAGCAGGCGCCGGCGAACCCGACGAGTGAGACGACGGCGATAGAGGCGCCGATGATGATGAGCGGCCACTGGAGGAAGCAGAGACAGTCGGTAGAGTTGGCATGGGTGGCCAGCCAGATCTTGCCGCCCATTGAAGCGGAGACAGTCGTCCATCCTCCATTGAAGCGGCTTCCCCCAAGGTTGTCGTCGTCTTCACGCCGGTTGTCATCGACTTCCCCCAAGGTTCCCCAACCGCAAATCTCGACGGAAAACGGTAAATGCCTCGGATTTTATTTTATTTTTTTGAACCCTAAATCCTTTTGATTTCTCAATGGAGAGGATGCTGGAGTGCCGGAAAAATCCCGGGGGGGCAGGCGAGGAGCGTGGCGACGTGGAGATGGGTGGTGTGGACATGGAAATGTCAGTCGGCGGTGGACTGCTTGAGAACTCCCGTGGCGGCGACGTTGGGCGTTATGATATTCATGTTAACAGTGATGTTATTCAGATATACTTGTATGATATGCAATTTATAAATATAGATTATTTCTTTAGGCATGAATGTGATATTCATTTGTGTGGATGAGATATGCATTTCCCATATATAGTGATATGCAGAATATACTTGTATGATATGCAATTTGTAATTATGGATTATTTCCTTGGCCGTGAATGTGATATTCAGTTGTGTGGAAGGGATATGCATTTTCCATGCATTGATATGCAGATAATACTTGTATGATATGCAATTTGTTATTATAGATTATTTCACTGGCCGTGATTGTGATATTCATTTATGTGGATGTGATATGCATTTTCCATACATTGATATGCAAAATATACTTGTATTTTAACACCCCCAAAATACCCTTTGGAAATATTACCGCCAGTGACCTCAGATTACACATCTGGGGTCACCCAAGGCTTAACCATTTTATAACAAACTATATATTAACATAAACTTTATTAAATGACATACGACTGCCCAAATAATATTTCATTACAAATGTTGAAATTACAATTCGATAACAAAATCGAGTACAACTATTTATTACAGCGGAAGTCTTGAAATAAAATGACTCAACGAGTCTTGACCATGCGATCTTACGCCTAGGATCTTAACCTTGGAAAAACACGGAAAAATTCCAACTGCCCTCACGTCGAGTCCTTGCCTTTACTGATGCGGAAACTTATCTGATGTGCCGTATGAGACGGATGACACCAGCCAACCATGCAAAGGAAATTAACCGGTTGGTTGGTCTAATGAAAGACTATGCAAGGGTAGAAATAAAAAGGTTCTAGTGATCATAACCGTTTACTATCATTGTTCCTCGAATAATAACCGAAGGAACGATACATAACCCGAGACTTTCACGGAATGAATAGAATTAGACATGCACTGAAAAGAAGACTCCAAAGGATTGAGTCTTATGGGAAAATATGACAAATGTTTGGGAACGTTATAGTTTTCACACAAGCATTTAAAAACGACTTGATCATTTAGGTCAACGACCAACCTCACCGTGTAATGCGAATCTAGACTGGAAATAAGACTTACTCTAACCGAAGTCCGGGCGGTTTCCACATTGTACTCCTCGCCCGAGGGTATATTAATTATGTACATAATCGCACTTATCTTATTTAATTCCAAAACGTATATTCACGTTACAGCTTTTAACATATATAAATATATATATATATATCATCTCGATACGAGAGATATCTTGGGAACATTTCCCGAATGTTTGGCACCACATGTGTGCACCACCCCTATATTTGAATAGGGGACGGTCATGACCAGGAAAGGGTGTTAGGGCTTGAACAACCTATGCACCACGGTTATAAAGAAACAGCTAGACCTCGTAAGGTACATAGCGTTTCTACGAATACTCGTTCTAACTACATATTTAAGTTCACACATAAATCCACACCAATACCATCATGGTAATTAACAAGTATAATAGCGTTGTTTCTAGCAATATATACAACCTATTATAATATCATATTTTAATCACATCATTTATAAAATATGTTCCCAAACCAAAACAACATTTCATTCCAATTTAATTAACAATCAAAATAATTGATAACTAAAGGAAATATGGAATGATTAAGCAAGAGCGAACCGTCACTTGCCTTAGGTTCTACGAACGAAGATTGATTTGGTAACGGACGAAATCTGGACACGCACACACTAACAGCTGAAGATCCCGTCGAAGTCCAATTTTGTCCCAAAGATCCATCCCGGTGACGCATACGAAATGAGGCATGAAAACCTAAGTTAAAATTTCCCTAAGGTAGGAATAATACGAAAAGAAGACCCAAGGGCGTGCCCACAGCGAGTATGCCGCGGTCGCAGTTTTCACACCCGCGGTCGTGGTTTTCTGGGCAGGCCGCGGTCGCGGTGATGAACTCCGCGGTCACGGTTGTTCATCAGATGCGACTGCGAGAGGAGTTTCGAAGCATTACCGACTTCGATGCTTCCTCCTCCTCCTTGGCGCAAGTGCGACTCTAGATGGCTTCCCACAGCGCTATGACGCAATTCCGACGACGAAACGAGCTTCCGGTGAGCACAAATTCCAGAATTGAGAGAGAGTTTTGAGAGTGAGAGCTTGGATCTCAGATGGGAGGAAAGAAGGGAGTCCGACCCCTATTTATAGGATGGAGGAAGCCCAACGCCGAGCAACCCAAGCGATTCGCCTCCCCCACCGGCAAAACGCCGGACAATCGAACCGACAAACGCTCGGAAATCTTGACGATAAGGCAGACTCAAAAACCCGCGATCGCGGTTTAGCTTCCAGCCAAACCGCGCCCGCGGTACTTAACCGCGGTCGTTGGCCTTACTGCGGTCGCGGTTACTTGGCCGCGATTGTGGTAACGCCACGCCCGATTAGTTTGGCCCGGGCACACGGACCTACCGTGTCCACGGCTCCCGGTCCACGATCAGCTCTCGGGTCTATGCCTGTGGGTCTCTAAACGTTCCCGATTCGGTCCTTATAGCGTTTTATACTAGTCCGAAGTCGTAGGCGTATAATACTCATATCCATAACGTTCATACAACGAGATCGAATATGTCTAACACATCATACTTACAGACCGAGGGTTGGGAAAATTACCCAAATACCCTTACTGAAATTGAGGGTTATTACATCACTACCCCCTTAAAAGAAGTTTCGACCCCGAAACTTGGCCCAAGACAGATCGGAAAATGACTTGCGTCAAGTTATCTATCTTTATAGTTTTAACCATGCCCAACCCATTTACCATTTTGTAAATCGGTTCAAGCATCTCTATCTCAAAGTTTATAATCTGGTTTAAATTATAGTTAACATAAGGTTAACCATAGGTTAGACCATACACGGCTTAAGGGAATTCTATAACCTGCTTTCCCCAAACATACATTCTATCATATTACCCCTATGGTAACATGAGGATTATTACATTACTACCCCCTTAAAAATAGTTTCGACCCCGAAACTAACATCGCTAAACTAAAGGGACCGGTTTCACCATAATCTCACTACCTGAACTTAATATCCTTAATCATTTCATCCCTGTACTTGCTCCTGAGAGAACGATCTGTTTCCTCAACCATGCCACTAACTCGCATATCTTAACTCCATGTGCGAAACTTGTAATAACTCGTGACTACATTCACAAGGTCATAATTATCTTAGGATAATAGTCTCCAAAAATCCTCGCAATTTACGTGCTATACCTTAAGCATGAGAACACACATTTCTCTTTCAACTTTTCTCTTTATAACCAAATTCAAGCTCGTACATTATCTCCCTATAATCCAATATCCGATCTCAGTAATCCTCGAGACATTACATTCTCTAATTCCTTTTAAAGGTACACCCCACAATCACAAAGAGTCGTTGGGTTTCATTCTCATTGGAGTGACGAATCACAAAGAGTCGTTGCCCCTGGCCCGAAGACTCCATAGGCGCCTTGCCTTTATTACGAGCAATAGATTGCTCAGGAGCGGATACCCCTGGCTTTGGGTTCTGCCCATTACCAACATTTGAGGCTTGATAAGACGGCGTTGGTCCTTGACCCTTCTGCCTACAGTATGTTTTCATGTGGCCTTCATTCCCACAATTGTAACATACCCTCTTCTCTTTCCTACACTCATTGCTCTTATGTCTAGGAGCCCCACAGTTGAAACACTGAACATAACCCCTATTCTGACTTGAGCGTTGAGTAGAACCGGACTGGGTCACCTCGGTTCTAGGCCGATTAGATTTGGAGAAGTTGGAAGGCGGAGCTAAACGCTTGAACCCACCACTCTGCTGCTGATTACCACAGGTGCTCCCCGATCTCTGTCGGTTATGCTTCATGGCTGACTTCTCCAAAGTCACTTCCAGCTTATAAGCAGCGTCCACATACTGCTCCAGAGTGGTACAACCATGACGCACCATCAAGGGCTTGAGGTCGGGATTCATCCATTCGTGGAAATGCCAGATTTTCTGTTCTTCGCTGGACGCTTCCGCTCCAACATAATACAACAAGTGGTTAAACTTGGCAGCCAGCTCTGTCACCTTCAACCCATCAGTCTTTGGGTATAGAAACTCCTTGCGCTTCTCCTCCCTCATAACCCGAGAGAAGAACCGATCAGACATCTTGGTCTTAAATATTGACCAACTCATCTCGAGATGATCAGCTAATCACGTGCTCTCCCACCATTCATTGGCCCCATCCTTCAGATATAACGAAGCAATATGCACCATTTCAACCTCAGTACACACAATGTTCTTAAACAAACGCTCCATGTGAAGGAACCAGTATGCCACCTTGACGGGTTCTCCAATACCATCATACGGGTCATGCCTCATGGAGTTGATCGCTTTCAGCGCACGACCATAATTTCCTTCATCTCTCAGAGCACTCGTTAGAGGCTGGTTATTTGTTGTATCATCAACGTTAGCAGTAACCTGAGGGGTTGGATTCCCCTGGGCTTGCTGAACCCCTGGCCTCACCAACTCAGTGACCGCTTGCATTACGATCTGCCTGATTACTTCTACAACAACTATACTGGAAACTATTGGAACAACAGGAGGTACCTGCACCCTTTCCCCTCTTATCTGGGCTGAAGCATTCCTCACTGGGTTGCTGTGGTAACCGAACCCAACTTCCTCCTGGTCCACTGCATTTCCAATCTGAATCCGAGAAGCATTACTCGGTCCAACTGCATGACGTACGGTGTTTCTAGCGTTCACCATCTGATTGTGTCTACGTATATTAGATAGGTACCAACAAATTTACGTTGCAAGTAATAAATACTTTAAAGTGCAATATCTGAGGTAGTCATCTAATAAACTCAACTTTTCATTAATGGAGCACACACCAAGTGTCAAACAACGATTGAAAGGAAAATATGGGAAGAGAACATTAGGAGACTTATGCTCCAGTATTGTTCAAATGGGAAAACACTTAGGAATAAAACCATTACTGGCCTATTATTCACTACTTCTTCTCTACCGGAGGTAACTCTTCCTCCGAGTCATCAGTTAACCCCTTCTATTTTGGATCACTTGATCCCTCAGGAGGCACTTATGGCTCCCCGGACTTGCCCACATCGCCTTTCTGTGGCGCGGAGCTCCGCCATCTTTGCCCCCAAAGATCTTCATTACCGGGATGATTTAAAATCCAGAAAAATTATTTCCACTCCTCGTGGAAGGGATCCAACGGCTCCTTCTCGTCCTCTGGATCCTCCATTGAGTCCTCATCTTCATCAGAGACCTCGGGGGTAGAGGTTTGCTTGGATTGCATTTCTCTTTCTTCCCCGCTCTCGGACTCGGATTCTTCGGTCAACGGGGTGAACTCAAGCACCGATCCGCCAACCATCGGAACTTCTACAAAACCAGGCCCAGACTTAGTTGTCGGAGCGGTCTCAGATTCATCTAGGGTCTTAAGTTGTGCTCTAGGGAATACCACTGCCTGTGAAGAGACAAGAGAGATTTAGAACTTTCTTGTTTATAGAAATTCTATCTTCCATAACAAGCAGGAATGATCGGACTACGAACGTTGGCAGAAGTTTGAAAACGTCTTTTCTACATAACCGTAAGGTAAACTGAAACTCGTTTGTTAAATCTGAAAGTCTTTTCCACAAAACTTGTTAAAAGCAAACTGATACTTGTCAGTTAATTCTGGTTCTTACCAAATTATTGGTGATTTAAAATCTACTTCAAAAATGGTTTTATCTTTAAACCTTACTTAGGGCCTATAGTAAAGAAATTCTATACACGAAGTTTTTGTTTTATAAACCCCCAAATAAACGCAAAATGGTTTAAAAGTATAGAGTTTTAAAACTTTTAGTTCTAATACCAAATCTGTAACACCCCTAAAATACCCTTTGGAAATATTACCGCCAGTGACTTCAGATTACACATCTGGGGTCACCCAAGGCTTAACCATTTTATAACAAACTATATAATAACATAAACTTTATTAAATGACATACGACTGCCCAAATATAATTTTATTACAAATGTTGAAATTACAATTCGATAACAAAATTGAGAACAACTATTTATTACAGCGGAAGTCTTGAAATAAAATGACTCAACGGGTCTTGACCTTGCGATCTTACGCCTAGGATCTTAACCTTGGAAAAACACGGAAAAATGCCAATTGTCCTCACGTCGAGTCCTTGCCTTTACTGATGCGGAAACTTATCTGATGTGCCGTATGGGACGGATGACACCAGCCAACCATGCAAAGGAAATTAACCGGTTGGTTAGTCTAATGAAAGACTATACAAGGGTAGAAATAAAAAGGTTCTAGTGATCGTAACCGTTTACTATCATTGTTCCTCGAATAATAACCGAAGGAACAATACATAACCCGAGACTTTCACAGAATGAATAGAATTAGACATGCACTGAAAAGAAGACTCCAAAGGATTGAGTCTTATGGGAAAATATGACAAATGTTTGGGAACGTTATAGTTTTCACACAAGCATTTAAAAACGACTTGATCATTTAGGTCAACGACCAACCTCACCGTGTAATGCGAATCCAGATTGGAAAGAAGACTTACTCTAACCGAAGTCCGGGCGGTTTCCACGTTGTACTCCTCGCCCGAGGGTATATTAATTATGTGGATAATCTCAATTATCTTATTTAATTCCAAAACATATATTCATGTTACAGCTTTTAACATATATATATATCATCTCGATACGAGAGATATCTTGGGAACATTTCCCGAATGTTTGGCACCAGCTGTGTGCACCACCCCTATATTTGAATAGGGGACGGTCATGAACAGGAAAGGGTGTTAGGGCTTGAACAACCTACACACCACGGTTATAAAGAAACAGCTAGACCTCGCAAGGTACATAGCGTTCCTACGAATACTCGTTCTAACTACATATTTAAGTTCACACATAAATCCACACCAATACCATCACGGTAATTAACAAGTATAATAGCGTTGTTTCTAGCAATATATACAACCTATTATAATATCATATTTTAATCACATCATTTATAAAATCTGTTCCCAAACGAAAACAACATTTCATTCCAATTTAATTAACAATCAAAATAATTGATAACTAAAGGAAATATGGAATGATTAAGCAAGAGCGAACCGCCACTTGCCTTAGGTTCTATGAATGTAGATTGATTTGGTAACGGACGGAATCTGGACACGCACACACTAACAGCTGAAGATCCCGACGAAGTCCAATTTCGTCCCAAAGATCCGTCCCGGTGACGCACACGAAACGAGGCATGAAAACCTAAGTTAAAATTTCCCTAACATAGGAATAATACGAAAAGAAGACCCAAGGCCGCGAATACAGCGGGTATGCCACGATTGTGGCTCTGTTGCGCAGAGCCACGGTCGCGGTTTTCTGGGCAGGCCGCGGTCACGGTGATGAACTCCGCGGTCGCGGTTGTTCATTAGACGCGACTGCGAGAGGAGTTTCGAAGCATTATCGACTTCGACGCTTCCTCCTCCTCCTTGGCGCAAGTGCGACTCTGGATGGCTTCCCACAGCGCTACGATGCGATTCCGGCGATGACACGAGCTTCCGGTGAGCACAAATTCCAGAATTGAAAGAGAGTTTTGAGAGTGAGAGCTTGGATCTCAGATGGGAGGAAAGAAGGGAGTCCGACCCCTATTTATAGGATGGAGGGAGCCCAACGCCGAGCAAACCAAGCGATTCGCCTCCCCCACTGGCGAAACGCCGGACAATCGAACCGACAGATGCTCGGAAATCTTGAAGATAAGGCTGACTCAGAAACCCGCGATCGCGGTTTGGCTTCTAGCCAAACCGCGCCCGTGGTACTTAACCTTGGTCGCGGGCCTTACTGCGGTCGCGGTTACTTGGCCGCGATCGCGGTAATGGCACGCCCGATTAGTTTGGCCCGGGCACACGGACCTACCGTGTCCACGGCTCCCGGTCAACGATCGGCTCCCGGGTCTATGCATGTGGGTCTCTGAACGTTCCCGATTCGATCCTTATAGCGGTTTATACTAGTCCGAAGTCGTAGGCATATAATACTCATATCCATAACATTCATACAACGAGATCGAATATGTCTAACACATCATACTTACAGACCGAGGGTTGGGAAAATTACCCAAATACCATTACTGAAATTGAGGGTTATTACATGTATGATATGCAATTTTTTATGATAGATTATTTCATTGGCCGTGAATGTGATATTCATTTATGTGGATTGGATATGCATTTTCTCGTCAGAAGCAGAGAAGAACAAGCCGCCGGCGCGGAAAGGAAGCCACGGGCGCGGCCAAGGAAGATCTCGCTGAGTGTCAGGAAAGAACAAGCCGCGAGCGCGGTTCAAGGGCAACGATCGCAGCCATGCAGGATTCGGCCATGCAATTATGGATTATTTCCTTGGCCGTGAATATGATATTCATTTG
The DNA here is from genome assembly GCA_027886185.1 of Rheum nobile. Classification (NCBI taxonomy): domain Eukaryota; kingdom Viridiplantae; phylum Streptophyta; class Magnoliopsida; order Caryophyllales; family Polygonaceae; genus Rheum; species Rheum nobile. The sequence continues at coordinate 6,461,372 of WOAB01000531.1, read as the reverse complement.
TGTGGATGGAATATGTATTTTTTGTACAGTGATATGCAGAAGATACTTGTATGATATGCAGTTTCTCTCTCTCAAATCTCCTTCTCCTTGTACAGTGATATGCAGATTATACTTGTATGTTTTAAATTGGAATATCGATTACTACAAAGTGCGTATCTGTTAAATGTTTTTGAATATCAGTATATATATGATTGACCAAGATCACGAATAACAGTTATTCAATAATACTTGAACGATATTTAGATAATGTGCTTTGATATTCACACATTGTATTTCAATTCAATCAATGCATTATATACGATGGAACATGAACAAGATTAACATATATGCAAATTATATATAACAATATTCATCTTTTTCGTGTCGATATGCAGAATGGTTTAGAAATTTCTGGACCGAAGCTATGCGTGGAAGATGGTGGTGAATAACTGCCTATTTTGGAGGATCTACGTTTTCTCTCTCCAATCTCCTTCTAACTGCCTATTTTAGAGGTTTTTAATTTTTAGAAATTTAGAAAATCAGTAGGGATATTCTATACCATGAAAACCGCCCCATACACCCTTATTATACTCTCCAAATCCAACCATCCAATACTCTCAATCCGACGCTCCATAATTGTACACTCGTTTCACCATAAGAGTCATTTTACCTGAGGGTGCCTATATATATATATATATATATAGAATTTGGTTCTGGTGAAACAAGCCTCTTAGAGTAAAACGGTAGTACTAATTAAAGCCATTGGATGAGAAGGAAATTAAGGGCCTAGATTTAATCTCGTGTGTTGCTTATTCTCTTTGTGGGATCATGCACACACAATTACTGCAAATTTGTTTTTTTTTTGGAATTTGTTTATATGCACTAGTACAAACGGCTTACCTAATACCGGAAGGAAGGATACCGGTTGCGTAAAACCGGTATGGAACTTGGAAACGGATACCGGTTATTGGACAAAACTGGTATCTGCGGGAAAAAAAAAATTGTATACCGGTTATTAATATAACCGATATGCATGTGCGATGTAATAAACAGACAAACGTATTGTTTTTTAAGCTAAGGCAATAGGGATACGGGTTTCGTAAACTTCTCTTTTTAGAGAAATTTGCGGCGAACCACCCGCTATATACGCGTTTCTGCGGCAAACCACCCGTTCTATTCGAAATTATTTTAAACCACCCGTTACTTACATTCCGTTAGCGATTCGCCACCCATATGCCTCTACCGTCTAAATTTCTTTCAAAATGAGTAAAATGACCCTTTTACCCCTCTTATTTCTTCAAATTCACCGGTTTTGTCCAACTTTTAATGACATTAATCCGGAGCCGACCGAACCCAATTTTTATTAATTATGCTAAACCGGCTAAACCCATCTAAAACCCAAACTCGCCCCAAATCCATTTTTTTGTAGTCTCCTCCATTGACAATGTCCTCTTCGAACACCTGTTCTAGGGTTTGTCTCGATTTACAGGCGACGTAGAGGTAATTCATCACATATCGAGTCATCGGATGAACTCCTCTGCCTGGCACCGACTGCTTTGTAGGGTCACGGCGGATCAAGTTCTCCAATTCCATGAATATACCTCTAATCGATTCTCCTAATCTCTTCCAGATCGTCATAGCTTCAGTTCGCAGGATCGCACAATACTGATTCGAGAACAAGATCTCAAATTCCGGCATCAGATCCCTAAGCGTCTCGTAGACATATAGAATCTTGAATAACCGCTTCGGCGACCGACTGCTGCTTGCTACGACGTCGGAGAAGTTCAGCAGCTGGATCGTCGCTCCCCGGGATACTGATAACAGGCTTTCGTCGTGTAAAAACTGCTATGCAAAATATCCAAACAAACCCTAAACCGTAGTCCTAGGTAAGTACGGGTCAAATCCATAGGGAGACGGATCTATCTTAATATGCAATTCGTATGTCAAACTAAAGTAACCAAAGGGGGGTTTTGTGAGTTTAAGTAATCTAAGCATGAAAAAGTAAACAAGTGAAAGAGTTGTGAAATCAGTGAAGGGAAAAGCACTTAGTCAAACAACATCCACTATTCGTATGACAAGTTGATCCTAGATACTCATTCAAAATCTCATGCAATGGAAATTCCAATTCCTTTTCAGATATAACTAATAGCACAACCAGATACTATTAGCACTAACTAATCAAACAACCCTGAAACTATCAAGATTCAGTTTAACCACAGCTTTACGGATATGAATATAGTTGGATACAATTCTAGCATAAAACAACCAGCTTTTATCCTAGATTGTAAATCAATTCTCTTTTGTATAAGACTAGCACAACCAGATACTAGTACGATGCAGTTGCTACTCTGAAATATATATGCTCAACCAGTAACAATCTAAATCTAGCAATAGATCAATAATGACAAACCCTAGTTGCGTCCAAATAGAGATTATCAATATCAATCATAAGCAACTTAAGCAAGAGAAAGATAAAAACCATGCAAAAGATTAAGAACGAGAATCTCACAACTAAATCCAAACGAAAGCTTCAGCGTCTGACTAAGCCAAGGAGGCTTAGTTCTTCATAGCAAATACGTAGAGAGAAAATTAGAGTTCGAGAGAGATTAGAAGATTATGATAATATGCCTCTCTTTTCCCTTAAATACTAAAGGAAAATAAAGCTAAGTTAACGTAAAACGAAATAATAAAAAGTAATAAAATAATGCAAATAAGAAAATCCGCCTCGGCGGTCTTCTGACACGGGCGGCGGTCGCTGCATTCTCCACGGCGGGCGCCGTAATCGCGGCGGGCGCCGTCTTTCCACGGCGGGCGCCGTAATTAAGTCGTAGCTAGCTTCTCTGGGCAGGAATTGGCGGTGGTCGCCGCAAGTCGCACGGCGGTCGCCGTGAACTCGTTTCTTCCTCCTTTGTCTCTTTAGCTCCCGAAAGCGTGTCTTCAGCACCTCCTCGCCAATACTTCATAACTCCTTGGCGTCTACTACTGGTGACTTCCTCCTCAGAGTCTCATATGATCTCCAAAATAGCTCAAACACCTCCAAATACACCAACTTCGCCTCCAAACGCCATATACATGAATGTGTCTAAATCTACCCGAATGGCACCAATAAAACCTCTAATGACTCTTACTTAAGCCCTACAAAGTAGTGCTTATCAAACCACCCCATGCTTAGACCTTTGCTCGTCCTCGAGTAAACTAATAAAGAGTCTACTCCTCCAATGTAGCATCCAAGGTCTCAGGAAGCATATCCTCCAACTAAGAGTCACCTGACCCATGCCAAGCTCCTGGCACCAATCTCATTTACAACACATCCACAACTCAACAAGCTTAAGGGGCAAGCAGAGTACTTCCCCAAAGCTAACCCGTACATCCAATAGTGTGAGTAACCTCTAATCCTAGCCTCCATCTATTGCTCCTTATGTCTCCCAGAGTGACCTACCCAACAATCCTTCTTTGACTCCTCTTCTTATGACGCCTCGCCAAGAATAGTGAGAAATCCTAAAATCACTCTTCTTCTTTTTCACTCGTTTTGCCAAGGCGCCCTTTCGGGTTTTCACCAAGCCACTCATTTCATTTCCCAATAGATGTACTCACATAAGCTCACGTCACTCTTGACCTCATATTACCCCAGCCTAATGCTGGTCCAAGCCACCTGCTTATTGCCTAGGCCGCCCTTTCGGGTTTTTGACCTATCCCAGGATTTCAATGATAGCCTTTTTCAAATTTTTGGCTCTTTTCATTTTTTTCATTTTTCTCCTCAGCAGCGTAGCAAGTATAAAACCCCACCCCATGCTTAAACATTGCATTGTCCTCAATGTAATGAAAGACAAAAGAATAAAGCACAGGGAAAAGCAAAAAATAACTCACAACGTTGCCGAGTTGGCTTGGACACTTCCTTGTCGCTGGCGGTGTAATCATAAAAGTTCATGTCCTGGATGTCTGCATCAACGCTATAACCTTCATATACCGTGCAACCATAGGAAACCACTGTGAAGTGTGGTGGTTATTCAGGAAATCAGGGCGGCACGGCCTTCAACTCCATCAACTCCTACCATGCAATCAAAAGGAACCACTCTGGGGAAGTAGTGGTCAATCAAGGGAACAGGGTTGCATGGCCTTCAAAAATGGGCCCAGATGTAATCGTGGTTGGGCCCTGGTATATCTCTTCTCCAGCTATTGACTGCAGTGCCACCATCGTTGCGAAATGAATGTAGGGCGAATGTATTCCTCCGTTAGCAACATGATGCGCACCTCTCGTGGGAAATCTGGACAGCCCGGTAAAACTTTTTTTTTTTGATTTTTCTCCCCGTTTAAGGTCTTTTCGGGGTATTTTATTATTATTTTATTATTTTTATTTTTTTGTGAAAGAAAAACGAACCTGAAAAAATGGTGGCGATCGCCGTAATTAAATGGCGGTCGCCGTCATTTGCCGCAAGAAAAGTGTCAGAGGAGGTGAAAACGGCGGGCGCCGTAAACTCCTTCTTTACTTTGAAACGCTTCATGCAGGTTAGTTCGACACAGAAAGGAAAAACAAAAGAAAAAGACCAAGGGAAGGAAAATAAACTACCTAACATCGGGTTGCCTCCCGATCAGCGCCTTAGTTAATGTCGTGGCTCCACATACCACTCGAACACCCTCAATCCATATCATCAGGCTCTTTAGGAACCTTCTCAATCCATACCTCCTTCCTGAACCAATCATGGAAAGGTTTGAACCTTAGACCATGCTTCTTCTTTAGCGGCTTCTCCATCTTGACCTTCTTAGTCGCGTCTACCCCATGCTTAGATCGATCAGGGGGGTGTTTAGCCTTTACTTCAGGGACCTGCACCAAAGATGGATCAAGCCTCTCGCTCGGAGTTAGCAGTAAAGGCGATTTGCCTGGTAGCTTTGGAGGAATATTATAGTAAGCGTCCGACTCATTGACACCTTCCTGTAACTCAGTAGATTGAGTAAAATCCAAACTAGAATCAACAATAGATTGTATGTCATCTAGGTGCTCATCATCAGAAGCATCGTGCACCACAGGCTCAAGTACATCAAATGCACACAAAGAATGATCATCTGAAGGAGATTTCATGGCGTCATAGATATTGTAGTTCATAGTTTGGCCATCAAATTCCATGGTTAAAGAACCAGTACTCACATTAATCTTAGTGTTGGCAGTTTTCAGGAAAGGTCTCCCTAACAGAATAGGGGCTGCATGCATATCGTGTTCCATCTTAAGCACATAAAAATCAGCAGGAAAAGTAAGATCACCAACCCCAACCAAAACATCCTCCACAATCCCTATAGGACGCACACTAGATCTATCAGCTAACTGAATGGCAATATTGGTGGCATGCATGGGTCCTAATCGTAAGGATTCACAAAGAGATGAAGGTAGAACATTTATGGAAGCACCCAAATCTAACATAGCTTTATTGAACTTGGTACCTCCAATAGTGATAGGGATGGTGAACATACCTGGGTCGCCACACTTCTTGGGTAAGCGCTTCTGAAACACAGCAGAAACATGTTCTCTTACCTTTCCTTCTTCTTGTTGTTCCTATCTTGATTCCTCTTTGTGGTGCACATCTGTTGACCTCCACGTTTCTGAACATCTCAAACATGTCCTTGTCCAGCGCAAGTGGCTTGGTACGCTTCAAAGCAGACGGAAATGGTGCAACAGGCTTCCACTCAGGAAAAATTGGAGGTACATACTCCTTCTCAGCCTTAACTTCGACTACAGAGGGGCGGCGGGCGCCACAATTTGTGCGCCGGTCGCTGCAATTTTCTTCAAAAAAGTCGAGGGCTACATCATTATTACGGCGGGCGCCGTAAGTTTCGCAGCGGGCGCCGTGAACATCATCAGAAACTTCGGAACTTGGATCACCGTCACGGCGGGCGCCGCAATTAGTACAGCGGTCACCGCAATTTCCATCAGAGAAGTCGAGAGCAGATTCATCTCCACGGCGGGCGCCGTGGTCTTCACGGCGGTCGCCGTCGCTGTTCTGTTCCAGCTCCTGATCCGCTTCCTTGTCGACCTCAGAATCATCCTCTTCGAGCTTCTTCCCGCTCCTCAGAGTCATAGCACTGACATTCCTAATGTTCGGGTTCACTTCCGTTTGAGATGGAAGTTTACCAGAAATCTTCGCGTCAAGCTTATTCACCACTTGAGAGATTTGACCAAATTGTCTTTCCAGGTTCTGAATGCTAGCTTGTGTACTTTCCTAGAACTGTATGTGGCTCTTGGTCAACTTGGCAACATTCTCATTAAGGTTCACGTTGCTCTGCATCAGCATCTTCATCATATCCTCCACAGACGATGAAGGATTCGAACTCTGCCCTTGCGGTCTTGGCACATATGGTTGCCTAGGTTGTTGAGGATTACCCTGTTGTTGCACTTGACCTTGGTTCTGCTCTGGGTCTCTCCATCTGAAATTGGGATGGTCCCTCCAACCAGGATTGTAAGTATTGGAGTAGGGATCATGCCTGGGCCTCTGCTGATATCCTCCTACTGCATTCACTTCCTCTTGTAGAGTGGGGCACGAGTTAGTAGGGTGCAAGTCATCATGACAAATCTCACAGGACTTATCCTGCTGAGGCGTACCTTTCAGCTTCAGACGCCTCACCTCCTCTCTCAGCACATCAAAATCAGCTTGATCAATCCTTGATTGAGAACTAGCAACTACCAAACTTTGGGAACCTCTCCCACTGTACTGTCTAGAGTCATCAGCCAGAGTGGCAAATATCTCTAGAGCTTCTTCGTAAGTTTTCTTCAGAATATTCCCACCACATGAAGAAATCACCATTCGACGATCATCTTCACGGAGTCCCCCGTGTAAATAGAGAATTAGATCATGTTTTTCGTAACCATGGTAGGGACAACTCTTCACCAGTTTCTTGAAGCGTTCATAATAGTCATAGAGAGACTCATTAGACAGCTGCTCCACATTGCAGATCTTCTTCTTGAGTTGATTGGACTTGATAGCTGGAAAGTATTTGTCGAGAAACACCTTCTTCAAATTTACCCAAGTAGTGATGCTTCCTGGCGGTAAAGGATGATACCAGTCCTTCGCTGAGTCCTTCAGAGAAAAGGAAAAGACTCTCAACCTCATCTAATCTTCAGTAATCTCATATGGCCTCATACTGGTGCAGACCTTAAGGAACTCATCCAAATGCTGAATAGGGTCCTCAAGCGGGGTTCCACTGAATTTCGAGAGTAAATGGACTACTCCTATCTTGAGCTCAAATTTAACCCCTTCACCCAGAGCAGGGAATTGCACAGCACGAGTAGGTTGCTCCAAGTTAGGAGCTGTCAAAGACTCAAGAGTAACACGCAGATCGTCAACCATCGTATCAGCTTCCTGAAGTAATGCACGCGCAGCCCTGCGAGCCTGATGAAAAGTTCTTTCGATTTCTGGATCAAAAGCTAGAGGTAGATTATTAGTAACACGGGTGTGAACCATAAGATAGGTTCACACCAAGATTGGCACACAAATCACACACACAAAAAGATTATTGCCTCCCCGGCAACGGCGCCAATTTGATAACAGGCTTTCGTCGTGTAAAAACTGCTATGCAAAATATCCAAACAAACCCTAAACCGTAGTCCTAGGTAAGTACGGGTCAAATCCACAGGGAGACGGATCTATCTTAATATGCAATTCGTATGTCAAACTAAAGTAACCAAAGGGGGGTTTTGTGAGTTTAAGTAATCTAAGCATGCAAAAGTAAACAAGTGAAAGAGTTGTGAAATCAGTGATGGGAAAAGCACTTAGTCAAACAATATCCACTATTCGTATGACAAGTTGATCCTAGATTCTCATTCAAAATCTCATGCAATGGAAATTCCAATTCCTTTTCAGATATAACTAATAGCACAACCAGATACTATTAGCACTAACTAATCAAACAACCCTGAAACTATCAAGATTCAGTTTAACAGCAGCTTTACGGATAGGAATATAGTTGGATACAATTCTAGCATAAAACAACCAGCTTTTATCCTAGAATGTAAATCAATTCTCTTCTGCATAAGACTAGCACAACCAGATACTAGTACGATGCAGTTGCTACTCTGAAATAGATATGCTCAACCAGTAACAATCTAAATCTAGCAATAGATCAATAACGACAAACCCTAGTTGCGTCCAAATAGAGATTATCAATATCAATCATAAGCAACTTAAGCAAGAGAAAGATAAAAACCATGCAATAGATTAAGAACGAGAATCTCACAACTAAATCCAAACGAAAGCTTTAGCGTCTGACTAAGCCAAGGAGGCTTAGTTCTTCATAGCAAATACGTAGAGAGAAAATTAGGGTTCGAGAGAAATTAGAAGATTATGATAATATGCCTCTCTTTTCCCTTAAATACTAAAGGAAAATAAAGATAAGTTAACCTAAAATGAAATAATAAAAAGTAATAAAATAATGCAAATAAGAAAATCCGGCTCGACGGTCTTCTGACACGGGAGGCGGTCGCTGTATTCTCCACGGCGGGCACCGTAATTAAGTCGTAGCTAGCTTCTCTGGGCAGGAATTGGCGGCGGTCGCCGCAAGTCGCACGGCGGTCGCCGTGAACTCGTTTCTTCCTCCTTTGTCTCTTCAGCTCCCGAAAGCGTGTCTTCAGCACCTCCTCGCCAATACTTCATAACTCCTTGGCGTCTACTACTGGTGGCTTCCTCCTCAATGTCTCATATGATCTCCAAAATAGCTCAAACACCTCCAAATACACCAACTTCGCCTCCAAACGCCATACACATGAATGTGTCTAAATCTACCCGAATGGCACCAATAAAACCTCTAATGACTCTTACTTAAGCCCTACAAAGTAGTGCTTATTAGATACCTCCATGAATGCGAGATAGATTCAACGGCGGAGATGAAGGAGGCGGCGATGGATGGGAGGCAGGAGGAGGGGGATCAGATGGGGGAGATTCGTCGTCGATTGGGGTGTCCATGTCGGAGTCGGCGGAGGCGGAAGCCATGTGATCAGCGCTACTTTGTAGTGCATATCTAGGAGTTGTTACCGGTGTTTTGGATACCATTTGGAGATGTTTATAGCGTTATTGTGGAGATTGGAGTTGAGAAGTAGAAGTGTATATATGGTGGTTTGGAGAAGCTTAAAAGAAGACATTAACAAGATAAGAAGAGAATCACTTGAGAAGACCGAAGAGAGGACAAAGTTCAGAAGAGAAGTGAAGAACGCGAGAAGCCGCGATCGCGGGGTTGAGGCCGCAGTCGCGGAAATCGACGAATAGCGAGAAGAAGAACGCGACAAAACTGCGATCGCGGATGAGCAAGAATTCTGGTCGCGGATAAGTCGAGAGCAAAGGAGTCAGGAATTGAATTTTCCGCGATCGCGGAAATTCTTCCGCGGTCACGGAAATTCTTCCGCGGTCACAGAATTCAGCATTAGGTGCGGCGCGGAGGATTTCGTCCGAAGTTTTACTTATGTTATTTTCCTTTATTTTCTTTATTTCGTTTATTTTATTTCCTTCTAAGATTAGACTTGTTATCTTTTTAGCATTAGGTTTTGGGTTAGGTTAACCTAATTTTCCCAACCACTTTCATATATTCAGTTTACATCATCGTTTATTCTATTCAGTATTGTTTTTCTTTCAAGACTATGAAGAACTAAGAACCCTTTGCTTAGTCCGACAATTGAAGCCTTGGTTTGAATTTGATTGTGAGATTATTCTTTTACTCTATCTTGGAATGTTATTGATTTTCTTATGCTTCATTCCATTGAGTTATATTGATTTCTCTAGATTAGCTACCTAGTTTTATTGATATTATTCGTATTGCAGGATTAGGGTTTTGAATTCTATTCGTTGATCTAGTTCATCAATTGTTGTGATTAGTATTATTAATATTAGTTTCCCTAGCATGACAAACTAGTTGAGATTGATATTATCTATAGTGTTAGTTACCTTAATCTGGTCAACTTGTTGAGATTAATATTGTTCATACCTAATTCAGAGTAGCAACCACGATTTACTGGAACGAGTTGTGAATGTTTATTGTGAAGAGGATTGATTGCATGTCGAGTACTGACGAGTTGTTAAGTATTGCATGAGCCTATCTATTGCTGTGCCTACTGCTGCTGTTAGATTTATCTTGATAGTTTCTTGATTGTTTAATAGTTAGGGTTATCAGGACAAGTTGGATTGGTAACTAATTTAGAACAGGGATTAGGACATTCATGAGGATTGAGGACTAGGAATAATAAATGATCAATCAACCAAACTAAAGGTGGATATTTGTTTGGCTAAGTGTTTTTCCCAATTTGATTACAAACCTTTGCTTTTGTTTCCTTTGTTTACTAGCTTACAAACAATCAACCAAAACCCCCATTTGTTACTATTGCATGCAAATTGACATAAAGAAAGACAACTCCTCCATGTGGGATTCGACCCTTGCTTGCCTATTCTACTGAGTTAGGTTTGTTTAGGATTATTTTGATAAGGCGATACGACTTTAGCCTCCGTCACCATGGTGACGCTGGATAGGAGATGGAGAGAGCGAGGGCCAGGTGGAGGAGGAGGGCTGCCGGTGAATAATGATGATAGGGCAGGGGCCATGTTTTTCAGATCTAGGGTTTTCAATTTTGGGAATTTTTCAGATCTAGGATTTTTGGAAGAATGTAACCGGGTTAGGTTTTAAGTTGGGTTTGGTTTAATTTTAGTCGGGTTAGATCGGGTTCAGAGTATGTTAAAAAAAAGTTGGACTAAATCGGTAATTTTGGGGGGGAAAGGGGCAAAAGGGTCATTTCACGCATTTTAACGGAAATTTGGACGGCAAAAGCCCATGGGTGGCGAATCGCTAACGGAATGTAAGTAACGGGTGGTTTTAAATAATTTCGAATAGAACGAGTGGTTTTCCGCAAAAACGCGTATATAACGGGTGGTTCGCCGCAAATTTCTCTTTTTTTTAATCGGAGCTTTTATATTAATATTGATTTATTTATTTTACTTCAATAATTTACCAATCTCTAGTAAATTAAAAGTGTTTTAACTTTACTGTTAATTGATTCTACCCTACCAAACCCTTATTCTCACGCTGAGTAGCTCGTTGTCGTTCCATTCTCCACAACCACCGTGATCAGCACTACTTTGCAGTGCTTATCTAGGAGTTATTACCGGTGTTTAGGGTGCCATTTGTGTAGATTTAGAGCACAACTATGGAGTAGGGAGTTAGAGAGAAGAAGTGTGGATATGGTGGTTTGGAGAAGCTTAAACGAAGATTTATTGAAGACGAGGAGTAGACCACTGGAGGAGACCAAGGAAGATAGAAGGAAGAAGCCACACGAAGGAGAAGAAGGCTAAACCACGAGCATGCCGCGACCGCGGGCAAAGAGGACACATGATCGCGGAGTCAGAAGAACTAAGCACCCTTTGCTTAGTCCAACGATTGAAGCCTTCATTTGATATACGGTTGTGAGATTCTAATTCTATTTCTTTTCCTTTGAATGTATTGAGTTCTCTTGTGCTTCAACCCATTGATTATTACTGATTTCGCTTGTTGGACGCAACTAGTTGTTATTGGTAATTATCTATTGCTAGGGTTTGGTAATTACTGTTTGAGTTACCTAATTCATGTGTAGCAACTGCAATATTCTAAGAACTGTTTGGGACTAGTTTATTGTAGGGAGAATTAATTGTATGCAATAGTATGACTGTTTGCTACTCTTGCATGTATCTATCGAAATTCATGTGCTCATTGCTGCTATTGAATTGACGCGTGAGGTTTTCATAGTTATTTAATAGTTAGTATTCTCAAGGTATGTTTGTCCTGTTTATAACTTATGAAAAGGAACAGGAACATTCATAGGAAGGAATTAAGGAGAATCTAGGATCAACCAATCTCATGAATGGTGGATATTTGTCTGGCTAAGTACTTTTCCCAAATTGATTACATCTTTGCTTTGTTTTACTTTACTTTATTATTTACTTTGCAAACAAATCAACAAAACCCCCTTTGTTACCTTTGACATACACTTGTGCACTTGGAAAGATTACTTCCTCCCTGTGGGATTCGACCCTTGTTTGCCTTTGCTACTAGTTTAGGTTTGTTTAGGATTATTTTGTTTAGGCGCTTCGACAACGCCTATCACACCGCTTGAGTCATCGGAGCCCTACGCTGCCGCTGCTCGAATCACTCGAGTTGCCTTTGGTTGCCGCTCCATTCTCACGCTCGATGTCGTTCCATTCTCACGCTCGCTGCCGTTCCATTCGGCTCAACTGGTCGCCGCTCACTCGAGTCGCCGCTACTGCCATTTCATTCTCATGCTCGCTGTCGTTCCATTCGGCTCAACTGATCGCCGCTGACTCGAGTCGCCGGTCCAATTGATCCACCTGCTCGCTTACAAGGTTGGTTAAACTCCACTTAAATTTGTATACTTAGTTGGAATTTGGGAATTTTGCTTGGCATCAGGAAATTACTAGAACCGAGTTATTCATTGATAGTAGATGAAATTTGCTTGGCATTTGGGAATTTGCTTGGCATCAGGAATTTGCTTGGCATTAGGAATTTGCTTGGGAATAGATAGATCGAATAGACAGATAGCAATAATGAATATATTTTACTTATTTAGTGGTTTACTTGCTTTGTACCAGTCATAGTGGATTGACAAAGACATGAGCCTTGTTTGTACATGTCTGCAAGTGGTATACAGCTTTTTAATCTATGCCTCAAAAAGTTATTGCCATGTCTACAAGTGGTGCTACTTGTTATATCTTGATGTGTCATTGTTTTCCATTTATAAGATTAATGATGTTGTTTATAATGCTTAATGTAGTACTTAGCACATTCATCGCGAAGATAAAACAAGGAGGATATCTTGGAAGTAATAGAAGAATGTCTTCAATATCTCCAACCTATTTTTGAGTTGGAGTTGAACTTGCCCACAACATAGGAGCTAAAAGCATAGAGTTGGAGTTGAACTTGCATGCCTCCCAGCATAGGAGCTAAAAGCATATATGTATGTATATTAAGAGAGCTTTTTGACTATCTATAACTAGTATATTTTGTTGGAAGCTATTTTATTAGGTTATTTTGTTATTTATAGTTTAAAGAGTTATGAAACTCTGAAGTTATTTTGTTATTTATAGCTCAAGGAGCTAACGCTTGTTAACAATTTATTATATATAATTTATGGATTATTTGATGTGATTTTGTTATACACTGTTGTAGCATTTTGTGTGAAATACAATGACGTAAACATGTGGTATAATATATAGCTGAATTGGTATTGTAAAAAATTATTTAAAAAAATTAAAAATAAATATCATATCGGTTATTTTAATAACCGATATGTAACAGACAAGGAGGTAGATACCGGTTTTTCACATAACCGGTATCGGCAATAAATAATTTTTTAAAAAAAGACAAACAAATATGGGGATACCGGGTTTTTAAATAACTGGTATCCGTGTCCCTGCTTCATACTGGTTTGTGAAAAACTGGTATACGGAGTAGGATTTCGGCTCATCTTAGACCAGAACCATAACCGGTATCCGTTTCAGTAAAAAACCGGTATTAGATGGCCTTTTTGTTCTAGTGATGCAAAATCAGAATGGTTTCACTTCCTAAAATTACTCCCTCACTACCAATTCTCTCTCTATACGTATTCATAATCTCCATTGTAGGAGGAAGAGGAAGATCAACACCGTCCCCGTTTGGGCTTTTGGAACAGCGACACTTCAGTCGGAGAAGCGCACGATTCGTTCAACACGTTTTTTAGCGAGACGGCGGCGGGGAAGCACGTTCCTAGGGCGGTGTTCGTTGATCTCGAGCCCACGGTCATCGACGAGGTCAGAAGCGGCGGTTACCGGCAGCTTTTCCACCCCGAGCAGCTCATTTTCGGCAAGAACGACGCCGCTAATAACTTTGCCAGGGGACACTATACTGGTTCGTGCTGCTTTTCAATTTTTGCTTACTTCATCGGTTGAAACTTGAAATTTTGCTGAACTGGAGTTTTGTTTCTGTAGTTGGGAAGGAGATTGTGGACCTTTGTTTAGATCGAGTGAGGAAATTGGCTGATAAAGAGGATGGGTTGGTCACTAATGTCGTGCTAGCCATGCTTCCTTTTTTATTAGATCTAGAAAGTGTCTCGTAGAGTGCTGAACAAAAAAGACTTATGCTTTTGGGATGGTCTAATTCGACGTGTTTCTCTTGCTAAATGCATGCTTGACTTAGACAATCTTCATGTTGTGGTAAAATTGGTTTGTTCCCCATTTGCAGAGGATTCAAATTCAGATGTTGATATTCATGTTGGATTAGTTTTGGTGTTTTAGGATGTTGTTTGTATTGTTTGCAATTGATATTCAGATTGTTTAATGTGATATTCATACAAATGCTTTTGATATTCATATTGGATGTATGTTTCATGCGTTGAGTATTTGATATTTATGATGTGATATTCACCTAAACTCTGAATAATCATCATGTGTGAATTAAACTCTGAATATCGACACTGTTTTGATGAATATCGACTACTTACTTGTATGACTATGCGTACAAAATACGTGAATATCATCACATATGGAATGAATATCGCTATTATGGTATTCAAATTGCTTGTTGATGGTGTTGTTTGTACTGTTTGTAATTGATATTCAAATTATTTGATGTGATATTCATACAAATACTTTTGATATTCATGTTGTATGTACGTTTCATGATCTGAGTAGTTGATATTCACTATGATGTTGTTGATATTCAATGTTGTTTTCAGGCCTAATTGTTGCACTGACGAAGAGACATTTGAAGCTTTCTGCTCGTCTAAAAAAGAACAAGTCATTGTGTAATAGCGATATTCATGTTTGTCATTCTTAATATTCATGTAATTTATACTGTTGTTCATGTACATTTTTCCGTGTATAACTATCTGTGTTAGTGTGAAGTGATTATTTTTTGTTTGGGTTATGATATTCATGGTGAAACATAGTGATATTCATAATAATATAGAATGATATTCATTGTGTAATTGATTATGTTATTCATATATTATTAAGTGATGATATTCATATTTTAAGTTGTATTATTCATGTATTTAATTGGTGATATCCACATATTAAACAAAGATATTCATACAAACATGAACGATATTCAAGAAACAATGACAAAAGCAACAAGAACAAATTTACAAATCTACGAATTTGCAAAGCATTAGGACGCTGAAAAAATCAAGTGGTGATATTCATGTTTTAAGTGGATATATTCACATCCATCGATATTCATAAACGCATGAACGATATTCATAAAGACGTGATCGATATTCATGAACTCTGAAAAATCGTTGAAGAACAAGAAAATGTATCAGCAGAATCTAGCGGTTTTAGGAAAGAGAAAATATTGTATTTTCTCTCTCATCTAACAACCTCATTTATTTATTTTTCCTAATTAAAAATTAAATAATTGCCTTATTAGAGTAGATTTGGTGGTTACACCCCTACCATATATATTGTAAGGCCCAATCATCCAACCATCAATCTAACGCTCCAGATTAATACTTCCGTTTTACCATAACTCTCGTTTTACCGGAGCGTTCCTCTATATATATATATATATATATATATATATAGAGAGAGAGAGAGAGAGAGAGAGAGAGAGAGAGAGTCAGGCTCCGGTGAAACGAATGCTTACGGTGAAACGTGAGGAGGAATGAGAGCCAACCATTTTGGGACAATGGAAGGCTATGATGGAACATTCATCATAAAAAACATACACCCTCCCACACACAATCACACCCTATGGTCAACATCTGACCATTGACCGGTCAACGGTCAATGGTCAACGTTGACCGTTGACCGGTCAAACTGACTATTGTCCAGTTTTTTTTTTGTTAAAAATATATTTTTTTATTCTTGTTTTTATACACATTTTCATCATAAAATTGTTTCTAAAAAATGAACAATTTCCTATTAAATTTGAACAATTGTATCTTAAAAGTTGAACAAAATTTTTTGAACAATATATAAAGTTGAACAATTGTACGAACAAAGTTGAACAATTGTATCTTAAAGTTAAACAATTTCATTTTTATGGTTAGACGACTATTTCACTAAGCAAATTTTATTTTTTATTTTTTTTGGGCAAGTTTTTTTCTTCCTTTTTTTCTTGTTTTTCTACATGTTTTTATCATAAAATTGTATTAAAAAAGTTGAACAATTCCTTATTAAATTTGAACAATTGTATGTTAAAAGTTGAACAATATTTTTTGAACAATATATTGTAACACCCCCAAATCTTAACCCATTTGGAAAGGTATTACCGCCAGTGACCTCGGTTTTCCTCACTGAAGCCACCCAAGGCTTTACCGTTTAAATACAATCAATGAACACTTATGATACAAAATCATCATAATATTCGATTAAAGCATGAGTCCCGGAATTACATCCCAATTCCGAATAGGACTAAATACAGAGTTAAACAAAATACAGCGGAAGTCATACAATATACAAAAAGGGGTTGTGATCGCCATGATCACCTACCCAAGGTTCTGAACCTGATAAAAACATTAAAAACATCCAAAAACCACCTTCGTCTTCATAGTCATTCTAGTCTCCTCATATATGCGTTCTATCTGATGTGCCGAATCGAACGGATGACACCAGCCAACCATGCAGATAACAATTGTGGTTGGTTAGTCTAATGAAAGACCATGCAAGGGCACAAAGCAGAAGGTTCGAATTAGTTGTATTAGGTTAGACTCATCGTCCCTCGAATAACAGTCGAGTACGATAGTCAACCACCATACTGCTACTGGAATACAGCAAAAGGCATGCACGAGAGAAGATTCTGGAAGACTGAGTCTTCCCATAAATCAACTCGAAAGAAGACTCCAACGAAATGAGTCTTATAGGAAGATATGACAAAGTCTGGAACAACACAGAATCACAGAATTACATTATCGCATTCGAGCGATTAAAAGTTAAGACGAGCTTTCCTAGCTATACTAGCGCCTAGCTGCACTACTCGCCCAAGGTATATTAATTATGTGCGACAACAGCACTTATCTTATGATATTCTCAAACGCACAACACGTTATAAGCTTTTAAATGTATAGATCCCATGGATCCTATACATATAGTATTAGGTGGGGTCTAGCCACCTTTCTACTATTTTCCGAGATTTGTGCCACCAGCTAAGTGCACCACCTCTATACTCGTGTATCAGAGGTTGGGTCATGACCGTCCATATGGTATTAGGTGGGGTCTAGCCACCTCTCTACCAAATTATAAAGAAACGACTGGATCCCAACGAATCCAACGTTCCTAACTACTAGTGCTAACTCAACAGTCCAAGCACAACAATAGTCCACAAACATCAACATAACCGCCCTCAAGGCTATCAACATAAATATATATTCATAATAGCGTTGTTCTAACAGATATACAACCTATTATAATATCATATTTTAGTTCTCCAAAACAATTAACAAAACTGTTCCCGGACGAACACAGTAATCATTCCAAATTAATTACTCAATTAAACAACTGATAATTAATAGAAACATGGAATGATGAGCAAGAGCGAACCGCCACTTGCCTTAAATCCGCAGAAGCTTAACGAAGCTAGGTACGACGACAACTGGTTTCCGGGCTCGAAGCAGGGACAGATCTGGCAACACATATTCCTTCGGATCGACCCATAAAGAAACCCTAAGTTAGGTTCGACAACAACGAGTACGAACCTAAAGAGTAACGGAAGAAATCGAAAGGAACGAAGCCCGATCGAAAGCCACAGATGCCAAGGCCAAAACAAGCCAAGAGCTTCTGGGCGGCGGTCGCCGCCTGCCTTACGGCGGGCGCCGCCTGTTCGTGGTGGCGGTCGCCGCCTGCCTTACGGCGAGCGCCTCTACGAACACCGGGAAAATTTTACGAGAAGCACAAAACTCACCGACGACGATCGTTTTGCCTCTCCTTTGCCTTGCTTTGGATTCTAAGCTTCCAAGAGCTTCCAAAGCTTCACTTTGCAACTGGAATAACACCAAATGGAGCTCCGGCGATCGATTGAATTATCCAGCGAAAGCTTGAATTTCCGGCGAGTGATTTATGGGGAGATTGAGCTTCGGATTTGTGCTCAATTCAGCTCCCAAATCCTCCTTTAAATAGCCAAAACTCTAGGGGACAACCAAGAGCACGTGGAGGGCTAAGATCGGAGGTCATCCGATTCGCCAACCATCACGGAGTCAAGCCGGCGAGGCAGGGCTAGGCCTGTATCTAGGCGGCGGTCGCTGCCCAATTTGGCCGGCGGCGGTCGCTGCTTTTTGGCGCCACTTGCCAACTTGACTGGAAGAGGATGACGATGTCAGAGCCTATCAGGTGGCGGTCGTCGCATGCCTTATGGCGGTCGTCGCATGCCTTACGGCGGTCGCCGCCAAGCCCATTTCTCGTCCGTTAAGCTTGGAACAACTAGGTCTTAATCTGGGATAAATAATAATCATACACGAACGAGTATTAAGTCCCAAAATACGTCGACTGTATATAATTTCACTTAGAAAAAATATTACAGAGATTAAGAACATTACAGAATGTCTTTCTGTCTCCGAAATTAAATCGACGTACACAACAGACATTCAGGTAATTTCCAAAATACCCTTACAGAAATACGGGGTATCACATCACCTCCCCCTTAAAAGAAGTTTCGACCCCGAAACTTAGGTCGCAAATAACTCGGGAAAACGTCTGAGCATATCTGCTTCAGTTTCCCATGTTTCCCAAGTAACTTCTTCAGTCCCTGACTTGGACCACAGAATTCGTACCAACGATATGATCTTGTTGCGCAATTGCTTCTCACGACGCTCGATAATGCGCACAGTCATCTCTTCGTAGGTACCATTTGCCTGAATCTCGATGTCCTCGTAGCTCAGCCCATGAGACTCATCTGGTACGTATTTCCTTAGAAAAGATACGTGGAACACATTATGCACTGGGTGTGCCAATGGCGGCAATGCCAAGCGGTACACTAGAGATCCCACTCTATCAAGAATCTCGAATGGTCCCACGTAGCGAGGGTTATGCTTCCCACGCTTACCAAATCTGAACACACCCTTGGATGGGGATACTTTGACAAATACTTTGTCACCAACTTCAAACTCGACAGTTATACGCTTCCGATCCGCGTAAGACTTATGTCGACTCTGGACGGTCAACATCCTCTGTCTAATCAAAACAATGTCCGAAGCTGTTCTCTCGACCAACTCTGGTCCGAGCAGAATCTTGTCAGCATTCTCATCCCAACAAATCAGAGATCTGCATCTGCGACCATACAAAGCTTCGAACGGAGCCATCTTGATAGTAGCATGCCAGCTATTATTGTATGTGAACTCAATCAGACTCAGGCTGTCTTCCCAGCTAGTCGGACGATCGAGTACACATGCTCTTAGTATATCCTCCAAGGTCTGGATGGTCCTTTCAGACTGTCCATCCATTTGAGGATGAAACACTGTACTAAATCTCAATTCAGTTCCCATGGCCTTGTGAAGTTCTTGCCAAAATCTTGACATAAATCGGCCATCTCGATCCGATATAATGGTCTTGGGGATACCATGTAAACGGATAATCTCCTTGTGGTAAACTTCTGCTAACTTCTGGGTTTCCCATGTGGTCTTGATGGCTATGAAATGAGCACTCTTCGTAAGCCGATCCACAATTACCCATATAGCATCTTTCTGACTTCGAGTCTTTGGTAGCCCAGTGATGAAATCCATGGCGATGTCCTCCCATTTCCATTCTGGCACGGGGAGAGGTAGCAACTCACCACCTGGTCTGTGGTGTTCGATTTTGACCTTCTGGCAAGTTAAGCATTTTGCCACGAAGTCTGCTACATCCCACTTCATGTTTGGCCACCAAAACTTCTTCCGAAGATCCTTGTACATCTTGCTAGAGCCAGGATGTACAGAATAAGCTGAAGAATGAGCTTCTCTCATTACTAACTGGCGAAGACCTTCTGTCGGGCACACAGATCCGGTCTTGAAACCAGAGTGATCCATCATCCTGAATCACAAAACTGAGAGCCTTCCCGTCCATTACTTCACTACTTAACTTCACCAAGATTATGTCATCGACTTGCCCTTCTTTGATTTGATCTAGTAGCGTAGCCTGAATTTCCAGCATAGTCAGGTACCCTCTACGTTGATCATACAAGACTTCAGCTTCGCATGACATTTGATTTAGTTTAGTCTGAGCAGTAAGTAGAGCAACTATTGTCTCGTGCATTGTCTTCCGGCTCAGTGCATCGGCTACCACGTTAGCCTTGCCCGGATGATACAACAACTCGATGTCGTAGTCCTTAAGCAACTCTAGCCAGCGGCGTTGTCTCATATTCAACTCCTTCTGAGTAAATATATATTTGAGACTCTTGTGATCCGTGAAGACTTGGCATTTCACCCCATAGAGATAATGCCTCCAAATCTTCAGTGTAAAAACTACCGCTGCTAACTCAAGATCGTGCGTCGAATAGTTCTCTTCATAAGTCTTGAGTTGTCTGGATGCATAAGCAATCACCTTGCCTCTCTTCATCAATACACAACCCAAACCACATTTTGAAGCATCACTATAGACCACATAATCGTCGTTCCCTTCTGGAAGTGCTAACACTGGTGCCGAGGTCAGACGTCGTTTCAATTCCTGAAACCTGGCCTCGCACTTGTCATTCCAGACAAATTTCTTGTGGACTTTGCGGAGCAGACCGGTCATAGGTAGAGCGATCTTCAAAAATCCCTCTACGAATCGTCTATAGTATCCGGCAAGTCTAAGAAAACTGCGCACCTCCTTCACGTTCTGAGGCTGCTTCCAATTAGCCACAGCTTCAATTTTCTGGGGATCAACCATAACCCCATTCTTATTGATCACATGGCCTAGGAAAGCCACTTCTCTCATCCATAAGTCACACTTAGACAATTTAGCATATAGCTCATTTTGTCTAAGGACGGATAAGGCAATCCGCAGATGTTCCTCGTGAACCTCTTCATTCGGAGAATAGATCAGAATGTTGTCGATGAAGACCACCACGAACTTGTCCAAGTACTGGTGAAAACATCGATTCATCAGATCCATGAAGACTGCTGGAGCATTCGTAAGTCCAAAAGGCATTACTACGAACTTGTAATGACCATATCTGGTCCGGAACGCAATTCTAGGAATGTCTTCCTTACGAATTCTCAGCTGATGATAACCCGATCTCAGGTCGATCTTGGAGAAAACTTTTGCTCTTTGTAATTGATCCAACAGATCATCAATCCTTGGCAAAGGATATTTATTCTTGATCGTGACTTTATTCAACTCGCGATAGTCGATACAAAGTCAAAACGATCCATCTTTCTTCTTGACAAATAAAAACCGGAGCACCCCAAGGCGATGCGCTCGGCCTTACATAACCCTTGTCGAGAAGATCCTCTAGTTGCTTTTTCAACTCTTTCATCTCAGCAGGAGCCATCCGGTACGGTGATTTAGAAATCGGCGTCGTACCAGGCTCAAGATCAACAGAAAATTCCACATCACGATTTGGGGGTAACCCAGGAATTTCTTCCAGAAAGACATCCGAAAAATCGCTAACCACAAGAATATCAAGAACTGAAGGTTCATCTTTCCCGGGCGGATCCAGGTAGCAAAGGTACCCGACACAACCTTGTCGTAGTAGCTTAAACACAGCCATCGCATTGATAAGCCTACCGTTATCAGCGTCATTCCGACCCTTAAACTTGCACACGAATTGGTCCCCAGATGACACCGTCACCATCCTTGAACTAAAGTTGATCACCGCCCCATGACGCGTCAGCCAATCCATACCAAGAATAATGTCGTATGGAGCCATGGCTATACAAATCAAATCTACCTCGAATTTCTTACCCTGAATGGTAATCGGAAATTCAGACAACCGCTTCGTCCCAATCAGACGATCACCATTAGGAAGACTTACAACGAAAGACTGACGTGGCCGAAATATGCAATGCAAATATCGTTGAATGGCCTAGTCAAAGTAAAAGTCCTAACAACATACTAAACAGATGTATAGTAAGCAAGAAAGGGTCGAACCCACAGGAAAGATCTGATGAAGTATGCAATTATGATTAACAAGTAACAAGGAAGGGGGGGGTTTAGTAATCAAACCGAGCAAAGTAAACAGGTTTAGTTGACTTGAGAATATGATTGGGGAAGTAGTTCCACTAGAACGAGATCCACAATACAGAGATGAAATTTGATCACTGAAATCTATTAAATCCAAGTTCTTTAACTATTCTTATGGTTATTCCCACCCTGATCTTGATTAACTACCAATTCAGACAGTTGTTGATAGTACTTACTACAATATCAATGGAAGAAAACCTTACCACTAATAAAGCAATAGCAATGCACATAAGGATATAGGATACATGCAAATGATTCTCACTCACAATTGCGCACTCGTATTTCACTATATGCAACAATCGTGTATGCTACTAGATATGCACTCGTATTCCACTATATACAAATCCTAGCAATTGATAAATATTACTCAACCTAGTTGATCAGGCTATGAAGAATAACAATGAATCAATATTCAATATAACCAAGAGAATCAAACAAACACATATAAGAATAGGAACAGAGAATATAAATCTCACAAACACATCAACTGTATTGCTTCAAACGTCTAATAGAACAAAGGGAAATTAGTGCTCCATTCACTTGCGAATGAAACCCTAATTGAGAAAAGAAAACTACGATGATAATAAAAGTGTCTTCTAAAGTGTCCCTCCTCTTAACCTAGAAAGAGGTCTTAAATAGGCTTAGGAAAAAATTTAACCTAACGAAAATAGTAAAGAAAATAAAATAATAAAAATAAGAAAGTCCAAAAATGCATAAAAGGAAATAATGTCTTCTGGCCGCGAGGCGTTACGTGTGCCCATCGCGGGACGGTGAGATCCACCGCGGGGCGGTGGCTTCTTTTGGCACGGCCAGCATCCTTCTCTGAGACCCACAACCGGGTCGCGGTGGCTCTAGTGCGGGGCGGTGACAGTTCGCCCACTCCTTTCTTCAGCTCTTCTTCTTCTCTTCCGCTCTTCTATACTACCAAGTGTTGGTAGCCTTCTCCAATTAGTCTTCAAGCGGATCCTCATCCATCTTCATCATCTCCATCTAAGCTGTAAATCCCTGGATATCTTCAATTCTCTCCACATCTTCTGGATTACAGACTTAGCCTCAAATCTGATCATAAACTCCTCCAAATAATGATAATAATTGCTAGTAAAGGTGCATGAAATGACACCTATCAAATTCCCCCATACTTAGACCTTTACTCGTCCCGAGTAAGCTAATTATAAACCTACTCCCTCAATCAAACACCAATGCCTCAGGAAGTACAAGAAATTATGACACCAGCAACTACAACATCTCAACCATCAGCTCCAGACAACCAAAACAAGTGATGCAAATATTATTTTAATCCTAACTCCAATCTAGCTCCTTATCGCTCCAGAGTGGCCTACCCGATCTCCTTATACCACCTCTTCTTATGACGCTAACCTCCATAATGATCCTAAAATCACTCTTTTTTTCTTTACGCTCATCTTGCCTAGGCGCCCTCTCGGGTTTTCACCTAGCCACTCATTTCATTTTGCTAGATATCTCACAAATACTCGCATCACTCCAGTCCATTTTTGCACCAGTATATACTAGTCGGACTACCTGCTTCTTACCTGAACCGCCCTTCCGGGTTTTCAGCTCATCCCGGGATTTTGATTGCCTTTTCACATCTTTTTGGCTTTTTCGATTTTTTTTATTTTTTTTTTAGAAATACTTGAATGGAAATTACAGAACACAAAGCTATATATACTAGCTAGATAGACAGTATAGTCTAAATTCCTCCCCCATACTTAAACCGAACATTGTCCTCAATGTAGAAAAGAGAACAGCAAATGAAATAGGGGAAGGAGAAGTAAACTCACTGTGGGCCGGATGGTGGTGGTGGTGGGAACCTCCCAAAGTGTCCAGACGCTCATCTACATCAGCACGGAACTGGGTCTGCCAAGTCTGCAGACCGGTCTCTACTCGGGTGTTCCAGTGAGTCTACTGCACCGAGAATGCATCAAATCTTACGTACAACTCCTGCCAAGGTGTGGCAGGACCATAAGAAGACGAAGGCGCATCAAACTGGGTAGGCAGAGGAGCATCCTCACCCACAGAGTCAGCAGTAGCAGCACGAGCACTAGGGCCCTCTCCAAACGGATCCGAAGGAGAAGCAGCAGGGGTAGCATCAGCCATAACTCTGCTATCACTGGGAATCCACCATATCGCAAATGAAGGGGAATAAGTGAAAACCCGAGGAAGAATCAGAATATGACCATCATATGAAGACCAAACTAAATCACCATCCCTGCCTAATGGCTTCAGCATCGAGCACACTCTCATATGCGCCATGTCATACACCGCATGAGCAACAGGCTGAGGAATCTCAGCACAAAGAAGGGTGATCAAACCACCCCTACAGATATCACGTGGCTCACCATCTCGAATCATCTTCAAGGAACTCAGAAATAGACTAGCCCAACACGGGGTGTACGTAACAATAGACAAGATGCTCAAAAACCATTGGAAATCCTTCAAAGGGACCTTACCATCATCAGCATGGCCAAAGAAATCTCTCATCAATACCTTATGGATCAACCTTAAGCAAGGGTTCACCAACTTCGAATTCACCTCCTGGCCCTTCTTGAACTTCCTGTGCGTGGCAGCCTCCCAAAACTCCATCATATCCGTCTCAATCAGACCACCAGACCACCCATCAGACGGTTTCTTTGTAATGCCCAGGGCATCACGAATCTCACCAGCAGACAAAGCATACTCACGACCATTATACATGAACGTGATCTTCGTCAACCTTTTTGTCGGTGGAACCATCAGAATACCTCTTACAAGAGGCAATGAACTGGTAGCACAGCTCGGGGTAAGCACCAGCGGACTTGTTCAGGAAGGTCCCCAGGCCACACTCTGCTAAACAAAGAGATACACACTCCAACATACCAAACTCAATCAACGTTGGCTTGTCAAAGAACTTAGTAGCCAACACCTTCCTCTCCTTCACAACGTTATACACCTCATTCTCATCCCTCGTAGAGACCTGCTTCCTACCTCTAGGTGCCATAAGTAATGAATTGAGATGCTCAAAACAAAGGGCGACCAAAGAGGACTTACAAACGAGCGAAAAACACACAGCCTGGTAGTCTCGCCGCGGGGCGGTGGACGAGTCGCCGGGTCGCGGTGGGATAACTGGGACTTCACGCCGGGTCGCGGTAGGGGTCGCCGCGGGGCGGTGGGGTTTGTGTTTGGCTAAACTCCAAATTGGGCAAAGAAATCAAGGTTAATGTAATTGGAGGCTAGATTCGGACCAAGAACAAGAGGGATTGGTAAGAAAATGGGGGAATGGCTTGGAAAAGCTTGAGAGGGGTGTTGGGTATAGAGGGTTTGTGAGAGTGGAGGTTGGGTTAGGGAAGGGAAAAGGAAGAGGGGTTGATGGGCTGGTTATGTACATTGCCCAAAGAGAAAACTCGGCCCAAAAGGGGCCCATACCGTCAAATCTTTTTTTTTTCGGAGTGGAGAAAATATACCAGACATCCACCGCGGGGTGGTGGTCTCCACCGCGGGGCGGCGGACTTGTCACCGGGTCGCGGTGAGGTAACTGGGGGCACCGTCTCCTCTCCATTTACTTTCGTACCTGAAATGTTAGTGACAGGCGAACGAAACAAAGCAAACGAAACTACAAAATTAATCTGAGAGAAAAGAAAAATTAAGGAAAACTACCTCGGGTTGCCTCTCGGACAGCGCCTTAGTTAACGTCGTTGGCTCGACGTACTTCAAATCAATCACTGCCTAGAATAGGATCCCGTCGGAATCCTCCTAACTGTCTCCTCCTACTGGAACCGTCCATGGAAGGGCTTGAACCTTAGACCATGCTCCCTCTTGGCCAATGACTCCATAATTGTTTCCTTTTGAGCATCTCCTCCATACTTAGAGCGATGTGGGGGCCGATATGGCTCAACCTGATCATGCTGCACGACACTAGATGAAGGCTTACAGCCTTGTATGGTTAGTGTAGGGGGGCCAGTGCCCAAAACAGAGGGAATAGACTCTCCTATGTCATCAAGTAAGACATCATGCTCATGCAAATCAAAAGATTCAGCAATAGCAGAAAATTCAACTATGGTCTCTACTGCACTAGTCTTAACATTTTCCTGAGTAGGATTATCAATATCACTGAGGCAGCAAAGGGAAGGCAATTCAATGGGGTTGACCTTATGAATATTATGCTCAAAAATTATTCCATCGAATTCCATAGTCAAAGTTCCACTATCCATATCAATCTTCGTCATGGATGTTTTCATAAAAGGTCGACCTAACATAACCGGAGCAACCTGCTCATCATAGTCCATATCCATTACGAACAAATCAGCAGGGAAAATTAAAGGACCTATCTTAACAAGAATATCCTCCACAATAACCTTAGGAGGCACACAAGAACCATCAGCAAGTTGAATCACAATATTCGTATCATGCAAAGGTCCTACTCCTAAATCTTCAAGCAATGAGTAAGGCAAAACATTAATAGAGGGACCCAAGTCTAACAAGGCTTTCTCAAATCGATGCTCACCTATAGCAATAGGGATAGTGAACGTACCTGGATCCTTGCACTTCTCAGGCATACGCCTTTGAAATACCGCCGAGACATGTTCACCAACCGGAACCTTCTTCTGGACCTTCAGCTTTTGTGTCCTCTTGACGGTGCACAGCTCCTTCAAAAACTTGGCATATCGAGGAACAGCCTTAATAAGCTTGAGAAGAGGGATGTTCACCTCACAGTTTCGGAATGTCTCGAAAAGATCATTATTGTCAGCGACACTTCTAGCCTTTAGCGCCTCGGGAAAAGGTGTTGGTGGCTTCTCGGAACCAAGAGGGGGGAAAACTGGATGAACATAATTATCAACGCAAACCTCTTCGGCAGAGCTGGGATTTTGGAGGCAGGGTCGCGGTGGTCTCACCGCGGGGCGGTGGTCATTGCCGCGGGGCGGTGAGGTCGTGGTGGAATTACTGAGGCTCGCCGCCGGGTCACGGTGGAATTACTGAGGCTCGCCGTCGGGTCGCGGTCAGTGTCGCCACGGGGCGGTGACATGCTTGCTTCTTCACTGGCCTCAGATCCGACTCGCCGCCGGGTCGTGGTGGAGTCCACCGCAGGGCGGTGACCGATATTCTCCATCTCAAATTCACTCTCCTTTACAGCAATAGGAGGAACGACCAGTTGCTCATCACTTCTGAGGGTGATGGCACTCACATTTTCCCTTGGATTCACTGTGGTCTGAGATGGCAAGGAGTTTGATGTCCTCTGGTCAATCTTTGTCACAACATCAGCCAGTTGGCCAATCTGCCTCTCCATATTCTTTATGCTTGACTCAGTAGTCTGCACATGAGTGGCGAAGTGTTGAGTCAGGGTCTTTAGCAACTCTTCAGTAGTAGCACCAGAGTTTTGGCCTTGAGGCCTCTGTTGGTATGGGACTCTCTGCTGGTATTGTTGTTGTACTGGCTGTTGACCACCTTATGGGTCACTCCATCTGAAACCCGGGTGGTCTCGCCCTCTCGGATTGTAGTTGGGTTGTCCATCAAAATGCGGTCTAGGGGGTCCGTAACCTCCTACAACATTCACTTCAGCAGTACCTTCCTCCTGTAGCTGAGGACAAGTATCAGTAGGGTGGAATTGATTACAGCAAATCCCACATGCTTTGGCTTGTTGAGGAGTGTTTTGGTTTGCCATTCTCTTCACCATCTCCTTCAACTCAGCTAACTCATTCAGCACAAGGCTAGATCTTGCAAGAGTCACAGCATTGACTGCCTTTCTCTGGTACGTCTTACTAAAGCTCCTGGTACTCTCACTCATCTCCTGAAATCTTTCCATGGCTGCGTTCGGTGTCAGATTGAGTATGCTCCCACCGCATGCAGCGTCAACCATTCTTTTCTCTTGATCGAGCAGGCCATTGTGTAATTAGAGAACAAGATCCTGCTTGGTGTATCCGTGGAACGGGCAGCTAGAGCAAAGCCTCTTGTACCGCTCAAGATAGTCATATAGCGTCTCATCCACACCCTGCTCAATGTTAGCAATTGACTTTTTCAAAGCATTCGCCTTCTTTGTTGGGAAGTATGATAGGTGTCATTTCATGCACCTTTACTAGCAATTATTAGCATTATTTAGAGGAGTTTAGGATGAGATTTGTGGCTAAGTCTGTAATCCAGAAGTTGTGGAGAGAAGTGAAGATATCCAGGGTTTTACAGCTTAGATGGAGATGATGAAGATGGAGAAGGTTCTGCTGGAGTTTAACGAAGAAGACTACCAACACTTGGTAGTAATGAAGAGAAGAAGAGGAGCTGAAGAGAGAAGGCGGGCAGCATTCACCGCCCCGCGCCAGAACCACCGCGACCCGGCGGTGGTTCTCAGAGAAGATTGAAGGTCGCGCCAGTGGAGAAGCCACCGCCCCGCGGTGGGCACGTTACGCCTCGCAGCCAGCACAGACTTATTTCCTTTTATGCATTTTCGGATTTCCTTATTTCTATTTTTTTATTTCCTTTGTTATTTGCATTAGGGTAACTTTATTTCCTAAGCCTATTTAAGACTTCTTTCTAGGTCTTGAGTGGGCAGACATGAAGCCATACTACTTTTACATTACACAGTTTACTTTTCATTAGGGTTTCATTTACATCTGAATGGAGCACTAATTTCTCTTTGTTCTACTAGACGTTTGAAGCAATACAGTTGATGTGTTTGTGAGATTTCTATTCCTTGTTCTTATTCTTATATGTGTTGGTTCGATTCTCTTGGTTATATTGAATATTGATTTATTGTTATTCTTCATAGCCTGATCAACTAGGTTGAGTACTATTTTTCAATTACTAGGGTTTGCATATAGTGGAATACGAGTGCATATCTAGTAGCATACACGATTGTTGCATATAGTGGAATACGAGTGCGCAATCGTGAGTGAGAATCATTTGCATGTTAAATAGTAATGTTTTCTTCTATTTGCATGTATCATTTATCCTTGTGTGCATTGATATTGCTTTGTTAGTTGTAAGGTTTTCTTCCATTGGTATTGTGATAAGTCTATCAACAACTGTGAGAATTGGTAGTACTTAAGATCAGAGTGGGAACAACCATAAGAATAGTGAAGGAACTTGAATTGAATAGATTTCTGTGATCAAATTATATCTCTGTATTATGGATCTCGTTCTAGTGGAACTACTTTCCCCAATCATATTTTCTCATCAATCAAACTTGTTTGTTTTGTTCTCTTTGATAACTAAAACGCCCCTTTCTGGTTACTTGTCAATCATAATTGCATACTGCATCAGATCTTCCTTATGGGTTCGACCCTTACTTGCTTACTATACATCTGTTTAGTAGGTTGTTAGGACTTTTACTTTGACTAGGCCATTCAACGATATTTGCATTGCATATTTCGGCCACGTCAAATTTGGCGCCGTTGCCGGGGAAGTTTTATGTTTTTTGTTGTGTGTTTTTGTGATTGATTTTGGTGGAGACCTATCTTATGGTCGACACCCGTAGTACTGACTCCCCTCTAGCTGCTTTTGATCCAGAAATCGGCAGAACATTCCGTGCGAACCTACCTGGCTGTCATCATCCCTGCGCTTGGCGAAGGGGTGAACTTTGAGCTGAAATCTGGAGTTATTGCTTATCTCTCGAAATTCCATGGTTTGAGTGGAGAGGACCCGATATCTCATCTGGGTAAATTCCATAATGTCTGCATGACTATGAAGCCAAGGAATGTGATGGAGGATCAAATCAAGATGAGAGCCTTTGGTTTTTCTTTGATGGACTCTACTAGCGACTGGTATTATCACTTGCCGCCAGGAACCATAGATACCTGGAATAAACTGCACAAGGCGTTTCTTGACAAGTACTTCCCAACGAAGAAGGCGAATGCTTTGAAAAAGGCAATTGCTAACATTGAGCAGGGTAGTGATGAGACGCTATATGACTACCTTGAGCGGTACAAGAGGCTTTGCTCTAGCTGCCCATTCCACGGATACGCCAAGAAGGACCTTGTTCTCTATTTGCACAATGGTCTGCTAGATCAAGAAAGAAGGATGGTTGACGCTGCATGCGGTGGAAGCATTCTGAATCTGACACCGGATGCAGCCATGGAAAGATTCCAGGAGATGAGTGAGAGTACCAGGAGCTTTGGCAAGACTTACCAGAGAAAGGCGGTCAATGCTGTGACCCCTGCAGGATCTAGCCCTGTGTTGAATGAGTTAGCTGAGTTGAAGGAGATTGTGAAGAGAATGGCAAACCAAAACACTCCTCAACAAGTCAAAGCATATGGGATTTGCTATGATCAATTCCACCCTACCGATACTTGTCCTCAGCTGCAGGAGGAAGGTACTACTGAAGTGAATGCTGTAGGAGGTTACAGACCCCCTAGACCGCAGTTTGGTGGACAACCCAACTATAATCCGAGAGGGCGAGACTATCCAGGTTTCAGATGGAGTAACCCTCAGGGTGGTCAACAGCCAGCACAACAGCAATACCAACAGAGAGTCCCGTACCAACAGAGGCCTCAAGGCCAAAGCTCTGGTGCTACTACTGAAGAGATGCTAAGGACTCTGACTCAACATTTCGCCATTCATGTTCAGGCTACTGAGTCAAGCATAAATAATATGGAGAGGCGGATTGGCCAACTGGCTGATGTTGTGACCAAGATTGACCAGAGGACATCAAACTCCCTGCCATCTCAGACTACAGTGAATCCAAGGGAGAATGTGAGTGCCATCACCCTCAGAAGTGGTAAGCAGCTAGTCGTTCCTCCTATTGCTGAAGAGGAGTGCGAAATTGAGAAGGAGAAAATCAGTGACCGCCCCGCGGTAGACTCCACCGCGACTCGGCGGCGAATTGGGTCTGAGACCAGTAAAGAAGAGTGCCAGTCACCGCCCTGCGGTGACACTAACCGCGACCCGGCGATGAGTCTCAGTAATTCCTCCTCACATCTGACGCCCCGCGGCGATGACCACCGCCCCGCGGTGGGACCACCGCGACCCGGTCTCCAAACTCCCAGCTCTGCTGAAGAGGTCTGTGTTGATAATTATGTTCATCCGGTTTTTCCTCCTCTCGGTTCTGAGAAGCCACCAGCACCTTTTCCCGAGGCGCTAAAGGCTAGAAGGGTCACCGACGACAGTGATCTTTTCGAGACGTTCCGAAACTGTGAGGTGAACATTTGTTCTCAAGCTTATTAAGGTTGTTCCTCGATATGCCAAGTTTTTGAAGGAGATGTGCATCGTTAAAAGGACACAAAAACTGAAGGTCCGGAAGAAGGTTCCGGTTGGTGAACATGTCTCGGCAGTATTTCAAAGGCGTATGCCTGAGAAGTGCAAGGATCCAGGTACGTTCACTATCCCTATTGTTATAGGTGAGCATCGATTTGAGAAAGCCTTGCTAGACTTGGGTGCCTCTATTAATGTTTTGCCTTATTCATTGATTGAGGATTTAGGAGTAGGACCTTTGCATGATACCAATATTGTGATACAACTTGCTGATGGTTCTTGTGTGTCTTCTAAGGGTATTGTGGAGGATATTCTTGTTAAAATTGGCCCCTTAATTCTCCCTGCTGATTTCTTTATTATGGATATGGACTATGATGAGCAGGTTGCTCCTGTTATGTTAGGTCGACCTTTTAAGAAAACATCCATGATGAAGATTGATGTGGATAGTGGAACTTTGACTATGGAATTCGATGGAATATTTTTTGAGCATAATATTCATAAGGCCAACTCCATTGAATTGCCTCCCCTTCGCTGCATTAGTGATATTGATAATCCTATTCAGGAAAATGTTAAGCCTAGTGTAGTGGAGACCATAGTTGATTTTTCTACTATTGCTGAACCTTTTGAGTTGCATGAATATGATGTCTTGCTTGATGACATAGGAGAGTCTATTCCCTCTAATTTGGGCACTTGCCCCCCTGCACTAACCACACAAGGCTGTAAGCCTTCATCTAGTGTCGTGCAGCATGATCAGGTCAAGCCCTATCGGCCCCCACATCGCTCTAAGTATGGGGGAGATGCTCCAAAGGAAGCAATCATGGAGTCATTGGCTAAGAGGGAGCATGGTCTAAGGTTTAAGCCTTTCCATGGAAGGTTCCAGTAGGAGGAGACGAGTAAGAGGATTCCGAAGGGATCCTATTCTAGGTGGTGATTGATCTGCAGTACATCAAGCCAATGACGTTAACCAAGGCGTTGTCCGGGAGGCAACCCGAGGTAGTTTTTCCTTGATTTTTCCTTCTCTTAGTTTAATTTCGTAATTTCTTTTTCTTTTTTTCGTTCGTCTGTCACTAACATTTCAGGTACGAAAGTAAATGGAGAGGAGACGGTGTTTCCAGTCACCCCACCGCCCCACGGTGGATGTCTGGTATACTTTCTCAACTCCGAAAAAAAAAAAAAAGGGCCCCGAAAAAACCTCAAACGGGGAGTAAAATTTTTATTTCTTGAGGGGTAACTATGGATTTGACGGTTTGGGCCCCCTTTGTGGGCCGAGATTTCTCTATGGGCCATTGTACATGACCGGCCCATCATCTACCCTTCTTCCCTTTCACCTTCCCTAACCTAGCCCCCACTCTCACAAATCCCCCATTCTCCCCCCAATCCCTCTCGTTCTTGGTCCGATCCTAGCCTCTAAATACCTTAATCTTGAGTTTCCTTGCCCAATTTGGAGTCTAGCCTCACACACAAGCCAAACACAACCCCACCGCGTCGCTGTCGCCCCGCCATGCGTTGCCCCGCCTCGCGTTGCCAGCCACCGCCCCGCGGCGACCCCCACCACGACCCGGTGTGAAGTTCCAGTTGTCTCACTGCGACCCGGCGACTCGTCCACCGCCCCGCGTCGAGACCTCCAGACTTCGTGTTTTCGCTTGTTTGTAAGTCCTCTTGGTTGCCCTTTGTTTTGAGCATCTCAATTCATCACTTATGGCACCTAGAGGTAGGAAGCAAGCATCTACAAGGGATGAGAATGAGGTGTACAATGTTGTGAAGGAGAGGAAGGTGTTGGCTACTAAATTCTTTGACAAGCCGACGTTGATTGAGTTTGGTATGTTGGAGTGTGTATCCCTTTGTTTAGCAGAGTGTGGCCTGGGGACCTTCCTGAACAAGTCCGTTGATGCGTACCCCGAGCTTTGCTACCAGTTCATTGCCTCTGTTAAGAGGTATTCTGATGGTTCCGCTGACAAGAGATTGACGAAGATCACGTTCACATACACTGGTCGTGAGTATGCTTTGTCTGCTGAGGAGATTCGTGATGCCCTAGGCATTACAAAGGAACCGTCTGATGGGTGGTCTGGTGGTCTGAGTGAGACGGATATGATGGAGTTTTGGGAGGCTGCCACGCATAGGAAGTTCAAGAAGGGCCAGGAGGTGAATTCGAAGTTGGTGAACCTTTGCCTAAGGTTGATCCATAAGGTGTTAATGAGAGATTTCTTTGGCCATGCTGATGATGGTAAGGTCCCTTTGAAGGATTTCCAATGGTTTTTGAGCATCTTATCTATTGTTACGTACACCCCGTGTTGGGCTAGTCTCTTTCTGAGTTCCTTGATGAGGATTCGAGATGGTGAGCCACGTGATATCTGTGGGGGTGGTTTGATCACCCTTCTTTGTGCTGAGATTATTGCCACCGATCGTATTCCTCGGCCTGTTGCTAATGCGGTGTGAGAGTGTGCTCGATGCTGAAGCCATTGGGCAGGGATGGTGATTTAGTTTGGTCTTCATATGATGGTCATATTCTGATTCTTCCTCGGGTTTTTACTTATTCCCCTTCATTTGCGGATTGGTGGATTCCCAGTGATGGCAGAATTATGGCTGATGCTACCCCTGTTGCTGCTCCTTCGGGTCCGTTTGGAGAGGGCCCTAGTGCTGGTGTTGGCCCTGCTGCTGCTGATGATTTTGTGGGTGAGGATGCTCCTCTGCCTACTCAGTCTGATGCGCCTTCGTCTTTTTATGGTCCTGCCACAGCTTGACAGGAGTTGTACGCAAGATTTGATGCATTCTCGGTACAACAGACTCATTGGAACACCCGAGTAGAGACCGGTCTGCAGACTTGGCAGACCCAATTCCGTGCTGATGTAGAGGAGCGTCTGGACACTATGGATGCTCATATGAGGGACTTCCTTGGGAGGTTCCCACCACCACCACCATCCGGCCCATAGTGAGTTTATTTCTCTTTCCCCTATCTCATTTGTTGTTCTCTTTTCTACATTGAGGACAATGTTCAGTTTAAGTATGGGGGAGGGATTTAGACTGTGCTATCTATCTAGCTAGTGTATATAGCTTTGTTTTTGTAATTTCCATTCGAGCATTTGATAAAAAAAACGAAAAAGCCAAATAGATTTGAAAAAGGCAATCAAAATCCTGGGATGAGCCGAAAACCCAAAAGGGCGGTTCGGGTAAAAAGCAGGTAGTCCGACTGGTATAGACCGGTGCAAAAGTGGATTGGAGTGATGCGAGTATATGTGAGACATCTAGCAAAATGAAATGAGTGGCTAGGTGAAAACCCGAGAGGGCGCCTAGGCAAGATGAGCGAAAAAGAAGAAGAGTGATTTTAGGATTTCTCATTATTCTTGGCGAGACGTCATAAGAAGAGGAGTCATAAGGAGGACTCGAGTAGGCCACTCTAGAGCGATAAGGAGTTAGATTGGAGTTAGGATTAGAATAATCTTTGCATCACTTGTTTTGGTTGTTTGGAGCTGATTGTTGATATGTTGTAGTTGCTGGTGTCTTATTTTCTTGTACTTCCTGAGGCCTTGTTGTTTGATTGAGAGAGTAGGTTTATCATTAGCTTACTCGGGATGAGTAAAGGTCTAAGTATGGGGGAATTTGATAGGTGTCATTTCATGCACATTTACTAGCAATTATTAGCATTATTTAGAGGAGTTTAGGATGAGATTTGTGGCTAAGTCTATAATCCAGAAGTTGTGGAGAGAAGTGGAGATATCCAGGGTTTTACAGCTTAGATGGAGATGATGAAGATGGAGAAGGTTCTGCTGGAGTTTAACGAAGAAGACTACCAACACTTGGTAGTAATGAAGAGCAGAAGAGGAGCTGAAGAGAGAAGGCGGGCAGCATTCACCGCCCCGCGCCAGAGCCATCGCGACCCGGCGGTGGTTCTCAGAGAAGATTGAAGGTCGTGCCAGTGGAGAAGCCACCGCCCCGCGGTGGGCACGTTATGCCTCGCGGCCAGCACAGACTTATTTCCTTTTATGCATTTTCGGATTTCCTTATTTCTATTTTTTTATTTCCTTTGTTATTTGAATTAGGTTAACTTTATTTCCTAAGCCTATTTAAGACTTCTTTCTAGGTCTTGAGTGGGCAGACATGAAGCCATACTACTTTTACATTACGCAGTTTACTTTTCATTATGGTTTCATTTACATCTGAATGGATCACTAATTTCTCTTTGTTCTACTATACGTTTGAAGCAATACAGATGATGTGTTTGTGAGATTTCTATTCCTTGTTCTTATTCTTATATGTGTTGGTTTGATTCTCTTGGTTATATTGAATATTGATTTATTGTTATTCTTCATAGCCTGATCAACTAGGTTGAGTACTATTTATCAATTGCTAGGGTTTGCATATAGTGGAATACGAGTGCATATCTAATAGCATGCATGATTGTTGCATATAGTGGAATACGAGTGCGCAATCGTGAGTGAGAATCATTTGCATGTTAAATAGTAAGGTTTTCTTCTATTTGTATGTATCCTATATCCTTGTGTGCATTGCTATTGCTTTGTTAGTGGTAAAGTTTTCTTCCATTGGTATTGTGATAAGTCTATCAACAACTATGAGAATTGGTAGTACTTAAGATCAGGGTGGGAACAACCATAAGAATAGTGAAAGAACTTGGATTGAATAGATTTATGTGATCAAATTATATCTCTGTATTGTGGATCTTGTTCTAGTGGAACTACTTTCCCCAATCATATTTTCTCATCAATCAAACTTGTTTGTTTTGCTCTCTTTGATAACTAAAACCCCCATTTCTGGTTACTTGTCAATCATAATTGCATACTGCATCAGAACTTCCCTATGGGTTCGACCCTTACTTGCTTACTATACATCTGTTTAGTAGGTTGTTAGGACTTTTACTTTGACTAGGCCATTCAACGATATTTGCATTGCATATTTCGGCCACGTCAAAGTACTTGTCAAGAAACGCCTTGTGTAGTTTAGTCCAGGTATCTATGGTCTCTGGCGGCAAGTGATAATACCAGTCGCTAGCAGAGTCTAGCAAAGAAAAACCAAAGGCTCTCATCTTGATTTGATCCTCCGTCACATTCCTTGGCTTCATAGTCATGCAGACATTGTGGAATTTACCCAGATGAGATATCGGGTCCTCTCCACTCAAACCATGGAATTTCGGGAGATAAGTAACAACTCCAGTTTTCAGCTCAAAGTTCACCCCTTCATCAAGTGCAGGGATGACGACAGCCAAGGGGGGTTGTGCCCCAATGTTCGTTTCAGTCAGCTCTCTCAGAGTTTCGGCCATTGCAGCAGGAGGGATGTCAACGGTCTCAATTGTCTCAACCTCGGCTTCCTCTTCTCCTTGATCGCGTAGGTTCGCACAGAAAGATCTGTTGATTTCTGGATCAAAAGCAGCTAGAGGAGAGTCAGTACTATGAGTGTCGACCATAAGATAGGTCTCCACCAAAATCAATCACAAAAACACACAACAAAACAGAAAACTTCCCCGACAACGGCACCAAATTTGACGTGGCCAAAATATGCAATGCAAATATCGTTGAATGGCCTAGTCAAAGTAAAAGTCCTAACAACCTACTAAACAGATGTATAGTAAGCAAGTAAGGGTCGAACCCACAGGGAAGATCTGATGAAGTATGCAATTATGATTAACAAGTAACAAGGAAGGGGGGTTTTAGTAATCAAACCGAGCAAAGTAAACAGGTTTAGTTGACTTGAGAATATGATTGGGGAAGTAGTTCCACTAGAACGAGATCCACAATACAGAGGTGAAATTTGATCACTGAAATCTATTAAATCCAAGTTCTTTAACTATTCTTATGGTTATTCCCACCCTGATCTTGATTAACTACCAATTCAGACAGTTGTTGATAGTACTTACTACAATATCAATGGAAGAAAATCTTACCACTAATAAAGCAATAGCAATGCACACAAGGATATAGGATACATGCAAATAGAAGAAAACCTTACTACTTAACATGCAAATGATTCTCACTCACAATTGCGCACTCGTATTCCACTATATGCAACAATCGTGTATGCTACTAGATATGCACTCGTATTCCACTATATGCAAACCCTAGCAATTGATAAATATTACTCAACCTAGTTGATCAGGCTATGAAGAATAACAATGAATCAATATTCAATATAACCAAGAGAATCAAACCAACACATATAAGAATAGGAACAAGGAATAGAAATCTCACAAACACATTAACTGCATTGCTTCAAACGTCTAATAGAACAAAGGGAAATTAGTGCTCCATTCATTTGCGAATGAAACCCTAATTGAGAAAAGAAAACTACGATGATAATAAAAGTGTCTTCTAAAGTGTCCCTCCTCTTAACCTAGAAAGAGGTCTTAAATAGGCTTAGGAAAAAAATTAACCTAACGAAAATAGTAAAGGAAATAAAATAATAAAAATATGAAAGTCCGAAAATGCATAAAAGGAAATAATGTCTTCTGGCCGCGAGGCGTTACGTGTGCCCACCGCGGGATGGTGAGATCCACTGTGGGGCGTCAGCTTCCACCGCGGGGCGGTGGCTTCTTTTGGCGCGGCCAGCATCTTTCTCTGAGACCCACCACCGGGTCGCGGTGGCTCTGGCGCGGGGCGGTGACAGTTCGCCCACTCCTTTCTTCAGCTCTTCTTCTTCTCTTCCGTTCTTCTATACTACCAAGTGTTGTTAGCCTTCTCCAATTAGTCTTCAAGAGGATCCTCATCCATCTTCATCATCTCCATCTAAGCTGTAAATCCCTGGATATCTTCAATTCTCTCCACATCGTCTGGATTATAGACTTAGCCTCAAATCTGATCATAAACTCCTCCAAATAATGCTAATAATTGCTAGTAAAGGTGCATGAAATGACACCTATCAAAGACTCACAAGCTTCGTCGCACTCTAATCCTAACTCACTAACACAATTATCCGAAATAAAGGAATGGGTAGCACCCGAATCAAACAGAATGCACACTGAAGTAGAATGAAGGTATAAAGTAGCTTGTGTAATTGGAGCGTTAGGTCCATCCGCCTCACGCATCTCGTACAGGCGTTGACCGTGACCTCCAGAAGTAGTTGGGGCTTTCCCCTTATTCTGAGCAGTTGTTTGCATCGACGGACTAAGAGTCTCAGGTGGCTTGAACCTGGGCTAGTTATTCTGATTAACTGACCCATATTGTGACTCCATTCCCTTCTGCCTTCCCTACTGACAGAATTTCTGCATATGGCCTCCACGACCACATTCAAAGCATAACTTCTTCTTCCTTGGGCACACAATGCTCTTGTGCCCCGCAGCACCACAATTATAGCACTGGACTGGATTCTTGCTCTGGTCCGTCTGCTGGATTGACCCTCCTTGAGTCGTGTCCGTCTTTGCTCGACCAGACTTAGCAAAGTTAGACGGTGACACAGGTCGCTTGAATCCACTCCCTTGATTCTGCATCGATCTTTGCCGATTGCGCTTTTTGGTTGACTCCTCCAGAGTCACCTCCAATTTGTAGGCTGTATAAACATACTGCTCCAGAGTAGAGCATGTGTGGTACACCATCATTGGCTTGATATCTGGGCTCATCCACTCGTGGAAATACCAGATTTTATGTGCCTCGTTGGATATCTCAGGTCCATCGTACTGTAACAGATGATTGAACTTGGTCGCAAGCTCGGTTACCTTCAATCCATCCATTTTAGGGTACAGAAACTCCTTGTGTTTCTCTTCCCTCATAGCACGAGAGAAAAAATGGTCTGTCATCTTTGTCTTGAACATCTCCCAGTTCAAAACATGACTTTCAGCTAAGCTGGTACTCTCTCACCATTCACTAGCCTCTTCCTTCAACTGAAGAGAAGCTATATGTACTTTCTCAGCTTCAGTACAATCCACATTGCGGAACAGCCGCTCCATGTGGGAAAACCAATGGGTCACCTTGATCGGTTCTCATTTTCCGTTGTAGTTGTCAGGCCTCATGGAATTAATGGTCTTCAGCGCACGACCATAATTGTCCCGAGTCCTGACTGCATTCTCTTGGAATACACGGTTCACTGGCTCCTCAAATCTGGGAACCGGTGGAGGTATTGGCACACCTTGTGCCTGCGGCACACCTGGTCGTAGTATATCAGTTACTGCTTGCATAACCATTCCTCGAAAGGCTTCCATTGCAGCAACATCTAATACTATTGGAACATTGGTCTGACCTTGACCATTGCCCCCAGGATGATTGTTGGAACCTGACTCCTGCTCATCTTGTCCAACATTTCTTACAGTTGGTCTGGGATCATTGCTTGTCCCAACACCAGCTCGAATTGTGTTCCTCGTGTTCACCATCTGTTTACCGATCCAGTTCCAAGTATTTTATACATTAATATTATTCAATATACTTAATGTAGCAAAATCACTCAGAGTAGATCAACTTGGTATTTTTTTATAGATGAACTTGAACTATTTTACAAACTGCACATTAGCCGATCTCCCGAGCATCAGGTCAAAATTGCTCGGAGATTGTAGTATTTCACAAAGTACATGCCGCAATACTAGAATATTTACACGGTACATGCTGAAATACTAAGAAAAGGAAACTACTGCTACAGGCAACGTTGGTCCTCATCATGGTGCTCCGAAACGTTTCCTATACGATAGACTTCCCATGCAAGGCTTCTTCGGACGGGGTTCTCCATTGGATTCTGACGATGGACTGCGCACCCTGCTTGGCCCTGGAACACATGATTCTGGTGTCCCTGGCCTTATCTCAGTCATGGTGAAGTATGGATCATCCAGGTTTGGCTCTCCTAGCCCAGCCCATCTCTAAGCATTGGCGATCATCTTATCCATCTGGTATTGTTGTTCAAAAGAGATCATCTCGCTTTGATGAAGGATCTCTCGTAGTTCAGATTCCGTCCTCCTTCTCCTTTGAGTAGGGATAGGCTGGGACCCTTTGTACACCATTGTTGGGCCACTCCTTCCAATACCATATTCGGTATAAAGTGTTTCCCAGTTAGCATCAGTCATGAGTGCGTACTCTCGCACTGGTGGCAACTCTTGCACAGGTGGTAACTCTGAACTGGGGTGAATAAATTGCATCTTCGGTTCCTGACTATCCACCAACAAGTGCCTCAAGTCATCGGACTCCTGGTTCTGCCTGTTGAGGTCCATCTCGGCATTCTCCTCGGGATCATCCTCGATGGGGTCCTCTTCCTCATCGGGGTCATCCTCTATGGGGTCCTCTTCCTCGTCGGGATCGACCTCGAGCATTTCCTCCACTTCTTCATCTTCCTCCTCGCTCCCTTCATGAATCATGTCGATCTGGTAATCGTCATTGTAGTACCCTCTCGCGTACCTAGACGATTCATCCTCTTCTTGCACTGCTTCCTCCCTCGGTGGCTCCACTAGCGCTGTCACTGGAACTACAGCATTCCTTGACACCAGGACTATCGACTCAGGAAGCACATGCTTGATCTCCTCAGGTGGGCTGCTTGGTTCTCCAACCTCGAAGCACCCCTGGGGTATTGGGAAGTCGAGCCTTCCTGGAGATGGTGAATCCATCTCGGCATCTACCGAGTCCCACTTATGAGAAAGACACGCACCCATATCCTACAGGATAACGAGGAAGGAATTAGTCTTTCTAGACATAGAAGCAAGCTTACTACATCAGACTATAGATAGAAGACATGACTATGAACGGTGTTTTATTTTCAAATTCTTTTCATTTTGAAAATTCAGAGCCCTTTTGAAAATACTTTTCAATCGAAAACGAGTAATTGGTTTTCAAATACCCAACCCGTTTTAAAACTTAGGCTCTGATACCACAACTGTAACACCCCCAAATCTTAACCCATTTGGAAAGGTATTACCGCCAGTGACCTCGGTTTTCCTCACCGAAGCCACCCAAGGCTTTACCGTTTAAATACAATCAATGAACACTTATAATACAAAATCATCATAATATTCGATTAAAGCATGAGTCCCGGAATTACATCCCAATTCCGAATAGGACTAAATACAGAGTTAAACAAAATACATCGGAAGTCATACAATATACAAAAAGGGGTTATGATCGCCATGATCACCTGCCCAAGGTTCTGAACCTGATAAAAACATTAAAAACATCCAAAAACCACCGTCTTCTTCATAGTCATTCTAGTCTCCTCATATCTGCATTCTATCTGATGTGCCGAATCGAACGGATGACACCATCCAACCATGCAGAGAACAATTGCGGTTGGTTAGTCTAATGAAAGACCATGCAAGGGAACAAAGCAGAAGGTTCGAAGTAATCGTATTAGGTTAGATTCATCGTCCCTCGAATAACAGTCGAATACGATAGTCAACCACCATACTGCTACTGGAATACAGCAAAAGGCATGCACGAGAGAAGATTCTGGAAGACCGAGTCTTCCCAGAAATTAACTCAAAAGAAGACTCCAACGAAATGAGTCTTATAGGAAGATATGACAAAGTCTGGAACAACACAGAATCACAGAATTACAGTATTACATTCGAGCGATTAAAAGTTAAGACGAGCTTTCCTAGCTGTACTAGCGCCTAGCTGCATTACTCGCCCAAGGTATATTAATTATGTGCGACAACGGCACTTATCTTATGATATTCTCAAACGCACAACACGTTATAAGCTTTTAAATGTATAGATCCCATGGATCCTATACATATAGTATTAGGTGGGGTCTAGCCACCTCTCTACTATTTTCCGAGATTTGTGTCACCAACTAAGTGCACCACCTCTATACTCGTGTATCAGAGGTTGGGTCATGACCGTCCATATGGTATTAGGTGGGGTCTAGCCACCTCTCTACCAAATTATAAAGAAACGACTGGATCCCAACGAATCCAATGTTCCTAACTACTAGTGCTAACTCAACAGTCCAAGCACAACAATAGTCCACAAACATCAACATAACCGCCCTCAAGGCTATCAACATAAATATATATTCATAATAGCGTTGTTCTAACAGATATACAACCTATTATAATATCATATTTTAGTTCTCCAAAACAATTAACAAAACTATTCCCAGACGAACACAGTAATCATTCCAAATTAATTACTCAATTAAACAACTGATAATTAATAGAAACATGGAATGATGAGCAAGAGTGAACCGCCACTTGCCTTAAATCCGCAGAAGCTTAACGAAGCTAGGTACGACGACAACTGGTTTTCGGGATCGAAGTAGGGACAGATCTGGCAACACAGATTCCTTCGGATCGACCCATAAAGAAACCCTAAGTTAGGTTCGACAACAACGAGTACGAACCTAAAGAATAACGGAAGAAATCGAAAGGAACGAAGCCTGATCGAAAGCCACAGAAGCCAAGGCCGAAACAAGCCAAGAGCTTCTGGGCGCGATGCCTGCCTTACGACGAGCGCCGCCTGTTCGTGGCGGCGGTCGCCGCCTTCCTTACGGCGGGTGCCGCTACGAACACCGGGAAAATTTTACGAGAAGCACAAAACTCATCGACGACGATCGTTTAGCCTCTCATTTGCCTTGCTTTGGATTCTAAGCTTCCAAAGCTTCACTTTGCAACTGGAATAACACCAAATGGAGCTCCGGCGATCGATTGAATTATCCGGCGAAAGCTTGAATTTCCGGCGAGTGATTTATAGGGAGATTGAGCTTCGGATTTGTGCTCAATTCAGATCCCAAATCCTCCTTTAAATAGCCAAAACTCCAGGGGACAACCAAGGGCACGTGGAGGGCTAAGATCGGAGGTCATCCGATTCGCCGACCATCACGGAGTCAAGCCGGCGAGGCTAGGCCTGCATCTAGGCGGCGGTCGCTGCCCAATTTGGCCGGTGGCGGTCGCTGCCTTTTGGCCGGCGGCGGTCGCTGCTTTTTGGCGCCACTTGCCAACTTGCCTGGAAGAGGATGATGATGTCAGAGCCTGTCAGGCGGCGGTCGCCGCATGCCTTACGGCAGTCGCCGCCAAGCCCATTTCTCGTCCGTTAAGCTTGGAACAACTAGGTCTTAATCCGGGATAAATAATAATCGTACACGAACGAGTATTAAGTCCCAAAATACGTCGACTATATATAATTTCACTTAGAAAAAATATTACAGAGATTAAGAACATTACAGAATGTCTTTCTGTCTCCGAAATTAAATCGACGTACACAATAGACGTTTAGGTAATTTCCAAAATACCCTTACAGAAATACGGGGTATCACATCTATAAAGTTTAAAAATTATACCAAAAAAGTTGAACAATTGTATTTTAAAGTTGAACAATTTCATTTTTATGGTTAGACGACTATTTCAGTAAGCAATTTTATTTTTATTTCTTTTGGGGCAAGTTTTTTTTTTTTTTTTTTTTTCTTGTTTTCTATACGTTTTTATTATAAAATTATAATTATAAAAGTTGAACAATTCCTTATTAAATTTGAACAATTGTATGTTAAAAGTTGAACGATGTTTTTTGAACAATATATAAAGATAAACAATTTTACGAACAAAGTTGAACAATTGTATCTTAAAGTTGAACAATTTCATTTTTATGGTTAGACTGTTCCACTAAGCAAATTTTAGTTTTTTTTGGGGGGCAAATTTTTTTCTTCCTTTTTTTTTGTTGTTCTACATGTTTTTATCATAAAATTATAATTAAAAAGTTGAACAATTCCCTATTAAATTTGAACAATTGTATGTTAAAAGTTGAACAATGTTTTCTGAATAATATATAAAGTTTAACAATTATACCAAAAAAGTTGAACAATTGTATCTTAAAGTTGAACAATTTTATTTTTATAATTACACATCTGTTTTGACTAAGCAATGGTTAGTTTTGTATTTTGTTTTTTGTTTTTTTGGCCAATTTTTTTTCAGGATAAAACATTTTTAATTTTTTTTGTTTCCTTACACGCTTTCCTCATAAAATTGTTTCTAAAAAATTGAAAAATTCTCTGGTAAATTTGAACAATTTTATCATACAAGTTGAACAACTTTTTTAACAATATATAAAGTTGAACAAATGAACCAGAAAAGTTGAACAACTGAACCATAAAAGTTGAACAATTTAAATTGCATGAAAATTCAAACTTATAACAAAAGATAGATTGGACAATACTTCATTAAAATTTTAACAATTGTCAAATAAACTTGAAATCTTGTTTATAATGTAATATAAATATAATACAACTAAAAAATGTTTAAAACATAAACCCTAAATCCTAAATGTGTAGGAAAATAAAAATAGAAAAACGGCAAAAACGGCCATGCACAACTAAAAAATTATTTAAAAAATGAAATTGTTCAACTTTAAGATACAAAAGTTCAACTTTTCATATACAATTGTTCAACTTTAATAT
The DNA here is from genome assembly GCA_027886185.1 of Rheum nobile. Taxonomy (NCBI): domain Eukaryota; kingdom Viridiplantae; phylum Streptophyta; class Magnoliopsida; order Caryophyllales; family Polygonaceae; genus Rheum; species Rheum nobile. Next base: position 6,416,805 of record WOAB01000531.1, on the reverse strand, counting down.
TGTTCGAATTTTAATTGTGCAACTTTAAACATAAAATTGTTTAACTTTAAGAACTAATTGTTCAATTCTTTTCATACAAATTTTATAATGAAAACGTGTATAAAAAATAAAAATAATAAATAATAATAATAATAATAAATTTTTATTTTTATTTTTTTAAAAAAAATATATATGACCATTGACCGTTCAACGCTGACTATTAACCGGGATTGAATATGATAGGGTGTATGATAATATTAAAATGAATGGCCTAAAATTCTCCTCACATTTCACCCTAAGAATATCACATTTCAGAGTACTCCTCACATAAAGTTAATCATATATATCGATAGATATGATGGAATCAAGGATATCTTCATCATCCACATGCAGGATGCAGGCATTATGTTTGTATATCACGACTTTAAATCGTGGGTCTCTTTTTTTGTCTTTTTTCGATAAAGTTTTCTCTGTATATCACGGAGAAGGGAGGAGAGAGAGAAAGAATCATCTTTGACGAGCTTGCGTATGTTTATATTCGATCGTTTCTACCCAAGTATTTGAATTACATGTATATACTTAATGTAAATCTAATTGGATTCATTGTCTATATAAAGAGGGTAGCTAGCAATGTTATCATATATACATCACAATCAAAGTAGAAGTGAAATCCTTATTGCTATCGCTGCAACGACTATATGAGATAGATTTAATTGTCGATCGACTCCTTCAACCCGACAATTAATTTCTATGAGAGTCTCTTACAATAACACCCGAAGCCTCCTCTCTCCCTCCTCCCTTGGTACGTACATAATTACTCGTCCATATATTTTAGATTGATTATTTTTAGATATATCGAAAGTAAATGTTGGATGGATTAATGGATCATATAACTCGATTGATCATTCTCAATTTATTATTTTCTTGAACTTGTCAAGACGAGATTGAAGGGGAAAGGAATAAATGATAGGAATTGGCTGAGAGCTCTGGGCATTACGTGACTTGTCCATTCTCATACAACTCGAATCTCGATTTAAATCGGTTTTCATGTAATTGATTGATTTGGAATATTCCTTTTTAAGTGCAATCTCCCCAATATATTCAGGTGCTTTTTCATAACGTATTATAGTTTTACACCAATCGAAAAATATAATTACCACATCAAAAAAAAAAAAAAAACTCTGTTGGATATTATATAGATTTTGTGTATGTTACCCAAAGTTAACAACAACAACAACATTCATATATATTTTTGATGCAGAGAATGGTGGATCTTGATGCTCCTAGTTCAAGCAACCCTCCTCACATGAAGAAGTACTCGCAATGGTAACTTGCAAACTAATTCAACTACTAAAATTAGAATTAGGCCAACGGTGATTTGCAGTTGTGCTCGATCATCACGGGCTATTTTGTTCCCGATATATACATTTAGAGTACAAAATGTCATCTAATCTATTTTCAAAGACGTGCAAGACAAATTTAAGAGCTAGACACAGTCCATCTAAATCTATTGTATCTTAGAGTTAAATTGGTTGTTCCTAAAATTGTTTAATAATAACAAAAATGAGGTTTTTACAATTACTTCAAGGTATATCTATGTGTGTAACATATCTTATTTTGTGTGGTAGATTAAGGATTTATCTCCATGCTACTAATACATAATTAACATATATCTAGCAAAACATATATATATATATACTACTTAATTGACGAGATGCATATCATAGTGTTTTTTTATGGTTTTACATATTTGAAGTACAAGAATAATAATCCAAATTATCATCAACGTAACGCGCGTACAGGGACCAAAATAACGGAGTATTATCAAGGGCCAAGGCTGACGACGGGGATGCACCGAATCGTGTTCGTGTTGTTTTGACAGCTGGGCAGGAGGAAGAGCGTTCGGCGTCACCACAACTTCAACAACCCTGAGTTTGCCGACGTGTTTAACCCATGTTTGCCCATCGCAGCGGTCTGCTTTAATTGTCGGAGGAAAGGGAGCTACGAACAGACGAAGGCTCAAGTGTTGATCAATCAGCACTACGACTTAGTTAACTACTAAAAGGTGCAACACTATGTACCAGTGAATTAACACTATGCACAATATAAGCGCAGTGTACGTGCGTAGGGTTGCACTTTTTAGTGGTTAATTAAGTCGTGGTGCATATTGATTAACACTCGAGCCTTCGACCGTCGTGGTCCCTAGCTTTCCCATGGCCCCCTGGTAATAGAAGTAGACCACAGCGACGGGCAAACCGAGGTTAAAGATGCCAGCAAACTCACGGTTTTATAATAGGTTTATATATAGATGGCTATAGAGGAGGAACTGAGGGGGACCAACAGGGTCCGGTGCCCCCTCCCCCCCTCCTTTCACTCTAGTTGATACGTATAGTTTGTAACTCAATTTGTAAACAAAGACAAGATTTAGCCTAGCTGGTCCACTTCCCACCATTTGTGCACATAGACCAGTGTTTGATCCTTAAACATGCAAAATCAATTGATTTTTTCCCTCCCCACCTCATTGCATGTAGAAAATCCAATGTTACATATTTTTTATTAACTATATTATCATCCTACTTTATCATCACTTTTTTTTCATACATTACTTGATTTTAACCACTCTAACATATATTCTATACTTTATCATCACTTGATTTTTTTCAACATCACTTGATTTTAACCACTCTAACATATAATCTCATTTAATTAATTTATATTATCTATTGAAAATTATTCTTTTATTAGGAGATAATTGTAATAAGAGAGAAATTAAAATTAGGATTAAAAAAACTATTTTTCATATGAAAAAATGGAAAAGTATCATATAAAATATGTATTAATTAATTATCGTACCTCATTTTCCCAAAAGAGACAATACATGTTATATAGGTATATATAAAATAGTTTAAATGTACTAGGTACAATAAAAACTAAATGTAAGACTATTTGTATATAAAAGAGAATAAAATTTTACATATAAAAACTATTAGATATGAGAATAATTATATCATTCAAACTCTATAGTTAACAATAATAATAATATTCAGTTGATCACCTTATTCTCTTGATCCGTCTATATCTAAAACTATAAGCATGCATGCCCCCCTTTTAAAAATTCCTGATTTCACCACTGGATGGCTAGCTATTTCGACCGTACGTGTAGCTAGCTTAGTAATTCCTTCATTGTAGATCTCTTCGATGAAGAGATCCTTATTATAGTTAAATAAGGTTGCACTTTGATTTCGTGCAACTAATATGGCACGGAATTTGTATGAAAGATTGGATGAATGATATTACTTTCTTCCTTTTGAAGATAAAATAATGTATGGTTATTATTGGTATTTGTTAATTTGATTATGATTATACTAAAATAAATAATTGTACAGCATAAAACAATAATAAAACACGCTAGCCAATCAGGACAAATCCCCCAAGAAAATACCTACTATAAATTTTCGAGGGAGTGTTAAAAGAATAATCAAAATGCATAATTTGAAGAGAAAACTTATTGCGGGAAACCATATGTTATTGAGCCGAATTTTAGTGGAATCACCCTTATAAACGATATTATTTTAAACCACTCATTATAAATATTTTGTTAGCAATATAATGAACAATCCACGAGCATAATCTGTCAGCGTGGCCATTAAAAACGATAGAATTACTATTTTATTCTTGATTTTAAAAAAAAAAATATGAATTAAATGCGGGTTTTGTAACCATGTGCCTTCTTCTTCATCTCGCTCATGGAAAGGCTTTCTCCTCCCTCACCAACGTTGTCCAAATTGGCAGAATCTCCTTACCAACTGCAAAAGTAAATGTCGAGAAACTCCAATTTAGCAACATTTGAAGTTTTAACCAATAAAGATGAAAACCTAATTTCCAAGCACAATGTATGTTCTTCTTCTTCTTCTTCTTCTTCTTCTTAGTGAATGGGAGTTTATTTCTTCCTCCACACCCAGATTCTTTCTCCTAGATTCAACCCCACCTCTGTTACTCCCGCCGCCGCATACAATTCCTCTATTCCCACTACCGCAGGAAATTCTTCTTCGTCGTTGGTAAGTAAAATCAGAATGAGATTTGGATTTTTCATGTGTGTTTCACCAACCCTCACCGACACTTTCGACTCCCTCTCCTTCCTCATTGGAAACCGCCTCTCCGGCCATCCCCAAAACAGAAAACGAGTACGAGTTTTGAGATGCGGTTATGGAAGCAAGAGACGTTGTACCATGAGAAGGAGTACATGGTCGGTTTTGAAGGTCCATGTTGTGTAACACCCCCGACTTATGTCGGTAGTGTCACACGCCAGTGACCTCAGACTTAGAAGTCAAAAGCAACCCTACGGTTTAATCTGAACATTTATACTTAAATACAATTATAATAAAGAGTAAATAGCGGAAGACTTGTGAAAAGAATACTCAATCTTTTATTAAAGTTCCTCATGTCAACTCAGGAGGCTTGCTTTACAAACAATATGAAATTTACAGCGGAGGACTGATATTAACCCTATTACATTTATTAAAAGAAAAACAATATTAAACAACTTCATAATACTATTACTTTAAAACGCAACCTTCAACTGCAAGCTTTCGTCTTCGATTAGTTTTTTCAAGGTAGTCTGAGACCAACAACTGATGTGCCGTATAGAGACGGATAACACCAGCCAACCATGCAAGGAAAATAAATGGTTGGTTAGTTTAATGAAACACTATGCAAGGGCATTTATGTGAGGTTTTGTGTAGTCGTATATAGTCATTAATCATTATCCTTGTTCTTGAATAAAACTCGATAAACAGTAATGACTACTATACTTCTACTGAAACAAAGAAAGAAAAAGACATGATTCAAGAGAAGACTTCACAGAAATTGAGTCTTATGGGAATTATATGTATTTGTTTGGGAACATTAATAATTATCACACAAGATTTTAAAAAACGACTCTTTTGACTATTTGGGTCATCAACCAACCTCACCGCATAAAGCGAATCCAGATTGAAAAGGGGACTTACTTTAGACAGGAACCTGAGCGGTTTCCATGTTGTACTTCTCGCCCGAAGTATGTTAATTATGTGCATAAAAGCACTTATCTTATTTTATTCCAAAACGTGCATTTACATTAAAGTTTTTAATCTACATCAATCTCGATACGAGATATATCATGGGACGAATCCCGAATAACGACACTAGCTAAGTGTACCACCACTTATATTCGAATAAGGATAGGTCATGGCCAAAAGTATTAGGGCAATAATCCTCCTAATACCAAATTATAAAGAAACAGCTACACCTCGCGAGGTATATAGCATTCCTATGAATACTCGTGCTAATTAAGCAAACAAGTCCACACAAAAGTTCAACTAACACCCTATAATAATAACATATATAAGGGTCGTTACTAGCAATATATACAACCTAGTACATAATTCATTTTTCACACCATTATAACACATAAGTTTTCAAATACAAATTAAGAATATATTTATCCCAACTTAATTAAAATAATTAATTAATTGTCAATTAAGAAAATCATGGAATTAATGCTAGAGTGAACCGCCACTTGCCTCAGATGAAAGATATCGGTTGAACGACGTAATGTAGTTCGCAAGAAAGTCGCTCTGGACCAACAAACTAAATTCTTGATTTGAAAACGATTTTGAGACGTACCCAATTCAAAAAAAAATATAATTAGATAATTTATTTTAATACGGAAATTGCACGATACTTGTCTAGGTTTCTAATTGAATTTATTTTAAACTAAATAAATCAATTATCAAGGCTAAACAATATACGATTATTTATACGATACTAAAAATCCTTTAGTCATATATTCTAAATAATCATAATAAAATAAATAATTTATTTTCAACACTAATTAATTATTTAACCAAGTATATTATCTATTTGTAATGTTAAAAATTAACATTTTATAATTTAAGATAATATCATAAAAATTAAGTTAAAATTATATTAATCCAAATTATCACCAAGTAATCTTAATTAGCCAATTTAATCAAAATTAAACTTAAAAAATACAAAAATCGGATTTGGGTTTTACCCAAATATAGTGAATGGACAGCCGTGCACTCAAGGGCTGGATTCGGGCTCGTTTGACCCCCAACTGGCTCGTGGTTGGTGTCATTGGATCCATGACTTCGAGAAGAAGATTTGGATGGGAATTTGTGAACGATTGAAGCGGTATTTTAGGGGTTTTGAAGCTTGGAATGTCTACAACACAATCGAAAAAATCACGGGATTTAATTGATCCTAATTTGTTCTACATTCCAGAAATTCGAATGACATGCAATTCCGACGTGTTTACCTTCCCGGATCAAATTTACGTAAATTAAGGGGAATTAACGCCCGATGATTGAGGGATTAGATGCATGATTACCTAATCAAAAAATCCCATGGTCTAATTGTGTAAAAATGATTGAAATCGGGGTCCAAATCCTCCATTAAAGTGCCCTTGAAGCTGCGTTTCAGTGGGTGGCTGGAGGTTGAAGAAAACATTGTTCACGGTCAGCCCCTACTTTTGCCTTAATTACACATTTCTGTCCCAATTTTCAAGTTGTGGCAAAAATACCCTTAGTTTAATTTATTAAAATTACAAAATTTACTCAAACTTATTTATGACTTATCCTAGATTTATTTATACATTATAACCCAAATTTAAGTTGAAGGGAAAATTAAATTAGCTTAGCTTTAATCTTAAGTTATATTTTCTTATTAACTTAATCATATTTAAATCCTAGTTAATATTTTGTTAATCTTAATTTAAATACTTGAAGTTAAATTGATAAGTTTATTTACATTATAATTAACATAAGGTCAATATAATTTTAAGCCATTCATAACTTTAAGAGATAAGCTTTGGAGGAAAAAGATTAGGGTAGAGGATTGATTTGGACAGGAAGTGTTTCTCTGGTTTTGGTTTTGGTTATTTTCTGCTTGTGTGTCAGTCTTTTTTTGGGTCTATCAGAAAACACCCTCTCGAATTACTTCAGGGTATGGGTGCGTATATTTAGACCTCCCAGACCCTACCGTTGGTGGGACTTTACTGGGTCGATTGTTGTCGTTGTTGTATAACTTTAAGAGATAACATACTTAGGTTAATAATTATTTTATTCCTACATGGAATAAACATAATAAATCATCTAACCTTTATTATAATATTTAAAATTCCAAAACCACATTCATGGTTATTCTTATTTATTTATCTCTAATCTATACTATTATAACTAGAGTTGTCACAAAATTACCGAACCCGTTTTATCGACATGATTGATCCGCTTTTGGACCCGACCCGACCTGACCGAAATTTTTGATAACCCGAAGTTACCGAACCCGAATTTACCGAGACCGAACCTGACCAACCCGAATCCGACCTGATTAACGAATAAATGTGGAGTATTAATAAAATATAATATAAAATAATATAATAAATGACATATAAATAATGATAATATGCTTAATATCCTAAAAAAATATTGTTGTACTTATATAATTTTTTATAATGTAGAAATATATAAATTAATAAATAAAAAATTAAAATAAAATATGATTTTGGTCTACTAATATCAATTACATTAAAATAATTAATAATAATATTATTATTTTAATCCATTTCAACTTATTTTGACATATTTAAATTAGTTTTTAACTATTTAATAATATTTAAATAGTGAACAAAATATTTAAAAAATGACGCTCTTGACCCGTTGGTTAACCCGAACCGTCCGCTGACCTGTATTGACTCGACCGGCTTGACCTGTTATCCAAAATGACCCGATCCGTTCTCAACCCGAACCGAACCCGACTTGACCGACCCGATTGACAGTTCTAATTATAACCCATTTGATAATTTGTACGAAGATTATCTTAACATAATTTTTGAACTTAAATTAATGAAAATTTGAATTACTCCTCAAAAAGAAATATATTTTATAACTTTTATTATTATCAATAAAAAAATAGAAATTACATTAATACCCTTATGATAAAATGAGGGTTATTACACACTCTTGCATATTTGGTACACATTTTAAATTACAATGACTCTTGTGTTTTTAACTTCCATTTGAGTAGGAAAATACCATATTGAATGAAACATGTGTCAATTACATGACCATTTTAATGAAAATCTAATCCTAATCCTAATCCCTTTCACAAAAAATGCATAATTTTACACTGACACACATAATTTAAATAAAATACTAGTGCACAATTAAACATAATTCTGATGTACATTTCAACAGACTTTGGTGTACAAGTTTTAAGCGCGCCCAATAAATTTTATACGAGAATTATACTAATAGAATTCGGTTGTATCAATTTTTTATCATTTTATTTGAATTGCGGACTCAAGTAGGGCATAGTGGGGATTGTAGCCCCCACTACAATTTAAAATATATTGTTAAATTCTTCAAAACATTCATTTTGAAATTTTTTCTTCAAAACAGTCAAAATAATTATGTATTGTTTTTTTTATTTTTTGTAAAAAATATATTTATATAGGATTTGTTATGCATAATCCTCAAAAATACTAAAAAATCCAACTTCATCCACATTTGCAAAAAAATCCTTCAATAAAAAATGCACTATTTCTCTATACATATCCTTATTTGTGTAAAAATTTTAAAATTAGGTTTTATGGATTTGCAGATTTTGAAATTATTTTTTATACAAATTTTTTGAAATTACACATTGAAAGTAGTAATTAATAATGAAATTTATTTAAAATGTATAATTTTTTTTAATCAATTATGAGCAAAATCCCATTTGAGGTTCTAATATAGAGTTTTTTTAAATTAGGATTACCTGTGTAATGTAGACAATCGACTTAAATAAACGATAGACTTTAAAATTAGGGTTTTTTAATAACCTCAAATGTTGAGAGGGGAGTAAACAATATGATATCTGGGTTCATTGGCTTAACAAATCTATTGTTGCGCGCCTCTGCCTTGTATGAATGTCGTAGGAAACACATGCCATCAGTTGACAGGGGACAGATCATTTGGATGAAGTCAAGAGCACCACTTGGACGAGACTGCACTATATTGGTTGGTTTCATATTCAGGTTTGTCTTACATTAGCGATGATCTTTTACAATTTACGGTGTAACAACTCTCTATACACCATTTAAATACATATGATATAAATTGATGACAAAAAATATTTTTGAAAAATTATATTTGCTATATAAATGATAAGCCATATATATTACTAATTTTTCTTTTATAAAAAATACAATTAGATTTTTTTACAACAAAAATGAATAAATTACCATATTTTTAGCTATTAGAAATATAAACAAAAATTTATTGAGATGATCATTTATAATGTAAATAATTTTTTTAAATATATTTTATCATCAATTTATGACATATATACTTAAGTGATTTACAGAGAGTTACACCGTAGAATGTAGAAAATCGTTCCCCGTCTTGTATATGAGATATTTCATTCGCAGCAATTGAACATAGCCTCTTAATTTTTGGGACCCCTTATAAAATGCTTTAAAAATTGGTTTATCATTTATGTTTCATTTTCATTGACATTTTATCAATTTTTTTCTTTTGGATGTTTATAATAATGAAAATACATAATTGTGTTATTTTGGGTGGAAATAGATGCACTTTTGTAAAATTTAAAAATATATTTATTCGGACAAAAAAACAAACTTTTTGTGTAGATACTAGGACTGCCCCACCCCCACTTCGCGGGGGTTGTTTATGTTGCGTGTAAATGCTGTCTATGTTTATGTGATAGTGAAGTTGTTAGTTGTATGTCGTCATTGATGAAATGATGTTATATACCATTGTATGATGTTGATTATTCATTCAAGTAAATAATGGGGAGGGCATTTTCTCTGGTTTGATTAGAATATGTACTTGCATGTGTAATTGTATAAGATGTAAGGTTTAACAATAATAATTATTTACTATATAGGGGGCTGAATTTTAAGAGATCATATTTATAGTAAAAGCAATTAATTAACTGAAAACAAAGTACACATACGGAAATACTTATACTACTTATAATCCATCGATTATGTAAATGTTACATTCCTTCACAAAACAAGTACCCCAAAAAAAGAATCCCACGACCATAGATTTGCTATAACCCCTAAAAGTCCCGAATTGTCGTTTTGTAAGAAAGACGTGATGGGCAATTTCTGTAATCTCTGTAATAATCTTTTTGAACGAAATATTATACGTTAATAAGATTTTGGGTCATAAAGTATTTAGGGAATGCTAAAAATATAATTTAGCATGTCCCCGATCGACACCCGCGACCAAAGACTAAGAAACGCGAACTGTCGTTTTCCGCAACCGCGGCTCCCTTTCCGCGACCGCGGAAACGCCTCTGCTCATCTTCTTCGTTGCTTCCAGAACACCGACGCTCGAGTTTCCCACACGTTTTTGAATGTCGCCGATGGGGGGGAGTTGAAGCGATCGAGCTTCCCGGCGTTGAGCTTCCCCGAGCCTATAAATAGGGCCTCGATCTGGTTCATTCCCCATCCACAACTCTCTCTTTCCCTCTCTCTCGTTTTGTTTGGTCGCCAGAGTCTTGCTCGTCGCCAGAGTTGTGGTTGTCGGAGGTCGTGGTGCCCAATTGGAAGTTTTGGAGTAGCGGTGGTGGTGCGCAATTGTCGTAGGAGCGAAGAGCCGAGTCATCGCCGTCGGTAAGCCATTCTTTGTCTCCGAGCTATTGTCGGGATGGGAATCTGCGATAGCGGTCCATCCGCCGCGACCGCGGGTTGCCCAGAAAACCGCAAACGCGGTCATGTTGGCCGCGATCGCGGCACCCTCTGGCACAGCCGCGGCTGTGGACTTTTACCTTCGATTCGTTTTGTGTATTCGTTTGTTCCGTTTATTCGTGCCGTGTCGTATCTAACTTAGGGTTCCGTCGTTTATCACGTCGTCGTCATAGGAATCCGTATGCAGATTCCAGTCTCCAGACGTCGGAACCCGACTTCTTCCTTCGTCGAGATTAAGGCAAGTGGCGGTTCGCTCTTGCTTATCATTCCATGTTTCCTTTAATTATCAATTACTTGATTGTTAATTAAAATGGGGTGAAGTGTTGTTTTCGTTTGGGAACAGATTTAATAAAATGATGTGATTAAAATATGATATTATAATAGGTTGTATATATTGCTAGAACAACGCTATTATACCTGTTATTATTGTAATGAATTTTGGTGTGGATTTAAATGTAAACTTAAATGCTAGATTAGCACGAGTATTCGTAGGAACGATAATTCCTTACGAGGATGAGTCGTTTCTTTTTAACTCGGTATTAGTCGGAATAATTCTCTAATACTTTTAAAGGTCATGACCATTGCTTCTTATCCACCCGTTAAGGATAAGAGGTGTTTAAGCACCTTGTTAGTGCAAGTGGGTTGGACGTAATGTCACCCTATGTTATTCTCGTAGTTACTCGAGATTGTATTAAAAGCTTCAAACGTTAATATACGTTTTGTAATTAAATAAGATAAGTGCGGTTATGCACATAATTAATAAACCCTCGGGCGAGGAGTATAACGTGGAAACCTCCCGGACTCTTGTTAGAGTAAGTCCTCTTTCCAATCTGGATTTGCATTACGCGGTGAGGTTGGTCGTGGACCCAAATAATCAAGGTCGTTTTAAACTTGTATGTAAACTTAACGTTCCCAAACATTTGCCATACATTTCCCATAAGACTCAATTCCTTTGGAGTCTTCTTTTTCAGTGCATGTCTAATACAAATCATTTCGTGAAAGTTCCGGATTATGTATCGTCCCTTCGGTTATTATTCGAGGGACAATGATAGTAAACGGTTACGATCACTAAAACCATTCTGTTTGTACCCTTGCATAGTCTTTCATTAGACTAACCAACCAGGTTTATTCCTTGCATGGTTGACTAGTGTCATCCGTCCTATACGGCACATCAGTGGTTGGTCCCCGAAGACTTGAAGTAACCAATCGGAGAAGAGGCTTGCAGTTGAAGATTTGAGTATCAGTGTTTTAAAGGTTGTTAAGTATTACTTTAATATATAACCAAGTCATGTAATAGGTTTTATTATAAAAGTCTTCCGCTGTAATTTCACTCTGTTGTAAAATCATCATTCTCATCTAATGGGAGATCTTTTAAATAAAAGGTTGAGTTTAATTATTCCGATTAAAGCCTAGGGTGACTTTGGACAGTAACGTCTGAGGTCACTGCCGTGTGGCACTACGATATAAGTCGGGGGTGTTACAATTATGGTATCAGAGCAATGATTGTAAAATTCTTGGCCTATTGTTAGGTTTGAGAATTTTTCGAAAATTAATTTCGAACCTATTTACAAACTAGTTTCTTCTAAAAAGGAATTTTGTAAATATAAATTGTAGTATTAAAATTAAGGTTTTAAAATTTCTTAATTTTTTTTGAAAGTTAAAAGTAACGTTCTCCTAGTATTGAATGAATAAAATGGTATTCATTATGATGTTAAAAGTAATGCTTAAACTCTCTTGTGTTAAGCATTAATTTTCATCGTACTTCTATAAAATAAAGTTATAAACGTTTAAAAAAGAATTTAAGTTTGTGTTATAACTATAAAAAAATGTGGTTTGGATTTTCGTAAGAGTTTATAAAGAAATAATAATGTCTTTATTTCAAAGAGATAACTATAATGATTTTGCCAAGTTAGGTACAAATGATCTATATGTATAAAGTATAAGGTTTAATAATAAGTGGTTTTCAAACTTCTGCAAGCTTCGATTTGGTACCTATTCCTTAGATTCATCCTTAAGGTTATCGTCCATTCTTAGGTTTAATGTCAGTTAAAGGTTGACATTTATCCTAATTGATCCATTCTCAAGGAGGAGAAGAAGATTGTTTTTAAGGTTAATGGTGGAGGGTCAGTCAAACTAATATAAAGTTATTTGTTTGGACCCTTACAATTCGTATCATAACGTAGTGATTGAAGAGTCGGGTATAAGTTGGAAAATTCTAAATGCCAAGTTGGGTATTGGCATTATTTTCTTTTCCAGTCGAGTTGTCGAGCGTTGTCTCGTGAGTGTAGCGGTCGAGCGTTATAGTATAAGAATAGGTTATGTTGAGAATTTTGATAAACAAATGTTACTCGTATATATCTACTGAAGGTTTATGACTGAAGTGATTGATTTTGTTGGTAATGAATCATTTATCGATATGATATTTTGAGGAAATAAGAGTAATACCTTATGTGGTTCGTTTTGGGAAAAAGAAATTACTAAGAATTGTTTTTCCCTAAGAGGATCGCAATATAATGCGATTAATGGTTTATTATTTAAACATATAAGGATTTAAACGTTGTGATTATGAGTAGGTGTATTCCTTATAGTCCTAATGGTTTGGAGCTTTTGGAAGGAGCAAAGTGTATAAATGTTTTAATTGGAGAAACTTACTCAAGTGATAAATGACATTATAAGGACATGTTTTTTAGGAAGTAATGTAATGATATGAAGATTATTAAGGGATTTAATACGAGGTCGATGGTAAATTTGGTTAGCCAAAAAAGTGTGCTTTAATTAGGATAATAGATTGTGTGAGGGAAATTAAGTGTTTATTGGTGAATAATAAATTCAGTCGGTAAAGGTTTGTTTGAATTGTGTTGATTAAAACACGGAGTAAAATAAGTTTATAAATTCTTGCCATCTAAGCTTGATGAGAAGGTTATTTATAATTATTAAGGTGATCTTGTGACACATTTTGGATAAAATAAAATGATTGATCATAAATGTGTTAAAGGAATTATCAAAATTGTGCTTGAGGAAAATAGGGATAAAATATTGAGTGATTATTTTAAGCAAAATAAGGGGCTTATGTTAGAGATGAATCATTTGAATGTTAAATTTTGCTTTGGAAAAAGTTTTTGAGTTGGAGATGGGCATAAATGCCAAATTTAATCAAAGTAAATAGTGTAAATCATGAGTTATACACTTGATAAACAAGGAGCAATGACTCTTGTCGATAGTCTCCATAATTTAGTAATCTGTCTGTTCGACTTTTTTTTGCCAAAAGTATTAATGTAATGTTCCGAATAATAAAGAGGTGTTTCCTAGTGTCGGAAATCACTAAATTTGTTACTATTACAAGTTGTTCGTTCATACGAGAATCCTTGAATGCCAAAAGTAGTACATATCATGAGTTGATAAAGACTGTTTGAACTCATAAAGGACAGTGTTGGGTTGGGACATGTGTGATTGTTCCCTACTTTGTTAGCGCTAGTTCCAAGGTCAAAACTATTCGTAAGAACCCCTCTATGTTCTTGCAATAATGTCAAGTTGGGCATTGACATTATCTGCTCCCTTTGCTCAGAGTCATGAGCATTGTCTCGAGAGGTAATGTTGTAAGGATTCCTTGCTATAAGGATTTGGTGTGTGTAGTAATGTTCTATGGAGTTTGAGTTTATTCCTCATGTGTATACTCTGAGCATTAGATGGGGTGAGTTGTATAAATTATATATTTAGGGGAATAAATGTATAAGAGAGATATTTCATAAGGGGTCGTTTTCTCTAAGATGATCGTACTCTAATACGATCTTGAGTAAAACTTTGGAACCCAAGAGTTATGTTTATGAGATCTATGAATGCATGCGTCCACTATGGGACTAGTGTTAAAAGCTTTTTGGGAAAGTTAAGTGTGCGAAATCATAAGTATTATTTTAGGAAGACCTATTTGAGGTTTCGTTATGAGGTATTTTCTTTAAGGAAACGATATAATGAGACGATGACACGAGAAGTGTTAAGGTGATTAAGTCTTGGATGAATAGTAAGTATCAGTAAAGCAAAAGGGTGCTTGATTTGGGATAATAAGTCGTGTGAGGACACCTGGTTGTTTAAGGATTTATGAGTGAATAACAAACTCAACCGGTAAAAGTTTGATATGATTTTTAAAGATCAATAGTGTGGCATAAAGTAAGTATGTGGGTGTTATCAACTAGACTTGAGGAAAAAGTGACCTACGTCGATTAAGGTGATCGTATGACACGTTTGGGTAAAACGAGGTTATAATCTTGTGGAATGAATTATTAAATCATGTTGAGATAAACAGACATAGGATGCGGTGTGATTAATTGTGGAAAAATTTAGGGATCATATGCGTATTGATTTTGAGTTAAGATATGGCACAAGGGCCAAATTTAATTAAGGTAACCAATGAAATAGGTGAGTTGTGTATGTAAGGAGTAAGGCCTATATGACAAGTGGAGGTACTAAGTTGAGGTATAGTTGAGTTCTATGTATGTACCTTGAGGATCTGATCATCGAAAGGAAGTTAGTAGAAAAATGTTGTGTTCTTCTGCTTGAGGACATCAAGGTCTTTATGATGAATAGGGCATAATAGCGAGATTATATTGGAGGTTATAATGGATACCCTGATTAAGGCAATCATAATCGTGTGGATGATCATATCGATTCTAACAAAGGGTAAGGAATGAAGGCAGTATGTAGTAGGTGGAATCATGATCGAATAAATAGTTCGACTTTGGTGATATAGATTACAAAGACCAAATTTATTTAAGGATATCAACTTAAGGAAGATAAGGTGCGAACGTTGAGAATGGTTTATAAAGAGAAAAGTTGAAAGAGAAATGTGTGTTCTCATGCTTAAGGTATATCAAGTCTATTGCGATGATTTTGGAAACTATTATCCTAAGATAATTACGACCTTGTGGATATAGTCACGAGTTATTACAGGTGTAGCACATGGAGATAAGATATGCGAAGATAATTGTACGATTGAGGAACCAGATCGTTTTCCTAGGAGTAATTTCAAGGATGAAATGATTAAGGATACTAAGTGCAGGTAGTAAGGTTAATGGTGAAACCGATCACTCTACCTTAGTGATGTTAGTTTCGGGGTCGAAATAATTTTTAAGGGGATAGTAATGTAATAATCCTCATGTTACCATAAAGGTCATATGGTAAAATGTATAATTGGTGAAAGCAAGTTATAGAATTCCCTTAAGTTGTGAAGGGTCTAAATTATGGTTAACCTTACGTTAACTGTAATTTGAACAACTTGTAAATTTTAACTTCGAAATGCTTGAACCAATTTACAAAGTGTTAAATGGGTTAGGCATGGTGATAGCTCCATAACTCCCTTGATGACGGCGCATGACGAAGAGGACGCAATGAAGTTGCGCTCGGCTGGTCCGATGACAAGAGCCCGCGCCAGAGCCATGGAACGAGCCACACACTCCTTAGTCTCATGGGCTTACGCAAGTGATACAGGTTCATCTAGTCCTAAATGGGTCCTCCTCGTGACCTATGAAGGCCTAGGTGGGGCCTCGTCCTAATCGACCCCACCAAGAAGACGAAGACGACGAGTTCGCGGAAGCAGAGCAACAGTGAAGAACTCGGCCCAGAACTCGACCGAGTTCTGGACCGAGTTGCTGCTACAGTGAAGAACTCGGCCCAGAACTCGACCGAGTTCTGGACCGAGTTGTCGGCGATTTTTCATCTCTGTTCGAGTGCGTTTACAGACAACAACTTGGCCCAGAACTCGGCCGAGTTCTGGACCGAGTCGCGGCCCGCGTCAGCATTTTTGCTTCATCGTCTCTTCGTTTGCTGAACAATTTTAATATTATTTTATGATATTTTTTTATTTGACCTATTTAAGCACTTGAAACCCTAGTTTGTATCTTTTACGTTGGATTTTAGTTTAAAAGTTGAGTTCGCTCCTTAGAAGTTGAGTACGCTCCTTCCTTGAATCCTAACGTCAACCCTTCGATCTCCGGATCAACCTATCCCGTAGCTCGTCGCTTCGAGCAAATCAGTCACCGTCTCTTCGGTACTCAAGGTCATCTCTTTGACCTCTTCGTCATCTCTTTGATGCGTTAGAAAGGGTTATCTCTTTAACCCTAGGAAAGCCATCACTTTGGCTACGGAGGAGAAGATTCAACCTAGCTTGAGGAGTCAAGATCCTACATCGCGACATCGCCCAGGGGTTGTTCGTATCAACTGGCATCAGAGCCTTTTCCAAGCTAAGTTTATTCTTCTCTCTTTTGTGATTCTTGAAATTCTTCCGCTAGCAAACCCTAGAATTTTTTTTTTCTACCACAACCACCATCGTTCGCAACCACCGCCGACCCCCACCACCACCGTTCGCCACCACCGCCGACCCCCATCACCAACGTCAAACACCACCACCACCATCCGCCGCCGCCTCCTTCACCTTCACGACCAAACCCTAATTTCATCTAGGTTTTGTTTACTTGTTACCCACTCCTACAATATACCCTCTAGCAATTCTTGTTTCCTTTGATTGCATATTTGTTTCCTTGTTCTTGTTGATCTCGTCTTGCTTCATCTTTGGTTTAATTGCTAGATTAGTTGTTGATTTCTTCCCTGCTTGTTGCTTGTCTCTTCTTTCGTTTCCTGCACTCGCTTTGTGTGGTTCTTTCTTGCTTGATTCGCAATCATATCAAGTCAAAAAAAAAAAAAAGGTTTGACCGTACATAAATCGAAAACAAACATACTATTCTCACCTTCCATCAATCAAACAAAGGGTTGGGAAGACGGAAGCCTTCAAAAATTAGGCAGAGAACGCACCATACCGTCATACTCCATCTTCTCATCTTCCATGTCTCTATGCAACTCGGAGTAAAAAAAACGGGCAATTAGAAATTTTCAGCTCTCTTGTGATTAACCCTGAGAAACTTGATTTGATTTGCTTGCACTTGGAAACTTGTGTGTTGTTTGGGATTTGAATTGCTAGCTCTGGCTTTCTTGCCTTACGTTCAAGCCTCTCCCTCCTCACGAGCAACCCAAATTAGTACGCCCTGCGGAAAATTTCTTGGGTCACCTTTGAGACAAGGACTTGGCTTGGACTTGTTTCTTTTGCTTGGTGCAACTTACTTCTTGTGGTGTATGCTGCGTATAGGTTCTATGGACGTGCCGACCACACGCACCTCTCGTTCTATGGGCCACCGCAGCCCTGGACCCATCGTCGAGGACTCCACGTCGGAGCACATCGACTCCCTTCACGCTGAGATTGACAACTTGCATGCTTCAAATGCTGAGCAAGCTGCTGAACTCGCTCACCTTCGTCGGGCCTTGAGCACCTTGACGCTGCCCACCGCTGATCCCTTGCTGAATCCTACGGCCTCCACAAGCCAGCCACGAGACCGCAAGGGGAAGGGTGTTTTGTCTACTCCGCAGGATCGCCTTCGTTCGCAAATTGCAGGATACCCCACCACGCGTGACGACTCCCACGTCCGGTATAACCCCACCTTTGCTCAGGGGGAGGACGATTACACGTCGGGTCGCTCACATCGTAGTGTTCGCGTTTCCAAGGATCCCCTCCCGTATGTCAACACCAAGAACCGACGGACCCGAGGTCGGCAACACGACCGGTATGACGATTCTGAGTCCGAGCGTGATGCTGCTGCTGATGATCGTAGCTCTGACCATTCCCGGGACAACCTTGATGATCACGAGGCATATGAGATGGAACGCCACGAGGAGTTGTGCCCTACGCGACGCGGCTACCGCCGCCACTCGCGAGACCGGCATCGCCCGAGTCCCGGTCGACAAGGCCCACGGCGCCCTGACATTAAGGTAAAACTCCCTACCTTTTCTGGTGAATTTGATCCTCTTAAATTTCTTGATTGGCAGCAGTCTATGGAGTATGTTTTGAACCACTACCAATACCCGGATGAGGAACGGGTTGCTACCGCCGCTCTACACTTCGACGGCGCCGCCAAGGCCTGGTGGCATCGCTTCTGCGCTGACCATGTGCATTACCGCGAGCCTCCAATCACTTCTTGGCGCCAGCTTATGCGGATCATGAGGAAGAAGTATGTCCCCGAGGACTTTACTTCCGAAATGCGCCTTAAGGTACAACTCGCTTCTCAAGGTAATCGCTCTCCCATTGACTTCTATGCTGAACTTGAAGAGTTGTCCCATAAGGCAGGTATCCATCACACTGACGAGGACTTTCGGAGTATGTTCCTTCGTGGCCTGCATGAGCCCATTCCCAACCAAATCAGGGTGCTTAATATTCCGGATCTCCAAAAGTGCGCTCATACGGCACAAGAGATATGGACACAGGCTCAAGCGGCTAAGCGAGCGTCTTGGTCCCGCACCAATTCCAGGTATGCCCCCTCTAACTCGTCTGGTTCTTTTCCTTCTAATGTGCGCCCCTCTTCGCAGTCCGCTCCCGCGATTACACCACCGGCGCCGGTCACTCGATCGAGCAACACCTCGGCGCGCATCAACGAGCCACTGCAGCGGCGTGCACCGCCCTCAGATGAACGGGCGCGTGACAAGGTCTGTTATAAGTGCCAAGGGCATGGCCACTTACAACGGGACTGCCCCAACAACAAGCGAGTCCTCTTCTCAGCCCTCACCGGATACGAGTCCTTTGACGATGACACCCCGGACAGCCCTCCAGTGTTTGATTCGTACGACCAGGACGAGGAAGCAGATAAGTTGGATGTGTATATTTGCAGACCTATGGACGCTCAAGGCAACGTGCCCCTTAGCCTGGTCACTCGCCGTGTTCTTACCGCCAAAGAAGGTACCTTACTTGACCAACGTGAAAATTTATTTCATACTAAATGCGCGGTCCAGGGTGCTTCTTTGAGTGTCATTATAGATGGTGGAAGTTGTTGCAATATCATCAATGAGAAGGTGATCACGCACTT
This sequence comes from Rheum nobile, assembly GCA_027886185.1. Taxonomy (NCBI): domain Eukaryota; kingdom Viridiplantae; phylum Streptophyta; class Magnoliopsida; order Caryophyllales; family Polygonaceae; genus Rheum; species Rheum nobile. The sequence continues at coordinate 6,397,170 of WOAB01000531.1, read as the reverse complement.
CAAGTTCGACACAACTCCACACCCCCAGCCTTATAGCCTACAATGGATCTCCGAGGGTGATGACTCCAATGTTGTTAAGCGTCAGTGCACTATCAATTTCAGCATTGGCCATTACAAGGATTCTGTGCTTTGTGACGTCGTTCCCATGGATGCCACCCATCTTCTCTTAGGGCGTCGTTGGCAATTCGACAAGCGTTCCCTTCATGATGGTTTTCTCAACAACTACGTCTTCATGCACAATGGGAGGAAGGTGACATTGCTTCCTATGAGCCCTCAGGAGATTATGCAGGATCACGTCGAAAGGAACCGCATCAAGGCCCTTGAACAAGCCAAGGAGAAGGCCGGCCGTGACACCCCCCAAAAATCAGCACCCAAGGCTGGCATCCAAGGCTCGTGTGAGAACCGCCTTCTTTTGGCTCGGTCCCGGGATGTCACTCCAATCATTCAGGGAAGACTTCCTTGCTTTTTACTTGTTCCTTTCGCGTGTCTTTTAAATGTTAAAGATCTTGTTGATTTACCCCCTGCAGTGTCTTCTCTTTTGCAGGAATTTGAAGATGTGATGCCCGCGGAGCTGCCCGAAGGATTGCCACCCATTCGTGGTATTGAGCATCAAATCGACTTTGTCCCTGGCGCCTCTCTTCCTAACCGCGCTGCATACCGCGCGAGTCCAGAGGAGACAAAGGAATTGCAGCGCCAAGTCCAAGAGTTGATGGATAAGGGCCACGTCCGAGAGAGTTTGAGCCCCTGTGCCGTGCCGGTCATTCTTGTGCCCAAGAAGGATGGTAGTTGGCGCATGTGTGTTGATTGTCGGGCGATCAACCAAATTACGGTAAAGTATCGACACCCTATCCCTAGACTTGATGATATGCTTGATGAATTGTCTGGTGCTACCCTATTTTCCAAAATTGATCTTAAAAGCGGGTATCATCAAATTCGGATGCATGAGGGTGATGAGTGGAAAACTGCATTTAAAACTAAGTATGGCTTATATGAGTGGTTGATTATGCCTTTTGGTTTGACCAATGCCCCTAGTACTTTTATGCGGTTGATGAACCATGTGTTACGTGCTTACTTAGGGAAATTTGTGGTCGTCTACTTTGATGATATCCTTGTTTACAGCAGGTCTTTGGATGAGCATGTTGAGCATCTTAGGAAGGTCTTAGAGTGTCTTAGACGGGAGAAACTTTATGCTAACCTGAGTAAATGTTCTTTTTGCTCGGATTCCACGGTTTTTCTTGGTTTTGTGGTGTGCAAGGATGGGCTGCAGGTTGACCAGGAAAAGGTTCGCGCCATACAAGATTGGCCACGCCCTACTACACCAACCTTGGTGCGGTCCTTTTTGGGCTTGGCTGGCTTCTATCGCCGCTTTGTGCGTGATTTCTCCACCATTGCAGCCCCACTTCATGAGCTTACAAAGAAGGTAACGTCAATTGAGTGGACGACCGCACATGAGACTGCCTTCATCACTTTGAAGGACCGATTGTGCAACGCTCCCTTGTTGAAATTACCGGACTTCTCCAAGACCTTTGAGGTGGAGTGTGACGCTTCTCATCACGGAATTGGAGGAGTTTTGCTGCAGGATAGGCGCCCCATTGCATACTTCAGCGAGAAACTCACCGGTGCCCAGCTCAACTACCCCACGTACGACAAGGAGCTCTATGCTCTTATTCGGGTGTTGAAGACTTGGCAACACTACCTATGGCCCAAGGAGTTCGTCATTCACTCAGACCATGAGGCGTTGAAGTATTTGAAGAGTCAGTACAACCTCAACCGTCGCCATGCCCGCTGGGTGGAATTCATGGAGACCTTCCCCTACGTGGTCAAATACAAGAAGGGCAAAGAGAATGTGGTTGCTGACGCCCTTTCTCGCAGGTATGTATTACTTACCCACCTTGATGCTTCTATCTTAGGCTTCTCTTTGATTAAAGATGTCTATATGCATGACGTTGACTTTGCTGAAAATTTTAAAACATGCATGAACATTGGAGAGTCTAATGGGTTCTATATTGATAATGGCTACCTTTTCAAGGCAGGGAAACTTTGCATCCCTAAAACATCTATGCGTAGGTTGCTCATTCAGGAAGCCCATGAGGGTAGAGGTCATTTTGGTATCCCTAAAACCTTGGCTGCATTAAAGGAACATTTCTATTGGCCTAAAATGTTGCATCATGTTACACGTTTTTGCAAGGCTTGTGTTACTTGTGTGCATGCTAAGTCTAGATCGAGTCCCCAAGGATTGTATACCCCTTTGCCTATTCCGGATGTTCCATGGGAAGATATTAGTATGGATTTTATCACTGGTTTGCCCATGTCTAAGAAGGGGAGGGACTCGATATTTGTGGTAGTTGATAGGTTTTCTAAGATGGCTCACTTCATTGCATGCAAGACTACTAACAATGCTTCTGAGATCGCTTCATTATTTTTTGAGCATGTTGTTAAGCTGCATGGTCCTAGGAGTATAGTGTCTGATCGTGATGCTAAATTTGTGAGTTATTTCTGGAAATCTTTATGGGCCAAATTGGGGACTAAGTTGTTGTTCTCTACTAGTTATCACCCCCAGACTGATGGCCAAACAGAGGTTACTAATAGGACTTTGGGTGCTCTATTGCGTACTATGTTAAAGTCTAACCTCCGCAAGTGGGAAGAGTGCTTGCCTTTTGTTGAATTTGCTTATAACAGGTCGGTGCATTCGGCGACGCAGCAGACTCCCTTCCAGGTGGTCTACGGCCTCAATCCGCTCACCCCGTTGGATCTCATACCACGGCCATTGAAGGAAAAGGAAAGCTTGAAGGGCATGGAGCGTGCAGACCATGTCAAGGCCCTCCATGAACGAACGAGACAGCAGCTGGAGCGGAGATCCGAGCAAGTAGCTGCCCAACGCAACAAAAATCGCCGCCCGGTTGCTTATGAGCCCGGTGACTTGGTGTGGCTGCATTTGCGCAAGGAACGCTTTCCATTGAAGCGACGCCACAAACTGGACGCGCGAGGTGATGGCCCTTTCCAGGTACTACAACGCCTTGGGACCAATGCCTATCGCTTGGAGTTACCCGATGACTATGGCGCACACCCGACGTTCAACGTTGCTGACCTTGCTCCTTATACTCCTCCTGCTTTTGACGACGAGGACAAAGCGAGGACGCTTCACAGCCAAGAAGGGGAGATTGATAGCTCCATAACTCCCTTGATGACGGCGCAGGACGAAGAGGACGCAATGAAGTTGCGCTCGGCTGGTCCGATGACAAGAGCCCGCGCCAGAGCCATGGAACGAGCCACACACTCCTTAGTCTCACGGGCTTACGCAAGTGATACGGGTTCATCTAGTCCTAAATGGGTCCTCCTAGTGACCTATGAAGGCCTAGGTGGGGCCTCGTCCTAATCGACCCCACCAAGAAGACGAAGACGACGAGTTCGCGGAAGCAGAGCAACAGTGAAGAACTCGGCCCAAAACTCAACCGAGTTCTGGACCGAGTTGTCGGCGATTTTTCATCTATGTTCGAGTGTGTTTACAGACAACAACTCGGCCCAGAACTCGGCCGAGTTCTGGACCGAGTCGCGGCCCGCGTCAGCGTTTTTGCTTCGTCGTCTCTTCGTTTGCTAAACAATTTTAATATTATTTTATGATATTTTTTTATTTGACCTATTTAAGCACTTGAAACCCTAGTTTGTATCTTTTACGTTGGATTTTAGTTTACAAGTTGAGTTCGCTCCTTAGAAGTTGAGTACGCTCCTTCCTTGAATCCTAACGTCAACCCTTCGATCTCCGGATCAACCTATCCCGTAGCTCGTCGCTTCGAGCAAATCATTCACCGTCTCTTCGGTACTCAAGGTCATCTCTTTGACCTCTTCGTCATCTCTTTGACGGGTTAGAAAGGGTTATCTCTTTAACCCTAGGAAAGCCATCACTTTGGCTACGGAGGAGAAGATTCAACCTAGTTTGAGGAGTCAAGATCCTACATCGCGACATCGCCCAGGGGTTGTTCGTATCACATGGTTAAACTTATAAGGTTGGGTAACTTAATATAAGGTCGCTTCTCTAAGCTGTTATCGGCCAAGTTTCGGGGTCGAAACTTCTTTTAAGGGGGTAGTATTGTAATAACCCCTAAAAGTCCCGAACTGTCATTTTGTAAGAAAGACGTGATGGGCAATTTTTGGAATCTCTTTAATAATCTTTTTGAACGAAATATTATACGTTAATAAGATTTTAGGTCATAAAGTATTTAGAGAATGCTAAAAGTATAATTTAGCATGTCCCCGATCGACACCCGCGACCAAAGACTAAGAAACGCGAATTGTCGTTTTCCATGACCGCGGCTCCCTTTCCGCGACCGCGGAAACGCCTCTGCTCGTCTTCTTCGTTGCTTCCAGAACACCGATGCTCGAGTTTCCCACACGTTTTTGAACATCGCCGGTGGGGGGAGTTGAAGCGATCGAGCTTCCCGACGTTGAGCTTCCCCGAGCCTATAAATAGGGCCTCGATCTGGTTCATTCCCCATCCACAACTCTCTCTTTCCCTCTCTCTCGTTTTGTTTGGTCGCCGGAGTCTTGCTCGTCATCGGAGTTGTGGTTGTCGGAGGTCATAGTGCCCAATTGAAAGTTTTGGAGTAGCAGTGGTGGTGCGCAGTTGTCGTAGGAGCGAAGAGCCGAGTCGTCGCCGTCGGTAAGCCGTTCTTCGTCTCCGAGCTATTGTCGGGATGGGAATCCGCGACCGCGGTCCATCTGCCGCGACCGCGGGTTTCCCAGAAAACCGCGACCGCGGTCATGTTGGTCGTGATTGCGGCACCCTATGGCACAACCGCGGCTGTGGCCTTTTCCCTTTGATTTGTTTCATGTATTCCTTCATTCCGTTTATTCGTGTCATATCGTATCTAACTTAGGGTTCCGTCGTTTATCCCGTCATCGTCGTAGGAATCCGTACGCAGATTCCAGTCTCCAGACCTCGGAACCCGACATCTTCCTTTGTCGAGATTAAGGCAAGTGGCGGTTCGCTCTTGCTTATCATTCCATGTTTCCTTTAATTATCAATTACTTGATTGTTAATTAAAATGGGGTGAAGTGTTATTTTCGTTTGGGAACAGATTTAATAAAATGATGTGATTAAAATATGATATTATAATAGGTTGTATATATTGCTAGAACAACACTATTATACTTGTTATTACTGTAATGAATTTTGGTGTGGATTTAAATGTAAACTTAAATGCTAGATTAGCATGAGTATTCGTAGGAACGCTAATTCCTTACGAGGATGAGTCGTTTCTTTATAACTCGGTATTAGTCGGAATAATTCTCTAATACTTTTAAAGGTCATGACCATTGCTTCTTATCCACCCGTTAAGGATAAGAGGTGTTTAAGCACCTTGCTAGTGCAAGTGGGTTGGACGTACTGTCACCCTGTGTTATTCTCGTAGTTACTCGAGATTGTATTAAAAGCTTCAAACGTTAATATACGTTTTGTAATTAAATAAGATAAGTGCGGTTATGCACATAATTAATAAACCCTCGGGCGAGGAGTACAACGTGGAAACCGCCCGGACTCTTGTTAGAGTAAGCCATCTTTCCAATCTGGATTCGCATTACGCGGTGATGTTGGTCGTGGACCCAAATAATCAAGGTCGTTTTAAACTTGTGTGTAAACTTAATGTTCCCAAACATTTGCCATACGTTTCCCATAAGACTCAATTCCTTTGGAGTCTTCTTTTTCAGTGCATGTCTAATACAAATCATTCCGTGAAAGTTCCGGGTTATGTATCGTCCCTTCGGTTATTATTCGAGGGACAATGATAGTAAACGGTTACGATCACTTGAACCATTCTGTTTGTACCCTTGCATAGTCTTTCATTAGACTAACCAACCGGGTTTATTCCTTGCATGGTTGGCTGGTGTCATCCATCCTTTACGACATATCAGTGGTTAGTCCCCGAAGACTTGAAGTAACCAATCGAAGAAGAGGCTTGTAGTTGAAGATTTGAGTGTCAGTGTTTTAAAGGTTGTTAAATATTACTTTAATATATAACCAAGTAATGTAATAAGGTTTATTATAAAAGTCTTCCGCTGTAATTTCACTCTATTGTAAAATCGTCATTCTCATCTAATGAGAGATCTTTTAAATAAAAGGTTGAGTTTCATTTAAAATGTCTTCCGCTGCTTAATCTTTCGTTACTTATTATATACTTATTTAAGCTTAATTGTTCCGATTAAAGCCTAGGGTGACTTTGGATAGTAACGTCTGAGGTCACTGGCGTGTGGCACTACCAACATAAGTCGGGGGTGTTACAAGATTAGGCTACGATCCATCTGTTACAAAATGTGGGACACAATAACCAATTATATTAGTACACTACATAGAAAGATGCAAGGCAATAACAATTCAATCCAAGTATCTGCCCACCAGCATCCCCCTCACATACTCCGCATGACCAACTTCCCGACGCAGCAAAATATCATTCACCTCAAACCGCAGATGCAATTGCAAAAGGGCAGCTGGTTCAGTCACATATCAACGCAATGCAAGAAAAGCCATTTAAAAAAACTCACATCCATAAGCTCCAGCTTCATCTGTGCGAGCTGCACATGGTCCTGAACAGCCGAAGCATCCAATGAATCAAGCTGCTTACGAATCATTTCTGATTCAGCAACATATCCATCCAGTTTCATGTCATGCTCGACTATGTCCTCTTTCAGCCGAAGGAATACCTCATTGCTCATCTTCTTTCCTGCAACAACCACCCTTCAAATTTAGTGGGACAATAAAAAGGACATAGGCAAAATTGGATTTTACAGTTAAAAGAAAAAAGTACCTCCCCATGTGAACTCCAATTCCCGTGCTATTTCCAACAGAGCCCAGACGTCTTTATATATAACGGTCTTCAACACCTACTTGGAAGCCAAATCGTGTAGACTAAAACCAAAGAACAAACCAGTTGGCACAATTTCAAGTGGTAAGCGACCACCACATGGCATCTTGCTAAACAACACAACAAATTCGAAAACAAAAATCCACAAGAACTAACCCAAAAATGGGACCAAAGCAAAAACATGGTAATTTTCAATGATATGCAATTGAAAACATCAAAGAGCAGAGCTGCAGTAGGAAAAAACAAAGACCACTATAAAACAGGGTTTCAGAAACTCAATCAGAAGGCAACACTCTCCCAAGAACAAATGTGAAGCCATTTGTGTCAAAATACCGCAGCAAATGGACCATCGAAATAGAAGCGAAGCTTAAACAACAAAGCAACGAAATCTAAACGCTTTCGCGTAGGGCGAAATGAAACCAAACATCGGGAGTTTCGATGGACAAATCCAAACACAACAAATGGGGAAAAAGAAGAGAAGGAGTAACAAATTAGGGCTCGAAACCAACGGTGCAAACGCCAGACGTAACATTCCGGTTAAATGACATGCCAACTTGGAACACGATGAAACAAACACGGAATCAAATCCAATCACTACACCAAACAAATTACACAAACCCTAGGATCGAGAAACCCATAATGTTCTACAAACGCTGGATAAATCACAAACGTCGACATGGAAAACGAATAATGACTATGACATATCTCTAGATCGAACACATAAAGAGCCAAAATCAAGCCTTAAAGAGATCCGAGCATACCTGACGCAGAGAATTCGAGTAGAGACACAGATGACGGGAGAAGAGGAATACTACGATGGAGAAACACGACTATGAATGGACTCCAAATACCTCCCCTTTTAAAGTATAGATGTGATTCAATGAAGGCATTGGGACTCGAATCTCCATTCAATGCACGTCTCAAATCCCAGTTGAAGAGACGGCTGTAGAGGTCAAAACACGCATAGAACACTGCACCTAAGACTTAAATGATTAAGACTAGGTAAGACTCCATGCGTGCTCCAAAAAAAAATGTGTAAATAAAGGCAATCTGATGTGGGCCAAAATAATTGAATGCCGAAATAATTCAACTACAGCCCTTTAAATAACATCTCTTTTTTATTTTGGAAAATCGTTTAATTAGAATATATTTCTTCTAATTACAAATCAATAACTTATGCATTACATACATCCAAATAATGTTATAGATGTTGATTATTGTTTGAAGTAATTAGTGGGGAGGGCATTTCCCAGAATTTATAAGAATATGTACTTGCATGTGTAATTGGGAAAGTTTTAGGGTGTAATAGTGATAATTATTTACTATATAGGGGGCTGAATTTGAATAAACGACTACAGTTTCCCTCCGACGGTTCGACTTCCCCATGGCAGTTGCTTTGGAAGTTGATTCATTGATTCTGCCAATGATTAAAATATCTCCGCCTCCCCTCAGGTGGTTAATTTTCCCGATGGGTAGTCTGTTCCTTTCTATATAAAGGCTTCGTGTACCTTTCTCCGTCGTTGTGTTTTTTGAATCCATTCAATTCTCTCCTAATTCACTTTGCCACCGGTGAATGAGTGCCTCCGTTTTCGCTCCGCGGTATGGTTTCTTTTCCCCCCCGTTTTCGCTTACCCAGATTTGGGTATTTATCTTTGTTCTTGCATTTCCATGTTGTTTTTCCCAGATTCTGCTCTGTGGGTTGAGATTTGAAGACAAAACATTGTTTTCTCTTGTTCCGCTCTTAGTCTTTGCTGTTGTTTGTACGAATCACATGTGTTATTGCTCGAGTGTTTCTGTAGTGAAGGTAAGTTTAGAAGATGTGGTTGCTCGAGAGTTTCTTCATGATGAAAGTCTTATCATCTCTAATTTCCTTATGATAGTCTTGAGCCCAATGGCCGTATTTGTTATATTAATGTCACTTTTATCTCTTCTTCACATCACTAAGTTTAGAAGATTTATCTCCTCTACGATACTCCTGAAATTTCTTCATACTTCTTCCTTTAGTCATCATTATTACCTTGGATGTAGTCTCAGTTTTAGTACTGTTTTTAGTCTTAAAGACTTTCAGAGATTCATTTTTTTGTAAGATAGACTCAATAGGTTTAACCACAGTGATTTCATATCTCCCATACTGAATAACATCTTTCATAGTATGAAATGGAATGCTCTCTTCAATTTGAACCATTGCTATTTTCATCAAATACGACATGAATGGTGATGTTATTAATAAACAATTTGCATAAGGTGTATTTGACTCTGTATTTGGAGATGTGTTTGGAGCCCTGATTTGGTAGTAAGTTGTGAGTTAAAATGTGTTTGGCAGTTGTTTGAATGTCTTTTGATCTCTCTATTTATGTGTGTCGAAATTCTTGATTCACTCATCAAGCCATCACTATACTGGATTGGTATTTGTGTGTGAAGTTTTGTTGGTGTTCAATCCTGTCCATTGTACATTATTTGCGTAGAAATGGCAAACAATGGCATGAACCAGAATGCACCACAGACTGATCTCTATCAAAGAGTTTGGGAGTCTTTTCAATTGGCATAAACCGAAGGCGGCTTGAGAGGAGGTTAGGAATTTTTTCTGGGTATGTTGTGATCTTAATTTATGGTTGTGCTAATAGTCCATTTTGTTTTGGCAGATAATCCATCCTCTGTTTCACTCAGACAGAGGGAGACAGAGTTTGAGGAATTCAATTATGCAAGGACATGTTGATGTGCATGACTTCATGCTTAGATTTGCCGATTTCAGTGCTAGGGTTGATGCTCTGGGGGATGAAAGGCCTACAACTTTTCTGGAATGGAAAGCAAAAAATGCTAAAATGAATATGGTAAGTATGTGCTGGGTGTTTATGGTTTGTGACTACCATATCCTTTGTTGACTTGGCTGTTTGATGTGCAGCTGGAAATTGAGAGGAAGACATTTCATCGTGGGCTGGAGCGTCAACTGGAGCATTACCGGTTGTCTCTAGAATGGTCATGATGTTTAGGTTTTAGGTTTTGTTGAATTGTTTGCTTGGTTTTTTGGGATGCTTGGTGTTCAGATGTTTAGTATTACATAACTATGGTAGGGGTGTTTCTTTTGAAGAAGGTTTGTGTATAGAATGTGTTGTAAACAATGGTATGATATTATATAACTTTTGGTACTTTTTTTGCCTGGCATAAACAATGTGTTGAATTTGGTAAGATGATTGAATTAACCTTTTATTAATATGAATGAAGCTCTCTGTTGTTTAAATGGCATTTTATAGAGCGTCACGGCTTATTGAAATCCAAACACTATAAGGATAACAATCAAAGATCAAGTACAAAGCTCTCATTTGCCGAATTCATCTTCCTCTTTGTGTATGGTATATGTTATCATCCTATAAGAAAAGGTTATCATTAATTTTGTGTTTCATCTTCCTCATTAACAAAGAGGAAGATGAATTCAGCAACCGTATGTGTGCACAAAGAGGAAGATGAATTCTTGTGGTTTGTAACTTTGTGGTGAATCACATTTGCCATCATAGAGATGGCTATATAACCGTATGTGTGACACTGAAGTTGTAGCAAAGACGTTCAGCACAAGTATTTTGAACCAACAAAACCATCGTCACAGAGTTACATTGTTCAAATTCCAATTAACACTTAAAACAGTCTCCTAAGCTTTGAATATGGTAACTTTGTAGATAACGTTGCGGCAACTCAGTATTTCAAACACACATGCATCATTGATTTCCAATCCATTGTCTATTACAAATTGCCTTCAGCCTGTGCCAAATCTATAGCGATTCCCACTGTTTGTGATAGTCACAGGCCAAGTACAAATACCACAATCCAGGATGACTTCAGTGCTTATTGCAGAACACGAGAATTTGACAACATGTTTGCTCGGGACACCCTGCATATTAGTACGTGCAATGCAAGTTAATATTATATAGTAATCTGAATCAAACATTTACATGATAAAGGGTGCGGTGCATACCAGACGATAGTCGCCCTCCACATTGTTTTGTTTCATTAAAACAGCGAAACTCTTGTTCTTGTCATATGGAAAAGATTCAGCTCTTTCTATTGTTGATGTTGCTTCATCTGCAACATTGCCAACATTTTCATCATCTTCATCGTCATTGACCTTTCCATCATCTTCAATATCTTCGTCATATTTAACAATAATTGGCTGGTCCTCATTGGTGTACTCTTCAGTAGTGTAAGTTGCGTAACTGCTGGCATTGACTGAGTCGGATCCAGAGCTGATATAAATGACATTATTTGGCATTCTATTAACCACACCACACAGAAGAGGCAAGCATGTGTTGTAAGCAGGACCAAAGACGACAGCCAGTGGACTCGATACTTCACTTAAACGGATGACATACTCTACAGCCTATTCTTATGATATGTACAGTGCGCCCGTATAAACACTATATCAGCAATATTATTTATGAACAAAACAAAACGTAGAATGCAGAAATTTACAGAAGTCGAATCCTAGTCTAGAATTATCAAATGCATTCCTCTCATTTCCAATTCCTAGTATATAATACAGTAAAGGAAATATCAAACCCATTTCCAAAGGACTTTGATTCAAGCGTGGAATATCACTTATGAATCCATGTGGTCGAATCCAAGATAAACCTATCGAAACCTTTAAAAATGACCATACCAAATGTATAATAATACCTGGAGTTCCTTTTTTGTCAGCAAAAGTCATGATCAAAGGCTTCTTTCTCCCACAAATCCACCGAGTCCTTGGCTTCTGAAACCCGACAAACCCTACAAATGTTCCCCAAATTGAACTATTGAAATGAAGTTAAACCCACTTTGGAACTGAGTTCATAACAGACTTCTAGCGTAATCGTTAGACCACTCAAGAATAGGGTCTAAACCGAGTTGTTTCACTGAATATGGGCTAATTGGGCCGAATACTATTACTGCAATTGGGCCGTGTTTTTCTGTTGTGTAGCATTCCAGTGTGTATATCATTGAAGACGGTGGTGGTAGTAGGTATTTCTATCCAGGTAATCGCATTTTGTACGATTATTTAAGCTCGTTTGATTTGTTAATTTTACTACATAGAAGCCCTTTAAATATAGATGTGGAGAATAAGGAGGAAGATAAAAAGGAACTCACACATGTTTGAATCATCTATTTGAGTATTGTTTGATGTACATAGGAATTTACACATGTTTCATTACGTTAAGATCCGTTGCATGGTTCTTTTTCTTGGATCTCCATGTGGTTAATGTGTTGGATGTTACTGTTGGCCGCTAAATCTGTTGTGATAAGATTGTTAGAAGGCCGCCCGGGCAAAATAGATGTAAAATGTATAAAGTATAGCGCCATGTATAAGAAACACCAAGAAGTATAGGAATAGGAATTTATTTAATGCGATACCTGCAGTGCGCTGTACAGGTTGTTGAAAGCCTCCTTGTAAACTACATTTTGAGTGTAATTTTTAGGCTCTTTCACATTGTGCAGTAGCATTATCTTCAAGCCTTTTGGATCAGTTACTCTTGATATCGCTACATAGAATTGGCCATGACAAAAAACTGGTCGAGGCAAATATAACCCTATGTAATTGAGCGACTGTCCCTGACTTTTGTTCACTGTCATAGCAAAACATGGTTTAATAGGGAATTGCCGCCGTTTCAGAACAATTGGATTTTTCAGCTAGGGAGAGTGCAATGCTATTCTTGGTATTAGCACTTTCTTTCCAATGCAGGAGCTTGTTATTATCTGACCTTCAACAACCCACCCTCCTAGCTTTGTAACGATAAGACGTGTCCCGTTGCATAAACCTTGGGATGGATTGATATTCCGAAGTAACATCACGGGTAGACCGACCTTTAATTTAAAGATGTGTGGGGGCATTCTTGTGATTGTGATAATTTACAGATTTAGTGTATAGAATTTGTAGATATGCACGAAGTTTAAGTTGATAAAATGTACTTTATACTTGGGAAATCAAGGGTGTTGAGTAACTTAATTGGATATAGTTGTTGTTGCTCAGCCATGTCCATTGATGCCAAACAGACCTCGTCTGATCTTGTGTATATCTTGACTGGACCTTCTAACTTGTCAAACATATATCCATTAATTTGATAAGCATCTGTGTTGAGTGGGGTGAGGATAGCCCTCTCTTGTAAGTAGTTTATGTTTGTTTGGTTCGAACTAAAATGCGGGAACACTTCATCGACCAATCGCTGTATTGGGGCGGTACCAGGGTCCACTATGTACTGTTAGGGAATCTCAATCCATGTTGCCTCCGCTTCACCATTTAAGGCCACCTCCGGTGTGTTTCCATCTCCCACATCTAAAATCCACTTATTGAACTCCTATTTGTCTAAGTCAATTTCCCCATTTGCCTGCTGCTCATTGACTCTTATGCTTTGTTGTAGGGATAAAACTTGACAACTTTGCTAGAGTGGAGAGTTGCTGATGCTCGCCTGTACAGTATCTTGGCGCTTTCCTTTAGGTTATACTGGCAGGATCTGCCTGAAATCTCCGCCTAAAAGCACATGTATCCTGCCGAATAGCTTACTCCGGTTAGCCTGTTGTTTGTTCCCTAATATGTCTCGCAAAGTTTTGTTCAACGCCTCATATGCATGTCTGTGTGTCATTGGGGCCTCATCCCAGATAATAAAGCTAACTTCATGCAATAGTTGGGCTAGATGGGATTTTTGTGTTATAGAACATGTGTTATTTTCATGCAATTCCAGTGGGATTATGAATCTGCTATGAGCCGTCCGTCCTCATGGTAATATAAGTGATGCTATACCTGTTCACAAATCATTATTGTTGTTATACAAAATGAGCAAAAGGGTTATATTTATTTTCCCTTAAATTGTACAACATGTAATTATTATTATGATGACTTGTACACATGCGTAATTAGGAGTGAAGGCAATAAACCTGAGGAACCACGACAAGGACAATTTTCTGTTGCGACTGTATGTGCGCCACTATTGTTTTGTACAGGTACGTTTTCCCTATACCTCATGCTCCGTAAATGAAGAAAAACTCACTAGTTTGACGGGTAACTGCATCTATCACTTTTGTGTAGATTGCTTTCTGGCCCGAATGAAGAGAACTAAACAGCCTTGTGTGCAGCTCCTTCATCTCGGTAGTGTTGTAAGTTCTTCTCTTATTAGTCTATTTTCCATACTTGTAACCACTTGATTATCCGCCTTAGGGAGTTTAGGATAATTGATAGGTGTTATTTCATACACCTTTACTAGCAACTATTAGCATAATTTGGAGGAGTTTTGGATGAGTTTTGGTGCTAAGTCTGCAATTCAGATGTTATGGAGAGAAGTGAAGAAATCCAAGGATTTGCAGCTTAGATGGAGCTGCTGGAGCATTTATGGAGAAGGCTACCAACACTTGGTAGTATTGGAGAGCAGCAGAAGAAGAAAAGAAGAAGAGAGCTGGAGGACTGGAGTTCACCGCCCCGCGGCGATCCTCGCCGCGACCCGGCGATGACTCTCAGTGAAGAATGGAGCCCGCGCCAGAGGAAGCCACCGCCCAGCGGTGGAGAGTTCGACGCCCCACGGTGGATCTTCACCGCCTCGCGGTGGTTGCGCTTAATGACCTCGCGGCCAGAGTTATTTTATTTTATTTTATTTCCTTTTATGCATTAGTCGGATTTCCTTTGTTTTATTATTTTATTTCCTTGTTTGATATGGTTTGTGATCTTGGGCTTTAGGTTAACTCTATTTAACCTAATTCCCACAGCCTCCAAATCAGAATCAGAATCATCATCAATAACATCGCGTCTGTTGTTTTCATCGTTAATTTCTAATTAGAGTTTTTCATCCCCTTTGATGGAGAACTAACTTCCCTTTGTTCTACTAGACGATTGAAGCAGTACAGTTGATGTGTTTGTGAGATTTCTATTCCTTGTTCTTATCCTTATTTATATCGGATTGATTCTCTTGGTTATATTGATATTGATTTCTTGTTGTTCTTCTTAGCCTGATCAACTAGGTTGAATGCTTTTTATCAATTGCTAGGATTGCATATAGGGGTTTCGAGTGCATATCTAGTGGCAAACACAATTGTGCATATAGGGGTTTCGAGCGTACAATTGTGTGTGAGAATCAATTGCATGTTAAGTAGGGGAGTGAGTACTTGTACGTCTTTCTACTTGCATGTATCCTATATCCTTGTGTACATTGCTATTGCTGTGTTGATGATAAAGTATGCTGACAACTATGAGAATCAGTTGTGCTTCATCATTGGCATAGTAATAAGTCTATTGACAACTGTGAGAATCAATAGTACTTACGATCAGGGTGGGAACGACTATAAGGATAAATAAACGAACTTGGAAGAAATAGATTTCAGTGATCAAACTCTATCTCTGTACTGTGGATTTTGGTCTAGTGGAACTACTTTCCCTCATAATATTCTCTCAACTCAATCTACTTGCTTTGTTTGCTTAGTGTTCTTTTGATTACAAAACCCCCCAATTACTTGTTACTCGTCATTCACGTTTGCATACTACATCATACCTTCTCTGTGGGATTGACCCTTACTTGTCTGCTATACTCTGTTTAGTAGGTTGGTTAGGATAATTTACTTTGATAAGGCTAATCAACGACATTTGCTTGTGCATCTTTAGCCGCGTCAAATTTGGCGTCGTTGCCAGGGAAGGTTTTTGTTTGTTGTGTGTTTTCGTGATTGATTGTTGGTGGAGACCTATCTTATGGTCGACACCCGTAGTACTGACTCTCCTATTCTAGCTTTGGATCTAGAGATTGACAGATCTTTCCTTAGGGACCTGCGCAATCAAGGAGAAGACGGAGAAGAAGGAGTAGATACAGTTGGAACCATTGAGACTGTTACTACCCTAGCTATTGCAATGACTCGAACTGGAACTCTGAGAGAGCTTACTGAGCCAAATATTAGGGCTCAACCCCTAGCTGTCATCATCCCTGCACTAGGAGAAGGGGTGAACTTTGAATTGAAGTCGGGAGTTGTTGCTTACCTCCCTAAATTCCACGGTCTGAGTGAAGAGGATCCGATTTCTCACCTGGGCAAGTTCCACAATGTCTGCATGACCATGAAGCCCAGGAACGTAACCGAAGATCAAATCAAGATGAGAGCTTTTGGTTTTTCTCTACTCGACTTTGCGAGCGATTGGTATTATCACCTGCCACCAGGAACCATAGATACATGGACGAAGCTTCACAAAGCGTTCCTGGACAAATATTTTCCCACGAAGAAGGCGAATGCTTTGAAAAAGGCAATTGCCAACATCGAGCAGGCTGGTGATGAAACACTTTATGATTATTTGGAGAGGTACAAGAGGCTTTGTTCCAGCTGCCCATTCCACGGGTATGCCAAGCAAGATCTTGTTCTCTATTTGCACAATGGTCTGCTGGACCAAGAAAGAAGAATGGTTGATGCTGCATGCGGTGGAAGTATTCTGAACCTGACACCGGATGACGCTATGAATAGACTCCAGGAGATGAGTGAGAGCACCCGTAATTTCGGGAAGACATACCAGAGGAAGGCGGTCAATGTTGTGACCCCTACAGGACCAAGCCCGGTGTTGACTGAGTTGGCCGAGTTGAAGGAGATAGTTATGAAGATAGCAAATCAGAATGCCCCTCAACACGCCAGAGCATGCGGTCTTTGCTCTAATCGGGCCCACCACACCGATGCTTGTCCTCAGCTGCAAGAGGACGGTGTTGTCGAAGTCAATGCTGTAGGAGGCTACGGCGCTCCTAGACAACAATATGGTGGACAGCCTAATTACAACCAGAGAGGCCGTGATCACCCAGGATTCAGATGGAGTGACCCTCAGGGCGGTCAGCAACCGGCACAACAGCAATACCAGCCGACTCAGCAACAACAGTACCATCAAAGAGCTCAGTACCAACAGAGACCTCACGATCAAACTTCTGGAGCTTCGAATGAGGATTTGCTGAAGACGTTGACTCAGCACTTTGTCACACATGTGCAAGCCACTGAGTCGAGTATCAAGAACATGGAGAGGTAGATTGGCCAATTAGCCGATGAGGTGACCAAGATTAACCAAAGGGCCTCAAACTCCCTGCCATCCCAGACCACTGTGAACCCCAGAGAAAACGTGAGTGCTATCATGCTAAGAAGTGGTAAGACGGTCGTTGCTCCTATTGCTGAAGAGGAGAACGAGAATCCGGAGAAAGAAGTCACTAAGCGCCCCGCGGTCGATGTCACCGCGACCTCACCGCCCCGCGGCGACCCTCGCCGCGACCCGGTGCCTGTGCTCAGGAAAGACACCGCGACCTCACCGCCCCGCGGCGATCACTTACGCCCCGCGGTGGGCTCGCCGCGACCTGATCCTCGAAAATCTGTTCCTGTTGAAGACACCTATGTTGATAATTACGTTCGGCCCGTGTTCCCTCCTCTAGGTTCAGAGAAGCCCCATCACCTTTTCCTGGGGCGCTAAAGGCTAGTAGAGTCGTCGACGACAGGGATCTGTTCGAGACATTTCAGAATTGTGAGGTGAACATCCCCCTGCTGAAGCTTATTAAGGCTATCCCACGATACGCCAAGTTCTTAAAGGAGCTATGCACGGTGAAGAGGGCTCAGAAACAAAAGACCCAGAAGAAGAGTCCAGTGGGTGAACAAGTGTCAGCGGTGGTTCAGAAATGTCTGCCTGAGAAATGCAAGGATCCAGGTACTTTTACAATTCCTATCACTATAGGTGGGCATCTTTTTGAGAAAGCTCTGCTAGACTTGGGTGCCTCAATTAATGTCCTACCCTATTCATTGATTGAAAAATTGGAATTAGGACCCTTGCATGATACTAATATTGTTATACAGCTTGCTGATGGTTCTTGTGTGCCCCCTAAGGGTATTGTAGAAGATGTCCTTGTTAGGATAGGTCCCCTGATATTCCCTGCTGATTTCTTTGTTATGGATATGGATTATGATGAGCAAGTTGCCCCTGTTATGCTAGGGCGACCTTTTATGAAAACTTCCATGACTAAGATTGATGTTGATAGTGGTACCCTGACTATGGAATTTGATGGAATAATTTTCAGACATGATATTCATAATGCCACTTCCATTGAATTACCCGCTCCTCTCTGCATTAATGATATTGATGAATTTGTGCATGGAAATGCTAAAATTGATGCAGTACAGACCGTAGTTGAGTGTCTCACTCCTGATGGACCTATTGAGTTGCGTGATTTGCATGAATTGCATATCGATGATGTCTTGCTAGATGATATAGGAGACCCCATTTCCTCTGCTTTGGGCACTTGCCCCCCTGTATTCAGATTGAGCCGTATCGGCCCCCGCATCATTCTAAGTATGGGGGAGACACTCCAAAGAGAATGAACATGGAGTGGATGGCAAGGCAGGAACATGGTCTAAGGTTCAAACCTTTCCATGAGAGGTCTCCACAGGAAGAGACGAGTTGGAGGATTCCGAAGGGATCCTATTCGAGATGGTAGTTGATTTGCAGTACGTCGAGCCAACGACGATAACCAAGGCGTTGTTTGGGAGGCAACCCGTGTTAGTTTTTCCCTAATTTTTCCCTTTTATTAGATTATTTTCGTAGTTTAGTTTGCTTTGTTTTGTTCGCCTGTTACTCACATTACAGGTGCGAAAGTAAAACCGAGAAGAGATGTGGTACCCAGCCATTCTCACCGCCCCACGGCGCCCCCTTTCCGCCCCGCGGTGGAGCTCCCCGCCCCGCGGTGAAGGTCAGGTATAACTTCTCAACTCTTTTTTTAACAAAAAAAAAAGCAAGAATAATGGGTCCCGAAAAAACCTTAAACGGGTGAGTAAAAGCTTATTTCTTAAGTGGTCACTAAGGTTTCAACGGATTGGGCCTCTTTATGGGCCAAGATTTCTCTTTTGGGCCATGGTACATGACCGGCCCAGCATCCCTTTTCCTTTCCCTTTTCCTGACCTAACCCACTATCTAACCCCCATTCCAACGCCTCCCTTTAGCCCTATATATATTTCCCCTCTCTCTCCCTGAATCCCCTTTCGACCTTGAGCATAATCTAGCCCCCAATCCCCAAATTGGAGTCTAGCCTCACAACCAAGCCCAAACACAACTCCACCGCACCGCCGTAGTTCCGCCTCGCGTTGCTCCTGCTTTGCGTCACTGTTTCTACCGCCCCGCGCCGACTTCGCCGCAACCCGGTGCCTGTTCTCAGCTTCTCGCCGCGACCCTGCCGCCCCGCGCTGAGTCTCTCCCGGATCCGTGTTTGCTTGTTTGTGAGTTTTCCTTGTCTGTCTTTTGATTTGAGCATTTCAATTCTCTATTATGGCATCGAGAGGCAAGAAGAAAGTGTCGACTAGGGATGAGAGTGAGGTGTACAACATTGTGAAGGAGAGGAAGGTGTTGGCTTCGAAGTTCTTCCACAAGCAGACTCTGGAGCAGATGGGTTTGCTCGCTTGTGTGACAATGTGTTTGACACAGTGTGGGTTAGGAAACTTTCTGGACAAGACTGCCCCCACGTACCCCGAGCTGTGCTATCAGCTTATTGCTTCCTTCGAGAAGATCACTAATAACTCGAGGGACAGGCACTTGCGCAAGATTCATTTCAAATACAATGGGCACGAATATTCCTTGTCTAAGAAGGTGGTGAATGAAGCCCTGGGTATTACGAAGGACCCAACTGATGGGTGGTCTGGTGGGCTTCATGAGTCCGAGATGATGGACTTCTGGCGTGCGGCCACAGGAAGGAGTTTCAGGAAGGGTCAGGAAGTGAATTCCAAATTGGTGAATCCGTGTCTGCGGTTGATCCACAAGGTGATGATGAGAGATTTTTTCGGCCATGCGGATGATGTGAAGGTCCCCATTAAGGACTTCCAGTGGTTTATGAGCATCCTGGGGACTGTAGAGTACACACCGTGTTGGGCTACACTTTTCTTGGGTTCCCTGAAGAGGATTCGTGATGGCGAGGCGCGTGATATTTGTGGGGGTGGTCTTATTACACTCCTCTGTGCTAAGGTGATTGCCTGCGATCAGATTCCTCGGCCGGTCCCCTGCGGAGTATATGATTTAGCACACATGAAGGTGTGCTCCATGATGAAGCCACTAGGGCAGGATGGCGATTTGGTCTGGGCATCTTATGAGGGCCATATTTTGACTGTGCCGCGGGAGTTCACTTACTCGCCTTCATACGCGGGTTGGTGGATTCAGAGCGATAGCCGGATGCCGGCCGATGATGCCCCTACCGTTGCTCCTTCAGGTCCGTTTGGAGAGGGCCCTAGTGGTGGATATGCTGTCGTTGATCCTGTAGAGGGGGACGACCCCGGTTCTTCACAGTTCGAGGAGCATTCGTCTTTGTATGGACCTGTCGCACCATGGCAGGAGATGTACTCTAGATGGGACGCTTTCTCCACGCGCCAGGATCGGTGGACTTCCCGAGTAGAGACCAGTCTGCAGACGTGGCAGACCCAGCTCCATGCGGAGATAGATGAGCGTCCGGACACTATGGACGCTCATATGAGGGACTACTTTGGGATGTACCCACCACCACCTACCGGTCCATAGTGAGTTTATTTCTTCTTTCCCCTATCATTTGATGTTCTCTTTTCTACATTGAGGACAATATTCGGTTTAAGTATGGGGGCGGGATATAGACTTGCTTTCTTGCTAGCTAGTGTACATAGCTTATTTATGCATTCGTTTTCTGCATTGTTGTTTCCGTTTCTGTTTTCGGATTAAAAAAATTAAAAAAATTAAAAAAAAAGAAGAAAAAGCCAAAAAGAAATAAAAAGGTAATCAAAATCCTGGGATGGACTGAAAACCCGAAAGGGCGGTCCAGGTAAAAAGCAGGTAGTCCGACTAGTATAGACCAGGGCAAAAGTGGACTGGAGTGATGTGAGTATTGGTGAGATATCTAGCAAAATGAAATAAGTGGCTATGTGAAAACCCGAAAGGGCGCCTAGGCAAGATGAGCGTAAAAGAATAAGAGTGATTCTAGGATTCCTCTTCATATCTTGGTGGAGGCGTCATAAGAAGGGAGTCAAAGAAGGACTGTCGGGTAGGCCACTCATGGAGCGATAAGGAGCTAGATTGGAGTTAGGATTAGACTATCTTTGCATCACTTATTTTGGTTGTCTAGAGCTTATTGTTGATATGTTGTAGTTGCTAGTGTCACGTTTTCTTGTACTTCCTGAGGCCTTAGTGTCGATTGAGAGGGTGAGCTTTTCTTTAGTTTACTCGGGATGAGTAAAGGTCTAAGTATGGGGGAATTTGATAGGTGTTATTTCATACACCTTTACTAGCAACTATTAGCATAATTTGGAGGAGTTTTGGATGAGTTTTGGTGCTAAGTCTGCAATTTAGATGTTATGGAGAGAAGTGAAGAAATCCAAGGATTTGCAGCTTAGATGGAGCTGCTGGAGCATTTATGGAGAAGGCTACCAACACTTGGTAGTATTGGAGAGCAGCAGAAGAAGAAAAGAAGAAGAGAGCTGGAGGACTGGAGTTCACCGCCCCGCGGCGATCCTCGCCGCGACCCGACGATGACTCTCAGTGAAGAATGGAGCCCGCGCCAGAGGAAGCCACCGCCCAGCGGTGGAGAGTTCGACGCCCCGCGGTGGATCTTCACCGCCCCGCGGTGGTTGCGCTTAATGACCTCGCGGCCAGAGTTATTTTATTTTATTTTATTTCCTTTTTATGCATTAGTCGGATTTCCTTTGTTTTATTATTTTATTTCCTTGTTTGATATGGTTTGTGATCTTGGGCTTTAGGTTAACTCTATTTAACCTAATTCCCACAGCCTCCAAATCAGAATCAGAATCATCATCAATAACATCGCGCCTGTTGTTTTCATCGTTAATTTCTAATTAGAGTTTTTCATCCCCTTTGATGGAGTACTAACTTTCCTTTGTTCTGCTAGACGATTGAAGCAGTACAGTTGATGTGTTTGTGAGATTTCTATTCCTTGTTCTTATCCTTATTTATATCGGATTGATTCTCTTGGTTATATTGATATTGATTTCTTATTGTTCTTCTTAGCCTGATCAACTAGGTTGAATGCTTTTTATCAATTGCTAGGATTGCTTATAGGGGTTCCGAGTGCATATCTAGTGGCAAACATAATTGTGCGTATAGGGGTTCCGAGCGTACAATTGTATGTGAGAATCAATTGCATGTTAAGTAGGGGAGTGAGTACTTGTACGTCTTTCTACTTGCATGTATCCTATATCCTTGTGTGTATTGCTATTGCTGTGTTGGTGATAAAGTACGCTGACAATTGTGAGAATCAGTTGTGCTTTATCATTGGCATAGTAATAAGTCTATTGACAACTGTGAGAATCAATAGTACTTACGATCAGGGTGGGAACGACTATAAGGATAAATAAACGAACTTGGAAGAAATAGATTTCAGTGATCAAACTCTATCTCTGTACTGTGGATTTCGGTCTAGTGGAACTACTTTCCCTCATAATATTCTCTCAACTCAATCTACTTGCTTTGTTTGCTTAGTGTTCTTTTGATTACAAAACCCCCCAATTACTTGTTACTCGTCATTCACGTTTGCATACTACATCATACCTTCTATGTGGGATCGACCCTTACTTGTCTGCTATACTCTGTTTAGTAGGTTGGTTAGGATAATTTACTTTGATAAGGCTAATCAACGATATTTGCTTGTGCATCTTTAGCCGCGTCAATAATCGTTCAGTGATTTCCCATTCCGTGTGAGTATTTCTTCAATGTTCAATAGGCAATAGTTTTTAATCTGCTCTTGTGACAGTTCAAGAGTTAGACACCTGAATAGCCTCCTCTTCTGATACAGGATATCTTCAGAAAGGGCCTCCCAATTGGTGTCCCATATACTTTTAGGGCTGGCGACATCACAAAAAAGTAGGATGGTTACAAACAACTGCCGCAGCTGCACCCCAGTGGCCCACCCTCGTGCTTCCTGAATAGCATATGTCCCTTCCTTATCTTTATTAAGCATACCCAAAGCATAACATGCCTGCCTAAATGTGTCATATTCTGTGCCATTGACTGTTCTAATTTCTTCAAAACTTCGAGGACCCCTGACCACATTCAAAAGCATGCGCAAGAAATGACGCTCACTTGTAGCTGGGTAGGTATACACAATTCTTCCAACTCGTTTCTGTTTGTCTCGTTTTGTCCACACCTTTGTGCTTGCATTCCACACAAAGTAATTTGGCAATTCTGCGTATGTATATTGCCGGGCTTCTCTATTTTCTCTGTTTAATGTAAACCACTCGATAAACATACTTTGCTTTAAAGTTGGTAGTTTCAACACATTTTCGAGGTTCTGCGAGTCTGTTAGTGTGATGGAGTTCTGACCAAGGAGATGGAATGATAGGCGCGTGACAACTGGCCGGGAGTGATGGATATGGAAGCCATAAATATGCCACATTGCTTCACATGCAGATAAGTACCGGCATTCCAAATAGTGTTTTATCTCATTGATTTCGGCCGATCCGCTTGTTTTACTGTTCTCTGTTGAATCATCTTTGTGCAGAATCAGAGCAGTGGCTCTATCAGGGCCCTTTGTAATGTACTTGAATAGGTATTTGATTGCCCTTGCCATATTGCACCATTCAACATTAATGTGTGAGTTGTATTTCAAAAGCATGTAGCGATTATACGGCACGACATGTCTATTGTCAAGCTTAGCTCCTCTTTTCTCCACAACAATTTCAGTATTCCGACGCTTGTAAACTGGAAATCCATCTCGGTCTACTGTGGTTTATGCATAAAAAGGTTTAGGAAAATGTTTTATGCATTCCCCGTTATTCATGCATGGTGAAGCAGCATGCCCATATCCACATGGGCCATGTAGCATATGTTCAATAACCCGATTGTAAGTTTCTGGATCTGTTTCTAGGTTTGGGATTGCAGTTGAAACATACTCATCAATATCACTGCCTGATTTAACCTTATTGCTGCCTTGCAGCCATAATAGGATATGCGCATGTGGGAGTCCTCTCTTCTGGAATTCTATTGTGTATATGGTTGTAGAAAATACACAAAAATGCATCGACATTAATGGCAATCCAAAATTGCTCAGTTCAGGTATTTATATTGCCACAAATAACTGTACCACATAGGGGTAATGTCCTAATTTTTTTGCAGTAGGTCTAAGGCATTATTGGTGAAACATGCAAAGGTTTAAATACATTGATCAGTATAACTACCATACCTGCATCTGTTTCTCCAAAAAATTGATTATGTTTTAAATCTTCCATCAATTGGCCTAATTTGATCTTGAATATCTTTGTCATAACGTCCGGCCTATCATTTGGCACTTGCACTTTTAATTGCGCAAGCATATCATCTATTTCTGGCCATTTAGGATTAGCGGTGAACGTGATGAACAATGAAGGATTACCGAACACTCTGCATATGGCCATGGCATCCTGGTAATTTTGGATCATGTATCTTGGGCTGCCAGTGAATGTAGTTGGTAGGACAACCCTCCTCCCGACTGTTCTTGTATCTGTATCGCCACTTGTGACCGCATCACATATGTTGTTGTAGAGTTCAGTACAAAGGTGATCCTGGTTCTGATCAATCTACCATAACCTTTCTTCTTCCATACATGTGTGTATGCATCCACTATGTATTGGTGGTATAATATTCCGCCCCGAATTAATGTAGTACCCTCATCACCACGTTCTTGGATGCTGTATGAGTAGTACTCCTTCATTATCACACATGCCTTGGCTGTTTGCCTCTTTCCACCGTTTGAACCGTAAGGAATTTCACAATGGTATCCATCTTCTCCATAGGGGAATAGTAAAGGATATTGTAGGGACATGTATAGAGGATGTAATTCTGATATTCTCTTTATTCTGCCTGATTTGCTTTGTATGCATATATCTCGTTTCCCAGTACTCTGGCCAAAATCCCCAACAATAAGTGATACGGGCAAACCCACAAGGCCCTGGTCCCGGACCATCGGGGTCGCCTGTGAACCCTCCCGTATTTAATCAGGGCTGCAGACCCACACACTCCAACCCGGCCCATCTCAGGCCCAGGCCAAGGCCCGATCAAGCCAAGGCCCATCTCCCAGGTTGGCCCAAAGCCAACCCAGACAGGTTGTTGCCAGGGGGGATCGAACCCTTGACCTTTGGCATATCTCCCAACACCCTGGGGGATATGTCACCAACTGAGCTGCAGCTCAATTGGTGACATATCCCCCAGGGTGTTGGGAGATATGCCAAAGGTCAGGGGTTCGATCCCCCCTGGCAACAACCTGTCTGGGTTGGCTTTGGGCCAACTTGGGAGATGGGCCTTGACTTGATCGGGCCTTGGCCTGGGCCTGAGATGGGCTGGGTTGGAGTGTGTGGGTCTGCAGCCCTGATTAAATACGGGAGGGTTCACAGGCGACCTCGATGGTCCGGGACCAGGGCCGAGGCTTGCCAAGTTCTCGAGCTCCTCTTGCATGCACTTAGCTTGAGCTCTTGTGAGCGGACCATCTTCGCTTGTGTGCGTCTTGGGTGAAGCCTCGGATGCTCCCGCATCAATAAAGGCATCAATTTCAGATGCAGCAGACAAGTTATACTGCTTTTTGGCAGGTGATCTTTCTCCTATTAATTTCAGTGTGAAATCCACAGTTTCATGAGCATGTGCCCAATCCCCCGCTCGTCGAAATGCATGTGCAACAACACTGTTGGTGTCCAGCATATGAACTAAACCCTGGACTATATATGGGTCTACATCCCGGGTATCGAGATTCATACAACCCAACCTGCACTGCACCTCATGCTCAGTATCACAGAAATAGAGTTGAGCATACTTTGGTGGGTTGCCTCGTTGTGGCAGAAGAGACCCGAAGCGGTGGTAGTTTTGCCCAGATATTCTGAAGGTGTAAGGGCCACGAGACTGATTGATTTTGTCATCAATTTTCGCACCAAAGGAGGTGAAGGAAAACATGCTGTTGTAAATCCGAATTTTCTGACGGAACCTTGCAACTTCTGGGCTTGAACTATGCAATAGATGTTGAAGGGGCTGTGGTGCTTACTCGGGATGAGTAAAGGTCTAAGTATGAGGGAATTTGATAGGTGTTATTTCATACACCTTTACTAGCAACTATTAGCATAATTTGGAGGAGTTTTGGATGAGTTTTGGTGCTAAGTCTGCAATTTAGATGTTATGGAGAGAAGTGAAGAAATCCAAGGATTTGCAGCTTAGATGGAGCTGTTGGAGCATTTATGGAGAAGGCTACCAACACTTGGTAGTATTGGAGAGCAGCAGAAGAAGAAAAGAAGAAGAGAGCTGGAGGACTGGAGTTCACTGCCCCGCGGCGATCCTCGCCGCGACCCGACGATGACTCTCAGTGAAGAATGGAGCCCGCGCCAGAGGAAGCCACCGCCCAGCGGTGGAGAGTTCGACGCCCCGCGGTGGATCTTCACCGCCCCGCGGTGGTTGCGCTTAATGACCTCGCGGCCAGAGTTATTTTATTTTATTTTATTTCCTTTTTATGCATTAGTCGGATTTCCTTTGTTTTATTATTTTATTTCCTTGTTTGATATGGTTTGTGATCTTGGGCTTTAGGTTAACTCTATTTAACCTAATTCCCACAGCCTCCAAATCAGAATCAGAATCATCATCAATAACATCGCGTCTGTTGTTTTCATCGTTAATTTCTAATTAGAGTTTTTCATCCCCTTTGATGGAGAACTAACTTTCCTTTGTTCTGCTAGACGATTGAAGCAATACAGTTGATATGTTTGTGAGATTTCTATTCCTTGTTCTTATCCTTATTTATATCGGATTGATTCTCTTGGTTATATTGATATTGATTTCTTATTGTTCTTCTTAGCCTGATCAACTAGGTTGAATGCTTTTTATCAATTGCTAGGATTGCTTATAGGGGTTCCGAGTGCATATCTAGTGGCAAACATAATTGTGCGTATAGGGGTTCCGAGCGTACAATTGTATGTGAGAATCAATTGCATGTTAAGTAGGGGAGTGAGTACTTGTACGTCTTTCTACTTGCATGTATCCTATATCCTTGTGTGTATTGCTATTGCTGTGTTGGTGATAAAGTACGCTGACAATTGTGAGAATCAGTTGTGCTTTATCATTGGCATAGTAATAAGTCTATTGACAACTGTGAGAATCAATAGTACTTACGATCAGGGTGGGAACGACTATAAGGATAAATAAACGAACTTGGAAGAAATAGATTTCAGTGATCAAACTCTATCTCTGTACTGTGGATTTCGGTCTAGTGGAACTACTTTCCCTCATAATATTCTCTCAACTCAATCTACTTGCTTTGTTTGCTTAGTGTTCTTTTGATTACAAAACCCCCCAATTACTTGTTACTCGTCATTCACGTTTGCATACTACATCATACCTTCTCTGTGGGATCGACCCTTACTTGTCTGCTATACTCTGTTTAGTAGGTTGGTTAGGATAATTTACTTTGATAAGGCTAATCAACGACATTTGCTTGTGCATCTTTAGCCGCGTCAATAATCGTTCAGTGATTTCCCATTCCGTGTGAGTATTTCTTCAATGTTCAATAGGCAATAGTTTTTAATCTGCTCT
Source organism: Rheum nobile (assembly GCA_027886185.1). Taxonomy (NCBI): domain Eukaryota; kingdom Viridiplantae; phylum Streptophyta; class Magnoliopsida; order Caryophyllales; family Polygonaceae; genus Rheum; species Rheum nobile. Next base: position 6,369,816 of record WOAB01000531.1, on the reverse strand, counting down.
TGTGACAGTTCAAGAGTTAGACACCTGAATAGCCTCCTCTTCTGATACAGGATATCTTCAGAAAGGGCCTCCCAATTGGTGTCCCATATACTTTTAGGGCTGGCGACATCACAAAAAAGTAGGATGGTTACAAACAACTGCCGCAGCTGCACCCCAGTGGCCCACCCTCGTGCTTCCTGAATAGCATATGTCCCTTCCTTATCTTTATTAAGCATACCCAAAGCATAACATGCCTGCCTAAATGTGTCATATTCTGTGCCATTGACTGTTCTAATTTCTTCAAAACTTCGAGGACCCCTGACCACATTCAAAAGCATGCGCAAGAAATGACGCTCACTTGTAGCTGGGTAGGTATACACAATTCTTCCAACTCCTTTCTGTTTGTCTCGTTTTGTCCACACCTTTGTGCTTGCATTCCACACAAAGTAATTTGGCAATTCTGCGTATGTATATTGCCGGGCTTCTCTATTTTCTCTGTTTAATGTAAACCACTCGATAAACATACTTTGCTTTAAAGTTGGTAGTTTCAACACATTTTCGAGGTTCTGCGAGTCTGTTAGTGTGATGGAGTTCTGACCAAGGAGATGGAATGATAGGCGCGTGACAACTGGCCGGGAGTGATGGATATGGAAGCCATAAATATGCCACATTGCTTCACATGCAGATAAGTACCGGCATTCCAAATAGTGTTTTATCTCATTGATTTCGGCCGATCCGCTTGTTTTACTGTTCTCTGTTGAATCATCTTTGTGCAGAATCAGAGCAGTGGCTCTATCAGGGCCCTTTGTAATGTACTTGAATAGGTATTTGATTGCCCTTGCCATATTGCACCATTCAACATTAATGTGTGAGTTGTATTTCAAAAGCATGTAGCGATTATACGGCACGACATGTCTATTGTCAAGCTTAGCTCCTCTTTTCTCCACAACAATTTCAGTATTCCGACGCTTGTAAACTGGAAATCCATCTCGGTCTACTGTGGTTTATGCATAAAAAGGTTTAGGAAAATGTTTTATGCATTCCCCGTTATTCATGCATGGTGAAGCAGCATGCCCATATCCACATGGGCCATGTAGCATATGTTCAATAACCCGATTGTAAGTTTCTGGATCTGTTTCTAGGTTTGGGATTGCAGTTGAAACATACTCATCAATATCACTGCCTGATTTAACCTTATTGCTGCCTTGCAGCCATAATAGGATATGCGCATGTGGGAGTCCTCTCTTCTGGAATTCTATTGTGTATATGGTTGTAGAAAATACACAAAAATGCATCGACATTAATGGCAATCCAAAATTGCTCAGTTCAGGTATTTATATTGCCACAAATAACTGTACCACATAGGGGTAATGTCCTAATTTTTTTGCAGTAGGTCTAAGGCATTATTGGTGAAACATGCAAAGGTTTAAATACATTGATCAGTATAACTACCATACCTGCATCTGTTTCTCCAAAAAATTGATTATGTTTTAAATCTTCCATCAATTGGCCTAATTTGATCTTGAATATCTTTGTCATAACGTCCGGCCTATCATTTGGCACTTGCACTTTTAATTGCGCAAGCATATCATCTATTTCTGGCCATTTAGGATTAGCGGTGAACGTGATGAACAATGAAGGATTACCGAACACTCTGCATATGGCCATGGCATCCTGGTAATTTTGGATCATGTATCTTGGGCTGCCAGTGAATGTAGTTGGTAGGACAACCCTCCTCCCGACTGTTCTTGCATCTGTATCGCCACTTGTGACCGCATCACATATGTTGTTGTAGAGTTCAGTACAAAGGTGATCCTGGTTCTGATCAATCTACCATAACCTTTCTTCTTCCATACATGTGTGTATGCATCCACTATGTATTGGTGGTATAATATTCCGCCCCGAATTAATGTAGTACCCTCATCACCACGTTCTTGGATGCTGTATGAGTAGTACTCCTTCATTATCACACATGCCTTGGCTGTTTGCCTCTTTCCACCGTTTGAACCGTAAGGAATTTCACAATGGTATCCATCTTCTCCATAGGGGAATAGTAAAGGATATTGTAGGGACATGTATAGAGGATGTAATTCTGATATTCTCTTTATTCTGCCTGATTTGCTTTGTATGCATATATCTCGTTTCCCAGTACTCTGGCCAAAATCCCCAACAATAAGTGATACGGGCAAACCCACAAGGCCCTGGTCCCGGACCATCGGGGTCGCCTGTGAACCCTCCCGTATTTAATCAGGGCTGCAGACCCACACACTCCAACCCGGCCCATCTCAGGCCCAGGCCAAGGCCCGATCAAGCCAAGGCCCATCTCCCAGGTTGGCCCAAAGCCAACCCAGACAGGTTGTTGCCAGGGGGGATCGAACCCTTGACCTTTGGCATATCTCCCAACACCCTGGGGGATATGTCACCAACTGAGCTGCAGCTCAATTGGTGACATATCCTCCAGGGTGTTGGGAGATATGCCAAAGGTCAGGGGTTCGATCCCCCCTGGCAACAACCTGTCTGGGTTGGCTTTGGGCCAACTTGGGAGATGGGCCTTGACTTGATCGGGCCTTGGCCTGGGCCTGAGATGGGCTGGGTTGGAGTGTGTGGGTCTGCAGCCCTGATTAAATACGGGAGGGTTCACAGGCGACCCCGATGGTCCGGGACCAGGGCCGAGGCTTGCCAAGTTCTCGAGCTCCTCTTGCATGCACTTAGCTTGAGCTCTTGTGAGCGGACCATCTTCGCTTGTGTGCGTCTTGGGTGAAGCCTCGGATGCTCCCGCATCAATAAAGGCATCAATTTCAGATGCAGCAGACAAGTTATACTGCTTTTTGGCAGGTGATCTTTCTCCTATTAATTTCAGTGTGAAATCCACAGTTTCATGAGCATGTGCCCAATCCCCCGCTCGTCGAAATGCATGTGCAACAACACTGTTGGTGTCCAGCATATGAACTAAACCCTGGACTATATATGGGTCTACATCCCGGGTATCGAGATTCATACAACCCAACCTGCACTGCACCTCATGCTCAGTATCACAGAAATAGAGTTGAGCATACTTTGGTGGGTTGCCTCGTTGTGGCAGAAGAGACCCGAAGCGGTGGTAGTTTTGCCCAGATATTCTGAAGGTGTAAGGGCCACGAGACTGATTGATTTTGTCATCAATTTTCGCACCAAAGGAGGTGAAGGAAAACATGCTGTTGTAAATCCGAATTTTCTGACGGAACCTTGCAACTTCTGGGCTTGAACTATGCAATAGATGTTGAAGGGGTTGTGGTGCTTACTCGGGATGAGTAAAGGTCTAAGTATGAGGGAATTTGATAGGTGTTATTTCATACACCTTTACTAGCAACTATTAGCATAATTTGGAGGAGTTTTGGATGAGTTTTGGTGCTAAGTCTGCAATTTAGATGTTATGGAGAGAAGTGAAGAAATCCAAGGATTTGCAGCTTAGATGGAGCTGCTGGAGCATTTATGGAGAAGGCTACCAACACTTGGTAGTATTGGAGAGCAGCAGAAGAAGAAAAGAAGAAGAGAGCTGGAGGACTGGAGTTCACCGCCCCGCGGCGATCCTCGCCGCGACCCGACGATGACTCTCAGTGAAGAATGGAGCCCGCGCCAGAGGAAGCCACCGCCCAGCGGTGGAGAGTTCGACGCCCCGCGGTGGATCTTCACCGCCCCGCGGTGGTTGCGCTTAATGACCTCGCGGCCAGAGTTATTTTATTTTATTTTATTTCCTTTTTATGCATTAGTCGGATTTCCTTTGTTTTATTATTTTATTTCCTTGTTTGATATGGTTTGTGATCTTGGGCTTTAGGTTAACTCTATTTAACCTAATTCCCACAGCCTCCAAATCAGAATCAGAATCATCATCAATAACATCGCGTCTGTTGTTTTCATCGTTAATTTCTAATTAGAGTTTTTCATCCCCTTTGATGGAGAACTAACTTTCCTTTGTTCTGCTAGACGATTGAAGCAATACAGTTGATGTGTTTGTGAGATTTCTATTCCTTGTTCTTATCCTTATTTATATCGGATTGATTCTCTTGGTTATATTGATATTGATTTCTTGTTGTTCTTCTTAGCCTGATCAACTAGGTTGAATGCTTTTTATCAATTGCTAGGATTGCTTATAGGGGTTCCGAGTGCATATCTAGTGGCAAACATAATTGTGCGTATAGGGGTTCCGAGCGTACAATTGTATGTGAGAATCAATTGCATGTTAAGTAGGGGAGTGAGTACTTGTACGTCTTTCTACTTGCATGTATCCTATATCCTTGTGTGTATTGCTATTGCTGTGTTGGTGATAAAGTACGCTGACAATTGTGAGAATCAGTTGTGCTTTATCATTGGCATAGTAATAAGTCTATTGACAACTGTGAGAATCAATAGTACTTACGATCAGGGTGGGAACGACTATAAGGATAAATAAACGAACTTGGAAGAAATAGATTTCAGTGATCAAACTCTATCTCTGTACTGTGGATTTCGGTCTAGTGGAACTACTTTCCCTCATAATATTCTCTCAACTCAATCTACTTGCTTTGTTTGCTTAGTGTTCTTTTGATTACAAAACCCCCCAATTACTTGTTACTCGTCATTCACGTTTGCATACTACATCATACCTTCTCTGTGGGATCGACCCTTACTTGTCTGCTATACTCTGTTTAGTAGGTTGGTTAGGATAATTTACTTTGATAAGGCTAATCAACGACATTTGCTTGTGCATCTTTAGCCGCGTCAATAATCGTTCAGTGATTTCCCATTCCGTGTGAGTATTTCTTCAATGTTCAATAGGCAATAGTTTTTAATCTGCTCTTGTGACAGTTCAAGAGTTAGACACCTGAATAGCCTCCTCTTCTGATACAGGATATCTTCAGAAAGGGCCTCCCAATTGGTGTCCCATATACTTTTAGGGCTGGCGACATCACAAAAAAGTAGGATGGTTACAAACAACTGCCGCAGCTGCACCCCAGTGGCCCACCCTCGTGCTTCCTGAATAGCATATGTCCCTTCCTTATCTTTATTAAGCATACCCAAAGCATAACATGCCTGCCTAAATGTGTCATATTCTGTGCCATTGACTGTTCTAATTTCTTCAAAACTTCGAGGACCCCTGACCACAATCAAAAGCATGCGCAAGAAATGACGCTCACTTGTAGCTGGGTAGGTATACACAATTCTTCCAACTCGTTTCTGTTTGTCTCGTTTTGTCCACACCTTTGTGCTTGCATTCCACACAAAGTAATTTGGCAATTCTGCGTATGTATATTGCCGGGCTTCTCTATTTTCTCTGTTTAATGTAAACCACTCGATAAACATACTTTGCTTTAAAGTTGGTAGTTTCAACACATTTTCGAGGTTCTGCGAGTCTGTTAGTGTGATGGAGTTCTGACCAAGGAGATGGAATGATAGGCGCGTGACAACTGGCCGGGAGTGATGGATATGGAAGCCATAAATATGCCACATTGCTTCACATGCAGATAAGTACCGGCATTCCAAATAGTGTTTTATCTCATTGATTTCGGCCGATCCGCTTGTTTTACTGTTCTCTGTTGAATCATCTTTGTGCAGAATCAGAGCAGTGGCTCTATCAGGGCCCTTTGTAATGTACTTGAATAGGTATTTGATTGCCCTTGCCATATTGCACCATTCAACATTAATGTGTGAGTTGTATTTCAAAAGCAGGTAGCGATTATACGGCACGACATGTCTGTTGTCAAGCTTAGCTCCTCTTTTCTCCACAACAATTTCAGTATTCCGACGCTTGTAAACTGGAAATCCATCTCGGTCTACTGTGGTTTATGCATAAAAAGGTTTAGGAAAATGTTTTATGCATTCCCCGTTATTCATGCATGGTGAAGCAGCATGCCCATATCCACATGGGCCATGTAGCATATGTTCAATAACCCGATTGTAAGTTTCTGGATCTGTTTCTAGGTTTGGGATTGCAGTTGAAACATACTCATCAATATCACTGCCTGATTTAACCTTATTGCTGCCTTGCAGCCATAATAGGATATGCGCATGTGGGAGTCCTCTCTTCTGGAATTCTATTGTGTATATGGTTGTAGAAAATACACAAAAATGCATCGACATTAATGGCAATCCAAAATTGCTCAGTTCAGGTATTTATATTGCCACAAATAACTGTACCACATAGGGGTAATGTCCTAATTTTTTTGCAGTAGGTCTAAGGCATTATTGGTGAAACATGCAAAGGTTTAAATACATTGATCAGTATAACTACCATACCTGCATCTGTTTCTCCAAAAAATTGATTATGTTTTAAATCTTCCATCAATTGGCCTAATTTGATCTTGAATATCTTTGTCATAACGTCCGGCCTATCATTTGGCACTTGCACTTTTAATTGCGCAAGCATATCATCTATTTCTGGCCATTTAGGATTAGCGGTGAACGTGATGAACAATGAAGGATTACCGAACACTCTGCATATGGCCATGGCATCCTGGTAATTTTGGATCATGTATCTTGGGCTGCCAGTGAATGTAGTTGGTAGGACAACCCTCCTCCCGACTGTTCTTGCATCTGTATCGCCACTTGTGACCGCATCACATATGTTGTTGTAGAGTTCAGTACAAAGGTGACCCTGGTTCTGATCAATCTACCATAACCTTTCTTCTTCCATACATGTGTGTATGCATCCACTATGTATTGGTGGTATAATATTCCGCCCCGAATTAATGTAGTACCCTCATCACCACGTTCTTGGATGTTGTATGAGTAGTACTCCTTCATTATCACACATGCCCTGGCTGTTTGCCTCTTTCCACCGTTTGAACCGTAAGGAATTTCACAATGGTATCCATCTTCTCCATAGGGGAATAGTAAAGGATATTGTAGGGACATGTATAGAGGATGTAATTCTGATATTCTCTTTATTCTGCCTGATTTGCTTTGTATGCATATATCTCGTTTCCCAGTACTCTGGCCAAAATCCCCAACAATAAGTGATACGGGCAAACCCACAAGGCCCTGGTCCCGGACCATCGGGGTCGCCTGTGAACCCTCCCGTATTTAATCAGGGCTGCAGACCCACACACTCCAACCCGGCCCATCTCAGGCCCAGGCCAAGGCCCGATCAAGCCAAGGCCCATCTCCCAGGTTGGCCCAAAGCCAACCCAGACAGGTTGTTGCCAGGGGGGATCGAACCCTTGACCTTTGGCATATCTCCCAACACCTTGGGGGATATGTCACCAACTGAGCTGCAGCTCAATTGGTGACATATCCCCCAGGGTGTTGGGAGATATGCCAAAGGTCAGGGGTTCGATCCCCCCTGGCAACAACCTGTCTGGGTTGGCTTTGGGCCAACTTGGGAGATGGGCCTTGAATTGATCGGGCCTTGGCCTGGGCCTGAGATGGGCTGGGTTGGAGTGTGTGGGTCTGCAGCCCTGATTAAATACGGGAGGGTTCACAGGCGACCCCGATGGTCCGGGACCAGGGCCGAGGCTTGCCAAGTTCTCGAGCTCCTCTTGCATGCACTTAGCTTGAGCTCTTGTGAGCGGACCATCTTCGCTTGTGTGCGTCTTGGGTGAAGCCTCGGATGCTCCCGTATCAATAAAGGCATCAATTTCAGATGCAGCAGACAAGTTATACTGCTTTTTGGCAGGTGATCTTTCTCCTATTAATTTCAGTGTGAAATCCACAGTTTCATGAGCATGTGCCCAATCCCCCGCTCGTCGAAATGCATGTGCAACAACACTGTTGGTGTCCAGCATATGAACTAAACCCTGGACTATATATGGGTCTACATCCCGGGTATCGAGATTCATACAACCCAACCTGCACTGCACCTCATGCTCAGTATCACAGAAATAGAGTTGAGCATACTTTGGTGGGTTGCCTCGTTGTGGCAGAAGAGACCCGAAGCGGTGGTAGTTTTGCCCAGATATTCTAAAGGTGTAAGGGCCACGAGACTGATTGATTTTGTCATCAATTTTCGCACCAAAGGAGGTGAAGGAAAACATGTTGTTGTAAATCCGAATTTTCTGACGGAACCTTGCAACTTCTGGGCTTGAACTATGCAATAGATGTTGCAGGGGTTGTGGTGCTTCTTGCAACCTTGGTAAACTTACCTTTCCCTCTTGACAACATGTTGTTGAAGAGAGTCTAGTGTTTGTGGCATGTGCTAACTTCTCCTCCTTCCACATGTATGCATTACAAAAATAACATTTGGAGATTGGTGCCTCCATTTTTTTATAGGTAATATGTGCATCTTTTTACTTGAGTAATATCAGTATATTCTCAACCAATGTGTGTTAGTCCAAGTATATGTATTTGTAATATCTTACTGTGTGATTGCAGCGCTTCGTGGTAAGTTTGGGGCCACTTAGTTGTTGTTTGTGTAGAAGTATCTATGTCAATGATGAAGAAGAAATGTATTATGCTTTTTAGCCCAAAACAAGCCATAGTATATTGCAATTTATTCAAACACTGAGGGCCACATCATAGCAATCCAATGAATTCACATTTGGGAAATTACACTCACCCTTATTTTGCCCTGTTGTAGTTGTAATTGCCTTTTGTTTTCTTCCACGCCCGGAGTGTCCGCCTGCATCATGAGGTAATATAATGAATGATATCTGGCTTACAGGGCCATTGTTTAGAATACTGGAACTGAGACACAAATAAAACAATTTTGGACTCACTGGGGTGCTGCATGATTGTATTATTTGTTGCCTTAGGCGTCCGACGAGAAGGTGCACTGGTTCCTGCTTCGTTTTCATGGTGTTGATCTGTAAAATGTGATGTCGATGTTCCTTTATTAGTAGACAATAAAGAGTTGTAATATGTATGAAAATGGAGATTTATTGATGCGTCATGAACTTTGATATATGTTGTGAAAACATTGAAAGACTCTCATTCTTGCCTGTGCTCATGAGATGCAGGCCACAGTACACCCGGGGCCTTCCATCCGGCAGAGTTGTGGTTGTACTGGAGACTCCTACAACAAACTAAGGATGAGGTGGTCCGGTTTTCACAAGAACGCAAATATTGTAAGGTGACAGTAGATAATTAGCCACCCATCTCATGCTTGAGAGATTTACTGTTGTACAGATGTCGTATACCTAGATTCTGTGTATTTTTCCTTTTCATGATTTGATGAAGCCAATGAGGCACAACGGGATGAAGGGTTGTGATATAAACTACGATGTTCTGTAAAATAAGTGGAAAGAATACGAAGTGGATGCAATCATTTTTTTAGAATTAAGGGCAATTATAAGAACTGTTATAATGTATTGAAGGTGACACATTGAAGTTTGAACCTATTAACTAATACAATAAGCGTATAGGATAAGAGTGTGTACATATAACCTTTGGTGTCCCTCTTCAAGCCGTGTTATTGCTATTACATTAAGGATTGCATTAATCATGTGCATAATACATGCAGTTTTGATTTGGAAATACAAATAGCCTATGCCTGAGATGTTAGTGGAAGTTCAGTGACTCTTGGTGTTTCTGTTGTAGCTGTACATTGAGTTGGAAACTACACAGACCTTATATCTATGATGGCATACAAAGTTCATTGAATATTATTATATTAATAATAATAATAACAATAATGTATTACTAAGATTTATCAATATCATCAGTAAAAATAAGGACTAAACTTCACCATAATGTAATATTGTTTTTTTTGGGCAAAATAATGTAATATTGATGATATATTGTAAATATATATAAAATTAATAAGACAGTTACAAATTGCATCGTCACTGTTAGCGATAATTGGTTTGAAATACGAGTATGCCCTAAGATTCTATTTAAAGTACTAAAATACGTATTTGCGTTCATTATAATGATCATGCTGAAAGTATGTAGTATCTTACATTGACTAACATGTATTCGATTGTTTCTTCACATGGGAGTGATCGGCACTATTTTGTAGTATATTTTTAGGGGTTGTTACCAGGTTTGAGGTGCCATTTGGTGGGATTTTATGCACAATTGGAGATTATGGAGTTAGAGCAGAGAAGTGTGGTTTTGGTGGTCTGGAGGAGCTTATTGGGGACATCCAGAAGAAGAGAAGTTGACCACCTGAGGAGACAAGCAAGATCCATGAAGAAACCACTTGAGACGCGGAGAAGTGAAGAAGCTGCGACCAAGCCGCGGGGAGTAGAAGGCCGCGACAAGATTTCCAGGAGATGGGCGATAGCGAAGGGGCCGCGACCGCGGACAATTTCGGGGAAATAATTATGCAATTCGAGAGCAAACCGCGACCGCGGCCATCGGCGGGAGTCAGCCCGAGAGTTTTCCGAACTTTGTTCTTTTTCCCTTTTTCTTTATTTTATTTATTCTCGAATATTAGTTATTTCCTTGTAGGATAATGTTTGTGATCTTGGAGGTTTAGGTTAACTTATTTAACCTAACCTTCACAACCTCCATTCATAGTGCCTATTATTATTCCGGATTATCGTATATTTAGTATTCAGAGTTTTTCCATTTCAACAATTATGTCTTTCAGTACTATGAGTAGCTAAGCACCCATTGCTTAGCCCGGCATGTGAATCTTTTTCTATGGTTTGATTGCGAGGTTAATTCTCTATTTCCTATTTCCTTTGGGTTTATATCTTTCTTCTTGCACTTATTCATATGGATTGTTATTGATTTGACTAGACTGATCACCTAGTTAGGTTTAGTAATTATCTATTGCTAGGGTTTGGAATTGACCGGTCGGTGATTCCTTATCTAGAGTAGCATCCATAATTATCTAGGACTGGTAGGACTAGATTATTATGAAAGAAGATTGATTGCATGTTAAATTATTGCGGGTTGTGATCATTTGACATGTATCCTAGTTTGATCCTATGCCCAATGCTATTATTGTTCTAAATCTTGATTGTTTCTTGTGCGTTCAATAATAAGAGTTGCTAGGACTGGTAGGACTAGTAACTATACAAGAATAGGGACATGAATAAACAAAGGAAAGGAATAGAGAGAACCTAGGACCAATCTACCATAGGAAAAGTGGATCTTGCTTGGCTAAGTGTTTTTCCCACATTTGATTACACTATTTGCTTTGTTTACTTTCTTGATTACAAAACCAACCAAAAACTCCCCCCTCTTGTTACTATTGCATGCGAACAACACATAGATTAATCCCTTCCTCCCTGTGGATTCGATCCTTACTTGCCCTAACTACTTGTTTAGGTTTGTCTAGGTTTATTTTGATTTAGTGGTATACAACAATCGCTTGTCAAAATTGGCGCCGTTGCCGGGGAAGGCAAGTGTTGATTTTTCTGTGTGTTTTTGTGTGTGTGTGTTCCTTTGGTGTGGATCTATCTTATGGTCCACACCCGTGCTACTAACTCCCCTCTACTTGGTATTGATTCAGAGATTGAGAGGACTCTTTCCCAGAGTCGCAGAGTAAATCGTGCTTTGGTTTTTGATAATCCTGCGTTCGAGATGGCTGAAGAAGAACAGACGTTGAGGCAGTTGACTACGCCCAACCTGCAACAGCAACCGATGGCTGTGCGGTTTCCTGAGTTGGCTGAGGGCGTAAATTTCGAGTTGAAGTCTGGGTTAATCCACTTACTCCCCCACTTCCATGGGATGAGTGGTGAAGACCCCAATAAGCATCTTGCTGAGTTTCATTCGGTGTGTAGCAGTATGAAGCCGAAGAATATGACTGAGGACCAGATTAAGCTGAGGGCCTTTCATTTTTCACTGAAGGATACGGCCAATGACTGGTTCTACTATCTCACTCCAGGGAGCATTGACACATGGGTCAAGATGAAGAAAGCCTTCCTGGAGAAGTACTTTCCGGCTATAAAACTGAACAGCCTGAAGCGAGCTATCAGCAACATCGAGCAGCAGTCTGGTGAATCGCTCTACGAGTATTACGAGCGGTTCAAGAAGATGATATCTAGCTGCCCCTTCCATGGCTATTCTGAGCAGGACCTCGTACTTTATTTGTACGGTGGTCTTCTTGATGAAGAGAGAATATGGTGAACGCTGCTTGTGGAGGGAACATCCTCAACAAGACTCATGCTGCAGCTTTTGAGACCTTCTTTGAGCTATCTGAGGGCTCAAGACAGTTCAGTAAAAGGGCGGGCGCCCAATCCGTGAAAGCTGCAGAGTCTCAGCCCAATTCTACTCTTCTTGTTGAAGTGGCTGAGATGAAGGAGATGATGAAAAGATGCATGATGAGAGGTGGCTTGCAGCAAGTCAAATCATGTGGGATATGCAATGAGAATACACATCCAACTGATGCATGTCCCACCCTGCAAGAACCAACTGATGAGGTGAACGCTATTGGTGGATATGGCCCTCAAAGGCCAAAATATGACCCGTACTCCAGCACCTACAATCCCGGGTGGAGAGATCACCCAAATTTGAGATATGGGAACCAACAGAACACTCATCAGGGGCAGGAGACCCAGGACTATCAGCAGAGGCCCCCACAGTTTCTCCAGCGTCCGCAGCAGTACCAGCAGCTTGGGGGTCAGCAACAATTTAGAGCTCCTTATGAACAAAGACCCCATGGGTAGAGTTCCAGTGTCTCTACATCCGTCGACGACCAGATAAAAGCTCTCAACCAAGGCATACTATTAATGTCAAATGTTATGGTCCAAACAAATAAAGAGATGGGAGCACATATCCAAGCCCTAGCAAATACGGTGGCCCAGAATCAGCAGGAACATAAATCCAGTATTCAAAACCTAGAGAAGCAGATGGGTCAACTGTCTATGGCGGTGAGCAGGCTAGAGGCTCATGAGTCGGGGAAACTACGCTCTCAAACGGTAGTCAACCCGAAGGAGAATGTGTGCGCCATGATGCTGAGAAGTGGTGCTGAGATAGAGGCAGAAAGGCTGTTGAGAAGGAGGTCCAAGTGACCAAGGAGGAAAGCCACCAAGAAAACGAGGTCGAAGGAGAGTTTGGTAAGGGAGAGAAGGAGCCGCACCCGCTGCACGAAGGCCGCGCCCGCGGCACGAAGGCCGCGCCCGCGGCACGAAGGCCGCGCCCGCGGCACGAAGGCCGCGCCCGCGGCACGAAGGCCGCGCCCGCGGCACGAAGGCCGCGCCCGCGGCACGAAGGCCGCGCCCGCGGCACGAAGGCCGCGCCCGCGGCACGAAGGCCGCGCCCGCGGCACGAAGGCCGCGCCCGCGGCACGAAGGCCGCGCCCGCGGCACGAAGGCCGCGCCCGCGGCACGAAGGCCGCGCCCGCGGCACGAAGGCCGCGCCCGCGGCACGAAGGCCGCGCCCGCGGCACGAAGGCCGCGCCCGCGGCACGAAGGCCGCGCCCGCGGCACGAAGGCCGCGCCCGCGGCACGAAGGCCGCGCCCGCGGCACGAAGGCCGCGCCCGCGGCACGAAGGCCGCGCCCGCGGCACGAAGGCCGCGCCCGCGGCACGAAGGCCGCGCCCGCGGCACGAAGGCCGCGCCCGCGGCACGAAGGCCGCGCCCGCGGCACGAAGGCCGCGCCCGCGGCACGAAGGCCGCGCCCGCGGCACGAAGGCCGCGCCCGCGGCACGAAGGCCGCGCCCGCGGCACGAAGGCCGCGCCCGCGGCACGAAGGCCGCGCCCGCGGCACGAAGGCCGCGCCCGCGGCACGAAGGCCGCGCCCGCGGCACGAAGGCCGCGCCCGCGGCACGAAGGCCGCGCCCGCGGCACGAAGGCCGCGCCCGCGGCACGAAGGCCGCGCCCGCGGCACGAAGGCCGCGCCCGCGGCACGAAGGCCGCGCCCGCGGCACGAAGGCCGCGCCCGCGGCACGAAGGCCGCGCCCGCGGCACGAAGGCCGCGCCCGCGGCACGAAGGCCGCGCCCGCGGCACGAAGGCCGCGCCCGCGGCACGAAGGCCGCGCCCGCGGCACGAAGGCCGCGCCCGCGGCACGAAGGCCGCGCCCGCGGCACGAAGGCCGCGCCCGCGGCACGAAGGCCGCGCCCGCGGCACGAAGGCCGCGCCCGCGGCACGAAGGCCGCGCCCGCGGCACGAAGGCCGCGCCCGCGGCACGAAGGCCGCGCCCGCGGCACGAAGGCCGCGCCCGCGGCACGAAGGCCGCGCCCGCGGCACGAAGGCCGCGCCCGCGGCACGAAGGCCGCGCCCGCGGCACGAAGGCCGCGCCCGCGGCACGAAGGCCGCGCCCGCGGCACGAAGGCCGCGCCCGCGGCACGAAGGCCGCGCCCGCGGCACGAAGGCCGCGCCCGCGGCACGAAGGCCGCGCCCGCGGCACGAAGGCCGCGCCCGCGGCACGAAGGCCGCGCCCGCGGCACGAAGGCCGCGCCCGCGGCACGAAGGCCGCGCCCGCGGCACGAAGGCCGCGCCCGCGGCCTATTCGCTGATGAAAATGCTGATTTATTCTCCCCCGAGGTCGAGAGCAAACCGCGACCGCGGCCTGTTCGCTGAGAAGATTTTTGAAGTGCTGAAGCAACCGCGACCACGGTGCCCAAACCACGGCCGCGGCCAGGCCCCTGTGTACGTGGACGACTACGTATGACCTGATTTTCCTCCCCTCTTCTCCGAGAAGCCTCCCGCACCATTCCCAGAGGATATAGAGGACACCAAGAAGCCTGCCAAGGATAAGGATATGTTCGACTGGGTGAGAAACTGCGAGGTAATTGTCCCTTTGCTTAAAATTTTGACTAGTATCCCTCGTTATGCTAAATTTTTGAAGGAGATCTGCACACAAAAGAGGAAGCACTCAGTGAAGGAGAAGAAGAAGGTGGTGGTGAGTGAGAACGTGTCCGCTATACTGCAAAAGCGGATACCCAAGAAGGCAGATGATCCAGGGATGTTCACCATTCCCTGCAAGATTGGAGGTACCCTGTTCGACAGGGCATTACTTGACTTGGGTGCCTCTATCAATGTGCTGTCACTCGCTCACTACGAGTCCTTAGACGTGGGCCCACTTGAGAAGACGGGGATTGTCATCCAGCTGGCGGACAATTCAATTGTCAATCCAAAGGGAATTCTGCAGGATGTGCTGGTACAGGTGGACCACTTAGTGTTCCCTGCAGACTTCTTCGTCATGGACACTGGGCAGGACAAGGATTCACCTGTGATGCTGGGAAGGCCGTTTATGAACACGGCCAGTACAAAGATTGATGTGAGTAGCGGTTCGCTCACAATGGAGTTTGATGGGGAGACGGTCGGGTTCAGCATAGACGACCAGAGGAGACACCCTCCTGATGGGGACCCCGAGCGCTCCTTGGAGGTGAGCGAACCAAGTTGAGGAGGAGGAAGCGGTATGTCATGCCATGACAATAACTAAGGCGCTGTCCGGGAGGCAACCCGAGGTATGTATTATTTTCTTTGCTTTTCTTTATTTATTTTTGCATTAGTTTTGTTTGTTTTTGCCTTGTTTTTGTTTTTGTTTTTGTTTTTGTTTTTGTTTCCGACTAACCTGCAGGGAAGAGACCCATGGTTATTGAAGAAGTAATTACCACCATTGTAAGTCTCTCCTGTCCCTGCACTAGTAAACCCCCCGAAAAAACCTTAAACGGGGGGCAAAAAAAAAAGAAAAAAAAAAAGTTGTACGATTACGAGCTGTCCAGTATTACCATGGAGAGGGGTGCGCATGTTGCCAACAGAGTAAATTTTCGCTACACAATTTAGTGGCAACAATGGCGGCCCCACAGTCGACAGCCGAGAAGGAAGACCACTCATGGCCCACACCACGATCATATCTGGGCCCATTTTTTTCGTGGTATTTGAAGGTCGTGCGACCCCGACATCATTGTTTTACCACTACTCACCAAGTGGTACATTTTAGTTGCACAGTAGGAGAAGATGCTGGAGTTGATGATGACACCCACCTAACACCAGCGACCGGTGCATATTATGCGGACCGCCAGCAACAACGGAAGTGTCCAAGCCAACTCGGCGACATTTGTGAGCTTATTCCTTCTCTTCCCTATGCTTCTATTCTTTTGTCTTTCATTACATTGAGGACAATGCAATGTTTAAGCATGGGGGAGGGTTTTATATTTCTATGTCGCTGAGGAAAAAGAAAAATAAAAGAGCCACAAAATTTGAAAAAGGCTAAAATTAAAATCTTGGGATAGGTCGAAAACCCAAAAGGGCGGCCTAGTTAATAAGCAGGTGGCTTGGACCAGCATTAAGCTGGGGTAATAAGTGGTCAAGAGTGATGTGAGCATGTTGTGAGCCCATCTATCGAAAAATGAAATGAGTGGCTTGGTGAAAACCCGAAAGGGCGCCTTGGCAAAATGAGTGAAAAGAAGAAGAGTGGTTTTTAGGAATCATCATTTTACCTGGCGTGGCGACATAAGAAGAGGTGATATAAGGAGGATTCGGATAGGTCACTCTGGGAGGTATAAGAAGATAGATGGGAGATTAGGATTAGATTTTGGTTCACTCTATGGTGTTTGGGATAAGCTTGGGGGAAATACTCTGCTTTCCTTTTAGCTTGATTGTGTGTGGTGTTGATTGGTATTGTTGTATGTTGTGCTGAGCTTATTTTGTGTTGGTGCCTGGAGTTTATTGTTAGGTGTGATTCTTAGAGGGATTGATTTTTCTATGTTTCCTGAAACCTTGGGGATTGATTGGAGGAGTAGGTTGACTTTAGCTTACTCGAGGACGAGTAAGGTTTAAGCATGGGGGATTTGATCGACACTATTTTGTAGTGTATTTCTAGGGGTTGTTACCAGGTTTGAGGTGCCGTTTGGTGGGATTTTATGCACAATTGGAGATTATGGAGTTGGAGCATAGAAGTGTGGTTTTGGTGGTCTGGAGGAGCTTATTGAAGACATCCAGAAGAAGAGAAGTTGACCACCTGAGGAGACAAGCAAGATCCATGAAGAAACCACTTGAGACGCGGAGAAGTGAAGAAGCCGCGACCAAGCCGCGGGGAGTAGAAGGCCGCGGCAAGATTTCCAGGAGATGGGCGATAGCGAAGGGGCCGCGACCGCGGCCCGAAGGCCGTGCTCGCGGACAATTTCGGGGAATTAATTATGCAATTCGAGAGCAAACCGCGACCGCGGCCAATAAGCCGCGGCCGCGACCATCAGCGGGAGTCAGCCCGAGAGTTTTCCGAACTTTGTTCTTTTTCCCTTTTTCTTTATTTTATTTGTTCTCGAATATTAGTTATTTCCTTGTAGGATAATGTTTGTGATCTTGGAGGTTTAGGTAAACTTATTTAACCTAACCTTCATAGCCTCCATTCATAGTGCCTATTATTATTCCGGATTATCGTATGTTTAGTATTCAGAGTTTTTCCCTTTCAACAATTATGTCTTTCAGTACTATGAGTAGCTAAGCACCCATTGCTTAGCCCGGCATGTGAAGCTTTTTCTATGGTTTGATTGCGAGGTTAATTCTCTATTTCCTATTTCCTTTGGGTTTATATCTTTCTTCTTGCACTTATTCATATGGATTGTTATTGATTTGACTAGACTGATCACCTAGTTAGGTTTAGTAATTATCTATTGCTAGGGTTTGGAATTGACCGGTCGGTGATTCCTTATCTAGAGTAGCATCCATAATTATCTAGGATTGGTAGGACTAGATTATTATGAAAGAAGATTGATTGCATGTTAAATTATTGTGGGTTGTGATCATTTGACATGTATCCTGGGTTGATCCTATGCCCAATGCTATTATTGTTCTAAATCTTGATTGTTTCTTGTGCGTTCAATAATAAGAGTTGCTAGGACTGGTAGGACTAGTAACTATACAAGAATAGGGACATGAATAAACAAAGGAAAGGAATAGAGAGAACCTAGGACCAATCTACCATAGGAAAAGTGGATCTTGCTTGGCTAAGTGTTTTTCCCACATTTGATTACACTCTTTGCTTATTTGCGTTGTTTACTTTCTTGATTACAAAACCAACCAAAAACTCCCCCCTCTTGTTACTATTGCATGTGAACAACACATAGATTAATCCCTACCTCCCTGTGGATTCGATCCTTACTTGCCCTAACTACTTGTTTAGGTTTGTCTAGGTTTATTTTGATTTAGTGGTATACGACAATCACTTGTCAATTGCCTTTGATGGAAAGAAGATCGAAGTTACAAACAACAAAAGGTTCCCTTATTCAAGTTACAGAGCATCCACCTCGTTGTGGTTTGATTACTTTCTCCTTCGTCGTATGATTTCATTTTAACCTTGAACCTCTATTGTGCTCACGTTGAATGCCGTGTTGTTTGGATGTTATTTATCATTGGCAAAGAAATATTTATCTTGGAGATGATAGCTTAATTGTAGTGGTTTCATCTGTATGTTGGCATTGTACCATTGATCAACCCTACTAAGATATTATGTTGGTGCTTAGAACTAAAACGACATACATATTGTAGAACATCTGAGGTGCCCTCTCTTACATACACACTGCAGTAATCCTGTACATTTTTTTGGTGATTAAGTATACATATTTGTTGTTTTTCCCTCGTGTTTGGCATGAATATGGTAATTCGAACAATCTTTGATAGTGATTGCGTGATTTCAGATACAACAAGAGTTAGATGTTGTCGGTTCGAGAGAGTGCTCTACCATTTTAGGGGAGGTCGGGTCACCTAGCTAGTGACTCCGTTTCTGTTCCGTTGGTAGAGGTGATAATACCCGTTATGCGGGTTCAGAAGGTACCTTCGTGTCCAAGACAAGCTTGGGCATGTTTTCGAAACGTTTTCGTACTTGGATTTGCAAATGAGTTTTCTTTAAAAGAAATATATACTCGAGTATATAGATTTTGAATGATTTCTTAAAAGTTTGGAACTTGTGGTTTGATTAGAAATTGAGT
This sequence comes from Rheum nobile, assembly GCA_027886185.1. Lineage (NCBI taxonomy): Eukaryota > Viridiplantae > Streptophyta > Magnoliopsida > Caryophyllales > Polygonaceae > Rheum > Rheum nobile. Next base: position 6,351,118 of record WOAB01000531.1, on the reverse strand, counting down.
GAAGTTCATGTGATCTATTGTTGTATTCTCTGTGAGTATGATATGTATGCTTGGAATATCTGGTATTGCGACTATTCTAGCTGTAACTTTTCTTGCATATCTGTGTGTATGTGAAGTAACACTCTCTTGTATGTCATGATTGTTTGTAACTTTCTTATCATGTTTCACTGTCATTAATCTCGCATATCTGCATATATGTAGAGAATACTTTAGCAAAGTATCATGTCTAGCTGTAATATTTCTTGCATGTTTGTGTATGTATATTATACATTCTTGTTGTAACATGTACATCTATGTCTTTGCATGTGTATCTGTGATCCATTGCTTGCACTATTACACGTATTAAGTTACTTATATAACTTGCTAGTCTGGTTGGAGACTAACCCCCATTGTCATGGGGGCTGGCTATGTCTTGTACATGGTCAGGTATTCTTTCATTCAGGATCAGCGTGGACGTCAAGCAGGATGGACACGATACTAGGGCTAACTATGTGGGTGATCTGGGGTCAACTCTATTTCAAACGTTTTGGAATTTTTTGATTATATTATTTCCGCTGCAATAAATGTCGCCTTTGTTAAACTGTTTTATACTCGAGATCTAAATTATCAGTTTTAGTGCCTTAACCACTATAGAGTTTTAATCTTTTAAAGTTGTATTTATATGACCAAAACTTGGTTCATGATGGATTTAGAAATGGTATTTTATGCATAGCTATCACATCTATGTTTTATATATCTGATTTACCTTCTATTGGATATTGTTTCGATATTTTATTCCCTAATGCCTTGTGGAACCCTTCGGGATTCACGGCACTATAACACCTCGATTTGGGGCTGTTACAGAAGTGGTATCAGAGCTTAGGTTTCGAATTAACTTGGGTTTGTTAAAAATAGTATCATGTTCTACGCTGACGCTTCCACCCGATCCATGTAAGTATGTTGTGATTTTTATCATGTCATAAAGTTTGTATTTTGCTTTTGAAGCATAATATCATTTTATTTCTAAGTGTATGTTTGGATCTTTCATAATAATGTTTGATCTTTGGTTGTTCAATCTTGTGTTTTCTAAGATATTTGAGACTAAGAATGGTAGAATTTGAAATTTTGTTTTTGAAATGATCAAATTTGATTTGTGCACTACTTAGTTTTACTTACTTGAACAAGGTATTGGAGAAACTGTAATCTAAAAAGGTGGTACTTAAAATTTTCATAAAAGTCTTCTAAGTTTGAGGTTTAGGAATACTTTCTGAAAATACTTGGTCTTCTATTGATTATGAAGGTGATGTTTCAAACTCACTGGTATACTTTATGGTTTTGAGCTTTGTATTTCTGATGAGATTCATGTTTTCAGTATGTGTACGAATTAAAAAAAAAATGGTTATCAACTTAGAGTTCGTTATATCTATTTGTTTACACTAGTGTGGCGGAGTGACTCTGTTAGGTTGCATTCTCATTTGGGTATTAATGTGGTTGACATTTAATGAACCTTTTCGGGCCGAAGCTATTCTTTGGGATAATTTGAAAAGTCTTGGTGATACATAATGTTTTTGGAAAGAATGGGTTGATTAGTAGGCTATGCACGTGACCTGTAATCAATACATCATAATCATGGTTGTAGGAGATGTTTATGTATGAACTTGATATGGAATGACATTGTGACTCCGGCTATGATTTCCGTGTGAGGAAATTTTGAAGTTAAGGATATCTTACAATATTGTGGAATTTTATAGTTGGCGGTGATTTGGTGGTTATAAAATTAGGAAGTTTTCAGTTGATGGTTTTGGATTATAGGTAAATCTTATCGTAGTTTTATAAGACTTTGATTCCTTATTATTACATTTGGGTTGGTGAGCTATTGAGTTATGATACTGAGTTTACGTTTCTTGGCAATATAATGGTTATCTAGTGTAGGAAACATTTTGGGTTTCTTAGATAGTATATTACTACTCAAGGGTATAGAACGCATTCGACTTGGAGGTTAGATGCTAATTGGACATACGTTGTATGAATGGTATAGTGATTCATTATGTAAGTGAGTAAAATGTACGAGTGGTTTGCCAAATCTTATGGTTCAATAAGAGACTTCTAGGAACATGATTGAATGATTATAATGAGTGTTTTAGAGGTATTACACATACTACAATTGTAATGTGCATCCCTAATGGGAGTCATGTAAGTAACGTAGAATGGTACCCGCATATTGAGGGAAAGTATGTAAGCTTTCACATGTATGGTTAAGAAGAGTACGGACAAGCTAATGCCAAGTGTGTACCCTTTGAATATGATGATCTTGGGAGAGTTAGAACTATCATTGAGCGTGTGAAACTTATAGTTATAAGTTTTCGGTGTTAGAATTCATATTGATAACAAGTTAGAATATTTCGTGGTATTGAGATATCAAGCTATCTATCTGGTGGTACTTATTTGAGATTTTAAGTGCTTTTCTATAGGCTTGTTCGATCATTGAAGTGCTCGAATAATGGATGAATTTAGTACGAGAATACATTGGTTTTCGTATCAATAATGAGAAGGAAAACTTTTGGGTATGATTTGTGTAAGGATTTTACTCCTTTTGAATTTTGTGTTCTTCTATTGAGTGTGAAGAAGTATTCAATGTGTTTATGGACTTCATTAAGGTTAATTATTCAAATGCCTATGTAGAGGAAATTAAAACTCCTTACCAAGAATTGAGATGCTTCGAATGAAATATTTTGGGAGAAGATTCTAAGTGATTATCGAATTTTTGATAAAAGTTTCAGAGTATATAACTATTTTTACTTTTGTTTTTGATATTGACTAAATGATTGAGAAATTGGTTCAAATTTCAAAATTTTAAAATCCAATGCCCGAGTCATTTCGGTTTAGTTCATCATGATCTATTTGAAGGAATTATCCGAAATTGAATTTGAGAAGTGGTGTTCTAACTTCATTTGCTAGATGCATTCTCAAATGTTTTATACCTTAATTTTTACTTCAAGTTTATGTTTTCTAATATATATGGTTGTGTATCTCGTGTTATCGCACATTCATGATATATTTTTCTGAATATCATGACCTCTTGTGTGCTTAATCATATTCTATTAGGCGCGTTCTCTTTGCATTATTATGCTAGTAAGACGTTCTTCTAAGAATCTAATATATTGAGTTCGGTATGATTTTCTTTCTCTATAAATTTAGAGGATGTCACGATCATTAGTTTGAGTCTTTGAGATGCATTGGTTGCGATGAATTGGGAAGTATTTCCTTTTAATTTATTTTATTCAAATTATCCCCATGATGGATATCAGTACTATTATATTGACCGAATGGTTGTGACGTTGGCATATGATTTAAATTTCGAGGGCCTAGTGCTCAAATTCTTATACATTAGGAGTGATTTACACCAATGAAGAATTCCAGGCTGTTTTGTAATCTTTGTGTTTTCGTATATTGGTCCAAGTCTACAGTGTTTGTTGTCGTTCTATGTCTATATACCTTCATGTTATGGAGATCTATGTGATTGCTTGTCTAGGACTTTGTCGTACAAGTATTACCTTAATTAAACATCTTTGAATCATGTGACTTGTTGCGTGGTGATCATACTATATTGGTTGCATGTTCTTTTAATTGTATTCATGTGATAATTCTTTTATTTTTGGAATACATGTATGTTTGTCATGTTCGATAGACGATGAGAATTTTACCCTAGCCTTTGGGTTATCATATTTATACTAGGATTTGTGATAGAACTATTCAAGATGTGTGGACGATTTTAGGTAAGTGGATCTTTGGTTGGAAAATCTCTTGTGTAGTGAAGCGACCTTATGTTTGTTGCGAGTCATGACTTCAGGAGCGAACATATTTTATCAGGTGGTGGCAATAGGAGATTATATATATGTGAAAAATTTAGCACTCATGGACAAGTCCATTTAAGGATTCATAGTTTGAGAGCTTATAAATTCGATGATACTTTAAGATGATGTACGAACATGAATTGAAACTTGTGGTGGAGAAGTGACTAGAATTTGGGGAGTTATAACCTTATTCGGTACTTGATTGACTAATGAAAGTTGATGATCATATTGGTTTTCTATTATGAATGACTTGAGATCTAGTTTCGAGGACGAAACTCCTTTTAAGGAGTGTAGTATGTAATATTAGAGATTTTTCTATATATATTTATATCTCAAAATTTAATCCCTATTTAAATTATAATTTTTATTCATTTATAATTCTAATTTTTTATCCATTTCTAGATTCTTATTTTTATCCCTTAAAATATAGGCCCATTAGCAAATATACCAGATTTGCTAAAGCAACTTGCAAAAATCCAAGATTTTCAAAATTATTGCAAAACTACCAGATTTGTTGGATTCTTGCAATTAATAAGGGTTTAATTTATCTTTTCTTTTAAATGTAAATGTCAGATAAAGCATTGAAATTTCTAAAAGTAAAAGGTAAAATAAAATCTTAATCCTATAATCTAACCTAATTAATCCCAAATCTCACAATTTTACTAGTCTCCCTCTCCCTCTTCCTCCTCTCCTCTGCTTCCCACTTCCTCCGACATTTGCAAAACCACCGTCTCCCAAACCCTCCCTGGACTCCGGGACAGCCTCCTCCACTGCTCCATCGACGACTACGAGCTCCTCTCCCCCCCCCCCCTTCGGGACCCGGCGTGCACCTCCTTCTCCCACTGCCTCCTCGACGTCGTACGGACGGTTGGAGTTCCTCCTCAGAAGTTATCAACGCTCGTAACGACACCGGTTGTTCAAGGGCCAAATTAGGGCTCGTCGGTGAAGCTCCGACATCGGGACAAGAGGGCTTTCCAAGGAGACGCAAGGGCACAACTAATGGTGGTGGCAATTGCGGTGGTGAAGCTCGGTGGTGGCCGAAATTGCACAAGGAACAGCCGCGACGGGATTTCTAGGGTTCATGAGATTGAGAGTGAAATTCGATTTTATTCGCGATATAAACCTTCCGATTCCACAAAGATTTTACGCATCAAGATCATATCTTCGAAGCCCATGGGTTGATTGAACAAAATGCGGCAAAAACGGGACTAAAATCGGCCTATGACAGCCATGGATGGTGCTCGCCGAGAGCTTGGGCTGTTTGGAGGAGGAGGATGAACAGTAAACGGTTCGACCCTAATGCTCTGAAGTTTTATGATGTAACAGAGCATTGACCTGACTTTGTATAAATGTGGTCTGACTTCGTACACACGTGGTCTGATAAAGTACATAATGCTCTGAAGTTTTAAAGTACCTTGTTCATCGCCTATATACATCACCACCAAGCCTTGTTCGACCCTAAGAAAAACACATCTCGATTCATTAAATTCAAAATCTGACCACGCCATCGTCTTTTCCATGCTCAAGTTACTTAAACCCGACTCTTGAATCATTTAAAATCACCTCCGAACGACATCGAATCACCTCCGTATCGGCCCGCGTTGCGCATAGAAAACCGATAACTATTCCACTTTAAAGATCCTAGACTATGCGACCTATCTTCGGAGAAACCTTGCAGCGTCACAAACCCAACAAAACCTCCCTTGGTACATGAGGTGGAATAATACTCTCTTATTTTAGTTGGTTTTTTTCTTCCGTGTTCTGATCGAAGTGATCTATACAGCAAACTTTAAAAATTGCTACTTGTTTTCACATGTTTACTATTTAATATGTGTTCTAATCTCTACAAGAGAACATCATTCTTAACTAGGCAGGTTCTGGTATAAAAGTGGTTCTGCTTAAAGCTACTATAACAGCGTAATGACCAGAATACGTACAAATGTGGCCTGACAAAGTGAATATTGCTCTGAAATTTAAAATCGGCTAACATTTGAAATTTTGTGATATAACAAAGCATTGACCTGACTTCGTATAAATGTGGTCTGACTTCGTACACACGTGGTCTGATAAAGTACTTAATGCTCTAAAGTTTTAAAGTACCTTGTTCATCGCCTATATACATCACCACCAAGCCTTGTTCGACCCTAAGAAAAACACATCTCGATTAATTAAATTCAAAATCTGACCACGCCATCGTCTTTGCCATGCTCAAGCTACTTAAACCCGAATCTTGAATCATTTAAAATCACCTCCGAACGACATCGAATCACCTCCGTATCGGCCCGCGTTGCGCATAGAAAACCGGTAACTATTCCACTTTGAAGATCCTAGACTCCGCGACCTATCTTCGGAGAAACCTTGCAGCGTCACAAACCCAACAACACCGCCCTTGCTACATGAGGTGGAATAATACTCTCTTATTTTAGTTGGTTTTTTTCTTCCGTGTTCTGATCGAAGTGATCTATACAGCAAACTTTAAAAATAGCTACTTGTTTTCACATGTTTACTATTTAATATGTGTTCTAATCTCTACAAGAGAACATCATTCTTAACTAGGCAGGTTCTGGTATAAAAGTGGTTATGCTTAAGACAAGGAACACACTGTCCCGCCGCATCTACATCGTTCACTACAAGATTCGAATTTACAGTGTGTTAGCAACTGATTCTGTGTGCTATGTTTCGTCTGTTTTCGATGCTTTTCTAAAAGATTCGAATTGCTAAATCAACCTTCTTATATATTAGACTTTCTTGTACACTCTTCAGTGCCTCGGTATAAATGTGGTTTGATAAAATGAATATTGCTCTGACATTTAAAACCGACTAACATTTAAAACTTTATTTTCGTAAATGCTCTGTTATATCACAGAATTTCAAATGTTGTAATTTGTCAGGCCACATTTATACGAATTCAGGTCATATTTATACAAAGTCAGGTCAATGCTCTGTTATATCACAGAATTTCAAATGTTACATAACAGAGCATTATGTACTTTGTCAGCCCACATTTATACGAAGTTAGGTCACATGTATATTAAGTCAGGTCAATGGTCTTTTATTTCATAACAAAGCATTGACTTGACTACGAATAATTGTGGCCTGATAAAGTAAATATTGCTCTGAAATTTGAAATTAGCTAACATTTGAAATTTTGTGATATATGATTTAAGATTTTAGGTTTTCCATGCACAAACTGGGCCGATACGGAGGTGATTCGATGTCGTTCGGACATGATTTCAAATGATTCAAGAGGCGGGTTTAAGTAACTTGAGCATGGCGAAGAAGATGGTGTGGTCAGATTTTGAATTTAATGAATCAAAAGGTGTATAATTAAATCACAATTCAAAAGGAATTAGTGCATATTGATAGAACTAAAGTTTGAAGGATATAACAAAGTTTGAAGGATATAACAAACTTCACAAAAGGAATGAGTGCATATTGATAGAACTAAAGTGAATATTGCTCTGACATTTAAAATCAGCTAACATTTTAAATTTTGTGATATAACAGAGCATTGACCTAACTTCGTTTAAATGTGGCCTGACTTCGTACACATGCGGTCTGATAAAGTACATAATGTTATGAAGTTTTAAAGTACCTTGTTCATCGTCTATATACATCACCACCAAGCCTTGTTCGACCCCAATACAAATACCTCTCGATTCATTAAATTCAAAATCTGACCACACCATCGTCTTCGGCATGCTCAAGTTACTTAAACCCGCCTCTTGAATCATTTAAAATCACTTCCGTATCGGCCCGCGGTGTGCATAGAAAACCGGTAACAATGCCACTTTGAATCTCTTTTTCAACGTCGGTGGAAGATCCTAGACTCTGCGACCTATCTTTGGAGAAACCTTACAGCATCACAAACCCAACAACACCGCCCTTGCTACATGGGGTTGTCGTTCGACTAACCAACGAGCTACTTAAAAGAGCCCATTGTGAATCCCTTTGTATATAGTTTGCTTATCACTGAATCTACTCTTTGTAGAACCGGAAATGAATTTGAGGGGTTCTTTTGACCTTATCGCGGCATTTAGTTGCAAAATTTCCAATTTCATGTGAGGTTCAAGTTTCCAGTATATGTTGTACTTGTAATAAAACCTGATTTGTGGTTCTTCAGAGTTGTGAATCCCTTTGTATATAGTTTAGCTGTAAACAAAGAACAAATATCGCCTCGTGATTTCAGTTGCCTCCTTTTGCTTGCATGGAGTTTTCTTCAAAATTAATCAGTGATGTCTAATGTAAATCCTGGAATACTTCAGCATCCTCCCTGTTTCACACCAATCCTCAAACACAAGTCCTCACTTCGCTCAGATCTCATCTTATTTAAGTGCTTAAGAGCATTGGCGATAAGTGTAACTGCAGGTGCAAGGCTCTCAACTGGTGATGCATATACAAGAATTGAGCCATGAAGTCAAAACCCAAGCTTAATTCCTTCATCATTCTTAATTAAACTTACAAGTTTGTTCTCCTCTCTAAATCCATAAATTGAATCCCTAAATTCCTGAATGAAATCCCTAAATCAAATTCCCAAATCCCTAAATTGAAATTGTAAACAAATTTATAGTCCCTAAAATTTGAAATATAGAACGAAGAGGCGTCGGTCGACGTCGTCTGGTTCAGAGGACCACCGGGCTCGAAGGCGGTGGAGGCGAGGTGGCGGACGGGAGCCGAGCAACAAAACTGTGGAGGCAGCGGCGACTCGAGCCGGGTCGAAGGCAGAGGGGAGGCAGGCTCGAAGGTGGGAGGGGAGGCGAGCGACGCGGAGCGGTGGAGGCTGGTCGCCGGAGGAGCACAAAGAACACCAGGACGCGAGTCGAGCATGAAGAAGACGCAGAAAAACTGTGGAGGCAACGGCGACTCGAGACGGATCGAAGGCAGAGGGGAGGCGTGCTCGAAGGCGGGAGGTGTTAAGGATGCTCCGAGAAGCCTCTGCTTTTGATGCCGATGCTGCCACCATTGGAGCTGAGGGGAAGGTGATGGGTATATGTGGGGGAGAAGACTAAACCCTATTATCAAATGTTAAGAAGTAATTAGCAGTTATTAAAAGTAGAGTTTTTATCAAAAGAAAAGATAAAAGCAAATATGAATTTATTTTTTCCTAAAAATAAAATTATGTAACTTTATGACATTTTTGCTATTCTTTTCAAAAGGTGATATTTGTGCAAATGGGCTATTGAAATCTGATACTTTTTGCCATTCCGTCTAAAATATATACCCTTTTTATTTTCCTTTCTTTTTTTTCTGTTTCCCCTCTACCCTCTCTCCTCTCACCCTCCTCCTTTCCCCCGACATCAGTTCTCCCCCTTCCCCCTTGTCCACCTCCTTCACGCAGCACCTTCTCCCTCTCTTAGCTTACCCGTCGTTGTCAAAGGACCACCGCACGCCGGCAAGTCGTCGACGTTGCTCACTGTTGTCACCGCAGCCCGCGCGACCCATGCTCCTCCGAACCAGCTGCGAGCCAGCCCTTTGCGCCTCAGCTGACCTCCGGTCGTCTCCCACCATTGTACATCGCCGGAGAAGCTCCTAACCTCCAACAAGCCTCTTGCACCACCATCTCCTTCCAATTACTCTTGTGTGAGTTTTTCCCCAAGTTCTTAAACCCTAGCTTGGTAGATTTGGGTGTTTTTGTTCAATTGAGGAATTTAGGTGCAATTGGTTCTTAATTAGATGTTCATTGATGCTTTGGATGTATTAGGTGGATTAAATTTGGAGCTTGGAGTGGTTAGATTGAAATTTGGGGCATTCCACGCGCTTGCTGAAAATTCTGGGCACTTTTCGTAATTACTGGAAATTTGTGGCTGAAATTATAAGGTGAGGAATCCTCTCACGAGTATGGGGAATTTTACGGATTTCAATTTGGATGCAGATGTGAAAAGTTATGCGCGTTTTTGTGTTTTGTGAAGGTTTAGGAAGTTCGACTGTTTCCGTAGACGCTTGAACGAGTTACTTGAAGTTGAACGTCACTAAGGCAAGTTATTTGTGAGCATTTATGTGTTATAGTCTAAGTTTAGGGGTCTTAATGTCTTATGAATATCGAATTGTTTGATTGTGTTTCAAGCATGAGTTTATCTATATTAATTATTAAATTACTCGTATTTATTATATAGTCATGATGTATTGATAAATGAATGATGAATGTTGGTGTTTATAATAGTTTGTTATAAAAGAGTGACGAAACGTATGAATCTTATTGGATGTTTTGGACTTCCATGTTATAGTTTAAGTTTAGAGTCATGGACTATGCAGGAGTTTTATATCTTAGTTTATGCATGAGTATTAAATATGAAATTATGTATGAATATATATAACCTTGGATTGTGCATATTTTTTGAGTCTTAGATCGTACTTGAGTATTTGAGTTTCGAATTATGGATGAATGATTAGATAGTTGGTCGTGTCTTAAACATGTGCATGTATACGTGTATCGAGTATTACATGGTCTTGATATTGTGTGACGTGTCAGTAAATGGATGTTGGTTGTGTTACCTTAAGATGTTGGTGAGGATATGATGATCATATAGATGAATATTGTTATACGGTTGATTTGGAGCAAAATGATATGTTGATTAAAATGTGGTATGATATATATATGGGTAAGGATTGTTCTGATCCCCAAATGGTTTTAAACTGTTTTTCTACTGATATGCTCATCGACAGAGGGCTCCATCCGGGTGGAGTGGTTCGAGAGAGCGCTCTACCATTTTAGGGGAGGTCGGGTCACCTAGCTAGTGATGCCGTTTCCGATCCGTTGGTAGAGGTGATAATACCCGTTATGCGGGTTCAGAAGGTACCTTCGTGTCCAAGACAAGCTTGGGCATGTTTTCAAAACGTTTTCGTACTTGGATTTGCAAATGAGTTTTCTTTAAGAGAAAAATATACTCGAGTATATAGATTTTAAATGATTTCTTAAAAGTTTGGAACTTGTGGTTTGATTAGAAATTGAGTGAAGTTCATGTGATCTATTGTTGTATTCTTTGTGAGTATGATATGTATGCTTGGAAGATCTGGTATTGCGACTATTCTAGCTATAACTTTTCATGCATAGCTGTGTGTATGTGAAGTAAAACACTCTCTTGTATGTCATGATTGTTTGTAACTTTCTTATCATGTTTCACTGTCATTAATCTCGCATATCTGCATATATGTAGAGAATACTTTAGCAATGTATCATGTCTAGCTGTAATATTTCTTGCATGTTTGTGTGTGTATATTATACATTCTTGTTGTAACATGTATATCTATGTCTTTGCATGTGTATCTGTAATCCCTTGCTTGTACTATTACACGTATTAAGTTGCTTATATAACTTGTTAGTCTGGTTGGAGACTAACTCCCATTGTTGTGGGGGCTGGATATGTCTTGTACAAGGTCAGGTATTCTTTCATTCAGGATTAGCGTGGACGTCAAGCATGATGGACACAATACTAGGGCTAACTATGTGGGTGATCTGGGGTCAACTCTATTTCAAACGTTTTGGAATTTTTTGATTATATAATTTCAGCTACAATAGATGTCCTATTTGTTAAACTGTTTTATACTCGATATCTAAATTATCAGTTTTAGTGCCTTAACCAATGTAGAGTTTTAATCTTTTAAAGTTGTATTTATATGACCAAAACTTGGTTTATGATGGATTTAGAAATGGTGTTTTATGTATGGCTATCACATCTATGTTTTATAAATCTGATTTACCTTCTATTGGATATTGTTTCGATATTTTATTTCCTAACGTCTTGTGGAATCCTTCGGAATTCACAGCACTGTAACACCTCGATTTGGGGCTGTTACATTGTACATATTAAGAAAACATGCAAATAAGGAAAACTTGTTGCTTTTGCTTGCATGAGTGATCATACAAATAACTCAATCATATGCCGTTAGAATGTGGGTATAGCCTACATTATGAGTGCTCAAATGTACATCTGGCTCCTGAGTGTCCGCCAAATTCTTTGCTGCCTTTTGTTGGTGTTATCCATGTGTAGAAGGCGGCCTACAATTTTTGACAATTCAATGAAATTATGATGTTGAGAATACAGAAAAGTCGAGTGGGGCGGCAAAACAGAACACAAGGTGCATATATCTATCTTATAAATGAAGAGCGCAATAGGTAGAATACAACACGTAGTATGCAAGTAATAGTTGGAAAGAAACAGTGGTTTGGAAATTGAAGTTAGCAGCAATTGAAGTTCAGAACTGAAACTGCAAGCAAAATTATGAAAGGAAACAAAGTTCACAAATCCATTGCACAAATGAAACTATGCATGTCGTGAAGTAATTTTGCATGAATATAATTAAAACTAATCCGACTGTAGTGATATGATCCATAGAGATGGCATTGTGTGCTCCAAGGAACTGGATTCATTCTTCATCTGAAACATGCAACCTCCTCTTCCTATTCCGTTTGGGGGGAGGGGTCGCCACGTGAGGTTCGTTGCTGTTTTTTGTCGCACACCCGCATATAAGCACAAGTAATTAGTCCAATTTCTCAAAAATGTTGTGTGTTTGCTTATAGACACTGTATGAGGGGGTTGCTTACCTGTCATTGTCAGATGTAGGTGGGAAGGCATCGACGCCTTCAGTTGCATCAACATCCTCGTAGTCAACATGCACAACCTCATGAACACCATGGTCATTCTGGAGATTTGGCAAAGTACAGGTTTATAGCTGTATATGGTAATGAACAGTATCAATGAGTATTGTGCGAACTCACCGGTGGTGGAGGCTCACTGTGCTCGGAAGGACCATCTGCTCTTGATCATCCTACACAATTACAAATCAGATCGATAGGGGAAAAAATATGATAGGGATCAGTCCCTCGAACTTATGCATAGGATGCATGTACAACAATATACCCCAATTTCTGCGAGCAGATGTTGGATCTTCTTCTTGACCAATCCCTCAGCCAACTCATCAAAGGCAGTGACCACAAGGCCAATACTCTCGTCGGCAATGTCAATGTTAAGCCTATATCTGCAGGTAGTTGATATGACAATCATTGGAGGCCACAATAGTTGGTTTTGTAAATGGTTTTCACATACCGTGTCTGTGGGGAAGCACAGGCCCTAAAGCAAGAGGTGTAGAATAAACGGTCACCCACATATGAAAGTCCCTTCTTACACCTTCCATTGTCACGTCACATAATACCAGCTGCTTTCAAGACGGATATTCTTTATTTTGATGGGGCAGAAGAATGTCACGGATTGAATGTTTCTATCCCTTGAAGCTTTCTAGTCCGAGTCCAATTGTAGAAGTTGCAAAATGGTGCCTTCTTTAGCCGATGAGACTTGAGTAGAGGAAGACATTGTGGGCACTTCAACATCCCTGGACGAAACGCAATGAAGCAGCATAGAGGCATGGTTGTATTTAATTGTACGTATATGAGGACAATGTTGATATGATGGCTTACTTCATAAGATGTTGTAGTGCCAGAACTTGAGGCACGTCATTGTTGTCGTAAATATAGCTGGCTAAGGTGCTTGTCAGGTACAGATTTCCTGTTAACAAAATTGGTATGCAATGATCAACACGATATTATAAAATGGACATGGTGGACAGAACTGTATAGGATAACGAGCACAAATTTGTATAGGCTATACCCTGCCATTCTCTGATATTCATGGCAGCAAAGACAGTAATATGTGGGGTTGTGACTTTGCCATGTTGCTTCAGGAGAGTATGTCCCAAGTTGCCCCACAATGAAATTTTGATCTGAACCCCCTTTTACAAGTAAACAAACATGGCAAAGTTATTCATGGTTGTAATCTAATGTTTCAGTATGAGAAATGGTATTCGCAGAATCAAGAGATGACATGGGTTAACATAAATGATGTTGGGAAGTGTATTTGTAGAATCAAGATATGCCATGCTTGCCTTTCATTGCTTAGATAGCATTCAAGCAGTTGTGATCCGCCTGTGGTGGCCTTGATGTCGCCAACATTAACTACACAGCCGATATCATCTGCAAGAGGGCGACATGGGAAAGTTCAGGGAATGGATGAACCTATAGAAGAGTTGGTGTGCGTATTCAGAAGCCTCACCAATCAGGAATCTAGATGCATTGAGCTCTATTTGCTCAATTGGTGTCAGGTGCAGCCCGTACGGGTCAAACCCTTCGGTTGAGCCTTCTACAATCCTAACAGAGGTATTGCCTTCTAATTGAATAAAATATTTTGCATCACATCGTAGGCGGAAGTTTTCTTTAGTTGGCCGCACAGTAAAGGGTTTTATGATGCAGACGTTTCCAACTTCGAGCTTGGTAAGGAAGCAATGCACAATGGAAGCATGGGCCATACAATGTATGACACTCCCTTGCACAGCATGGTTTTATTCATAAAACAGAACAAACGCATTGGTGGAGGAGAAATACAAAGGATATACGATGAAGCACATATCTCAATGTCACAAAACAGAAAATATGTACTCATGTAAGTGTCTTTGTAGACCACATTCCACTTGCGACAGACAATAATTTTGATGGTGCACTTCATGCCCTCTTCTAATGCAACAATTGGGAAAATAGGTTCAATCCCTTCAACATCAGCCCCCACAGAAGCCTTCTTCACAACCGTGCCCTTCGGCGCAGGGGATCCACCGCCACCATTAGAGGAAGCTGCACTTTTGACAGAAGAATTAGACGACATCGTTGCAGTTTTCAGGCCTTGGAAGAGGGAAACTGTGGCTATCAATACTGGCGACAACATGCTTATATAAGAGACCATGTGCTACATGCTGGAACCCATCAAACTCCCTCTCAATTACTGAAGAATAGCACAGAAGTCAGAGAGCCAAGGATTAGCTGACTAACGCATGTCATCAACAGCGTAACAATTACTCCATTAAACCGATGAAGCAGATGGAAGGGCTGCCATCCATTAAAAATCCAATGAGCACACACCAATTGGGAGGGCATGCATTGATGCATTGAATTCCAAAAACTTAAATGCTTGCTCAAGATTTGTGTGAAGAATTTTTTTATATTATATTAGACTAGTTGACTTGTCCGTGCTATGCACGGGATGGGCAAGTGGTATTGTGGGTTTTATTTGTTGTACTCTAGGGTCTATATTGTTTGTGAATCTAATTGTGTTAAATGTGTATTGCAAGTAGTATGGATTTTTGCTGTATTTTATGTCCCTATGTTTTATGTAGGTTTGTTTTGGTGGTAAGGTTTAATGCATGTGTCGGTTTGCGGCCCGGTGGTTTGTTGTCTGGGGTTATTTTTGGTGGGCTACGTATACGTATGGTATTGCGAGGTTTTAAAGTTTTGGTATATTTACGTGTGGCCGTTGGTTTAGTTTTCCTGGGGTTTTATTTTTTTATCGTGAGTGTTCGGCGGCAGAGGAAGAGTCGGGGCATTGATTCCTTCTTTGCCTGAGGGAAATGGACTATTTCGTGTATGTGTTTAATGCCAGAGTCGTCATCAATGAAGTGCTGAGTTTCCAGGGGTCTTTTCAACTGATATGCCCGCCTTAATTATAATCGGACTTCGAATACGCATCTGAAAGGCTGTAGAACCCTAAGATCTCAGACTTTCCCCTTTCAGCCTGTGGCGCCTATCATCTCCTCTCTAGCACTTGTTCTCTGGATCGGCGGTGTGGGTAAGGTTTATTTTCCGTTTTCGTTTGTCATTGATTTTGCGCGTGCTTCATCTGGCTTTTTTTGGGCGTTCGTGTTTGGGGTGTGTTGGCTTCGCCCGTGTTTGCGTGGGGAAATGTAGTGGATGTCGCCGTGTTCTCTGTAACCTTGTTTGAGTTTCTTTTCGCGTAGTTGTAATTGTTATTGTTGTTTTGTTTATATTCCTCAATTTGTATTGATTCCTTCGTTTTTAGTTGCTTAGGTGTGTGCTTGGGGATTTTCGGATGTTGGGTGAATGTTATTTCTGATCTGTGTTAATTGAGTAATGCCATATATGTTGACTTAGGCACAATTGGGTAATTTGTGTATGTTTTTGCTATTTGAAATTGATATATCGCTTTATTGGCCAAGTTGTTTTTCTCCCAAGGATTTTCTGGATTCGGGCTATGTTTTTCGCTCGCTATTGTTTTGTTTTCATATTGTAACTGGAATTTGGTTTTTGTTCTGTAGTTTGTTATGTGCTATTGTTATCCCTTTCCTATGCGTTATGGAATGGAGCCTATATTTTGCTCTGTTCTGTGATGAGTTTTTGCTTTTGATGCCCTTTCCGTAAAAGGTGGCCATTGATTCCTTGTGCATTTTATTCCCTGAAACTTGTACCTGTGCTTATTTGTTGTTGCGATCCTACAGTTGGACATTTTTTTTCTTTTTTTGGGTTATATTAGTGTGAATATACATGTCGTAGCTGTTGTAGTGCTTTGGCTGCTTGGTTTCCCTTGCGCAAGTTCAGGAAAAGATGCAGTACTTTAGACAATGGTAGTTGTTAGTCCGCTCTCATGATGATGCTATGTTTCGTTGTGAAGCATGGATACGCTTGATAGATTTGCCATCTTCGGTGGGTTGACACGTGTATTGTGCATTGTGTTTGCTTGTAGACACTATGGCCCCGAAGCACCGGTTTGAGACTGAAGTGTATTAAGAATTGTTTGACTTGCTGAAAGTTGCAAGAGAAGTTGAGTATCCCTAGGGAGGTTGAGCACCAATTTGTGTACGGCGTATAGCCCAGCATTGTCCTTTGGTAAACTAGCTCTGATTCTACTGTTTCTTCATTGTAGGGAAGAAGATGGATCACGCAATGTGGATGCATTACATGAAGGAGATTGTTGACGGAGACATGAAGTTGGATGAGATTGAGCGTGAGACGGCGAGGCTGCAGCGAGAGGTTGGGGGGCTGAATGCCTCTGCTGCTGAGAATCATGAACAACTCAGGCAGATTCAAGTGAGGTTGCTAGAGGTAAGGTTTCTTGATTGGCCTTATTTGCTTTATTGTTCAGTACTTTACGTTATGTTGTTTGTGTAGCTTGAATGGTGTGCGTTGTGTAATGGCATCAAGATTAGGAAGGCAATTGATCATGTTGTTTTTCTGAAGGGCACTCTGATGGCTCGCTACATGGCGAGATGTATTGTTTTGCTCCTGATATCTAGCCGGCTTATATCTATAGTGGTTGTTGTGTAGCCCACGTTTTGTAAATCCTTTCTGGAAGGTGAAAGGATAGTTGTGGTTTTTTGGTGTGGTGATGCCGGTATATGAAGTGATGTCTTTTGTATTTGACACTTTTTTGCCAACTCACAATTTAATGGATGGGTTTCCTAGGAATGTATTATAATATTTTTATCGTAATTTGTGTGATGGACGCAAAGCCGTTTGCCGTTGTTATATGGTTGTGTCGTATTATTAGGATTTCTTCATATTGCCCATGTGCAGCGGTATTGTAACTTTTCATTTTGTACATTGTTAATCTTTTGCGGTGTAGTGTAATTACGTCTAAGGCAAGAGCATAGTAGTGGACGATTGTATCTCCTTTGTCGTGTGTAATTTTGTTTTCCCGAGAACGAAGATAGTTTTTCAGGTAAGGTTGATTGCAAGTCCCGATTCCGGCAATTGTACACCGTTGCCGGATTACCGCTGGTGCATTTAGTTTAGTTGGTCGCAGGCAGTGCCTGTATTGGGTTGCGCTTTCTGTAATTGTATTTCTCTCGAATAGCCTTTGGATTGTGCCAATGGCTCTATTGACCCCATCCCTACGGTTCGAAAACAATGCGATGTAGATTGGGGCTGTTATCGCTTGCATCATTTTATTTGGATCTGGAATTCTATTCATTGCATGCTATGCGTGGTTGTCGTGACTGCCGATTCGGTCTTAGGATGGTGGCCGTTGTACATGCAACGTTACTCTGTGTTGCTAATGTTAGGGTTTGTTTGTATTCCACTCACTCTGTCTTCATATTTTCTTATTTTGTTTAGGTTCTTTCCATTTCGTGCTTGCTAGTTTACGGGTGTTGCGATTGGCATTTGTCTTTGGTTTGTGCAGGCATGGCTTGACGATAACAATCCTGTTTGGGTGATTATTTTGTGTTGATGCAGTTGTCTGGCTTGCAGTGTGCAATGATGGAAGCGCTAGAGGTACGCTATCCCGGTGCTTGCCATTTTGTTGCCTTTATTGCAGCTGTCATTTAAAAGCGAATTTCGATGTTTGTGTGTTCGCACGAGATGGGTAAATTTTTTATATTAATTTGGGTTTATAGTGTTTCGATTTGTAATGTTGTAATTTCGGATAATGAATTGATATGATGGGAAGTAACTCCTTCAAATATTGTGCTAATTTTGTAATAGTGTAGGGTTTATATTAATGTTGGGCGTTGTATTATAGAATAAGATGGGTGTAGGATGAACAATGACATGGTATGACATTGTTACAGTAATGGTTGAAGTGCTAGTTGAATTGGATGATCCTAAAGCCTTGCTATTTAATTGTTCTCGTACATGTATAAATCGTGGCATTAAAATGTACCATATATTTTATTTGAATTGGACGTAAAATTTTATTAAAATGATTTTAGGAAAACAAAATGTAACATCTTATTGTAGAATAGTTGCATAAAGTTTTGACTTTTCTTATGTTATTTATATTTTTTATTTGATATTAGCCCATTTTCTTTTTATATTATTTGCGTGCTACGTATATGTATATGTTTGTATAGTTTATATATTAATTTGTAAGTGAAACGTTCGGTTTAGTCTCTATGAAGTTCTATTTGTTTCATATACTTTCCGTTTTGCATTTTATTTCCTATTCTTTCCTTTGAGACCGTAGTTATTGTTAATTGTTGTTGGGAATAAATGTCTCGTAACATTGCATTGTACCGTTGAAAATAAAATGGATGCGCATTTTCTTAAGTGGTTCAAGTCAGATCTGCCATTAATGAAGTGTCCAGTTCCAATACTAAGTTCCAATTCAACTTTCGACTTAAATTCTAGTGGTTTTCAAATACAGTGCAGGCGTGTGCCAGAACCCTAATCTCTTTCCATTTTGTCATCTCTCTGCATCCATCTTCGTTCTCTCTTTCGCCTCTCTGGGTATGGATTATTGTCTACCTCCTTTGTTCTCCTTTTTTTATGCGTTTTTTGGAGATGGATGTATCTGTTGTGTTGCGATTTCGTCTTTGGCGTTTTTTGTGGAATGAGTTTTCTGTTTATTTGTCCAGATTTCTTTTTAATCGTGTTCGATTTGGGTGCAGTTGTTGGTTCTTCCGATTTGTAGATATTTGTTTTGGGTTCGTTTTTTAGCCCTTTTTGAATGCCTAGATGCTTCCTTTGTGGTTTTATTTCCTCAAATTTGTATTCAATGTTTTTTGTTAATTTCTTTCCCCGGTTGCTTGTGGAGGATTTGGGTCGCGAAACCATGTAATCCCTGTTTACTGGCCATTGGTCTGAGGCATGGATTTGTCGCGAGTTTATAGTTTTGTTAATGTGGTTTTTTAGGGCTGAGATTGGCTTGTTTTAGTATCGGAGATTTCTCTGCATATGGTACTCTTTCTGTTGCGTTTTATTTGTATTGTACTTCATGTGTGGTGTTGAATCTTATTCTTGCAACCCCTATTTTGTAATGAAATATGGAGTCTTTTCTTTTTCTGTGTCGTTTCAGTATGTTGTTGTTTCAGGGTGGATCCAAAATTAGGGAAACGTTTGAAAATGATTGTTATATTATAGGAGTTATTAAAACGCTGAGATTGATGGTTGGTTGTAAGGTGTATGTATTATTTCCTAAAGCCTTGCATGTGCATAGTTTGTACTGTGGTTAAAAGGTTTATAATTTTACAACAAGAGTGAAGTGTAGGCATGTATAGTGAGTAATTAAGTATGGAAAAGGTTTTTATGAGTAATAGCATATGCAAATGACTTTAATAACTCACCAAATGGGGGATATGTATTTAATTTGTTCTCATATAAGTTATAGGTAGATTTTGGCTTACTGTTCTTCTTGGGTAATGTCCTTGCAATCTCCTTTGTTGCCTAAGTAGAGCCAATTAAGAAGGAAATATATTAATAGGTTTGCCCAGCATGGGATGAAGCCTTAAAAGTGGATGATAAAATTAAGACCTCGATTGAAAGGTGAGTTAGCTTTGCTTGTCGTGATTCGATCTAGAATTCAGGATAACACACATCAAATCAACAAAACAAAGGGAAGATGCAAAAATGTAATAGTTTATTGCAAATTGTTTTTTTGAGTATGTACTTTCTATTAATCGTAGCCCACAATATCTTTGTGTGCTTGCACCTGTACTTGTCTGCGAAATGTTTGTTTGTTGTTGTGGAGTATGTGTATTAGACTCTAAAGCCTTGGTTGTGCACATGTTATTTTGGTTCTGCATATTTATGCCTGATGTTAGGAATAAATGTATTGTATGTTTCTAATACTTAAGGTTTTTGTGTTTTACTTTCGAGCTTTAAGTCACTGTAAAAGCTACACGTTTGTATTATGTATTTATTTTTTTCCTTGATTGGGTTGTATGCTATAAGTTGTATAGTGTTTGTGTATATTTGTGAAGGAATTGTTTTGTATGCAAGTTTTGTTTTTTTACCCCTTATTAGATTTGTATCTTCCATTCTAACAGCGTTTTTAGTTTGTTTCAGGTTGACGTTATGGCGGCGAATTACCAGGCGAAAACCGACTATTACCAAGAACTCTATGATCTCTTGAAAATAGCAAAGTAGGCTGAGTTTCCATGGGGAGGTTATGCATCCTCTTATCTGGAACGTAGACTATAGTATTATCATTTTTTCCCGGGTGTATCTAATATGATATTTGTTTGTTACAGGAAAGAAGTTGAGTGATGACATGTGGGCGTATTTTATGAAACAGATAGATGAGGGGGACGAAAAGTTGTCCGGGCTGGGACATGAAGCTGGTAGGTTGAAGCAACAATTTGAAGCAATCAAGGCCTCTACCGTTGAGACTCATGCGGAGCTACAGAAGAAGGACATTCTGCTTGTAGAGGTGATCTTGTTGTTTTTTGTTATTAAAACATATGCTTGATACGTTGTTGACATACGTTTGCTTCTACAGCTTGCAATGCGTGTGGACGTGAATCGGATAAACATGAGGAGGCAAATTGAGTTTGTAGAGATGATGAAGGGTATTGTGGTTTCCAGCTACATATAGTTATTTAATGTGTGGCTGTTGCTGTTTCTTTTGGGTATTAATATAATGGTCTTTTGTCTCCCACATTTTGTAAGTAAGCTGTCGTAGGCTAATATATGGCTATGGGAGTGTATTTTGAGACCTTCCCATTATATGAAGGGATGTAATGTCGACTTTGTTTGTGTTGGTGGTAATTATTAATGGGATAAATATTGTGTTATGATTTAAGTGATGACAATGGTATTGTTGTTTGTGAAAAAAATACATATTTTCTGGTTTTTACTATCATTTGGAGTGGCTGCTTTTATGGAATACTTTGCCTTTTGAAGAAGAAGAAGAAATCAGGTGAAGTATGTATGAGTTCTCTTTCCTAATTGTATTGCACTGAAATGTTTTATTTTTCCTTGCTTTTAGTGAATGTCCCTTTTAAAATGTGTAGGTTCATCTGTGAAGAAGGTGGTGACCGAGAAAGGCAGTGTTGGAGGATTTGCAGTTGGAAGAAGGTTTTTTTTGGGTATAGTAACAAGTGAGATTACATCCTGTTTTTTCATCTTCCAGTTTACATGTTTGTAATCTTTTTATTTGTATTGGAAATCCTTTTTAAATGTGTAGGTTAATCTTTTCAATCGTTTGGTATTTGTCATGTGCTCAGTGTGTGCAGCTACATGGTATAAATAAATTAGAGAAATGCATTGTTTGTGAAGCATGTTATTGTAATCATTTTGTCAAACATATAGTTCCAAAGATCACAAAGCATTCTAGATTACTGTATTCATAGGGAAACACAATATAATCATGTAATTTAAATAAGGTTTATTAGTAATTCTCTCTGGGAACTAACTGCTAGAATGGAAGTCTATGGTGCACTAAAACAATAATAATGTAGGCATGGGCGTAATGAAATGGGCTCATACCTGTATTTAGGATGTGGTTCACCGTGTTGTTCTTAAAATGCCCTGATAGTTTTGTATTTTGTTTGATAAGTCAGACTACTTATCAGACTTTGGCTTTAAAAAAATGGGATTGGTGCTAGGTTAACATATACTCATTGGCTGAATTTAAGGCTAGCATACCTGTGTTTTTGATAGCATGCATTTTAGACTAGTTTAGGTCACGTTTATTTCCGCTAGCTTGGTTTGTTTTGTTCCTTTTTCTTTTAGTTTTATTTGGTTTTAGTAGATTAGTAGTGTTCGGAGTCTACTCTTGTGTTGTTGTGATTTCAGGATATTTTGGAGGCGTTTTGAAGATTTTTGGGCTGCCAGTAAAGATGCTCGAGTGGACGACTCGAAGGGATGGCACCATGGTCGGAATACAAGTGCCAAGATCGAACGAGGAGACTTTGAAATGGAAGCCCGGCCAAGCTAGTGAAGACAAGGAACAACAGTCGACAACTCGGTCGACAACTCGACCAAGTTGTCAACCGAGTCATCATGGCTGAGCTGGTGAAGAGAAGCAAAGCAACAGTCAACAACTCGGTCGACAACTCGACCGAGTTGTCAACCGAGTCATCACCCCACCAAGCACCAGTCAACAACTCGGTCGACAACTCGACCGAGTTGTCGACCGAGTCAGCGAGTTTTCGCCCAACTTTGAAGACAGGCGACAACTCGGTCCACAACTCGGCCGAGTTATGGACCGAGTCAGCATGCGTAACGGTTTTTTCTCCTTCTGCTGAAACGTCTTCAGCCCTATATTATCAGATTTGGGACGAAATTACAAACACTTTTTTATGCTCTAAACTTAGTCTCTCTCTAAAAACCCTAGTTGAAGATTTGGAGATTTTGCTAGATTGGATCGTTTGAGAACCGAATCTCTTTTGGAATACAATTGGTATGTTGTCTCTTTCAATGAATTTGCTCTCTCTTTCTCTCATGTCTAGCTAAATCTTCTCTTCTAGGGTTGGGTGAATCCAATGGTGAATTAGGTAGGTTTGATTGCGGTATTTGATTGAATGAATATGTGAATGACATTTGATTCTATCCTAGGATGCTTAATGACCTAATTGATTCGTAATTAGGATTTCTATTGGAATTTGAGACCGAAAGGAGAAAATGATAATAGAAGATTGATGCTAGATAGATCCCTAGGATAGAACTTGAGGATTATTTGTGCGAAAGTGACTTAATCCTCTTGTGGTACTTGACTATCGAATTGATTCTTGGATTAGTAGATTCCGTGGAGCGCGAAAGCGAATGTTGTTTCTATTCGTTCATTGATCTTTACAGAACTTAATGGACCTTGATGAGATTAGCTTTGTGCGAAAGTGATTGCTAGTCGAGTCAAGGTACATGCACTATTCGTCTGAAAAGAGGTAGTGTTGACATTAGATAGTGGGTCCTTCAATTGGCATTCATATTGAAATCTAATCAAATATTGTTTAGAACCTGCCGAAACACCATTGTGGGGATCCTAACCTTGGAAGCTTCTTCCCTACTGATTATTTCCTTTTTACTTGACAATTTGTTACCATTGAAACCAAACCACAAACATTTCTTACTTATGACTTAATCTATTAGTTGATCTGACAATTGATACTACTACATAGTCCCTGAGTTCGATACCTTGGTACTACAACCGAACCCGTAACTTGCGGGGTAGGATTTGGACCTATCAAGTTTTGGCGCCGTTGCCGGGGACTATTGCTAGTATTGGTTGTTACACGCAACCGATAGATTAGGTCTCATTTTGTTTTTTGACTTTGTTTCTTTTGACTTTAGTTTCAGATTTTGTTCTCACTCCTATGCGAAGAGCCCTGAGCGCTGGTGAATTCCACGAACCAGATCCTGAACCCGAGCGTGCTTTTCACAAAAGAAGAGGAGAGCAGGAAGAAACTAGAGCCCGAGCAATGGATGAGGCGGCACAACTGCAACAGCAACAACATGAGTTGCTGCAACAACAACAGCTACAACTGCAAGAGTTGCAACAACAGCTACTGAATCAGCAACAGGAGATGCAACAGTTGTTGAATGTGCCTCCGCCTATGACATTGGGTGACTATGTGTTGCCACGTCACCAAGGACCCACATCTGGTGTGGTCCGACCTCCAGTTCAGGCCAGGAATTTTGAGCTGAAGCCATCTCTGATTAATATGGTTCAGCAAAATCAGTTTGGAGGTCTTCCATCCGAGAATCCTCACCAACATCTCAACACTTTTCTGGAGCTTATGGACACGGTGAAGATTCATGATGTCTCGAATGATGCGCTTTATTTGGGCGCCTTCTCATTCTCTTTGAGAGACAGGGCCAAAGCATGGTTCAAGGCCCTACCTCATGGCACTATCACAACATGGGATGAGTTGGCTAAAGCTTTCCTAACCAAGTATTTCCCCCCAAAGAAGACAGCTGAGATGAGGAATCATATCAGTTTATTTCAGATGAAACATGGGGAGTCTCTGTATGAATGTTGGGAGAGATTCAAGGAGCTCTTGATGTTGTGTCCTCACCATGGACAAGATAAGTGGGTGTTGCTGCACACCTTCTACAATGCTGTGGAAAACGCTACTAGATTGCTCATTGATGCCTCATCTGGAGGCACAATCATGAATATGCATGTTGATGTGGCTTGGGAGAAGATTGAGAATATTGCCCAACACAACCACTATTATAATGATGCTCGATTTACTGCAGGCTCTAAGAGAACAGCTGGTCTTTATGAGGTTGACTATGAGGTTGCGCAACAAGCAAAGATGGAGGCTATGGCTCATGAGATAAAGCAGATGAAGTTGAGTATGAGTAGAGCTAAGCTTAAGAATGAGGAGAGTCCACCTCCGGTTGTTTCAAATGTGGTTTGTCAATTCTGTGGGGCAGGTAATCATACTATATCATCTTGCCAAGTGTTTGCTTCTAAAAATGAGCCACAGGAGGAAGAAGTGAACTACATGAACAACTTCAACAGGGGTCCTAGAAATGATCCATATTCCAACACCTATAATCCCGGTTGGAGGAATCATCCTAATTTTTCCTACAAGAATGATGATGCTCAGCAAAGACCACCTCCAGGGTTCCAACCGGGACTCTCTCGACCGCATGCACCCGCTCAGACCTTTGATAATTCCGCACTTCAGTCTGTGTTGAGGGAAATGGCTAAAAATCAAGGGATCATTGCTTCTCAGGTGGAAGCCCTATCCAAGAAGGCTGAAAACTTTGAGAGCTTGCCTAAGAGGATGGACCAATTTGAGAGTCAGTTGGCCCAAATTGCTATGAATGTTCCTAGGCCTACTGGTCAACTTCCTGGTCAACCTAAAGTCAACCCTAGGGAGCATTACAGGGCTGTCTCTCTGAGTGAAGAAAAACAGTTGGAAGAGAACAGTCCAAGAGAAAAAGAAGCGACAAAGGAGCCTGTGGAGAAGCCACAAGAAGAAGAACCCAAGTATGTTGCTCCCCCGCCATACAAGCCACCTCTTCCTTTTCCTCAGAGAAAGATTCAGATACAGCTAGAGCACCAATTTGTGAAGTTTAAGGAGATGATGAAGAAGCTGTATGTTGACATACCTTTCACAGATGTCCTCACTCAAATGCCTGCGTATGCTAAGTTCCTGAAAGAGATTCTGATCAAGGAGAGAAGGCTAGAGGACTATGGGACTGTGGCCCTGACAATGGACTGCGCTGAGAAGATGCCAAAGAAACTACAAGATCCGGGTGAATTCTTTATCCCTGCATATTTTGGCAATCTCACTTATAATTGTCTTTGTGATCTCGGGTCTAGTGTCAATGTTATGCCTTTGTCAATCTGTAAAGAACTGAAATTGGGTGAGCGTGTTCCATCCAAGATGCGTCTCATTATGGCTGATAGGTCTGTTACTCATCCTGCTGGGATAATAGAAAATGTCCCTGTGAAAGTGGGAAAGTTCTTCATACCAGGATATTTTGTGATACTTGACATGGAGGTTAGTGATAAAACTCCCATCATCCTTGGGAGACCATTTTTAGCCACTGTTGGGGCTAATATTGATGTCAAGAATGGGAAGCTTTCATTCACAATAGGGGAAGAGAAGATTGAGTCTAAATATTTCAAGGACTACTTTCTTGAGATATAAAAAGACACTCCACCAGCTCCTATCACAGGTACCTGTTGTAAGATTGAGGTTGATCATGGGCAAGAGGAGATCTTATCGGACATAGCTGGTTTGCTTGATGAGTGTTTGGGAAATCTGGACTTGGATGCTTATGAGAATGCTAGTGCGAAGAAAAGACAAACACCAACGAAAAGGAAGAAGGCCAAGACAAGGGTTGAGCTCAAGAGTGGAAATATGGTGTTGTTATCCCATGAAAAATCTAACATGTTTCCAGGTCCTAAGGGGACAAGATGGTCAGGACCATATAGGGTGACTCGAGTTCTGAAAGGCGGGACGGTCATGTTATGGCATAAAAACTCAGGAAAGTTCAAAGTGCAAAGTCATCGGCTGAAGCCTATTATCACGCCTGACCCGATCAAGCAGGGTATCACCGACCCTCCCGATCCAAGTACATGAAAGTGGTGGGAGGTCAAGCTAATGACCTAAAACAAGCGTTGGGTGGGAGGCAATCCATCAGATTCATGGTGAGTACTTCTTTTTCCTTACGCTTTTACTCTCTACATTGGGGGCAATGTAGGTTTTAAGCTTGGGGGAGGGGAGTATTTTCATTTTGCATTGCATATAGTTTGCATGATTAGTTTCATTTTTGTTTGCATTTGAATTTTTAGTTGCATATTT
The DNA here is from genome assembly GCA_027886185.1 of Rheum nobile. Classification (NCBI taxonomy): domain Eukaryota; kingdom Viridiplantae; phylum Streptophyta; class Magnoliopsida; order Caryophyllales; family Polygonaceae; genus Rheum; species Rheum nobile. Next base: position 6,324,530 of record WOAB01000531.1, on the reverse strand, counting down.
GCCCTGTTTGATCCTTTGTGGGTTCTCATAACAGTACATATACCATGAATCCTCTTAATATGCCTTGGTTGTTGATATTACAAATTGCATTATGAGCATGATATGATTGATCAAAGCTATGACAATGACCTGAGCAAGTGGACTTTGACTAAGATACGTTAGAACCAACACTCTAGACAAAATGTCCTAGCGAGCTTGTTGGCCTTCCTTGGACTACATTTGCAAAAGTCTCTCGTTTTCTTCATGTGTGTGAACTCTCTGTGTGTGCTAACTCTAGAACTTGCATTAATATCTTCTTTGAGGCCATGCTCACGACTTATGTGCATGACATTAATAGGATTGAGGCATTGTTTTTATTAACCCTTTTCATCCTTGGCCACCCTATTCATGTATCCTTTGCTTGAAGCCCGTTGTGCCTTATTGCCTATTTTTTGGAAACTCCACAAAAGCATACCGAGCCTATAAGTTCATCCTTCCCATCTGGGGATTAGGATAGTTGAATTGTTGTTGCTAAACTGGATTTTAGCCAAGCTTGGGGGAGGTTACATATATGGTGGTTAGAAATGTGTATAAATTTGTAATGTGTCTCCTTTCCATGTGTCTTCTTTGACTTTAAAAAAAAAAGATTGAAAAAAAAAAGTCAAGTAAAAGAAAGGAGACCATGTCATATGTAAGGGTTAAGTTGTATGGGTTTGAAGGTTGAAATTCAATTAAAGGGTATTTTCGCTTGGTGTTGTCTTGGTAAGATCCTCTTCCCCGGATTTAGCTCCTCGTGGCCTAAATACTCCTATGCCCTGTGTTATACCTTGGCCCCATTACAACCTTGGAAAAGCCCTCATGATTTTTGTCGTGTGCATGGTCTTTAGTGGTGGAGATTAAGAACACTGTTGCAAGCTTATGGTATTGTAGCATTCAAAGTTGAGAATTGATATTGAGTGAAACACATGCTTAAACACATGAGTGTGAGTGACTTGTTTTTTTTCGATTCTGGTGAGGTCTTGAGTGAAGGAACTAATTTCATCTTGTCATTGATTGAGAAGCATGCTAGGAAAGAAGTTGTCATTTGTTTCGATTTTCATGGTCATTGCTCACTTGTCTCTTGGATTGAAACAACCTTTGCATATTTTGTGGACTCATTATGTATGTACTTGCTTGGGACAAGCAAGGTTCAAGCTTGGGGGAATTTGATAGCATGCATTTTAGACTAGTTTAGGTCACGTTTATTTCTGCTAGCTTGGTTTGTTTTGTTCCTTTTTCTTTTAGTTTTATTTGGTTTTAGTAGATTAGTAGTGTTCGGAGTCTACTCTTGCGTTGTTGTGATTTCATGATATTTTGGAGGCGTTTTGAAGATTTTTGGGCTACCAGTAAAGATGCTCGAGTGGACGACTCGAAGGGATGGCGCCATGGTCGGAATAAAAGTGCCAAGATCGAACGAGGAGACTTCGAAATGGAAGCCCGGCCAAGCTAGTGAAGACAAGGAACAACAGTCGACAACTCGGTCGACAACTCGACCAAGTTGTCAACCGAGTCATCATGGTCGAGCTGGTGAAGAGAAGCAAAGCAACAGTCAACAACACGGTCGACAACTCAACCGAGTTGTCAACCGAGTCATCACCCCACCAAGCAACAGTCAACAACTCGGTCGACAACTCGACCGAGTTGTCAACCGAGTCATCACCCCACCAAGCACCAGTCAACAACTCGGTCGACAACTCGACCGAGTTGTCGACCGAGTCAGTGAGTTTTCGCCCAACTTTGAAGACAGGCGACAACTCGGTCCACAACTCGGTCGAGTTATAGACCGAGTCAGCATGCGTAATGGTTTTTTCTCCTTCTGCTGAAACGTCTTCAGCCCTATATTATCAGATTTGGGACGAAATTACAAACACTTTTTTATGCTCTAAACTTAGTCTCTCTCTAAAAACCCTAGTTGAAGATTTGGAGATTTTGCTAGATTGGATCGTTTGAGAACCGAATCTCTTTTGGAATACAATTGGTATGTTGTCTCTTTCAATGAATTTGCTCTCTCTTTCTCTCATGTCTAGCTAAATCTTCTCTTCTAGGGTTGGGTGAATCCAATGGTGAATTAGGTAGGTTTGATTGCGGTATTTGATTGAATGAATATGTGAATGACATTTGATTCTATCCTAGGATGCTTAATGACCTAATTGATTCGTAATTAGGATTTCTATTGGAATTTGAGACCGAAAGGAGAAAATGATAATAGAAGATTGATGCTAGATAGATCCCTAGGATAGAACTTGAGGATTATTTGTGCGAAAGTGACTTAATCCTCTTGTGGTACTTGACTATCGAATTGATTCTTGGATTAGTAGATTCCGCGGAGCGCGAAAGCGAATGTTGTTTCTATTCGTTCATTGATCTTTACAGAACTTAATGGACCTTGATGAGATTAGCTTTGTGCGAAAGTGATTGCTAGTCGAGTCAAGGTACATGCACTATTCGTCTGAAAAGAGGTAGTGTTGACATTAGATAGTGGGTCCTTCAATTGGCATTCATATTGAAATCTAATCAATAATTGTTTAGAATCTGTCAAAACACCATTGTGGGGACTAACCTTGGAAGCTTCTTCCCTACTGATTATTTCCTTTTTACTTGACAATTTGTTACCATTGAAACCAAGCCACAAACATTTCTTACTTACGACTTAATCTATTAGTTGATCTGACAATTGATACTACTACATAGTCCCTGAGTTCGATACCTTGGTACTACAACCGAACTCGTAACTTGCGGGGTAGGATTTGGACCTATCAGTTTTCCATCTCTTGAGTTGCCTTGTCTTTTTACATCTCTTGTGTAAGCATTGTATAAAATGTTACTTTCTCTTTGATTTTAGTATGAATGAATAATTAGGAAAATAATCAATAGTAGTACCTGTTGTTCGGTGTTGAGGTTATTGAAAGCTTCTTTGAATACAATATTCCTTGTATAGTTATGCCTATTGTCCTCCTCTTGGGCTAAAAGTATTCTTAAACCTTGTGGATTTGTAACTCGAGAGATGGCCACATAGAATTGTCCATGGCTGAAAACAGGCTTTGGTAGGTACACCCCAACATGATTTAGAGTTTGTCCTTGGCTTTTATTAATTGTCATTGCATAGCATGGCTTGATAGGAAACTGGCGACGTTTCATAATGAAAGGTCAGTTACCAGTTGTAGATGTCATTGTAATTATTGGGATCAAAACTGGTTTCCCAATATTGCTCCCAGTAATGATAACAGTCTCAATTATCCATTCTCCCAATTTAGAAATTAGCATTCTTGTGCCATTGCATAGGCCCTGATTGGGATTGACGTTCCTTAGCAACATGACGGGGAGGCCTTCTTTCAGCCTCAACAAATGCGGTGGCATGTCTAGAAATTAGAATGTGGTTAGTCTTTGATATTAGCGTATATATTTTTGTGGTCTGTTGTATGAAGAATAATGGTTACTTGAAAATTTCAAAGAATTTAGGAATTCTGGTGGATACATGTTGTCTTGTTCTGATGTATCAGTTGATCCTTTGCACACTTCATCTGAACTCATGTATTCCCTGACCACTCCCTTTAACATTTCAAACATGTAATTGTTAATTGCATCAGCATCGTCATTTAAAGGCGTGAGTATAGCCCTTTCCCTGAGATACTCTGGATCACTTCTTTTTGCAGCGAAGGATGGGAATATATCTTCTACAATCCGTTGTATAGGACAATGTGTTCCATCAACAATTAATTTAGTTGGAATTTGAATCCAAGTTGCCTCGGCTTCTCCCTCTCTTGACTTCGCTGGTGCTTTTCCTTCTCCAATGCTTAAAACCCAATTGTTGAATTCCCTTTTTTCCTCATTTATCTCCCCATCTAAATCTAGGTCATTGACTCGCATGCTTTGTGAAAGAGTCAATAGTTGGCAATCTTTCCATAGTTCAGAATTGTTGATGGTTGCTTCAACAATTTCATGTCTCCTTTCTTTTGGGATGACTGACAAGATTTGGCGAAAGTCTCCTCCCAATAAAACTGTTATCCCCCCAAACTTTTTTTTCCTGTTTGATTCATCTTTCCTGCTGCAGATGTCTCTTAATGTCCCGTCTAGTGCTTCAAAGGCAAATCTCTGTGTCATGGGTGCTTCATCCCAAATAATTAAATTGGTCTAATTCACCAGCCTTGCTAAATGTGTATTCTGTTTGATACCACACGTACTGTTTTCCATTAGGTCTAAGGGAATAACGAATCTGCTATGTGCGGTTCTTCCATTTGGAAGTAGTAGCGATGCAATTCCTGACATTGATTGGATTCGGTAAGTAGTAATTTAGTAATCTTATTAATAAGTATAGCGAATGTTTTTTTAATGAAAAATTACCTGATGATGCAACTGCAAGAACAATTTTCTTCTCTGATCTTAATTGTGCAATGACAGCTTGGTACAAATATGTTTTACATGTTCCTCCAGTCCCATAAACAAAGTAGAAGCCTCCATTTCTATTTTGAACTGATTGAATGACTCTATGATAAATTAGCATCTGTTGTGAATTGAGTGTTGCATGCAAAACCTGATGTTGGAGTGATAGCTCTATTATGTTGTAGTTTAGCTCTTCTTGAAGTAAGCGATTGTCTGCTGTTGTAAGCAGGGAAGAATCGGGCATTGGCATGTCGGGGAAATCTGCAATGGATTTCCCATTCCTATTAAGAATGTTTTCTATTTGCAAGAGGCAGTAATTCTGGATTTGTATGTCTGTCAGTGTTAAAGCTGGAAACCTAAACGGCTTCCTCTTTTGGTATAGAATATCCTCCGACAGTGCTTCCCAACTATTCTCCCAAAATTGCCTTGGGTTGTTAACTTCACAAAATAACAGAATTGTAACAAATAAGTCTCGAAGCTGAGTTCCTGAAGCCCATTGTTGTGCTTCTTTAATAGCAGCCGTCCATTCCTTGTCATCATTCACCAAGCCCAAAACATAGCATGTTTCTCTAAAAGTGTTGCACACCTTTACATTGACAGTTCTGATATCCTTGAAAGATGTGGGCCCCTTGACAACATTTAATAGCATCCTTAGGTAATATCTCTCCCTAGCTGTAGGATGACAATAAGTGATTCTTCCAATGCTTTTCCCTTTTTTCCTGCTTGTCCACTTCTTTGCTGATGCATTCCAGACATAATATTTGGGTATCTCTGCATATGTGTACTGCTTTGCCTCTGAATCAGTTTCATTTAGAGCCAGCCATTTAGTAAACATAGAATCTTTAATACCGTATCTACAAAGCAGCGACGTTAATTGCTCTGAATCTCTTAATGTAACAGGATTTTGGTTTGGCAAATGAAAGGATAGGCGCATGAATGTAGGCCTTGAGTAGTGGATGTCAAAAGCAAAGAGTCGCCAACATGCTTCACATGGAGCTAAATAACGACAGTCCAGGTATTGTTTTATTTCATTGACCTCAATTATTGTGTCATTTACAGAAGTCGTTGATGATAGGAAATTCTCTTGTATGACTACCGTTGCACGGTCTGGCCCTTTATTAACGTATTTGAATAAATACTTGATTGCGCCAGATTTGTTGCACCATTCTACATTTATGTGCGCATTGTACTTGTTAGAATAAGATGTCAGCACTTGTCTGAATATGTTGCCTCTTTGCAATGTTCATGTATTGATTAAAAGGAGAAGGGATGAAAACAAACAAAGTATGGTTAATCCATCCAGCAAGAAGGGTTAAAGTTGATACCTGAGTAGAAGGAATCGATTAAAAGGTACAACAAATCTATTGTCCAAGTTCTTCTTTCCCTTTGCTACTTGGACTCCATTGTTTCTGCGGCGATAAACTGGAAACCCGTCCTGATCAATAGTAGTCTCTGAATAAAAAGATTTTGGAAAGTGTTTACCGCATTTTCCGTCTTTCATGCACGGAGATTTCATGTTATCCTTTCCACATGGCCCATGCATCATAAATTCTTTAACAACTTCATACCCAAGAGGATCATGTTCTTTGCTTGGGATCTCATCAGATATGATTTTGTCAATATCACTTCCAGTGTCACATTGGAATTCTTTTTCAACCCAAAGCAAAATATGTGCATGGGGCAATCCTCTTTTTTGGAATTCAATTGTATATACAACGGCAAGAGTTTTGTGCGTGTATATATAGTTGGTAGGGAAGAAGGGTTAACTTTGTACCAGCCCGGGTCTTGCCAAAGATCTTATCCTTCTAAATATCGTGAATGAGAGATGTGAGCTTAATTTTGAATAACTTGGTCATAACATCTGGTCTGTCTGCTGGAGTTTGTCCTGGTATTTGAGATAGCATCTCCTCAACCTCTGGCCATTTTTGGTTTGCTGTAAACGTTATGAATAGCGAGGGGTTACCAAGAGCTCTGCAAATAGCCATTGCATCTTGGTAATTTTGAACCATGTATCGTGACCCACCTGTAAAAGTTGTTGGCAACACAATTCTTTTGCCAATGGAAGATGCATTGGTATCGCCTTTTGTAACTGCATCACATATATTCTGATATAAATATGCCCTTAAGTTATCTTGGTTCTGTCACACCCCTATTGGGCCCAACCCCTTCATTGGGCCTACGACATGGAAGCCTAATACTCATACATGTCAGCCCACGGGACTGTTCGGCCCACACTCTTTTGAAATAGTGCTTCAGCATGCACATAATGCAATGAATGGAGGCATTAATTGGTCATTCTGTTCTTCTTTATATATTTACTAGTAAGTAAGCCCGTGCTACGCACAGGATTCGTCATTTTTATATTAAGTTAATTTTGTCTTTGTTAATTTTTAATAAAGAGATTATGAATTATGTAATGATATAGGATGAAGTAATTGCGATGTTATTATTTTTTTGCTTTTTTGCTCCACATGAAGGACTCGATAGTAATTAAATAGTAAGAATTTATTTTCTTGAATTATGAAAGTGTAATGTTTTACCTCGTAATTGTAAGTTTACAATTTCATGTGTTATATTGTTGATTGCAAACTAATATGTTTAAAGGCATGGAATACATATAAATTTTAATAGAGTAGGTGATGAGGCTAAAGTCGTGATGCCTAACAAAGTAAACCTCAAAAAAACCTAACTAATGTAGTAGGGTAAATAAGGATCGATCCCACAAGGAGGTAAGTAATCTTCCTAAGTGCAAAAGGTTGTATGCCAATAGTAACAAAAGGGGGGTTTTGGTTTGTAATCAAGTAACAAAGTAAATCAAAGCAAAGGATGTAATCAATATGTGAGAAGTAACTTAGTCAGACAAATATCCACACTTCAGTTTGATTGGTTGATCCTAGATTATCTCCAATTCCTACCAATGAATATTCATGTCCCGATCTTATGTATATAGACAGGTCAACTAGCCCTGAAAATACTTACCATTAAACAATTAAGAAACTATCAAGATTCAATCTAACGACAGCAGTAAGCATAGGAATTAACCAGGATACATGCGATACTTAACAACCCGTCAGTACTCGACATGTAATCAATTCTCTTCACAATAAACATTCACAACCAGGAAGTGTAAATTGCGGTTGCTACACAAGATAAGGGATTTCAACCAGAAATATCCAAACCCTAGCAATAGATAATCACTAATATCAACTAGATGATCAGACTAGTCAAAACAGCAAGAATCAATGAGATTAAGCACAAAGAGAAAAGATATAATCAAAGGTAAGGAAATAGAGTTATAATCTCACAACCAAATACAAACGAAGGCTTCAATCATCGGACTAAGCAAAGGTTGCTTAGTTCTTCATAGTCTTCAAACCATAAAAACTCTAACGGAAAAACTGAACGATAATGTGATAACTTGATTAATGATAAAGGCTGCTAACTAATGAAAGGTATAAAACCTAGCAAAACCTAGTTTCCAAAAGATAGGAAAAATAATATTCCTAAAAGGAAATAAACGGAATAAAAGAAATAAAATAAAAAGAATTAAAGTAAACAAAACATCGGACGAAGTAAAATCCCGAATCCGTGCGTGTGAACAGTAGCCGCGACCGCAGATATAAATCCGCGACCGCGGCAAAGTTCCTGTAGCCTCGCTGCTTCTGGCATTGTTCCGCGCCTGCGGAAAAGCTTCTGTAGCGTCTTCTTCTTCTCGCTTTCGGTCTTCTCTTGTGGCTTCGCCTCCATCTTCAATATGTCTTCATTTAAGTACTCAAAACCACCAAATCAACACTCCTTCTCCACAACTCCATTCTCCTACATTGTGTCCTAAACACACATAAATGGCACCCTAAATACTGGTAATAGCTCCTAGTTACGCACTACAAAGTAGAGCGTATCAGTAGGTTGTATATAAAGTTTCAATATTGGTATTTCAAAGTAAGATATTGTGTGTTGGTTAAGATGAATTATGAAATTATATATATTTATTGATGAAAATATTATGTGTAGTTTTTTAGTTTGAACGTGTTAGACTCTAAAGTATTGGTGTCACATGCAACACATTACTCTATAATACTTTATACAAATGAAATCACTTTTTCTAATGTGGATGTAGTTTTTTTTTATATTCATTGACTTGTTATTTTATTATTATTTTTGTCCACGTATATAGCCTTATATATAACTTCATATAAATATTTCTATATAGTTCAGATGTATATTATTTGTATAAATAATATGTTTATTACTTTTGAAGTTTGATTCGCATTATTGTTTGTTTTTTGTATCTTATATGCAATTTGCATGTATTACTTTGGATCTTTTTTTGTGAGAATAAAGTACTACATGTTCATCATTATGTATTTGCTGTTCGTTAATGATAGTAGAGTTTTTTTATAAAGTTATTGTAGTTGTTTATTGTACTTTGTTTTTCATGAACATATTAAAACTCTATTTATAATTATTGTGCCTATAAAATACATAATAATTATTTTATTTTATTAGAATAACACTAAGTATTTGATTTTATTGAAGCAATATAAAATACATCAATGAATATGAATGAGGATGATGTACTTGTGTTTATGCTTACGATTTAATAATATTTGTATTTTAATCTTTTTAGAACTTATATCCAATTAAAAATAAGACAAAAAGTCCCTATCTTCTTAATTCTCATATCTATTTTAGTCTCCCACTCTCCCCTCTTTCTCAGATCCATTTCAACCCCCCGGCCCCACCTCTTTCTCAGATCCTTTTCAACCCCTTATTTCCCCTTCCCTCTCTTCCCTTTCTCAGATCCATTTTCAGCCCCCACTTTCTCACATCCATTTCAGCCCATCACCCTCTCCTACTACCCTTCTTATACTTACGACGGGCTCCGGCAGGCTTCTCCGACAATTGGCGGGCGGGCAACTCTTGTTTGCTGATAACTTGTGTGTCCGAAGACAAATCTTCCAACTCGTTCTCTCGTAATATGGTGAAACGAAGGCGCGGTTCGCTCGGTGACGAAGGGTAACTACAATTTTCATTTAGAGTTTTTTACAGAATTCGGTTACTTCGATTAAATTTGTTTGAATTCGTGTTCTTTTTTGCTGTTTTTAGGCAAATTAGGGCTTAATTTGGTGAATATGTTGTGAATTTTGGACGAATATGAAAAAATAGGATGCAAATGTGAATTAGGTCAAAATTGTTTACTTTGTTTATGAGAGATTGGGTTATTTCTCTTGAAAAAAGTAGTGTTAATTTAGTTGATTTTATGCACTTTAAAGGTTAGATTAGGATTGAATTTGGTCAATTTATGTCCAATTTTGGAAATTAGGGAAAGTTTGATAATTTTGCAAATTAAAGGTTATATTAGGTATTATTGCACTAAATTTATAACTTAGGGTAAATTTGAAAACCTGTTGGTTGAAGTAGCAACAAAAAAGCATATAGATCACAGAATAGAACATTGCAATGAAACACATCGAACAACAATGAAAACAGAAGCAACATTACCGATAACAGATTGCATTCACAGAGGAGGACCATAATCATACTAAATGGATAAATTACAATTCAGAACAGTAGAGTGCTTCTATATAGTAAAAAAAAAACTCCTCAAAATTTGAGAGTATAACATATGAATAGAAGATCACCAATGCACGCTTAAACATGATATTCCACAAATGCATACAAACCAAACAGAAGCAATATTTCCTTAATTTTCTCTCTGACAAACAGCTGAAAAATTAAGCACACTTGTGAATAGATTCAATAAACTCAAGTAAGATAGCATATCGGGCCTTGTCTCTTTTAATACTCATAAGCTTTGGCTGTGTAGTTGGATCTGGCAGCTCATTTCGAAACCTAAGGAAACATTGATGCAGTCAGTAGTAGTCACAAATTATAGGTGTTGGATCATAACTGTAAAAAATGCTTGTTCCAGTGAGACATTCAATTTGACACTAAGCTACTAACAAAAAAAGTCATATGGATGTATTCCAAGGGTGTCTACCTATACTTAGTTGCTACTTGTTACTACTCTTCAACCCTTCCTAATCCCTTTCTACTCCTTTACTAAAGTATGACCAAAGTCGTAATTTTGAGTCACCTAAGCCTGTATAATATAAGGGTAAAAGATTTAACGAAATGATGCATTGTCAATAGAGAGTAGCCAATGTAAGGAACCCACTTCATCCGACACAAAAATGTTGTAGGCTTCTTCAACCGATTTTCCATCCTCTCAACATTCAATAACGGAGCAGGGGTACGCCTTTCACCCATACGTGAACCTGAAGACCGTTCATGACCCTTTGTCCCCGAGCTCACTAACTGGGTCTTATGATGTGCTATTTTCTGTGATTCCTTCTGGTGCTGCCAATGTCTTTCTTCTGGCCTCTGCCTCTCCATCTCCTTTTTCTTCTGCATCCTTCTTTCTTCCTCTGTCTCAACCCTGCTTCCTGGAGGCCCATTTGATCTATTTGTAGGTACATGGGGCTTATGATGCTTAGAAAAAGTATGTTGATCACCTTCTGTATGATTCATAAGATGCCAAAATAATATCTCCAGTAGCATGCTTTTTATGATGAAAACTAAATAGTTAGACATAGCAATCTAGTGTATTCACTAAAATGCTACAAATCAAAGACTGCAATCCAAGCAAGAGTATAATACCATGTAATCAGATTGGTAGATGCCTGGGATGTAGAGATCTCCATTGCCTCCAAATTTGGACATGAAAATGCAATGCAAGCCAGCATAGTGGCATCTAGATCACTGGAAGAAGGAAAAAAACATCATACTAAGTGAATTGTGAGATCAGTGAAAAAGATGAGTTGTTTGTTGACTTTACAAGAAACTAAAGATATCTTCTTCTCAATCTAATATAGTTCAGCTCCCTCCACCCCTTACAAACCCTAATCGTGGACAACAGCGCCGGCGGCGGTAGCCTTCTAAACACCTCCCACAGGCATCCCGCCCTCAAGCCTCCCGATACCTCCTCGTCCTCATCAAATCCAAATTCTGGCAACAGAGTCGACGAATCTAGGCCAGACTCGCCACCGTCCGCGTTCAGCTGTTCCTCTTCCTTGGCGTCGAGATCGTCAAAGGAGAGAGCACGGGGGAGACGCGAGCGGGGCGGAGGAGGTGGAAGAGAAGAGACTGATTTCGGTGGACCCAACTGATTTAGGTGTGCATAGCTCATTTCCATTATTGTTGTTTATGTGTGTAGGGGGGAGAACTGAGGTGAAGAGGAATGGGTTGTATGGTGAACTTTTATAGGTGGAGATGAGGGATGATTGAATGGTAATGTTTAATGTGGGGGTCTTTAATTTTCAGACTTTTCGATTGACTTCTCGAATTGAAACTCCATTCGATTGTTCATTTCTGCAGAAGGTGTAATTTATGGTTATATCTTTATTAGGCTATTCATTTAAAACAAGAATATGAAGGTACTCTATGTTTTTTTGTATGAGTCTGTTCAATTTTCAGCAGGCCCATCCTTTTGAGCTGGTGTGTGGAATTTAGGCCTTTTTGTGAGTATTTTCAATTAGTAATGTGGAATTTGGGTCTCACAACAACTTTAATATGAGTTTTTTTCCCTAGGCTTTGATTTAGAAATGTAATTGGAGTGCAACCATTACTTTTTACCTTTCTTTGGGTTGTGGTCAATTGCAACCATGTACAGTCAAACAAAAAGCTCATTAAATTAAATGTCATTAATTGCCCCTTTAATTCTACTTTATATATTTATAGATAGATACTAATCATTAAAAGCATTCGTCTTCCATAGGTGCGGCAAATCAATCTATCAGATTCAATAGAACTAGTTTAAATTGGGCGGTATTATTATTATTATTATTATTATTTAAGTTGTATTATCAATACTAAAAATAAGTAATTTTTTCAAAGTTAATGGATGTAATAATTTCTTAAATTATTTGAATGTCCTGTTGTGAATAATATCACAAATAAAGTGTTGGAATGGCAAGACATTCAAACAAGGAAAAATAACCTTGTTGCTTGGTGGGATTGGTTTGCTGTCTGTGAAAAGAAGAAGAACAATATCTATCTTTCAAAACTACTTACTGTCATGGCGATTGTTTACTTCACTTGGAAATTAAGGAATGTAGTGATCTTCAAAGGAGCAACTGTGAATGAGGATGAAGAAGTAAAGAAGATTATTCAAGCTTGTAAGTTCAGAATTTTACTTAAAATTCCCATGAGTGGAAGAAGAGGTAGTGCTATGAGAAGAAGGCTAAGAATCTGATTGTCTGATGTTGGTATTTGGAAGTCTGCTTGTTCTGTTTGCCCTTCAAGTTCATCAGGAGGAGTATGGCAGAGCCAAGTAGCAAGATTTAAAGACCTATGCTAGTTTTTCTTCCCTTGCCATCTTTTTCTGTGTTTTGTATTCGGATGTTTCTTTTATTGTTGTTTTGTCCCGTTTTGTTTCTGTCTATCATGTGTTTGGTTTTGATGTTCTGTTATTTCATGTTTCTGGCTCTTTGTTCTGTTTCTGTGCCTTAGTTCCTTGTGTTGTATTTGGTTGGTGTTTGCTTGTTTTTTTTTCCTAGCTTTGGTTTGATCTTGTATTTTGGTGGTTTTGTTTGTTTTCGTATTGGTGATTGTAAATAGGACGTTGGGCCTTTTTTCCAACCATCTATAAAATTTTACCATTTGGCAAAATTTCTTAAATTATTTTAGAAAATAAGTAGCACTGGACTATTGTATCTCATTTATTTTCAAAATATATTTTAATTTTGTTATTATAAATTTTATTATCATGTAATAATCATTCATAAAAAATGAAGTATTAATGAAAGATAATAAAATATTATGCATTCATAAATTATTCTAGTATAAAAGATGAAAAAAATATTACGATAAGGCTTGTAATTAACCATCTATTTCAAAATATATTTTAATTTTGTTATTATAAATTTTATTATCATGTAATAATCATTCATAAAAAATGAAGTATTAATGAAAGATAATAAAATATTATGCATTCATAAATTATTCTAGTATAAAAGATGAAAAAAATATTACGATAAGGCTTGTAATTAACCATCTATTTCCAAAACTAAATATCTCAATCAAAAGCATATAGTTTATATATATTATTATATTTCCATAATTAAAAATACCAAATAATAAAGGCAGAAAATTTTAGGCACCACCAAAAAGTAGTTTAATGAGGGATTATCAACTACATTTGGAAATATGCAATGGATAATATTTCAATTTAGTTACTATGAAAATATGTTTATATGAATGTATTCTAACATTCCTGAAATATAAGACTAGGATCCGGAAGTTAGAGTCGCTAAAAGTAAACTTTATACAAAACAAAGGTGAAAACGTGCTATAAGTATAATGGTTTATGACCATGTCAATATATTTTATGAAACATATTATTGGTATGCATAATCTTTTTTTTAAGTCGTTCAAAGCACGGAGAGTAATCTACTATATATCTACTAAACCAAAACCTTATGTGTCGTCACCACGTTTGATTTGCCTATATGTCATCACTCATCTAACCATCATCCACTACATCATCCAACTATTAGGAAAAAATAAACAAGGATTATCAACTAAAAGAGTTGCAAAAAGTTCTGAAAGGATACAAAAAAATAAAAAAATTATTTTCCATGTATAGAATAAGATAAGTTTTGATTATAATAAGTAATCACAATCAATAAGATAAGTTTTTATTATAGAATCTCAATTTATATGCGTAGGGAGTTTTTAACCCTTTATTTTCTTAACTAATTTTGAATAGATAGAAAGTCTATTTTTCATATATCTTATTTGATGGTGTGAGTAAATATATATCAACTAATCTTGCTATATCATCTTAAAACACTTATTGTTTTTACAAATCTTCTCTATAATTTTTCTACATATTGAAGCTATATATTATTTTTACAATCAAGTCCCCAAATTGCTTGAAACCGTAGATTTCTATCAAGAATTTATAAAATATTATTGAAGAGATTCTCTCGAAGTCGATCAAGATAAATCCAGTGTTTATGTTGTAGTAGTTTACTTACCAATTTCCATAACTAATGTATTTCATAGAGTCTATTGAAAGTCATTTAAATCCAATTTATACGAAGTAAAGAGCATATAGTATGTTGTATTTATCAATTGCATTGTTTATATATGTATTATATTATGATATATATATGCTCTTTCATAATGTATTTTTATCTTCAAACGACAACTCTATAAAATAAATAACCCACTTTAACATAATTGTAAACCAAATTTCATATGGGCCTAATCTTCACAACGTATTTGTTAAATATAATTTATCATTATTAATATTATTTTTTAAAGTACTTATTGGTCGAAGTTAATATAGTTTGATCATCTTCACAAGTTAGGGTTTTGTTAACTTTACAACTTAAGTTCATGTACAAAACTATCTGAACTGATTTGTGCTGCCAAACTTATTATCTAGGATGAGCTCTAATAACGAATAGATTCTATTTTGAAGCATTAGACATGACTTTAAAAGATATTCTATGGGCTACAAATCCCCTTGGTTCAGTATAACCTTTTGGAGGAAAAGTCATAGTATTTGATGAAGACTTTAGGCAAATCCTACCCGTTATCACAAAAGGAAGCAAGCAAGATATTATTTTTGCCACCATTAAGTCCTCTTATTTGTGGGAATATTGCAAAATTCTTAATTTGACAAGAAATATGAGGATTCAACAAGATACATTTGATTATGATATCCAAGAAGCAAATGAATTTTCTGAAAGGGTATTAAGCATCAGAGATGGTACTGTAGGTGGTGACAAGATGGAAAAGCACAAATACAAATTTTTGATGAACTATTGGTGAAGGATTATGACTTAGATATGATTCCAGTAGTTATTAAGTTTGTTTATCTCTCTCTTTTGGACAATCAATTGTCTCCAAAATACTTTGAAGAACGAACAATTCTTGCACCAACACATGAAGAGGTAGATAGAGTTAATAACTATATATTGTCTTTGTTACCAGGTAATGAGAAAGTCTATCTCAGTTCGGATAGCCTTTGCAAAACAAGTTTTATTACAGACAATGATGCAAGTGTTTATACTTCTGACTACTTAAAAAGTATTAGATGTTTTGGTGTCCCAAATCATGTATTAAAAACTAAGGTTAAGGTCCCTATTATGCTTCTTTGAAATATTGACCAGTCTTTAAGTTTATGCAATTGGACAAGATTGATAACCACGCAACTCGGCATTCATGTCATACAAGGAAGAATTACTTTAACTACAATATTAGACATACAGTTTTGAATCCTCGCATGATTATGTCACCGTCAGACACTTCATACCCGTTCAAGTTTCAACGAAGACAATTTCTCTTGAGTGTCTGTTTTGCTATGACGATAAACAATAGCTAGGGTCAATCTCTTACAAATGTCAGTTTGTATCTTCCACGTCCTGTTTTCACTTATGATCAGTTTTATGTTGCATCACTCATGATCAGTTTTATGCTGCATCATCAAGAGTTACTAGCAAGAAAGGTTTGAAGATTTTGATATGGGACAAAAACAAAAAAAGATCTAATACTACTACCAATGCAGTATACAACCAAGTCTTTCATAATTTGTAGCAATTTTGAACATCTTACGAGATTTTATGTTTAGGGTTTTATTTCCATGTATAGATAAATATTTTGATTATGTTTTATCGTTGTAATAGTATAGATGTTAGGGATGTGACTGTCCACATTTCAAAACTACTTAGCAAATTTGACTATTAATAAAGTCATTGAGAGTTTTGCCTCTCTTTCAATAATGTATTTTGTTAATCTCTTCAATATTTTATAATCAATTAGTCTTTTTTCACATTAGCAATCATCTATTTTTATAGTCACTACCTACATATTTCTATATCAATTAAATATATAACTTTTATATACTTTTTTTTTTAAATGTAAAAAAAAACAAATCCCGTGCAAGGCACGGGTACTACACTAGTTTTAATAAATTACAAAAGTTAATTCATACCTAAATTAGAAAAATTACCACACAACTACCTAAATTAAAAAAATATACAAACTTACCCTAAATAAAATTTGAGAAGAACGGAGTGTCATGGGTGCCGCAAATCAAGTTTGACCTCCACTCCTACCATTTTCTCTATTTTGTTTGGGGTTCGTTTTCCACAATACCGATGGCGAAGTGTTCGTTTGGTTGTGAAGTAAATTTCCATGATTTTAAATTACTTGAGAAGTGATATCAAATATATGTGTTTGGTTGGCCTTTTTGTTTTTGAAAAATGCAGATATTTAATTCATGGGATTTTCAATTCCTACAAAATATAGAAAGTGCAATCACCTAGGGAGGGGTATGTAAGATTTTATTCCCCCATATTTCCCATGATTTAAATTTTAACCAAACATAATTTACCAATTCCTATGAATTTAAATTCTCATGTTTTGATTTCACATGAAGTAACTTCCTAGGAATTACACTTCCCGCATTCAACCAAACAAGCACTAAGTGCCCATCGGTGCGGCAAATCAATCTATCAGATTCAATAGAACTAGTTTAAATTGGGTATCATGTATCGGTATTATTATTATTTAAGTTGTATTATCAATACTAAAAATAAGTAATTTTTTCAAAGTTAATGGATGTAATATTTTCTTAAATTATTTTAGAAAATAAGTAGCACTGGACTATTGTATCTAATTTATTTTCAAAATATATTTTAATTTTGTTATTATAAATTTTATTATCATGTAATAATCATTCATAAAAATGAAGTATTAATGAAAAATAATAAAATATTATGCATTCATAAATTATTCTAGTATAAAAGATGGAAAAAATATTACGATAAGGCTTGTAATTAACCATCAATTTTTACATAATATTTACAATGATTAAAAATAAATAGAAAATGAGGGAAGAGAATAGGACACGTGTCAAACACAAAGAGTGCCATATAACATTTCAAGATGGGTAGGACTTAGAGCATCTTTAATGATGGTACTTAGAATATCTTAGGGGATTATAAAAAAGAAAATTAAAAAGTAATGTCAGATTTTTTTGTAAATTAAGATAAATTTTAGAGAAGGGTATCAAGTAAATGGTACTGCTTTATTGATTTATTCATAAAATTAAACTTTTTTTTTACTTTTGATTTTTTAAAATATCTTTGATACCCAATTTCATTCCCACCATTATAGATGCTCTTAAGAGAGTTGAGACATGATGAACTTACACTTGTGACGTGTTGGACACTGGCCCACATGTAAGCTTCCACCTCTATGCTTTTGACAAATATCTGTATATGATGTAATAGGAATTGAGGGGTAGAATTGGCAAAGAAATATGTTAATGTTCCTAAGGCTACTCTCACTTTTATTATACTTTAGATATAGATATAGATAGATATAGATTACATATTTAGATATACTTATTAGGCAAAAGCTTATACACATTTTTATTTTCATATTTAACTTGAGCGACTGTTCTTACCTAATTCAACTACAATATATATATATATATCTATATATTTAAGAATAAGAAGAGATGAGGTATAAGAAAATAGACGATTGGACCCAAATATGCATAAGCCAGCTTACTTCGCAAATAATTAATGTATTTTATTTATTCTTCATTAATTATCACATAGTTGAAATACTTATATAAAAATGATTGAGTGTACTTAACATTAGCATTATAAGTATTAAAAATCTATTTTTCAATGACAATCAAATTTATTTTTGACAATCGTATGCATACATGCATTACCCCTTATTTTAGAAAAATATAAATAGTTTATTCAAATTTGTGTGATAATTGTCGTTGAAGAAAAACAAGAAATATTAAGTGAATAAAATGCTTCCAAGAACAATTTTAGAAGTACTAAAAAGTAATATATATATAATATACACAATTATAACATGTTTACAAAATAAATCTTTTATGGATATAGGACGTTTCTTTTGAAGTGAACAAAAAAAAAATCTTATCAAAAAAATCAAATACCATTAACTAAAGCAAAAATAATATTGTCACGTATCATTCAGTTCATAGTGTCACATCACCTAGCTCATTGTAAGAGAACTTATTGATTGTTTTATTTTATGGGTCTCTCACCTACAAAAAATAATATTTAAATAATGTATTAGATTTTATTAATTAAGGATATCGAAACAGATTTTATTTGTTAGATCTTTGGGTTTTATACTGCATAGTAATCTATAATTCAAATTCAATCAATTATAACAAATCTATACAATAAAATATACTTGAATTGGGTTGTTGATTTAATACAAGCAATTTCTTTCAATTTTACTTTTGATTATTTTTCTACTATTCTCACAAATTAAAATAGATATGAAAAATAAAGATTTGCTGGAACTAATACTCCTTAGTACTATTAGTGCATTTAGTTTATATAGTAGTCATTATAAACTTTATTTTTAATCTCTTGGAGTTCTCAAAACGCAACTACACCCTCAACAATACCGACACCCATAATTGTTCATTACTAGATATCAGGGACGGACGCAGGATTGTAATTCAATGGGGATTAAAATATTAAAGAGTAAAATATTATCGTCTATCTTATACAAAATTCTAAACCGTAATTTTTAATTCTACCATCTATTTTACACAAACAATCTCAATTTCAAACAACAAACTCTATATCCAAACTTCAAATGAAATTTTACTCAAAATTGACCAAAAATTATACAAATTAAACAAATTTTATCATTACAGACTACTTTCAATCTCAACAAATTTGTATAAAAATTAATTTGTAAAATTTATAAATTCATAAACCCTAAATTTTGAAAGTTTTAACACAAATAATGATAAATATAGTGAAAATATTACATATCTTATTAAAAAATTGTGTACAAATTTGGATCATTTTAGTATTTTTGAGAATTATACATAATAAATCCTATGTAAAAAATATTTTTAAAATTGGAAAACTATAAAAACTAGTTTGAAATTTTTAAAAAAATATTTTGGGGATTTTAAAAAAAAAAACTTTGTACGAGGGAAAAGAAATCCTATATAAACTTTTAAATTATTTTTTTTCTAAATTTCAATGGGGGCACTAGACCCACCTGCGTCCGCCCCTGCTAGCTATTGACGTGTAATAAATTAAAGATGTTGGTTTACCATTACTTTTAAAACTATGTTTTAAATTATAATAAAAAAAGTTTATATGTAATACTAAGTTTGGAAAATTGTTCTTGGATCCCTAACTCCACCAGTGGATAAACTGAGGATGTACCGGCTACTTTGATCCACAAAATCGGAGGATTATATATATTTGTATATATTGCCTCTTTTTATTTCACTTTTATTATCTTGACACTGTGGTCTAACTTTTGTCATTTTCTGAAAAAGAAAATATCCTTTTTATTTGTATCATGCATGGAGAGAGGAGAGAGAAAGAATCATCTTTGTATTACATTGTGTATAGTCAATTAAAAATAAATAGGTAACGGTAACTTGCACGTACTATGTAATTAATTTAAATGTCTATATAAAGAGCTAGGAATAGCAATGTTATCATATATATATATACTCATCCATATATACATCATAAATTCATAATCAAATAAGAAGTTAGCCCCTAGCTAGGTATCTAGCAAGGATGGGGGATGAGATCGAACGGTTGGTGGCGGAGAGGATCATAGGAGATCTTGTGGATCCCTTTAACCCCATGATTTCTATGAGAGTCGTTTACAATAACACCCGAATCACCAATGGCTCCGATCTTCGCCCTTCTCAAGTCGCTCACAAGCCTGTCGTTGAAATTGGAGGAAACGACTTCAGAAACTTTTATACCTTGGTACATGCATATATAATTACTCATTCATACATATACATATTCTTAATTTCAGATTAATATATATTGAGCGTGCGCAATCATGTTAATTATCCGAAAGCCTATCAATAAGATATTAGCTAGAGATGTCGAACGTATATTTTGGATACGTATGATCGTACAACTCAAATGATCAAGCTATGAGATATATATATATATATATATATATATATATATATATATATATCCTTTTTAATTTATTGTGAATGATCAAACCTAGCTTTCGTTTAAACTGAACTTGTCACGACTAGATTGAGAGGAAGATCATTTGATTCGAGTTCATGTATTTAAATTTCTTTGGAATTCTCTGATTTGAGTGCGCGCATTAATATATCCCTAATATTCTCATGTGCTTTTTTTGTAACGTACTATGGTTTTATGACAATCTGAAATATTATTACCATTTCCAAAATGACAGAGAACATTGGTCATCGGTGGATGGATGAATTAAGGGTTTGTTTGAATTCTTAATATAATAATATTATATGCAGAATCCAAACAAACTCTAATATATATTCAATTTGTCATATACAGTATATGTATTGATCTTGTGCTATAAAAAGTTAAATATATATATTTGATGCAGGTAATGGTGGATCTGGATGCTCCTAGTCCAAGCAACCCTCACATGAAGGAGTACTTGCACTGGTAATCTGCAAAATCAACTAATGGTAATTTTAATTAATTTTTTTTTATCGATCAGGCAATAATATGTATTTCTTTTCGTTTGATCGATGTAGGTTGGTGACTGATATTCCGGCAACAACGCGTGCAACTTTCGGTGAATACTTATAATCACCCAAAGATTTGTCAAAATAAACACTAGCTCTAATTAAACTCATCCCCTATAATTAGAATCATGCCATGCATATATATAAAGTGATCGACTTCTAGTAATTTTTCTTTTCATACATGTAATGTAAAAAAATGACATTTATTTTCAAATAAATGCAAGACAAACGAGCGAGAAAAAGTATATCTAATTAAATCTTTTGTGTCTTAATTAATTAGAGTACGTTAAATTGTATGCTCCTAACTGTTCAACAATAAGTGTGTAACATTAATTTCTTATTTTTTAGGTTTAATTGGTAGATCAATTTTTGTAAGGATCTATATCTTACTAATACAGTAATACATATGTAAATACGATTTAAACTAACGGGATGCATATATATGATTTATATGGTTTTACATATTTCAAGTACATGCATGAAGAATAATTAAAATAATGATAACGCAGGGACCGAAATAGTGGAGTATGAAGGTCCAAGGCCGGCGGTGGGGATCCACCGCATCGTGCTGGCGTTGTTCCGACAACTGGATGGCAGGGGGGGCATGCTCGGGCCCGGGCGCCGCCACAACTTCAACACCCGCGAGTTTGCTGCCGTCTTTAACCTCGGCTTGCCCGTCGCCGCTGTCTACTTCAACTGCCAAAGGGAAAGGGGACACGGCGGGCGAAGGCTCGAGTGTTAGATTTAAAGTCAAAAGGGTACATTTAGAAGCAAAATAGTCAATAAAAATATTTTAATAAAAGTTCTTATAATCCACTTTTATTTAAATGTTTAAAAACCTATAATGATCGATATATAGAGCTGATTAAAATTCAAGTGTTTAAACGACATTTGAGTATGAAAGATTGGATGAATGTGCTACTTTCTTCAGTTTATATGATACATTAAATGTATGGTGATTATTGGTATTTGTAATTTTGATGGCGATTAAATTAAAATATTTGGCATAGAATAATAATTGTACAGCATAAAACAATAATAAAGCAAGCCTATATAGTTCAAATAACCAAAATTATGGAGTACATATTAAGAGCTAGTAGAAAAAGATAAATCAACATGCATTGCAACTTTATAAAAAAACAAGATACATGTCGCTACTATACGTATTGTGAAGACTGAATTTATTTTAGAGGGTGTTAACGTACTTAAGTTACGAACCCAATTTATAAATTAGATAAATTCGATCATGTTGTAAATAAATACAATAAATTTAAGGGCTTCATATTGTCACACTTTTATTTTTGTTATACACACCCATGTATTAATGTCCATTGGGGATAGTTAGCTCCAAATCCTTCCGCTATCCATTGGGGATGGGTAGCTCCACTCTTCTTCTATCCATTGGGGATGGGTACCTCTATAGACTTATTATATATTTTAATTTTCATAGATATGATATTATATTTATATCTTTTATTTATGTATGTATTTTATTATGTACTTAAATACTTAATTAAATTAAACTAATTTTAATATGTACTTAAAGTTAACTAAATTTAACAATTTTAATATGTACTTAATACTATTTAACTGAATTAAAATAATTTTAGTATGTACTTATTTAATTTAAGCATGTACCAACTAAAATTAGAATGTAATATATTGACCGAACAACATGATATTTGTAAACTACTTAACTAATTTTATTATGTACCTAAAGTTACTTAACCAAATTTAACTAATTTTAGTATGTACATAAAGCTACTTAACTTAATTTAACTAATTTTATTATGTAATTAATAATATTTAACTAAAGTTAAATAATTTTAACAATACTTATTTAATTTAACTAATTTTATTATGTAATTAATAATATTTAACTAAAGTTAAATAATTTTAACAATACTTATTTAATTTAACTAATACTTTTGTTGCTACCAGTGTCCATTGGGCATGGGTAGTCATTTAGCTCCTGCCAATACCCATTGAAGATGGGTAGTGTTTTGAATCCCAAAAAAACAAAAAACGGAGGACAGTTTTGTCCATTCTTTAGCGGAAGAGATGGTATCGGTTCCCAATGGGCAGTGGAAGCTTGGTATCGGTTTCCATTGGGCAGTGGAAGCTCAATTCACTACGGATTCCGAATGGATAATCGTATATGGGTGAGAATAACGGAAAAAAATGGGTGAGAATACGAACCCCGTAAATTTATTCTTTTAAAAAAGAATCTTGGTTGGTTCATCTAGTGACCCGATCAAGAAAGTAAATCTACACGTGTTGAAGATGATTTTGTGAAATTACCCCTAATTTTGTGTGTGATTTTATATAATTTATACTTGTTGTAAGAAATTATTGAATTGATTGGAAAAATAAAAAAAAGAGTTGGACTCTGTAAATATAATATACATAAAAATGGAAGGTTGGTGTTACCCTCCCGATGAGGGAAACTCCCTTTCCCCCTTTTGTGGGGTTCTTCTCTAGCCTTGTGCTAGTTCGCCTGTACAGTTCTCCCCTCCGCTTCTCCCCTCTTGTACAGGTTTTCGCCGCCTCCTCGCACTGTTCTTGCTCTGCTCTTGTACAGTTCTCCCCTCCGCTTTCCCCTTCGCCTCTCCCCTCTTGTACAGGTTTTTGTGCTTCTCCCTTCTTGTACAGGTTTTCTACATCTCCCCTCCGTGCCGCCGCCGTGTGTACATGTTTTCGCCGCCTCCTTTGGTCGCCGAGATCCGCCGCCGCTCCGCCTACTCGGATTCCTCTCCGAGTTTCTGTCGATTTGTGGATTTGCTCCGGTCTCCATTGCCTCTTCAATTGCATGCAGATCCAGTTCCAGATCTGGTCGCCTCTGTCCGTCGCTTTCGTCAAGGCCGATTTGCAGATTCGTCGCCTTTGTCTTCTGGCTGATTGGGGTCTCAGTTTTGGGCGAATTTTGTTGGCTCAGTTGTTTCTATTTACAGGTTGGGTTTGATGGTTTTAGTTTTGATTAAGTTTTTTGAGTCTTTGAGTTTTGCTTGTGGTGGTTGTTTTCCTGCCTTTTGGATCCTTTTGGTCCTCCTTGTATATATTGGCTTTAGGTTTGTTGGCTCTGACGTCCTGGGGTCTCTTCTGCATCTTTCTGATGGATTCATTGCTTTTCTTGGAAGTAAATCTTTAAAACCAAATACTGTTATGAATCTGTTGGACGTAGTGACTTCAGGTTGGGGCTTGCAGTTTGCTTCTTTTGGTTGTTCCTTGTTTTTTTTTTGTTCCTTGCCTCTTTCTGGCAATGGTATTCCTGTATGTTGTCTATCTGATGCCTGCTGTCTGACATGTAATCCTTGCTCTTGTTGATTAATATATTTGCAGTTTTCGTAAAAAAAATATACATAAAAATGAGAACTAGTGGTATAGAACCGTAAGAACAAAATGCTCAGTGTATGTATTCTTCCATAAAAAACAAACAAAAGAATGAGAATTTAATTAAGTCCCTTCTCCGCCCATTACTCATGTTACCTTGTGCAAAAAGGGAGAATAATCATGGATTCTGTGTTTCTTTGAATGTAGAGGGGTCCAGGGTACTTAGCTGGCCAAGTGCCTTACGCAAACCCTAGCTCTTCACAAATTTGATTTGCAATAGGTTCATTGACTATTTGACACCTCCGATAAACGTCGTTTTTGTCCCAGTTGGTATAATAAGTTTAGATTTGTGTATAAACGGATGTTTCTTATTTTCTTTCAAATAAATAACATTTACACATGTATAAACGATGCTCAAACCTTAACCACAAGAAATTATTCTATTATAGCTAGTCTACTTTTATCTCATCGGATAGTAATTTTAATTAAGATAATAATAACTCCCTAATACCCCTTCAAGTTGGAGCGTGGATGTCATTAACGCCCAACTTACTTCGAGAGCTTTTGTCAAGATGTTAGCTGGTTGGTAGGAAGTATGTATATAAGATAAGTCAATAGTCACATTTTGAACTTCATTCTGAACAAGATGACAACCAACTTCTATGTGCTTTGTTCTCTCGTGGAATACATGTTTCTTCGCAATGTGCAAAGCAGATTGACTGTAACAATACAATAAAGTTGGTCTTTACGAGTGAATTCCCAATGATTTGAGTAGACCAGTAAGCCATTTCACTTCACATGTCATTGACACCATAGCTCTATACTCGCTTCCGCAGACGAGTGTGAGATAGTTTGTTGCTTCTTGGTCTTCCAAGAAACTAGAGAGTCATCAAGAAACACACAGTAGGCGGTTAAAGAGCGACTACTAAGGGGACAACTAGCACAATCTACATCACAATAAGCATGTAGCTGAAGGTCACTGGTTGAACACCAAGCAACCCACACTCGGCCATTATGTCTAGTGTGTATTTGAGTTGTGAAATCAAAATACCAGTGTTATTGTGTGACACCTCTATCCCTAGAAAATACTTGAGCTTTCCCAAGTCCTTCATATAAAAACACTGACTCAAATAGTCCTTGAACTGAAGTATTTGCTGAGAGTTGTTATCGAAAATGACCAAATCATCAACATATACAAGCACATTGAGACGAATTCCTTTTTTTTTCTATATACAAACAAGGAATAGTCCGAATAAGATTTACAAACAAATATTGTTTTGAGGCGGTTGATAACTTTTCAAACCAGCATCTGGGCGCTTGTTTCAATCCATATAGAGATTTCCTGAGCTTGCAGACTTTGCCATGCAATGTATTGAATCTGGATGGGAGTTTCATATACACCTCCTCTGCTAGGTCACCTTGAAGGAATGCATTAAGCACATTCATTTGATAGAGCTCCCATCCAAGTGTGGTTGCCACTGCAAGACAAGTTCGCACAATGACCAATTTCACTGTTGGCACAAATGTTTCTTTGTAATCAATTCCTTCAATCTGGCGGTTTCCATGAATAACAAGCCTTGCCTTGTATCTTTCAACACTCCCATTAGCATTGTACTTAATCTTGTAAATCCATTTGCATCCAATGGCTTTCCTTCCTAAAGGAAGATCAACAACATACCATGTTTCAGTTTTTCAAGAGCATCAATCTCCTTTTTCATGGCTTCACGCCATTGATAATCTTTTACAGCTTCTGCAAATGTGTCAGGCTCCTATGTAGTTGCAATGGCTGCCAAAAAAGCAGAGTGGTGTGCGGACAACTTATCACAATTTACAAAGTGAGCGATATGATAACATGTACCTGAGGAATGCGATTGTTGTGCGGGTGTGAGCAAGGGGATAAGGTGAGTTTTATTTGTCACGAAGTCACACAAACGTGTCGATGGTTGTTTAATTCGGTGCCAACGACCTAGTTCATCTTGTCCGAACTCAAATGTTTCACCTGAGATAATTTTTGTCGAAGCACTTGGTGAGACATCAGAAGCTATCATAGGATTGGTTACGGGAACAAAACCCTGGTGTTGCTCACTGACATCTCTTGGTACAGAGACAACAATTTCTTAATCGCAATAGCAATCTGGATTTAGATCGACCTCGTGAGCTCTCTCAGATGTCTCCAAAATTGTGAGAGAAAAGGGAAATTTTGAGTTTAAGCATATCAATAAGAGGAGGAAAAGAAACTTACAAGGATTCCCCTAATAACGGCAAGCGAGCTGGGAAGAGCCTAACTTTAGAATTGGGCGGCCCCGCCATCCGAATTGTAGTTTGGAGAAGCGTTTTCCACGACGGACCAGGCCCAAGTCCCCTAGAAGGGGCGCCGGAGAGGGTGAGAGCCCCGTCATGCCCGGACCCTATTGCACCACGAGGCGATGTCGGCGAGTCGGGTTGTTTGCATTTAGATAGACCATATTTGATCTGATGCATTCGCGGTCCATTGCTAATTGAAAATTCTTGTTTAATATCGTCCCGTAGATCACACACATTGTCCTTGTGTGTAATATTGGAACGAAGGGTTATCTCGATGGTATTAAACATCCATGAGACAATCATCGAATGCACCATCCACCAATCTTCGATGTGCGGTGATTCATGCTCTGGCTGCTTATGCGTACCGTCTATAAATCCATACTTTATCTTGGCTCGGACTGCAGTTCGAATGGCACAAGTCCACTCCTCATAACTGTCTCCTTTTAGTTGCACCTACGTGATGATATTCCCAGGATTGTCATGGGACGTGAGCATGTAGGGTGAACTCTTCGTTGTCGCCTCATCATCAGTTGTCGGTGGAGCCATTGATAAATTCGATCAATAAAAAGTGCACCGATGTTGACGAATCTGTTATGAGCTCTTTGGCTCTAATACCATAATAAGTTTAGATTTGTGTGTAAGTCGTTGTTTCTTATTCTCTTTTAAGTAAGCAACATTTACATATGTGTATATATATAAACGATGCTCAAACCTTAACCACAAGAAATAGTTCTATTATAGCTAATCTATATTTATCTCATCCAATAACAATTTTAGTTAACCTAATAATAACTCCCTAATATGGTAAAGTGACCAATTTCTTGTCCAAATACGAGTCTTTCCAACTTAGCTGACAAACATAATACTAGTTATGTGATCACGAGTTCGAATATTCTACTCCCGTTGTAATGTCCCAATATCTCGCATGGACAAAAAAACTCCTCTAGGTATATCTTAATAATTTTTTTATTATTATTTTTTTGATAAGGAAAGAATTCGGCTTACCCGACATAACAATGTTGGGTAATCGAGAGGCCGATAAATCGGCGTCGGATAAAACCGGAGAGAGAAGTAACAACTAATCAAGCAAGAAAATAACAACAAAGCAATTAAATAACCAAAACGAACTAGGGAGAGAGGTGAGCCAAGCACGATCGAAGGAAAGCGCCACCGGAAAATGGGTCACACAAGATCAACCTGTAGAAGTGTTGAATGGACCACCATGACGTTGCCCCCACCTAAATGGGTCAGACAAGATCAACCTGTAGAAGTGTTGAATGGACCACTATCAACCTATATAGTTCAACTCCATAATTACATCGAAAAATTGACACCCAAGCTTGAATCAAAGGGCCCACCATGACGTTTCTCTTATATAATGGGATTTTGGGGTTGTTCAAACACCTAAGATCAGCACCACATCGAAAATAGTGCTTCCTTAATATTAGTCGACCAAGGTTGCACAACAAGCCGTTTGAAGTAAAATAGTGGTCAGTACAAAATTGTTATTGAGGTTTTGTTTGATAATAGATAATACAAAACCTTAATTTTGGGTTGAAAAATAGGCCACAAGCATGGGCCGAGTCTAATTGTAATTGATTTGGGTCAATGTAGGCACTAACAAGCTTTTGAAATTTAAATTGGGTGTAAAAGCCTAAAGATCAAAATTGGGTTGAAACCCCTTCTTTACAGACAGAGTAATTCACACGCCAAGGTGAAAGACCAAACTTTTTCCCTTTTTATTTTATTATCTCTGACTTGGAGAAGAAGCCAAATTATGGGAGAGGTTTAGGGTTTAGGATTTAGCATTTAGGATTTAGGGTAGAGCGTGGTGATGAGTAGGTAAATTTTAACATGATTCTAGCATAAGCGACTGTTCACTTTATAAAATATAAGTAGATCATCAGCAAATGTTACATGAGCGCCTATGCGCATGTTCGTGTAAGGCCCCTAGTCTATTGGCTCACGGACTTTCATTATTAAAGTTGAGACATAATTATGCCTAATATATAAGGTTGATGGGCTATTCTACCTATTGCCAATTAATTTTAGAATAGAACCTCAATGAACTTACGTACTGGGTTTATTTGCACCTATACACACGTATATACACGAAACCCCTAGTTTATCGGCCCACGGACATTCACGCTACACAAACATGATTGTTACTAAATAAGAAAGAAGAAAATTAAGCTAGCTTTATGCTGAAGTCCAACACAGATTAAATTATTTGTTCGATAGGTCAGGTATACTACAATAAATTTGAACTTATATACTATCATTCATATCAAAGAAAGTTAAGCTAGCTTTATGTTGAAGTTCATCATTATATACATACTTGTAATATTATTGTAGTAGCAAATTTCTGTCACTACAATTAATCCAGATAAAGTGATGAATGATCCCTTGAAGCGCCTTCATGCGAATTGAATCTGATGTAAACCTGAAAAATTGAGATTGGGCGCCCTCAAAGACTCTCTGGTGCCTAAGTCAGTAAGGAGGCAGGAAGAGGAATAGAGAACGTTGAATTGAATGAGACAGAATAAGATTAGGGTTCTCTTTAAACAATTTATACATTTTCTTTTAATAATCAATTTAATTACATCATGGACCTCCATAATAATCCTTGAGCCCATTAAGTATGTTGGCTGCACATTTAAGTAGGGATAATAAAGAATAGATAGTAAAATATTAAAATAATATTTTTAACTCCACAAATGCCCCTCGGACTTTCGAGGCTAGTTTAGGGTTGGACGCCCGAAGAAATTACTCCAAGTACCTATTTTAGACCCTTGGAAATCGCCCAAGAGTTCGCCAAATAGTCTCCTAGGGTTGAAATTGCTCGGGTAGGCGAGCGTGCGACAACGTCGATTTTGCACGGCTGTGCATTTTAACGCATGGCCCGTGCATTGCTCTCGAACAGACGATGTACATTTAAAAGAAAAGGAAACGCACGGCCGTGCATTACGTGGTTTTCTCAAGAAATTGCACACGACTGTGTTGTTGGCCGCACGGCCCGTGCGTTGGCTACGACATGGATTTTTATTTTTTACCTGAGGAAAACGCACGGCCGTGCGGTCCGCACGGCCCGTGCACTGGCTACAACATTCAATCAATTTCTGTTGAAGGAGAATGCACGATCGTGCATTCGAATGCACGGCCCGTGCGTTCGAATGCACGGCCCGTGCGTTCGAATGCACGGCCCGTGCGTTTGCTACAACCTAGCGATTAATTTTACACAGATGAAAGAAAATTTTTACCGAGTCTTGTTATATAGCCATATGTGAAGAGGCACGATCTCACGCGTTTGCCCCGGTGACCTTGTCGCATGTGATGCATGACCGGTGTGGTGATTTTGACAGCTCGTGACCAGGGTACATAACCGATGCAATGGTTTTGACAGCTTGTGTCCAAGGTGCATAACCGATGCAATGGTTTTGACAGCTTGTGTCCAGGGTGCATAACTGATTCAATGGTTTTGACAGCTTGTGTCCATGGTGCATAACCGATGCAACGGTTTTGACAACTTGTGTCCAAGGTGCATAACCGATGCAATGGTTTTGACAGCTTGTGTCCAAGGTGTATAACCAATGCAATGGTTTTGATAGCTTGTGTATAGATTGGCCCGCAGGTGGGTTAATGCAAATAACAATCTCGTGAGAATGGACAAACAAATGGCATTATAATTGTCAATACGTATAACAAAATTATGAAAATAAAAATCCAGGGGCCTCATCAAAACCTCTTTGTAGGAAAACCACGTGGGAGAAAACCGTACAAAGAGGAAAAAGAGTGCCCCCTACTAATGTTTGTGCTACCAAATGTAAAGCTTGTAGAAATTGAAAGCGTTTCATGCACGCGGGACCTTATTCTCGGATGCACCTTCTAACTTGTAGAGTTTGTCGTCCAGGACGGATTCCGGCTTGTCCTTCGCCTTGTAACTTGGTGGACCTGTCTCGATCGTGTAAGTTGTTGCATTTGTTCCTTCCACTCCTAGACAGTGTCGGGCTGTCTTTTGATCTCCTTGGACACGAATGGTCCTTCCCTTGAAGGGGAAGACCACGACCTGATGCAATGTAGAATGCACCGCTTCCATGGTATGCAACCACGGTTTCCCAAGTATAGCGTTGTATGATGAGGGCACATTCACCATCAGGAAATCTATTGTAACAGGCTTTTCTCCCACTTTGACAACCTCCCTCGGCATTCCCAGGGGCCAGACGGGAAACAAGCCAAGTTCCAACAATTGTGTAGAGACAGGAATCAATCTTCTTGACTTTTTCCTAATTTTTTGAACATCTCAAAATACATAATATCAACCGAGTTACAAGAATCAATTAATACTCGACGTACCTCAAAATTACCCAGCCCCACGGTAAGGACTAGAGGATCGTTGTGAGGAAGTTGTATGCCCTCCAAATCAGCTTGGGAGAAAGACAGGTCCAATATCCCTTCAGTGCAATGTTTCTTATTGCTATCCTCCTCGGCTTTCAACACCTCCAGAACATGCCAGCTCTTCATGTAGCTATGCATGCTGGCGCTACTCTGCCTTACTCACGCCTCGATCATGTGGATCACATGCTTCTGAGGCACAGATGCCTTTGGCCCACATAGATCCGAGGGGCCCTTCTCGGTTCGGGTCCCTTTGGTTGTCGCTCCCTGAACCAGGAATTCTTGCAGATGCCCCTTTTCCACCATTTGCTCTAGGAAACTCTTATAGGCATTGCTCTCTGTGGTCAGATGCCCCCTTTCCTTATGATAGCGGCAGAACTTAGACTGGTCTCTTTCTCCCTGATCAGATCTCATTGGGGCTGGCCACCTAAAGAACGGCTTATCCTTTATCTGGTTAAGAATTTTGTAGATCGGAATTTTGAAGATCGAATGGATTGCATGCATGTCCGAGTGCAAACCTTTGTCTCTGCCCCTACCATCCGTCGAGTTTGGGCCCCCATGCCTGCGGGGTGACGAACGTGATCTCCTTTCGCAAGAGGACTTCAAATCCTCCTCTAGCTTGATGCACTGTCTCAACCTCTCCTGCAACTCGGACATACTTGAAGGTTGTCTCAAAGTCAGGCTTTCCCTCAATTTACTACCATGGGCCAATGCCAATCTGAAAGCCCCAACAGCCACTCTTTCCTCACAGTTATCAATGTCTGCGTAGCACTCCATGAACCTAGATGAAAACTGTCTCAGCCCTTCATCTCTCCACATTTTCAGAGCAGACAATGACTCAACTTGATGTGATCACGGATCCCATCGAGAACCTCACAAAAGACGAGATCGTCCAAAGACCGGTGGAGCCTCATGCACACGTCCAACCTTGTCACCATGAAGATCAAACAAGCCATGCAAGGACGTGAGGACTATTTGGAAGATATTTGAATTGTGTTTGTTGTTTTGTTATTTTTCCTTTCGTTAATTAACTAGGTAGTTAGCTAGTTAGTTGTTAAGTTAGTGGCCTACGTAGTGCTAGGCTTAGTTATTAAGTTAGTGGCCTACGTAGTGCTAGTGGTTAGTTAGTGGCTTATTAGTTGATTTTCTTTATTTTGTATTTGGCACCTATATAATGGTGGCCATGCATTGTATGTTTCTTAAGCTTGATTTGGAGTATAAACACGAGAGTTTGTTTCACCTTAAGCTTCATGACGATGGTTTCCGAGGTGGTACCTATCCTCGAATCCTTAGTCTTGGTTCAGTGAGTCGTATCCGAAACACCCTTTGGTGTGTCATATCCGAAACACCCTTTGGTGTGTCATATCCGAAGGTGGTTGGGTGATCATGGTGTGTCGTATCCATGAGTGTTCAACCTTGTCTCAAGGTTCTTGGTGAGTCGCATCCAAGGGTCGAGAGACACTTATCCCAAACTCTTCATGAACCTCTTCATGAGAGTTATATCCATTTCCCGTTTTGAGTCAAATCTCCATCAAGCTATTTTTTAGAGTCACAATCAAATACATCAAATGTCCTATCTTTGAGAGCTTAGCCAAGAAGTTGCTAAACCAAAGTCTTGGCGCCCTTCGTCTTGTACCGCACGGATCTTGGCATGTGCTTATGCACAACATTTGGTATTAGAGCCATTCAAGGCGAAGGGGACGTTCGTGGTTCTTGAAGGAGTGCCGAGTCGACGCCTAGGAGACGCTT
Source organism: Rheum nobile (assembly GCA_027886185.1). NCBI lineage: Eukaryota > Viridiplantae > Streptophyta > Magnoliopsida > Caryophyllales > Polygonaceae > Rheum > Rheum nobile. The sequence goes on along the minus strand of WOAB01000531.1, from coordinate 6,291,766 downwards.
GGTTTGCTGCCGTCGCCGCAGCCAACATCGTCTTGATCTAGGAGGCCTCGGAAGCTTACTTGTGCGGAGGTTCTATCCATGAGGAGACCCAAGGAAGGAAGGGCCAGTCAAGGAGAGAAAGGGCCAGACCATGGCTAAGGAAAGGCACTAGCTTACGGTTAACCCAAACCCACCCACCTTAGCCTCTATCACTACGTCTAAACACATCACCACCCACCATCTCCCACACTAGCCCACGTCCAAAGCCTTATTCCTACTTAATTAATTAGTATTAATTAGTTGGGTATGGAATACAAAAAAAAAAAGAGAGAAGAGAGAAAATAGGCTTGCTGTTTAGTGGCTCCATCCGAATACCCAAGATCTTCCTAGATCTTTTCCTAACAGCCCCAACCAATTTCCCCTATTTTCTCTCCTTTCAAATTCGGCAGTAAGCCTCCCACACACCCACTAAACAACCTTCACTTCCCCACCCCAACCGAACCCTTGATTTGTGGAGGCAAGTTGATGGATCCCTACAAAGTATTCCCCTCCAACAAATCAAACTATCCCACGTCCCCAACCCTCCCTAAAGCTGCTGCTCCCAGCTAATTAATCAGCCCTCACCCAACTCTCACACCAAGCTGCTTCACGTCCACCAAAGATCCAATCTGGCGACGCCGAGTGCAACACTCCGACGTTCCTTCACGACGACCGCCACCACCTTGTCGTCAACTCCACCGCAGCAAACGAAGAGCGTCAACATGATTGATATTGTGAGGGGAATCAACAAAGATTCGAGGTCGAATCTTCCTCAAGGAAAGAAGGATGATGTGATCACGGATCCCATCGAGAACCTCACAAAAGATGAGATCGTCCAAAGACCGATGGAGCCTCATGCACACGTCCAACCTTGTCACCATGAAGATCAAACAAGCCATGCAAGGACGTGAGGACTATTTGGAAGATATTTGAATTGTGTTTGTTGTTTTGTTATTTTTCCTTTCGTTAATTAACTAGGTAGTTAGCTAGTTAGTTGTTAAGTTAGTGGCCTACGTAGTGCTAGGCTTAGTTATTAAGTTAGTGGCCTACGTAGTGCTAGTGGTTAGTTAGTGGCTTATTAGTTGATTTTCTTTATTTTGTATTTTGGCACCTATATAATGGTGGTCATGCATTGTATGTTTCTTAAGCTTGATTTGGAGTATAAACATGAGAGTTTGTTTCACCTTAAGCTTCATGACGATGGTTTCCGAGGTGGTACCTATCCTCGAATCCTTAGTCTTGTTTCGGTGAGTCGTATCCGAAACACCCTTTGGTGTGTCATATCCGAAGGTGGTTGGGTGATCATGGTGTGTCGTATCCATGAGTGTTTAATCTTGTCTCAAGGTTCTTGGTGAGTCGCATCCAAGGGTCAAGAGATACTTATCACAAACTCTTCATGAGAGTTATATCCATTTCCCATTTTGAGTCAAATCTCCATCAAGCTATTTTTTAGAGTCACAATCAAACACATCAAATGTCCTATCTTTGAGAGCTTAGCCAAAAAGTTGCTAAACCAAAGTCTTGACGCCCTTCGTCTTGTACTGTACAGATCTTGGCATGTGCTTATGCACAACACAACTGATGTCGGCTCTCTGCTATTTGCGATGAAGTGTGAGACAAACTCCTTCGCTAGTTGATCCCATGATCGAATCGAATTAGACTAGAGTGAATGAAACCATTTAACAACAGTTTGACCCAGACTAGCAGGAAACATCTTGCACATCAAAGCATCATTAGCAACCCATAAGGCCATCTTATGAGAGTACATTGCAATATGCCCGACGGGGTCATATTACCATCATATAACTTGAACGAAGGAGACGAGAACTTAGCTAGGGGTTGTTGTTTTCCTGATTTCTCTCGCGAACGGGGTGGAAGTCATCCGGGCTAATTTCAACTCAGCATGCTCCTGTGCATTAATCAAGGACTCTCTCTAATTGTTCAGTAATCGTAATAAACGCTGCTCAACATCCCTGACGAGACCGTCGGTCACGCCCTCCGTTCCTCACTGCACTGCGCCCCTGGTCGGCCCATGAGGATCTGCTCCTGCTCTTGCGTTTGCCGGAACGCCTTTCCTGTCGCGATGTCGGGGACGACATGCGGTGCACCTGCCATCTCTCCTGGTCACGCGTCCTACGGCCTTCTTCGGGCTCGACGTCATCCCGAGTGGGGTGATCATATTGTCCACCGCTCGCTGCGCGCCACAGATGGGGAACCTCTATCGCACTCTGCAGTCGCCTTCCATTTTCGTTCGTTTCAGAAGCCTCCATCGGGCGCTTCTCCTGTGCCCTCTCGAATGATCTGTGCAGTGCTTCAATCTCTTCTCTAGCCTCACGGGGTTGCTAATCCTTGTCGACCACTACACCTTCAAACTCCTCTCGCTGGCGATCCCGCTCTAAGACCGCTTGCTCCAGATCGGTGGGTTGGTGCTCTACCCGACTCGAGGCCGCTCTGCAGGTGACCATTGTCGCCTTTGTTTCCCACAGACGGCGCCAAATTGTAGTAGCAAATTTATGTCACTACAATTAATGTAGATGAAGCAACGAATGATCCCTTGAAGAGCCTTCATGCGAATTGAATCCGATGTAAAGGTGAAAAATTGAGGGTGGGTGCCCTGGTACCTAAGTCAGTAAGGAGGCAAAAAGAGGAATAGAGAACGTTGAATTGAATGAGATAGAATAAGATTAGAGTTCTCTTTTAATAATTAATACATTTTCCTTTTAATAAATCAATTTAATTACCTCATGGGTCTCCATAATAATTAGATTTGTCAAAAACCGACCTGACCCAAAAACCCGACCCGAACCGACATTTTTGGATCGAGACCCGACCCGAAAGTCACTCGGTCAAGAAGGACCCGAACCCGAAGTACCCGAACCCAAACCCGAAGGACCTGACCCGAATAGTAAATCCGAGCTCATGGGACCCCGTTATTTCATATACTTTATTTCATTGATATTAAATATTTTAAAATACTTTATTAAATAACTATGTAATATTAATTTTTTTAATATAATTTTTTTATTAAATTTAAAAATCATAATATTAATCATAAAAAAGTGGGTACCTTCGACCCGTTAGGTCAACCCGAACCCGACCAGCCCGACCCGAAAATTTTAACAGACCCAATCGACCCGAACTCGATTTAACCCGAACCCAACTTGACCCGACCTAGTTGACAGGTCTAATAATAATCCTTGAGCCCATTACAAAAACAACTATCAAAATGGAAAGCTAACTCAATGTCCCAAGCTGGATGTTGTGTCCTAATAATTCAATCTAATTTACAATCACAAACAAATTACTTAATGCACAGTTTTCTTCTTCCGAAAGGAGTTTTCCAAGAGATTGATAAAATTAACAGAGACTTCTTCTAGAATCATTCAACTCCGAATTACCATTCACTTATTAAGTGGGAGACTATTTGTCAGTCTAAGAGTTATGGGGGTCTTGATCTTGAACTATCTCAAAACATAAACAGTGTTATGCAAATGAAACTTCTCTAGAAATTGATATATGACCCTCATTTCTTCTGGGTTCAATTAATCTTAGAAAAGTACTTACGAAATTCTAATATTTTCTCCTACAAAAAAAGCATTCTGACTCATGGTAATTCTCCAGACTTCTCCAACTACGAGATCAATTCATGAAATGATTGTTCTGGCAAATTGGTGATGATACTCATATCAAGTTCTGGGAAGACCATTGGATCCCTGACTGTATTCTTTCGTAGTTCGCAAGAAGTAATGACCGTAGCAGTATTGTTTCCCAATACATTACCACCGACAAAAAATGGGATTTGGGCGCTCTTCAGCGTGTTCTTCCATATCACTTAATCTCAAAAAATTTGAACATCTTTATACCTACAACTTACATTCTTGATAAACTTATTTGGTATCTATCAACGGACGGTATGTTTTCTGTCAAAAGTGCTCGATCATTAACTACTTATCCTGCAGCCTCACCAGGCTTCCCAACTTGGTTCTAGAAATTGAAAATTCCTCCGAAGTTTAAAAATTTCTTTGGAAATGCTTCAGCGAGTCTTTGCCTACTACGGAACGCCTAAACAGGTACTTCTCTAGGGTTCCGTCTAGCTGCACCCTCTATAATTCTCTCATCGAGGACTCCAACCACTTGTTTTTTAAATGCCCATTCACTTTACGATCACTACAATTTCTTCAAAAACTCATTGGTATCACTTTTAGCGTGGACTTTGACAACGACTTCTACACTAATTTGGAATTCTTCCATTCCAGAAACATAAAAATAATTCCGGTTCTTTTTCTTTGGTGGACAATTTGGAAAGACCGTAATGCTTTAATCTTTAGAAAGGCCCCGCTCGATATTCATACAACAGTCAACAGTGCTTTCATTTCTTACAAGGACTGGACGCGGTCTTTTTTGGAAGAAGCTTCCTTTTTTTGCAAAAATAAGGGTTCAAGACAATTTTCACGATGGAAAAAACCTCCTCCGAATTGTATTAAATTAAATTTTGATACTTCAGTTAAACAAAATGGTTCTACACATATTGGATATGTATTCCGTAACCATTCTGGTGAGGTGGTCTTCTTAGACCATAGGCAGATCCTCTGCTCGTCACCTATTAAGGCTGAGGCTTTGGCAGCTCTTGAGTGCCTTCGTAGGGCTATTTCGCATCGTTTTACGCGAATAGTTCTTGAAGGAGATAATCTTTCAGTCATTAATTTTATCCATGGAATTTGGAAAATTCCATGGGAAATCTCTCCTATAATTATGGAAATTAGATCACGTACTGTTATATGGTTTGGATTATTTTCATGTTCATCATTGCTACCGAGAGTCTAAGTGATCTGTGACAAACTTGTGCGTGTACGTTACGCACACAAAGTGATCCATGATATTCAAAAAACAAATGCAAGGTTACCTGGTGCGCGTAGCTTACGCGCACCCAAAAAAAAAATTGCACTTTTTTTCCATAATCATGTAGAGATTTTCAATACGAGTCCGTACATATAAAATTCGTCCAAAACGGATACCGTTTGCCCCTCCAAAAGCCCAAAAAACAAAGCCTTTCTACCAATTTTTTTTACAATTTAGTGCCCGGCATATAGCGCATTGTATTGATTTTTTTGGTATTTTTTGCATTTTTCTACTATAATTTTGTATAAAATTTTAATACAAGTCCATACATATAAAATTCATCCAAAACGGATATCGTTTTCCCCTCCAAAAAGCCAAAAATCGAGAATAAAAACTTCATATATTATAGTATTTTTTATATTTCATATATTTATACTTATATATTATAGTATTTCATTATATTTCATATAGTTACACTTATGTACTATTGTAATTCATTAAATTAAATATAGTTATACTTATGTATTATAGTATTTCATTAAATTTTGTATAGTTACACTTATATACTATAGTATTTCATTATATTTCATATAGTTATACTTATGTACTATTGTAATTCATTAAATTTCATATAGTTATACTTATGTACTATAGTATTTCATTAAATCTAGTATGCTTAGACTTATATACTATAGTATTTCATTATATTTCATATAGTTACACTTATATACTATAGTATTTCATTAAATTTCATATAGTTATACTTATGTACTATAGTATTTCATTAAATCTAGTATACTTAGACTTATATACTATAGTATTTCATTATATTTCATATAGTTACACTTATATACTATAGTATTTCATTAAATTTCATATAGTTATACTTATGTACTATAGTATTTCATTAAGTCTAGTATACTTAGACTTATGTACTATAGTATTTCAATATATTTCATATAGTTACACTTATGTATTATAGTATTTCATTAAGTCTAGCATACTTAGACTTATGTACTATAGTATTTCGTTATATTTCATATAGTTACACTTATGTACTATTGTAATTCATTATATTTCATATAGTTACACTTATGTACTATTGTAATTCATTAAATTTTATATAGTTATACTTATGTACTATAGTATTTCATTAAATCTAGTATACTTAGACTTATATAATATAGTATTTCATTATATTTCATATAGTTACACTTATATACTATTGTATTTCATTAAATTTCATATAGTTACCCTTATGTACTATTGTAATTCATTAAATCTAGTATACTTAGACTTATATACTATAGTATTTCATTATATTTCATATAGTTACACTTATATACTATAGTATTTCATTAAATTTCTTATAGTTACACTTATGTACTATAGTATTTCATTAAATCTAGTATACTTAGACTTATATACTATAGTATTTCATTATATTTCATATAGTTACACTTATATACTATAGTATTTCATTAAATTTCATATAGTTATACTTATGTACTATAGTATTTCATTAAATCTAGTATACTTAGACTTATATACTATAGTATTTCATTATAATTCATATAGTTACACTTATATACTATAGTATTTCATTAAGTTTCATATAGTTACACTTATGTAATATAGTATTTCATTAAATCTAGTATACTTAGACTTATATACTATAGTATTTCATTATATTTCATATAGTTACACTTATATACTATAGTATTTCATTAAATTTTATATAGTTACACTTATGTACTATAGTATTTGATTAAGTCTAGTATACTTAAACTTATATACTATAGTATTTCATTATATTTCATATAGTTACACTTATGTACTATTGTAATTCATTAAATCTAGTATACTTAGACTTATATATTATAGTATTTCATTAAATTTCATATAGTTACACTTATTTACTACAGTATTTCATTAAATCTAGTTTAGTTAGACTTATATACTATAGTATTTCATTATATTTCATATAGTTACACTTATATACTATAGTATTTCATTAAATTTATTATAGTTACACTTATGTACTATAGTATTTCATTAAATCTAGTATACTTAGACTTATATACTATAATATTTCATTATATTTCATATAGTTACACTTGTATACTATAGTATTTCATTAAATTTCATATAGTTACACTTATGTACTATTGTATTTCATTAAATCTAGTATACTTAGACTTATATACTATAGTATTTCATTATATTTTATATAGTTACACTTATATACTATAGTATTTCATTAAATTTCATGTAGTTACACTTATGTACTATAGTATTTCATTAAATCTAGTATACTTAGACTTATATACTATAGTATTTCATTATATTTCATATAGTTACACTTGTATACTATAGTATTTCATTAAATTTCATATAGTTACACTTATGTACTATAGTATTTCATTAAGTCTAGTATACTTAGACTTATATACTATAGTATTTCATTATATTTCATATAGTTACACTTATGTACTATTGTAATTCATTAAATCTAGTATACTTAGACTTATATACTATAGTATTTCATTAAATTTCATATAGTTACACTTATTTACTATAGTATTTCATTAAATGTAGTTTAGTTAGACTAATATACTATAGTACTTAAGTGTAACTATATGAAATATAATAGTACATAAGTGTAACTATATGAAATATAATAGTACATAACTGTAACTATATGAAATATAATGAAATACTATAGTATATAAGTCTAAGTATACTATACTTAATGAAATACTATAGTACATAAGTTTAACTATATGAAATTTAATGAAATACTATAGTATATAAGTGTAACTATATGAAATATAATGAAATACTGTAGTATATAAGTCTAAGTATACTAGATTTAATGAAATACTATAGTACATAAGTGTAACTATATGAAATTTAATGAAATACTATATTATATAAGTGTAACTATATGAAATATAATGAAATACTATAGTATATAAGTCTAAGTATAGTAGATTTAATGAAATACTATATTACATAAGTGTAACTATATGAAATTTAATGAATTACAATAGTACATAAGTATAACTATATGAAATATAATGAAATACTATAGTATATAAGTGTAACTATACGAAATTTAATAAAATACTATAGTACATAAGTGTAACTATATGAAATTTAATGAATTACAATAGTACAGAAGTGTAACTATATGAAATATAATGAAATACTATATTATATAAGTGTAACTATACGAAATTTAATGAAATACTATAGTACATAAGTGTAACTATATGAAATTTAATGAATTACAATAGTACATAAGTGTAACTATATGAAATATAATGAAATACTATAATATATAAGTATAAATATATGAAATATAATAAAATACTATAGTATATAAAGTTTTTATTCTCGATTTTTGGCTTTTTGGAGGGGAAAACGATATCCGTTTTGGATGAATTTTATATGTACGGACTCATATTAAAATTTTATACAAAATTATAGTAGAAAAATGCAAAAAATACCAAAAAATTTTACTATAATGCGCTATATGCCGGACACCAAATTGTAAAAAAAATGAGTAGGAAGGCTTCGTTTTTTGGGCTTTTGGAGGGGCAAACGATGTCTGTTTTGGACGAATTTTATATATACGGACTCGTATTGAAATTCTCTACATGATTATGGGAAAAAAGTGGAATTTTTTTGTTTGGTGCGCGTAAGCTACGTGCACCAGGTAACTTTGCATTTTTAAAAAAAAAATTCATGGATCACTTTGTGCGTGTAACGTACGCGCACAAGTTTGTCACAGATCACTTTATGCGCATAACGTACTCGCACAAGTTTTCTCCAAACTTTTCAAAAATGCCTATTTTACCCCTGTGTGAGTAGCTTATGCGCACGAAACCATGCTGCTAAGCTACGCGCACAGATTCACGTTCGTTTACACACGAAATCGCGTGCATATAACCACTGCCTATTCATATACGTTATACATACACATTTATTGTCGATGAAGAATAGATATCCTAGCTAGGATAATAATATAAATTATTTAGGCAACAATTTCAGCATATAAACTAGTTCTCCATCGACCCATCATCTTTGTATAATGGGTATGCATGTACTTCGTAACATATATATCCATGTATTCCCGTGAATTCATGGTCACACAATAAATTTTTATGTTTAGCAATAATATGTTTTAGTCACTAATTTATTTATATTTTTCAAAAGATTTATCAATTTTACTTTAGGGAATAAACTTATAAATAAATTCAAAACTTAATTTTTTAGTTTGTGTCCATGGACACACACTAGGATGTATCTCGACTTTACATTACTATTTTAATAATAAATCGAGGATTAACTACGGCCCATCGAATAATTAGGAGGGTGTGAGAGCAGGATTGGTTCATGTGTACGTTGTCACCTTGTAAATTAGTGTACCCAATCTTAAGGTGTAATTCGAATAGGCATGAAGTTTCCATTTCGATTTGGATTATCCGCCTTAAAAAGCTAGTCAAGTGTCAACTAGACTAGTTGAATTGTGTTTTAGGGAGGCGTGTTGAAAGCCAGGATTAATATATCCCACATCGAGAATTTGATACAAAAACTTATAGTATATTTGTTAGAGATATTATCTTTTATTTGATATATTAGTATCTTAGGATTCATTTCTTATCTTTCTATAAAAGATATTATACTGTAATCATTATATATTCCTTACCAAATCAATGAAACAATAAGAAATATTTTTCCCATATCCTATTCTCTCAAAACATGGTATCAGAGCAAGGTTGTTAACAACCCTAAAAAAATTCGACCACCACCCCTCCACCCCATCACCACCACCGACCGGCGTTGCTCACCACCGAACGGCTTGCTCGTTGCTTTGTCGCTATGACAGACCAATCCAAACGCAACCTGATAGGTGCTAAAGTCGTGTACCCAATCAAAGTAAAATCCTTAAAAACCTAACTCAGTAGAATAGGCAAGCAAGGGTCGAATCTCACAGGGAGGAGTTGTCTTTCTTTATGTCAATTTGCATGCAATAGTAACAAAATGGGGGGATTGGTTGGTTGTTTGTAAACAAGTAAACAAAGGAAACAAAAGCAAAGATTGTAATCAATTAGGGAAAAACACTTAGCAAAACAAATATCCACCATTCATTCGATTGATTGGTCCTAGATTATCTCTATTCCTTCCTATGATTATTCCTGTACCTATTCTGAAATAGTCACCAGTCCAACTCGGCCTGGCAACCCTTACTATCGAACACACGAGAAACTATCAAGATTTAGAACAATAGTAGCATGGAGCATAGGAATTAACCAGGATACATGCAACACCGATTTTTCGCAACATTTAACACATAATCAATTCTCTCTCATAATAAACTAGTCCAACTAGTCCTAGAATATCATGGTTGGTACACAAGATAAGGGATTTCAACTCAAAATATCCAAACCCTAGCAATAGACAATTATTAATATCAACTAGGTGATCAATCCCGTCAAATCAATAAGAATCAATAGGAATAAGCTCAAGAGAAAAGATATAATCCAAAGGAAATAGGAAATAGAGTTATAACCTCATAATCATGAATCAAATGAAGGCTTCAATTGTCGGACTAAGCAAAATGTGCTTAGTTCTTCATAGTCTTGAAACAATAAAACTCAAAGGGAAACGAGTACTGAATAATGAACGATGAATAAATTCTGAATAATGAAAGATTGCTATGGAACTAGGTTAAATAACCTAGAAACCAAACCTAAAGTGAAAAGATAATAAACCTAATCCTAAAAGGAAATAAAATACTGAAAATCGGAATAAAGAAAATAAAAGAAAACGAAAATAACATAAAGTAACTTCAGACGAGATTTGTCGCGCGGCTCGCTGATACACATTTCCGCGATTGCAAATGAATTTCCGCAGTCGCAGAAAATTCCAATTCTGATTGCTTTGCTCTCGACTTATCCGCGATCAGCCTTCTTGCTCGCCCACGGTCGCGGATTCCTCGCTGCTGCTTCGTGTGGCTTCTTTCTTCAATCTTCCTTCGGTCTTCTCAAGTGGTTCTCTTCTCTTCTTCTTGATGTCTTCATTTAAGCTCCTCCAAACCACCATATCCACACTTCTTCTACTCAACTCCATTCTCCATAGTTGTGCTCTAAACATCTTCAAATGTATCCAAAACACCGGTAACAACTCCTAGTTAAACCCTACAAAGTAGCGTTGATCAAATTCCCCCATGCTTAAACCTTGCTCGTCCTCGAGTAAGCTAATATAAACCTACTCCTCCAATCAAATCCCCAAGGTCTCAGGAAGCATAGAGAAACCATCTCCACTAAGAATTGCACCTAAACATGAAACTCCACGGCACCAACACAATATGCACAACACACAACAACCAAGCATACCACATCCAAGCTTAAAGGAAAGCAGAGTACTTCCCCCAAGCTTATCCCGAACACCATAGAGTGAATAAACATCTAATCCTAATCTCCATCTATCTTCTTATGCCTCCCAGAGTGACCTACCCGAATCCTCCTTATATCTCCTCTTCTTATGTCACCACGCCAGGTAAAATGATGATTCCTAATGATCACTCTTCTTCTTTTCACTCATTTTGCCAAGGCGTCCTTTCGGGTTTTCACCAAGCCATTCATTTCATTTTTCAATAGATTGGCTCACATATAACTTACATCACTCTTGACCAATTATTACCCCAGCCTAATGCTGGTCCAAGCCACCTGCTTATTACCTAAGCCGCCCTCTCGGGTTTTCGACTTATCCTAGGATTTCTATTTTTGCCTTTTATCAAATTTTTGGCTTTTTCTTTTTCTTTTCTCCTCAACGACTAGCAAGTATAGAACACTCCCCCATGCTTAAACATTGCATTGTCCTCAATGTAATGAAAGACAAGAAAAAATGGAAGCACAGGGAAGAGAAAAAATAACTCACAACCGTCGCGGAGTTGGCTTGGACTTGGAAATTGTTGCTGGCGGTAAATCAATAAAAGCACAAGTCACTGGTGTGACGCCGGTCTTCAAACAAACTCCACCGTGCAACCAAAAGGAATCCACTAGAAGGTGTAGTGGAATAGCAAAGGAATCGGTGTCGCACGGCCTTCAATGAACACAAAAATGGGGCCCATATGTAATCGTGGTGTGGGCCCTGGTGTTCCTCCTCCTCCACAGCTGTCAAATGCCGGGCCATCATCGGTGCCAAATACAAATGTGGGGCTAATGTCTCCTCCTTGGCATCATCATGCGCACCGTCTCTCAAAATAAAGCGCAGACAGTTGGGCCGCGATCGCGGAAATAAAGCCGCGATCGCGGAGAAACACCGATTTTTTTTTTTTGAGAAGGGATGAGGAGACTTACAGTAACTTTTCCGCGATCGCGGAAAAATTTCCACGCCCGCGGAAAAGACTCTGGTGCGTAGTTCACCGTCTTTAGATTTTCTTCGGGTCTCCTACATGCAGGTTAGTCTAATGCAAAAAACAAAAGCAAGAACAAAAACAAAGTAACACAAAATTAACTAAAAACATGGAATGAAAAGACAGGAAAATAAATACATACCTCGGGTTGCCTCCCGGACAGCGCCTTAGTTATTGTCGTGGCTCGACTTGTTACTCTCTCACCTCAACTTGGGTTGCTCACATCAATTGAGCACTCGGGGTTTCCATCCGGAGGGTGTCGCTTAGAATCATCAATGTTGAATCCAAACCTCACCCCGTCGAATTCCATTGTGAGCGAACCGCTGCTCACATCAATCTTTGTACCCGCCGTGTTCATAAACGGCCTTCCTAGCATCACAGGGGCTGCGTCCTTATCCTTCCCCGTATCCATCACAAAGAAGTCTACAGGGAATATCAACTTGTCCACTTCGACCAGCACGTCCTGCACCACTCCTTTGGGGTAGACATAGGAATTGTCCGCCAGCTGGATCACAATCCCCGTCTTCTCTAATGGCCCCACCTCCAGAGACTCATACAGCGAGAGAGGCAACACATTAATAGAGGAACCCAAATCAAGCATGGCCTTGTCGAACAAGGTGCCCCCAATCTTGCAGGGAATAGTGAACATCCCTGGATCACTTGCCTTCTTCGGTAACTGCTTTTGCAGCATAGCGGATACGTTCTCGCTCACCTGGACCTTTCTCTTCTCCTTGACCGCCTTCTTCCTCTTTATCATGCAGATCTCCTTCAAGAATTTAGCATAACGAGGAATGCTATTTACCAGCTTGAGTAAGGGAATATTTACCTCACAGTTGCTGAAGGTCTCGAATAGTTCCTTATCATTTGCCGGTCTTCTTGTGTCCTTCAGAGCCTCGGGAAAGGGTGCGGGAGGCTTTAATGAGTTGAGCGGAGGGAAATTGGGCCGCATATATCCATCGTGGGCGTCTTCGAGAGGAACAAGGGCTCCAGGGGTGTTTTCGCGATCGCGGAATTGAGTCCGTGGTCGCGGATTGTCCTCGACTTCATCCTCGTCTTCAGTGGATTTTCCGCGATCGCGGATTACTCTCGAACAGGTCCTCCTCGTGGCAGATTTTCCCGCGATCGCGGAATTCCATCCGCGGTCGCGAAATAGCGTCGATTTCTTCCTTCGCTCTAGTAGCCAATCCGCGGTCGCGGCTTCCTTCTCCGCGGTCGCGGATTTCTCTTTGTTGTGCTCGACTGGCTTCCAGTTCTGCTCCGCTCCTTAGCGTCATGGCATATACTTGCTCTCTCGGGTTTTCTACCATTTGAGATGGTAGTTTTCCCGAGTCTCGGGCTTCCAGCTTGCTCACTGCGACGGAGATTTGTCCCACTTGATTCTCCAAGTTCCGAATACTAAACTTCGTCGACATGAATTTGTGATCCCATCGAGGTCACAGTGCTAGCCAAGGTCGACATGCCCTGGACGAGGGCCCTGATCTGGTCATCATGGGACATAGATGAACCTGAGCTTTGGCTTTGGGGTCTAGGGTCATATGGAGCTTGAAATTGTTATTGTTGACCCCCAGGCTGCTGATATTGTTGTGGGCGCTGTAGGAATTGTGGAGGCCTCTGTTGATACTCTTGATTTTCGGTACCTTAGATTGGGGTGATCTCTCCACCCTGGATTGTATGTGTTGGATTACGGGTCATATCTTGTCCTTGAAGGGCCGTATCCTCCAATAGCATTCACCTCAGCAGTGGGCTCCTGCGGCATGGGACATGCATCGGTCGGATACATCGTGTCATAGCATATCCCACATGATTTGACTTGCTGCTGGCCACCCTTCATCATGTACCTCCTCACCATCTCCTTCATCTCAGCCAACTCAGAAATTAGTGAGGCATTTGGCTGGGAGTCTGCAGCCTTGACTGATTGGGCACTCGCCCTCTTACTAAACTGTCTTGAGCCCTCAGATAGCTCAAAGAAAACTTCAAACGCTGCAGTAGGCGTCTTGTTCAAAATATTTCCTCCGTAAGCCGCATTTACCGTCCGACGCTCCTCGTCAAGAAGACCACCGTACAAATAAAGTATGAGATCTTGCTCTGAATACCCATGGTAGGGGCAGCTAGAAGTCAGCCTCTTGAACCTCTCGTAGTACTCGTATAACGACTCAGCAGCCGGTTGTTCAATGTTGTTGATGCTCCTTTTCAGGCTGTTGAGCTTAGTCGCAGGGAAATACTTCTCCAGGAAGGCCTTTGTCATCTTGGTCCATGTGTCTATGCTCCCTGGGGCTAAGTAGTAGAACCAATCATTGGCCGAATCCCTTAGAGAGAAAGGAAAGGCCCTCAGCTTGATCTGGTCTTCAGTCACACCCTTTGGCTTCATGCTGGTGCAGACGGAATGAAACTCAGCCAGATGTTTGTTGGGGTCTTCTCCACTCATCCCAGGGAAGTGGGGGAGTAGGTAGACTAACCCGGACTTCAGCTCAAAATTAACTCCATCTGCCAGCTCAAGGAACTGCACAGCCATCGGTTATTGCTGTAGATTAGGGGCAGTCAGCTGCCTCAACGTCTGTTGTTCGTCAGCCATCTCGAAACAAGGGTTGTCAAAACACAAAACTCTGTTTATCTTGCGGTTCCTAGAAAGGTTCCTCTCAATTTCTGTATCACAAGCAAGAAGAGGGGAGTCAGTAGCACGGGTGTGGACCATAAGATAGGTCCACACAAAAATTTAGCACACAAACACACACAAAGAAAAAAACAAAACTTGTCTCCCCGGCAACGGCGCCAATTTGATAGGTGCTAAAGTCGTGTGCCCAATCAAAGTAAAATCCTTAAAAACCTAACTCAGTAGAATATGCAAGCAAGGGTTGAATCCCACAGGGAGGAGTTGTCTTTCTTTATGTCAATTTACATCCAATAGTAACAAAAGTGTGGGGGAGGGGGGGGGGGATTGATTGGTTGTTTGTAAACAAGTAAACAAAGGAAACAAAATTAAAGATTGTAATCAATTAGGGAAAAACACTTAGCCAAACAAATATCCACCATTCATTCGATTGATTGGTCCTAGATTATCTCTTTTCCTTTCTATGATTATTCCTGTCCCTATTCTGAAATAGTCATCAGTCCAACTCGGCCTGGCAACCCTTACTATCGAACGCATGAGAAACTATCAAGATTTAGAACAATAGCAGCATGGAGCATAGGAATTAACCAGGATACATGCAACACCGATTTTTCGCAGCATTTAACACATAATCAATTCTCTCTCATAATAAACTAGTCCAACTAGTCCGAGAATATCATGGTTGCTACACAAGATAAGGGATTTCAACTCGAAATATCCAAACCCTAGCAATAGACAATTACTAATATCAAATAGGTGATCAATCTAGTCAAATCAATAAGAATCAATAGGAATAAGCTCAAGAGAAAAGATATAATCCAAAGGAAATAGGAAATAGAGTTATAACCTCACAATCATGAATCAAATGAAGGCTTCAATTGTCGGACTAAGCAAAAGGTGCTTAGTTCTTCATAGTCTTGAAACAATAAAACTCAAAGGGAAATGAGTACTGAATAATGAACGATGAATAAATTCTGAATAATGAAAGGTTTCTATGGAACTAGGTTAAATAACCTAGAAACCAAACCTAAAGTGAAAAGATAATAAACCTAATCCTAAAAGGAAATAAAATACTGAAAATAAGAATAAAGAAAATAAAAGAAAACAAAAATAACATAAAGTAACTCCGGACGAGATTTGCCGCGCGGCTCGCTGATACACATTTTCGCGATCGCGGATGAATTTCCGCGGTCGCGGAAAATTCCACTTCTGATTGCTTTGCTCTCGACTTATCCGCGATCAGCCTTCTTGCTCGCCCGCGGTCGCGGAATCCTCGCTGCTGCTTCGTGTGGCTTCTTTCTTCAATCTTCCTTCGGTCTTCTCAAGTGGTTCTCTTCTCTTCTTCTTGATGTCTTCGTTTAAGCTTCTCCAAACCACCATATCCACACTTCTTCTACTCAACTCCATTCTCCATAGTTATGCTCTAAACATCTCCAAATGTACCCAAAACACCGGTAACAACTCCTAGTTAAACCCTACAAAGAAGCGCTGATCATAACCCTGTCGCTGAATTCGACACGCCCTACTATCTTCATCCTTTCGATCATCCGAGCCTTTCAATCTATCCGGTTGTTCTCAAATGCGATAACTTTCAAGAATGGGATACCGCTATGCAGAATGCGTTCAAAGCTAAACAAAAGCTCGGATTCATTGATGGCAGTATCTCTATCCCGGCATCTGGAACACCAGAAGCAAACGCCTGGACCATGGTCAACTGCATGCTCGTCGGTTGGACGATCAGGACCACCGACAACTCTCTCCGTCCCTCCATCACCTACTACGACACGGCGCGCGAACTTTGGGCTGACCTGTGCCAGCGTTTCTCCGTCGGCAACGGTCCTCGTAAAGCTCAACTCCGGGCTGAAATCTCAACCTTCCGTCAAAATGGTCAATCTGTCTCCGCCTATTACAACAAGTTGAAGAAACTCTGGGACAAACTCACTACATACGCCTCTCATCGACTGTGCACATGTGGAACATGCAAGTGCGGTCTCAATGACTTCCTCACTACTGAACGCAGGGAGGAACGCATTCACCAATTCCTAATCAGTCTTGACGATGCATCTTTTGGTTCCCATCGCTCAAATCTCCTATCTCAGAATCCTCTCCCACCGATAAATCGCGTTTACGCGTTAATCATTCAGGAGGAACGTCTGAAATCCATGGTCTCCTCCAGAGACACATCCACCGACAACCATGCCTTCGCTTCTCGCGGATTCGGATCGTCTTCCAAAGACAAACCCGTTGACAAAAAGAACCTCACTTGTTGTAACACCCCCAAATATATACTTGAAAGCATTACCGCCAGTGACCTCGGATTCCACATCCGAAGCCACCCAAGGCTTAACCAATTTATACAAGTCATAAAACGACATTCATAATATGAAATATCATGACATTCATTTAAATCAACGTCCCAAAATTACATCCAAAATTCCAAATACAACCAAAATATAGAACTACAGAGTAGTCTTAGTACATAATATATTTTGATACATCGGAAGTCTTTTAAATAAAGGACACAAGTGTCTTGATCGAGCGATCACACGCCTATGATCTCAACCTGATAAAACTCTTTAAAATTCCATATGCCTTCCTCGTCGTTTCTAGCCTTCATGGAACGTAAGTTTATCTGATGTGCCGTATGAGACGGATGACACCAGCCAACCATGCAAGGGAAATTAACCGGTTGGTTAGTCTAATGAAAGACTATGCAAGCGTCAAACAGAAAGGTTCTAAGTAGTCGTATTAGGTTAGACCCATCGCTTCTCGAATGAAAGTCGATGACGATAGTCAACCTCAACACTTCTACAGAAATATACAAAACAGAACGATCGAAAGAAGACTCTAAAAGATTGAGTCTTATAGAAACTTATGAAGAGAAGACTCCAACGAATCGAGTCTTATCGGAAAGCATGACAAATATTTGAGAACATTATAATTTCACACAAGAGTTTAAAAGCGACTTGACTATTTGGGTCCACAACCAACCTTACCGCGTAATGCGAATTCAGATTAGGAAGGTGGACTTACTCTAATCGAAGCCCAGATGAGTTTCCACGTTGTACTTCTCGCCCAAGGTTCATTAATTATGTGCATAGCGTCACTTATCTTATTTAATTCCAAAACGTATATTCACGTTATAAGCTTTTATCATATAAATATATCATCTCGATACAAGAGATATCTTGGGAGCGTATCCCGAAAGGTTTGACGCCAGCTAAGCGCACCTCCCCTATATTCGGATAGGGGATAGTCATGACCAGAGAAAGGTGTTAGGGCTTGGACATCCTATCCACCATCGTTATAAAGAAACAGCTAGACCTCGCAAGGTATGTAGCGTTCCTACAAATACTCGTGCTAACTATATTTCAAGTTCGCATAAAATCCACAACAATACCATCACGGTAATAACAGATATAATAGCGTTGTTTCTAGCAATATATACAACATATTATAATATTCATTTTAATCATATCATTTATAAAATCTGTTCCCAATGAAAACAGTAATTCATCACAATTTAATTAACAATTAAACAATTGATAATTAATAGAAATATGGAATGATAAGCAAGAGCGAACTGCCACTTGCCTTAGATTAGACGAAGCTCAAGGAAGCTCAAAGACAACGGGTTTCCGGGTCCGGAACGAGGACAAAACTCGGATTTCAGATCCGCACGGAACGACCCATAACGAAACCCTAGGTTAGATTCGATAATAAAATATACGAATCTAAGGAAAGACGAACGAAATCGAAAGAACGGAAATCCCAAACGAGATCACAAAGCCCAAGCCATAACCATGAGTGCCCAGGCACACCGCGGGTGCGGCGGCTTCTACCGCGGGTGCAGCGGCTCTGCCGCGGGTGCGGTCGTCGGGAACGAAGAACTTCGACGACACGACGAGAGGGAAAACTCACCGGGGGAGACTCCTTGGGACTCGATTCATGGTGGCTCCAATTTCTGGACACTTAGCACCACCTTGAGAGCACCACCTCCTCCTTCGAAAGCTCCAGCGAGAGCTTGAGCTTTCCGGCGTCAATGGAACAAGAGGAAGAAAGAGAGTGAGAGCTCGGATTGGGTGCCTTTCTCAGCCTCCAGGTCTCCTCCTTTTATAGGCCAAGCAAGCAGCACCCCAAACCGCCTCGCCCCCGACCGGATGGAATAAGCAGCTCAAGCGGCGCAACGGCCGAAGTCCGGCGAAGCAGAAAAGGTATGATGACAGCGCGGGTGCGGGGGGTCTGACTGCGGGTGCGGTAGAGGCCAATTCTGACCGCGGGTGCGGTGGGTCTTTTTGTCCGGGAAAAGTATAGGCTTGGGTATTTAACCCCGGGTTAAATATATTTGTATCCGAACAAATATTCTAAGCCCCAAAAATTATTCCACTCAGGGAATTATTAAAGAGATCAAGCATTTTACAGAATGTCTGAACTTCTCTGAAAATAATCCGACTACAGTACGAGAGTTTGGAAAATTACCAAAATACTCTTTACTAAAATGAGGGGTATTACATCACCTCCCCCTTAAAAGAAGTTTTGACCCCGAAACTTGGCCGAATAAACCAAAAAAAGTGAGGCATTACAACACTACCCCCTTAAAAAGGTTTCGACCGCGAAACTAGGCCGAAAACAGCTCGTGAAAGCGTCTAAGCATATCCTCCTCAGTCTCCCAGGTTTCCCAAGTAACCTTTTTAGTTCCTGACTTGGACCACAAAATGGTACCACTTTGTTCTGTAACTGCTTCTCACGGCGTTTGAGAATACGCACAGGTATCTCCTCGTAGGTACCATTTGTCTGAATTTCGATGTCTTCATAACTCAGCACATGAGACTCATCTGGCACGTACTTTCTCAACAAGGATATGTGGAACACGTTATGCACCGGATGTGCCGATGGCGGCAATGCCAAACGATACGCTAGGGACCCCACTCTATTAAGGATCTCAAATGGTCCCATGTAGCGAGGGTTAAGCTTCCCACGCTTGCCGAATCTAAACACACCCTTGGATGGCGACACTCTGACAAACACTTTGTCACCAACCTCAAACTCGACATTCCTGCGCTTCGGATCTGCATAAGACTTTTGTCGACTCTGAGCGGTCAACATCCTCTGTCTTATCAAAGCAATGTCTGAGGCAGTCCTTTCGACTAATTCCGGTCCGAGCAGAACCTTGTCGGCATTCTCATCCCAACAAATTGGAGATCTGCACCTTCGACCGTACAAAGCCTCGAATGGAGCCATCTTGATGGTAGCATGCCAACTGTTATTTTATGTGAACTCAATCAGACTCAGGCTGTTCTCCCAGCTAGTCGGACGATCGAGTACACAAGCTCTTAGCATATCTTCCAAGGTTTGGATGGTTGTCTCAGACTGTCCATCCGTCTGAGGATGAAACGCAGTATTGAACCTCAACTCGGTTCCCATGGACTTGTGGAGTTCTTTCCAGAATCTTGACATGAATCGGCCATCACGATCCGATACAATGGTCTTTTGAGTACCATGCAAACGGACAATCTCGTGTAGAAACACTTCAGATAGCTTCTGGGTTCCCCATGTTGACTTGATAGCCACGAAGTGAGCACTCTTCGTGAGCCTGTCAATGATTACCCATATAGCATCCTTTTGACTTTGAGACTTTGGCAGCCCCATAACGAAATCCATAGCAATGTCCTCCCATTTCCATTTTGGCACTGGAAGAGGTAGCAACTCACCACCTGGTCTACGATGTTCTATCTTGACCTTCTGATAAGTCAAGCATTTCGCCACAAACCCTGCTACATCCCACTTCATGTTGGGCCACCAGAATTTCTTCTTGAGGTCCTTGTACATCTTGCTAGAGCCTGGATGTACAAAATAGGCTGACGAATGGGCCTCCTTCATCACCAACTGGCGAAGGCCATCAATGTCAGGCACACAGATCCGGTCCTGAAACCAGAGTGATCCATCCTCTTGAATCACGAAACCGGGAGCTTTCCCGTTCATCACTTTGCTGCTTAGCTTCACCATAACTACATCATCAACCTGCTTCTCCCTGATCTGATCAAGTAGCGTAGCCTGAATTTCAAGCATACTCGGGTATCCTCGACGCTGATCGTACAAGACTTCAATCTTGCACAACCCTTGGTTCAACTTGGTCTGAGCAGTAAGTAGAGCCACTACAGTCTCGTACGGCGTCTTTCGGCTCAATGCATCGGCTACTACATTAGCCTTGCCCGGATGATACAGCAACTCGATGTCGTAGTCTTTGAGTAGCTCTAACCAGCGACGATGTCTCATATTCAGCTCCTTCTGAGTGAACACGTACTTGAGACTCTTGTGATCAGTGAAGACTTGGCACCTCACACCATAGAGATAGTGCCTCCAAATCTTCAGTGCAAAAACAATGGCTGCTAGTTCCAGATCATGCGTTGGATAGTTTGCTTCATAAGTCTTCAACTGTCGGGATGCGTATGCAATAACTTTTCCTTTTTGCATCAGTACGCATCCTAACCCATGCTTCGAAGCATCACTATAGACCACATAACCATCATTTCCTTTCGGTAGCGCTAACACTGGTGCAGAGGTCAGACACTGCTTCAACGTCTGAAAACTGGCCTCGCACTTGTCATCCCAGACAAACTTCTTGTGGATTTTGCGGAGCAGACCGGTCATAGGTAGAGCGATCTTAGAAAATCCCTCCACGAGCCGTCTATAATATCCAGCAAGTCCAAGAAAACTGCGCACCTCTTTCACATTTTGAGGCCGCATCTAATTTGCTACCGCTTCAATCTTCTGGGGATCAATTATAACCCCATTCTCATTGATCACATGGCCTAAGAAAGCCACTTCCTTGATCCAAAAGTCACACTTAGACAACTTTGCATATAGATGATTCTGTCTAAGGACTGACAAAGTAATCTGAAGATGTTCCTCGTGAGCTTCCTCACTCGGGGAATAGATCAAAATGTCGTCGATGAAGACCACTACGAACTTATCCAAGTATTAGTGGAAAAATCGATGCATTAGATCCATGAAAACTGCTGGAGCATTGGTAAGTCCAAATGGCATGACTACGAACTCATATTGACCATATCTCGTCCGGAAAGCAGTCCTCAGAATATCCTCCTCACGAATTCTGAGCTGATGGTAACCAGATCTCAGATCGATTTTGGAAAAGACTTTAGCTTCTTGTAGTTGATCCAACGGATCATCAATCCTCGGCAACGGATACTTGTTCTTGATCGTGACTTTATTCAACTCTCGATAGTCAATACAAAGTCGGAAAGATCCATCTTTCTTCTTGACGAACAAAACCGGAGCGCCCCAAGGTGATGCGCTCGACCTTATATAGCCCTTCTCAAGAAGATCTTCGAGTTGCTTCTTCAACTCTTGTATCTCAGCAGGAGCCATCCGGTACGGTGCCTTAGAGATCGGCGCGGTACCAGGCTCAAGATCAATGGTAAACTCCACGTCACGATACTGGGGTAAACCAGGAATTTCCTCCGGAAAGACGTCTGGAAACTCACAAACGACCAGAATATCAAGAACCGATGGCTCATCTTTCTTGGGCTTGTCCAGATAGCACAAGTACCCGACACAACCTTGTCGAAGTAGCTTAAACGCAACCATCGCATTGATGAGCCTGCCGTTATCAGCGTCATTACGACCCTCGAATTTGCATACAAATTAGCCCCCAGATGACACTATCACAGTCCTTGAGCTGAAATCAATTACCGCCCCATGACGCGTCAGCCAATCCATACCGAGAATAATGTCATATGGAGCCATGGCTATACAGATCAAATCTGCTTCGAACTTCTTACCCTGGATGGTAATCGAAAATCCTGACAGACGCTTGGTTCCAACCAAATGTTCACCATTAGGAAGATTTACTACAAAAGGTTCACAAGCCTCGTTGCATACTAAGCCTAGCTTATTGACACAACTTTCCGAGATGAAAGAATGAGTATCACCCGAATCAAAAAGCATACACACAGAAGTAGAATGAAGGTATAGAGTACCTTGAGCAATTGGAGCATTGGGTCCATCCACCTCACACATCTCGTAAAGGCGTTGACCTTGACCTCCAGAGGCAGCTGGGGCTTTCCCCTTGTTCTGTGCAGTTGTCTGCGTCGAAGGACTAGGAGCTTCCACTGGTCTAAACTTGGGTCGATTGTTTTGACTAACAGACCCTTGTTGTGATTCAGCTCCTTTCTTCCTTTTCTGCGGACAGAATGTCTGCACATGCCCCTCCTTTCCACAGCCATAACACGTCTTCTTCTCCTTCGGACACACATTGCTCTTGTGCCCGGGTGTACTACAGTTGTAGCACTGGATCGGATTCTTGCCTTGACCCGACTGTTGCGTAGACCCTCCATGAGTCATATCCATTTTTGCTCTGCCAGACTTGGCAAAATTAGACGGTGGCGCGGGATGCTTGAACCCACTCGCCTGAGGCTGATTCTGCATTGACCTCTGGCGATTACGCTTCTTCGTTGACTCCTCCAGAGTCACCTCCAATTTGTAAGCAGCGTCCACGTACTGCTCCAAAGTAGAGCATCCATGACGTACCATCAGTGGCTTAATGTCTGGGTTCATCCACTCATGGAAATGCCAGATCTTCTGCTCATCACTGGACACTTCCGGCCCAGCATACTGCAACAAGTGATTGAACTTGGCCGCAATCTCAGTCACTTTCAATCCATCCGTCTTCGGATAGAGAAACTCCTTATGCTTCTCTTCCCTCATAGCTCGGGAAAAGAAACGACCAGTCATCTTGGCTTTGAACATGCCCCAGTTCAAACCAGGGTGATCAACTAGACCGGTACCTTCCCACCATTCACTAGCCACTTCCTTCAGCTGAAGGGAAGCAATGTGCACCTTCTCAGCTTCCGTGCACTCGACATTGCGGAACAATCGCTCCATGTGCGAGAACCAATATGCCACCCTGACTGGCTCTCCTTTCCCGTCATAGCTATCAGGCCTCATAGAGCTTGTGGCCTTTAGTGCTCGGCCATAGTCGCCTCTGTTCCTGACCGCATCTTCTTGGGGTACACGGATATTAGGCTCCTCAAACCTAGGAACCGCTGGGGGAATTGGCACAACTTGTGCCTGAGGCGCGATTGGTCGCATGATATCGGTGAATGCTTGCATCACAATTCCCCGAATAGCCTCTATTGTTGTAACGTTAAACACTATTGGAGCATTAGGCGGAACTTGGTCATTGCCCACTGGATTGTTATTAGAAGCAGACTCGTGTTCATCCACGGGATTTGCAGTGTTCCTCACATTTGGTCTGGGGTCATTGCTTGGCCCAGCACCAGCACGAATGGTGTTCCTTGTGTTCACCATTTGTTTACCGATCAAATTCCAAGTATTTTATAACATTAATATCATTCCAATGTACTCAAGGTAATAAAACTTGGTAAATTTTCATTGATAAACTCAAACTGAGTTACTAGGTTATACAAAAGGGATCTCCCGAGCGACAAGACAAAATTGCTCGGAGATTATAGTTTCATAACAAAACGAACACTGAAAAACTAGAAAAGAAACTGCTAAAGTCAACACTGGCCCTAATCATGGCGCCTTGAAACATTTCCTGTAATCACCACTCCTCATACATGGCTTCTTCGAACGGGGTTCACCATCGGAGTCTGGCGATGGACTTCTCACCCTGCTCGGCCCTGGAGCACACGGCTCAATCCTCGGTCCTGGTGCCCTCGGCCTTACTCTAGGCGCGAAAACATCCTGACCAACCTCATCTGACTCCCCTGGCCTCGCCCTCCTTCGAGCATGCTCAACCGCCTCATCCACTCTCACGAGTCAGGACTCAACATTAGTATCCTCTGAATGAGAATAGGCTGTGAGTTCTCAGATGCATCTTGTGGATCACTCCTTCTCCTGGGGAATACTACCTCGTAAAGCGTTTCCCAAGCGGCAGGAGACAAAGGTGAATACTCCCGCTCAGGTGGCAACTCCGGACTAGGGGGAATGAACTGCACCCCCGGGTCCTCACAGTCCATCAGTAAGTGTTCTAGGCCATTGGACTCATAGCCTTGCTCCTCGAGGTCCTCCTCAGGATCCTCTTCCTCTTCCGAATCCTCCTCTGGATCCTCCTCGGGAATTGACTCGATCATGAAGTCGTCGTCGTAGTACCCTCTTGTGTACTCTGACGGTTCCCCTTCATCCTCAGTGTCCTCCCTTGGCTCCTCTTCGGGCTCTGCCTCAGGAACCTCGGCATTATCGGACACTAATACTACCGACTCAGGGAGTACGGTCTTCACCTCCTCGGGTGGACTACTGGATTCCCCGATCTCAAAGCATCGAGGGGGAACCAGGAACTCTAGCCTTACTAGAGATGGCGGAGCCACCTCGGCTTCTTCCGAGTTCCTCTGAAGAGAAAAACATGCACCCATAACCTACGGGCGACGAAAAGAGAGTTAGTCTTTCTAAATATAGAAGCGAACTTACTATATTAGACTAAAGAAGGCACGACTTGAACAACAGACACGTTTTAGTCAAGAAAATTTTATTTGGAAATTCCAATCCTTTGAAAACATTTTTCAGTCCAAAACGAGTAGACGGTTTACAAAAGTTTTTGAAATCCCTTCCCGAAATTTTTTTCGGCTCTGATACCAAATCTGTAACACCCCCAAATATATACTTGAAAGCATTACCTCCAGTGACCTCGGATTCCACATCCGAAGCCACCCAAGGCTTAACCAATTTATACAAGTCATAAAACGACATTCATAATATGAAATATCATGACATTCATTTAAATCAACGTCCCAGAATTACATCCAGAATTCCAAATACAACCAAAATACAGAACTACAGAGTAGTCTTAGTACATAATATATTTTGATACAACGGAAGTCTTTTAAATAAAGGACACAAGTGTCTTGATCGAGCGATCACACGCCTAGGATCTCAACCTGATAAAACTCTTTAAAATTCCATCTGCCTTCCTCATCGTTTTTAGCCTTCATGGAACGTAAGTTTATCTGATGTGCCGTATGAGACGGATGACACCAGCCAACCATGCAAGGGAAATTAACCGGTTGGTTAGTCTAATGAAAGACTATGCAAGAGTCAAACAGAAAGGTTCTAAGTAGTCGTATTAGGTTAGACCCATCGCTTCTCGAATGAAAGCCGATGACGATAGTCAACCTCAACACTTCTACAGAAATATACAAAACAAAATGATCGAAAGAAGACTCTAAAATATTGAGTCTTATAGAAACTTATGAAGAGAAGACTCCAACGAATTGAGTCTTATCGGAAAGCATGGCAAATGTTTGGGAACATTATAATTTCACACAAGAGTTTAAAAGCGACTTGACTATTTGGGTCCACAACCAACCTCACCGCGTAATGCGAATTCAGATTAGGAAGGTGGACTTACTCTAATCGAAGCCCAGATGAGTTTCCACGTTGTATTTCTCGCCCAAGGTTCATTAATTATGTGCATAGCGGCACTTATCTTATTTAATTCCAAAACGTATATTCACGTTATAAGCTTTTATCATATAAATATATCATCTCAATACGAGAGATATCTTGGGAGCGTATCCTGAAAGGTTTGACGCCAGCTAAGCGCACCTCCCCTATATTCGGATAGGGGATAGTCATGACCAGATAAAGGTGTTAGGGCTTGGACATCCTATCCACCGTGGTTATAAAGAAACAACTAGACCTCGCAACGTATGTAGCGTTCCTACGAATACTCGTGCTAACTATATTTCAAGTTCGCATAAAATCCACAACAATACTATCACGATAATAACAGATATAATAGCGTTGTTTCTAGCAATATATACAACCTATTATAATATTCATTTTAATCGTATCATTTATAAAATCTGTTCCCAATGAAAACAGTAATTCATCCCAATTCAATTAACAATTAAACAATTGATAATTAATAGAAATATGGAATGATAAGCAAGAGCGAACCGCCACTTGTCTTAGATTAGACGAAGCTCAAAGACAACGGGTTTCCGGGTCCGAAACGAGGACAAAACTCGGATTTCAGATCCCTACGGAACGACCCATAACGAAACCCTAAGTTAGATTCAATAATAAAATATACGAATCTAAGGAAAGATGAACGAAATCGAAAGAACGGAAATCCCAAACGAGAACACAAAACCCAAACCACAACCACGAGTGCCCAGGCACACCGCGGGTGCGGCGGCTTCTACCGCGGGTGCGGCGGCTCTGCCGCGGGTGCGGTCGTCGGGAACGAAGAACTCCGAATACACGACGAGAGGGAAAACTCACCGGGGGAGACTCCTTGGGACTCGATTCGTGGTGGCTCCAATTTTTGGACACTTAGCACCACCTTGTGAGCACCACCTCCTCCTTCGAAAGCTCCGGCGAAGAACGAAGCTTTTCCGGCGAGAGCTTGAGCTTTCCGGCGTCAATGGAACAAGAGGAAGAAAGAGAGAGAAAGAGATCGGATTGGGTGCCTTTCTTAGCCTCCAGGTCTCCTCCTTTTATAGGCCAAGCAAGCAGCACCCCAAACCGCCTCGCCCCCGACCGGATGGAACAAGCAGCTCAGGCGACGCAACAGTCGAAGTCCGGCAAAGCAGAAAAGGTATGATGACAGCGCGGGTGCGGTGGGTCTGACCACGGGTGCGGTGGAGGCCAATTCTGACCGCAGGTGCGGTGGGTCTTTTTGTCCGGGAAAAGTATGGGCTTGGGTATTTTACCCCGGGTTAAATATATTTGTATCCGAACAAATATTCTAAGCCCCAAAAATACGTCGAATGTATTTTATTCCACTCAGGGAATTATTACAGAGATCAAGCATTTTACAGAATGTCTGAACTTCTCTAAAAATAATCCGACTATAGTACGAGAGTTTGGAAAATTACCAAAATACTCTTTACTAAAATGAGGGGTATTACACTTGTTCCCACTGGGGGAAGAAGGGGCATGACACGACAACATGTATTAAAATACACGGCTATCCTGATTGGCTGAAGCAAAAGCTCGCTGCTGGACGCGGCTCCTCGTCATCGTCCGGTGACAGCAAACCTCTAGTTCCTCCTGTTGGTCGCGGGCAAGGACACGGCTCCGGCTCTGCCAACGTTGTCCAACCATCCACACCGTCTTCTGCCCCTGGTACACAACTCAACTCTAATGATCGTCAAGCCTTCGGACCCGTGTTGAATGATGATCAATGGGCTGCTGTCCTCAAGATGTACAACAACATGACGGGCACTTCTGACAAGTCTGGTAAGCCTCAATCCTGGATTCTTGATGCTAGCGCCTCATACCACATGACCGGCGACGTCAGTTTTCTCCAAGACCTTGTTTCTATTCCCCCCGTTTCTATAAAATTGCCAGATGGCCAGATTGCCTACAGCACGCAGGAGGGAGTCCTTCTACTGGGATCGTTTTGGATTCCCCACGTCTTATTTATCCCGCATTTCACCTGCAATTTATTGTCTTTTGCACAATTAACTTGTGATCTTCGTCTTCTTGTGCTCTTAACTGACAAAGCGTGCGTATTGCAGAAAACTCGTACGAGGACAGTGATTGGCGTGGGTAGGCAAGAAAGTGGGGTCTATTGGCTTCATCAATTTGCTGCTGCTCGTGTCGCCTCTGTTCGGTCTTCTTCTTCTTCGGTCTCTCTCTGGCATCGTCGTCTCGGTCACCCTTCATCTAGTGTTTTGTCGTCTATTTCTGCATTAGATCTAGATAGCACTTCTTTAAATTCCACATCCCCTTGCGATGTTTGTCATCAAGCAAAACAAACTCGTTTGTCTTTTAATTCTAGTTCCAATAAAGCAGTCTCGTTGTTTAAATTAATACATTGTGACGTATGGGGACCTTATAGTATGCCTTCTTCTAGTGGCGCTTCTTATTTTCTACAATAGTTGATGATTACTCTCGTGCCGTGTGGGTGCATTTGT
Source organism: Rheum nobile (assembly GCA_027886185.1). Taxonomy (NCBI): domain Eukaryota; kingdom Viridiplantae; phylum Streptophyta; class Magnoliopsida; order Caryophyllales; family Polygonaceae; genus Rheum; species Rheum nobile. The sequence goes on along the minus strand of WOAB01000531.1, from coordinate 6,262,968 downwards.
TTCGTTCTAAGACCGAAGTTGTCACTTTGTTACCCGTCTTCATCGCCATGCCTTAGACTCAATTTCGCAAGACTGTCCGTCGCGTTAGAGCCGACAACGGCACCTAATTTCTCCCTCTTCGCTCATACTTCACCGACAAGGGAATCATGTTTGAGACATCCTGCGTCGACACTCCACAACAAAATGGGAGGGTCGAATGCAAACACCACCACCTCCTCAACGTTGCTAGAGCTTTGCGTTATCAAGCGACTCTTCCGCTCTCTTTTTAGGGAGAATGTGTTACCACGGCTGCATTTCTCATTAACCGAACGCCTACACCAACTCTTCAAGGATGCACCCCATATCAACTTCTATATGGACGCGTCCCGTCTTATGACTCTCTCCGGGTATTCGGCTCCCTCTGCTTCGCCTCCAAAATAACGAGATCACACAACAAGTTTGACTCCCGCTCCAGGAAGTGCATCCTCGTCGGCTATCCATACGGCAAACGCGGGTGGACTCTCTTCGATCTCGAGTCTAAACGAATCTTCGTCTGTCGAGACGTGGTTTTCTATGAATCACATTTTCCGTTCTCCACACCGGCTTCTTCCCCGTCGGCTTCTTCCTCTGCCACTTCAGAGCTCTCATCGGCTGCGTTCGATCCCTTGTCATCGTCTCCTTTTGCAGACAGCGGGCGTCCCTCGCATCCCCGGCCGTCCATCTCGCCTGCTGTCGTCACAGATCATTCTCTGGTTGTCTTCGACGTGCCCCCTGTCGCTGACACACGGGCCTCTCCGGCACCAGCCCATGAGCCGTCTCCAGCCAGGGGGAGTTCCCCTTCTTTGCCCTCTCCCACCGTGGTTGATGCGTCTTCGGATGCCCCTCTTGCACCACGTCAGAGTACCCGTGAACGCAAGAATCTGTGCATCTCCACGATTATATCTGCAGCACTGCACGCGATATAGACCCCCCATCTGCCAACGACCCCATTACGCCATCCTCACTATCCTCAGGTACGAGATTTCCCATCCAGAACTATGTCTCTTGTTCAAATTTTTCGTCGTCGTATACTGGTTTTCTTGCAGCAGTTATGCGAAATAGCGAACCTACCACCTTCCAAGAGGCAGTTTGTCATTCATGTTGGCGCGCAACTATGAATGCTGAGCTTACTGCGCTTGACAAAAACCGGACGTGGGTCTTCTCCGACTTGCCAGCTGGGAAGAAACCCATTGGGTACAAGTGGGTATATCGTATCAAGAACAATGCCGATGGTACCATTGAACGCCATAAAGCCCGACTCGTCGTTCTTGGCAATCGCCAGGTTGAGGGCGTTGATTTCACAGAAACGTTTGCACTTGTGGCTAAGAAGTCAACCGTGCGTGTTTTCCTTTCTGTGGTTGCGATTCGTGGCTGGGAACTACATCAGATGGACGTACACAATGCATTTCTTCATGGCGATTTGAATGAAGAAGTATACATGCGGCTGCCATCGAGTGTCTCTGGCACTACTCCAGGGCAAGTCTGTCGGCTACAGAAGTCTTTATATGGACTCCGTCAGGCTCCTCGCAATTGGTTCGCAAAGCTCGCATCCGCTCTACACGCCTATGGCTTTATACAGAGCTACGCAGATTATTCATTGTTCTCTTATCAGCGTGCATCATCCGTTATTCAGGTACTCATCTATGTCGATGATCTTATTATTGTTGGGAACGACTCGTCTGTTCTCACTCGTTTCAAGGACTACCTGAGCACTTGCTTTCATATGAAGGACCTTGGTCCTCTTCGATATTTTTTGGGGATTGAAATTGCACACAGTTCCAAGGGCTTGTTTATATCTCAACGGAAATATACCTTGGACATTATATCTGAGGCCGGTCTACTAGGCGCCAAGCCGTGTGAGTTCTGTATGGAACAACAACATCAACTGGCCACCGTGAGCAGTCCCTCGTTTGATCACCCTGAACGGTTTCGGCGACTCATTGGTCGTCTCATATACTTGACTATCACGCGCCCTGAGCTCTCCTATTCGGTTCATACACTTGCCCAGTTCATGCAAAATCCGAAGGTTGCTCATTGGCATGCCGCTACTCGCATCCTTCACTATCTCAAAGGTCATCCGGGACAAGGCCTTTTTCTGTCTTCTAGCAGCTCCCTTTCGGCTCACCGCATTTTGTGATTCCGACTGGGCCACATGTCCGATCACTCGACGCTCTATTACTGGCTACTTCATCCAGCTTGGTCAGTCACCCATTTCCTGGAAAACCAAGAAGCAAGCAGCGGTCTCTCGCTCTTCCGCAGAGGCGGAATATCGCTCTATGGCTTCCACGGTATGCGAGCTCATATGGCTGAAATCGCTTCTCTCCTCTCTTGGTGTACGGCACACCACACCTATGCTTTTATTCTGCGACAGCCAGGCAACTCTCCACATTGCTGCAAATCCCGTCTTCCATGAACGCACCAAGCATATAGAGATAGACTGTCATCTAGTCCGTGATCAGATCCAGGCCGGCGCCATTGTCACTAGTTACATTGCTTCCGCTCAACAACCAGCTGACATGTTTACAAAAGCTTTGAGCACGACGCAGTTCCAACTCCTATTGGGCAAGTTGGGCATTGTTGATTCACATGCTCCAACTTGATGGAGAGTATTAGAAATATTATCTTCTATTTGATATATTAGTATCTTAGGATTCATATCTTATCTTCCAATAAAAGATATTATCATGTAATCATTATATATTCCTTACCAAATCAATAAAAAAACAAGAAAGATTTTCCCATATCCTATTCTCTCAAATTTACAATATTAGTAGGGTGCATTGAAACCCCTAATCATTAGATTTAGGATTTGGAATAGAAGATAGATCTCAATCTTATATTCAAAAAATTAATAATAAATTAGTATGACCTCGTATCACCCGATTCTATTCTACTACGGACCACCAAAAGTTAAAAGTTTGTTGCAGAAAGTTATATGCATAGCCAGTAGCCACACACTATATGCAAAAAAAATATTCTCTTTATTTTCATTTTCCACTCATAATTTGAAATCTAGGGGACCAAAATAGTGGAATCTGCCAGAATTGTGTATTGCGAATGTAGCTTCCCAATAGCTAAATCAAGAATGAAGACGTACAAGGGGGTCGACTTGCAGCTGTTTTGGCCGTCCAAATCCTAAGGGTTCGTTTGGATTCTTATTTTAATGAATTAAAATATATTATTTTATATTAAATTAATGATTTAATATAAGATAATACATTTTAATGCATTATCTTGAGGAATCCAAACATAAACTTATGAGGAAAATGCATAAAATCATCGATTATTTATACTTATTTGTAACAAACCACCATTTATATCAAAGTTTACATAAAATCATCCCTTATTCATAATTTGTTACAAACAATCACCCCAACCCTTATTTTTGTTAAATAATTCAATTTAGTTATAATTACTTCATAGTTTATACACTAAATAATCATACACATAATGTGTAAAATATATCCACAATTAAGAAAAAAATATACATTTTAAAACATTCATATATTTTTGTCTAAATGCACATGAGTTTCTGCTTCGCTTTTTTTTTGCATGTGCATGAATTTTATGCCGATGTGATCTTTGCATTTCGCATGAGAATGACCGTTCTCACGAGTTTCATTTCCCAATTTTAATTATACTAATATTTTCTACTAAAAAAGTAAATATAACTTAATTAGAATTTTTTAATATTATTATGTTCACGTCATCAAAAGCATTAAGAAAACAAATAACAAAAGAAAACATTAATTTTATCGGTCCATAATCAAGTCTGGATTGGTTTGGACCAAATCGAAATTGAAACGAACTGAATTATTTTGGTCCGGTCTTGTGTCTAGGTTTCAAAAAGATTCTGGACCGATTACAATTTGAACCAATGACATCTCTAAATTTGGGGTGTTTTATCTTGTTCGGGTGAAAGTACACGAAAAGAACAAAAATGTTAAGAAAATATAAGTGTGTTTTGGTATGTTAGTATATTTAATATGATTATTGTATAAAATAATGATTTGGGTGGTTGTTTGCAACAAAATATGAATAAGGGATGGTTTTATGCAAGCTTTTTTATAAGGGGTGATTTTGTGCAAACAAGTGACAATAATGGGTAGTGTTATGCATTTTCCCCTAAACTTATCTCACACCCAGACTTTTATTCTTTTTCTAACGAATCTATTTGACTTTTTTTATATATTCATATACTAATTTTTTTTTATTCTAAATCTCCCAAAACCTATTTGAATATTTCACAACATTCTAATGTGTTCGGTAAAACAAGATTTTTGACGAGGTTGAGGTTTTATGAAAGATTTTTTACAAGGTGAAGGTTTTCTAGAGGTTTTTTTATAATCTTTTAAAACCTAGCATAAAATTAAACTTATTTGAGTGTTTGGTAAGACAAAGTTTTTTTAATATGTTTTAAATAAAAATTACAATAAAGATTGTTTTTTTTTTTAAATAACTAAATTAAGAGTGGTATGAAATTTTGGATATGTTGAGAATAAAATTATGATAAGATTGTCAAACCTTCAATAACCTTTCATTTAGGAGGTTTTCATTTTTCAATTTTCAACCTTCTCACAAACCTCTTAAAACTTTAACCTTCTAAAAAACCTTGTACGACCAAACACATAAAAATACAGGTTTTGAATAATACAAACCTCTAATAACATTCTACAATCTGCGCCGAACAGAGTCTTAGACTTTTAGATATGTTTTGAATTAAAACTAACCTAAGGGTATTAAGAGAAGCTTGATTCTGAGTAAGTTTTGCTTCCAATTTTATTTATCTATATATCATAGCCTGTTTGGATCATCGATGTGATTCTTCAGTTGTGTTGCTTGCTATTATACACCAATGGTAGGGAGATGAGTTTTTCTTTTATCTTGAGTACAGTTGGTACGTACACAAGAGGAAGAGATTTAAAACTGTTTTTATTGATCTTGAGTACTCTTTTTGTTGATCTTAAACATTTAAAATAAGAATGAAGACATTTATTATATAGTTTGACGATCTAAATAGATTATATATTGAAACTAATTAGTAATGGTGAATTATTCACTTTCTTATCACATTATTTTTATGTTAAATTAAGGGGATTAGTCAAAAATTGTATGTCACCTTTGGCCTATAAATAGAGGCCTTAACTCTAAAATTAAGAATACAACTATAAAGTTTTTAATCTTTCTCCCTCCCTTTCTAATACTAATTAAAGATTTTCTAAGTGTTTCTTTGTAAAGATTGAATGGTCTTGCCTTAATCACTTCATAACAAGTTATCCAACACGAGTCTCTAATTACCACTTGAGTTTCGAGAATTATCAAGGTACAAATTGTAGGGATTAGATGCGTATAAGCGGAATTGCAGAAAACTATTTTCTAGCATCTAACAAGGATCTCATGCATGAATTGATACAAATCAATTATAAGTAGAGTTACATACCTAGCTTTTGATGCGAATGAAGTCGTTCCTGCAGAGTTTCAGCGGAGATCGAAAGCCTCACGTGTGGCTTCTCTACTTGGTCCACACGAGTCTGGAATCTGGATCACCTTGGTCTCGTCTGCTAGAACGAACGAACGAAAGGCACGAGCTTGGCTTGCACTGGGAGAGCCGGCCGTGTAGTAGGGTTAAGTTCTTATGGCTTTCGCTTTAGGAAGCCATTACTTATAAGATCATATCTTATCTTTGGTAATAGATATAATATCTTTATATTGTATCTCTATCTTCTAATAAGATTCCATTTTATCTAGTTATTATTAATAGTAACTCTTATCTATCAATAATAAAAGCCAATCTCCCAATTTAGCCATAGGGCCGAAATTCCATGTCACACATGGGCTTCCGATTTAGTTTGATCCAGCCCGATAACTCTATGTGTGTGACCTCATAGGACCCGATTATTATAGCCATGGACCTAACCCTATTAAGTCCATTAATCGTAGTTGGTGATAAGGGGTTTGTCGTAGACACCTATCAAATAACCTCAAAAACCTAACTAACGTAGTAGGGTAAATAAGGATCGATCCCACAGGGAGGTAAGCAATCTTCCTAAGTGCAAAGGTTGTATGTCCATAGTAACAAAATGGGGTTTTGGTTTGTATCAAGTAACAAAGTAAATCAAAGCAAAAGATGAAATGAATGGGTGAGAAGTAACTTAGCCAGACAAATATCCACACTTCAGTTTGATTGGTTGATCCTAGATTATCTCCAATTCCTACCAATGAATATTCCTATTCCAATCTTATGTATATAGACAGGTCAACCAGCCCTGAAAATACTTACCATTAAACAATCAAGAAACCATCAAGATTCAATCTAACGACAGCAGTAAGCATAGGAATTAAGTAGGATACATGCAATACTTAACAACCCCTCAGTACTCGACATGTAATCAATTCTCTTCACAATAAACATTCACAACCAGTTCTTGTAAATTGTGGTTGCTACACAAGATAAGGGATTTCAACCAGAAATATCCAAACCCTAGCAATAGAAATCACTAATATCAACTAGATGATCAGACTAGTCAAATCAGCAAGAATCAATGGGATGAAGCTCAAAGAGAATCAATATAATCAAAGTAAAGGAAATAGAGTTATAATCTCACAACCAAATACAAACGAAGGCTTCAATCGTCGGACTAAGCAATGGTTGCTTAGTTCTTCATAGTCTTCAAAGCATAAAACTCTAAGGGAAAAAATTGAACGATAATGTGTTGAATGAATAATAAAAAGGCTGTTAACTAATGAATATGAAAAATCTAGCAAACCCTAATCTAAAAAGATAATAATAAAAATAACCTAAAATATAAAAACCGGAATACAAGAAAATAAAATAAAGGAAATAAAGTAAACAAAAGATCTCGGACGAAATAAGTCTCGGCGCCGCGTGTGAACAGTAACCGCGACCGCGGCAGATCTTCCGCGCCCGCGGAAATGCCTTGTCTCGCTCCGCGCTACTGTTGTCGTTCCGCGACCGCGGCTCGTCCTTCCGCGCCCGCGGTTTTGCTTCTGTTGCGATCTTCAGCTTCTCGCATGCGGTCTTCTTTTGTGGCTTCGCCTTCATCTCCTTAAGTCTTCATTTAAGCACTCAAAACCACCAAATCAACACTTCTTCTCCAAAACTCCATTCTCCTATATTGTGTCCTAAACACACATAAATGGCACCCCAAATACTAGTAACAGCTCCTAGTTACGCACTACAAAGTAGAGCGTATCAGTTGGCTTCTAGTAAAGCACTACAATCCCTAAAATACTTGGATTGTAAATCTCCATTAATAGTCCTATTCCATGTTCAGTAATTGCATCTTTGATTAAAGGACACAATTCCTTCAATCTCCCACTTGTCCTTAAAACAAGTATGCAATGTTAAATCCCTTTGTCTCTTAATGTCTTATTTGATGATATGATGACATCCATATCTCTTATCAAATGTGTTTCTTGAACTCTCGAGTTTGAACTGTCAAATAACGGATGATTACAGATAATCCATCCGAGCATGGCCATGCATTTTTCAGTTCTCGCTCTTCAAGTGGCTGAGACACCATTCCTGTCCATGCATCACAATATACATGAAGGAGGAGGACTTCTCCAGTCTTGTATGACTACAGCTCCCACTCAACTTTTGGCAATCCCAATCACTTCCTTTATAACTGTCTATTACGGTCAGCGTTTAACAGCGTCAAAGACATATCAATCATCAAGAGAAACCATATCATACTCATGTTTGAGGAATCTACCAATCATGGTTTAACTTAAAACTCTTTAAGCCCTTTTGGAGAGTCTTAAGGTGGGTCAGTCCTATATGTATCATCCATACATATCTATGTAATTGACTAGACATCTGTATGTCCCTATAGCCCATGAAACCTGGCGCTATCAGTAACTTACAATACAGTCTTTAATGAAGTCATTTATGTCCAAGTTGATGACTTAGACCATGGATTTGAATAATTCATAACTTCAGTTCACTTAATGGGGTTTCATTCACCAAAACACTTATGATAAGCCCATTTGCGAATTATAAATTATTTGGACATTTTATTTAATTTCAAGCAATGATTAAATAAGAATGAAAGTTGTATCATATAATCAAGCATAAAACGTGTCTGACATTCATAAAACAAACTTCATAATGTAAGACAATGCAATCTCAAAGTCATTCTCCAATGTGCTTGAGGCCCTTGGCCCTAGTGTGACTCTCATGCTTGGGCCTAGGCATAGGCTTGGTCAGTGGATCTGTAATGTTGTCATTTGTGTGCACTCTACACATCCTTACATATATCCTCGAACGACTAACTCATCATCACCCTCAAATACCAAGAAGTCATCCTTGGTTCTTCTCAAGTACTTCGGGATGTTCTTGGCTGCACACCAATGTGCATCTCCGGGATTCGATTGGTATCGGCTACACATGCTCAGAGCGAATGCAACATCAGGGCGCATACATATCATGGCATACATGATAGATCCTATAGCAGAAGCATAAGGTATTGATACGCTCTACTTTGTAGTGCGTAACTAGGGATTGTTAGTACACTATTGGGGATGTTTGTATTAGTTTAGGAGCTAATTTGTGATTGAGGAGTTGGGAAGATTAGTACAGGAAAGGGTGAATTTAGTGAGTTTGGAGTGTCAGAAGCTGAGAAGAGCAAAGCCGCGGGCGCGGAAAGGAAGCAGCGGGGCAGCGATCACGGCCGTGCATAATCCGGAAGATTTTCACGTGTTGATTCACTTGTTTATTTTGTTTCCTTTATTTTATATTATATTATTATATTTCGGTTATGGTTATTTTAGAAGATTGTTACTTAGGTTAAAAGGACTTAGTTTTCTTTAGGTTAGATTATTATCATTAGCATTACGGCAATTTGAGTATCATTGAGAGTTTTATTGTGTTTTGGAAGACTATGAAGAACTAAGTTACTTGTGCTTAGTCAGACAATTGAAGCCTTCGTTTGATTCGGTTGTAAGATTATCACTCTTGTTCTACTTCTTTGAATGTTATTGATTCTCTTGAACTTAATCTCTTTGATTAATACTGATTATACTAGTCTGATCAACTAGTGGTCGTTGGTATTATTCTTCTGCTAGAGTTAGATCGTTTCTGGTTGAAATATCTGATTCAGGGTAGCAACTGTGATATTCTAGAACTAGTTGCGATAGTTTATTATAGGAGAGAATTGATTTGCATGCTAAATAAAGCTGGTTGTTTTATGTTAGATGTATCTGCTGAAATTCCTGGAACTTATTGCTTCTATTGAATTGAATCTCGATAGTTTCCTGATTGTTTGATAGTTAGTATTATCAGGGTCTGGTTGTCCTCTTAATAAACTTAAGAAAAGGAATTGGAACATTCATTGGTTTAAAAAACTAGAGATAATCGATGATCGATCAATCAAACTGATGTTTGGATATTTGTCTGGCTGAGCTCTTTTGTTAAAACTTGTCTACAACTTTGTTACGTCTTTGTTACTTCTGTTTTAGTTTCGTAGCTTTATAACTAAAACCAAACCCCCCCTGTTACCGTTGATGATTGGTAAACGATTCTTGCAAACAAGATAGGTAGCTTGATTCCCTGTGGGTTCGACCCTTACTTGCCAGACTACATTAGTTGGGTTATGGAGGTTTATTTGATAGGTACATACGACAAAAGCCTTGTCAGGTATCTTGCTCATCTTCTCTAGCTCAGCAGGTGTCTTAGGACACTGCTTCTTGCTGACGTATATGCCATGTTGCATGGGTAGAAATCCTTACTTGGACTACTGCATTTTGAACTTGTCAAGAACCTTATCTATATAAGTTCATTGACTTAATCCAAGCAGTCTCTTAGATCTATCTCTATAGATCTTGATACCCAATATGTACTGTGCTTTTCCTAGGTCCTTCATTGAAAAACATTTCTTCAGCCATCCTTTAACGGACTCTAGCATCGGAATGTCATTTCCAATGAGCAGTATGTCATCCACATACAAGACCAAGAAGACCACTTTGCTCCTACTAAACGTCTTGTAAACACAAGGCTCTTCTTCACATCTGATGAAGTCAAACTCTTTGATAGCTTCATCAAATCGAATGTTCCAACTCCTGGATGCTTGCTTAAGTCCATAAATGGACTTCTTAAGCTTGCATACTTTCCTAGGGTCTGTTGGATCCTCAAAACCCTCTAGTTGTGTCATGTACACATCCTCTTCTAAATATCCATTTAGAAAAGCGGTCTTTACATCCATTTTCCAAATCTCATAATCATAATGAGCGGCAATAGCTAGGAGTATTGATAGGTGTCATTTCATGCACCTTAACTGGAAATTATTAGCATTACTTAGAGGAGTTTATGACTAGATTTAGGGTTAAGTCTGTAATCCAGAAGATGTGGAGAGAATTGAAGATATCCAGGGATTTACAGCTTAATGAAGGATGAAGATGATGAGGATCCGCTTGAAGACTAATTGAAGAAGGCTACCAACACTTGGTAGTATGGAAGAGCGGAAGAGAAGAAGAAGAGCTAAAGAAAGGAGTGGGCGAGTGTCACCGCCCCGCGCCAGAACCACCGTGACCCGGCGGTGGGTCTCAGAGAAGGGTGCCGCCCCGCGGCCATCACGTGAGGCAAAGCAGGGAAATTAATTTCGAGCCCGCGTGCTGGAATTGAAGATGGGCCGTGAAGATGAATTAGGCCCAAACAAGGAAAGGCCCACCATGAAGTAAAGACGCATGAAATGAAGAATCGAAGCCGCGTGAAGTGAAGCGGAAGCTGAGAAGAGGATGATGTCAGCGCTGATGGCAGATATTGGAGTGGGCCGTCAGCGAGATGCTTGGAATGGGCCGAAATTGGGCTGTGTTGAAGCTGCTGGCATGAGAAGCCAAGAATCCGGGATTAATTTCCCCGGATTCATTTGCTTATTTTTATTATTATTTTATTATTGTTATTTTATTATTTTAACACACTTTTAGAATTAGGTTAAAAACAACTTTAGTTAACTTAGTTGCCACAATCTAGAAATCTAGAGACTCGTTCTCATTCTACCTCTAGGGTTTTAACCCATGGAGAACTAAACACCCTTTGTTCTACTAGACGTTTGAAGCAATACAGTTGATTCGGTTGTGAGATTTCTATTCCTTGTTCTTATTCTTATATGTGTTGGTTTAATTCTCTTGGTGATATTGATTATTGATTTATCGTTATTCTTCATAGTCTGGCCAACTAGATTGAGTAATATTTATCAAATTGCTATGGTTTGCATATAGTGGAATACGAGTGCATATCTAGTAGCAAACACGATTGTTGCATATAGTGGAATACGAGTGTGCAATTGTGAGTGAGAATTATTTGCATGTTAAGTAGTAAGGTTTTCTTCTATTTGCATGTATCCTATATCCTTGTGTGTATTGCTATTGCTTTGTTAGTGGTAAGGTTTTCTTCCATTGACATTGTGATAAGTCTATCAACAACTGTGAGAATTGGTAGTACTTAAGATCAGGGTGAGAACAACCATAAGAATAGTTAAAGAACTTGGATTGAATAGATTGCAGTGATCGTCCTACGTCTCTGTATTGTGGATCTCGTTCTAGTGGAACTACTTTCCCCAATCATATTCTCAAGTCAACTTAACCTTGTTTACTTTGCTCAGTTTGATAACTAAAACCCCCCTTGTTACTTTGCATGCTTTTAAACACATAGATTGATTACTTCCTCCCTATGGGTTCGACCCTTACTTGCTTGCTATACATCTGTTTAGTAGGTTTGTTAGGACTTTTACTTTGACTAGGCCATTCAACGATATTTGCACTGCATATTTCGGCCACGTCAAGTATCCTAATGGACCTGATCATTACGACCGGTGAAAATGTCTCATCATAGTCAGTACCATGAATCTGTTTAAAACCCTTGGCAACTAGCCTTGCCTTGTAAACAGATATATTTCCATCTTTGTTTGTTTTGAGTTTAAAAACCCATTTGCATCCAATGGGTTTTACCCCATCTGGCAAATCTATCAAGTCCCAGACTTGATTCTTAGACATAGAATCCATTTCATATTTCATGGCCTTAAGCCATTTCTCAGAGTCTGGACCCGTCGTTGCTTGCTTATAGGTGACAGGTTCTCCGCTTTCTAAAAGCATAACATCAAGGCTTGCAGTCAAGATGAAATCATCATATCGTCTTGGTTGTACCCTTGGCCTGTTTGATCTACGTGTGGGTTCAACAACTGGAGCATTTCCCACAACTGTTTGTGGGTCCTCATTCGAATTTGGTTCTTGAGGGATTGGTTCCTGTACCTGGACGACTCCCTATGGGAATTTATGCCTCCAGATATTGGAATCTCCTCGTCGACATCGTCCATGTCGACCTGTTGTTGGGTTTGTTGCTCATCTTGAGCTTCTTCAAGATGAACATTTCTCCCACTTGGCTTCTTGGAAAATAAACTCTTTTTCCAAAAAGACAATATCCCTTGCAACAAACACTTTGTGCTCAGTGGGATTGTAGAAGTAGTATCCCTTGGTTTCTTTAGGATACCCTATAAAGAAGCATTTATCTGATTTGGGTACAAGCTTATCTGATAGTAAACGCTTTACATAAGCTTCACATCCCCAGATTTTCATAAAGGACAGACTTGGGACTCTTCCAGTCCATATCTCATATGGTTTCTTGTCTACAGTCCTAGACGGAGTCCTGTTTAGTGTGAACACAGCAGTTGTGAGGGCATATCCCTAGAAGGATACCGGAAGGTTAGCAAAACTCATCATTGATCGGACCATGTCTAACAGGGTCCTATTTCTCCTCTTAGATACATCATTCAGTTTTGGCGTGCCTGGTGGAGTCAGTTGTGTTATTATCCCACAACTTCTCAGATGATGATCGAACTCCTGGCTTAGATATTCACCACCGCGATCGGATCGAAGTGCCTTTATCTTCTTGTCAGTTTGAGTTTCTACTTCATTTTGAAACTCTTTGAACTTTTCAAAGGATTCAGATTTGTACGTCTTTAAGTAGATATACTCATATCTACTCAAGTCGTCAGTAAATGTGATGAAGTATCGATAGCCTCCTCTAGCTTATGTGGTCATTGGTCCACAAATATTTGTATGTATTAGGGCCAGTATCTCAGTAGCCCTTTCACTCGTCCCAGTGAAAGGTGACCTTGTCATTTTGCCCATTAGGCATGATTCACATGTCTCAAATGATTCACAATCTATTGATTTGAGAATTCCATCTTTATGGAGTTTCTTCATGCGGTTCAAGCTAATGTGACCCAAGCGATAGTGTCATAGATAGGCATCACTCAAATCATTCGACTTTTTCCTCTTAGTATTAATGTTATAAATTTCAAACCTGAGGTCCAACACATTGTAACACCCCCAAAGTACCCTTTGGAAATATTACCGCCAGTGACCTCATATTACACATCTGGGGTCACCCAAGGCTTAACCATTTTATAACAAACTGTATAATAACATAAACTTTATTAAATGACATACAACTGCCCAAATAATATTTTATTAAAAATGTTGAAATTACAAATCGATAACAAACCTTATAAGTACAAATATTTATTACAGCGGAAGTCTTGAAATAAAACGACTCAACGGGTCTTGACCTTGCGATCTCACACCTAGGATCTCAACCTTGGGAAAACATAGAAAATGCCAATTCCCTTCACGTCGAGTCCTTGCATTTACTGATGCAGAAACTTATCTGATGTGCCGTATGAGACGGATGACACCAGCCAACCATGCAAAGGAAATTAACCGGTTGGTTAGTCTAATGAAAGACTATGCAAGGGTAGAAATAAAAAGGTTCTAGTGATCATAACCGTTTTACTATCATTGTTCCTCGAATAATAACCGAAGGAATGATACATAAATCGAAACTTTCACGGAATGATTAGGATTTAGACATGCACTGAAAAAAAGACTCTAAAGGGATTGAGTCTTATGGGAAACGTATGACAAATGTTTGGGAACGTTAAGTTTTCACACACAAGACTTAAAACATGACCTTGATTATTTGGGTCCACGACCAAGCTCACCGCGTAATGCGAATCCAGATTGGTTAGAGGACTTACTCGAACAAAAGTCCGAGCGGTTTCCACGTTGTACTCCCCGCCCGAAGGTATATTAATTATGTGCATATCCGCACTTATCTTATTTAATTCCAAAACGTATATTCACGTTAAAGCTTTTATTATATATATCATCTCGATACGAGAGATATCTTGGGAACATTTCCCGATCGTTTGGCACTAGCTGTGTGCATCACCACCTATACTCGGATAGGGTTGGGTCATGACCAAGAAAGTGTTAGGGCAAAATAATCCTAAGCACCAAGTTATAACGAAATGACTAGACCTCGCAAAGTACATAGCGTTCCTACGAATACTCGTTCTAACTACGCATTAAGTTCACACATAAAATCCACACCAATACCATCATGATAATAACAGATATAATAGCATCGTTCTAGCAATATATACAACCTAATATAATATCATATTTTAATCACATCATTTATAAAATCTGTTCCCAAACGAAAACAACAATTCACTCCATTTTAATTAACAATTAAGTAATTGATAATTATCTGGAATATGGAATGATAAGCAAGAGCGAACCACCACTTGCCTTAATCTAGTCGAACGTAGCTGGACGGATTCCGAGTATCTGGAGACTGGAATCTGCATACGGATCCCTACGACGATGACACAACCACGACGAAACCTAGGTTAGACACAAAACGGACGAAACGATACGAACGGAAAGAATGAAAGCCTGAGTCGTGACCGTGGTTGTCCAAGCCACGATCGCGCTTGCCAGGGCAACTTCTGCCGTTGTGGAATTCATCCCCGCGATCGCGGATCCCCTTCCGACGTGACTCTCCTTCGGCTTCGAGGCTTACCGACGAATCGAAGATGATGACAAACTCCACACCTTATGCAAGGCCACCACTCCAAGCCTCCAGAGACACAACGGTGACCACAAAACTCCGGCAAAAGCACGAATTCCGACGAGCTTGAAAACGAGAGAAACGATTGAAAGAGAGATGGATTGAGTTATGGATGAGATTCCAAGCTGCTCCGACTGTAACACCCCCAAATATCTCCCTGAAAGCATTATCGCCAGTGACCTCAGATTCCACATCTGAAGCCACCCAAGGCTTAACCAGTTTATACAAAACATAAAACAACATTTATAATACGAAATAGCATAACATTTCATATAAAATCAAAGTCTTGGAGTTACATCCATAATCCAAAAACAACAGAAATACAGAGTAGTCTTAACATAAGACATGTTTAATACAGCGGAAGTCTTTAAAATAAATAACACAAGGGTCTTGATCTAGCGATCACACGCCTAGGATCTCAACCTGATAAAACTCTTTAAAATTCCATCTGCCTTCCTCGTCGTTTCTAGCCTTCATGGAACTGTAGTTTATCTGATATGCCGTATGAGACGGATGACACCAGCCAACCATGCAAGGGAATATAAACGATTGGTTAGTCTAATGAAAGACTATGCAAGGGTAAAACTGAAAGATTCTAAGTAGTCGTATTAGGTTAGACTCATTGCTTCTCGAATAAAAGTCGATGACGATAGTCAACCACCATACTACTACTGAAATATACGAAAAGGTATGATCAAGAGAAAAGACTCTGAAAGAATGAGTCTTACAGAAACATATGAAGAGAAGACTCCAACGAATTGAGTCTTATCGGAAAGTATGACAAGTGTTTGGGAACATTAAAGTTTCACACAAACGTTTAAAAGTGACTTGACTATTTGGGTCCACGACCAACCTCACCGCATAATGCGAATTCAGATTTGGAAGGTGGACTTACTCTAATCGAAGCCCAGACGAGTTTCCACGTTGTACTTCTCACCCAAGGTTCATTAATTATGTGCACTAAAGCACTTATCTTATTTAATTCCAAAACGTACATTTACGTTATAAGCTTTTAAGATCTCCTCACAAGAGATATCGGATCTCCTCACAAGAGATATCAAAGGGAATACATCCCAGGGAATACATCCCAAATGGCGGCATCAGCTGTGTGCACATACCCTGAGTAAGGGTAAGGTCATGACCGAAGATACTAGGGAAAATCTTCCTAGCACCATTATCAAGAAACCACTAAACCTCGCAAGGTACATAGTGTTTCTACGAATACTCGTTCTAACTAAACAGTTAAAACATAAGAGCAATAATTCAGATCAAAGCCATCGAGGCCAATAACATATATAATAGCGTTGTTTCTAGCAATATATACAACCTATTATAATATCTGTATTTCGATCATATATATATATATAATAGCGTTGTTTCTAGCAATATATACAACCTATTATAATATCTCTTTTTAAATCACATACAGTTATCAAAACTGTTCCCAAACGAAAACAATATTCATCCCAAATTAATTAACAATTAAACAATTGATAATCAATATAAATATGGAATGATAAGCAAGAGCGAACCGCCACTTGCCTTAGATCAGACGAAAGCTTGAACAAAGCTTAGAGATGACGAGTTTCTGGGTCCGAAGCAGGGACAGATCTTGGATAACAAATCCATACGGAATGACCCATAACGAGACCCTAAGTTAGATTCGATAACCAAATATACGAATCTAAGAAGAGATGAAAGGAATCGAAGGAACAAAGCCTCGCTCAAGACCACAAGACCCAAAGCCACACCACGAGCCCAGCCCACCGCGGGTGCGCCGGCCTTGACCGCGGGTGCGGTGGCGTGACAGTGGTGAGACGACGACGAGAACTCACCTAGATCGACGCGTTTGGCTTCGATTTGGATGGGCTTCGATCTCCAAATCCTTTGCACTTCTAAACACCACTTTGAGAGTACGTATAACACCAAATGAAGCTCCGATGACAACTCCGGCGAGCTTGAAGAAATTCCGGCGAAAATGGAGATGAGAGATTTGAGAGGGAGAGAGCTTGCTTCAGCTGTGCATTAATCTCCTCTCCAGATCCTCCCTTTTATAGGCCCAAGCAAGGAGCTCAAGCTAAGTAGGTTGGTCATGGTAGGTGCCTACAGACAGGATGGGACGTCCACCGATGCTGTAGAGGCGAAGAGGGTGAAGTTGCAGCGACTGAAGTCTGGCATCGCAGAAAATCATCATGGCACCGCAGGGTGCGGTGGCCTCACCGCGGGTGCGGAGAGCCTCCCTAGACCGCCTTATAGAATTGGCCTTCACCGCGGGGTGCGGCCACTTGATCGCGGTTGCGGTCAATGCCAAATCTGGGCCCTTTTGTCCTCTTTTGTCCGGGTTAAGTACGGGTATGAGTTTTTAACCCCGGGTTAAATATATTTTTACCCGGTTAATATCTTTGCACCCGAATGAGTATTCTAAGCCCCGAAAATATGTCGAATGTATTTTATACCACTCAAGGAATTATTACGGAGATCAAGGATTTTACAGAAAATCCGAACTCCTCTGAAAATAATCCGACTACACTACGAGAGTTTGGAAAATTACCAAAATACTCTTTACTAAAATGAGGGGTATTACACCGACCTCCTTTTATATAACAAATGGGAGCTCAACGTCGAGAAGACGGATCGATCGGCATCCCTAACGGCGAAACGCGGCATCTGAACCGGCGAAACGCGAGAGCTCTTGAAGAAGATGATGAACAGTTTTCCGCGGTCGCGAAAACTCTTCCTCGGTCGCGGAAATGCCACGAACACGCCCTAAGGCCTCTAGTCGCGGATTCACTCGCGGACTTGTGCTAGAATGTATTTTTAGTACCCTTAAAAATACTCTAAGACCCACAAATGCATTAAACGTAAATTATAACGTTCAAAAGATCTCACTGAGATTACAGAAATTGCCCATCATGTCTTTCATAAAAAACGACAGTTCGGGACTTTTAGGGGTTATTATAATACTACCCCCTTAAAAGAAGTTTCGACCCCGAAACTTGGCTGATAACAGCTCGGAGAAGCGACCTCATTTTAAGTTACCCAACCTTATAAGTTTAACCATACCTAACCCATTTAACACTTTGTAAATTGGTTCAAGCAATTCTAAGTTAAATTTATAAGTTGGTTCAAATTACAGTTAACGTAAGGTTAACCATAGTTTAGACCCTTCACAACCTAAGGGAATTTTATAACTTGATTCCACCAAACATACATTCTATCATGTTATCCCTATGGTAACATGAATATTACTACATTACTACCCCCTTAAACATAGTTTCGACCCCGAAACTAGCATCGCTAAAGTAAAGGGATCGGTTTCACCATCAACCTCACTACCTGAACTTAATATCCTTATTCATTTCATCCTTGTACTTGCTCCTAGGAAAACGATCTGTTTCCTTAACCATACCACTATCTCGCATATCTTATCTCCCTGTGTTACACTTGTAATAACTCATGACTACATCCGCGAATCTTCATTACTTTAGGATAATAGTCTCCAAAATCACCGCAATAGACTTGCTATACCTTAAGCATGAGAACACACATTTCTCTTCCAACTCTTCTCTTTATAATCAAATTCAAAGTTCGTACATTATCTCCCTATAATCCAATATCAGATCTCAGTAATCCTCGAGATAGTGGTATGGTTAAGGAAACATCGTCGATGAAGACCACCATGAACTTATCTAGGTATTGGTGGAAACATCGATGCATCAGATCCATGAAGACCGCCAGAGCATTAGTAAGGCCAAATGGCATGACTACGAACTCATAGTGGCCATACCTCGTCCGGAAAGCAGTCCTCGAAATGTCTTCCTCACGAATCCTGAGTTGATGGTAACCAGATCTCAGATCGATCTTGGAAAAGACTTTTGCTCCTTGCAATTGATCCAACAGATCATCAATCCTCGACAACGGATACTTATTCTTGATCGTGACTTTAATCAACTCTCGATAGTCGATACAAAGTCGAAACAATCCATCCTTCTTTTTGACGAACAAAACCGGAGCGCACCAAGGTGATGCACTCGGCCTTATATATCCTTTCTCAAGAAGGTCCTCGAGTTGTTTCTTCAACTCTTGCATCTCAGCTGGAGCCATCTGGTACAGTTCCTTGGAGATTGGCGCGGTACCAGGCTCGAGATCAATGGTAAACTCCACGTTACGATTCGGGGGTAAACCGGGAATCTCCGTCGGAAAGACATCCGGAAATTCGCGAATGACCGGAATATCAAGAACTGACGGCTCATCTTTCTTGGGTTTATCCAGATAGCACAGGTACTCGACACATCCTTGTCGAAGTAGCTTACACGCAGCCATCGCATTGATGAGCTTGCCGTTATCAGCGTTATTTCGACCCTTGAACTTGCATACAAATTGGCCCCCGGATAAAACTGTCACAGTCCTTAAACTGAAATCGATCACCGCTCCATAACGCGTCAGCCAATCCATACCGAGAATAATGTCATATGGAGCCATGGCTATACAGATCAAATCTGCTTTAAACTTTCTACCCTGAATGGTTATCGGAAATTCCGACAGACGCTTGGATCCTACTAAATGTTCACCATTGGGAAGATTGACTACGAAAGGCTCACAAGCCTCATTGCATACTAAACCTAGCTTACTTACGCAACTTTTCGAGATGAAAGAATGAGTAGCTCTCGAATCAAAAAGTATACACACAGAAGTAGAATGGAGGTATAGAGTACCTTGAGCAGTAGGAGCATTTGGTCCATCAGCCTCACGCATCTCATAGAGTCGCTGACCTTGACCTCTTGAAGAAGTTGGGGCTTTCCCCTTGTTCTGCGCAGTTGTCTGCGTCAAAGGACTAGGAGCCTCCACTGGTCTGAATCGGGGTCGATTGTTATGACTAATGGATCCTTGCTGTGACTCAGCTCCTTTTTGTCTCCTTTGCGGACAAAATGTCTGCAAGTGTCCCTCCTTCCCGTAGCCAAAACACGTCTTCCTCTGCTTCAGACACTCATTGCTCTTGTGCCCGGGTGTACCACAGTTGTAGCACTGGATCAGATTCTTGCCCTGGCCCGAACATTGCGTAGACCCTCCGTGAGTCATCTCCGTTCTAGCTCGGCCTAACTTGGCAAAGTTTGACGGCGGCGCGGGTCGCTTGAACCCACTTGCCTGAGGCTGGATCTGTGCCGGTCTCTGGCGATTGCGCTTCTTAGCCGACTCCTCCAGAGTCAACTCCAATTTATAGGCAGCATCCACGTACTGCTCCAGAGTAGAGCATCCGTGGTGCACCATCAGTGGCTTAATGTCCGGATTCATCCACTCGTGGAAATGCCAGATTTTCTATTCATCACTGGACACTTCTGGCCCAGCATACTGCAACAGGTGATTGAACTTGGCCGCAAGCTCAGTCACTTTCAATCCATCCGTCCTCGGATAGAGAAACTCCTTATGCTTCTCTTCCCTCATAGCTCGGGAAAAGAATCGATCGGTCATTTTCACCTTAAACATTCCCCAGTTCAACCCAGGGTGATCAGCTAGACCGGTGCCTTCCCACCATTTACTAGCCACCTCCTTCAGTTGAAGGGAAGCAATGTGCACCTTCTCCGCTTCAGTCGTTCCATGTGCGAGAATCAATATTCCACTCTGACTGGCTCTCCATTCCCATCATAGTTGTCAGGCCTCATAGAGCTAATGACCTTCAGTGCTCGACCATAATTGCCTCTGTTCCTGACCGCATCCTCATGGGGTACATGGACAGCTGGCTCCTCGAATCTAGGAACCACAGGAGGAATTGGCACACCTTGTGCCTGAGGCGCGATTGGTCGCATAATATCGGTGAGTGCTTGCATCACAATCCCCCGAATAGCCTCAATTGTCGCAGCATCGAAAATAACTGGAGCGTTGACCGGAACTTGGTCGCTGCCCATAGGATTGTTGTGAGAAACTGACTCGTTCTCATCCACTAGGTTCGCGACATTCCCTAAATTCAGTCTGGGGTTGTTGCTTGGCCTAGCACCAACACGAATGGTATTCCTTGTGTTCACCATCTGTTTACCGATCAAATTCCAAGTATTTTGCAACATTAATATCATCTCAACATGCATAACGTATAAAATTGACTCGGAATAGATCAACTGGTAAACCTTCATTGATGAACTGAAACTGAGTTTGAAAGGGGCTACTTGGGAAAATTCTTCCAAGCGACAAGGCAAAATTGCTTGGAGAATACAATGCTATCAAAACGAAACAACCGAAATACTAGAAAAGAAAAACTCTAAACTTAACATCGGCCCCCATCATGGTGCCTCGAAAACCTTCCTATAATCAGGAGCTCTCATGCACAACTTCTTCGAACGGGGTCTATCATCG
Organism: Rheum nobile; assembly: GCA_027886185.1. Lineage (NCBI taxonomy): Eukaryota > Viridiplantae > Streptophyta > Magnoliopsida > Caryophyllales > Polygonaceae > Rheum > Rheum nobile. The sequence continues at coordinate 6,241,673 of WOAB01000531.1, read as the reverse complement.
GGGTCTGGCGTCGAACTCCGTGCCCTACTCGGCTCTGGAGCACACGGCTCATTCCTCGGCCTTTCCCTAGGCGTGGGAACACTTGGTCCAACCCCATCAGATCCCGGTGGGTAGCAAAACTCCTCCAGAAATCATGGTTGGAAGTCTGCCCTGTTCACCTCGTACAAAGGGTCAAGTAGCAATCTTGCTTGGCGGATATACTCCTGGAGTTCGCGGACGTCCACAACCATTCGGGAGAGACCGAGCTCAGCCTCGTATGTCCTCTCCTCCATGTCATACATGGCGTTCGACCACTCCTCCAGTCGTTCCTCCAGCATTTGGGGCCTTGGCCTGGCCTGTTGAGTCGGGACCACAACTGGTGTACCCGTCGACTCCCACGGCATTGCCCTTCCTCGAGCATGCTCAATTGCCTCATCCACCTGGCGATGCGCTTCAGAGGAAACCATCTGACTCTAGCGAAGCACATGTCGCGAATCAGGACTCACCATTGGCCTCTTGGGAGTAGGGATCACTTGCGGGTACTCTGGTGCATCCAGCGGCCCACTCTTCCTCCTGACGGTACCTGAAATACCCAGCGCCTCCCAAGCGGCAGGGGACAACGGCGTATACTCCTCATCAGACGGCAACTCTGGACTCGGAAAAATGATCTGCATTCCCAGGTCCTCGCTGCCTTCCAGCAAGTGCTCCAAGTTGTAGCCATATTCCTCGAGGTCCTCCTCTGGATCCTCTTCCGGATCCTCTAACGGGTCCTCTTCCGGGTCCTCCTCAGGATCCTCCTCAATTTCAAAGTCGTCGTCGTAGTACCCTCTCAGGTACTGCGCCGGCTCCTCCTCTTCCTCGATATCCTCCCTTGGGTCTGCTTCAGGCTCTGCCTCGGGAACCTCAACCCTATCAGATACCAATACCACCGACTCTGAGAGTACGGTCTTCACCTCCTCGGGTGGGCAATTGGGCTCCCCTACCTCAAAGCACGGAGGGGGAACCGGGAACTCGAGCCTAACTGGAGATGGCGGGGCCACCTCGGCTTTCTTCGGGTTCCTCATATGAGATATGATTGTGCCCATAATCTGCGGAGTGACGAGAAAAGAATTAGTCTTTCTAAATATAGAAGCGAACTTACTATATCAGACTGGAAAGAAGGCACGACTAGAACGGCAGAGATTTCAAAACAACACATTTTCTAGTCAAGTATGGTTTTATTCGGAAATTCAAAATTTTTGAATTTAAACAACTTTCTCAGTTCAAAAATGGATAAACGGTTGATAAAATCTTTGCTTTCAGTAAGACGATTCGAAACCCAACCCGTTTTAAAAAAAATTGGCTCTAATACCAAATCTGTAACACCCCCAAATAATTCCTTGAAAGTATTACCGCTAGTAACCTCAGATTTCACATCCGAAGCCACCCAAGGCTTAACCATTCATACAAATCATAAAATACATTGATAAAATGAAATATCATGATCTTTATTTAAACCAAAGTCTCGGAATTACATCCGTAAATCCCAAATACAACAGAAATACAGAATATGTACAATACAACGAAAGTCTTTTAAATAAATAACATAAGGGTCTTGATCAAAGCGATCACCCACCTAGGATCTTCAACCTGGATTAAACTCTTAAAAACTTCATCTGCCTTCATCGTCGGTTCTAGCCTTCACGGAACGGAAGTCTACCTGATGTGTCGTATGAGACGGATGACACCAGCCAACCATGCAAGGGAAAATAACCGGTTGGTTAGTCTAATGAAAGACTATGCAAGGGTAAAACAGAAAGGTTCTAAGGTAGTCGTATTAGGTTAGACCCATCGCTTCTCGAATGAAAGCCGATGACGATAGTAAACCTCAATACTTCTACGGAAGGATACAAAATAGAAAGATCAAGAGAAGACTCCTAAATATCGAGTCTTAAGGAAACGTATGAAGAGAAGACTCCAAAAGATTGAGTCTTATCGGAAGGTATGACAAGTGTTCGGGAACATTATAATTTCACACAAGCGTTTAAAAAGACTTGACCATTTGGGTCCACGACCAACGTCACCGAGTATGCGAATTCAGATTTGGAAGGAGGACTTACTCTAATCGAAGTCCAGACGAGGTTCCAAGTTGTACTTCTCGCCCAAGGTTCATTAATTATGTGCATATCGGCACTTATCTTGTTTTAGTGACAAAGCGTACATTTACGTTACAAGCTTTTAAGATATATCATCTCATCGCGAGAGATATCGAAGGGAATAAATCTCGAATGTCGGCACCAGCTGTGTGCACCTACCCTGAGTAAGGGTATAGTCATGACCAGAGATAGTACAAGGGAAAAAATTCTCCTAGTACCAGTTATAAAGAAACGACTAGACCTCACAAGACACATAGCGTTCCTACGAATACTCATTCTAACTAAATAGTTAAAATCACACAATAGTCCACATCAATACCATTATGGCAACCATATATATATAATAGCGTTATTTCTAGCAGTATATACAACCCATTATAATATCACTTTCTTAATCGTATCATTTATAAAATCTATTCCCAAACGAAAACAATAGTTCATCCCAATTTAATTAACAATTAAACAATTGATAATTAATGGAAATATGGAATGATAAGCAAGAGTGAACCGCCACTTGCCTTAGTCTAGACGAACGATTGAACGACGACGGGTTTCTGGGTCCGGAACGGGAACGGAAATCAGATTACAGATTCCTACGATGACGACCCATAACAAAACCCTAGGTTAGATTCGACAATAAAATGATACGAATCCAGTGCATAACGTGGAACACGTTATGCATTGGATGTGCCGACGGCGGCAATGCCAAACGATACGCTAGAGACCCTACCCTGTCAAGGATCTCAACCGGTCCCACGTAGCGAGGGTTAAGCTTCCCACGCTTGCCGAACCTGAACACACCCTTGGATGGCGACACCCTGACAAACACCTTGTCACCAACCTCGAACTCGACATTCCTGCGCTTTAGATCTGCATAGGACTTCTGTCGACTCTGAGCTGTCAACATCCTCTGTCTGATTAACGCAATGTCTGAGGCAGTTCTTTCGACTAACTCCGGTCCGAGTAGAACCTTGTCGGCATTCTCATCCCAACAAATCAGAGATATGCACCTTCAACCGTACAAAGCCTCGAATGGAGCCATCTTAATGGTAGCATGCCAACTATTGTTGTACGTGAACTCAATTAAACTTAGGCTGTTCTCCCAGCTAGTCGGACGATCAAGTACGCTAGCTCTCAACATATCTTCCAATGTCTGGATGGTCCTCTCAGACTGTCCATCCGTCTGAGGATGAAACGCAATACTGAACCTCAACTCGGTTCCCATGGCCTTGTGGAGTTCCTTCCAGAATCTCGACATGAATCGACCATCACGATCCGATACAATGGTCTTTGGTGTACCATGCAAACGGATAATCTCATTTCGGAACACTTCCGATAGCTTATGGGTTCCCCATGTTGACTTGATAGCCACGAAGTGAGCACTCTTCATGAGCCTGTCAATGATTACCCATATCGCATCCTTTTGACTCTGAGTCTTTGGCAACCCTGTGACAAAATCCATAGCGATTAAAAAGACTTGACCATTTGGGTCCACGACCAACCTCACCGCGTAATGCGAATTCAGATTTGGAAGGAGGACTTACTCTAATCGAAGTCCAGACGAGGTTCCAAGTTGTACTTCTCGCCCAAGGTTCATTAATTATGTGCATATCGGCACTTATCTTGTTTTAGTGACAAAGCGTACATTTACGTTACAAGCTTTTAAGATATATCATCTCATCGCAAGAGATATCGAAGGGAATAAATCCCGAATGTCGGCACCAGCTGTGTGCACCTACCCTGAGTAAGGGTATAGTCATGACCAGAGAGAGTACTAGGGAAAAAATCCTCCTAGTACCAGTTATAAAGAAACGACTAGACCTCGCAAGGCACATAGCGTTCCTACGAATACTCGTTCTAACTAAACAGTTAAAATCACACAATAGTCCACATCAATACCATTATGGCAATAATATATATATAATAGCGTTGTTTCTAGCAGTATATACAACCTATTATAATATCACTTTCTTAATCGTATCATTTATAAAATATGTTCCTAAATGAAAACAATAGTTCATCCCAATTTAATTAACAATTAAACAATTGATAGTTAATGGAAATATGGAATGATAAGCAAGAACGAACCGCCACTTGCCTTAGTCTAGACGAACGATTGAACGACGATGGGTTTCTGGGTCCGGAACGGGAACGGAAATCGGATTTCAGATTCCTACGATGATGACCCATAACGAAACCCTAGGTTAGATTCGACAATAAAATGATACGAATCTAAGAAAGAACGAACGAAATCGAAAGAACGAAGGTCCCGCCCGAGACCGGATCGTCCAAGGCCACGATCGGGATTGCCAAGGCAATCCGCGGTTGCGGCCGTCGAGGACTTCGAGTGTCAAAGACAGCGGACGCGGCCGGCCTTGTCACTGCCGCGGTCGCGGCCATGAACTCCGGCGACCCAAAATGGAGGAAACCTCACCGGCAATGACTCGACGGGGCTCGATTCGAGGGGGCTTCGACTCCTGACCTCCTTGCGCCTCCAAAGCACCACTCCAAGGCTGCCACGACCACCGGAGAGAGCTCCAGTGACACTTCGAAACTCCGGCGAGCAAGAAAAACGAGAGAGAGAGAGGTATGATGTTTGGGTGCTCAACACCCTCCATCCCGGCCTCTTTTTATAGCCCAAAGGAGGAGCTCTCCCTGCCCAGATCGACGGTGGCACAGAGGATCAACGGCGAGCGTGAACGACGAGGAGACAGACGACGCGACGTTGGCGTGTTGCAGTTTTCCGCGGTCGCAGAACTTTTTCTGCGGTCGCGGAATATTCCTGTGCCCAGCTCTTCTGAGAGCCATTTTTCCACAGTCGCGGAATTGCTTCTGCGGTCGCAAAATTGTCCTTTTCGCGTCTGTTTGCCCGGGAAAAGGTTTGGCGTGGGTTTAAACCCCGGAATTTATATATTTGTACCCAAACAAATATTCGAAGCCCCGAAAATACGTCGAATGTATTTTATATCACTCAGGGAATTTTACAGAGATCAAACACGATACAGAAATCCGAACTTCTCCAAAAGCGACACGATTACAGAACGAGGGTTGAGTAGAGTACCCAAATACCCTTACTAAAAATGAGGGGTATTACAGGATACCTCTAGCTTTGGGTTCTGCCCATTGCCAACATTTGAGGCCTGGTATGATTGCGTTGGTCCTTGACCTTTCTGTCTATAGTATGTTTTCATGTGGCCTTCCTTTCCACAATTGTAACATACCCTCTTCTCCTTTTGGCAGTTAAAACTTTTATGCCCAGGCTCACCACAGTTGTGGCATTGAATCACTCCGCTACTCCAACCTGAGCCTCTGGCGGATTCAAACTGAGTCATCTCGGTCTTAGCACGACCAAACTTCTCAAACTTGGTGGGCGATGCCGGTCGTTTGAATGTACCAACCTGGCGATCATGTTGCCCACCCCTTCCTTTAATATGTTTCTCCCGCTTTCGGGCGGATTCCTCCAGTGTGGCCTCTAATTTGTAGGCCGCATCCACATATTGTTCTAACGTAGAACAACCGTGATGCACCATGAAGGGCTTGAGGTCGGGATTCATCCATTCGTGGAAATACCAGATTTTATGTTCTTCACTGGATGCTTCCGCTCCAGAATAGAACAACAAGTGGTTAAACCTGGCAGCCAGCTCTGTCACCTTCAACCCATCAGTCTTTGGGTATAGAAACTCCTTGCGTTTCTCCTTCCTCCTAGCCCGAGAGAAGAACCGATCAGACATCTTGGTCTTAAATATTGACCAGCTCAGCTCGGGATGATCAGCTAATCCCGTGCTCTCCCACCATTAACTGGCCCCATCCTTCAGATATAATGAAGCAATGTGCACCATCTCAGCCTCAGTACACATAATGTTCTTAAACAACCGCTCCATGTGAAGGAACCAGTATGCCACCTTGACGGGTTCTCCAGCACCGTCATACGGGTCATGCCTCATGGAGTTAATCGCTTTTAGCGCATGACCATAATTTCCTCCATCTCTCGGAGCACTCATTAGAGGCGGGTTAATTGGTGTATCCTCAACGTTAGCAGTAACCTGAGGGGTTGGATTCCCCTAGGCTCGCTGAACCCCTGGCCTCACCAACTCGGTGACCGCTTGCATTACGATCTGCCTGATTACCTCTATAGCAGCCGTACTGAAAACTATCGGAGCAGCAAGAGGTACCTACACCATTTCCCCTCCTATCTAGGGTGGAGCATTCCTCGTGGGGTTGCTGTGGGAACCGGACCCAACTTCCTTCTGGTCCGCTGCATTTCTATTATGAATCCGAGAAGCATTACTCGGTCCAGCTGCATGACGTGTGGTGTTTCTAGCGTTCACCATCTGATTGTGTCTACGTATATTAGATATGTACCATCAATAATTGAGGTAGTCATCTAATAAACTCAGCTTTTCATTAATGAAACACACACCAAGTGTCACACAACAACTGAAAGGAAAATAGGGAAAAAGAACATTAGGATACTTCTGCTCCAGTATTGTTCAAATGGAAAACACTAGGAAGAAAACCATCACTGGCCTTTTATTCACTGCTTCTTCTCTACCGGAGGTAACTCTTCCTCCGAGTCATCAGTTAACCTCTTCCATTTTGGATCACTTGATCCCTCAGCAGGCACTGATGGCTCCCCGGACTTGCCCACATCGCCTTTCTGTGGCTCGGAGCTCCACCATCTTCGCCCCCAAAGATTTTCATTACCGGGCTGATTTAAAATCCAGAAAAATTCTTCCCACTTCTCGTGGAAGGGATCCACCGGCTCCTTCTCATCCTCTGGATCCTCCATTGAGTCCTCATCTTCATCAGAGACCTCGGGGGTAGAGGTTTTGCTTGGATTGCATTCTTTTTTCTTCCCCGCTCTCGGACTCGGACTCTTCGGTCAACGGGGTGAACTCAAGCACCGATCCGCCAACCACCAGAACTTCTACAAAATCAGGCTCAGACTTGATTGTCGGAGCGGTCTCAGATTCATCTTGGGTCTTAACTTGAGCTCTAGGGAATACCATTGTCTGTGAAGAGACAAGAGAGATTTAGAACTTTCTTGTTTGTAGAGATTATATCTTCCATAACAAGCCGGAACGATCGGACTACGAACGTTGGCAGAAGTTTGAAAATGTCTTTTCCACAAAACCGTTAAGGTAAAGTGAAACTCGTTTCTTAAATCTGAAAGTCTTTTCCACAAAACTTGTTAAAAACAAACTGAGACTCGTTAGTTAATTCTGGTTCTTACCAAATTATTTGTGATTTAAAATCTACTTCAAAAACGTTTTTATCTTTAAACCTTACTTAGGACTTATAGTAAAGAAATCCCATAAACGAAGTTTTTGTTTTATAAAACCCCAAATTAACGCAAAATGGTTCAAAAGTTTAGAGTTTTAAAAACTTTTAGCTCTGATACCAAATCTGTAACACCCCCAAAGTACCCCTTGGAAATATTACCGCCAGTGACCTCAGATTACACATCTGGGGTCACCCAAGGCTTAACCATTTTATAACAAACTGTATAATAACATAAACTTTATTAAATGACATACAAATGCCCAAATAATATTTTATTAAAAATGTTGAAATTACAAATCGATAACAAACCTTATAAGTACAAATATTTATTACAGCGGAAGTCTTGAAATAAAATGACTCAACGGGTCTTGACCTTGCGATCTCACGCCTAGGATCTCAACCTTGGGAAAACACAGAAAATACCAACTGCCTTTACGTCGAGTCCTTGCCTTTACTGATGCGGAAACTTATCTGATGTGTCGTATGAGACGGATGACACCAACCAACCATCGTAACCATTTTACTATCATTATTCCTCGAATAATAACCGAAGGAATGATACATAAACCGGAACTTTTACGGAATGATTAGGATTTAGACATGTACTGAAAAGAAGACTCTAAAGGGATTGAGTCTTATGGGAAACATATGACAAATGTTTGGGAACGTTAAGTTTTCACACACAAGACTTAAAACACGACCTTGATTATTTGGGTCCACGACCAACCTCACCGCGTAATGCAAATCCAGATTGGAAAGAGGACTTACTCTAACAAGAGTCCGGGCGGTTTCCACGTTGTACTCCTCGCCCGAGGGTATATTAATTATGTGCATATCTGCACTTATCTTATTTAATTCCAAAACATATATTCACGTTAAAGCTTTTATTATATATATCATCTCGATACGAGAAATATCTTGGGAACATTTCCCGAACGTTTGGCACCAGCTGTGTGCACCACCACCTATACTCGGATAGGGGTAGGTCATAAACAAGAAAGTGTTAGGGCAAAATCATCCTAAGCACCAAGTTATAAAGGAACGACTAGACCTTGCAAGGTACATAGCGTTCCTACGAATACTCGTTCTAACTACGCATTAAGTTCACACATAAAATCCACACCAATACCATCATGGTAATAACAGATATAATAGCGTTATTCTAGCAATATATACAACCTATTATAATCTCATATTTTAATCACATCATTTATAAAATCTGTTCCCAAACGAAAACAACACTTCACTCCATTTTAATTAACAATTAAGTAATTAATAATTAACGAAAATATGGAATGATAAGCAAGAGAGAACCGCCACTTGCCTTAATCTAGTCGAACGTAGCTTGACGGATTCCGAGTATCTGGAGACTGGAATCTGCGTACGGATCCCTACGACGACGACACAACCACGACGAAACCTAGGTTAGACACAAAACGGACGAAACAATACGAACGTTAAGAACGAAAGCCTGAGTCGTGACCGTGGCTGTCCAAGCCAAGATCGCCCTTGCCAGGGCAAGCCGCGGTCGCGATTTGGACTTCCGCGGTCGCGGAATTCTGGGCAACTTCCGCGGTCGCGGAATTCTGGGCAACTTCCGCGGTCGCGGAATTCATCCCCGTGATCGCGGATCCCCTTCCGACGCGACTCTCCTCTGGCTTCGAGGCTTACCGACGACTCGAAGATGATGACGAACTCCACACCTTATGCAAGGCCACCACTCCAAGCCTCCAGAGACACACCAGTGACCACAAAACTCCGGCGAAAGCACGAATTCCGGCGAGCTTGAAAACGAGAGAAACGAGAGAAAGAGAGATGGATTGAGCTGTGGATGAGATTCCAAGCTGCTCCGACCTCCTTTTATAGAACAAATAGGAGCTCAACACCGAGAAGACGGATCGATCGGCATCCCTAACGGCAAAACACGGCATCTGAACTGGCGAAACGCGAGAGCTCTTGAAGAAGACGATGAACAGTTTTCCGCGATCGCGAAAACTCTTCCGCGGTCGCGGAAATGCCACGAACGCGCCCTAAGGCCTCTGGTCATGGATTCACTCGCGGACTTATGCTAGAATGTATTTTTAGTACCCTTAAAAATACTCTAAGACCCACAAAAGCATTAAAGGTAAATTATAACGTTCAAAAGATCTCACTGAGATTACAGAAATTGCCCATCATGTCTTTCATACAAAACGACAGTTCGGGACTTTTAGGGGTTATTACAATACTACCCCCTTAAAAGAAGTTTCGACCCCGAAACTTGGCTGATAACAGCTCGGAGAAGCGACCTCATTTTAAGTTACCCAACCTTATAAGTTTAACCATGCCTAACCCATTTAACACTTTGTAAATTGGTTCAAGCAATTCTAAGTTAAATTTATAAGTTGGTTCAAATTACAGTTAACGTAAGGTTAACCATAGTTTAGACCCTTCACAACCTAAGGGAATTTTATAACTTGATTCTACCAAACATACATTCTATCATATTATCCCTATGGTAACATGAGGATTACTACACACATAGAGTCCATTACTCATGGGTGCATTGGCATAGAAAATATCATTCTTGAAAATAGAAAAGCATCCATTCTTAATCACAAATTCAAAACCCTCAAGATCCAAAACTGAAGTCGAAATAAGGTTCTTAGTAATTGAAGGAACAAAATAACAATTATTTAATTCTAATAGCCAGAAGGTAAAGATAGACTATAATCTCCTACGGCAAGCGCAACAACTCTTGCTCCATTTCCAACGCGCAGGTCTATCTCCCCTTTCTCCAAGCGCTCATACTTCTTAGTCCTTGCACATTCGAAATAATGTGAGAACCACATCCGGTATCCAATACCCAAGTAGTAGCCTTGGTTGTTAAGACTTCAATAACAAAAATACCTGAAGTGGAGCTCACAATCCCATTCTTCTTGTCTTCCAGGTATTTGGGGCAGTTTCTTTTCCAGTGCCCCTTGGCCTTGCAGTAAAAGCAGTCATGTTCAGCAGCCATCTTTGGCTTCTTAGCTACATTGGGTTTGGCAACTTTCTTGCCTTTACCGTAGTACTGTTGCTTCTGCTTCCCATTAGGCCCCTTCTTGAACCATTTCCCTTTGTTGACCAAAAGAACTTCTTTCTTATTGTCAACATGGATGTTTTGCTTAGTTGTTTTGAGCATGCCATGGAGTTCGTTCAAAGTTTTGCCAATTCTATGCATATGGTAGTTCATCCTGAACTGGGGGAATCCATCATGCAAGGAGTGCAGTATGATGTCAATAGCCAACTCTTGGCTATACGGGGAACCTAGTCTTGCCATTTGGTTAAAGAGACTAATCATGTCAAATACATGGGTACTTACTGGTTTACCCTTCTCAAGTTTGCACTCTAATATGGCCTTGTGAGTCTCATATCTCTCAATCCTTGCATGTTCTTGAAACAGTACTTTCAAGTTTTCAATGATTGTATGAGCATCCTGACGTTCAAACCTCTTTTGAAGGCCAGGTTCCATAGCAGCGAGCATAAGACAGGTGACAGGCACCGAGTTAGCTCTTATCTCCTTTTCTTTCCCCTTCTTCTCAGCAGAAGAAGCATCAGTCAAGATAGGGATAGGGGTCTCTAGAACGTCCTCACGTCCTTCGGATTTGAGAACAATTCTCAAATTCCGTTCCCAATTGAGAAAATTTGTTCCATTGAGGATACCTCGCTTAGGCGAAACCTATCCAACGAATTCTCAGCAATTCTCAGCAATTAAGCGTAGGGTGAATTTCAAGTTATCGTTGCTAAACATGATATCTACAAAGGAAGTAACATGCATATAAGTTTATGCTTGATATGCAAAAGCTCAAAATTAAACATGCTTTAAAATTTAAGCTAATGCGCATTTTATTCAGATTAAGTTTGTCCCTAGTGAATAAAATGATTCCAAGACCCTATCTCAGATAAAACCCAAGCGTACTTTGGCACTTCCTTAAGGCTTATATGATCAAGGTAAGTAACATTTACTAATTATAACTCCTTATAATTCTTGGTTGATGGCCCACATCCTATGTTAGGCTCATCTCTATGCCTCAAGATCCAAAACTTTGCCTTTTGGTCTCTTGTTGAGTATAACCATATCAAGGTTTATGAATCCCTTATATAGATTCACCCTCACTATCCCAAGGTCAAAGAAGGATACCTCGCTTAGGCGAAACCTATCCAACGAATTCCAAGGACCTCATGGGTTATGACATGGAAAGGCAATACCTCAATATTCTTTTAGGGACTTAAGCATACAATGGTTGTCTATTTACTAGTGAACAAAATAGCATAAACAAACAATCATGCAAGGCTTAAAATAATAAAGCATTCAAAATGAAATAATTAAATGTGATCTAGTATGGCCCCTAACAACCGAAATTAAAGATCTAATCTTCAAGGGTCTTGTACTTCATGGATCTCCATCCTTGGTACCCTTCATGGATCTCCATCCTTGGTCTTTTTAGGATCTTCTCTTCTTGTATTACATAATTTTCTAAATAATCTAATTACTCAAAATTAAATTATAAAAATACATAACGATACGCAAATCGTGTATAAGAAAACATAACGATACGCATATCGTATTTTCAATCCTAAAATGGGCCATACTAGTCACCTCATGCAAGTAATAATATCATAATATTTAAAACATGCATGCAATAATAATATCAATTATTATCATGAAATATTAATCTAAATAATGACAATAAGCAATTTAAATAATATTAAATAAATACTATTAAATTAAATAAATCATCTCATGAGATAAATAATTCAATATCAATATCTTAATTCAAATCAAATCAATATATAGAATTAATCATAATTAATCATTAAAATGTATTATTGGATACGATATGCATAAACAAGATAAGATATCAAATATCATTATCTTAATCTAGTGGGATTCTTTCCTAACAACTTTTTAGGAAATTATATTGTAGATAATATCAAATATTATCCTATTGGGAAAATAAGATCTTATCTTAATCTTTTAGGAAATTATATTAAAATGCAAACCCATTGACCCGACCCGGACCAGTCCGCCTAGCCCGCGCCTGACACGGACCGAGCCGTGCAGACCACGTGAACCAATTCGCGGTCTGTTGAGGCGCGGCTCGCGAACCAGGCACGAACCCATGTGAACCCGAGTTGCTCGAGCCACGGTCTATAGGATGGGCCCACCCACGCTCGAGCCGGATTGAGCCGCACAGACCCGCGAACCAAGTCGCGGTTTGCAGAGCCCACCGAACCGTACCGAGCCACGGTTCACTATTATGCCCACTCGTGCGCACATCGGGCTGTTCGAGCCGCATTGCCCTAGACTCGCGTGCGCTACTGCACAACTGGGTCCAGTCCTTGTGTCGAACCGGTTCGTGTTGCGTATCGGGTCCGGATCCAATCCGGTTCGATCCTTCGTTCGAAAAATTTGTGTACGAAACAAATTTCATACAAAATTAATCAAATTTGTTGGGGATTGATCCATCTTTTGAAAATCAAAATTTTCATTTAATGATTTAAAACATGCCAAAAATTATATCTCTTACATAATTAAATCACATGAATCAAGTATGGGTAATATTACTAATCCAATCAATTAAAATCATAATTTTAATCATGCAAATTAACCTATACATCAATTTACCACTTAATTTGAATCAAGACATGCATCAAAATTAACTCTTTTAATAATTTTGATCCTATCAATTTATGCAAGAGGCTCTGATATCACTATAGGAATTAGATGCGTATACGCGGAATTGCAGATAACTATTTTCTAGCATCTAACAAGGATCTCATGCATGAATTGATACATATGAATTATAAGTAGAGTTACATACCTTTTGATGCGAATGAAGTCGTTCCTGTAGAGTTTCAGCGGAGATCGAAAGCCCCAAGTGTGACTTCTCTACTTGGTCCACACGAGTCTGAAATCTGGATCACCTTGGTCTCGTCTGCTAGAACAAAAGAACGAAAGCTAGGCACGAGCTTGGCTTGCACTGGGAGGGCCGGTCGTGTAGTAGGGTTAAGTTTTTATGGCTTTCGCTTTAGAAAGCCATTACTTATAAGATCATATCTTATCTTTGGTAATAGATATAATATTTTTATATTGTATCTATATCTTTTAATAAGATTCCCTTTTATCTAGTTATTATTAATAGTAACTCTTATCTATCAATAATAAAAGTTAATCTCCCAATTTAGCCATAGGGCCGAAATTCCATGTCACACATGGGCTTCCTGTTTAGTTTGATCCAGCCCGATAATTCTATGTGTGTGACCTCATAGGACCCGGTTATTATAGCCGTGGACCTAACCCGATTAAGTCCATTAGTCGTAGTTGGCTTCTAGCAAAGCACTACGATCCCTAAAATATCCGGATTGTAAATCTGCATTAATAGTCCTATTCCATGTTCAGTAATTGCACATTTGATTAAAGGACACAATTCATTCACAAATATCTATCATACATTAGTTTAATCATGCAAGAAGATAATTACAAAATTGATTTGAGGAGTATGCTCTATAGTTACTCAATTTGAGATCCTCTACATCAAAAAATCGATTTGTCTTCCTAAATTTGAAACGTTTTTTTACCAAAAATGGAAACATGTTTTTAAATCAATACAAGGTACAAACAAAATATGAGTTATGCTTACCTATTATTGGGCCCATCATCCTCCAAGGAAATAAGACGAGCAAGCTGGGCCCAGGTCCAAACAAAATCGAAGTCCAAGAGAGAACGGAAAGAAGCGTCGGACACCCTGCAGACGAGTAGCACCCGACCAGCTCCGAGGATCTCTGTGATACCCCATACTTTTGTAAGGGTATTTTGGGATTTGCCCCAAACACCCGTTTCGTACGTCGAATTAATTTCAGAGACAGAAAGACATTCTGTAATGTTCTCAATCTTTGTAATATTTTTTCTCAGTGAAATAAAATACATTCGACGTATTTTGGGACTTAATACTCGTTCGTGTACGATTATTTTCATCCCGGGCTAAGGCCATGTTGTTCCAAGTTAAAACGGACGAAGAATGGCCTTGGCGGCGACCGCCGTAAGGCAAGCGGCGACCGCCGCCAACTGATGGATGTCGTCGTTATCTTCAATGCAAGTGGCGCCGGAAATCAGCGACCGCCGTCGGAAAGCAGCGACCACCGCCAGGCCAAAATGGGCAGCGACCGCTGCCTAGGTTGCAGGCCTAGCTCTGCCTCACCGGCTTGACCTCCGTGGTGGTCGGCGAATCGGACGACCTCCGATCTTAGCCCTCCACGTGTCCTTGGTTGTCCCCTGGAGTTTTGGCTATTTAAAGGAGGGATCGGCCTTGGCTTCTGTGGCTTTCGATCGGGCTTCGTTCCTTTCGATTTCTTTTGTTATTCTGTAGATTCGTCCTTGTTATTGTCGAATCTAACTTAGGGTTTCTTTATGGGTCGATCCGAAGGAATCTGTGTTGCCAGATCTGTCCCTGTTTTGAGCTCGGGAACCCGTTGTCGTCATCGTTAGGCTTCGTTTAAGCTCTGCAAATCTAAGTCAAGTGGCGGTTCGCTCTTGCTCATCATTCCATGTTTCCATTAATTATCAGTTGTTTAATTGAGTAATTAATTTGGAATGAATATTGTGTTTGTCTGGGAACGGTTTTGATAAACTGTTTTGGAAACTAAAATATGATATTATAATAGGTTGTATATCTGTTAGAACAACGCTATTATGAATATATATTTATGTTGATAGCCTTGAGGGCATTTATGTGGAATTATTATGGACTATTGTTGTGCTTGAACTGTTTAGTTAGCACTAGTAGTTAGGAACGTTACTAAGGCCCTGCCAGGTCCAGTCGTTTCTTGATAATCATGTAGAGAGGTGGCTAGACCCCACCTAATACCATTTGGAAGGTCATGACCCAACCTCTGATACACGAGTATAGAGGTGGTGCACTTAGCTGGTGTCACAAATCTCGGGATTTCATCCCTCCGAGGTGCGTCACTCTAGACGAAACGCATACTCAAGATGTATAGGTTCTGTTGGCGATATATATATTTAAAAGCTTATAACGTGATGCGCATATGATTAATAAACCTTCGGCGAGTAGTGCAGCTAAGTAAATAGTACAGCTAGGAAAGCTGGTCTCGACTTTGATCAGAGTACGTTCTCTTTCCAATCTGGATTTGCTGTATGCGGTGAGGATGGTCGTGAACCGAAACATCTAGTCAGCTTTTAAATCGCTCGTGTGTGATTCTTTAAACGTTCCAGATCTTGTCATACTTCCTATAAGACTCATTTCCGTTGGAGTCTTCTTTCGGGTTGATTGCTGTGAAGATCCGGTCTTCCAGAATCTTCTCTTGATCATGCCTTTTGATATGTTCAGTAGAAGTATGAAGGTTGACTATCGATATCGGTTATTATTCGAGAAGCGATGAGTCTAATCTAATACGACTACTCGAACCACTCTGCTTTGTACCCTTGCATGGTCTATTCATTTAGACTAACCAACCCAATTGTTCTATGCATGGTTGGCTGGTGTCATCCGTTCGATTCGGCATATCAGATAAAGTGTAGATACGAGGAGACTAGAAGGACTATGAAGACGACGGTTGTTTTTGGATGTTTTTAATAATTTTAATTAGGTTGAGATCCTTGGGAGATGATCATAGTGGTCAAGACCCTTGTTGTAATATTTTATAAAGACTTCCGTTGTATTTTGTTTAACTCTGTGTTTGTCCTATTCGGGGTTGGGATGTAATCCCTGGACTCATGTTTTAATTGAATATTATTATGATTTTGTATCATAAGCATTTCGTGAATTATGTTTAAACGGTAAAGCCTGGGGTGGCTTTGGTGAGGAAAACCGAGGTCACTGGCGGTAATACCTTTCCAAATGGGTTAAGATTTGGGGGTGTTACAATCTCGCTCGAGCATTAAATGCTTGATTGAAGGTAACTGCCACAGCATTCAACACAGAGATTATGACGGCAATTAAGGGCAAATCCCAACGATCTCGCCTAGAATTAAAGCACGAAATATTGTCAATAATGGATAACGGTCGGAAAGGAAAAATTGCCATATATGGACCTCGATCGGGCAGGCAAAGACACACACGATTACAACACCACATCCGCTGATTTACTCTGAAGAAAAACAAAGGAACACACTGATTCTAGCTTACTCTCCTCGAACCATCGCTCAATCCCCACCAATCGAGCCCCAGAGTCACCGGTCAGACCAGATCCGATCTCTCGTCCTCCAAGGATAAGTTGTACTTTGATCCGGCTCATGCCCATGCCCATCCACAATAGCGTCCAGATGCGTCTCGATATGGATGGTGTCGAACTGACCCCTACGAGCGTGCAACGACCTGGACACACAGAGGGTATATCTCGAACTCCTTTGGCTAATCCGTTTTCGACTAACAATGTTACTTTCTCCACACCGATCGGGTCGACAAGGACCCGAATCGATGAACCACAGGTTACCAATCCTCTTGACATCCTAGCTCTCGTCCAGCAGACGCTCAACCAACACATGAAGACGCTCGACGATTGTATCGCTAGGATTCTCGGAGTCCCACATCCGATCGAGAAGGAAGCGTCAGGCGGATACGAAGAATCTCCGTTTGTCAGAGAAATCGCTAGGGTCGAGATCACAAAGAAGTTCCATCTCCCCACCATGGCGACGTTCGACGGCACCAACGACCCAGATGACCACATTTCTCTCTATAAACAAAAATTGATGACTGCGTCCGTTCCAAGGGAGAGCCGCGAGGCTGTCATGTGCAAAAGCTTTGGCACGACCCTCGCGGACCCCACACTAACTTGGTTTATGCATTTGCCTCAGGGAATGATTGCATCGTTCGCAGACCTGGTCAACTCTTTCAAAAGCCAATTCGCTAGCAGCCGGAGGCTCGAAAGACAATCGAGCGACCTCTACCGGATCACCCAAAGGTATAACGAACCTCTCCGAAGTTATCTTAATAGGTACAATAAGCAGAAAGTCGTGATCCCCCATTGCGACGTCACCACCTCCATCGAAGCCTTCCGACAAGGATTGATCAAAGACATCAACCTCTACAACGAAATCACCAAGTACCCGTGCAGAAGCTTCAAAGATGTCCAGGCCAAAACCATGGCCGAGGTGCGACTGGAAGAAGACCGTGAGTCGCGAAAAGCCTCTCATGGACCTGATCAATCCGATCGTAAATCCTCCTCCGACAACCGTCGAGACAGACGCCATCATCCCTATCCTCGTAACCGAAGCGGGCAAAATCAGGTAAACTCTTTCAAAGACATGTCTCAAGACTGGAGAGACGGTTCGACGTTGCCTCCCAGGGTTTAATCTTACAACCTTAACGTTTCCGTGTCGGAGCTCGTCAAGAGTTTCGACAAATATGGAAAAGAGGTAAGATGGCCCCGAAAGAGCGACCGACCGGACGTCAAAAAGGACAAAAGTCAATGGTGCAAATTCCATGGCGACCACGGTCACTCGACAGACGAGTGCATCGCCCTACGAAAAGAGGTCGCAAGATTGCTCGCGCAGGGGCTCCTACGCGACGTAATCTCAGAGCGAGCCAAAGCCACCATGGAACGACGAGATCAGGTAAAACAAGACAAACCTCTGTCTCCTGTTCATACAAAGATTGTCAACACTATTTCAGGTGGTTCAGACGTATGTGGAAACACATACTCAGCGGCCAAGCGACATGCAAAGGAAAGCAAGGGCGATAGGCCCAAAGCACCAGAATTCAAGCCAAACAAGGTCTCCGATCTCCCAACGGTCACATTCGACGAATCTGACGCCGACGGATCGGAGAGTCATCACGATGGTCTGGTAATCTCTTGGTTTATTGGGAATGGTTTGATACGAAGAGTACTAATCGATACAGGGAGTTCGACCAACCTCTTGACCTTCGATTCCCTCAAAGGGATGGGTCTGGGTGAGGATGACCTGATCAGGAAATCGACCCCACTGGTCGGGTTTAGTGGAGAGGTTAAGCACACTATCGGCAAAATCGTTCTCACAATGTACGCCGGAGGAGTCAACCAACAGGTGAAATTCCTAGTCCTAGATTGCCCGTCTCCCTATAATTTCATTCTTGACAGGCCATGGATACACGCTATGAAGGCGGTACCTTCGACGTACCGTCAAGTCATCAAGTTCCCTACCAAGTGGGGAGTCTAAGAAATCAAGGGAGACCAGAGGGCAGCCAAGGACTGCTACGTCGCCTCCATGAAAAGCGTCGTCGAGAATAAGGCCGCATAGCAATCACAGAGCGGCGAGGGACCTAGTCGATACGTCGAACCAGAAATGGAAAAAGTCAACGAAATCGTGCTAGATCCTTCAATCGTGCTAGATCTTGATTTTCTCAGATCCAATACTGATTGTTTTGCATGGTCACACGAGGACATGGTCGGTATATATCCAAACATTATTACTCATAAGTTGAATGTAGATCCATCTCACCCCCCTGTGAAGTAAAAATGCAGAAAGTTCACCCCAGAGCGAAACAAGATAGTCGACGACGAAGTCAAGAGCTTGTTAGAAACAAGGAAGATAAGGGAAGTCCACTATCCCGACTGGCTGGCCAACGTAGTCGTAGTTCAAAAGAAGAATGGCAAGTGGAGAGTCTGCATCGACTTCACCGATCTCAACAAAGCTTGTCCTAAAGACTCGTTTCCACTCCCCCACATTGATGCCATGGTTGACGCAACGGTGGGACATGAAATGTTAACCTTCATGGACGCGTTCAGTGGCTACAATCAAATACTCATGGAGCCCGAGGACTAAGAGAAGACGACATTCATCACAAGCCAAGGTATCTATTGTTATAAAGTAATGCCCTTCGGACTAAAAAATGCAGGGGCTACCTACCAACGACTGGTCGACAAGATATTTAAAGACCAGATCGGGGACACGATGGAAGTCTACATAGACGACATGCTGGTCAAGTCAAAGAAGAAGGAAGATCATATTGACCACCTCTGCGACAGCTTCGAGGTACTAAAAAGACACAACATGAAATTGAATCCTATGAAGTGTTCTTTCGGGGTGTCGTCAGGAAAATTCCTAGGGTACATGGTGACGCAAAGAGGAATAGAAGCCAGCCCAGAACAGGTCAAGGCCCTCATCAACCTCCGATCCCCCCGATGCGTCAAGGACATGAAAAAACTGACAGGTCGGATAGCAGCTCTGAACAGATTCATCTCAAAGTCATCCGACAAATGTAAACCCTTTCACGACGCTCTCAAGAAGAACAAATCCTTTCAATGGACGGAAGAGCACGAAGCTGCATTTCAGAACCTAAAGGAATATCTTGCCAGTCCCATGTTACTGACCAAGCCCAAAGACGACGAGCCGTTATTGCTATACCTAGCAGTGTCGGAGTCAGTTGTGAGCGCAGTACTGATCAGATAAGAGGATGGAAAGCAATCGCCAATATACTACGTCAGTCGAATGCTACTACCAGCGGAAACAAGGTACTCGTCGCTTGAAAAACTTGTACTATCATTGGTAATGGCCTCGAACAAGCTCAAACCTTATTTTGAATCCCACACTATAGTTGTCCGCACTAATCATCCCATGAGAGCGATCATAAGGAAACCTGAGTTCACAGGACAAATGACCAAATGGGCCATACACCTTAGCGGCTACGACATCGAGTCCGAGCCCAGAACGGCGATCAAGTCGTAGGCCTTGGCTGACTTTGTGGTAGACTTCAGCCCGACCCTAGAACAAGAAGCCGCTAAAGAGGCAGCACAATTGCTCGCGACGGAGGAAACACGTAAATGGGAACTCCATACCGACGGCGCGTCGAACGCCAGAGGATCGGGGCTAGGGGTCGTGCTGAAATCGCCACAAGGGGACAAGATAGCCCATGCCGTGAGGTGTGAATGGAACGCGACCAACAATGAAGCTGAATACGAGACACTCACATTCGGACTCATCCTGGCCCGTGACCTAGGAATTCAAGAGATCGAAGTCATCTGCGACTCCCTCCTAGTCGTAAACCAAGTACAAGGGTCATACATAGCAAAAGACGTCAGAATGATAGCCTACCTGGAAGTAGCTAAAAAGTTGATCAACCAATTCCAAACATTCGACATCAGAAAGGTACCAAGAGATCTTAATTCTCAAGCTGGCGTACTCGCCAATCTAGGGTCCATCTTGGATCCAAAGGAATTTCCATACATACCGTTGGCACACATCATGACGCCAGCCGTCCCGAGAACATCTAGTGAGTCAACCACACCATTAGAGGAACTTGTCGCGATGGAGATAGGTGACCGACCAGAAGAAGACGTTGTCAACACCCATGACGACTGGACAATGCCTTACATCGAATGGCTAAGAGACGGCATCCTGCCCAATGACAAAACAGAAGCAAAAAGGCTAAAGGTACAAACACTCTCTTTCGATTTCATAGATAACATCTTGTACAAAAGATCTGTCACAGGGATACTCCTACGGTGCCTCAAGACTCCAGAGGTCGGACGTATCCTACAATCGTTACATGAGGGAGAGTGCGGAAACCATATCGGCGGACGAAGCCTCTCCGGAAAAGCCTTGCGAAACGGATACTACTGGCCCACCATGAACAGAGACGCTATGGAATACACCAAGAAGTGCGACGCCTGTCAATGCCATGCACTCGTTCCTCATCAACCTTCGGAGCTCCTCCATCCGACTAAGCGCTATGGCCCTTTATGAGGTGGGGAATAGACATCATCGGGAAACTCCCACCTGCATCGGGTCAAAGAGTCTTCTTCCTCGCCATGACATACTACTTCTCCAAATGGATCGAAGTTGAAGCCTACAGAGAGGTAAAAGATCAACACGTCATTTCATTTATAAAACGCAATATCTTGTGCAGATTTGGCATCCCATCAGAAATCGTGTGCGACAATGTCTCCCAGTTCATTAGCCATAAGACTCGAGCCTTATGTGAACAATAGGGCATCAAGTTAGTCACCTCCACCCCTCGGTATCCATAATCCAACGGACAAGCTGAGTCCAGCAACAAAATCATCATCAATAACCTCAAGAAATGCCTCACAGGGGCTAAAGGCAAATGGGCAGACGAACTCCCATTCATCCTCTGGTCCGACAGGACCATTCTAAAGAACGCGACCAGATAGTCGCCGTTTTCACTCATCTATGGGAGTGAGGCGGACATCCCCGCTGAGTTATTGGTTTCGACTGCTCGTTGCAGCCTTCAAACAAACAAGCAGAACGACGTCGAACTAGCACACAACCTGGATACGGTGGACGAGACTAGAGAAAGAGCTCGGATCAGGATGGTCAAGTTCCAACAACAAGTCGCAAGGAGCTATAACAAGAACGTTCGAGCCAAAGTCTTTAAGGTTGGGGACTGGGTCCTCAGAAAAATGTTCCAGAATACCAAGAGTTCGACCGATGGAAAGCTTGCACCTCAGTGGGAAGGACTATACCTAATCACTGAAGTAGTCGGACAAGGAGCATACCAACTAGAGGACAAAGACGGTTGACTGATCCCAAGAAGTTGGAACGCGACACATCTAAAGTTATACCACTTCTAAAGTGGCAAGGTTAGACCCTGACATATCTCCACATATCGTATATTACTTGTTGTCGCATGCAAAACTTTATTTCTTGACATGTTTCTTTTGACACTAAGTAAGGACTTCTTCCTTGTAAAACATAAGTTCAGGACGACATCGACATACACACTGGATCCAGTCATAAACAAAAGCGCTTACACTACATTTACACGATCTATCGGAACATAGGGAGATGAACAAACATGCACGTCGGCACACCGTCTGCCTTATACAATACATAAGGTTAAGACACCTTATTACATTTACGCAATAGAAACATATTGCTTTCCCTCCCCGGCTCAAAGTCATGACTAACACAAACACATACATTTGTAGGCCTCCTTTTTTACATACATACGGCAAGCCCTACTCGACGGAGCACACAGGCAAACCCGACACACAGAATACAAGCGTCATCGACAAACTTCTCTAGAATAGTCTGACGACATGTACGAAACGCACATACATACGATCCTTTGTAAAAAACAGTATGCATCAAATAAAAGTCTAGAGCATTTTTACAAATACGCGACCCGCGATGGTGGACGGGCCGCCAAAACACATTGTCTGCCTACATCTACGTAGAACTTCAGAAACATACACTAAAAAACATTCTGTGACCCGTGATGGTGGACAGATTGCCAAAACACAGAATGTCTTACCCATACACAAGTGGGATCACAAGTCAGACTGCAAGAAAAACAAATCAAGGATCGAGGTCGGCAACATTACCTTCAGCAGGGGTCGGGTCAAGAGAAGGCTGGGGATCAAGTGGCTCGGTATCACCAGAGTGGGTCTCATCCTCGCCGGCACTTCCATCCAAAGTTTCCTCTCCGATGCCGGCCAATTGAAAGAGCTCCAGGCCTGGATTCCCCTTTGGAAACAGGGAGTCTGATAGGTGTTATTTCATACACCTTTACTAGCGATTATTAGCATAATTTGGAGGAGTTTATGAGTGGTGTTTAGGCTAAGTCTGTGATCCAGAAGTTATGGAGAGAAGTGAAGATATTCCTGGATTTACAGCTTAGATGGAGACATGAGGATGGAGATGGAGCTGCTGAAGCATACATGGAGACGACTACCAACACTTGGTAGTAATGAAGAACAGCAGAAGAAGAGAGTGAGCTAGCTCACCGCCCTGCGCCAGAATCGCCGCGGCCCGGCGGTGACTCCCAGAGAAGACTGACGCCCCACGGTGGAGAGCCTGACGCCCCGCGGTGGATCTCACCGCCCCGCGGTGGCCGTGTTAAGTGCCGCACGTCTGAAAACTTTTATTTCCTTTTATTGTTTTCAGATTTTGTTATTTTATTATTTTGTTTCCTTTATTATTTTCATTAGTTTAACCTAGTTTTCTAAAGACTATTTAAGCCCTCTTTCTAGGTTAAGAGAGAGAGAGACTTAGACTCGTTACAACTGCTTTACATCAGACGTTATTTTCCCTTAGTTTTCATTCTCGTTTGAATGGAGAACTAACTTCCCTTTGTTCTACTAGACGATTGAAGCAATACAGTTGATGTGTTTGTAAGATTTCTATTCCTTGTTCTTATCCTTATAAATGTTGGTTTGATTCTCTTGGTTATATTGAATATTGATTTCTTGTTGTTCTTCTTAGCCTGATCAACTAGGTTGAATACGTTTTATCAATTGCTAGGATTGCATATAGGGGTTCCGAGTGCGTATCTAGTGGCAAACACAATTGTGCGTATAGGGGTTCCGAGCGTACAATTGTGAGTGAGAATTAGTTGCATGCGAGTATTAATACGTCTTTCTATTTGCATGTATCCTATATCCTTGTGTGTATTGCTATTGCTTTGTTGGTGATAAAGTCTATCGACAACTGTGAGAATCGGTGGTACTTTATCATTGGCATAGTAATAAGTCTATCGACAACTGTGAGAATCGATAGTACTTAAGATCAGGGTGGGAACAACTATAAGGATAGTAAAAGAACTTGGATTTAATAGATTTCTGTGATCAAATTATATCTCTGTATTGTGGATCTCGCTCTAGTAGGACTACTTTCCCCATCATATTTTCTCAACTCAACCAAACTTGTTTGCTTTGCTTGCTCTGCTTTTTCTTGATAACTAAACCCCCCTTGCTTGTTACTTATCATTCACAATTGCATACTGCATCAGATCTTCCCTGTGGGTTCGACCCTTGCTTGCTTACTATACATCTATTTAGTAGGTCTGTTAGGACTTTTTACTTTGATAAGGCTAATCAACGATACTTGCATTGCGCACTTTTAGCCACGTCAAATTTGGCGCCGTTGCCGGGGAAGTTTTCTGTTTTGTTGAGTGTTTTTGTGATTGATTTTTGGTGGAGACCTATCTTATGGTCGACACTCGTTCTACTGACTCTCCTCTCGTAGCTTTTGATCCAGAAGTCGACAGATCGTTCCGTGCGAACCTACGCGATCAAGGAGAAGAAGAAGTCGAGGTTGAGATCGTTGAGCCGACTGAGCCAATTAACATCCCTGCTGTCGCAATGGCTGAGACTCTAAGAGAATTGACTGAGCCGAATATTAGAGCACAGCCCTTGGCTGTCATCATCCCTGCACTTGGCGAAGGGGTGAATTTTGAGCTGAAGTCTGGAGTTGTTGCTTATCTCCCGAAGTTCCACGGTTTGAGTGGAGAAGACCCGATCTCTCACCTGGGCAAGTTCCACAATGTCTGCATGACTATGAAGCCCAAGAACGTGACGGAAGACCAAATCAAGATGAGAGCTTTTGGTTTCTCCCTGCTAGACTCTGCAAGCGACTGGTACTATCACTTGCCACCAGGAACCATAGATACCTGGAATAAACTACATAAGGCGTTCCTGGACAAGTACTTTCCAACGAAGAAGGCGAATG
The DNA here is from genome assembly GCA_027886185.1 of Rheum nobile. Classification (NCBI taxonomy): domain Eukaryota; kingdom Viridiplantae; phylum Streptophyta; class Magnoliopsida; order Caryophyllales; family Polygonaceae; genus Rheum; species Rheum nobile. Next base: position 6,216,845 of record WOAB01000531.1, on the reverse strand, counting down.
CCTTGAAAAAGGCAATTGCCAATATTGAGCAGGCTGGTGATGAGACGCTGTATGATTATCTTGAGAGGTACAAGAGGCTTTGCTCTAGCTGCCCATTCCACGGATACGCCAAGCAGGACCTTGTCCTCTATTTACACAATGGTCTGCTGGACCAAGAGAGAAGGATGATTGACGCTGCTTACGGTGGAAGCATTCTGAATCTGACACCGGATGCAGCCATGAAGAGATTCCAGGAGATGAGTGAGAGCACCAGGAGTTTTGGGAAGACATACCAAAGGAAGGCGGTCAATGCTGTGACCCCTGCAGGACCAAACCCAGTGTTGACTGAGCTAGCTGAGCTGAAAGAGATGGTGAAGAGGATGGCGAACCAGAACGCCCCTCAACAAGTTAAAGCATGTGGGCTTTGCTCTGATCAATACCACCCCACCGACACTTGTCCTCAGCTGCAGGAGGAGGGTGTTGCTGAAGTTAATGCTATAGGAGGTTATGGACCCCCTAGACCACAGTTTGGTGGACAACCCAATTATAATCCGAGAGGGCGAGACCATCCAGGTTTTAGATGGAGTGACCCTCAAGGTGGTCAATAGCATGCACAACAGCAGTATCAGCAGAGAGTCCCATACCAATAGAGGCCTCAAGGCCAAAGCTCTGGTGCTTCTACTGAAGAGATGCTAAAGACTCTGACTCAGCATTTCGCCACGCATGTGTAGGCTACTGAGTCAAGTATTAAGAACATGGAGAGACAGATTGGCCAGCTTGCTGATGTTGTGACCAAACTTGACCAGAGGACATCTAATTCCTTGCCATCTCAGACTACTGTGAACCCAAGAGAGAATGTGAGTTCTATTACCCTCAGAAGTGGTAAGAAGTTGGTCGTTACTCCTATTGTTGTAGAGGAGAACGAAGTCGAGAAGGCAGAAATCACCCACCGCCCCGCGGTGGATGCTAACGCGGCCCGGCCAGAAATTAAAGAAGGAGCCAGGAAAGAAACGCTGAAGCCACCGCCCCGCGGCGACTCTGACCGCGACCCGGCGGCTGAACTCAGTAAACACACCATGACCCCACCGCCCCGCGGTGATGATCAACGCCCCGCGGTGAACTTGCCGCGACCTGGCCTTCGAGAACCCAACTCCGCTGAAGAAACCTGTGTTGATAACTACATTCGCCCCGTGTTTCCCCCTCTAGGTTCTGAGAAGCCACCAGCACCTTTCCCTGAGGCGTTGAAGGCCAAGAGAGTAGCTGAAGACAGCGATCTGTTCGAGACATTTCGGGACTGTGAGGTGAACATTCCCCTGATCAAGCTTATCAAGGCTATCCCTCGATATGCCAAGTTCTTGAAGGAGTTGTGCACCGTGAAGAGGACTCAGAAGCAGAAGGTTCAAAAGAAGATTCCAGTGAGTGAACATGTGTCAGCGGTAGTTCAGAGACGCATGCCTGAGAAGTACAAGGATCCAGGTACATTTACTATTCCTATTACTATAGGTGAGCATCGATTTGAGAAAGCCTTGTTAGACTTGGGTGTCTCTATTAATGTTTTGCCTTATTCTTTGATTGAGGATTTAGGAATAGGACCCTTGCATGATTCTAACATTGTTATACAACTTGCTGATGGTTCTTGTGTGCCCCCTAAGGGTGTTGTGGAGAATGTTCTTGTGAGGATAGGCTCTTTGATTTTTCCTGCTGATTTCTTTGTTATGGATATGGACTATGATGAGCAGGTTGCTCCAGTTATGCTAGGGCGACCTTTTATGAAAACATCCATGACAAAGATTGATGTAGACATTGGAATTTTAACTATGGAATTTGATGGAATAATTTTTGAACACAATATTCATAAAGCCAACTCCATTGAATTGCATGCTCCTTGCTGCATTAGCGAAATTGATGATCATGTGCATGAAAATGTTAACACTAGTGCAGTAGAGACCATAGTTGAGTGTTCTACTATTGATGGACCTATTGAGTTTCATGAGTTACATGTTGGTGATGTCTTGTTGGATGACATAGGAGATTTCATTCCCTCCATTTTGGGCACTTGCCCCCTGCACTAACCATACAAGGCTGTAAGCCTTTATCCAGTGACGTGCAGCATATTCAGATTGAGCCATATCGGCCCCCACATCGCTCTAAGTATGGGGGAGATACTCCAAAGGAAGTAAGCATGGAGTCAATGGCAAAGAGGGAACATGGTTTAAGGTCTAAACCTTTCCATGGGAAGTCTCAACAGGAAGAGACGAGTAGGAGGATTCCGAGGGGATCCTATTCTAGGTGGTAATTGATCTGCAGTACGTCGAGCCAACGACGTTAACCAAGGCATTGTCCGGGAGGCAACCCGTGGTAATTGTTCTTTGAGTTTTCTTTATATTATTTTCGTAATTTATTTTGCTTTGTTTCGTTCGCCTGTTACTAACATTTCAGGTACGAAAGTAAATGGAGATGAGATAGTGTCCCAGTTCATCCCACTGCCCCACGGTGGAGCCCACCGCCCCACGGTGAATGTTTGGTATACCTTCTCAACTCCGAAAGAAAAAAAAAACAAGAATAAAGGGCCCCGAAAAAACCTTAAACGGGTGCGTAAAATTTTTATTTCTTGAGTTGTTACGAAGGATTTGACGGATTGGGCTCCCTTTGGGCCAAGATTTTTCTTTGGGCCATGGTACATACCCGGCCCCATCATCCCTTTCTTCCCTTTCACTTTCCATGACCTAGCCCCCATACTCACAAACACTCCATTCCCAGCACACCTCTCAAGCTCCCAAAGCCAAATCCCCCAGTCTCCCTCAAATCTCTCTCGACCTTGATCCGAATCTAGCCCCCAATTCACCAATTGGAAGTCTAGCCTCACAAACCAGCCAAACACAACCCCACCGCGTCGCTTCAGTCCCGCCTCGTTGTCGCCCCGCCTCGTGCTGCCCCGCTTCGCGTCGCTGTTGCCACCGCCCCGCGCCGACTTCACCGCGACCCGGCCAAAGCTCCCAGTTTTCCCACCGTGACCCGGCGACTCGTTCACCGCCCCGCGGCGAGACCTCTTGGCTGCGTGTTTGCTCATTTGTAAGTTCTCTTGGTTGCCCTTCGTTTTGAAATTCTACATTCATTACTTATGGCACCTAAGAGTAGGAAGCAAGTGTGTACGAGGGATGAGAATGAGGTCTACAATGTGGTGAAAGAGAGGAAGGTGTTGGCGACCAAATTCTTTGACAAGCCTACATTGGTTGAATTTGGAATGTTAGCATGTGTGTCCTTGTGCTTAGCACAGTGTGGTTTGGGGACATTTCTGAACTTAGCTGCCCCTGCGTATCCCGAGCTTTGTTACCAGTTCATCGCCTCCTTCAAGAGGTACTCTGATGGTTTAGGCGACAAGAGGATGATGAGGGTCACGTTCACTTACAACGGGCGTGATTATTCGTTGTCCCCTAAGGTGGTGCGTGATGCCCTGGGCATTACAAAGCTGCCAACTGATGGGGGGTCTGGTGGCATTCTAGAGTCTGATATGATGGAGTTCTGGAAGGCTGCTATGGGCAGGACGTTCAGGAAGGGTCAGGAGGTGAACTCGAAGCTGGTGAACCCGTGTTTACGGTTGATCTACAAAGTGATGATGAGAGACTTCTTTGGCCATGCTGATGATGGTAAGGTCCCCCTGAAGGATTTCCAGTGGTTTATGAGCATCTTGGAAGTTGTTCAGTACACGCTGTGTTGGGCTACCCTCTTTTTGGGTTCCTTGAAGAGGATTCGTGATGGTGAGCCACGTGATATTTGTGGGGGTGGTCTGATTACCCTCCTTTGTGCTGGAGTGATAGCTTGCGATCAGATTCCTCGGCCTGTTGCCTACGTGGTGTATGATATGGCGCACATGAAGGTGTGCTCGATGCTGAAGCCATTGGGAAAGGATGGTGATTTGGTCTGGTCGTCATATGATGGCCACATTCTGATTCTTCCACGGGAGTTTGCTTATTCACCTTCATTTGCGAATTGGTGGATCTCCAGTGATGGTAGAGTGACGACTGATGATACCCCTGCGGCTGCTCCTTCAAGCCCGTATGGAGAGGGCCGTAGTGGTGTTGCTGCTGCTGCTGAGTTTGCGGGCGAGGACACTCTTATGCCTACACTTTATGATGTGCCCTCGTCTTCTTACGGTCCTGTCACACCTTGGCAGGAGTTGTATTCGAGATTTGATGCATTCTCAGTGCAGCAGACGCATTGGAACACCCGAGTAGAGACCGGTCTGCAGACTTGGCAGACCCAGTTCCATGCTGATGTAGATGAGCGTCTGGACGGTATGTACGCTCATATGAGGGACTACTTCGGGAGGTTCCCACCACCACCACCATCAGGCCTGCAGTGAGTTTGTTTTCTTCTTCCCCTATTTCATTTGATGTTCTCTTTTCTACATTGAGGACAATGTTCGGTTTAAGTATGGGGGAGGGATTTAGACTTGTTATCTGTCCATCCTTTGTACATATTGTTTTCTTTTCGTGTGTTGTAATTCCCATTTAGACTTGCTATCTGTCTATCCTCGGTATCACCAGAGTGGGCCTCATCCTCGCCGGCACTTCCATCCAAAGTTTCCTCTCCAACGCCGGCCAATTGAAAGAGCTCCAGGCCTGGATTCCCCTTTGGAAACAGGGAGTCTGATAGGTGTTATTTCATACACCTTTACTAGCGATTATTAGCATGATTTGGAGGAGTTTATGAGTGGTTTTTAGGCTAAGTCTGTGATCCAAAAGTTATGGAGAGAAGTGAAGATATTCCTGGATTTACAGCTTAGATGGAGACATGAGGATGGAGATGGAGTTGATGAAGCATACATGGAGACGACTACCAACACTTGGTAGTAATGAAGAACAGCAGAAGAAGAGAGTGAGCTAGCTCACCGCCCCGCGCCAGAATCTCCGCGGCCCAACGGTGACTCCCAGAGAAGACTGATGCCCCGCGGTGGAGAGCCTGACGCCCCGCGGTGGATCTTACCGCCCCGCGGTGGCCGTGTTAAGTGCCGCGCGTCTGAAAACTTTTATTTCCTTTTATTGTTTTCAGATTTTATTATTTTGTTTCCTTTATTATTTTCATTAGTTTAACCTAGTTTTCTAAAGACTATTTAAGCCATCTTTCTAGGTTAAGAGAGAGAGACTTAGACTCGTTACAACTGCTTTACATCAGACGTTATTTTCCATTAGTTTTCATTCTCGTTTGAATGGAGAACTAACTTCTCTTTGTTCTACTAGACGATTGAAGCAATACAGTTGATGTGTTTGTGAGATTTCTATTCCTTGTTCTTATCCTTATAAATGTTGGTTTGATTCTCTTGGTTATATTGAATATTGATTTCTTGTTCTTCTTCTTAGCATGATCAACTAGGTTGAATACTTTTTATCAATTGCTAGGATTGCATATAGGGGTTCCGAGTGCATATCTAGTGGCAAACACAATTGTGCGTATAGGGGTTCCGAGCGTACAATTGTGAGTGAGAATCAGTTGCATGCGAGTATTAATACGTCTTTCTATTTTCATGTATCCTATATCCTTGTGTGTATTGCTATTGCTTTGTTGGTGATAAAGTCTATCGACAACTGTGAGAATCGGTGGTACTTTATCATTGGCATAGTAATAAGTCTATCGACAACTGTGAGAATCGATAGTACTTAAGATCAGGGTGGGAACAACTATAAGGATAGTAAAAGAACTTGGATTTAATAGATTTCTGTGATCAAATTATATCTCTGTATTGTGGATCTCGCTCTAGTAGGACTACTTTCCCCATCATATTTTATCAACTCAACCAAACTTGTTTGCTTTGCTTGCTCTGCTTTTTCTTGATAACTAAACCCCCCTTGCTTGTTACTTGTCATTCACAATTGCATACTGCATCAGATCTTCCATGTGGGTTCGACCCTTGCTTGCTTACTATACATCTGTTTAGTAGGTCTGTTAGGACTTTTTACTTTGATAAGGCTAATCAACGATACTTGCATTGCGCACTTTTAGCCACGTCAGAGTCCATGGTCTCCTTCTCTGCCTTCAAGTCCCAAATCCCCTGCTTGCCTTCGTCAAACTCCTCCATCATCTCGACACGCGACTTCAGCGCGTAAAAAGCGCCTACGTCGCCTGCGATCTGACCGGACTCAATCCGAGCTTGCTTCGGATTTTTCCTCGACACCTGATTGGCTCTCACTGAGCTCTCTTCGACATGCATCCAAGTCATCTTGGTAGTTCCTCAGCTCCCTGACAAAGCGGCGCTCAGCCTCCCGACAACGACTCTCATCCCCTTCCAACTTGCTCTTCAAAGACGCGAGGTCAGACTATGACCTAGCAGCCCTGTCCTCGGCCTTAGCGGCCATTGTTTTGACACTGGAATATGCCCCCAAGAGGTACTGAAAAGTCTGGAAGGAAAACAAATCCAATCAAAAGTTTCAGTCAAAACCACAAAAAGGAAAGAAAAAACACGACAAGGCAATTTACCCTCCATGTGGAGCATCCCGCTTCACCAATGCAGTCCAGGGGAGAGACGTCGTCAACCTCGGATTTCAGAGTCGGGTCCTGGGTGTGGAAGAGGTCAACAATCGATTGACCAACCGCGTCAATCTTGTCGACTCCTCGAGTAGTCGTCCCCTTCTTCTTTGGAATCTCCGCCGCCTTCGCGTCACCAAAAGAGGCACCCGCCTTCCTCTTCGAGCCAACCTTGGCCTGGAGCATTGTTTCCGCCAGAGTCGATTTACTCGACGAAGCTTTGGCCGCCGCCTACTTCTGTTCTATCAAGCCCTTCCCGGACACTCCTTTCATACGAGCACTCAACCGACCAGCCGGAGATGCTGACATGACAGACAATACGAAAATCACAAAGCAGATGACGAAATAAAAAACACAAGTATAACAGAAATCGGAACTCACACTTGACACGAGACGACGAGACAGTTAACATAACGTCTTGGGTAGCAGGGGAGGTCGACATCAAATTGACGTTTGCAAACTTCCTCTCCGACGCAGTGATGCTGAGAATAATCTTCGACAAACCCTCCGATTGAGCGTCAACTTCCAACTCTTCCGCCTCAGGAACTACAAAAAAGAAAAGTTAAAACAAGGGGTTAAGACACATAAACAGGCAAAGAGAGGTCGAACACATACTCTCGACTCGCCACTCCGACAACAAGAACGAGCAGTCGCCCCCCTTCTCCAGAGACGAACGCTCGACGAAGAAAAACTTCGACCCCCATCCGCGGTCGTTCATGTCCAGATTGAACACCAGGGGCTTCCGACCCGATCGGATACGCAGCTGGACACGGGAAGAACTCTTCGACCCCAACGAGTAGTTGTACCACAAAGAGTCAAAATTGAAGCCAGTCCCAGACTGGACATTCAACAGGTCCAGAACCCTGAGGATTCGCCACGCTTGTGGCATAACTTGACACGGCGCAAGCGCCAGGGTCGCCAAGAAGTCTCTGACGAGAAAGGAGAAGGGAAATTTGTGCCCAATCCTAAATGGGTACGCGTAGAAGCAAACCCATCCTTCATAGAGAGCGTCGGCCCTCTCGTCTGGATACGGCAGCCTCGCACCCGTCTCTGGAGGAAAGCCTCCGACTTGGAGGATCTGCTCTAATTCCGCTTGCGACAGCGTACTCGTCAGAGCATCTATCTCTTTCAGAATGAAAAGGGGGGGGGGACCTCGTCCTTGCTCGAGTTCAAATGAGTCGCCGACGACTCAGAAGCTTCACTGGAGACCATTTCTAAAACAGAAAGGGGAGGGAATCGAAGAGTAAACTTTGAAGGACTTGAGAAAACCTACCAGATGAAGATGCAAAGGGAGAAGATGAAGTCAAATCGGCAAAAGCATGTTTTGAATTTATGGAGGGAGACGGCAGACTTCAGAAACGTCCCATCGTGCCACGCGATTTCCGCCACGTAGCCCTGGTCTGACGCACCAAATATTGCCAACGATGGATAACGGTCGAAAGGGAAAAGTTGCCATATATGGACCTCGATCGGGCAGGCAAAGACACACACGATTACAATACCACATCCGTTGATTTACTCTGAAGAAAAACAAAGGAACACACTGATTCTAGCTTACTCTCCTCGAAACATCGCTCAATCCCCACCGGTCGAGCCCTAGAGTCACCGGTCAGACCAGATCCGATCTCTCGTCCTCCAATGATAAGTTGTACTTTGATCCGGCTCAATCGTCAATATATCAATAAAATCACTTTGTTTTCTCGTATTTCTTCTTTATTGGTTGATTGTCTATTTAGATTGGTTTGATATCTATAATCTGATCGACTAGTTACCCCGTCTAAGGCGATTTAGGTCGTTTGATCTTTTCGCCCCAAAACACCTATTTTGGTGTCTAGCCTCGAACCCTATTCTATAAATCCTTGATTTCACTACTTGAATTTTGAGTAAATTTTCGCAAATAGGATGATGAGAATGATATTGATAAACATGATAAGAACAAGGCATAAGACAATCTCGATAAAAAATCGATCATTACTAAGACAACGAAAAATCTCATCATCGTCCATGGAAATGGTTGAAACAAATGGTAGGGGGGTCGAAAAAAGAGATGGGGAGGAGGAGATAAGACCAGTGAAAAATGAGCAATGTCGGGGAAGACGTAACGATTGGCCGCGATTTAAGGATGATACCGCACATTATGCGGTGGCGACTAGTTCCGCTTGGATTTCTGCCTCCATTAGTCGTTCATGTCTTCGCTTCCAACGTTACCCATAGATTACGCAAATTAAAACGACAAGGAGACATAAAAACAAGAGAAAATGCTAAATCATGAAAGAAAAACCCTAGGCCTAGAAATTAGTTACACCAGGTTGTTCGTTGCGAAAATTCAAAGAGACATCTCATGTTTGTTGATCAGGGTTAAGTGAATTCCGAACTGTAGGAGGGGCGAAGAGTTGGGATTGGTAGTCGAGAATTTTATGAAGAGATTGATGCAGGAGCATCCGAGTCTTCACCCAAGATGCACACAAAGAAAGATGGTCCACTCACAAGGGTTCGAGCCAAGCGTTTGAGGAAGGAGATGGTCCGCTCACAAAGAGCTCGAGAGCTTGGTTAGCCTTCACGTCTCAAGGGAGCCGACCCTCGTCGAGGACCTCACCGAACCCATGCTAAGGACCTTGGTGACCTTCCGAGCCAAGCCATGCGACGAGGAATGAAGACGAGCCATGGAATTGCTCTATGGAGGGATGCACGGTTAGGGGCACGGTTTGTGCAAACCGTGCGCCTCACCAGAACACAAAATCTTGCCCCTGGATTTCTGCACGGTTAAGGTGAAATCTGCACGGTTAAGGTGCAAACCGTGCACCTCACCCGAACCTTGTTTTTCGGCTTTGTTGTTAGGCTTTCTTTCATGGCTTTAGTTGGGCCTTTTTGGGGCATGTGTGGGCCGGCTCCCTTGGAGTATATAAGGCTCTTTTGTTGTCTTTTAACTCAGACTTGGATAATATGAACCTTTGCTTTATGCATAATGAAGATTGAGAGCTCCATGGGAGTGATTTCTCAAAGTTGATTCGATCTTGCTTGGTTGTCCTTGTGTTGTGACAATCTCCTCCATAAGGTTGGTGCTCCAAGGCCTCACACGCACCCTCCTCGTGCTCCTAGGATCTGTCCTTGGTTTTGTGAGGTTGTAGAAGAAGGGGTCTCTTGTTATTTGGTATTGGTTCTTGGGAGACAACTTAGGGCTCCAAGGGTCTTGCCTCCATTCAAGTGGTTCTCTCTATATCCCTTTGTTTATCTTGTTCTTGTTTCATTTTGCTAACTTGTTCTTGTTGCCTCCTTTCTATCTCCACCTCCATTCGAGTCTCTTGGCGTCTAGATCGGGCCACTCGCGGCTAATCCCCGCATCAAATTGGTATCAGAGCCATCTCGACGCCGAGCCACCACCATCTCAGCCGAGCCACCACCTTGGTTAGCTCCTTGAGTCTTCTTTTCCATTCTTCTTCATTGTGTTCATCTTGTTCTTCCTTGTGTTCTTCATGTTCATCTTGTTCTTCATGTTCTTCATGCTTGTTGTGCTTAGTTTGTGTTTACTTGTGTTTGTGCATGTGTGAACTTGTTGCCTCTTTGTTGCCACCACAAACCACCACCACCTTCCACCACTACACAACCACCACCAAACACCCCTCCAATCTGCCGGAATTCCCCCCACAAAACCCAACTGCAACACCCCTAAAAGCCCATCCGAAAATCCCCACAAACAACCCTAAAACCCACCTACATTTTAGCCCCAAAACCCAGCTATCCTAGCCCCAAAAGTCTGCCATTTTCTGCCATAAAAAGCCTGCAAAATCTGCACACAAAAAGGCATGCAAAAAGCTTTTCCCCCACTTGCTATCCTAGACTCTACAAGTCATGATTGCCTCAAAAGTGATCTAGAAAGCAAGATATCTTTATTCCTTTTGTATTAATTTGTGTTGCACGTTCTTTTTTATTAAAAAAAAGAGAGAGAGAGAGAGAGAAAAGGCTTGTTCTTGTTTATTTCTTGTTCTAGTTTGAAGACATTGTTGCTCTTACTATTGTATTGTATCACATTGCAAGTGTTGTGATCATCAAAAAAAAAAAAAAAAGAAGCTTGACTGAGAAGAACTCGGCCCCCACCCGGCCGAGTTTCAGACCGAGTTTTGGTCTGGATTCCCGACGTGCCTTGAACCATACCCTTGAACCTCAAGCTTGATTTCCTACCCATCTTACCATTCATTTTAATCCTTTGGCAACTTGTTTATGTGTTCATGAGTATTGGTAAAAACGAGCTAGGTATGACATTGCATTGTTGAATTTCCTAAACACAATTCCTTGTGAAATCTTTGTTGTGTCATCCTTCTTGTTGTTTTTTTTGTGTGTGTCTTCTTGAGCTTATCTTTCGAAATCCAAGAGTTATTCTCACCTTTGGTTGTGTGTTGTCTAAAGTTCACCAATGCTTATATGAAGTTTTTGTCCTTCTCAAGGCAACTTTACCTTCCAAAAGCTTGCATCGACATCAACCAGAGAGTGAGTGATCAAACACACGAGTGATCAAACACTTGTGAGGATTGTTTTGATTTCACTAACTCTAACTTGTTTCTTGGAGTTTGTTGATCATGTCTTATAAAGGAAGTCCACCACATGGAAGGTCTGAACCAATGGCACCCGAGTTGTTCAACATGCTCAAGGCCATGTCGGACAACATTGCTATCTTGTCCAATCGGATGGTAGCATTGGAGACAAGAGTGCCCAATCCCGCAGCCGTGCCCCAAGAGACGCGCCGAGTGCCCATAGCCCCCAACTTCCCCCGGCGTAGAGATAAGCCTAATGCTCCTAACCATTATAATGAATTTCAGGAAATGCCAAGGCGTGCCTATCATGAGGAGCCAAGGCGAGCCTATGAAGATGAAGAATGGGAGCAAGTGCCACATCGAGGCTACCAAGCAAGGAGAGGCCGAGAGCAAGAGCAAAATGGAGTTGACAAGGTCAAGTTAAAGATTCCCTCTTTTGAAGGCCAAGGTGATTCATATGTCTACATGGAATGGGAGGCCAAGATTGAACAAATATGGAGTTGTCACCACTTTCCCGAGCATAAAAAGGTACAACTTGCCACCCTTGAATTCAATGGTTATACACTAATATGGTGGGATAATCTTGTGAAAGAAAGGAGAAGAACCTTAGATGCACCCGTGACAACTTGGAATCAAATGAAGGCCTTGATGAGAGCTCGCTTTGTGCCTCGACACTACACACAATTGCTACCCTTAGCCAACAAAATTGAAAGACAAACTAAGCATAGGAACCAAGGAGGAAGAAGTTCAAGTGGTAGCCAAAACCGAGGCTATCATCCTCATATGGAGCAAGGGGAGCCAAGGAGGAGTGCTAAGCCAAGCCCCTCCCCGCCGAGCCTAAATCCCCTAGCCGACGCTCCTAATGCCTCCAAAGGAAGTACTCCTAACCCTTCTCCCGGAGCTAGAGATATCACATGTATTCAAGCTATGCTTGAGGAATTCAAGCCAAGAAGAAGGGAGGAGGTTATTGCTATTGAACCAATGGCCAAAGGAGAGGAGATTGAGCCAAAGGAAAAACAAAAGGATGTTGTAGAAACGTCTCCTTCACCTACAAGGATCAAGCATCGACCCATCATTGTGCGTAGTTCATTCAAATCCGTAGCTACTCCATGGATGGACCGGACCCACATGGTTCCTTTAAGCTTGCCCTTCCTACCCCATGAAGAGGTTGAAGCCAAGAAATCAATTTTCAACCAAGAGACAAAGAATGTGCCAATGGAGACTAATGCAAGGGAAGTACCTCTTATTTCCACCTTTTTAATTTCATCTCTTGAGTTTGAAAATGAGCATGTCATTCCATATAGGACAATACACATGAAAAATTTTGTCCTTGCATGTAAAACTAGATATTCTTGTGTGCACCAAAGTTCTTTAGCACAATACATGTCTTGTGAAAAGCATCTTGTTTACAATATGATCATTATGTCCATACATGTGTGTTATATTGATCCTTGCATCGCTAAGCATGTACATAGGGCTAGGAAGAAGAGTGGAATAGTGTGTGCATGCATGTTTGGATATCATGTAGTCATTGGAAGATTTATGCTTAAATTCTTACAATTGTGTGCACATGCTAGAGGGCCTTATTTTGTCATTGTTGTTATGCCTAAGACCTCTAACAAAACTGAATTCATGGCATGCCCAAAACTTCATAATGCACCTTATGTGACTAACCCTTTTATTGACCAAGTTGTGGAGTTGTATGGAATTTCTTGTGCTTTGATTTCAGGCCAAGAAGTGAGGCATGTGATCTACTCAAAGTTGGAGTCCGGAGAAGTGTGCTTTGAGCCAGGAGATCAAGACACCCTACATGTGGTTGAATTGGTTCACCTCTTGCGGAAGGAAGACGAAAACATGAACATGCTTGATTCGAGGTCGAATCTTTTCCAAGAAGGGGAGATTGATGCAGGAGCATCCGAGCCTTCACCCAAGATGCACACAAAGAAAGATGGTACACTCACAAGGGTTCGAGCCAAGCGTTTGAGGAAGGAGATGGTCCGCTCACAAAGAGCTCGAGAGCTTGGTTAGCCTTCACGTCTCAAGGGAGCCGACCCTCGTCGAGGACCTCACCGAACCCATGCTAAGGACCTTGGTGACCTTCCGAGCCAAGCCATGCGACAAGGAATGAAGACGAGCCATGGAATTGCTCTATGGAGGGATGCACGGTTAGGGGCACGGTTTGTGCAAACCGTGCGCCTCACCAGAACACAAAATCTTGCCCCTGGATTTCTGCACGGTTAAGGTGCAAACCGTGCACCTCACCCGAACCTTGTTTTTCGGCTTTGTTTTTAGGCTTTCTTTCATGGCTTTAGTTGGGGCATGTGTGGGCCGGCTCCCTTGGAGTATATAAGGCTCTTTTGTTGTCTTTTAACTCAGACTTGGATAATATGAACCTTTGCTTTATGCATAATGAAGATTGAGAGCTCCATGGGAGTGATTTCTCAAAGTTGATTCGATCTTGCTTGGTTGTCCTTGTGTTGTGTCAATCTCCTCCATAAGGTTAGTGCTCCAAGGCCTCACACGCACCCTCCTCGTGCTCCTAGGATCCGTCCTTGGTTGTGAGGTTGTAGAAGAAGGGGTCTCTTGTTATTTGGTATTGGTTCTTGGGAGACAACTTAGGGCTCCAAGGGTCTTGCCTCCATTCAAGTGGTTCTCTCTATATCCCTTTGTTTATCTTGTTCTTGTTTCATTTTGCTAACTTGTTCTTGTTGTCTCCTTTCTATCTCCACCTCCATTCGAGTCTCTTGGCGTCTAGATCGGGCCACTCACGGTTAATCCCCGCATCAGAGATGCTGATGAATGAATGATATGTGGGCTAATTGGAAAGGGGTGAAAGTGGGATGAAGGTAGGGGGAAATGGTTGGGGAGAAAGAGGAGATGATTGAGGAGAGAGAGATTCTTGACAAATCTGTGAATGGAGCGTAATTTCTACGAAAAAACAAATGTTATTATAAAGGCAAAAAGTTAAGAATGGAAAAAAATAAAACAAACTTAAGCTAAAAAGTCAAACAACCAATTACAAGGCTATACATAGTACTAAAGTAATAGGTGGCAGGGATAGGGCACTCCCACGATAGCAAAAACATTTTTACAACTTGCATTTCTGTTAAGCGTCCCTCAATCTCTCACTTCTTTAGTAGTATAAATTTTCTTAATGCAAAAGAAGTTATTTGATTATTTTTAAAATAAAAAAGAAACTATTTCGAAAGAAAACAAAAAAAGTGTTCGATTACGAAATTCCATTCTTACTAATTAGGCAGGAACAACTTTATTTAATTTAATATAAATGTTATTATGTGCATAATTTTTAGGTGTAGTGTATATCGGTGGCTATTATATTCTAGCCAAAAAAAATAGTTACCGGAGAAAAATGAATAATGTAGCATTTTTGTCTTCTAATCTCCTTGGGCATTTTCCAGTCTGAAATGATCTAACACATGCACATTGTTTTGGGGCAAAAAGATCGAACCGACCTGAATCGCCTTAAGAAAGGCAACTAGACAATAATAATATCGATTATATACGAATGGTCCAAATCAAACAAAGATCTAAACGAAATAAGATTTAAGTAGATGCAAAAAGATCGAACCGACCTAAATCGCCTTAAGAAAGGCAACTAGACAATAATAATATCGATTATATCCGAATGATCCAAATCAAACAAAGATCTAAACGAAATAAGATTTAAGTAGATGCAAAGGTAAGCTTATCTCCTTCGAATAGGAGACTGGTCGAATCAAATGATCTAATCGTCGGTCGCTTCAATACTGAAATGAAGATCTGAGCTAGAAAACAATGGTGAGAGTAAGTAAGAGAGTAGTAGATAGTAGTTTGTATTCCGTAAAGATCGTAATCCCCTTCACAATGATCCTAAATCATCTAATATATACACATTTAATCTCCAAAGATCAGCTAGACTAGTCGTTGTCGTCCGTAATCTTCGGAGTTTGTTGGGTTTAATGACCAGATGGCCACGATCTTACAATATTTATGATTAATCACGTCGGTTGTAACTGTCGTGTAGGTCGGCATATTAGTCCATATAATCTGGGGCTCAATAACTCCTCATATCCGTTGAGGCCGAGATCTTCGCTCGTCGCTCAATCAAACGATCCTTCTAGAAGGAAATGCTTCTTCGTCTAATGGGCCGCTCTGGTGGAGGTCCGTTAAGGATGAGGCCCAACAATAGCCCCAAAAAATTGAACTAGGCCGAAAACAGTTGTTGAGGGACGATTGGATTTTTTCTAAAGCCTCCTCTGAACGCGATCTCCCTCCTGCTGATTCTACTATAATGGATCGATGACGTGGTGTTTTCCCATTGGTCGGCAAGTTTGACTGCGGGCGGGCAGTTTCCCCATAAATGGCAGTCATTTCTCTTTCTTTTCACCATCCTCTTTTTGCTCACGAAGGGTTTCTGGTTCAAAGGTAAAAGCTTTTTCGAATTTCTTACCGTTTATTCTTGCACAATGTCGTTTCCAAGATCAAAGAAGTCCAGAGCTTCGTCTTCTGGCGTCAGCGAGAAAGATAGCGATATCTCCCCCTCGAACCTTCTTAGCCCGGAGGATTCTTTAGCCGGGACTTTGACCCAGTCGGAGTTGGATACGATTCTAGAAGTAAGCCAGTTCCCTCCCGAAACGGCTGCTCGCCTCCTTTTGCCCCAAGAACGTGCCGACTGGTGTCGCGATGGATGGGTTTGATTTTTTGAGTATCCCTTCAGAATAGGTAACTCTTTCCCTTTTTCGTGCTTGGTGAGGAACTTCTTGTCTGTTCTTAATCTTGCCCCATGTCAGGTGATGCCACATGCGTGACGTCTTCTTAGGGTAGTTGATCTTTTGGTATCCAGTGTCGAGGTCGATTTCAACTTTGATGCTCTCTGGTATTCGTATTACTTAAGTAGTCGAGGTTCTTCCCGCTTTCAATTGTGCCTTAGGTCAGACAGAGAACTGATCGCTCTGAATCTCAACGTTAATGATCGCGGATAGAGGTCGTGATTTTTCTTTGTTGGGAGGAAGTCGCTTGAGGGGGGATTCGACTGCTCTTTCTTGCATGACGTCTGGAGGACATCAGGTACCGTATTAGCCTTTGAGGCTTTGTGTTTTGATGTTGACGTGGCCGAACTATGCAGTGCAAATATCGTTGAATGGCCTAGTCAAAGTAAATGTCCTAACAGATCTACTAAACAGATGTATAGTAAGCAAGTAAGGGTCGAACCCACAGGGAAGATCTGATGAAGTATGCAATTATGATTAACAAGTAACAAGGAAGGGGGGGTTTAGTTATCAAGGAGAATAAAGCAAACAAGTTTGATTGAGTTGAGAATATGATTGGGGAAAAGAGTTCCACTAGAACGAGATCCACAATACAGAGATATAATTTGATCACAAAAATCTATTCAATCCAAGTTCTTTCACTATTCTTATGGTTGTTCCCACCCTGATCTTAAGTACTACCAATTCTCACAGTTGTTGATAGACTTATCACAATATCAATGGAAGAAAACCTTACCACTAACAAAGCAATAGAAATGCACACAAGAATATAGGATACATGCAAATAGAAGAAAACCTTACTATTTAACATGCAAATGATTCTCACGATTACGCACTCGTATTCCACTATATGCAACAATCGTGTATGCTACTAGATATGCACTCGTATTCCACTATATGCAAATCCTAACAAGGAATAGAAATCTCACAAACACATCAACTGTATTGCTTCAAACGTCTAGTAGAATAAAGGGAAATTAGTACTCCATTCAGATGTAAAATGAAACCCTAATAGAAAAGTAAATTGCTGATAAAAGTAAAGTAGTGTTGCGTGATTTTCAGAGTGTAGTCTCTTCTTAACCTAGAAAAGGGTCTTAAATAGGCTTAGGAAAAATAAGTTAACCTAATAAAAATAACAAAGGAAATAAAATAATAGAAATAAGGAAATCCGAAATGCATAAAAGGAAATAAGTCTGTGCTGGCCGCGAGGCGTTACGTGCCTCACTGCGGGGCGGTGAGATCCACCGCGGGGCGGTGAGATCCACCGCGGGGCGGTGACTTCTTCTGGCGTGACCAGCTCTTCTCTGAGACCCACCGCCGGGTCGCGGTGGCATCTGGCGCGGGGCGGTGAAATTGCCCACTCCTTCAGCTCCTCTTCTTCTTCTCTTCTGCTCTTCATTACTACCAAGTGTTGGTAGCCTTCTCCAATAAACTCTAGCAGAACCTCATCCATCTTCATCATCTCTATCTCCATCTCCGTCTAAGCTGTAAATCCCTAGATATCTTCACTTTTCTCCACAACTTCTGGATCACAGACTTAGCCTCAAATCTCATCCTAAACTCCTCCAAATGATACTAATAATTGCTAGTAAAGGTGCATGAAATGACACCTATCAGATGTCTTGTTAACTTCTGCTCACGTGTGTCTATTTTCAATGCCGAGTCCAGAAGAGAAGACGGATTCCAATTTCGCCGCGGTTACTGAAGTTTTGCTTGCTTTTTCGGAGGCCGACAGGTCGTTCAAGAACGTGAATTGTCTAACCCTTAGCCCTCTGAGCATGGCGACTCCGTCCACTTCCATCACCAAAGGCACTTGTTCGTTCCTTCAGGTATGCGTATGGGTGGTCTTTGGAGTGACCATATGTTTATATGTTTGTGCTTGCATGACAGTATCTTGGGGCGCGAGGTCGGGCGCTCGCTTGTCCAGAAAGAGTCTCTTGGATCAGAAGTTGTTGGCGGCAAAAGCTTCTTTGTCGACGAAAGTTGAAGCTAAAGCCCTTTCCAGGGTCGTTGCCTTAGATTGGCCGTCGTCTAAAACTTCAGGGGCAAAAAGGAAAGCGACTGGTGCTCCAGGGCTTTCAGTAGGCATGATGAGGGGAAGGGATTTGGAACAGTTGCTCCATACTTTGGATCCGGAGGCCAAGAAGGAGATCGGTGACTTGTACCCTGTTGATTGTATCGACGAGGCCGGAGCGGCCGCTTGGCGAGTAAGTGAACAAAGATCTTGTATGAAGTTTTCTACTAATACACGTGTTCTTGTTTTATTACTTATGTCTTTTTATATTGTTTGTTGTTTGCAGGCTCTCCAATACTCAATCGTCGCGTTTTCCAATGTGCAAGATTTGAGCGACCGAGCCGATATGCGGGTAGCCGAGGTTGAGGGTCAACTAAAGGTTGTCAATGGGCGCGTCAAGGCCGCCGAGGGCAAGCAAGAATTGGCCGAGAAGAAGCTGGCTGAGGCGCAAGCCCGGCTCGTGGAGCTCGAGGGTAGTGTTGAAGAAGTTCGTGTGAAGGATGCCTACGTCGCCACCGATGTTGAGATGTGTTTCTACCTCAAGTCTCGCATTGAAATGATGGAGGAGTATGCTGCGGGGGCACATTCGACTTGGAAGATTGAGGACGCGAGGGCAAATATGGACCTTTTGTATCCCTGTGGCAAATACGGGCAATGAGGTGTTCAAATTGATGGGCCTTGGAGAAGGCGAACAGAGGGAAGAGGCTGACACTGAGGCGGTTGAAGGAGACATCGGGGATGTATCCAAGGAACTTCTTGAGGCGACCGAGGGTCAAGATGTTGTTCCTGCGGAAGTTAATGAAAGGTCAGGCGAGTCCTAGCTTTGTTTGATAAACGACAATGTTTCTTTTGGTGTCGTGAACCTTTTGCTTTAAACGTTTAGACAGTGTGTTGTGCCACATCGTGGCGATGGGATGGATAATGTTTTGGCGACCCGTCCACCAAATCGGGTCGCGTATTTTGTAAACACTTTAGTATATGTCGCGTACCTTGTGTTTTTGTGTGTTTTTTTACAGGTGGACTTTGTCAATCGCCCCTTGGCCGTTAACACAAAACGTTCGGTTGTGACGACCTATAATTATAAATGTTAATGTAGCATGCTTTGTCTATCCGGGTAGGAGTCATATGTAATGTAGGGTAAAGACTAGTACCTTTGTCAGGACAAGTCTTGTAAATAGTTTGTAGTATGTTGTTTCTCTACTCCCCGTGTGTCGATCGATTTGTGTGTTGTAAGCGTTGTTTTGTTATATAGTAAGGATATCCTTTTGAGCTTGAATGTCATGTTTGTCTTCGGGGCCTCTCGTTCCTGTTCAAATTGTGTTAAGAGTTCAAATAAGAAAGGTCTTGGGGCGACCGTTGGGGGGTGACCCAACGGCCCTCCGATGCTTAAGTTAGTGACGTAATTCAAACAAGTGTAATCGAATGGATGTATAGAAAATGTGAAGGAAAGAAAGGTTTTAGAAATGATACAACTTTTAGTGGATCGCATTCCAACTTCTAGGAATTGGCTGACCGTCTTTGGTTTCTAGTCGGTATGCTCCTTGTCCGACGACTTCTTTGATAAGGTAAGGCCCTTCCCATTGAGGTGCCAGTTTCCCGTCGGTTGGATCTCTGGTGTTCTGGAACATTTTCCTTAGGACCCAGTCTCTTAACTTGAAGACTTTATCTCGGACATTTTTGTTATAGCTCTGGGCGACTTGTTTCTTGTATTGGACCATTCAAATTTTGGCTCTCTCTGGTCTCGTTTATGGTGTCGAGATTATGAGCTAATTCGATGTCGTTTTGTTCTGGGGTTTGAAGTCCATATCTTATAGTTAGGACGAGTAGTTTAGTGGGGATGACTGCCTCGCTCCCGTAGACTAGTGAGAAGGGGCTCTGTCCTATTGCATTTTTTTGTGTCGTCCTGTCAGACCATAGTATCAAGGGGAGCTCGTCGGCCCACTTGCCTTTTGCCCCTGTGAGACGTTTTTTTAGATTGTTGATGATGATTTTATTGATGGATTCTGATTGACCATTGGATTGTGGGTATCTTGGCATGGACGTGACTAGTGTGATGTTCCATTGTTTACAGAAGGATCGCGTCTTGCTACCAATGAATTGGGAGCCATTGTCGCCTACGATTTCTGAAAGGACGCCAAATCTGCATAGAATATTACGTTTTATGAATTAGATGACGTGCTTTTCTTTTACCTCTCGATATACTTCGGCTTCTATCCATTTAGAGAAATAATCGGTCATGGCTAAGAAGAAGACGCGTTGTCCTGATGCTGGTGGTAGTTTCCTGACGATGTCCATTCCCCATCGCATGAAAGGCTAGGGTGCTAGAGTTGGATGAAGCATCTCTGATGGCTGGTGAGTGATGGGAGCGTGCCTTTGGCAGGCATCGCATTTTCTGACGTAGTCGATCGTGTCCCTGTTCATCGTAGGCCAATAATAACCCGTCCTAAGAGCTTTGCTGGACAGGCTGCGTCCTTCGGTGTGATTTCCACATTCTCTGTCGTGTCAGGATTGTAAGATGCATTGTACTTTGACTTTTTTTAGGCAGCGTAGGTATAAGCCTGTGACAGATCGTTTCAATAGAACATTATCTGTTAGATCAAAAGTTACGGCTTGTACCTTAAGTCTTTTGGCTTCTGTCTTGTCTGTTGGGAGTATTCCATCTTTGAGCCACTTGATGTAGGGCGTAGTCTGATGTGACCCCGGTCACGACATTCCTCGGCACTCCGAGTGCCATTTGAGTTACTTTGGTATTGTGACACTCACATGCCAATTTCGAGAATTTTGAGACACTTTCTATTTTTAGTATTTTTTCGGTATTTAGCAGTTTTCCTTCTTAGCAGTTTCCATCCTTAGAGTGTTTCTAAGTTTGGAAAGTTATCTTTTTTAGTATTTACTATTTTTTAGATATTGTCGTTTTTAGCAAGTTTTTATTTTTTTATGTCGGCCTCTCTTGTGCCAAGAGGGCCGATCCACTTATGCTTTTTAGGCCCATTGGGCAAGAACCTTGTTTTGGCTGCTATTTAAGCCAGCCTAACCCTAATTAATAAAAAAGTTGAATTGAGAGTTAAAGCCTAGCGCTGCCATTAAGCTAAGCTCCCGCCCCCTAGGTCTAGCTCCTTCAACTGAGCCTTCACCGAACCGCCCAAACCGCCCCCCCTAACCCACGATCAAGTACACCGAACCCACACCACTGAATACGAACCACCCCCACTCACCAAATGTGGCTCTCGGCCCTAGCCGAGATCCCCCTCGCTCGAACCACACTCGACTCGCACACGCAGCAACAACAGCGATTTCCGCGCCTGCGGAAAACCAAACTGCGCCCGCGGTTTACTCGCGACAGCTTCTAAAGTTCCGCGATGATCCGATATTCAGCGAGCAAGAGAACTTTGTCCGCCTTTCTACCTAGATCCACTCTGACTCATGTTTTGGGAGACCGGAACACATCAACTGGTATCAGATTTCAGGGGTACAAGGTTGGTCTTTTCTTTCTCGCTTTGTTCTCACGTTCAAATTTCAGTCTTTCCCTTGCTTCCGCTTTCGTTTGTGTGGCTTGTCGCCATTGTTTTGCTTCGTTTGTTTCAGTTTTGTTGTTGTTGTTGGTTGCCCCTAACACTCCCCTACCCTAGGTTGAATTTGTGGCTTCCTAAGTCCTTGTTCAAGACAGAGAATAAACAAAAAAAAAAAGATTACCGTGAGAAACCCTAACCCTAGTCGTGGACTTTGCTTGCCCTAAATCATATTAATTTTGCATATTTGGTTTGCTAAAGATTGTGATTATTGTTAGAATTTTCTCAATTGTTATCTCCTAGTTTTCATACACTAATTCCTTCTTTTTCTTCTATGCAAACTTGATCTTCGTCTACATTACAAACTTGTGTCAATTAAACAAAAAAAAAAAAAAAAGGCATTCGGTTATTTACAAAAAAATAATCAGCCACCGAATTAGAAAAACAAAAGCCTCAGGCGATCTCGGCGAAGCCGATTCACTATTGACACAGGTCCATTAAGCTTATCTCCCCGTATTCTTTCTCCCTGGATTCTAGGATTTGCATGTTGGAATACTTCTTGCATAGTCACTATATTTTGGCTTCTGAATTGTGAGGTTTGTGTGGTTTTTGTGTTGGTTTAGTCCACGCTGAGTCAGCCTAGCCACTCCGCCCTCACGGCTTTACCCAGATTAGTGACCTACGTCAGACTTTGTGGGTTTGATTTGATCTATTTTGTCCTTTGTTTTCGTTACCTTTTGTTTGTGTTTCTGCTCTTTTTGCGTTTGTCATGGTGTCTATAGGGATAGATACGGATGAAACACTCGCCCCTCGCCAGGCCGCTGACGATGCTCAAGCCAGGACATTGGAGGCCATACTTTCGAAGATCGAAGATTTGCAACGGGAAGTTGCCTCCTGCAGAGCCGCAACTGAAGCCGTAACCGCGACCACAGCTACCACAATCGAGCCCGCGGAAAACCAAACCGTGCCCGCGGACAAGCAAACAACGCCCGCGGTTCTTCCTGTTCCTGCAGATACCGCAGCGATTGATCCATTGTCGGCCCCCGTGCTCACTATCGACACCACGCGGCGCCTCGACAAGGGAAAGGGCCCGATTCCCTCCAGTTCGCAGCTCCAGCCGGGTCTTCGTTGCTTGGACTCCATCATTGAGTCCCAGCAGGAGGACCATGGCTTCAAGAGATACAAGCCCCTATGCTCGCCAGCAGACGACCTCGCCTATGACTCCGTCGAGCACGAGTCCCCAGCCACAGACTTGGGTCTCTACCCCTACGTCAACACCACTGACCGACGTCAGCGTTTTGCGACCATGCAGCGAGACGAGGCATGCCAAGATGCCTTTTTTGAGAGCCGATGAGACACAGCTCGCGGCAACACCAGCGGTCGGGCACCACAGATGGCTCCGACCCATCCTACCACCAGCCGTGACCCGGGCACTATTCCCCGTACGGCACTGCGACCCAGGTATATGCCTCCTATTGCTTTTACTGAGTATGATGAGGAGGGTTTTGAGGTTGCAGGTGTTCCCAATCCGGGAAACTTTCATCCACCTTTGGGTGACCCCGTGGAGAGCCAGCTCTACGCGATGGATTACATCCCTCCGCGGATTCCGATGCCTCTGAGGTGACCCGTGCGTGAGAGACCACAGCCCCGCGCCGACGATCATGACCGTCATCGCCAGCGTTGCCCGTGCCCTGTCCAGGACAACTTTGATGATTATGATGACGAGTTGGATGAGCCTTACCCTGAGCCGGATCCAGCAGCTCGACGTTTCCCTAACCGCAGACACGCGCCCAACCCCTATGCCAGTCGTCGCGAGATCAAGGTAACTATCGAGCATTTCCATGGTGAGTATGATCCTGATGTGTTTTTAGATTGGTTGTAGGCTATAGAGCATGCCTTGTGCCACTGTCAGTACGAGGAGTTCGAGAAGGTCGACGTTGCCACTCTACAGTTTCGTGGCACAGCCCGCTCTTGGTGGCATCGTTTCTGTACTGACAGGGAACGACGAGGCCTTGAGCAAATTGATCAGTGGCACCAGCTGGCGTTCATTATGCGCCGCAAATATGTTCCAGATGACTTCCAGAATCACATGAGGATGGAGATAGCGCTCGCTCGCCAAGGCACCCAGACGTCAATCGAGTTCTTTGCCAAACTCGAGGATATGTATTACAAGGCGGGCATGAGCATTGGCCCTGCTACTCTGAGGACCAGGTTTTTGAGTGGGTTGAATCGCAACATACGCGACCAGCTGGAGATCCTGCCTATACAGGACCTGAACCAGCTTACTCATACGGCGATGATGATCCACCAGCAGAATCAACGCCGTAGACAGACCCTCTGGTCCCAGACTCAGCCTCGCCGGTATGACACTGCCCCTATTCCTACTGTTTCTACTAATGTGTCCTCTCCAGTACAGACCCAACAGACTCAGCCCCAGGCCCGTGGACATGAGACCTCACGCACCACGGTAGCCCATGCCCCAATTCGGGAAGCCCCACGCAACACTGAGAGGACAAGAGACCAGGCCTGCTATCGTTGTGGCGGTCGTGGACACATTCAGTGCGACTGCCCCAACCCGAAGAAGATCCTTTTCACCCAGGCCGCAGGATATGAGTCGTTTGAGGACGAGCCAGACGACGAGATAGTTCCAGCACCACACGACTACGCTACACAGGACGATGGGTACACATGTATGCCACACGACTTATCCGTAGGTACCCCCTTGAGTCTAATCGCACAGCGTTCCCTTACTGTGATGGAGGTGCCCCTGGAGGACCAGAGAGAGACCATTTTCCACACAAGATGTCTGGTCCAGCATGCCTCCCTCAGTGTGATAATAGATAGTGGGTCGTGCTGCAACATTGTGAGTGAGAAGGTTGTCCAACACCTTCAATTACCGACGCAGCCACACCCTCAGCCATATGATCTTCAATGGCTTTCTACAGGTAATGGAGATGCGGTACACAGGCAATGCCGCATCCCTTTTCAAATTGATCAATACCATGATAGTGTCTTATCTGATGTTGTGTCTATGGATGCTACTCATCTTCTTCTTGGTAGACCTTGGCAGTATGACAGGAAGACGGTACATGATGGGTTCCTCAATACTTACGTCTTTATTCATGGTGGTAGGCGAGTCACTCTTCTCCCTATGACGCCTCATGAGATCTTACATGACCATGTGGAGAGGAACCGCGCGAAGGCCGAAGACATGCAAAATCTAGTCCCCGTCGAAACCCCGACCGCAAACGCAACAACCGCGGTACACAGAACCGCGCCCGCGGCCATCCAAACCGTGCATGTGGTTTCTCTTCTATCGCCTTCAGCTTTTGAAATAGGAACCGCGCCCGCATCCACCCAAACCGCGCTTGCGGTTTCTCCACTGTTCGCATCAGCTTCTGCACCCGGAACCGCGACCGCGGCCTTCCATACCACGACCGTGGAACTTCCACTGTGCGTTGATCCGGATGCCAGCTCCCTCTTGCCCCCATTCTAGGGCCGAGTCGCGCACCGCTCCTTGCTGGCACAACCACACGCGTTTCCTCCTTCTATTCAGGGAAGTTCTCCTATTACCCCCTCTGTGTGTCTTTCTTTCTTGGAGGATCCCTATGACTTACCCAATTTTGTGCTCCCTCTACTACCGGTATTTGATGACGTACCTCCTGATGAGCTCCCACCACCTACCAGCATTGCGCAGGCGCTGGATCTGCCCCAAGATTCATCTAGGTTTCGGCGCAAGGAGGACCATGTTGGACCTGAGCGGAGGACTCCACCGATGGACAGCGACACTAGGATGTCCGTGAAGCACCGGCACATGGACCGGCGTCGCTTCTTTTTTCACGCCCCAAGGCTCGCGACCATACGTTCCCCCGGACGACGACATTGGCGAAACGGGGACGTTTCGCAGCCAAGTGGGGGAGAGTGATGTGACCCCGGTCACGACCTTCCTCGGCCATCCGATTTCCATTTGAGTTACTTTGGTATTGTGACACTCACATGCCAATTTCGAGATATTCTTAGACACTTTCTATTTTTAGTATTTTTTCGGTATTTAGCAGTTTCCCTTCTTAGCAGTTTCCATTCTTAGAGTGTTTCTAAGTTTGGAAAGTTATCGTTTTTAGTATTTACTATTTTTTAGATATTGTCGTTTTTAGAAAGTTTCTACTTTTGGATGTCGGGCCTCTCTTGTGCCAAGAGGGCCGATCCACTTATGCTTTTTATGCCCATTAGGCAAGAACCTTGTTTTGGCTGCTATTTAAGCCAGCCTAACCCTAATTAATAAACAAGTTGAATTGAGAGTTAAAGCCTAGCGCTGCCGTTGAGCCAAGCTCCCGCCCCCTAGGTCTAGCTCCTTCAACTGAGCCTTCACCGAACCGCCCTAACCGGCCCCCCTAACCCACGATCAAGTTCACCGAACCCACACCACTGAATACGAACCACCCCCACTCACCAAACGTGGCTCTCGGCCCTAGCCGAGATCCCCCTCGCTCGAACCACACTCGACTCGCACACGCAGCAACAGTAGCAATTTCCGCGCCCGTAGAAAACCAAATCGTGCCCGCGGTTTACCCGCGACAGCTTCTGAAGTTCTGCGACAATCCGATATTCAGCGAGCAAGAGAACTACGTCCGCCTTTCTACCTAGATCCGCTCTGACTCGTGTTTTGGGATACCGGAACACATCATAGTCCAATCATCTTGGTCGCCTACCAAGTCTTCTTCTGTATGGTCGCCTACTTCTGCTGAGATGACTTCTTCTAAGGGTAATTTGTTCATCGTCTGAATGTCGTCTGGATTAGCTATTTTGAAGATTTTAGGGACGACCGGTGTGGTGATGTGTGCCAACGAGATGTTGTGGAAGTCGTTGGGATGTAGGGCGGAGTCAAGATTTGCTAGAGCGTCGGCTTGCATGTTGAGGTCGCGCGGGACTTGTTGGATGGTGAAGTTCTAGAATTTGCTTGCCAATTTTTTGACAATATCCAGATATGCCATCATCTTGTCGTCTTTAGTGGCGTACAAACCTTGTACTTGGTTGACGATCAGGAGAGAATCGCATGTTACCTCTATGCTTAGGATCGCGAGGTCGTGTGCGAGTGTTAATCCAAATACGAGGGCTTCATATTCTACTTCATTGTTGGTCGCATCCCACTCGCATCTCATAGCTTGTGATATGTGGTCCCCTTGTGGCGATTTTAGTACGACACCTAGGCCGACTCCTCTTACGTTCGACGCTCTGTCTGTATGGAGTTGACATGTGCCCCTGTCCTCCTCAACTTTCAATTGTTCGACCTTTTTCATGGCTTCTTGTAACAGTGTAGGACTGAAATCGGCCACAAAGTCGGCTAAAGCATGAGATTTGATCACCGTCCTTGGCTCGTACTCAATGTCGAATCCGCTAAGGTGTATAGCCCACTTAGCCATTTGTCCTGTAAATTCCGGTTTCCTCATGACGGCTTTCATGGGATGGTTAGTCCTCACAATAATAGCATGTGATTAGAAATAGTGTCTTAACTTGTTTGAGGCCATGACTAGTGCCAAGACTAATTTTTCAAGTGACGTGTACCTTGTCTCGGCATGAAGTAGGGAACGACTTACATAGTAGACCGGTGATTGTTTACCGTCTTCTTTTCTTGTCAGGACTGCGCTGACGGCCGATTCCGATATGGCTAGATACAGTGGTAATGGTTCATCGTCTTTTGGTTTAGCTAGCAGGAGTAGACTCGCCAGATACGTCTTTAAGTCTTGGAAGGCTTGTTCGTGTGTTATTGTCCAGTCGAATGATTTATTCTTTTTAAGGGCCTCGTAGAAGACCTTGCATTTATCCAAAGACTTTGATATGAATCTGTTCAATACCGCTATCCGTCCTGTCAACTTCTGGACGTCTTTGACACATCGGAGGGACCTAAGGTTGACGATAGCCTTTATCTGGTCTGGACTGGCTTCTATCCCTCTTTGTGTCACCATGTATCCCAAAATATTTCCTTGGCTTGTTATGAAGGTTGTCTTTTCTTGGTCGTCGTGGTCCATGAGGATTTGGTTGTATCCACTGAACGCGTCCATGAATGTTAGCATTTCGTGTCCGGCGGTCGCGTCAACCATGGAGTCGATATGTGGTAATGGGAAGGAGTCTTTTGGACATGCCTTATTTAGGTCTGTGAAGTCGATGCATACTCTCCATTTCTCATTCTTCTTTTGAACCACGACGACGTTTGCTAGCCAATCGGGGTACTTGACTTCTCTTATTTTACCTGTCTCGAGTAATTTTTTGACCTCGTCGTCTACAATCTTGTTACGCTCTGGTGCGAACTTTCTCCTTTTTTGTTTGACCGGAGGATATGTGGGATCTACATTCAATTTGTGAGTAATAATATCTGGGGAGATCCCCACCATGTCTTCGTGTGACCAAGAAAAACAATCAGAGTTGGACCGTAAAAAGGAAATTAAATATGCTCTAGTTGAATCGTTTAGATCTGATCCGACCTTTACCGTTTGTGTTGGCTTTGAAGGATCCAGCGCGATCTCTTCGAGTTGTTCCATCTCTGGTTCGATGTATCGCGTGGTTCTTTCACCACACTGTGATTGATATGCGGAAGTTTTGTCGACTGCCCCTTTCATTGAAGTGGCGTAGCACTCCTTAGCAACCCGTTGGTCGCCCCTTATTTCCTGTACCCCCCACTTAGTAGGGAACTTTATTGCCTGGTGATAAGTGGAAGGTACAACTTTCATGGCGTGGATCCAGGGTCTGCCAAGGATTGCATTGTATGGAGATGGGCAGTCGAGTATTAAAAACTGTACCTGTTGATTGACTCTGCCAGCGTATGTTGTCAACACGATCTCGCCTTGGCTATATTTAACTTCCCCACTGAATTCGACCAGCGGGGTAGAGTTTCTGGTCAAGTCGTCCTCGCTTAAACCTATACCCTTTAAGGCGTCTAGTGTCAACAGGTTGGTGGAGCTACCTGTGTCGATTAAAATATGACGGATAAGGCAGTTGCTAATTGAAAGAGAAATTACCAAGCCGTCGTGGTGGTCGCCTAACTCATGGGCTTCCGAGTCGTTGAAAGTAATGGCGGGGGCGTCGGCAATTTGTGATTGTCTTGTCTCTGTCTGAATCGGCTTGTCGCCTTTGCTTTCTCTGGCGTGTCTTCATATCCGTCGATTGCCTCATTCTCGATTGGTTGGAGAACTCTCGGGATCTGTGCGATGCGGTCGTCTAGAGCCTTCATGTGTTCGTTGATAGCTTGCAGTATGAGGGCCTGGAGGTCGGCCGGAGCCATCACCTATGGATGGGTCGTTCGAGCTCCGGGAGGCTCAGCTACAGAATTTGGCATGTTAGTCGTAACGAAAGTGACTGGAGGGGTCTGAAACATACCGGCAGGCTGGGAAGCATTGGTCTCCATTGCGGGTGTTATGTCTGCTCTATCTAGGTCGAGTCGTGTAGATAGTTCTTCCGTGTTGACCATGCGTCTTGAGCCTCTGGGAACCGATACGGCCGAGTGTACCTACGACCTTAGAAACTCATTTTCACGGGTTAGTCGAGTGATTTCAGATTCAGATTGAGCACTTAGCATTTCGGTCCTGGTACGTTGTTGAACTAGTTCCTCTTGAAGGACGTTCATGGCTCTTGCGAGTTCTTGTATTTGTGAATCCGCGACTGGCTGGGCGTTGACGTCCTCTGTGTGATACCCCGTAATTTTGTAAGGCTATTTTGGGAATTATGGATTTTTCCCGATCGCCAGTTTGGTACGTCGGATTTAATTCTGAGAGCTTAAGACATTCTGTAATGTGCTCTGTATCTGTAATATTTTTCTCAGTGAAGAATTATACAGTCGAAATGTTTTGGAAGTTTGTACTCGTTCGTGTACGACTTTTGTTAACGCGGATTAAGATTGGTACAAGTTTATTGCCCAAGAGTTGTTATCTAATGGACAATAGTACAAGATTCTTAATCCAAATGTTATTATCCAAGAGCTATTATCCAAGAGGCAAAGTGCAAGGTTATTACCCAAGGGACGGGAAGGAAGCTTCCTGCCACCTTCCTCCTCCTTGGATTTGCCTATAAATAGAGAGCATTGGGTGAGAGTGAAAGGGGCTGAAAAACGCGGAAGCGCTGTCAAGCTCTCGTCTCTCAAAAACGCTCTCTCTCGGGAAGGCTCTAGTGGATCATCGCAGCTCGTTAGTGTAGTTTCTGGTGGCCAAGAGGAGCATTGGAGGCTCTCGGACACCTAGAAGCCAACCAAGGTGAAAGACGAGCCAAATCGATCGTCGAGGGTGAGTTTTCTCCTCTCGTATTTCTGTTTTCGTTCGCGATAGCGATCGCCGCGAGGATCACGGCGACCGCCGGCTCGAAGGCGGCGACCGCCGGCATGAGACGGTCCCCGCCGGCATGAGACGGCGCCCGCCGTGAAGATCCCGGCACCCGCCGTGATGGAGCGGCGCCCACCGTGGATGAGCGGCGCCCACCGTGGATGAGCGGCGCCCGCCGTGCTTGAGGCGGCGCCCGCCGTGATTGTTGTGGCGCCCGCCGGCGAGTTGTTGTTGGCCGGGTTGTTGGTGTTGGATTTCGTAGCCTTCGTTCGGGTTTCGTTTCCTTTGATTCCTTTCGTTCTTTCGTAGATCGGTATTGTTGTTTGTCGAATCTAACTTAGGGTTTCTGTATGGGTCGATCCGAAGGTACCGGAGTTAGCAGATTCGTCTCTGTGTTGAGCCCGGAATCCCGTCGTTAGACTTTGTTCAAACTCTGCGGATTAAGGCAAGTGGCGGTTCGCTCTTGCTCATCGTTCCATATTTACATTAATTATCAGTAGTTTATCTGAGTAATTAATTTGGAATGATTATTGTGTTCATCTGGAAACGGTTTTGTTAACTATTTTGGAAAACTAAAATATGATATTATAATAGGTTGTATATCTGTTAGAGCAACGCTATTATATATATATATATCTGTGAATTAATACAGATATTATAATAGGTTGTATATTTGTTAGAACAACGCTATTTTATCTGTAACTGGCCATGAGGGCATTGATGTGAATTATTACTGCGTTTGTAACTGTTTAGTTAGAACGAGTATTCGTAGGAACGCTACTGTGTATCTCAATGCGAGTACTAGTCATTTCTTGATAACCTGGTGGTTAGGATTTAGTTCCTACCATCCTTTTCAGGGTTTGTGCACACAGCTGGTGCCGCTTGTAGGGATTTAGTTCCCAATTCCGTTATTAGGGATTTAGTTTCCGAGGGATTTAGTTCCCGAACCGACTTTAGGGATTTAGTTCCCGAGTCAACTCCGTCCATGGATTTAGTTCCCGACGGTATCTCTTTATCCTGATGGATGAGATGATTTAAAAGCTTATAACGTGATGTGGGTTTTGGAATTAAATAAGATAACATGCCCGAGTGCACATAATTAATATACCTTTGGCGAGTACTGCAGCTAAGTAAATAGTGCAGCTAGGAAAGCTCGTCTCGACTTTTGATCAGAGTACGTTCTCTTTCCAATCTGGATTCGCAGTAAGCGATGAGGTTGGTCGTGAACCAAAACATCTAAGTCAGCCTTTAAATCATTGATGTGTAATTCTGTTAAACGTTCCAGATTTGTCATATTTCCTTACAGACTCAATCTCTTGGAGTCTCTTTTTGGGTCGATTTCTGTGAAGATTAAGTCTTCCAGAATCTTCTCTTGTGCATACCTCTTGTTGTTATTCCGTGAAAGTGTCGGGTTATGTATCGTCCCTTCGGTTATTATTCGACGGACAATGATAGTAAACGGTTACGATCACTCGAACCACTCTGCTTTTTACCCTTGCTAGTCTATTCAAGTAGACTAACCCACGAACTTTGTTCTCTGCATGTGGGCTGGTGTCATCCGTTCGATTCGGCACATCAGATAGAGCGAATATATGAGGAGACTAGATTGACTATGAAGACGACGGTTGTTTTGGATGTTTTAATAAATTTATTTTAATCAGGTTGAGATCCTTGGGTAGGTGATCATTACGATCACAACCCTTTTTATAATATCTTTTAAAAGACTTCCGATGTACCTTGTTTAAAGACTTCCGCTGTACTTTGTTTAAACTCTGTGTTTGGCCTATTCGGGATTGGGTTGTAATCCCGTAACTCATGTTTCATTTGATTAATGTTTTGATTTGAATACTTTGATCATTATGTATCAATTGTATTCCATGAATTATATTTAAACCGGTAAAGCCTTGGGTGATCTTGGTAAGGAACACTAGGGTCACTGGCGGTAATACCTTTCCAAATGGGTTAAGATTTGGGGGTGTTACAGTTGTGGTATCAGAGCCAAAGGTTTTAAAACGGGTTATGGATTTTATAAATCATTTATCCGTTTTTGAAAATGATTTAAAAGGGCTCTGAATTTTCAAAGTGAAAAGAATTTCAAAACACCGTTCATAGTCATGTCTTCTGTATAGTCTGATATAGTAAGCTTGTTTCTATGTCTAGAAAAACTAATTCATTCCTCGTTGCCCCGTTAGATATGGGTGCATTCTGTTCTCTTCAGAGGAACCCGAGAGAAGCCAAGGTGGTTTCGCCATACCCAATAAGGCTTGATTCCCAGTTCGCTCGTTGTGAGTTGAGGTTGTAGAACCTAGTAACTCGGTTTGAGTCCATCAATAGAAATTACCAAGTTGATCTATTCTAAGTTGATTTTATTACAATAAGTATATCAGAATGATACTACTGTGATACAATCCTTGGAAATTGATCGGTACACAGATGGTGAACACAAGGAACGTTATCCGTGCTGGTGCTGGGCCGAGTAATGACCCCAGACCAACTGTAGGAAATGTTGGACAAGACGAGCAGGAGTTTGGTTCCAACAACCATCCTAGAGGCAATGGTCAAGAGCAGACCAACGCTCCAATGGCATTTGATGCTGCAACATTAGAGGAGGATGCTAGTGAGTGGTGGGAGAGTACCGGCTTAGCTGATAGCCCTATTTTGAACTGGGAGATGTTCAAGACAAAGATGACAGACCGTTTCTTCTCTCGTGCTATGAAAGAGGAGAAACACAAGGAGTTCCTATACCCTAAGACTGATGGATTGAAGGTGACTGAGCTGGCAACCAAATTCAATCATTTTCTACAGTATGCTGGACCTGAGATATCCAGTGAGGCACAGAAAATCTAGTATTTCCATGAGTGGATGGGCCCAGATATTAAGCCACTGATGGTGCGTCACGGATGCTCGACTTTGGAGCAGTACGTGGATGCAACCTACAAGTTAGAGGTGACTCTGGAAGAGTCGACCAAGAAGTGTGATAGCCAGAGGCAAGGGGAGAACCAGCCTAAGGCAAGTGGGTTTAAACGTCCCGCTCCACGATCTGATTTTGCCAAATCTGGCCGAGCAAAAACGAATATGACTCAGGATGGGTCTACGCAACATTCGGGTCAGGTCAATAGCCTGATCTAGTGCTACAACTGTGGTACCTACGGGCACAAGAGTAATGTGTGTCCGAAGGAGAAGAAAACGTGCTATGCCTGTGGAAAGGAAGGACACTTGCAGTTATTTTGTCCGCAGAGGAGACAGAAAGGGACTGAGTCACAGCAGGGATCTGTTAATCAGAACAACCAACCCAGGTTCAGTCCAGTGGAAGCCCCTAGTCCTTCAATGCAGACAACTGCGAGAAACAAAGGGAAAGCCCCGGTGGCTTCAGGAAGCCAAGGTCAATGCCTATACGTGATGCGTGAGGCGGATGGACCCTATGATCCTAATGCTTAGAGTACTTTGTATCTGCGTTCTACTTTTGTTAATGTGTTGTTGATGTGGGTGCTACCCAGACTTTAATTTTGGATGGTTGTAAGTTAAGTTGTGTGTGCAACGAGGTTGTGAACCTTTTGTTGTAACTCTTCTTATATATGAACCTTTGGTTTATACCAAGTTAATGTTTCGTTGCTCGGTATGGGGTAAGGTCTCGTGTTCGAGACTCACCAACAACCTCTTAGGAGATGGCTGCCTATTAATTAGGTGGAGCTACCAAGGATGGGTTGAGATGTATGGACAGCGGCTCATGGCAACAGTGGACGCTGGTAATGGCTGGGCCTGGGCTCGGAGCCACTAGTGAGTCGTTTGTGAACCATGTAGTGGGCTGGTCCAAGATGGTGACCATTTAGTGGGAACCAATCGTCTGTCGGATTGTCGATTACCATCAAGGGTAAGAAATTCAAAGCGATTTGACCTAAATAACCATGGTCCCATACGATAATTATTCTCGGTATGGATTGACGGAAGCGTCATAAGGCAGTGATAGACTTCAGTTTTGATATTCCTGTGGTTAGAGGATTTACGGGTGTCTTTCCAGAAGATGTTCTTGGATACCCCGAATCGTGTTATGGAGTTTGCAATTGATCTCGAGCCGAGTACCACGCCGATCTCTGAGGCACCGTACCGGATGGCTCCTGTTGAGATGCAAGAGTTGAAGAAGCAACTCAAGGATCTTCTTGACAAAAGTTATATAAAGCTGAGTGCATCACCTTAAGTAGGAGTGCCCTAGTTTTATTTGTCAAAATAAAAGATGGACCGTTTCAACTTTGTTTTGACTTTCGAGAGTTGAATAAAGTCACGATCAAGAGCAAGTATTTGTTGCCAAGGAGTGATGATCTGTTGGATCAATTACAGGGAGCGAAAGTTTTCTCCAAGATCGACCTGAGATCTAGGTATCATCAGCTCAGGATTCGTGAGGATGATACTCCGAGGATTGCATTTCGGACGGGAGATGGTCACTACGAGATTGTAGTCATGCCATCTGGATCTACGAATGCTCTAGCAGTTTTCATGAACCTAGTGCATCAATGTTTTAGACCAGTACTTGAATAAGTTCATAGTGGTCTTCATCAATGGCATTTTGATTTTTTCCCGAGCAAGGAAGCTCACAAGGAACATCTGCGGATTGCTTTATCGGTCCTTAGACCAAGTTGACTGTACGCAAAGTGGGCTAAGTGCGATTGTTGGATCTAGAAGTGGCTTTCTTAGGCCATGTGATCAATAAGAATGAGGTTATAGTTATTCCCCAGAAGAGTGAATCAGTAGTTGTTTGGAAGCGGCCTCAGGGTGTGAGCGAGGTGCGCAGTTTCCCAGAGCTTGCTGAGCATTATAGACGGTTCATGGAAGGATTTTTCTAAGATTACTCCACCTATGACCAGTCTGTTCCGCAAGGTCAACAAGAAGTTGTCTGGGATGACAAGTGTAAGACCAGTTTTCAAGAAGTTGAAACAGTGTCTGACTTATGCACCAGTTTTGGCGTTGTCGGAAAGAATGATGGCTATATGGTCTATAGTTAATGCTTCGAAAAATGGGTTGGGATGTGTCTTTGATGCAGAGGGGCAAGGTTATTGCATACGCATCTAGATAATTGAAAACCTATGAAGCAAACTAACCAACACATGACCTAGAACTAGCAGTAATAGTGTTTGCATTGGAAACTGAGGTTACTTGGGTGACCCAGAGGTCAGCAGAAGTTTTTCTCCAGAAGATTATCCGTTTACATGGCATTCCTAATACCATTGTATCGGATCGAGATGGCCGATTCATGTCAAGTTTATAGCAAGAACTTCACAAGGCCATGGGAACTGAATTGAGATTCAACAGCGTTTCATCCTCAGACAGATGGTCAGTCTGAAAAGACCATCTAGACCCTGGAAGATATGCTAAGAAGCATACGTACTCGATCATCCGACTAGCTAGGAAGACAGCCTAAGTCTGATTGAGCTCACGTACGATAATAGCTGGCATGCTACGGTCAAGATGGCTCAGTTCGAAGCTTTGTATGGTCTCAGATGTAGATCTCAGATTTGTTGGGTTGAGTACGCCGACAAGATTCTACTTGGACCAGAGTTGGTCGAAAGGACAACTTCGAACATTGCTCTGAGTAGACAGAGGTTGTTGACCGCTCAGAGTCGACAAAAGTTTTACGCGGATCAGAAGCGTTAAAATGTTGAGTTCGAGGTTGGTGGCAAGGTACTTGTCAGAGTATCGCCATCCAAGGTGTTTTCAGGTTTGGTAAGCGTGGGAAGCTTAACCCTCACTACGTGGGACCATTCGAGATTCTGGATAGAGTAAGATCTCTAACGTACCGTTTGGCATTGTCGCCATCGGCATACCCAGTGTATAATGTGTTCCACGTATCATTGCTAAGGATATTCGTGCCAAGATGAGTCTCGTAGGCTGAGCTATAAGGACGTCGAGATTCAGGCAAATGGTACTTGAGAGGAGATGCCAGTGTGCATTCTCGAACGCCGTGTGAAGCGACTGTGCAACAAGATCGTACTGTTGGTACGGATTCTGTGGTCCAAGTTAGGGAAAGAGGAAGTTACTTGGGAAACCGAAGCAAAGATGCTTAGACGCTTTCCCGAGTTGTTTTCGGCCAAGTTTCGGGGTCGAAACTTCTTTTAAGGGGGAGGTGATGTGATACCCCATAATTTTGTAAGGCTATTTTGGGAATTATGGATTTTTCCTGAGCGCCAGTTTGGTACGTCGGATTTAATTCTGAGAGCTTAAGACATTCTGTAATGTTCTCTGTATCTGTAATACTTTTCTCAGTGAAGAATTATACAGTCGAAATGTTTTGGAAGTTCAAACTCGTTCGTGTATGACTTTTGTTAACGCGGATTAAGATTGGTACAAGTTTATTGCCCAAGAGTTGTTATCTAATGGGCAATAGTACAAGATTCTTTATCCAAAGGTTATTGTCCAAGAGCTATTATCCAAGAGGCAAAGTGCAAGGTTATTACCCAAGGGACGGGAAGGAAGCTTCATACCACCTTCCTCCTCCTTGGATTTGCCTATAAATAGAGAGCATTGGGTGAGAGTGAAAGGGGCAGAAAAACGCGGAAGCGCTGTCAAGCTCTCGTCTCTCAAAAACGCTCTCTCTCGGGAAAGCTCTAGTGGATCGTCGGAGCTCGTTTAGTGTTGTTTCCGGTGGCCAAGAGGAGCATTGGAGGCTCTCGGACACCTAGAAGCCAAGCAAGGCAAAAGACGAGCCAAATCGATCGTCGAGGGTGAGTTTTCTCCTCTCGTATTTCTGTTTTCGTTCGTGACGGCGACCGCCGCGAGGATCACGGCGACCGCCGGCTCGAAGGCGGCGACCGCCGGCATGAGACGGCGCCCGCCGACATGAGACGGCGCCCGCCGTGAAGATCCTGGCGCCCGCCGTGATATGTGGCCAAGCAGCGGCGCCCGCCGTGGATGAGCGGCGCCCGCCGTGGATGAGCGGCACTCGCCGTGCTTGAGGCGGCGCCCGCCGTGCTTGAGGCGGCGCCCGCCGTGATTGTTGTGGCGTCCGCCGGCGAGTTGTTGTTGGCCGGGTTGTTGGTGTTGGCTTCCGTAGCCTTCGTTCGGGTTTCGTTTTCTTCGATTCCTTTCGTTCTTTCATAGATCGGTATTGTTGTTTGTCGAATCTAACTTAGGGTTTCTGTATGGGTCGATCCGAAGGTACCGGAGTTGGCAGATTTGTCTCTATGTCGAGCCCGGAATCCCGTCGTTAGACTTCGTTCAAACTCTGCGGATTAAGGCAAGTGGCGGTTCGCTCTTGCTCATCGTTCCATATTTACTTTAATTATCAGTAGTTTATTTGAGTAATTAATTTGGAATGATTATTGTGTTCATCTGGAAATGGTTTTGTTAACTGTTTTGGAAAACTAAAATATGATATTATAATAGGTTGTATATCTGTTAGAGCAACGCTATTATATATATATATATGTGAATTAATACAGATATTATAATAGGTTGTATATCTGTTAGAACAATGCTATTTTATCTGTAACTGGCCATGAGGGCATTGATATGAATTATTACTGCGTTTGTAACTGTTTAGTTAGAACGAGTATTCGTAGGAACGCTACTGTGTATCTCAATGCGAGTACTAGTCGTTTCTTGATAACCTGGTGGTTAGGATTTAGTTCCTACCATCCTTTTCAGGGTTTGTGCACATAGCTGGTGCCGCTTGTAGGGATTTAGTTCCCAATTCCGTTATTAGGGATTTAGTTCCCGAGGGATTTAGTTCCCGAACCGACTTTAGGGATTTAGTTCCCGAGTCAACTCCGTCCATGGATTTAGTTCCCGACGGTATCTCTTTATCCTGATGGATGAGATGATTTAAAAGCTTATAACGTGATGTGGGTTTTGGAATTAAATAAGATAACGTGCCCGAGTGCACATAATTAATATACCTTTGGCGAGTACTGCAACTAAGTAAATAGTGCAGCTAGGAAAGCTCATCTCGACTTTTGATCAGAGTACGTTCTCTTTCCAATCTGGATTCGCTGTAAGCGATGAGGTTGGTCGTGAACTGAAACATCTAAGTCAGCCTTTAAATCACTGATGTGTAATTCTGTTAAATGTTCCAGATTTGTCATATTTCCTTAAAGACTCAATCTCTTGGAGTCTCTTTTCGGGTCGATTTCTGTGAAGATTAAGTCTTCCAGAATCTTCTCTTGTGCATACCTCTTGTTGTTATTCCGTGAAAGTGTCGGGTTATGTATCGTCCCTTCGGTTATTATTTGAGGGACAATGATAGTAAACGGTTACGATCACTCGAACCACTCTGCTTTTTACCCTTGCTAGTCTATTCAAGTAGACTAACCCACGAACTTTGTTCTCTGCATGTGGGCTGGTGTCATCCGTTCGATTCGGCACATCAGATAGAGCGAAGATATGAGGAGACTAGATTGACTATGAAGACGACGGTTGTTTTGGATGTTTTAATAAATTTATTTTAATCAGGTTGAGATCCTTGGGCAGGTGATCATTACGATCACAACCCTTTTTATAATATCTTTTAAAAGACTTCCGATGTACCTTGTTTAAAGACTTCCGTTGTACTTTGTTTAAACTCTGTGTTTGGCCTATTCGGGATTGGGTTGTAATCCTGTAACTCATGTTTCATTTGATTGATGTTTTGATTTGAATACTTTGATCATTATGTATCAATTGTATTCCATGAATTGTATTTAAACCGGTAAAGCCTTTGGTGATCTTGGTAAGGAACACTGGGGTCACTGGCGGTAATACCTTTCCAAATGGGTTAAGATTTGGGGGTGTTACACTCTGTCTGATTTGCGATTTGGACGTTGCCTTGGGCTGGATTTTCGACGAGGACCACGGGGTTTCCTGTGCCGGTCATGATGGGATGAGAGTTGTATTGATGATTGGATCGTTGATTGGCTAGATGCCCGACGGTGGGTGCCAAATTGTTTTGGTGCAAAAAGATCGAACTGACCTGAATCACCTTAAGAAGGGCAACTAGACAATAATAATAATATCGATTATATCTGAATGATCCAAATCAAACAAAGATCTAAACGAAATAAGATTTAGGTAGATGCAAAGGTAAGCTTATCTCTTTCGAATAGGAGACTAGTCGAATCAAATGATCTAATCGTCGGTCGCTTCAATACTGAAATGAAGATCCGAGCTAGAGAACAATGGTAAGAGTAAGCAAGAGAGTAGTAGATAGGAGTTTGTATTCCGTAAAGATCGTAATCCCCTTCACAATGATCCTAAATCATCTAATATATACACATTTAATCTCCAAAGATCAGCTAGACTAGCCGTTGTCGTCCGTGATCTTTGGAGTTCGTTGGGTTTAATGACCAGATGGCCACGATCTTACAATATTTATGATTAATCACGTCGGTTGTAACTGTCGTGTGGGTCGACATATTAGTCCATATAATCTGGGGCTCAATAACTCCTCATATCCGTTGAGGCCGAGATCTTCGCACGTCACTCAATCAGACGATCCTTCTAGAAGGAAATGCTTCTTCGTCTAATGGGCCGCTCTGGTGGAGGTCCGTTAAGAATGAGGCCCAACACACATCATTTATTTATTGTTTGAATAACTATTCACCCCTCCAAGGTAAAGGAGACAACTATGAAAGGAATAATATGCAAAGAAGCATCACCCGAATGGCTCAATCATTAATACTATCATCTTTCAATATTTTTTAAAACATTCTAAATACACA
The DNA here is from genome assembly GCA_027886185.1 of Rheum nobile. Lineage (NCBI taxonomy): Eukaryota > Viridiplantae > Streptophyta > Magnoliopsida > Caryophyllales > Polygonaceae > Rheum > Rheum nobile. Next base: position 6,177,534 of record WOAB01000531.1, on the reverse strand, counting down.
CTCAATTTTTGTATTTATAATATAAATTTTGTAATATATGCTTTTAGAGCATGGTTAAGACCTCATGTTTTAACAACTATTCTTTAAAAAATATTTGAACGTTATTGAAAAAAAAATCTTTAAAATTGTACCACCTAATCAAGACTTTTTAAAATGAGGTGTTTAACCTATGTCTAAGGCATATATTAGAAAATATGTTTATAATAGGCGAGAACACACATACTTTGCGTGCCTAAGATAAAAAAAAACCTACTACTAGAAAATACGAAAAAATGTCTGGTTCGATACGTATATAGGACGTATGCATATTCTGTACACATATCTATATTTTTATTAAAAAAAGAGAAACGTGCACATGCACTCGTCCAGTATGTGTGCCTATTCAAAAATATTTTTTAAAAAAAGAGGCACGCGTAAAGGACAGACACACGTTCTATAGCGTGCCCAATGATTAAAAAGGCTATAGGCTCACCTAGTCGCAGGGGTCCCTAGAGCCTAGGCGCGCGCCTAGCCACATCTTACAACAATACAACACAATTGAACAAATTAAAAACACATCATCTAGAGGATTTTTCAAAGTGGGAATTTTAAGTTACATTATAATTATCAAATATCTAGCACAATTATCAGTATAGATGAAAGTCAAACAAAAAGAAAACAACACAACAGAAATGCACCAGCAGCAGAAAAGAAAACAACACTAGTAGCAAGCACTTACCTGGAGGAAGAAATGCACCAGCAGCAAGCCGAACCAGGACAGATGATGATAGCAGGAAGTCGAACCAGGAAGTCATGAACAGATGAAAGCACCAAAGAAGGAACCGGGGAAGAACGTGAACAGAGGAGGAACGAGGAAGAGGAAGAGTTTTCCTTTGGAAATCAGAATGTCTTTTTTTCTTGAAAGTGAATAATAATATTTATAAAGATAGGATATAGGGTAAAAGATACATTACAAAAAAGGTAATCAAATCTTTTGAAAAGATTTAAAAAAATCAAAAAAAATCACATAACGTTCTGTTATTCTCCAGAAAGGAAATGCCCGCGCCTTGGGCATAGGCGCGCCTGAACTCCTAGACGCACCTCAAGCGCCTAGGGGATGCCTAGACATTTGAGGCACGCCTCGGGCGAGGCGGGAGCCACTATTCCCAGGCGCGCCTTGGTTGTGCCTTTTCATTCACTATGCGTGCCTATATTTTAAAAAAAAATGTATAAAAAAAGAGGCATGCGTACAAAATATGCACATGTCATGTACGCATGCCTATATTTAAAAAAAACGGTTATATTAAGTACAAAAAGCGGTTTTGCAAATTTGAATACTATATATTATCCCGCAAGTGTATGAGATCTGTTGTAGTGGTCAAGTGTTGATCACACAAAGACCAATGTAATATGAATTGAAACTCTATTAGTAAACTAAGTCGTAAAAATAAGGAATTGGTTAAATCTATAACTAAAATAACAAATAATAATATAGAAAAGAGATAGAAATCTATGGAAAAAATATGTCTAAGGCTAAGAATCACTACAACAATGCTTTAATAAATAAAATCACACTTTACTTGAATCTAGTCCAATTTTTTTTGAAGGTAAGTCATCAAAGGTAATCTAGTAACTCTTGTCAAATGATAAATACGCTTGAATCAAACTAACAATTGGTGTCACGTAGAGCTAATCACATTCAAACTCTATAAGCACTGAGAGTCTAGGGATAAACTGAAATAACATTCGTTTTCGTGCTTTGCTAAGTTCATATAAATCTAGGATTTCTATGATAGCTTAGTATTCCACAATAATAATTAAGTTGTTGTCACACAAATAACACTCAGGTTCAACTCCTAAGGATCCAATAAGAATAATATCATGTCGGTCTCATACCTTATCTAAGTATCCTATTATTGTTATCTCTTGTCGGTCTCAAATCCTAATAAGAGTCCAATTCGCATAGGCTACTATGAGCATAAAGCATACTAGAAATGAATCAAATAATATTTCAATTTAGGCAAAGAAATAATACAACTTACATACATTTTCGAGATCACTCTATCCTTAGAACTAGGACAGGCATGATTGAAGAAATATTCAATAAATTTAATCTAACCATAAACATATATGAATTATTCATTAAAAAACGATAGATAAGAAAACTTACTCAATGTCAAATCATCCAAATTGACAAACTAAAACAATAATTCCAAATCTTCGATCCAGTCAAAACGCCGAAAATTCCTTCCTGAAAATCTGTCGTTTAGTCCGGCAGTCACCAAATGCTAAAAGAAAACTTAAACTTATCTAAACCTAATTTCTATAATTTAAAAGAGGCTAAACTCCTTAATTTCTCCCCCTGCCGCCTCATGTATATGTGTTGATATCTTCCTCCACAAACTAGCAATGGGCCGGCCCACACAAGGTTACAAATCAAGACCAACATGAATTAGTGGGGCATGCATATTTCCTCCGTTCATAGTGATCCCCATCTCGTAGTCACCTTCAGACCAAATTCAAACGGGTTATCTTGGTGCTCTACTTGCTGGACATCCTCAAGAATGGTTCTCATATCACTTTCAAATTTAAACTTAAAATGCCCGAAATAATAAAAGTACGAATGTAGATTCTGAATGTAAAATATAACAAAATTATTTATAAAACACACAAAATATACATGCAAATCATCTAATTTAAAATACAACTAGACCCCTAAAATATATATAAAATATGTATTATCATATTCGAATATCGTATATACTAAGTACAATGTAATCCTAACTTCATTATCGTATTATTCGAATATCGGTTATTCTAAGTATAATGTAATTCTATCTTCATTATCTTATTATTTGATAGTGTATATACTCAACATATTGTAATCTTAACTTCATTATCGTATTATTCGAATATCGGTTATACTAAGTATATTGTAATCCGAACTTCATTACCGTATTATTCAATAACGCATATACTAGTATATTGTAATCCTAACTTCATTAGCATACTATATATTCGAATATCGATTATACTAAGTGCTTGTACGCACATGACGAGTGCATGTCTTGTACGCGTGCCTCTTTTTCTTTATAAAAAAAATTAGATACGTGTATAGGACAAGCACACATCCTATACGTGTGTCAAACCATATATTTTTTCTTATATTTTAGTTGCACACTTGTAACTTAGATACGTAGAGGATATACGTGTCCCCTTGGCATGCTCATACACCGTGCGCGTGTAACATCCCCAAATATATATCCTTGAAATATATTACCGCCAGTGATCTCAGATTTCACATCCGAAGCCACCCCAGGCTTAACTCGTTTATATAAATCATAAGACAATAGTTATAATACAAAATATCATAACTTTTGATTAAAATTATTGTCTCGGCATTACATCCATAATCCGAAATACAACTGAAATACAGAGTAGTCTTGACATAAAATATGTTTAACACAGCGGAAGTCTTTAAAATAAAATAACACAAGGGTCTTGATCTAAACGATCACCCGCCAAGGAATCTCAACCTGGTAAAACTCTTCAAAATTCCAACTACCTTCGTTGTCGTTTCTAGCCTTCATTGGAACTGCAGTTTATCCGATGTGCCGTATGAGACGGATGACACCAGCCAACCATGCAAGGGAATATAACCGGTTGGTTAGTCTAATAAAAGACTATGCAAGGGTAAAACAGAAAGGTTCTAAGTAGTCGTATTAGGTTAGACTCATCGCTTCTCGAATAAAAGTCGATGACGATAGTCAACCACCATACTCCTACTGAAATATACGAAAAGGCATGATCAAGAGAAAGAACTCTGAAAGAATGAGTCTTAAGGAAACATATGAAGAGAAGACTACAACGAATTGAGTCTTATCGGAAGTATGACAAGTGTTTGGGAACATTAAAGTTTCACGCAAACATTTAAAAGCGACTTGACTATTTGGGTCCACGACCAACCTCACCGCATAATGCGAATTCAGATTCGGAAGGTGGACTTACTCTAATCGAAGCCCATACGAGTTTCCACGTTGTACTTCTCGCCCAAGGTTCATTAATTATGTGCACTAAAGCACTTATCTTATTTAATTCCAAAACGTATATTTCACGTTATAAGCTTTTAAGATCTCTTCACGAGAGATATTGGATCTCCTCACAAGAGATATCAAAGGGAATACATCCCAGGGAATACATCCCAAATGGCGGCACCAGCTGTGTGCACATATCCTTAGTAAGGTAAAGGTCATGACCGAAGATACTAGGGAAAATCATCCTAGCACCATTATCAAGAAACCACTAAACCTCGCAAGGTACATAGTGTTCCTACGAATACTCGTTCTAACTAAACAGTTAAAACATAAGAGCAATAATTCACATCAAAGCAATCGCGGCCAATAACAGATATAATAGCGTTGTTTCTAGCAGTATATACAACCTATTATAATATATGTATTTCAATCATATATATATATATATAATAGCGTTGTTCTAGCAATATACAACCTATTATAATATCTCTTTTAAAATCACATACAGTTATCAAAACTGTTCCCAGACGAAAACAATAATTCATCCCAAATTAATTAACAATTAAACAATTGATAATCAATATAAATTTGGAATGATAAGCAAGAGCGAACTGTCACTTGCCTTAGATTAGACGAAGCTCAACGAAGCTTGAGACGACGGGTTTCCGAGTCCGAAACGAGGAAGAACTCAGATTATGATTTCCTACGGAACGTGACAGGACCGGAAACCGGTGTCGTTTTCCTGTCAAAATAATCCTAATTCACCTACTAAAGAGTATAGTAAGTAATTCAGGGTCGATCCCACAGGGAGTCGGTTATCTGTATGCAATAACGTGTGACTAACAAGTAACAGGGGGTTGTTTGGAACAATCGCAATGTAACCAAAGATTCAATTATAACAAGTGACGAAATATAATGAGAGAAGGTATTCCACCAGACAAATATCCACACCACAATGCAATCGGTTAATCACTGAAAACTATCTTTCCAAGTTCTTTTACTATCTTATTATTGTTCCCACCCTAATCGTGAATACTATCGATTCTCACAGTTGTCGATAGACTTATTACGGTACCAATGATAAAGTACAACTGATTCTCACAGTTGTCAGCGTACTCTAGCACCAATACAGCAATAGCAATGCACACAAGGATATAGGATACATGCACGTAGAAAGACGTACAAGTACTCACTCCCTTACTTAACATGCAATTGATTTTCACACACAATTGTACGCTCGGAACCCCTATACGCACAATTGTGTTTGCCACTAGATATGCACTCAGAACCCCTATATGCAATCCTAGCAATATGATAGATGCCGAAAAACCTAGTTAGCTACGCTAGAAGAATCAACATAAATCAATAGACAGTTCAATCAAGAGAATCAATCTAATTTAATAAGATATAGAACAAGGAATAGAAATCTCACAACCAATTCATTGTACTGCTTCAATTGGCTAGCGAAACAAAAGTGTTTAGCTATCCATTGTTTAAAAACCTAGAAAATTGTATTGTAAAAAGGGAGAGGAACTCTCCTCTATGAACTATTAACAAGACCTTAAATAGGATCTCAGAAAGTTAATCTAGCAAACAAAATAAGGAAATAAAATATACTAAAGTATAAAGTCTAAAATACTAAAATAGGAATAATAATAAAACACGTCAGCCGCGCGGTCTTCAGTCCCACCGCGAGGCGGTAATGGATCCACCGCGAGGCGGTGGCTTCTACGCGGGGCTCTTCTCTGAGGATCTTTGCCGGGTCGCGGTGATAGTGGCACGGGGCAGCATCTGGCCAGCTCCTTCATCCTTCATCTGCTTCCAAGTACTACCAAGCGAGGTAATTTTCTCCTTTAGTTCTGAGCATACTTCTCCATCAATCCTCTATCTTCTTCACTAAGCTGTAAAACCTTCATATTTGCACTTCTTCAACTCTTCTCCTGGATTATAGACTTAGCCTCTTCTTATACCAAAACTCCATCTAAAACGTGTCAATAGTCGCTAGTTAAGGTGCACTAAATTGCACCTATCAAATATCCCCACACTTAGACCTTTACTCGTCCCGAGTAAATCAGCTCAAACATACTCCTCTATATCAAATATCAAGGCCTCAGGAAGTGTGACAACATAAGATACTAACGACTACAACAGCTCAACAATCAGCCCTCAAACAACCAAAACGAATGATGCGAGAGAACCCTAATCCTAACTCCTGTCTAGCTCCTTATTGCTCCAAAGTGGTCTACCCGAACTCCTTATACCGCCTCTTCTTATGACGCCTCGCCAAAAGGTAGAGAGAAATCCTAGAATCACTCTTTTTCGTTTCCGCTCATCTTGCCAAGGCGCCCTTTCGGGTTTTCACCAAGCCACTCATTTCATTTTACTAGACGTCTCACATGTTCTCACATCACTCCAGTCCACTTTTGCCCTGGTCTATACCAGTAGGACTACTTGCTTCTTGCCTGAGCCGCCCTTTCGGGTTTTCAGCTCATCCCAGGATTTTGATTGCCTTTTAAAAAAAAAAAAAAAAATTTTTTGAACAGAAAATGCAAGTACGAAATGCATGAAATAAATCTGTACACTAGCTATGATAGACAGTGAGTCTAAATCCCTCCCCACACTTGAAATACACATTGTCCTCAATGTAGAGACGAAGACAAAGAAATAGGGAAGAGAGAAAATAAACTCACTGGAACGGTGGATACCATGGATGGCGCGGCGGAGGTGGGTGCCTCCCAAAGTACTGCTCCTGGATAAATGCCTCGGCTGCACTCAGTTGGCCGGTGATGTCTCGTGTAATCTCGACATGTATGTCCTGCAACCGAGTCAAAGTCGCATCGTTCACAGCCTCCTGACATAGCGTGAAATCATCAAAACGGACGAACATCTCGTCCCAGGAGAACTCATGGGGCTGTGAAGAAGTGGAGGCTACTTCGGGAGCATGTGGATCAACATCCAAGATCATGGGCAAAGCAGCCTGGGCCGATTTCGGTGGAGAGGGTTGTGGGCTAAGGTTTTGGAGATCGTGGAATAGGGCACGGCGGAGAGAGAGACGGGGAAGAAGAAGGGGAATAGGGTTTGGCGGGAGAGCTAATGGGGTAATAAGTGAAGAGGGTAGGTACCGATCCGCGGTTTTCAACTGACACCGTCAATTCCTTCGTATCCAACTCAAGAAATAAAAATATTACTCACCCGTTTAAGATTTTTTGGGGCCCTTTATTTCTTTTCTTTTTTTAGAGTAGAGAAATTATACCAGAGATCCACCGCGGGGCGGTGAACTCCACCGCGGGGCGGTGAACTCCACCGCGGGGCGGTGAACTCCACCGCGGGGCGGTGAACTCCACCGCGGGGCGGTGAACTCCACCGCGGGGCGGTGAAAGTCGCCGTGGGGCGGTGAGTTACGCTGAGTACCGCGTCTCTTCTCGGATTTACTTTCGTACCTGAAATGTGAGTAACAGGCGAACGAAACAAAGCAAAAATGAACTACGAATATAATCTAGGGAAAAGAAGAGAAAAGAACTAACCCGGGTTGCCTCCCGGACAGCGCCTTGGTTAACGTCGTTGGCTCGACGTGGGTTGTGGCTCATCCTGCTTCAGTGTCAGGGTGTTCGAGGAGTAGTGTCTCGTCCTGGTTTGGATCGAACCCCTCGTGGTAAGGCTTGCATCTGTGGCCATTCACCTTGAAGGTGGTGCCGGTCTTGGGATTAATCAGGCCTATGGCTCCATGGGGATGCACCTCAGTGATTTCATACGGGCCTGACCATTTGGATTTCAGCTTTCCAGCAAAGAGCTTGAGCCGAGATTGGAATAGAAGAACTTTATCTCTTGGCTTGAAATCCTTTCGCAAAATATGCTTGTCATGCCACTGCTTGGTCTTTGCCTTGTAGTTAACTGAGTTCTCGTAGGAGTCAAGGCGCAATTCCTCCAGTTCTTGCATTTGTAGCTTGCGGAGTTCGCCTACTTCATCCAGTTGCAAGTTGCATTTCTTTATTGCCCACCACGCCTTATGTTCAAGTTCGACGGGGAGGTGACAAGCTTTTCCAAATACCAGCCGGAATGGAGACATCCCTATCGGAGTTTTGAAAGCTGTACGGTATGCCCACAGCGCATCATTGAGCTTGATGCTCCAATCCCTCTGGTTGGCTGCTACTGTCTTCTCCAGTATAGCCTTAATCACTCTGTTGGAGTTCTCGGTCTGCCCATTAGTCTGAGGATGGTAGGCCGTGGAGATTCTCTGAGTGACGTGATACTTTTTCAACAGGACAGTCACTGTCTTGTTGCAGAAATGGGTTCCCCTGTCACTAATTAAAGCTTTGGGTATTCCAAATCTTGAGAAAATGTTTTCTTTGAGGAAACCTGCTACAACTTTAGAGTCATCAGTCCTGGTGGCCTTCGCTTCCACCCACTTGGAAACGTAGTCCACCGCAAGTAATATATAAAGATTCCCATGAGAGTTAGGAAAGGGTCCCATAAAATCCATGCCCCAAACATCAAAGACCTCACAGAAGATCAATGATGATTGCGGCATTTCATTCCTTCTGGTGATGTTGCCAACCCGTTGGCATCGGTCGCAGGATTTACAAAAAACGTAAGCATCCCTAAAGAGGTGCGGCCAATAAAATCCTGCTTCCAATACTTTCCTAGCAGTTCTATTTGCTCCAAAATTACCCCCACATGCTTCAGAATGACAGAAGTTAAGGACAGATTGTACCTCGTTGTCTGGGAGACATCGGCGGACTACCTGATCGACGCAATGCTTCCACAGGTAGGGATCATCCCAAACATAGTGGCGAGCTTCTCTGCGTACCTTTGATTTCTGGGTTCTGGTGTAGTCTGGGGGAAATTCCTCTCGAACCAGGTAGTTGACTATGTCTGCGTACCAGGGTCTGTAAGACTGGATTCCGAAGAGGTCCATGGCAATATGAAAGGGGGAGTCAGAAATATCTCCAGGGCAAAGTGTGACTCCAGAGATGTGACCGCGGGGCGGTGATGTCTCTGGGGTCACGGTGAGCTTTCCTGGTTCTCACGTAATCCAACCGCCGGGTCGCAGTGGTGGTGGCCGCGGGGCGGTGGTTTCTCCAACTTCATACTGGCTACAACTCGCCGGGTCGCGGTGGTGGTGACCGCGGGGCGGTGAGTGTTCTCTGAGCTGCCCTCGAGTGTAAAAAGTGTGTCATCTGGGAAGGTGCCATGTATGGGGCTCTGCTCACCGGGTTTATCTTCCTCATGGACGAGCCTACTCAGGTGATCCGCTACGAGGTTCTCTGCTCCCTTCTTATCACGGATTTCCACATCAAATTCAGTGAGAAGGAGAACCCATCGGATTAATCTTGGCTTTGCTTCTTTCTTCGTCATCAGGTAACGAAGAGTTGCGTGATCTGTATAGATAATCACCTTGACTCCCAAGAGGTATTGCCTAAACTTTTCCAAGGCAAAGACAATTGCCAGCATTTCTTTCTCGGTGGTGGAGTAGTTCCTTTGGGCTCCATTCAGAGTCATGGAGGCGTAATGAATCACGTGGGATGCCCGTCCCACTTTCTGTCCTAGAACTACCCCAACTGTATAATCGTTGGCGTCACACATGATCTTAAATGGGCGAGACCAGTCAGGTGCCTGAATGATGGGTGCACTTGTCAAGCGTTCTCTCAGGCAATCAAATGCTTTCTTGCATTCATCCGTGAATACGTAGGTCACGTCCTTCTTCAAGAGCTCGCATAGAGGTGAAGAAATTTTTGAGAAATCCTTGATAAATCTTCGGTAGAAACCTGCATGACCTAAAAAGGAACGCACTTCACGCACATTAGTAGGATAAGGCAAAGACTGAATTACATCAATCTTTGCCTTATCGACCTCAATACCCCTAGCAGAGACAATATGACCCAGGACTATCCCCTGTTCTAACATGAAATGACACTTTTCATAATTTAAAACCAAATTGGTTTCAACACATCTTTTAAGTACAAGTGCCAAATGGTCTAAACATGAATCAAAGCTAGTTCCATGCACCGTAAAGTCATCCATAAAGACCTCAATGAATTTCTCAACATAGTCAGAGAAGATACTAACCATACATCGTTGAAATGTACCGGGTGCGTTACACAATCCGAATGGTATTCTGCGGTATGCAAAAGTGCCAAAGGGACATGTAAAAGTGGTTTTCTCTTGGTCCTCTGGTGCGATGGCTACCTGAAAGTATCCTGAATATCCGTCGAGAAAACAGTAGTAGGGCCGCCCAGCAAGGCGTTCTAGCATTTGATCAATAAAGGGTAGGGGAAAGTGGTCTTTCCGAGTTACCGCATTCAGCTTACGGTAATCGATGCACACCCTCCATCCTGTGGTGGTCCTGGTGGGAACTAAATCTCCGTGTTGATTCTCCACTATAGTAATTCCTCCTTTCTTAGGGACAACCTGGGTTGGACTCACCCATTGGCTGTCCGAAATAGGGAAGATCATGTCAGTCTTGAGGAGTTTAAGAACCTCTTTCTTCACTACTTCCATCATTGGAGGATTCAGCCTTCTCTGTGACTGCCTAGACGGTTTAGCTCCGTCCTCGAGTAGAATTCGATGCATACAAGTGGAGAGGCTTATCCCTTTTATGTCTGCAATGGTCCATCCAATTGCGGTTTTGTGCTCCCTGAGCACATCCAACAGCTTCAATTCTTGATCTGCAGAGAGCTTACTAGACACAATGATTGGCAAAGTGTCTTTGGCTCCAAGAAAAGCGTACTTGAGATGGTCCGGCAGCGGCTTCAATTCGATCTCTGGAGCATGTTCAACAGAGGGAACGAGCCTTTCGCTCGGGTTTAGTAAGATGGGGCCAATGCCCAAAGGATCTGTAGAATACTTACCATGAGTATCCAGCTGAGAGATGGCTTCCTGCATGTTAGAGGGTAAAGAGTATTCCTCATAGGACGAGTCCAAATTATTTTCAACAATAGACATCAACTCATCAGGACCAGAAATATCGAAGACATCCTGTGCAATAGAGTCGATCACATCAATGGAACACAAAGAATGGTCTTCCTTGGGGTATTTCATGGCTTCATAAATATTATACTCCACCTTCTCCCCATCAAATTCCATAGAAAGTGTCCCACTTTGCAAATCAAGTTTGGTCTTAGCAGTTTTCAAAAATGGCCTACCTAACAGTATAGGAGTTGCCTTTGTATCTGTTTCCATATCTAAAACATAAAAATCTACAGGGAATATCAATTTATCGACCATAACAAGGACATCTTCTACTACCCCCCTAGGGTAGACACTAGACCTATCATCTAATTGTATTACAATACTTGTTTCCTGCAGAGGTCCAAGTCCAAGGGATTCATAGAGAGAATAGGGCAGCACATTAATGGAGGCACCAAGGTCGAGCATAGCTTTTTCAAATTTAGTGTCTCCGATAATACAGGGAATGCTCCATATACCTGGGTCTCCGCACTTCTTTGGCATGCACCTCTGAAATACAGCAGATACGCATTCGCTGACCTTGACTTTTTCCTTTCCCTTCAGCTTCTAGTTTCTTTTTATAGTGCACAGCTCCTTGAGAAACTTAGCGTACCTTGGTATACTTTGACTAGCTTGAGGAGTGGGATGTTCACCTCACACTTACTGAAAGTGTCAAAGAGATCCTTGTCATCCATGACTCTCCTTTCCTTGAGTGCCTTTGGAAATGGGGCAGGTGGTTTCTCAGATCCAAGGGGAGGGAAATTGGGGCATACATAGGGATCCTCTTCCTCGTCAGGGAAATCTGCGAGTTCTGGGCTTTCACCGTGGGGCGGTGAGTTCAACGCGGGGCGGTGTGGATCACCGCGAGGCGGTGTTGATGGTGTAGGATTAATGGGAGCTGTCGCCGGGTCGCGGTGAGAATCGCCGCGGGGCGATGACAGTGGCTCATTGGCAATGTCGGTCTCAGCGTTGTCGTCCTCTTCAGCAGTAGGAGCGACATGTAATTCCTTGCCACTCCGTAGGGTTACTGCATTCGAAGTGTCTTTCCTGGCCTCTTTTCTGACCCTAACCTCATCGACTAGGCTGCTCACGGACTCCTTTATGCTCTTTATGTCAGTCGCAGTCTCGCGCACATGCGTTGTAAAATGCATCGTTAGGGCATTGAGAATTGCTTCGGTTGAAGAGGGGTTGCTAGTAGTTGGTGGGTCATCAAAGCAAGGTTGTTGCGTTATAACAGACCTATAGCCTTTAGCAGCATGAACTTCAGCAATCGTGGTATCCTGCAGTCGCTTGCCTATCCCCACATGACCTCCTTCAAAGAAGCAATTTCTTGCGACACAAGTGACTCGCTGGAGATAATAGCACTCACTAGTCTGGTCCTCGGGGGTTCATTAAAATCCCTTGTACCTTCAGCCATATCTTGAAGTGTGGTCATGGCGACATCGGGAGTCATATTTAGGATACTACCACCACATGTAGCATCAATCATTCTTCGTTCATCGTCATTCAGCCCGTTGTAAACATAGAGCACTAGAGATTTCTTATCAAAGCCATGGAACGGGCAACTAGTGCAGAGTCGCTCGAACCGCTCACAATAGTCATAGAGGGTCTCATCTTCACCTTGTTCAATGCTGGTGATTTCCCTTTTCAAGGCGTTTGTCATCTGAGCTGGAAAATAGCGTGCAAGGAAAACCTTATGCATCTTAGTCTAGGAATCTATGCTCCCTCCAGGTAGATGATAATACCAGTCTTCATCCTCGTCTTTAAGAGTGAACCCGAAGGCTCTCATTTTAAGTTGTTCCTCAGTGACATCGGCTGGCTTAATGCTCATAAGGACGCTGTGGAATTTATTCAAATGAAGAATGGGATCCTCTCCACTTCGTCCATAAAATCTCGGGAGTAACCGTATTACTCCTGATCTAAGCTCAAAAGTTACCCCATCAGCAAGGGGTGGAATGACTACAGCCAATGACTGTTGTATCAAGGTTGGTTCCGTCAATTGACGGAGTGTCTGCGCCATTCGCACCTATCTCTGTATGAACTTCAACAAGTAGCGAATCAGTAGCAAAAGTGTGGATCATAAGATAGATCCACACGACAGTCAATCACAAATAATCACAAACAGAAAATTTGACTCCCCGGCAACGGCGCCAAATTTGACAGGACCGGAAACCGGTGTCGTTTTCCTATCAAAATAATCCTAATTCACCTACTAAAGAGTATAGTAAGTAAGTCAGGGTCGATCCCACAGGGAGTCGGTTATCTGTATGCAATAACGTGTGACTAACAAGTAACAGGGGGTTGTTTGGAACAATCGCAATGTAACCAAAGATTCAATTATAACAAGTGACGAAATATAATGAGAGAAGGTATTCCACCAGACAAATATCCACACCACAATGCAATCGGTTGATCACTGAAAACTATCTTTCCAAGTTCTTTTACTATCTTATTATTGTTCCCACCCTAATCGTGAATACTATCGATTCTCACAGTTGTCGATAGACTTATTACGGTACCAATGATAAATTTCAACTGATTCTCACAGTTGTCAGCGTACTCTAGCACCAATACAGCAATAGCAATGCACACAAGGATATAGGATACATGCAAGTAGAAAGACGTACAAGTACTCACTCCCCTACTTAACATGCAATTGATTTTCACACACAATTGTACGCTCGGAACCCATATACGCACAATTGTGTTTGCCACTAGATATGCACTCGGAACCCCTATATGCAATCCTAGCAATATGATAGATGCCGAAAAACCTAGTTAGCTACGCTAGAAGAATCAACATAAATCAATAGACAGTTCAATCAAGAGAATCAATCCAATTTAATAAGATATAGAACAAGGAATAGAAATCTCACAACCAATTCATTGTACTGCTTCAATTGTCTAGCGAAACAAAAGTGTTTAGCTATCCATTGTTTAAAAACCTAGAAAATTGTATTGTAAAAAGGGAGAGGAACTCTCCTCTACGAACTATTAACAAGACCTTAAATAGGATCTCAGAAAGTTAACCTAGCAAACAAAATAAGGAAATAAAATATACTAAAGTATAAAGTCTAAAATACTAAAATAGGAATAATAATAAAACACGTCAGCAGCGCGGTCTTCACTCCCACCGCGAGGCGGTAATGGCTCCACCGCGAGGCGGTGGCTTCTACGCGGGGCTCTTCTCTGAGGATCTTCGCCAGGTCGCGGTGACAGTGGCGCGGGGCGGCGTCTGGCCAGCTCCTTCATCCTTCATCTGCTTCCAAGTACTACCAAGTGAGGTAATTTTCTCCTTTAGTTCTGAGCAGACTTCTCCATCAATCCTCTATCTTCTTCACTAAGTTGTAAAACCTTCATATTTGCACTTCTTCAACTCTTCTCCTGGATTATAGACTTAGCCTCTTCTTATACCAAAACTCCATCTAAAACATGTCAATAGTCGCTAGTTAAGGTGCACTAAATTGCACCTATCAGAACGACCCATAACGAAACCCTAAGTTAGATTCGATAATAAATAGTACGAATTTAAAGAAAAACGAACGAAATCGAAGGAACGAAAGTCCCAAACGAGATCACAAAGCACAAGCCACAACCACACACGCCCAGGCCCACCGCGGGTGCGGCGAGGCTACAGAGGCGAGACGCCGACAGCGAAAACTCACCGGGGAAGACGATGGGGCTCGACTTGGGTTGGTTTCGACTTCCAAACTCCTTGTCTCACTAACCACCAACTTGAGGGCACCTCCTTCTCCTATGCCAACTCCGGCGACGACCTTGAAGAACTTCGGCGACACTTGCAACTCCGACGACAATGGCAGTGAAAGAAAGAGAGATTTGAGGGAGAGAGAGAGAGAGTGGAATGGCTTCCTCCTCTTAGCCCCCTCTTTTTATAGGCCATCAAGGAGCCAGAAGGAGTCCAGCTGGCCCCCTCTCCCACCGCCTCACCGGGGACAAGATCGGCAAGCAGCTCAGACGAGTTCGGCGTAGCAGAGAAGCCATCATCACGGTGCGGGTGCGGTGGGTCTCACCGCAGGGTACGGTGGCGACCAGTTCCTGACCGCGGGGTGCGGTGGGTATGACCGCGGGTGCGGTCAAGGCCAATTTTTTGCCTTTTGCCCATTCTTTGACCGGGAAGCCCACTTTTGACCGGAAAGAATTATGGTATGGGTTTTAACCCCGGGTTAAGTATATTCGTACCCGAACAATTATTCTAAACCCCAAAAATACATCGAATGTATTTTATTCCACTCAAGGAATTATTACGGAGATCAAGTATTTAACAGAAAGTCTGAACTTCTCTGAAAATAATTCGACTACAATACGAGTGTTTGGAAAACTTACCAAAATACTCTTTACTAAAATGAGGGGTATTACATCACCTCCCCCTTACAACAAGTTTTGACCCCGAAACTTGGCCGAATAACCCAAAGAAAAGCGAGGCGTTACAACACTACCTCCTTAAAAAAGGTTTCGACCCCGAAACTAGGCCGAAAACAGCTCGGGAAAACGTCTAAGCATATCCGCCTCCGTTTCCCAGGTTTCCCAAGTAACTTCTTCAGTTCCTGACTTGGACCACAAAATCCGTACCAATGATACCATCTTGTTCCGTAACTGCTTCTCACGACGTTCGAGAATACGCACCGGTATCTCCTCGTATGTACCATTTGTCTGAATCTCGATGTCGTCATAACTCAGCACATGAGACTCATCTGGTACATACTTCCTCAACAAAGATACATGGAACACGTTATGCAGTGGATGTGCCGATGATGGCAATGCCAAACGATACGCTAGAGACCCCACTCTATCAAGGATCTCAAACGGTCCCACGTAGCGAGGGTTAAGCTTCCCACGCTTGCCAAACCTAAACACACCTTTGGATGGCGACACTTTGACAAACACTTTGTCACCAACCTCAAACTCAACATTTCTGCGCTTCAGATCTGCATAAGACTTTTGTCGACTCTGAGCGGTCAACATCCTTTGTCTTATCAAAGCAATGTCCGAGGCAGTCCTTTCGACTAAATCCGGTCCGAGCAGAACCTTATCGGCATTTTCATCCCAACAAATCGGAGATCTGCACCTTCGACCGTACAAAGCCTCGAATGGAGCCATCTTAATGGTAGCATGCCAACTATTGTTGTGCGTGAACTCAATCAGACTCAGGCTATTCTCCCAGCTAGTCGGACGATTGAGTGTACAAGCTCTTAGCATATCTTCCAAGGACTGGATGGTCCTCTCAGACGGTCCATCCGTCTGAGGATGAAACGCAGTGCTGAATCTCAACTCGGTTCCCATGGCCTTATATAGTTCTTTCCAGAATCTTGACATGAATCGGCCATCACGATCCGATACAATGGTCTTTGGAGTACCATGCAAACGGACAATCTCGTATAAAAACACTTCAGATAGCTTCTGGGTTCCCCATGTTGACTTGATAGCCACGAAGTGAGCACTCTTCGTGAGTCTGTCAATAATTACCCATATAGCATCCTTTTGACTTTGAGTCTTTGGTAGCCCTGTGACGAAATCCATAGCAATATCCTTCCATTTCCATTCTGGCACTGCGAGAGGTAGCAACTCACCACCAGGTCTACGGTGTTCTATCTTGACCTTTTGACAAGTCAAGCATTTTGCCACAAACTCTGCTACATCCCACTTCATGTCGGGCCATCAGAACTTCGTTCTGAGGTCCTTGTACATCCTGCTAGAGCCTGGATGTACAGAATAAGTTGACGAATAGGCCTCTTTCATCACCAACTGGCGAAGACCATCAACGTCAGGTACACAAATCCGGTCCTGGAACCAGAGTGATCCATCTTCCTGAATCACGAAACCAGGAGCTTTCCCGTCCATCACTTCACTGCTTAGCTTCACAATGACTACATCATCAACCTGCTTCTCCCTGATTTGATCTAGTAACGTCGCCTGAATCTCAAGCATACTCAGATATCCTCTACGCTGATCGTACAAGACTTCAATCTCGCACAACCCTTGGTTCAGCTTGGTCTGAGCGGTAAGTAAAGCCACTATAGTCTCGTGCGGCGTCTTCTGGCTCAATGCATCGGCTACTACATTAGCTTTGCCCGGATGATACAGCAATTCGATGTCGTAGTCTTTGAGCAGCTATAACCAGCGACGTTGTCTCATATTTAGCTCCTTCTGAGTGAATATATATTTGAGACTCTTGTGATCGGTGAAGACTTGACACCTTACACCATAGAGATAGTGCCTCCAAATCTTCAGTGCAAAAACAACGGATGCTAGTTCCAGATCATGCGTCAGATAGTTTGCCTCATAAGTCTTCAATTGTCGGGATGCGTATGTAATAACCTTGCCTCTCTGCATCAGCACACATCCCAAACCACTCTTAGAAGTATCACTATAGACCACATAACCATCATTCCCTTCTGGTAGCGCTAACACTGGTGCGGAGGTTAGACATTGCTTCAACTTCTGAAAATTGGCCTCGCACTTGTCATCCCAGACAAACTTCTTATGGACTTTGCGGAGCAGACCGGTCATAGGTAGAGCGATCTTAGAGAATCCCTCTACGAACCGTCTATAATAACCAGTGAGTCCTAGAAAATTACGCACCTCCTTCACATTCTGAGGCCGCTTCCAATTGGCTACTACTTCAATCTTCTGGGGATCAACCATAACCCTATTCTCATTAATCACATGGCCTAAGAAAGCCACTTCCTTGATCCAAAAGTCACACTTAGACAACTTTGCGTACAGCTGATTTTGTCTAAGGACTGACAAGGTAATCTGAATATGTTCCTCATGAGCTTCCACGCTCGGGGAATAGATCAAAATGTCGTCGATGAAGACCACCACGAACTTATCCAAGCACTGGTGAAAACATCGATGCATGAGATCCATAAAGATTGTCGGAGCATTGGTAAGTCCAAATGGCATGACTACGAACTCGTAGTGACCATATCTCGTCCGGAATGCAATCCTCGGAATATCCTCCTCACGAATCCTGAGCTGATAGTAACCAGACCTCAGATCGATTTTGGAAAAGACCTTTTCTCCCTGCAATTGATCCAACATATCATCAATCCTCGGCAACGGATACTTATTCTTGATCGTGACCTTATTCAACTCACGATAGTCGATACAAAGTCGAAACAATCCATCCTTCTTCTTGATGAACAAGACCGGAGCACCCCAATGTGATGCACTCAGCCTTATATAACCCTTCTCAAGAAGATCTTCGAGTTGCTTCTTCAACTCTTGCATCTCGGGAGGAGCCATCCGGTACGGTGCCTTAGAGATTGGCGCAGTACCAGGCTCGAGATCAATAGTAAATTTTATGTCACGATGCGGGGGTAAACCAGGAATCTCCTCCGGAAAGACATCCGAAAATTCACAAACAACCGGAATATCAGGAATTGAAGGTTCATCTGTCTTGGGCTCGTCCAGATAGCATAGGTACCCGACACAACCTTGTCGAAGTAGCTTAAACGCAGCCATCGCATTGATAAGCCTGCCGTTATCAGCGTCATTCCGACCCTTAAACTTGCATACATACTGGCCCCCAGATGACACCGTCACAGTCCTTGAGCTAAAATCGATTACCGCCCCATGACGCGTCAGCCAATCCATACCGAGAATAATGTCGTATGGAGCCATGGCTATACAGATCAAATCTGCTTCGAACTTCTTACCCTGGATGGTAATCGGAAATTCTGACAGACGCTTGGTTCCAACCAAATGTTCATCATTAGGAAGATTCACAACGAAAGGTTCACAAACCTCGTTGCATACTAACCCTAACTTACTGACACAACTTTCCGAAATAAAAGAATGGGTAGCATCCAAATCAAATAACATACATACATAAGTAGAATGAAGGTATAGAGTACCTTGAGCAATTGGAGCATTAGGTCCATCCGCCTCACGCATCTCATAAAGGCGTTGACCTTGACTTCCAGAAGCAGCTGGGGCTTTCCCCTTATTATGTGCAGACGTCTGCATCGCAGGACTAGGAGCTTCCACTGGTCTGAACTTAGGTCGATTCACTAGTGGAAAAAACCCTAATAGAGGCGGGCCTTTGGACACTTATTGAGGCGAACACCGTTCGCCTCAATTGAGGGGGCCGCAACAAGTAGGGACCCTTTTGGAAGCGGGCAATATACGCCTCTAAAAGCCACTTGTTGAGGCAGGCCTCCGAAGCCCGCCTCAACAAGTCCTTCACTTCGGCGCCAAAATGAGGGACTTGTTGAGGCGGGCCTCTATAGGCCCGCCTCAACAAGTCGCATTTTCCCACTTTTTAGCCCGGATCTGGGTAAGTCCGGGCTAAAAAGCATTGTGTTTTAACAAAAAAAAAACTGGACATTTTAGCCCGGATCTCTTCCACATCCGGGCTAAAAAGTCCAATTTTATGACAGAATCACCAAATCTGTGCATCCCATGCCCTTTTAGCTGCCCAACTAACCCTCAACACTAAATTTGAGTACTTCAAAGTATTCATTACAAGTAATTAATGAGATTAAAAGCCTGCCGAATAATGATTCCAAAGAAAGAAGAATAAAGGAGAGTAGGAAAACACACAAATATGGAAACACATTGGTCTGTTCATTCTTCAGGAAATGTCGCTTACAAAGTACTTGTACTACATAAAATCCAACACTAGCTAGCTGATAACCTCTGACTCTTCCACTATAACTAAACTAGGACAAATTAAACGACACAACATATATATACATAAAACAAGCAAGAGTTCACAGCTTTTAGAGCATGCACATATAACCAATGGGGCTCCCAAACAATATGCATCGATTCGAGAGGAATCCCCTTTTTAATCTTCGGTGGTTTTGAAGGAAGAATGTTTAATCTTCAATTCGGTGGTAAGTTGTCAGACCTATGACATGTTATCTCTTTGAACGCCCCCTCTATGACATGTTATATAAAACGGGAAGTAAGAATAATACCATAGAAACATAAACACATCATTGTTAAGAGTGTTAGTCTTACCCTATAATCATAGTGCAACATCTTCAAAGATGGGATGTTGCATGTTTGTTCATCCTCCACAAACATGCAAACTGAACCCAGGTTATTGACCCTACTTGAATATTCCAATTATAGTTATATAGAAGAATCATTTCTGAGGTTGGAGGGACCAGTTAAAAATCTCATGCCTATGTTAAGCTCTTTTGATATAAGAAGAGAAAGTGCACCAGTTGCCAAGCTTCACTTACAATTTTAGGCATTAAGTTTTGCTCTGAGATCTGCTGCCACAGCATCAATGAACTCCTCTGTGTTGAGGTATTTGTCCCTGGAAAGCCTGCAACATCAGCATAAAAGAAAGGCAGGTTAAAATCGTATTCAAACACAGAAGATTAAGCTAAACAATTCAAAATATGACAAGACGATTACTTGGATCCGTGGATAATAAGTGCAAGATCCTTGGTCATTAGCAATCTGAATCTAATGCATCATCTGAACAAGGTTATCTAAGAAGAGTAGTTTTGCTTCTTGATAGAAGTTTAGGGTAGGAAAACACATTAATTACATAACAAATGTAATTTGGAAGCTTACCAATCTGCTGTCATTCCATCTTGACTCGTGATAGCTCTAAGAGCAACAGCACGGCCATATGTTCTTTGATCCCCTTGAACCCCGACTGTGTTGCCAAGAAGCAATACAACAAATGCTTGCCATATGGCATCATAAAGCCCAGCATCTTTGATCGACTGAATGAAGATCTCATCAGCCTGGAAAACATATGAAAAAGCTTCAGATCAAGTAGTCAAAGCACAACAGAAATTGATATCCAAGAAAATCGGGACCCCGGTTTTTTGTAATACCGGGGTCCCATTTCTTAAAAAAAAATAGCTCAAATCATTTAAAGATTCAACAAAATACAGGTTCTAGTAATTAATCTGTACACGTGCCAGCCAAAATCCAGAATACCGAAATGTTCAAGCACACCAACTTGAAACAATACAACCCAGAAGGGAATATGCAAGTAAATGCAATATTCACATGTTGAATGCAAGGTTAAATTCCCTTAAATTCGAAGTGAAATTTAATTCTGATATCTGCCGAGCAATGTGGACCGTGATACATCTCAAGTGTTGCTCTTTCAAATCTCAAGGGTGTCACATACTGAGACACAAGAGACTTTACCAACCTGAATGTGGGTCTTCACCATGAGTACAATAAACTATATAAGGAACTATAGCTTTTAGCACAAATGAGGACTGCAAAATATATCAACAATATGTAGTGCGAATAACAACATACAAGTACAAATTCAGCATGTATAGTGGAGTAAGGATCGTGTCTACAGACGTAAGGTGAACGAGTAAGACAACAGAGATAAGAGTAAACGGAGTGTTAATAATGGACCGGAACACACTGATGCCAATGCTGCTTCTACTGAATACTGAACCATTTAGCTGAGTTCTAAATAATGTCATAAGATTTTAACAGGGTCGCCAGAATAATACACACATACGTCTACTCTAAGAGAAGTAAAAAAAGGAGTGTTAATAATGGACCGGAACAATGTAGCTGCTATGATGATTACAAGTAAGCATATTGTTGTTATCTATCTCCTCCATTGAACTATTAGGAGGTCAGTTTATAGCATAAAAAATAAACCTAAAATATATAAAAAAGTAACCTCTGAATACAAGTCAAGATATGCAAAAACAATCTATATAAAATTTCATAATTACTCTTGATTGACAACCCTAAATATATGACTAAAATGCCATGCAAAAACGAAGTGTGATATTCAAAGACTAAGTCATTCTGAGACAATAGTGCTTTATCCTAGAGTTCATTCCAAAGAACCCTAAGCAGATATAGTCATTTTCATCTTCTCATGGACAACATGCCAGTAACTAGAAGAAACATGTATGCTCGAACACATCATAGCCTATTTAATTTTCTCCTAGTTCTTCATAGTTATGCAATCTTCCTTTACCATGAGCCAACATGGTTTCACATATGAAGACACTAATATCACAAATCACATTGACATATTCTCATATCTAGGCCATAGCCTAACCTGGTTCTCATGGGAAGCCCAAAGAGAGCACCATCGATGAACAATGCACATTCCACATATATATAACTCTGCTCTTCTCTCCTCTGTCGTGTTACCAACATCTACAATAATTTCCAAATATTAAAAATGTAACCAGAAGTATTAAATGACTAAGAGAAAATCCAAGTTAAAAAATCTATATGAGCGCCATATTTCATGCCAAAAATTGGAAATAAGTAAGGAGACATGGTGAGAAATAGAGTAGACACACAAACTTACAGATTATTTCCAGTTCTCAATTTTGATTATTTCCAGTTCTCAAATTGGAAATAAGTAAGGGGCTCGGATTTGGGTTGGGAATGGGTCGCCGGTCAGAATGGAGTCGTCGGTGGTCGTCTGGGAGCGAGCGGGGTTTGGGCTCCGTCCGGTGTGGGTGCGGGCTCGAATCTGGGTTGGGAATGGTGCTAGCGCGGGTTGTGCATCGGCGGAGGCGAGTCGTGGTCGGCGAACAGGTGGTGTGGGTTCGCGAGCAGGCAGGGACTGATCTGGGCTCGTTGGGGAAAGGAGGATCGCCGGACGTCGGTGATCGTTGCCGGTGTGGGTCGGTGGTGAGGGAGAGGGAGGCGGTGAGGGGGATCGGAGGTGAGAGATGGTTAGGCTTAGGGCTGAGAGAGTGAGAGGTATCGGGGTTGGGAGAAAAGAAAGAGAGGAGAGAGAGAAAGAAAAGAAAAGAGGGAGAGAGAAAGAAAAGAAAAGAGAAAAAAAAAACATTTTTTTGGATACTTGTTGAGGCGGCCTTTAAGAGGCCCGCCTCAACAAGTTTTAATTGAGGCGGGCCAAGTAGCCCGCCTCAATTAGTTAGCATTAGAGGCGGGCCTTACCCTGGCCCGCCTCTATTACTTTAGCGGGAAATATTTTTTTGGATACTTGTTGAGGCGTATATTAATTTGCCCGCCTCAAAAGATATTTTTGAGGCGTATAAATTAATTATCCGCCTCAAAAACGAAAAAAAAATGATTGTCAAAGTCGTTGTTGAGGCGTTTTGAACTATGTATGCCTCTATAAGGGAGCCTCAAAAAGTGTTTTTCCACTAGTGACTGTTCTGATTAACTGACCCTTGCTACGACTCAGCTCCTTTCTGCCTTTGCTGTGAACAGAACTTCTATAAATGTCCCACCTTTTCGCAGCCAAAACACGTCTTCTTCTCCTTCGGACACTCATTACTCTTGTGTCTGTGTGTACCACAGTTATAGCATTGGATCGGACTCTTGCCCTGACCTGATTGACGTATAGACCCTCCATGAGTCATATCCGTTTTTGCTCTGCCAGACTTGGCAAAATTAGATAGTGGAGCGGGACGCTTGAATCCACTCGCCTGAGACTGGCCCTGCATTGACCTCTAGCGACTTCGTTTCTTTGTTGACTCCTCTAGAGTCACTTCCAACTTATAGGCAGCGTCCACGTACTGCTCCAGAGTAGATCATCTGTGACGTATCATTAGTGGCTTAATATTTGGGTTCATCCATTCGTGGAAATGCCAGATCTTTTGCTTCTCATTGGACACCTCCGGCCCAGCATACTGCAATAGATGATTGAACTTGGTCGCAAGCTCAGTCACTCTCAAACCATCCGTCTTGGATATAGAAACTCCTTGTGTTTCTCTTCCCACATAGCTCGGGAAAAGAAATGATCAGTCATCTTGGCTTTAAATATTCCCCAATTCAAACCTGGGTGATCAGCCAAACCTGTACCTTCCCACCATTCACTGGCTACTTCCTTCAGCTAAAGGGATGCAATGTGCACCTTCTCTGCTTCAGTGCACTCAACATTGCGGAATAGTCGCTCCATGTACGAGAACCAATGTGCCACCCTGACTGGCTCTCCCTTCCCATCATAGCAGTCGGGCCTCAAAGAGCTTATGGCATTCAGTGCTCGGCCATAGTCGCCCCTACTCCTGACTGCTTCTTCTTGTGGCGCATGGACAACTGGCTCCTCAAATCTAGGAACCGCTAGAGGAATTGGCACAGCCTGTGCCTGAGGCGAAATTGGTCGTATGATGTCGGTGAATGCTTGCATTACAATCCCCCGAATTGCCTCTATTGTTGCGGCGTCAAATACCACTAGAGTGTTGACCTGAGCTTGGTCACTGCCTCCAGGATTGTTGTTGGAAACAGACTCGTGTTCCTCCAAAGGGTTCGCGACATTCCTCACGTTTGGTCTGGGGTCGTTGCTTGGCCCAGCACCAGTACGAATGGTGTTCCTTGTGTTCACCATCTGTTTACCGATCAAATTCCAAGTATTTTATTACATTAATATCATTCAATATATTTAACGTAATAAAAATCAACTCATAATAGATCAAACTTGGTAATTTTCATTGATAAGCTCAACTGAGCTAATACGTTTTACAAAAGGGATCTCCCGAGCGTCAAAACAAAATTGCCCGAAGACTTAGGTTCTTAACAAAACAATCATTGAAATACTACAAAGGGAACTGTTAATCAGTACTGGCCCAATCATGGCGCCCTGAAACATTTCCTGTAATCGTCACTCCTCATATATGGCTTCTTCGAACGGGGTTTACCATCAGAGTCTGGTGAAAGACTCCTCACCCTGCTCGGTCCTGGAGCACATGGCTCATTGCTTGGCCTTGCCCTTCTTCGAGCATGCTCAACCGCCTCGTCCATCTGGCGGCGCTCTTCAGGGGAAAACATCTGACTTAGGCAAAGTGCCTCTCGCGAGTCAGGACTCAACATTAGCCTTCTCTGAACAGGAATAGGCTGTGAGTTCTCAGATGCATTTCGTGGACCATTCCTTCTTCTGGGAAATACCACCTCGTAAAGTGTACCCCAATCGGCCGAAGTCAATGGCGAGTACTCTTGCTCAGGCGGCAACTCCGGGCTTGGATAGATAAATTCCATTTCCGGGTCCTCGCTGCCCACCAATAAGCGCTCTAAGCCATCAGACTCGTGGCCCTGTCCCTCGAGGTCCTCCTCGGGGTCCTCCTCTTCTTCTGGATCCTCTTCTGGGTCTTCTTCAAGATCCTCTTCTTCTGGATCCTCCTCGGGAATCATCTCAATCATGAAGTCGTCGTTGTAATGCCCTCTTGCATACCTTGACCACTCCTCTTCATTTTCCGTGTCCTCCCTTGGCTCCTCTGTAGGTTCTGCCACTAGAACCTTGGCCCTATCGGACACTAGTACTACTGACTCGGGTAGTACAGTCTTCGCCTCCTCGGGTGGACTACTTGATTCTCCTACTTAGAAGCATCACAAGGGAACTGGAAACTCAAGCCTTAATGGAGATGGCGAAGCCACCTTGGCTTCTTCCTAGTCCCTTCGAAGAGAAAAGCATGCACCCATAACCTACGGGTGACGAGAAAAGAGTTAGTCTTTCTAAATATAGAAGTTCGCTTCCATATCAGACTAAAGTGAAGGCACAACTAGATCGGCAGAATAAAAAATTTACTTGGAAATTCAGAGCCTTCGAAAACATTTCTCAGTTTCAAACGAGTAAACGGTTTACAAAAAAATTTGTTCCAAGAAAATGTTTTAAAACCCACCCATTTTTAAAAAATTTCGGCTATGATACCAGATCTGTAACACTCCCAAATATATATCTTTGAAAGGTATTACCGCCAGTGACCTCAGATTTCACATCCGAAGCCATCCAGGCTTAACCCGTTTATATAAATCATAAGACGACAATTATAATACAAAATATCATAACTTTTGATTAAAATTATTGTCTCGGCATTACATCCATAATCCGAAATACAACTGAAATACAGAGTAGTCTTGACATAAAATATGTTTAACACAGCGGAAGTCTTTAAAATAAAATAACACAATGGTCTTGATCTAAACGATCACCCGCCAAGGAATCTCAACCTGGTAAAACTCTTCAAAATTCCAACTGACTTCATTGTCCTTTCTAGCCTTCATTGGAACTGCAGGTTATCTGATGTGTCGTATGAGACGGATGACACCAGCCAACCATACAAGGGAATATAACCGGTTGCTTCTCGAATAAAAGTCGATGACGATAGTCAACCACCATACTCCTACTGAAATATACGAAAAGGCATGATCAAGAGAAAGAACTCTGAAAGAATGAGTCTTAAGGAAACATATGAAGAGAAGACTCCAATGAATTGAGTCTTATCGGAAGTATGACAAGTGTTTGGGAACATTAAAGTTTCACGCAAACATTTAAAAGCGACTTGACTATTTGGATCCACGACCAACCTCACCGCATAATGCGAATTCAGATTCGGAAGGTGGACTTACTCTAATCGAAGCCCAGACGAGTTTCCACGTTGTACTTCTCGCCCAAGGTTCATTAATTATGTGCACTAAAGCACTTATCTTATTTAATTCCAAAATGTACATTTCACGTTATAAGCTTTTAAGATCTCTTCACGAGAGATATCGGATCTCCTCACAAGAGATATCAAAGGGCATACATCCCAGGGAATACATCCCAAATGGCGGCACCAGTTGTGTGCACATATCCTGAATAAGGGTAAGGTCATGACCGAAGATACTAGAGAAAATCATCCTAGCACCATTATCAAGAAACCACTAAACCTCGCAAGGTACATAGTATTCCTACGAATACTCGTTCTAACTAAACAGTTAAAACATAAGAGCAATAATTCACATCAAAGCCATCGAGGCCAATAACAGATATAATAGCGTTGTTTCTAACAGTATATACAACCTATTATAATATCTGTATTTCAATCATATATATATATATATATATATAATAGCGTTGTTCTAGCAATATACAACCTATTATAATATCTCTTTTAAAATCACATACAGTTATCAAAACTGTTCCCAAACGAAAACAACAATTCATCCCAAATTAATTAACAATTAAACAATTGATAATCAATATAATTATGGAATGATAAACAAGAGCGAACCGCCACTTGCCTTAGATTAGACGAAGCTCAACGAAGCTTGAGACGACGGGTTTCCGAGTCCGAAACAAGGAAGAACTCAGATTATGATTTCCTACGGAACGACCCATAACGAAACCCTAAGTTAGATTCGATAATAAATAGTACGAATCTAAAGAAAAATGAACGAAATCGAAGGAACGAAAGTCCCAAACGAGATCACAAAGCCACAACCACACACGCCCAGGCCCACCGCGGGTACGGCGGCTTGACCGCGGTGCGGCGAGGCTACAGAGGCGAGACGCCGACAACGAAAACTCACCGGGGAAGACGATGGGGCTCGACTTGGGTTGGTTTCGACTTCCAAACTCCTTGTCTCACTAACCACCACCTTGAGGGCACCTCCTTCTCTTATGGCAACTCCGGCAACGACCTTGAAGAACTCCGGCGACGCTTGCAACTCCGGCGACAATGGTAGTGAAAGAAAGAGAGATTTGAGGGAGAGAGAGAGAGAGTGGAATGGCCTCCTCCTCTTAGCCCCCTCCTTTTATAGGCCATCAAGGAGCCAGAAGGAGTCCAGCTGGCCCCCTCTCCCACCGCCTCACCGGGGACAAGATCGGCAAGCAGCTCAGACGAGTTTGGCGGAGCAGAGAAGCCATCATCACGGCGCGGGTGCGGTGGGTCTCACCGCGGGGTGCGGTGGCGACCAATTCCAGACCGCAGGGTGCGGTGGGTATGACCGCGGGTGCGGTCAAGACCAATTTTGTGCCTTTTGCCCATTCTTTGATCGGGAAGCCCACTTTTGACCGGGAAGAATTATGGTATGGGTTTTAACCCCGGGTTAAATATATTCGTACTCGAACAATTATTCTAAACCTCAAAAATACGTTGAATGTATTTTATTCCACTCAAGGAATTATTACGGAGATCAAGTATTTAACAGAAAGTCTGAACTTCTCTTAAAATAATTCGACTACAATATGAGTGTTTGGAAAACTTACCAAAATATTTTTTACTAAAATGATGAGGGGTATTACACCGCGTACCTAGTGAATATATGTGTTCCCTTTTATATATAAATAACAAAAACATACATGTACCAGTATTTAGCTTTTGGCGTAAAAAGGAATGTTTTTGGAAATAGGTACGTCATTCATACGAGATACGACTTGACCATAATGTAGTGATCTCCTAATCAATTTTATAAAAGATAAAATAATACTATTTTTATGCAAAGCTTTATACTAACACAACAACTCATAATGAACTAAATAGAATCAATAGGGTTTTCTTCTAGAACAAAGATGAAATACATAAACCACTAATAGGATGGAACAAAATATGTCAACCAACCAATCTTGGGGGATTAGGACTCAAGAAATTAAAGAATACGAACCATGCATTATAATTTAGACTTATATGGATAATCTTAGCAGAACGGAATAATATTTGGGTTAAAGTAGTAACGGAAAAATATCTTAAGAACCAACATGTTCTAAAATATGAAGAGAAAGGAAGTTGCTCATGGAAGTGGAATATGATGATGGATATTATACCATAATTTGAAAAAGGACTAATCTGGCAAGTTGGTGACGGAAGGACTATCCGATTATGGAAGGATAGATGGGACTTGGAAAAACCACTAAATGATATATTGAACATTCCATACGGGACTAACCCAAATATTTTGGTTAACGATATATTTCATTGATGGGAACAAAAAATGGAGCACTCAACAACTATTACCTCAAGAAACTGTTACTATAATTTCTAAGATCGAGATCTCGATCTTAAACAAATAACAGATCAACTATATTGGAAAACAACAAAAATGGTTGGTTTTCAACCAAATCAACAATGCAATTAATCATTAAAAACATGAACTACACAACATATGATTCCGCATAGGTTTGGAAATTGGATTCTTACCCAAAAGTCAAAAACTTATTGTGATAAATAAAAAAAAATAGACTATCAACAAAAACAAGACTAAAGGAAAAGGGTATAGTAATCCCTTCTGGTTGTATCTCTTGTAATTCTCAACTTGAAGATACAGAGCATCTGTTGTTAAATGCAAACACACTCTACAGACAATATTTAAGGAAAATGGTATAGTAATCCCTTCTGGTTGTATCATAGGAATTAGAAACAATTCTCACAAATTAACCAAACACCTACAATGATAATGAATCTTACCAAATTGACTTAAAATATGATATATGGATGGGATAGAACAAAAAAGTGGAACGCCTACTGCACTTATGAAAAGAATAAAATAAAATAAAATAAACAGAGAATAGGAAATATGAGAAAAAAGGAAAAACTTAAGATGGAAGAAACCACCAGACAAAATAATTAAAATTAATGTGAATGGATCATGCAAAACTAATGGTGATTCAACGATTGGATTTATATTTCGAAATGACAAGACATAACCGATACTAAGCATGGCAGAAAAGGGAGGAAAATCTACTAGACTCAACAAAGAGCAACTCTTCTCAAAATCTCTAAACTAGAGAAAAAAATTAGAAAAGCGAGAAATCCCACAGGTTAACTATTTAAGTATCTCCCTGACCAAATCCACCAACATTAGGAGCATTAGGTGTGTGGAACACACTTATATATTAAAGCTACAGACATGAAGATTGACAACATTGAAATAGAAACCGATAACCTTACAATTGCAAATATCCTAAATGGAATCTGGGACTGTCCATGGGAAATCGAGATTCTTATCTCCGATATCTTTTTTTTGTTACAATCTTTTGTGACAGTAAAGATTCATCACATCTTTCGTGAAATTAACTCGGTAGCTGATTTCATTGCAAATCTTCACCATGAGTATTCACTCAAAGAAATCTTGACTAAACTAGAACATAATGTTCAAATTTAAAAGGATGTTATAGGATGATTTTCAAGTAGAGCTTGATACCAGCCTAATTATTACCTTATAAAAAAAATTAGGAGATCATTAAACCATTTTTACGAAATAAAATAAAAGAAACAGAAAAAGGTAAACCATCCACAATTTATTGAAGTGGTAAAACAAAAAAGAAGGCTATTTAAACTAATAAGAAAAAATGATTTTTCTAACCTATGTCCTAAGGGCATATGTTAAGATCTCATATATAAAAACTTTTAATTATGTGTTAATTTTTTAGGATATTCTATTTTTTTTAAATGGGTTCACATTTTCTTCTTTAGGGTTTATATTCTTTAATAGGAATTCTTAACCTATGCCCTTAGGGCATAAGTTAGACAAACCGAAGAAAAAATAATGTTGTAATTTCCTAATTATCTTTCTTCTTTGATCGTACATAGAGATCGAAGATGTACTTTAATTATATGTTAGGTCCAATTTGGAAATATTTTTTATGTAATTATCTAAACCATGTATTTTAAATGGGATGTGAAGTAATTTATGGGTCATTAAAATATTACAATTTTATATCCAATTCGTTATTTTCACAACAATACGATCATTATGCGTACTTATGTATAATTTGCAAATTGTAATTGAGCTTTGCTCCTTTTTTTCCTCTTTTTTTCGTGTCTGCTTCCCATATCCTCCCTCATAGATAAAAGGAAGCACACTCTCTCTGACAATAGATCCTCTTATGCTATAAAACGTAAAACTTGAACAATTTTATATAAAAGAAATGATTTTTTTAATGTGTATCCATGAACACATGTTAATAATTTGAATTTAAAAATTATTTTAAATTATTTTTTTAAGTAGAAGGGTAAATCCCTAAAAAGAAAAGTTAAACTAGTGATTAAAAAATATTGTAGCTAGATATGAAATTTTTATTTTGTGCTCGTGGGTACACATTAGAGAAAACCTATCAAAAAAAGCATCCACCATTAAGGTCGATTTACAATTGACCGCATATTGTGATTCTTTTTGTTGCTAGTGATTTGCAGTTGACTGCTTATTGTGATTTTTATCGGGAGCTTTTTCCATCACACGCCACTCGATTACTCGTTACTTCGTTATGTTAGGCCGCTCTCTTATCTATCCTGAAACGATATAAGGGAGAAATAATCTCTTCACAAAATTTTGAGTCACTTGACATAACTTGTTTTTGACATTTGTCCATTCCTTTTTGAAAAAATCTAAAAAAAAAATTCTAAAAAAGATGAATCACTCCACTACCTCACATCTCACACCACTCACTTTACAACTGCTATGTTTTTCTTTTCCTATTTTTGACATTTTTTGGAATCATGTCTTTTATATTATTGCATCACATGACATCCGTTTTCATTGGAGACATGTCTTACTATAATTTATTTTATTATAATTTTCTTCTTATTATTATTTGGAATGAAAAAGGAAGTTGACAAAATAAGTTTGCATATTTTTTTGTTACTCTCCATAAATACATTTTTTTATTAATATAATTTATGATATAATTATGTATAAATTAATATCATAATACATAATCTTATTTCAAAACATCCCGTGAATATCACGGGACTTGTACTAGTTTCCAATAAAACAAAGAAACAACATACTATTTCTCGATCTTTAGTTAAAGTATAGTATCGGTCTATGGCTGATGTATCTTGTGAGCTTGTTTGGCTCAAATTGTTACTATTGTCTCTCGAAATCGGTCATTTACCACCTATGCGATTTTAAATCATGTTGTAAATCATGTTTTCCATGAGTGCGCGAAGCACATTAAAATTAATTTATCATTTCATGTGCGATCTCATAGAAGCAAGTCAGGTTGTTACTAGTCATGTTTCAACTACACATCAACCAACTGGCATTTTAATTACCAAGGTGCTTGTCAAGCAACTGCTTATGTATCTTTTTTCCAAGTTGGATATTCTTAATCTACACGCTTTAACTTTTGGGAAATAAGAATGGATTGTAGTATACATACATATATATATATATATAATCATGCTCTAGTGAAACAACCTCCTATAGTGAAATGAGTGAATAATTACAAGGCGTTGAATTAGTTTAAAATTGATGACAGGGATGTAATTTAAAGAGGCACATATTTTGGGGGTGGAATCACCCACACCTGGAATCACCCATAGCCGACCTCTCTCTTTCATCTCCTCATCGCGTGTCTCTCTATCAACCTCCATCGACGACTGGAAGTGTTCTTCTCGCCATCGTCGACTGGAAGTGGTCTTCTCGCCATCGTCATCTCGTCTTCGTCTTCCCGCTCTCGTCTCCTTTCTCCGAGTAGAAGCGCACTGTCATCGTTGTTTTCGGCTTTACACTCGTCTCTATCGTTTACCGACATCTCAACCTTCACTTTCATCTCATCCCTCGCGTCGATCTATCCTGCGCCGCCGTCATCTTCATATTCGGTCGCCGATTAAAGGTAACCCTAAAACTGCTCTTCGCCTTCAATTTCCATTCAATTTTGTAAACGATATCTTCAATTTGGTGTTTTAATCTAGAAATTTCAATCGATTTTGCTCATGTAATCACCATTGTCGTAGATTGTCACTGACCTCCATTCATCGCTGGTTGATTTTATCGTCTCCGTGCCCTGGTTCATTGTCTATGTATGATATTCAGATATACTTGTATGATATGTAATTTGTAATTATGGATTATTTCTTTGACCGTGAATGTGATATTTATTTGTGTGGATGGGATATGCATTTTTCATACAGTGATATATATTATATTGTCAATATCTTAATTGTATATTTTTTCTTAAAAAATAATGTTGTAATCTCTCTATACTATACATTCATACCATAATCAATGGAAAATCACCAAGAAATAATTCCAGACTATTGTCTACTCTAAAATTTACAATAAGCAAATAAGTTGCAGTCTCCATATAAATATACGCAATCAAAAAGCTCCGATCTCCCCACCACCAAACTTCCCTATCAATCCCATTCTCCTCCAACATGTTTAAACGGTTCTCATCTCCTCTACCATTGATCTCAATCGCCATCGCCCTCCTCGCGATCTCAGCCGTCGGATCTGATCCGATGAACGGCTCAGATTCACGCAAGCTCGACGAGGTGGACCAGAGCAAGTGCGGTAGTTGCCCTTGCGGCACAACCTGCACCCCGATCTACCCATCTCCTCCGCCTCCGTTGCTTCCTCCGCCTCCGTCGCTTCCTCCGCCGCCGCCACCCAAGATGCCAAAGCCGTCGGCCGGCTACTGCCCTCCTCCTCCTTCGCCTCCTTCCAACTTCATATATGTAATGGGTCCGCCCGGGAGCTTGTATCCGGTCGACCAGACTTACAACACTGCCCGCCGG
Source organism: Rheum nobile (assembly GCA_027886185.1). NCBI lineage: Eukaryota > Viridiplantae > Streptophyta > Magnoliopsida > Caryophyllales > Polygonaceae > Rheum > Rheum nobile. The sequence goes on along the minus strand of WOAB01000531.1, from coordinate 6,144,401 downwards.
AGCTTCGCCGCCACATTCCCGGCTGCCCTTGGTGGCGCACTGCTGGCGCTAATTATGCTGTGGTGAATTGTTGCCCAGCACGGTTAATTTCCCTCTTCAAATTAGTTAATTTGATGCGCCAAAAAAAATTAGTTAATTTGAATTTTATGGGTTGGGTAAGTTATGTGTAGATTGGATCAATCATACTTTTGCTCCATATATTTACATGTGTATTTCTAATAAAGAGGAGAAAATATTGCAATTTTCAATTTTGTTGCCCTCTCACATTGAATTATTTTACTAGTTTGTATGTTGATTGATTCTCTGATGATACATAAATTGAAGGAAATTTCAGTGCTACATAGTACTCTCTCCGTCCCTTAATTATGTTTCCGTTTCGTTTTTTTTATATTATTCATAGTTAAAGAGAATCTTTGAAATTTCTTCCAATATATAAGCAAAAACATAGTCATGTGGGGTCTTGTTTGATTTGTCTTAACGAGTACTTTGATAATATCAAAAAATTATAATTTTTATTAATATGTAATTAAATATATTAACGATACAAAAATCGTCTCGACAAATATGTCCTGTCAAATCGGGAAGAAAAAAAAGGGACGGAGGGAGTATGTGATTTCCGTTGTTAATTAGCGTATATAAAAGGTTTTAATATGTGAGCGATGCATATTTACAAAAAGCATTGCTAGCTGTGTATATATTGGTATCCCTTTAATATCTTTTGTACTTATCTTATGTAATATGTATTATATATCAGTGGCGGATCCAGGAATTGTTCGAAGAGGGGTTATAAAACTGTTTATGAAAAATTATATAATATTGTTTAGCATTAATCACGTTACTATTTGTATAATTTTTTTTACAAATCTTATATACTAGGTGGATTATTATGTTTTGAAAAAATATTTTTAACTAATTTACAATTTTGAAAATATTTTTGGACAAATAGTAAGGAGAACTACCTAGAAAATATTAGTATCAAATATATTGTGAGAATTTTAAATAATATTAATTCAATTACCTTACAAAACTTTAACTTATTTCATAATCATTGTGGACAAAAAATAGGAAATATAAACATTTGTATAAAAGAGAAAATAAAGGGCACAAATTATTATTTATCTAAAAAAAAAAAATACAAAAGATAAGAAATGGGGGACTTGAACCCCAAACCTTTGGATTAAACTCTTGTTCCACAACCAATTGAGCTAATAGCTCTTTTTGTTTGTATACACAAGACATTAATATATATATTTATTTAAAATATTTTTTTTAATATATGACTTGATTCAGGATCCGCCTCTGTTATATATACTATCAATATATCCAAGGCAATCCATAATTTTTTTTAATCATTTTTATTAAAAATTATTAACAAAACTTACTACTTCCTCCGATCAATAATATCTGTCATTATAGAACTTGGCACACCAATTAAGAAAAAAAATTAAACTTCAACTTTTCATTTACTTTAGAGGTAAAATAATTTTGTTTTAATGAAATACACTGATTTTGAGCATTTTGAAAACATTTTTAGTCTAGGAAATGGCAAGAAGACAATAAAATAGTTTAGGAAATAGGCAGATAAGGGTCTTAAATAAATACTGGAAAAGAATGAGATTAAATTGGAAAGTGGAGACAATTAATATAACTTCATTAAAGAAGATTCAATTCAACTCTTCAACGTCATATATTGATGATGAATGTTCAAGTCATTAAACGACATATATTATTGATCGGAGGGAGTATCAAACTGGGTGAGTTATAAGGTATAAATAAAAAAAATTGAAAATTTTGAACAATAAGAAGTTCTTGACTTTGGTTAAAAAAGGATGTTGAAATTTGGATTCGATGCGGCAGATAAAGTGGCCTCTCGACATGCAGAAAATGTTTTGAATTTTTGATAGGTGAAAAATGAAGTTATAGGGTCTGTTCGGCAACAATCAGCAACAATCAGTTGAAGTTGAAATTTGCCTTAAACTTCTTCAACTAGTTGAAGCAAATCCTTAATGTCTCTCTCTCTCCCCCCCCCCCCCCTCCCACCCCCCACCACATGAAGCAATTTACTTAAACTTCAACTAGTTGAAGTTAAAATTTATTTCTACGGAACGGAGTCTTTATCGGGATTTGTGTTGACGTTATGCTAAAACTGTCAAATGAAGACCTGAGCTGTCCAGCGGATAAAGGCAAATTTCCCGTAATGCTGCATTTTGATTTACTTAGTTTTTTAGAGTTGGATACACAAACCAAAAAATAAATTACATTAAATTAATTTTACTTAAATGTTTATTCTTTTTTAAATATAATGGATAAAATAGGAAAATTTGTCTAAAATATTTAGAAAAACAAATATTTATGAACAAGATATATTATCTAAAAAGACAAATAAATCCAAACGGAATGAGTATTGTTTTAATTATTTGAATTGTGCTCTTATAAGAAATTTAATTTTGTTGAACAGATAATTAATTTATTTTTTTAGCAGAAGATAATTAATACTCCCTCCGTATAGAAAAGGTTGTCATTTTAGCACATAATTTTTGTAAATAAAATATTGTCATTTTAGGTGTTTAGGTAATAACTAGTTTAATTCGCGTGCCCTGCACGAATTGGTTTATCACAGAATTTGTTTATCGTATTATTATTTAGATGCTTAAAAAGGTAAATTATATCTTCAAAGTATTTATGGAAGAAAATTGTGCGATTTATTTGATCCCTTCATAATCTATGTAAGGAAAAAAAATTAAGATTTTGATTCACTCCATTTTCAGAAGTCACGATCTTGATCTTCATAAGATCACCAACCAATATGTATAGTATATTAGGAAATGATTATATATTTGTTATATATTTTCATATTTTAAAAGGTAAAATTATATTTTCAAAATATTTATGGAAAAAGTAGATTAAAATAATTGGGGAGCGTGTGCAAATCTGGCTAATATAGGTAGTAATTTTATTTTGTTTGATTTTATTCTTTTTTTGACATATCTGCAGAAAAAATATGAGGGCGACACGTGGCAAATTGAATACAGAGGCGCTACATGGCAACATAAATTTCGGACTCATTCTGCGGGCGCCATGTGGCACAGACAATATTCTACTTTAGTAATTATATAGTAGATTTATTGGTGAGTTACGAGGTTTGACATCAGAAATTGTATTTTTTGGCTCTTTTTATACAAGTTTTCTATGTTTATTGACTATAATTGAGATGAATTATTAAATAATTATAAATTTTCAGAAAAATTTATGAAAATATAAGATAATTATTATATTTCTTAATAAGTATGTCAAACTCTAAAATGAAAATCTTTTTTATACAGAGGGAGTGTATAAGTACACTTGTGTTGGGTGGGTGGAAATGAAAGTCGTAATTATTACTCCCTCCGTCCCTTATTTATGTTCTCATTTTGATCGGGCACATCCGTCGAGGCGGGTTTTGTATTGTTAATATCTCTAATTACATAACCCTAAAAATTTAAAAAATTTGATATTATCAAAGTACTCGTTAAGACGAATCAAATAAGACTCCACATGACTATATTTTTTCTTATACATTAAAAAAAATCTTAAAAATTCTCTTCAATGATAAACACTGTAAAAAAATCAAATGAAAACAAAAATAAGAGATGTACTGAGTAGTACGTAGATGTTAGTGGAATTCATATATGGGCTTCACTTTTCCCTACCTAATTTTGATGATATTGCTAGTCGCCACCCTTAACGTACGCATTAATAAATGTGGAAAAAGCATCTTTTACCGTTTGCTAAAATATAATAGGATACTGAAATAAAATGTTTTCACCAAAAACTGCAAAGAACAAAAACATATTCTGAGTACAGATGACATGAATTTAGTTAGTAGAAAGTTACAAACTAAATTTTCTTAAGTGTTCTAAAGGAATAAACAAGTCATATTAGAAAAGAATATCATATACTCCGTAGTATATTTTATGTTTAATCATTAATTGGCCCAGTGGTGGCCGGTGAGACTTTATAATGTGCATAATTAATTGCATATGGTTTGAGTAGAACTTAGAAGAAGGGTTAGGCGGTGATCAGTCGGTGGACTCCATGTGCCCTCAATTTCATAATCTCAAACTTTGATTTCATAATTAACTCAATAATTTGATCACACACTTGGCTTCTTCGTTACACTCTCATAAAAAGGCGCCTGTCATATCAAAATTCAACGTTACTTTATGGCAAATACTATTTACACCGGAACATTGTCTCTGACACGCGCCGGTTGGCGCGCGGCAGTGGCCGCCGCGCGGAGGTGGGTGCCGCGCGACGGTGGGTGCCGGCGGTGGCCGGTGGTGGCCGGAGGTGGGGTGCCGGTGGTGAATCGGAGGTGGTCGGCGGTGGATCGATCGAGTCGTACAATTTTTCGGGTTGAGTTTGGGTCGGGTTTAGGTCGAGTCGGGTTCTTCTTCGATATTTAAAAAATATTGAATTTTAAAATTATATCGAGTCTTAAAAAATATCGAGTCAGGTTCGGATCGAGTCGGGTTCTTAAAATTCACCGAAAATTGTGATTGAAATCCACCGAAAGTAATTCATTCACGGACGCAACAATAATTTTGATTGAAATCCACCGAATATTCCACCCTAAACCCTAAACCTTAAACCCTAAACCCTAAACCCATCACCGACGTCCATTAACAGCGAGATCGTCCATCACCGGCGAGATCGTCCATCATCGGACACAACAATAATTCTGATTGAAATCCACCGAATATTCTACCATAAACCCTAAATCCTAAACCCTAGATCCTGAACCCTAAACCTTGAACCCTAAATCCTAAATCCTAAACCCTAAATCATAAACCTTAAACCCTAGATCCTAAACCCTAAATCTTAAACCCTAGATCCTGAACCCTAAACCCATCACCAACGTCCATTAACAGCGAGATCGTCCATCACCGGCGAGATCGAACTGCCGGTACCACCACCGCGTGACGACACCAGATCGAACTCCCTCCACGCGGCGCCCGAAGCTCCCGTCGCCGGACCCACCGCCGGCCAGCACCCACCACCGGATCCACCGCCGGACCCACCGCCGGCCAGCACCGATCCACCGCCGGCACCCACCGCCGACGCCGTCTGCCGGCCGGCACTCACTGTCGCGCGGCAGTGAGTGCCGTGCACCACTGACCCATCACTTCTCGGCGCAAATAGGCCATGTGGCCGGTGGAAAAAGCTTTCCCATACTTTATAGCTTGAAATATCAGTTATCTTGCTTTTAATCATTCTGCACCCATCTATTATAACCACCTTTTCTTTATTAATGTTCATCATCATCCCTTCACAGGCTTCACCACATCTAATCATTGCTTAATTACTGTCACCTTAGGTAATAATGAATCTGTCAAAAATCCTTTTCGTTTTGAACCGGCTTGGACCAATAACCCATCCTACAAAGCACTTGTCCACAAAGTTTGGAAATACAAACATACGGGTTCCTTCATGTTCAAATCCTACAGAAAACAAAAACTTTTAAAAACGTACTCTAAATCTTGATACAAATCCAAAAATCAAAATAATTATGAGCAACTTAAAACTTCGGAAATTACACTTCTACAACTTCAGACATCCCTTATCCAGTCACATAATTCTCCGCACATCTTCTTTAAATATAAAAGACACCTCCTCAAATATCATAAATTGCTTGAATACCAACACTTATTTTGAAAACAACGTGCAAAATCAATTCATATTAATAACATGGACAAAAACACCACTTACTTTCAATCTATTGCAAAAATTAGTACATAAACAACAAATTAAATCTTTCCAAACAAGAGATGGTTGTACAAGTTAATGTTAATGTTAATAGGTAAATATTATTGTTTGTAATATTTAATGGAAAAGTGTCAGGTGCGAAAGACTCTTAAAATACAAAATACGAAAACTTTTTAGCCGTTCGATTTGCTCTAGCTTTTTATTTCATACATGCGCTTTCTATTATTTTTTTTCGCTCCAGCCTTCTTTTTTCCGCTCAAGCTTTTCTAATTCTTTTTTTGTTTGTTTGTTTGATGAATTTCACACACTATACTTGAATTTCACAATGCAATTTGATTGTTGTTTCATCTCTTGCACTTTTTTTATTCATTTGCACTTCCTCTATAACCACTTGCACTTCTATTTAACAGCTTGCACTTTCGTTCTATTCGCTTGCACTTATTCATTATTTTGATGCACTTTCTGTTCCCTTGCTTGCATTTTAAATATTTTCTAATCTCATATTTGCTTGCACTTTCTGTTCACTTGCTTGCATTTTACTCTGTATTTCCATGCACTTTCTTCCTATTGGCTTGCACTTTCTGTTGTTTAATCCCTTGTACTTTTATATTCATTTGCACTTCTGTTTTACAGCTTGCACTTTCGTTCTATTCGCTTACACTTATTCATTATTCTGATGCATTTTCTGTTCGCTTGCTTACATTTTAAATATTTTTTAATCTCATATTTGCTTGCACTTTATTCTGTATTTCCATGCACTTTCTGTTGTTTAATCCCTTAAACCTATCATAATGTGCAAGCAAATAAACATAAAGTGCAAGCAAATAAACATCAAATACATTCGAATATACACAATGTGCAAGAAGAAAATCATTGTTGGCAAGCATATAAGAATAAAATGCAAGCAAACAAACATAATGTGCATGCGAATATACACAACGTGCAACCAGATAAACAAAAGTGCAAGCAGGAAAACATAAAGTGCGAGCATATAAGAAAAAGTGCAAGCAAAAAAATATAAAGTGCAAGCAAATAAACACTAAGTGCAAGCGAACAAAAATAAAGTGCAATCAAATAAACGTAAAATGTAAGCATATAAACATAAGGTGCATTTGAAGGCGAGCGAATAACACACTGAGCGAATAAAGCGTGTGTGAATAAATAAAGGTTCTTTTTCCTATTATCTACAGCCGTAGATCTGGCCACCGTGGACGTCTAAAAATCTTTCGTATTTTGTATTTTAAGAGTTTTTCGCACCCGAACCGCATCTATAATAGCTATGTTTTTTTTTACCAAGGCGGTTGGTTTTCAACCTTTTTATATGGTACGATACAAGCTGTATGTCTGGCTCCATAGGAGCTTGTGGGGAATGATAATAAATAATGTTAACGGATACGGAGTAATTATTATTGTTTGTAATTATCTTTTAGTTGTGATTTTTTTTGTAATCATGCTAAAAGATAAGTCTTTGTAACTCTATACATTTTATCCTAGTGAAAAGAGGATGAGCAAGTTTCTTTCTAGCTGGTTTGTTCCGGCTGCCGTTTCTACGGCCTATCGAAGATCTTTGTCAGATGTGATTTTGATCTTCGAATTCTTACCTTATAAAAAAAAAGGATGAGCAACTTTTCCACAAAATGTCAACGTTTTACAGTTAGAAAATAAAATAAATATAGATTATGATAGTTTTAAACTCAACATCGAAAACAAGCACATACTTAACGTGGATCAGTATATCATTGTTCGCGTCCCATGCACCTACATATCCCTAATTATTTGAAATATGAGAGATAACAAGCATGAAAAATAATATGTTATTCTGAAACTTTATAGTTTGATGATACGTGAAGGGTACAACTTTCATGGCGTGAATCCATGGTCTGTCGAGGATCGTATTGTATGGGGACGGGCAGTCGAGTATCAATAACTTTACCTGTTGGTTAATTCCACCGGCATACGTTGTTAGCACTATTTCACCGAGTGTATGTTTGACTTCTCCACTGAACCCGACTAACGGAGTGGATTTTTGGGTCAAATCGTCCTCGCTTAGACCCAAACCCTTCAAGGCGTCTAGTGTCAACAAGTTCGTGGAGCTACTTGTGTCTATTAATATTCGACGTATGAGACAATTACGATCGATAAAGAGATTACCAGACCACCGTAATGGTCACCTAACTCTTTGGCTTCGGAGTCGTTGAAGGAGATGGCATGTGTGTTTATGGCTTGTGGTCGTCCCGCCTCCGATCAGACCGGTCTGTCACCTTTGCTTTCTTTGGCATATCTTTTGGCGGCCGAGTATGTGTTCCTACACACGTCTGACCCTCCCGAAATGGTGTTAATGATCTTAGTATGTACTGGATATGATGGTTTATCGGCCGTTACCTGGTCCCTTCGGTCTAGGTTCGCTTTCGCTTTGTCTGATATGATGTCGCGCAGGAATCCTTGCGCGAGGAGTCTTGCGACTTCTTTGCGCAAAGCGATGCATTCGTCTGTGGAGTGACCGTGATCTCTGTGGAACCCACACCATCGGCACATATCCTTCTTGGCATCTGGCTTGTCGCCCTTCCGAGGCCATCTTACTTCCTTCCCATACTTGTCGAAACTTTTGACGAGTTCTGACACGGAAATGTTGAAGTTGTAGGAATGGACCTTCGGGGCGAGAGCTGGGTTGTCCTTCCAATCTTGATTCTTGTCATAAGAGTTATTTACCTTACTTGGATCGCTTCGTCTCTTGGGATAGGGTTGGTGTCCCCTGTCGCGTCGATGGTCCGAAGATAACCTTAGATCGATTCGATCAGGGCTTTTGTCTACTTTCGTGGGCTCTTTGTCTTCTTCTAACCTGACCTGGGCCATGGTCTTTTCTTATACGTCTTCGACGCTTCGACACGAGTATTTGGTCAGTTTGCGATAGAGTTCGCTACCTCTGATCAGCCCCCAGCGGAAGGCTTTGATCGACGTCGGGACATCACAATGCGGAATCGCGACCTTCTCCTTGTTGTACCTGTTAAGATAGTCTCTCAAAGGTTCATCGTACCTTTGCACGATCCTATATAGATCGCTTAATTGCTATTCCAGTCTTCGACTGCTAGCGAACTGGATCTTGAATGAATTGACCAGGTCGGCGAACAAAGCGATGGAACCCTGCGGCAAGTGCATAAGCCGGGTTAGTGCGGGTCCTGCGAGGGTCGTGCCAAAACTTTTGCACATGACCGCTTCGCGATTCCCTCTCGGAATAGAAATAGTCATTAATTTTTGCTTGTAAATGGAAATGTGATCATCGGGGTCCCTGGTCCCGTCGTAGTTGGGCATGTTAGGGACATTGAACCTTTTTTGGGATCTCGACGCGTGCGATCGTTGTGATACCCCGTAATTTTATAAGGCTATTTTGGGAATTATGGATTTTTCCCGAGCGCCAGTTTGGTACGTCGGATTTAATTCTGAAGGTTTGAGACATTCTGTAATGTGCTCTATATCTGTAATATTTTTCTCAGTGAAGAATTATACAGTCGAGATGTTTTGGAAGTTCGTACTCGTTCGTGTACGACTTTTGTTAACGCGGGTTAAGATTGGTACAAGTTTATTACCCAAGAGTTGTTATCTAATGGGCAATAGTACAAGATTCTTTATCCAAATGTTATTGTCCAAGAGCTATTATCCAAGAGGCAAAGTGCAAGGTTATTACCCAAAGGACGGGAAGGAAGCTTCCTACCACCTTCCTCCTCCTTGGATTTGCCTATAAATAGAGAGCATTGGGTGAGAGTGAAAGGGGCTGAAAAACGCGGAAGCGCTGTCAAGCTCTCGTCTCTCAAAAATGCTCTCTCTCGGGAAGGCTCTAGTGGATCGTCGGAGCTCATTTAGTGTCGTTTCCGGTGGCCAAGAGGAGCATTGGAGGCTCTCGGACGCCTAGAAGCCAAGCAAGGCGAAAGACGAGCCAAACCGATCGTCGAGGGTGAGTTTTCTCCTCTCGTATTTCTGTTTTCGTTCGCGACGGCGACCGCCGCGAGGATCACGGCGACCGCCGGCATGAGACGGCGCCCACCGTGAGGAACACGGCGACCGCCGGCATGAGACGGCGCCCGCCGTGAAGATCCCGGCGCCCGCCGTGATGTTGTGGCCAGCCGCCGTGAAGAAGGGCCAAGGAGCGGCACCCGCCGTGCTTGAGGCGGCGCCCGCCGTGATTGTTGTGGTGCCCGCCGTGAAGTGTTGGTGGCCGTGGTTGTTGGTGTTGGCTTTCGTAGCCTTCGTTCGGGTTTCGTTTCCTTCGATTCCTTTCGTTCTTTCATAGATCGGTATTGTTGTTTGTCGAATCTAACTTAGGGTTTCTGTATGGGTCGATCCGAAGGTACCGGAGTTGGCGGATTCGTCTCTGTGTCGAGCCCGAAATCCCATCGTTAGACTTCGTTCAAACTCTGCGGATTAAGGCAAGTGGCGGTTCGCTCTTGCTCATCGTTTCATATTTACATTAATTATCAGTTGTTTATCTGAGTAATTAATTTGGAATGATTATTGTGTTCATCTGGAAATGGTTTTGTTAACTGTTTTGGAAAACTAAAATATGATGTTATAATAGGTTGTATATCTGTTAGAACAACGCTATTATATATATATATGTGATTAATACAGATATTATTATAGGTTGTATATTGTTAGAACAACGTTATTTTATCTGTTTCTGGCCGTGATGGCTTTGTTGTGATTGATTACTGTGTTGAACTGTTTAGTTAGCACGAGTATTCGTAGGAACGCTACTGTGTATCTCATTGCGAGTGCTAGTCGTTTCTTGATAACCTGGTGGTTAGGATTTAGTTCCTACCATCCTTCTCTAATGCCGTTTGTAGGGATTTAGTTCCCGACTCCGCCTTGAGGGATTTAGTTCCCGCGGGATTTAGTTCTCGATTCGACTTTTGGGATTTAGTTCCCGTTCCCGCGAGATTTAGTTCTCGATTCGACTCTTGGGATTTAGTTCCCGAGTCAACTCTGCCTTAGGGATTTAGTTCCCGAGGGATCTAAAAAGATTATAATGTGATGTGGGTTTTGGAATTAAATAAGATAAAGTGCCCGAGTGCACATAATTAATAAACCTTCAGCGAGTAGTGCAGCTAAGTTATAGTGCCGCTAGGAAAACTCGTCTCGACTTTGATCATAGTACGTTCTCTTTCCAATCTGGATTCGCTGTATGCGATGAGGTTGGTCGTGAACTGAAGCATCTCAGTCAACTTTTAAATCATTGTTGTATGATGTTGTAAACATTCCAGATTTGTCATATTTCCTTAAAGACTCATTTCCGTTGGAGTCTTCTTTCGGGTCGATTTCTGTGAAGATTAAGTCTTCCAGAATCTTCTCTCGTGCATACCTCTTGTTGTTATTCCGTGAAAGTGCCGGGTTATGTATCGTCCCTTCAGTTATTATCCGAGGGACAATGATAGTAAACGGTTACGATCACTCGAACCACTCTGCTTTTTACCCCTGCTAGTCTATTCAAGTAGACTAACCCACGAACATTGTTCTCCGCATGTGGGCTGGTGTCATCCGTTCGATTCGGCACATCAGATAGAGTGAAGATATGAGGAGACTAGATTGACTATGAAGACGACGGTTGTTTTTGGATGTTTTAATAATTGCTTTTAATCAGGGTGAGATCCTTGGGCAAGTGATCATTACGATCACAACCTTTTTTGTAATATCTTTTAAAAGACTTCCGCTGTACCTTGTTTAAAGACTTCCGCTGTACTTTGTTTAAACTCTGTATTTGTCCTATTCGGGATTGGGATGTAATCCTGTAACTCATGTTTCATTTGATTGATGTTTTGATTTGAATACTTTGATCATTATGTATCAATTGTATTCCATGAATTGTATTTAAACTAGTAAAGCCTTGGGTGATCTCGGTAAGGAACACTGGGGTCACTGGCGGTAATACCTTTCCAAATGAGTTAAGATTTGGGGGTGTTACAATCGTCTCTACGAAAGGCGAGTCTTCGTATCCATCGATTGCCTCCTTCTCGATCTGTTGCGGGACTCTTGTAATTCGAGCGATGCGGTCGTCCAAAGCCTTCATGTGTTCGTTGATAGCTTGATGTATGAGGGTTTGGAGAGCCGTTGGTGTGTTGACCTGTGAAGGGGCTACTTGAGTCTTTGTGGGCTCGGTCATAGAAACCGGAGCGTTAGTCGTGAAAGTATTGACCGAATGAGTTTGAAACATACCAATAGGTCGAGTAACGTTTTGAGTGATCGCTGCTACAGGCGTCGAAATTGCTCCATCCATGTTGAGACATGTCGAGAGGCCCTTAGTGTTGACTACGCGTCTTGATCCTCCTGGGGCCGAAGCAGCTGAATTCACCTGCGATTTCAAAAGTTCATTTTTACGAGTTAGTCGTGCAATTTCAGCTTCGGATTGAGCACTTAGGGTTTTGGTCCTTGAGCGCTGTTGAGCTAACTCTTCTTGGAGGATGCTCATGTTCTTTGCCAATTCTTGGATTTAGATATCCAAGATTGGTGGGTTGACGACGTCTTTGGCTTGGTTTGCGATTAAGGCGCCAGCCTGAACTTGGTCTTCGGCGGGGATCATGGGATTTCCGAGATCGGCCATGATTGGATGAGGATCGGATCGTTGATTGGCTAGATGCCCCACGGTGGACGCCAAATTGTTTTGGGGCAAAAAGATCTTACCGACCTAGATCGCCTTAAGAAGGACAACTAGCCAATAATTAGATCAATAATATCTAGATAATTCAAATCAACTCAATAATTAAGTAGACAAAATTAAACAAGCATTATATAAACTAATCTCCATGAAGAGAGATACGAACAAACACAAAGATTCAATCGTCAGTCGCTTCAATGTAGATACGAGAGAATAATTTGATAAGACAATTCCTTCGTCAAGAGTAATAGGATGCTGCTATAATTAAATAAGTATGATTGTGTATCTTACATTGGTGGTCTAGTTCCATATTTATGTTAATCTTAGGCTAAGATCGGCTTCATAAGTCAGTCTGAGATTCTCGGAAGTCGTTGAGTCGTCCAACAGTCCACCAAGATCTTCTCCAACGTCCACTTGTTTGCAACGTCTTGCTCCTATGTTCCTCCAAATCTTCTAGAAGAAAGTCTAGCAAATACTTCGGGCTTGGGCCAATGGACCCAAAAAGATGTGGCCCAACACTCGGATCGGATTGGATAATTTATTTATTGGAGATTTAGTGATTTGGTTTAATTGATATATAATTTATTTTAGAAATAACATAAAATGTTCTACTAATTTAGATGCTCATGAGATTGCTTTTACAACCTTGTAGTGTTTGATCTTTTGTTCAATTATCTACAATAGCCTTTTCAATTCTTTTACGGATTTTGCAAATTTATTTCCGTAAAGAAAACTCCGTTTACCAGAAAATTTATATATCTGTTGGGCCTCGTTTTTTCGGCCCATTGGATCGGCCCAATAGCTTGAACCAAGTTTCCTTCTAGAAGGTCCGATCAGTAACAACATTCAGAGATTTTGGTCCGGTCAGTAACAACCTCCAGAGATCTTGGTCCGGTCAGTAACAACCTCCAGAGATCTTGGTCCGGTTAGTAACAACCTCCAGAAATCTTGGTCCAGTCAGTATGCAGAGCGATGACCCCCAGAAATCTAGGAGACAGTTCTTAATCGATCTTGATATTCAAATGTAGTATGAATATGAGAAAGAATCCTTATGTAACACACACATTATCAGCTTTGCTCAATACAAGCAGTACTCTATTTTTTCTCTGTTCTCTGGTCCGATCTTTTGTTCAAATATTTAAGCGACCGACGACTAAATCTTTCCGACGGCTGATTTACTTGACTTGATAAGCCTCTCACTGGAGGAAGATAAGCCTATTTTCATATCTGTTTAATCTTATTTCGTCTAATTACTAGTTGATTTGGATTATCTAGATATTTTAATCTTATTGTTGTCTAATTGTCCTTCTTAAGGCGATTCAAGTCGGTTCGATCTTTTCGCCCCAAAAGAAATATACGTTAATATGAGATAATTTAATTTAATTATAACAATGATTTTAGTGATTAGAAAATTCAGGTATTTGAGTCAAACAATATTTATCATATATCCAACCTGATACGAATCAATGTTTTATGCGAAAAATAGTTTTGGATATCTAGCATATCAAACTGAATCGGATCGGATATATTCAAGTATCGTACTCCATATATCAAGCACTCATGAATATTAGCTTAATTCTATACTCCTTTCGTTATAGTTGGTTATTTTGAAAACTTTAACCTCGTAAATATTCGTCTATTTTCATAGTTTGGATATAATTTTTTAATTTTATTTCTTATATTTAATAAAAAGAAAATTCTAAATCTGGGCTATTTTAATTTCCAACGTGAAAAATTAAGCAGAGGATATTTTAGTCATATTTAGAAGTTCTCTAATATATGTGTCCTATTGTTATAAAGACAGCTATTCATGGATGGAGGGAGCAGGTAATACTTTTGTGGGGAGTGATAGTGTTACCCTTAGGGTAGACTACCCTCATATCATATGGCCTAAATTTTACCACCTCATCATTTAATGTTGTAATTTACTGTATATTTTTAATTAGTAAATGCATGCTATTTCTAAAAAGTAGAGAAAGGCTATTAATTCCTAGTCTAATAACCTACACAAAATTGAAGAGGTGGATTATTTGAAATTGTTTCCTATGTGCTCATCTCATCTTAATTTCTTACAAAGATGGTACTTAATTTATACTACGTATGTCATTGTCTTATTTATATGTAAATTAGCTAGAAATTAGATTTTTTTTTTTGGCTTTTTGTATAAATTGACATAGAATAACTTGCTTTCATCTATTAGACTCAAAAAGTAAAATGAATATTTTACCATGCTTATAAGATAAAGCTATATATTTTATAAAGGATTAATTATAAAAGTTGTATATCAATCATTAATCATATTTTATAAGTGCTTATAAAATAAATTAACATCTTTCTATATAGAATAAAACATTAACTATTAGAAGGATATTTAAATCATGTTTAGTACGTGTACTCATTTTACATATAATATACATGTTTTTCAGAACATTTATATCCCAACTTCAATTTTGTTGTGTTTATATCAAAGAAATTATTCAAGTTAATAGAATGACTATGATTCTAACATAATCAATCTAATTGAAAATTATTATTTTATAATTCTAGTAATCCCTAATTACTTATCATTAATTATGGTTTATACAGCTTTATTTAATAGATCAAACATACAATATATTAGGTTGATGTAATCTTACAAACTGATTTCGAGAATTCCTTAACGATGATGTTTTCAAATCTCGATCTTGATAACCTTAATATGAATTTTTATTTCATTTACAAGATGTACGTCATTGCGAATATTAACAAATTTGATATATGTTTATTGTGGACATAATAATCAGTACTTCATATGTGGATAAAGTAAATTTTAAGTGGTTTATAAAATCTTACTTAAGATATAAGTTGTGTAATATCATATTACTATATACATCTTATATAATTTTAAAATGGAAATAATAATATACTAATACATCACTAAGTATAATATAAGATATATGAGTTATTGTAGTATTATATTTATCTTACATTAATAGTTGCGTAAATTAACTTATATTGATGTCTATAACACTATTTAAGTTGTTATTTTAAACTTTTTATTAGTTTCATATCTTATATTAATCTATCTATCTATCCATATCTATATCTATATCTATATATTATACTAAAGTCCTAATTGTATCTCCTATGTGTCAATCCGCGAGCTATGCCACGTAGGCAAATCTCAATGTACAATTACAATATTATCCTTCCCTAATTTTTGTATTTTATATTCTAACTTACCTTAAAGATTATTTATATTTTTTTACCTTATTAGTTTCTTATTAAATTATTTATAATTTATTTTTACCTTATTAGTTATGTTACTTCTTATAGTTTTAATACTTAAATATATATAGTTGGTAACATACAATTGAATATAATTGGTAATATATGATTCATGATGCAAAAGTGAAAATGTATATTAAAAATATATGATATAATTTAACGATTTTTTCCCTTTTAGTTAATTATACTATTAAAATTCTCACTAATAAAATCTAAACTTATATTTATTTAGTTATTTGTATGAAATTCCTAATGTATACTTTCAATTCTAATCATACGAAAACATTATCACCATATGTATCTAATAATATTTCATTTTCGAATTTTATTAACCAAACACATGCAGGGCACGAGAATATATTCTAGTCTTATATAAAGATGTAACTTATATTTAAAGTTGAACAAGTTAACCTATGTTGTTCTTAAGACACTCACTAAGTTGTGTTTTTGTTATTTGAAATATTACGTGGTTTGCATATATACACCAAGTTCAGCAGATTCTCAGCCAAAGAAAGAGGAAGAGATCAACCTATACAAAGGACCGAATCCCATAAAATCCTCACAAGATAAAACTACTTCATATAATAGATAAAGAGAAAGGAAGGAAAGAATATATACATTCTCATTACCCCCTCAAGTTGGAGCATACAAGTCTTGAATGCCCAAATTGCCAAGAAGATGATGGAACGGTGCCTTACATAAGGCTTTGGTAAAGATGTCCGCCAATTGTGTGCTAGTATGAACATAGGATGGAAGAAGAGTGTCGTTTAAGATTTTGTCCCGAAGAAAGTAGCAATCGACTTCGATGTGTTTGGTCCTCTCGTGATACACCGGATTGTTAGCAATATGAAGAGCGGATTGGCTGTCACAAAACAAATTGATGGGCAGCGTATGGAAGACACAAAGGTCCTGTAGGACACCTTTTAGCCATTTGAGTTCACACGTAATGGACGCCATAGATCGATATTCGGCTTCCGCGAAAGAGTGTGACACCGTGCTTTGTTTCTTGGTTTTCCAAGAGATAGGGGAAGATCCAAGAAAGATGATCCAACCGGACAAAGAACGGCAGGAGATGGGGCAGCTGGCCCAGTCGGAGTCGCACCAGCCGTTGGGTTGAAGGGTCGCATTGTGATGTGTTCTTGCCTCCGATGACAAGTCGAATTGTCAAGGTGACACCTTTGGATCTAGTCTTGGTTGGGAAGTCACTCGGCGCTGGTAAATCTGTCGTGGAACGCGGTGCTGGTGATGGTTCGCGAGCGGGAGATCGCGATGGTTGTTGTGATGGAAACGGTGGAAGCGATGAATGGGGTGAATAGATAGCGGTGGCGGAAGCAATTTGATGAGGGATAGATGACTTGAAGAGACAAGTCTTTGGGTGTCGTAGCATCAACTGTGGAGGAAGGGAGGTGCGAAGGAAGACTTGGCTTGAAGAATCAAGCGATTGTCGTAGCGTCGACGGCGGAGGGAATGGGGATGCGAAGATAGAGGGTGACGTCCGATCAAGGGAAGGAGGATAAACACTCTACTTGAAACCTTGATTAAACTTGAACGTAAGAAATAACAATAACAAGGGAGGCTTTAAATAGCCAATGTATCTCGGCCAAGACCTAATGGGCTTGGGCCGAAACGAGCCTAAGGGCTAGCCCATGCAAGCATGCAAAAGGCACAAACCCTAAAAGATAGAAACACTATAAAAGGAAACTATATAAATCAAAGCGGGAAATACCAAATATAGAAAATGTGTCAAAAGAACGCGTTAAAGGCATTGAATGCGAGAATATTCAGATAGAACGCGATCAGCATTGAAGGAGGTTGAGTCGTTTGAAAGAGATCGCGTTCAACATTAAGTCGCTTGAAGGAAGACGCGTTGAGGCACGCGATATTTGGTCTTGGATAGAGATGCTTGAATGAGATCGCGGACTCTGTTCCAGATGCGAGGAGTATGACGAAGAACGCGGTCTTCGTACTTGGATCTTCTGAGCCCACGGTCATGGCTTCTTCCTCGTCTTGGGCCGTCATGGGAGGCAGGTTCACATCACCCTCCCCCACTTGGCTGTGAAGCATCCCCGCTTCACCATCATTGAACTTGGGCTCGACATACTCGTGCAAGTGCTTCCAATGGAGGTCTCCGGTGTCAAACACAAATCGACTGCGGCCGCGATGTGGCAGATAGGCACCAGTCACCCAGTGGATTGTCTGTGGAAGGCTACACAAGGGTGGTGGTGTGTTGGGAGGCGCCTCTGGCAAATCCACGGTGAACTCCGCTTGTAACTCGGCTACAGGTTGTGGCAAAGGCACGGCGATGTAGGAGTAGTGCATGCCAGGAGATGGCACCTTGTTGTTCAAACGGGCAATGGAGTCCCTTGGGCGGGCGAGAAGCACCTTGTGGTCACAACTGCCCTGCAACGTAGTGCTCTATTGTGTTGTACTCTCAATGTCTCGGCAACGCGTGCCATCCTTGGGCGCGTTGTTGTTGTGATCGACGTCTTGCCTTGTGTAAGAGTGCGTTGTCCTGCTACTTGACTCTGGTGTGTTGGAAGCATCGCTAGGGTCGTAGTGGGGTCGCATTGATTTTGAGGTGAACTTGTGTGATTCTATAGTATTTTCTCGATCACGGTCGACCTGAGCTTGAAAGACCTCATGGAGAGACATATGTGAGAAAGTCACGCGCTTCTCGTGGTAGGTAAACACTGTGATACCCCGTATTTTTGTAAGGTTATTTTAGGAATTTTGGAATTTTCCCGAGTACCCGTTGGATACGTCGGATTTAATACAGAGAGTTTGAGACATTTTGTAATGTGCTCTGTATCTGTAATATTTTTCTCAGTGAAATAATATACAGACAAGGTGCCTTAGATTTTAAATTGGCGTTCATGTACGATAATTTTTATCCCGACTTATCGTCAAGCTCGTTCAAAGCTGAATGGGCGGGAAAAGGGAGAAACGGCGACCGCCGTGGTTGGGCCCGAGAAGTCAGCGTGTCAGCTTCTAGCTGGCCGTGACAGGCCTAGTGATGGCGACCGCCGCATTTACGGCGACCGCCGCATGCCCGCCGCAGGCAAAATCACGGCGACCGCCGTGATTGTCTAGTGGGCATTGCCCGACGGTCGCCGGCGTCGTTCGAGGCGCGCCGTTGCGTCGTTTGCCGCGTCTTAGGGTTTGTTGGGTACTCCTTGGGGTTTGCCTATATATAGAGGAGCTTGGGCATGGGTTTTGGGTCATCTACAACCCCGAATCGCTGCCAGAATTCTCCCTCAAAGTGAGTTGAGTTTCGTCGGTTTTCTTGTGCTCGCCGGAGGTGTTGTGGTGTGTTTCCAGAGAGCCTTTGTGAAGCTTTTGGTTAGCCTTGGAGGTTAGAAGTCAAAGCAAGTCGAGGGAGGCCGAACCGCTCGTGTTTTGGGGTGAGATTTCTCTCGTTTCAGTCGGCCGTGTTCTTCACGGCGACCGCCGTGATGAATACGGCGACCGCCGCCAAGAACGGCGACCGCCGCCAAGAACGGCGACCGCCGCCAAGAACGGCGACCGCCGCCAAGAACGGCGACCGCCGCCAAGAACGGCGACCGCCGCCAAGAACGGCGACCGCCGCCAAGAACAGCGACCGCCGCCAGTGCCCAGAATGCATTCGTGGCTTTGGCTTGGTTAGTTGTCGTCGTGGCGTCTTTCCTTTCGTATTCTTTCGCCGTGTTTAGATTCGTACTGTTTATGTCGGATCTAACTTAGGGTTCCTTTTATGGGTCGACTCGAAGGTTGTTGTGCTGTCGGAACTATACCGTGTCGAGCCCGGAATCCAGTGACGTCTTTAGACTATTCTGTGAATTAAGGCAAGCGGCGGTTCGCTCTTGCTCATTCGTTCCATATTTACATTAATTATCAGTAGTTTATCTGAGTAATTAATTTGGAATGAATACTCTGTTTGTCTGGAAACGGTTTTGATAAACTATTTTGAAAATCATATAATAGGTTGTATATCTGTTAGAACAACGCTATTATCTGTGATCGCCTTTCGGGCCTTTATGTGGATTTATCCGGTAACTGTGGTTGTGCTGTAACTGTTTAGTTAGCACTGTTAGATAGGAACGTTACTCGGACTCTGTCCAGTCGTTTCTTTATAATCTGGTATCGGGATGGCTCGCCTCTATCTGGTACTATTCTAAGATCATGATCGGTCTCTTACACATGTGTGTAGAGACAGAAAACTTAGCTGGTGTCACAAACCTTTCGGTATACGTCACTCTCGACGAAACGTATACTAAGATATGTCGTCCCATTGGTGGGGTACACATGTAAAAGTCTATAATGTGATGTGTGTTTTGAAACATAATCAAATAAGTGCTACCTTGACGCACATAATTAATGAACGCTCAGCGAGTAGGGCAGCTAGGTAATAGTGCCGCTAGGGAGACTCGTATTGACTTGAATGTAGTACGTCTTCTTTCCGATCTGGATTCGCTGTAAGGCGGTGAGGTTGGTCGTTGACTGAAGCATCTCAGTCAGTTTTAAATCATTGATGTATGATTCTGTAACATTCCGGATTTGTCATACTTCTGTAAGACTCAATCTCTGTGAAGATTCAGTCTTCCAGAGTCTTCTCTTGTGCATATCTCTTGTGTATTCCAGTAGGAGTATGGTGGTTGACTAGCGTACTCGATTATTATTCGAGGGACGAGGAGTCTAACCTAATACGCCTGCTTTGAACCATTCTGCTTTGTACCCTTGCTAGTCTATTCATTTAGACTAACCAACCGATATTTTCCTTGCCTGGTTGGCTGGTGTCATCCGTCCGATTCGGCACATCAGATCGGAAGTAGTGAAGACTAGAACGATTATGGAGTCAACGGTGGTTTTCAAACGTTTTAGTTATTGCTTTTATCAGGTTGCAATCCTTTGGACAATAACTTTGATTGTAATGTACTTTCTTAGTCTTCCGCTGTATTTGATTTAAACTCTGTGTTGACCTATTCGGGATTGGGTTGTAATCCCGTAACGCTTGTTTCCTTGACAATGTTATGTTTTGGAATTGATTACGTTGATCATTATGCATCAATTGTATTCATGTTTGTTTTTAACCGGTAAAGCCTGGGGTGATCTCGGTAAGGAACACTGGGATCACTGGCGGTAATACATTTCCAAAAGGATTAAGTTTTGGGGGTGTTACAGTTGTGGTATCAGAGCCAAAAGTTTTAAAACGGGTTTGGAATTTTTATAAACCATTTATCCGTTTTCAAAATGCTTTAAAAAGGGCTCTGAATTTTCATTCTGAAAAGAATTTAAAAAAACCGTTCATAGTCGTGTCTTCTTTACAGTCTGATATAGTAAGCTTGCTTCTATGTCTAGAAAGACTAATTTCTTCCTTATTGTTCGGTAGGATGGGTGTCTGCTTTTCAGTTGGTAGGGGGTCGAAAGACGCCAAGTCGGACCAGCCGAGGCTAGATTTTCTGTTACCTCAGCGATGTTTCGAGGTTGGAGGCACGAGTAGCCCACCCGAAGACGTCAAGCACGTTCTCCCCGAGTCAGTTGTCCTTGTAGCCAGGAATGCTATGGTCCCTAGACCTGCACCTGTGCCGCCACCAAGGGTGGAGGGAGTACAGGAATGGGAGTAGGAAGATGAGTTGTCGAGGTTTGAACAAGGGGTTTACCAAGACGACTTTCTGTTGGGACCAATTCCAGAGGAGATCGAGTACGAGGACGAGGAAGAGGAGATGCTGGAGATAGATCCTGTCGAGGACGAGGATATGGTTGATGATGATTCCGAGGATGTGGATCCCATCGAGGATGATCCCGAAGAGGAGGATCCCATAGAGGAGGACCTAGAGGAGGATCCAGAGGAGGACCTGGATTTGGACCTTGGAGGGCAGAATCAGGAGCCCGGTATAGAATTGTCACCAGTGCCAGAATACGCACCCATGTCAGAAGCTGATTGGGAGGCACTATATACCGAGTACGGTATTGGGAGAAGTGACAGGGAATCTCAGCCTATCCCTACTCCAAGGAGATAGAGGTCGGAATCCGAGCTACATGAGATTCTCCGCCAGAGCGAGGTAATCTCCGCAGAATAGCAGCGTCAGAGGGATGAGCTGATCGCTAGTACTCAGAGGAGGATTGAGATAGGCGGACCAGTCATGGACGACCCATACTTTACCATGACTGAGATAGGACCACGTGCTTCAGGGTCAAGCATGGTGCGAAACCCATCGCCAGAGCTCGATGGTGAGCCTAGTCCAAAGAGACCTTGCACGAGTGGCCAGTCTTGTGGGAGACATTTTGGAACGCCTTGATGAGATTTGGCGTTGCCTATCGCAGTAGTTCCTTTCTTAGTATTCCAGTTTGTACTATGTGTAATATTTCAGTATTGCGGCAAGTACTCTGTGAAATACTTTATCTTCGAGCAATTGTTGTCTTAGTGCTCGAATGATAGACTTATGTGTAACTTGTGTATTAATTCGAAGGTTCATCTATAAAATGCCAAGTTGATCTATTCTGAGTAATTTATTTACGTTGGTATATTGCATAAGTATTGCATAATATTAATGTATTGAATGCTTGGAATTTGATCGGTAAATAGATGGTGAACCCAAGAAGCACGAGGAACTCAACTCGAGTCGGTGCTGGGACTAGCCAAGATCCCAGGCCAGCAGGAAGAGGTGTTCAGGATGAACACGAGTCTGAGTCTCGTGTCCAGCAGAGGCGTGAAGGTCAAGATCAGACCCAAGCGTCAGCGCTGTTTGACGCTGCAGCTGTTGAGGCCATTCGCAGGATCGTGATGCAGGCAATTACAGACGTATTGAGACCCAGTGCGCCTCAAGCGCAAGAAGTGCCTACCCACCCAGTGGTTCCTGATGTTGTGGAACCCAGAAATCCTATGGTTAAGGAGAATGCCGTCAGGGCTAGAGACAGCTATGATCGCGCTCTTAAGACCATCACTTCCATGAGGCCCGATTGCTATAACGGGAAAGGGGAGCCAGTAGCAGTGTCTCATTGGTTCTCCCATATGGAGAGGCTGTTTTGAAATATGGAATGTACTGAGGCCGAGAAGGTCCATATCGCTTCTCTTCAGCTGAAGGAGGAGGCTAGCGAGTGGTGGGAGAGCACAGTTTGGCTGAGAGCCCAGTGTTGACTTGGTCGATGTTCAAGACCAAAATGGTTGATCGCTTTTTCTCTCGTGCTATGAGAGAGGAGAAGCATAAAGAGTTTTTGTACCCAAAGACTGATGGTCTGAAAGTGACCGAGTTGGCGTCTAAGTTCAATCATCTTTTACAGTACGCCACTGCCGAGATTACCAGCGAGGCCCAAAAGATCTGGTACTTCCACGAGTGGATGAGTCCGGATATCAAGCCATTAATGGTGCATCACACATGCTCTACCTTGGAGCAGTATGTTGATTGTGCCTATAAGCTGGAAGTAACTCTTGAGGAGTCGACCAAGAGGCGCAACCGACAAAAGTTGATGTAGAACCAGAACCAGGGAGGTGGTTTTAAGCGCCCTGCGCCACCGTCTAACTTTGCCAAGTCTGGACGAGCTAAGACGGAGATGACGCAAGGAGGATCGACTCACCAGTTAGGGCAGACCTGGAGTTCAGTTAAGTGTTATAACTGCGGTACTGCTGGGCACAAGAGCATTGAGTGTCAGAAAGAGAAGAGGTCGTGCTTTGGGTGTGGGCGTGAAGGTCATCTGCAGAAGTACTGCAAGCAGGGAAAGCAGAAGGGGGCAGAGTCGCAGCAAGGGTCAGTTCATCAGAGCAACCGACCTAGGTTTAAGCCTGCCGAGACTCCTAGCCCTTCGATCCAGACGACTGCCCAGAATAGGGGAAAGGCCCGAGCTGTTTCTGGAAGTCAGGGACAACGCTTGTATGAGATGCGTGAAGCGGATGGACCCAATGCTCCAATTGCTCAAGGTACTCTATACCTTCACTCTACTTCAGTGTGCATTCTGTTTGATTCTGGTGCTACGCATTCCTTTATTTCGGATAGTTGTGTTAGCAAGTTAGACTTAGTGTGCAACGATTCGTGCGACCCTTTTGTCGTTAATCTTCCTAATGGAGAACGTTTGGTGGAAACCAAGCATCTGTCCGACTTTCCGATTACCATTCAAGGTAAGGAATTCGAAGCAGATTTAATCTGTATAGCCATGGCTCCATACGACATTATCCTCGGTATGGATTGGCTGACGCGTCACAAGGCGGTGATCGACTTCAGTTCAAGAACGGTGACGGTGTCATCCGGGGGCCAATTCGTGTGCAAGTTCAAAGGTCGAAATGACGCTGATAACGGCAAGCTGATCAATGCGATGGCTGCGTTTAAGCTACTATGACAAGGATGTGTCGGGTACCTTTGCTACTTGGATTCGCCCGCGAAGGATGAACCTGAGGTTCTTGATATTCCTGTAGTTAGGGAGTTTTCAGATGTCTTTCCGGAAGAAATTCCTGGATTACCCCCGAGCCGTGACGTAGAGTTTTCAATTGATCTCGAGCCTGGTACGAAGCCGATTTCCAAATCACCGTATCGGATGGCTCCAGCTGAGATGCAAGAGTTGAAGAATCAACTTGAAGATCTTCTTGACAAAGGTCATGTCAGGCCGAGTGCATCGCCGTGGGGTGCTCCGGTATTATTCGTCAAAAAGAAGGACGGATCATTCCGACTTTGTATCGACTACCGAGAGTTGAACAAGGTGACGATCAAGAACAAGTATCCTTTGCCTAGGATTGATGACTTGTTGGACCAATTGTAGGGAGCAAAAGTTTTCTCCAAGATCGACTTGAGATCTGGATATCATCAACTCAGGATTCGTGAGTAGGACATTCCTAGAACTGCGTTCAGGACCAGATATGGTCATTACGAGTTCGTAGTGATGCCTTTTGGGCTTACAAATGCTCTAGCTGTCTTTATGGACTTGATGAACCGATGTTTTCACCAGTACTTGGATAAGTTCGTGGTGGTCTTCATAGACGACATTCTGATCTACTCTCCGAGTGAAGAAGTCCACGAGGAACATCTGCGGATTGCCTTGTCAATCCTTAGACAACATCAGCTTTATGCTAAATTGTCTAAATGTGAATTCTGGATGAAAGAGGTGGCTTTCTTAGGCCACGTGATCAATAAAAATGGGGTTATGGTTGATCCCCAAAAGATTGAAGTTGTGGCTAAGTGGACACAGCCTCAGAACGTAAAAGAGGTGCACAGCTTTCTTGGGCTTGCCGGGTATTATAGACGGTTTGTGGAGGGATTTTCAAAGATCGCTCTACCTATGACCAATCTACTCCGCAAAGTTCACAAGAAGTTTGTCTAGAACGACAAGTGCGAGGTCAGTTTCCAGGAGTTGAAGCGACGGTTGACCTCGGCACCCGTGTTAGCACTTCCAGAGGGGAACGACGAGTTTGTGGTCTACCGTGATGCCTCAAAGTATGGTCTTGGTTGTGTTTTGATGCAAAGGGGCAGGGTTATTGCTTATGCATCCAGGCAACTCAAGACGTATGAGGAAAACTATCAGACCCATGATCTTGAGCTAGCAGCGGTTGTCTTTGCGCTGAAGATTTAGAGACATTACCTCTACGGTATAAGATGCCAAGTCTTCACTGACCACAAAAGTCTCAAGTATATATTTACTCAAAAGGAGCTAAATATGAGACAACGCCGCTGGCTAGAGCTGCTCAAGGACTACGACATGGAGTTGTTGTATCATTCGGGCAAGGCTAATGTAGTAGCTGATGCGCTAAGCCGGAAGACAACACACGAGACTGTGGTTGCGTTGCTTACTGCTCAGACCAAGCTAAATCGAGAGTCATGCGACGTTGAAGTCTTATATGACCAGCGTAGAGGGTACCTGAGTATGATGGAAATTCAGGCTACACTGCTGGATCAGATCAAAGAAAAACAAGTCGATGACATCATCTTGGTAAAGTTAAGCAGTGAGGTGATGGATGGGAAAGCTCCCAGTTTTGTGGTTCAGGATGATGGATCACTTTGGTTTTAGGATCGGATCTGTGTGCCTGACACAGAAGGTCTTCGTCAGTTGGTGATGAGAGAAGCTCATTCATCTGCTTATTCTGTGCATCCTGGCTCTAGCAAGATGTACAAGGATCTCAGGAAGAAGTTCTGGTGGCCAAACATGAAGTGGGACGTAGCAGACTTTGTGGCAAAGTGCTTAACTTGCCAAAAAGTCAAGATCGAACACCGCAGGCCAGGTGGTGAGATGCTATCTCTCCCCGTACCAGAGTGGAAATGGGAGGACATTTCCATGGACTTCGTCACTGGGCTACCCAAGACTCGAAGTCAAAGAGATGCTATCTGGGTAATTGTGGATAGGCTTACGAAGAGTGCTCATTTCATAGCCATCAAGACCACATGGGAAATCCAGAAGTTAGCCGAAGTTTATCAGAAGGAGATTGTCCGCTTACATGGCATTCCTAAGACCATTGTATCGGACCGAGATGGCCGTTTCATGTCAAGATTCTGGAAGGAGCTTCATAAGGCTATGGGAACCGAGTTGAGGTTCAGCACCGCGTTTCATCCCTAGACAGATGGCCAGTCTGAAAGGACCATCCAGACTCTGGAGGATATGCTTAGAGCTTGTATGCTCGATCGTCCGACTAGTTGGGAGGACAGCTTGAGTCTGGTTGAGTTCACGTACAACAATAGCTGGCATGCTATAATCAAGATGGCTCCGTTTGAAGCTTTGTATGGTCGCAGATGCAGATCTCCGATTTGTTGGGACGATAATGCCGACAAAATTCTGCTTGGACCAGAGTTGGTCGAAAGGACGGCTTCAGACATTGCTTTGATCAGACAAAGGATGTTGACCGCTCAGAGTCGACAGAAGTCCTACGCAGATCGGAAGCGCAGGACTGTCGAGTTCGAGGTCGGTGACAAGGTTTTTGTCAAGGTATCGCCATCCAAAGGAGTTTTCAGATTTGGTAAGCGTGGGAAGCTTAACCCTCGCTACGTGGGACCATTCGAAATTCTGGATAGAGTGGGATCTCTAGCGTACCGTTTGGCGTTGCCGCCATCGGCTCACCCGGTGCATAACGTGTTCCACGTATCTTTACTCAGAAAGTATGTAACAGATGAGTCTCATGTACTTAGTTATGAGGACATCGAGATTCAAGCTAATGGTACTTATGAAGAGTTACTCGTGCGCATTTTGGAGCGTCGGGAGAAGCATTTGCGCAACAAGGTCGTGCCGTTGGTACGAGTGCTGTGGTCCAAGTCAGGGACCGAAGAAGTTACTTGGGAGACGTAGGAAACCGAGTCAGATATGCTCAGGCGTTTTCCCGAGTTATTCTCGACCTAAGTTTCGGGGTCGAAACTTCTTATAAGGGGGAGGAGATGTGATACCCCGTATTTTTGTAAGGTTATTTTGGGAATTTTGGAATTTTCCCGAGTACCCGTTGGATACGTTGGATTTAATACAGAGAGTTTGAGACATTTTGTAATGTGCTCTGTATCTGTAATATTTTTCTCAGTGAAATAATATACAGACAAGGTGCCTTAGATTTTAAATTGTCGTTCGCGTACGATAATTTTTATCCCGACTTATCGTCAAGCTCGTTCAAAGCTGAATGGGCGGGAAAAGGGAGAAACGGCGACCGCCGTTCAGAAACGGCGACCGCCGTGGTTGGGCCCGAGAAATCAGCGTGTCAGCTTCTAGCTGGCCGCGATAGGCCTAGCGACGGCGACCACCGCATTTACGGCGACCGCCGCGTGCCCGCCGCAGGCAAAATCACGGCGACCGCCGTGATTGTCCAGTGGGCATTGCCCGACGGTCGCCGGCGTCGTTCGAGGCACGCCGTTGCGTCGTGTGCCGCGTCTTAGGGTTTGTTGGGTACTCCTTGGGGTTTGCCTATATATAGAGGAGCTTGGGCATGGGTTTTGGGTCATCTATAACCCCGAATTGCTGCCAGAATTCTCCCTCAAAGTGAGTTGAGTTTCATCGGTTTTCTTGTGCTCGCCGGAGGTGTTGTGGTGTGTTTCCAGAGTGTCTTTGTGAAGCTTTTGGTTAGCCTTGGAGGTTAGAAGCCAAAGCAAGTCGAGGGAGGCCGAACCGCTCGTGTTTTGGGGTGAGATTTCTCTCGTTTCAGTCGGCCGTGTTCTTCACGGCGACCGCCGTGATGAATACGGCGACCACCGCCAAGAACGGCGACCGCCGCTAGTGCCCAGAATGCCTTCGTGGCTTTGGCTTGGTTGGTTGTCATCGTGGCGTCTTTCCTTTCGTATTCTTTCGCCGTGTTTAGATTCGTACTGTTTATGTCGGATCTAACTTAGGGTTTCTTTTATGGGTCGACTCGAAGGTTGTTGTGCTGTCGGAACTATACCGTGTCGAGCCCGGAATCCAGTGACGTCTTTAGACTATTCTTCGAATTAAGGCAAGTGGCGGTTCGCTCTTGCTCATTTGTTCCATATTTACATTAATTATCAGTAGTTTATCTGAGTAATTAATTTGGAATGAATACTCTGTTTGTCTGGAAACGGTTTTGATAAACTGTTTTGAAAATCATATAATAGGTTGTATATCTGTTAGAACAACGCTATTATCTGTGATCGCCTTTCGGGCCTTTATGTGGATTTATCCGGTAACTGTGGTTGTGCTGTAATTGTTTAGTTAGCACTGTTAGATAGGAACGTTACTCGGACTCTGTCCAGTCGTTTCTTTATAATCTGGTATCGGGATGGCTCGTCCCCATCTGGTACTATTCTAAGATCATGATCGGTCTCTTACACATGTGTGTAGAGACAGGACACTTAGCTGGTATCACAAACCTTTCGGTATACGTCACTCGACGAAACGTATACTAAGATGTGTCGTCCCATTGGTGGGGTACACATGTAAAAGTCTATAATGTGATGTGTGTTTTGAAACATAATCAAATAAGTGCTACCTTGACGCACATAATTAATGAACGCTCAGCGAGTAGGGCAGCTAGGTAATAGTGCCGCTAGGGAGACTCGTATTGACTTGAATGTAGTACGTCTTCTTTCCGATCTGGATTCGCTGTAAGGCGGTGAGGTTGGTCATTGACTGAAGAATCTCAGTCAGTTTTAAATCATTGTTGTATGATTCTGTAACATTCCAGATTTGTCATACTTCCGTAAGACTCAATCTCTTGGAGTCTCTTTTCGAGTCGATCTCTGTGAAGATTCAGTCTTCCAGAGTCTTCTCTTATGCATATCTCTTGTGTATTCCAGTAGGAGTATGGTGGTTGACTAGCGTACTCGATTATTATTCGAGGGACAAGGAGTCTAACCTAATACGCCTGCTTCGAACCATTCTGCTTTGTACCATTGCTAGTCTATTCATTTAGACTAACCAACCGATATTTTCCTTGCATGGTTGGCTGGTGTCATCCGTCCGATTCGGCACATCAGATCGGAAGTAGTAAAGACTAGAACGATTATGGAGTCAACGGTGGTTTTCAAACGTTTTAGTTATTGCTTTTATCAGGTTGCAATCCTTTGGACAATAACTTTGATTGTAATGTACTTTCTTAGTCTTCCGTTGTATTTGATTTAAACTATGTGTTGACCTATTCGGGATTGGGTTGTAATCCCGTAACGCTTGTTTCCTTGACAATGTTATGTTTTGGAATTGATTACGTTGATCATTATGCATCAATTGTATTCATGTTTGTTTTTAACCGGTAAAGCCTGGGGTGATCTCGGTAAGGAACACTGGGATCACTGGCGGTAATACCTTTCCAAAAGGGTTAAGTTTTGTGGGTGTTACAAACACATAGGTGTTTAGATACGCATCGAGAAGGACGCGACGATCGGACTGCCATGGACGCCCAGGCAAGAGGTGGGTGGCGTCCATTGCAATCACATCACAGAAAATGGTGTCTGGGTATGGACCAATTGAAAAGGGAAGAAGACATTGCCGGGAGACAGTGCTACCTGAGTGTGAAGATATCCCTTGTAGGTCACATGGTTGTGGGTAAAGTGTGGTTGGCCGGCTGAGAGGGTTGACCACCTTCTCATTGTTGATCTTGGAGCAGCTGCCACCATCGACGATGACAGTTATCGACGCGGTATCAACCAAGCAACGCGGGTGGCCGAGAGGCTCTTATTGGTCGTCAAGGTTGACTTGCTTGATGGTCAGGATGTGCCGTGTGTCGAGGCGCACTGGTGTGCCTGCATGGAGCGCGGCAGCTTCACAGTTGTCGGCGTCGAGGGTGTCACCTTGGAGTCCTACAATTGTCTCAAGCAGGGTCTCCTCCTCGGAAAACTCATCGTCTGTGGCAACATTGGAGAAGAGGACCTGCTTTTGTTGTTGGCAATCCCTTAGGTAGTGATCGTGTTCTCCATCCTTGAAGCATTCACTGTCATGTGCGCGATTATTGCCCTGGGATGGGGTCGGTGGCGCGGTCGCGTGAGAAGCCGTTGAAGTAGGCGTCGCGATCTGGGCATCACGGCCTTGGTTGTACGTGTTGGATCCTGAGACTGGGACACGCACATCAGTATTAATGGAGGGACTAGTGTGAGGATCATACCTGCTTTGGAATTGATGTTGCCAAGATGTTGGCTTGTGGCGGTTGAGCCGGTGGTGATCCTTTACTTCATGGTGTTGGTTTCGAGGCCGTACAAGGGCTAGGTCGGGTGCGTAGTGTGGCACGGCGTCATAGGGAGAGTTCTCGTAGGCGCGTATACCATGGGTTCTATCACGTCCAAGCTGGCGCCTTTCACGGGCTGGGTGATCTTCGCCACGAGCAAACCCGTTCCTGGGCGCATCGGCATCGTCGCGTCGACGTCTTCGCCGCTGGGCGTCATAGTCTGCTCGACGAACATATATGGGCATCACATGGCGGCGCTCGCCGCCAATGTCATGAGCATGATCTCCTCGGGGCGGGCGACGCGGTGGAGGAATCCAATCCGATGGGTGGTCTTGTGATTCAATTGGATCTCCAATAGTGGGGTAAAAATAGACAGAATATATCATACCTGAGTCTTCAATTTCCTCGTCGTCGAACTCCTCAACGGCAGGATGGAACATTGGCGTCGTGTAGCCATAGCGTGGTGTGCGCGTACTCTGGTGGCCAAGGTAGTCATGAACGGCGAACAGGTTGGGTCTTGTTGTAGGTGGGCTCACGCGATGTTCGTCGCGCTATGGGCGTCGAAGTGTTCGGCGCGGTGTAGTACCTTCGCACGCGTAGTGTCGCGATCTGCTGTCTCGCGGCGCGGAGGGTGGTTCATCGTGTTGAAGAACCTGGAGTTGAGTAACTTGGCGCCGATCGCGCGATCTGTTTGCATGACCTAAGACAAAATAACCAGACATCGCGAGGAGAAACGAACAAAAGACAACACAGAACAACAACCAAGCAAATCACTAGTCAAGTCACAAAGTTCACGTAGGTAGGGCTTGTTTGGCTTGCCGTGAGGGCGGCTTGGCTTGCACAAGTGATGGTGTATCAAGCAAGTTGCAATCAAACAAACAAGAACAAATTGAAACCCTAAAACAAACGTAAACAAAGCAACCTAATAAGCAAGAAAGTACCTTCTAGGAAGCTTGACCTAGACGGTGGAGAGATATAGAAGATGAGCTTAGACCGATTGTGGGTTAGGGTTGCCTTATTTTGGCTTTACCTAACTTTGGAAACTTTTTTTTTTGAATATCTTTTCGATATCTTTTTTTTTAATATCCGAGATCTTATCTTTTGATCTTTTCGGATTTGCAAAAAGGAAACAAAAATAAAATCGGTCTAAGTAACAAGAATATCACAAGTGTGATCTTAGAGATAGGAGAGAGAAGATAAGATTTGATAGATATCTTATATAAGGAAATTCGGTTAACTTGTCTAAAAAGTAAACTCTAGCAAACAAGGAAACTCTATCCACGCATGAAATAAGGAAACAAAATATTCTAGCAAGCAAGATAACAAATTACCTAACACACCAAAACTTGGGGAACAAGGGGAAAAAAAATCAGCCAAGGTATTACCTTGTAGAAACCGAATAGGTGAGCAAAGATGGAAAATTTATGGTTTTTCGCAATATCTCAGTAAAGCAAACGATGGGGGTCAAGAAAAAAATTTGTGAACAAAATGCAAACTTGAGTTCGTGACTTACAAGAATGTTGGGCTCTGATGCCAGTTGATGTGGTCTTGCCTCCGATGACAAGTCGAATTGTCAAGGTGACACCTTTGGATATAGTCTTGGTTGGGAAGTCACTCGGCACTGGTAAATCTGTCGTGGAACGCGGTGTTGGTGATGGTTCGCGAGCGGGAGATCACGAAGGTTGTTGTGATGGAAATGGTGGAAGCGATGAATGGGGTGAATAGATAGCGGTGGCGGAAGTGATTTGATAAGGGATAGATGACTTGAAGAGACAAGTCTTTGGGTGTCGTAGCATCGACTGCGAAGGAAGGGAGGTGTGAAGGAAGACTTGGCTTGAAGAATCAAGCGATTGCCGTAGCGTCGGCGGCGGAGGGAATGGGGATGCGAAGATAGAGGGTGACGTCCGATCAAGGGAAGGAGGATAAACACTCTACTTGAAACCTTGATTAAACTTGAACGTAAGAAATAACAATAACAAGGGAGGCTTTAAATAGCCAATGTATCTCGGCCAAGACCTAATGGGCTTGGGCCGAAACGAGCCTAAGGGCTAGCCCATGCAAGCATGCAAAAGGCACAAACCCTAAAAGATAGAAAGACTATAAAAGGAAACTATCTAAATCAAAGCGGGAAATACCAAATATAGAAAATGTCTCAAAAGAACGCGTTAAAGGCATTGAATGCGAGAATCTTCAGATAGAACGCGATCAGCATTAAAGGAGGTTGAGTCGTTTGAAAGAGATCGCGTTCAACATTGAGTCGCTTGAAGGAAGACGCGTTGAGGCACGCAATCTTTGGTCTTGGATAGAGATGCTTGAATGAGATCGCAGACTCTGTTTCATATGCGAGGAGTATGACGAAGAATACGGTCTTCGTACTTGGCTCTTCTGAGCCCACGGTCATGGCTTCTTCCTCGTCTTGGGCCGTCATGGGAGGCAGGGTCACATCACATCGGTCTTGAGCAGGATTCCTTGACCCGGGTGAGCTTTGAGGTAGCGAACAACACGAAGAGCATCATGCCAATGATCAACAGTCGGGGCGTGCATGAATTGAGATAGGATATGCACCAAGTAAGCCAAGTCGGGTCGAGTGAGCCGGCCGACCAGGCGCCGATAGGACTCTGGATTGCTGATTTTCGTGGAGGAAGACTTGGCCAATTGATGATGGGAATCCATTGGGAAATCAGCGGGTTTAGCACCAAGCAGCCCGATTTCTTTGATGATGTCAAGTGCATATTTTTGTTGGCACAAGTAGATGCCTTGCAGTGAGCGGGCAACCTCGACACCAAGGAAATACTTCAGAGGCCCGAGATCCTTCATCTTGAAGCAAGTGCTAAGATAAGACTTAAATTTGGTCACCGCGGTGCCATCATTGCCAGAGATGATTAGATCGTCAACATAAACTGAAACATGAAGTTGTACTAATCCATGATTATAGGTGAATAAAGAATAATCAGAATGAGATTGTTGGAAACCATACCTTTTCAAAGCATTGGATATCTTTGCAAACCAACATCGGGGATCTTGTTTGATTCCGTATAACGATTTTTGAAGTTTACACACCAGACCCAGAGTTTGAGTATGAAAACCGGGTGGTGGTTTCATGTAGAGATCATCGGTCAAGTCGTCGTGGAGAAACGCATTATGGACATCCATTTGGTGCAATTCCCACTTACGAACAGCAGCGACATCTAGGAAAGTGCGTACCGTGACCATTTTGGCAACGGGGGCGAAAGTCTCGGAGTAGTCAATGCCTTCCACTTGACGATTTCCGAGAATGACCAATCGAGCCTTAAAGCGTTCAACAGACCCATCGAATTCGTGTTTAATTTTATAGATCCACTTGCATCCCAAGGCCCGTTTTCCTGGTGGCAATGTCATCAATTTCCAGGTTTGATTAGCCTCCAGAGCTTGAGTATCGAGCTTCATGGCGTCTCTCCACCGAGGATCCTTCATTGCTTGAGCAAAAGAGGAGGGCTTGATAGCCTTGGTGATGGCTGCAAGGAAACCACAATGTCGAGACAAAAACCGGTTAGTAGATAAATAATCATGCAATGGGTAGGGATTACCGGATATGGAAGGTGGTTGTGCGGCAAGCGTGACAGTTGCCGTGGTGGTGACATAGTCTTGCAATTTGGAAGGGAGTCTGCGGACTCGTTGACCCCGCCCTGCAGGTGGCTCGAGAAAGGAGGCCTCAAGAGGTGTTGGGACATCATGGTTGCGGTTTGAGGAGGCAACGCTAGTGTCGGTTGCAGGGGCAGAGGTGGACTGGTGTGGCTTGCTGATGTTGCGAGTTTGAACAGCAATAGGGACCTGCTCAGTAGCACCTGGAGATGACGACGACACGAGCAGTAGAGCACTCACAGTCGGCCTGTCTTCCAGATCGTCATCGTCATAAATTGTGGGAAAGTGATACCCGGTTGATGGTGGTGTAGGAGCAGCAGCATACGGGAATTCAGTTTCAAAGAAGACGACATCCCTAGAAATTAAAAACTCATTAGTGTCTAGATCATAAAGTCTCCAAGCTTTCTTACCTGCGGGATAGCCGACAAAAATTCATCGGCGTCCTCGTTTAGCAAATTTGTCTCCACCTTGTTGTCTATTATGAGCATAACATAATGAACCAAAGGTTCGCAAATGATCGTAAGTAGGCTGAACATTATGAAGCATTTCGTAAGGAGTTTTACCATGGAGAAGACGAGTCGGCGTTCGGTTAATCAAATATCCTGTAGTTAGAACACATTCGCCCCAAAATTGAATAGGTAGATTACCTTGAAAACGTAGGGCTCAAGCCATATTGAGGATATGTCGATGCTTTTGCTCGACCTGCCCGTTTTGTTGTGGTGTACCTGCATAAGATGTTTGAAAAACAATTCCTTGTTCAAGGAAATATGTTTGCATACATGTAAACTCCATGTCATTATCGCTTCGAAAAGTTCTAATTTGTTTTCCAAGTTGGCGCTTGACGTAAGCAAAAAATTGAAGGAGAGTGCGCATAACAGATTTCTTATCCATAAGCAAATAAATCCAAACGGCACGAGTAAAATCGTCAACAATAGTGAGAAAATAATGTGCACCGCAAGATGAAGTTGTCATATACGTCCCCCAAAGATCACAATGAATCAAATCGAAACTATGGTTTGCAACATTATGACTTAAAGAAAAAGTACTACGCGAGTGTTTCGCGCGTTGACAAACATCACACGCTTTATTTAGTTTTTCAATACTCGAATTACCAAAAAAATTTGAAAATAATTTGTGAACCTCCCAAGATGGATGTCCAAAGCGGTTATGCCACAATTCAGACGTCGAGAGGACGTGAGCTTGCAGAGCAACAGCATGAGACATCGACTGAAAGTAGTAAAGACGACCTCGTCGTTTACCCGCACCAATCAGCGTCATCGAGATGTGGTCCTTTATAACACATAAAATAGGAGTGAATTGAACATGACAATGAGTATCATCCATCAATTGAGTAAGAGATATAAGTTCACAATGTAATTTAGGGACAAACAGAACATGGTCTAAAATAAGGTTAGAGTCGAGTTTAACGACTCCCTCCATCGTGGCTAAGACATGGTCGCCATCAGGAAGCCCAATTGTAACTTCTGGGATTTTCCGAAGAGTGCTAAAACGCTCTCGATTACCTGTCATATGATTAGTAGCTCCCATATCTATAATCCACTGAGTTTGAGAATTATTACCGCTCATGTGTTCAGAATCGGCAGATTTTTGGTTGTTTAGGAAGTCAATGAGGGATTGGATTTGATCACCACGTAGCCCCGGAATTCCACGAGCCTCGGTTTCAATAGTTGCACCACCAGTATTTGATGTTTGAGAAGTCTGCGCAGCATTGGCACGAAATTGGGTACCTCGGCCACGACCACTGCCGGGTCCTGATCTGCTTGAGTTTGGCTGACCGCGGTTGCCGTCACGAGTGTCGTCTTTGGATCGGGTTCCCCACCATTCTGGATAGCCAACGAGTTTGAAACACCCGGACACAACATGTCCGCGGCGGTGGCAATGAGTACATGTTGTGTTTCGGTCGGGATTGTCCCAACGCCCTTGAGAGTTAGATCGGTTTCTGTTGTCGGCGCTTGACATGAGTGCCATCTGATCTGATTTTTCTTCGGTTGCTCGGTTCATGGTTCAAACGCGTTCTTCTTGAACAAGCGTCGAGTACACTTTGTTTATTGATGGGAGTGGATCGGTCTCCAAGAGAGTAGATCTCACTGTGCCGTAGACGGCGTCGTCCAAACCCATCAAAAATTGATGAACTTGAGCCGCTTCTTTCTATTTTTGAAGTCTCGTATTGATCTCGCAATCACACTTCGTACACATACACATCGGAATGGGGTCGTAGTGCCCCAAATCTTCCCATAGACACTTCAATTTGCCGTAGTTGTTCACAATTGTCATGCCTCGCTGTTTGGTGTCGGCGAGTTCGCACTTCAACTGTTGAATCCTTGGGCCGTTGATGACGGAGAAACGATCCTTGATGTCGTCCCACAAGTCTTTTGCATTTTCCTTGTAGGAGATCATGGATCTGAGGCTTGTTTCTATCGTGTTGAGGATCCATGAGACCACCATGGAATGGATAGTCCACCATTTCTCCAATTGAGTCGATTCTTCGTCTGGATTCTTCAAGGTGCCATCAACGAATCCCCACTTCCGCCTTGCGCGAAGAGATGTTCGCATTGCTCGGGCCCATTCATCGTAATTTTCACCCTTCAACTGAACTTGAGTGATGATGTTTCCAGGAGTATCGCTGGAATTCATGTCATAGGGAGAGGGTATTTTCTTTGTGTTTGTGTCATTGCTTGGAATTGGGTTTGTCTCAGGCATGGCTGATGCAGAAAAGAAGAGAGAAAAAATCAGATTTGAGTTCAAAACATAGGCTCTGATGCCATGTAACCAAACAAGGTAGAATTGGAGAATGCAATGTTCTGATCTTCTTATTGAACAACAATACAATATATATACACCAAGTTCAGCAGATTCTCAGCCAAAGAAAGAGGAAGAGATCAACCTATACAAAGGACCTAATCCCATAAAATCCTCACAAGATAAAACTACTTCCTATAATAGATAAATAGAAAGGAAGGAACGAATATATACATTCCCATTAAAAATATACATTTAGAAAATTTAATTGACAATTTGGCATCCCACAAAATTCAAATGCATATATAATTCACATCTACTATAACCCAAATACACATACAAAATAAATCAAAATGCACATCTAGTATAACTCAAATGCACGTATAATTCATAAATGCACATCAAGTATATCCAAATGCACATCCTATAAATTCCAAATTATGCACATCTAGTTATATATACAAATTAATGCATATAAAGTTATATTCATTTGCACATCCTATGAAATCCAAATGCACATCACGTTATATTCAAATGCACATCATGATATATCCTATTATACATACAAAATAAATCTAAATGCATATGTAGTTAAAATAGCACATCTAACATAACCCAAATGCACATATAATTTAAAAATATGCATCAGTTATAACTAAATGACATCCTATGAAATCCAAATGTGCACGTCAAAAAGACTTGGCTATATGTGATGTGAAACGATCCACTTTAAAGTCGGTCTCGTCTTCGAAACAAGCACATTTCTTCAAAACCGTCAAGAACCGGATAAGTAGGCAACCAACGTAATGACGCCTAGGATAGATTGACGAAGATCCAACATGATGAATTTTCTTAGGGAAGCAAACATTATTGCTTGATTGAATCATAGGATGAATGTTGAATCTTTGACTTGTTGGAGATGCCCAAGGTTAAAACAAGGAAATTTTCTACTTCGGAATTTAAACCAAATTTGAACATAACTTATAATACAAGGATTTATATAGCCTAAATTATGTGTCCTGATGCTTGGAAAATAAGCAAAATATCTAATACTAGAGATAAGGAAACTAGGAAGGAGAAAATAAGATAAAAAACTTATAAGAGAAGAAACGAAGGAACAAAACAAGCTTGTATCCTAGTTCTTCTTATCTAATCCTGATAATATTAAAACTAATTAATAAAGCATGAATTAAATCTATTACTATATATATAAAATCGAGTACATGCCCACATTTATTGCATTCATAAATTATAATCACTACTCCCTCTTTTAATCTCAATTTGATTGTCTTTCTAGCCTCTTGGTTTTGTTAAACTTTATTTGTCCTTTTACATATTTTGGTCAAATTTTGCCAAATCTACCCTTGTACTCATTTACTCTAAAATTTGGCTTTGAGTTCCCTCACTCCAATTTTCATGTACAACCTCACAACATCAATTCCAAAATTGTAGTATTGATTACTTAATTATTGTAGTTAGACACAATTAAATTAGGGTATTTTAGACAAAAAATATTTTTTTTAAAATGTGTGCAAAAATGTTAAAAGGACAATCAAAGATTGACGGAGTGAACATACGCACCGGAAAAAAAAAACGCTCCCCTCTAGAGCCGGCCCTAAAAGGCCCTCCTGCAATTGCCTCACCGGCTCCCGTCTCCCGCCTCACCGGCTCCCGCCTATCCGGCTCCTGCCTCACCGGCTCCCGCCCCACCGGCATGCCGCCTCTCCTCCACCGAGCCGTCATGACCGACCGTCGCTACCCTCCACCATATGCTCCACCGAGCCTCCCTTGCCACCGCTCCGACCGAGGCCCTCTGCAAACCCTCAAACCCGCCGCTGTGAAGGCAAGATCTGGGGTCTTAATCCAGATCTGAACCACCACCGAGCCTCCACCTACAGCCCAAATCTGATCCACCTCAGAGACACGATCTGTGCCACCCGTTGATCGCCCGGTCTGGACCAACGCGGTGGTGCTGGAAACAGATGTCGTCGACGGATGTACAGCCCTTGGTGCCTCCGACCCTGCGCATGGCTTTCCAATACTCACGAGAGAAAAACCCCGAATATGGAACCCTTTGCCGTGAGCGGAGGCGATGCAGCGGCTAGGGGTCGCCGGGATGTTGCTGGCCTTTGGTATCACATACCTTGCTCTGCACCGAGCCCTCCCCACCCGCTCTGCACCGAGCCTTCCGACGACCTGCGAGCAGACCTAGGCCCACCTCGGCCTTTACTGCGTCCTACGAGCAACCCTCATCCCTAGTTTTTAAAATTTTGGTTTCTTGTTGCTTTGTGTTACACTCATTGTTGTTGCAGGTTTCCTTTAGGTTTGACTTGAGATTGTTGTTTCAGTTCGAGATAAGATAGTGATCGTGTGATCCCTGGTGGTTTCTACTGACGAAATGTCTCCAGATTGTGTCTTGTTTCTTCTTTCTGGCTGCTTCAAACGACTTGTTGGTGGTTTCCAACCCATGTTTGAAGACTTTCTCGTAGTTTTAGCCTTGTTGGTTTGTTTGCTCGGTTGTGTCTGTATTCTTGTTCTTTTATTGTGTATGTTGTTCTTTATTTTTGTTTTTTTTTTTGTTTGTTGTTGGTTCTGTTGGTTGCATGTTCTTGTCGAGTGTTCCGACGCCGTTTGTTCGGCCTCTCGAGTTTCCAGATTTGGTTGTTCTGGATTCTTGAATTCTTACTGAATATTAAAAAAAAAAAAGATTGACGGAGTGAGTATTGTTTTACATGATTATTGTATTGGTAAAAAAAGGTTATGTGTGGTATAGTGGTTAAGTTGCCTCTTATTAAATGATAGATTTTGGGTTCAAATCTTGGTATTAACAATTTGTAACATGATAGAGATTTTTTCTACATGTATTATCTCACTAATCACGATAATCTTTATACTTATTGCTTTCAAAGAATATAATATGATAAATCATGTGTATTTTAGTAATTATTTCTTAGATGTTTCATATAAATATAAAATCAGATATTGCTCGGTTTTTTTATTAAATTTGTCAGATGCATAAAATATTACATGTACTTTATACCTTATTATATTAGAGTTATGTTAATCTATATTCTTGAAATTTGTTATTTATTGACCAAAGTTCAAATCTTAATTTTTATTACTGATTATATTCGACCATTTTGAATTATGTTATGAATTATGACTATTTTACTTTTACATATTTACAAATATTGAAATTCACTTCCCTACCTCTATTATTACTACATATATAAAATTGAGTACATGCCCACATTTATTACATTCATTAATCATAATCACTATTGTTTTATATAACTAGTGTTTATGCTCGTGCTACGCACGGGTCACTCATTATTATTTAAAAAAATATTTATTTATTTTTAAAAGAAAATGTAATCATAAAAATGACTATTTCTTAGGCCCTCTTTTTTACACAAATGAACGATCAATACTCTCTCGTTGTAATGATATAGTGTATCTTTTTAGGTCTTGATTGTCTGGTTCGACCGGTTGAAACCGCTCTACATCCAGACCGGGGTACTGTTGGTACACGAAATGGTAGACCCATCCCAACATAAAAAACTGATATAGTGTATCTTATGGAGCGAAAATTTAAAAATATTGTTTGTTAATAGTCTTAGTACATGAACGATCTTCTTTTACGGAACTAATCAATATCAAATATATAGTCAATGACATAGTCATAAAAAATTGTATTGATTTCCATAGTGCCAATAATATTTGCTATATTTGTAGGCTAGTTACGATAATCTAAAGTGTTATACAATAATGAATTAAGACTTTCATCTCTTATCGATTATAGATTAGTAGAAATATAGAAATATGCTTAATATTAGCATAATAATGTGTTATAAATATGGTTTTAATGAAAATCAAAATCATTATCTACAATCTTATACATGTATGCATAGTCCTTGTAATAGAGGCACATGTTACCAACTTGATATTGGTTATTTTAAAGTTTAGTTTTGTATGTTGTGGATTAGACTCTTAAAGCCTTATTTATTAATTACTTTACATGATAATATTTTTTTCCCGTATGAAATGACAAGCAGTACTATATTTTGAATTCTTCTAGTTAATGGCTAGAATTGCGGGATTTAATTACAACATAGTCAATTTGCTTTTATAATAATTCAAATTAATCTTTCTTAATAATATGAATATTTAAAGGAAAATTTAAGGGTTACTACAATGGACAAAAATAGAATTTTTATTAGAATCAATATGTGACGATGTACCATTCAGCTAGGAGGATAATTTCGTACAAATTTCAAAAGTAATATATTATTTAAGCTCAAAATTACTCTTCACGTGTAGTTTAACTGGAATTCACTAATAATATAGATAAGATTTATATAAATATATTGTTATAAATTAATAAGTTACATTATATGATACATTATAATTATAATTAGAATCATTATTATATTGACATATTTATATAAATACATTGTTAGAGAGAGATTAATAAGAATCATTATAAATAAATTTGATATTATTTTCCCAAAGACTACATAGATAAATATATATGAGATTATAGATAGATTCTTAATTTATGTGTATTTTATTTAAAAATAACATTTTGAATTAAAAGGAATCCGAAATAATTTTTATGGTATTATTTATACATTAATTATATTCTATTCATTGAAATGTATAAAGAAATTATGGCTTAATTTGAATCAATTGTATATAAAGGTCAAGTAATTTGAGTGGTAATTGACAACAAAACAATTGCAATAACTTGATGGTTTGTTTCTAACGACATTTCTCTATAACATCGATCTATTTCCTATTCCAAAATATCTAGACTTTGGCATTGGCATGTGTGTTTTGGTTTTGTCGCTCTCTTACTTGGATTACATATACAATTTTGTTTGTAGTAAAAGAAAACACCCCAAGAACTATAATATCATAAATAGTTTGTATAAGTATATAAATAAATTACAAATGTAATTAAAATAGTTTAAGAAAACATAACCGTGAATATATAATTGGTATAAAGAAGTAATACCTACACATATGTACGTTTCATTTGACATGATATTTGTACTTTTGTGAAGAAATTAATCCGTAAAAGTCTGCATGATTAAATATATGAAAATGTTAGAAAGTCTAATTATTTATAAGTAAATAAATATTTAATAGAAATTACTGTAAATTTTCAACCAACAATATAATATATTGGATATATATAGATAAATGAATGATTTAATTAATTCAAGAATATATGTTTTACCATTTAAGGATGTTCAACTTTGAGGAACTCTTGGCATGGTCATTCACAAATCACAAATCTACACAACTTGATTTCAATTGAGATCTTACGTGGCTTACTTGCCTCCATAGTTGGCCGGTCAATTTCGTGTGGAAATGTATTCTTCCTAAATCGTCATCTTTGTGAGGAGCTTGACCTTCATGTATTCCTAAGATGATAAACACTTAAACATGCCATATATAGCAAAAAAAAACATCACATTTCAAGAATAAAATTAATCCTATTTAATCGATTTTCATAAGCTTATATCAATAAAAAGATTCCTGGAAAAAAAAATCATACTTGCAACAACTACTGTAGCATAACCATAAAAATAGAAAATGATCCACCTTCATCTTGAGCTACATCCTTTCATCATTGGTAATGTTTGGTCGGGTTTCCAAAAGATCAATTCATCTGATATCAAATACTTAAGGAGAATAAAATATATTTAAATTACCGATTAAATGCGTATAGAATTAACATGTTATGAATACATTTATTCATTGTCTAAATTGATGTAATTACTCATAGACATGAACCTCTAATGGTGAATGAAGAGTCACAAAGGTTACAATATTTTCATTTCCCTTTATTATTATGAATAAATATACTTGAATGGTGAAATTTAAATACAATAAAACTAAAATATTGTTATTAATGCATTGCCCATTGGCATGAAACACCAATGACATTTGAAGAGTCTCGTGTAAATTACACAATTCTAGGTGATAAATGTAATGAAGAATTGTTCTCCATTCATGCACTTATTTTGGCATAATCACGATAATAAAGGTAAAATTATTAAGTTTATAGGTTGCATATCTCCTAATTTTAAGTATTTATGATTCAATTGGTTGGTGACAATAAATATCATTAATATAAAAGATTTATTAGGTGATACAAAAAACGGATTTATGTCAATTTTTTAGGTTTTTGGGAGCTATAAACTTATTTCATGCAATTACACTATATTAATTATTCTTAATTTAAATTAAAAAAGAATAAAATCATATCATACATATAGTACTTTATAGTTTTAAAAGAGACGTTATGTCTATAAATTCAATTAATAATTGGTTATATAATAACTTCTAATCACTAATATTGATTTGGTCTATTAATTTTTTTATTTAATATTTTTCAATTTCTCAAAAAGATATGAAGGTCTTCTAGTGATGGTATTTTGATTGTTTTTCATGATTAATAGAAAT
The DNA here is from genome assembly GCA_027886185.1 of Rheum nobile. Classification (NCBI taxonomy): domain Eukaryota; kingdom Viridiplantae; phylum Streptophyta; class Magnoliopsida; order Caryophyllales; family Polygonaceae; genus Rheum; species Rheum nobile. Next base: position 6,101,355 of record WOAB01000531.1, on the reverse strand, counting down.
ATAAATTAAACTATATTGAAAATTTAATGTGAAAATATACGAGTTATACAACCACATGAAAATGAGGACTTTTTAATTGATTAATATGTAGTAATTGTATATAATTGTGAATCAAAAACTTTTTATGTTATATAGAAGAATATAGATTATTAATATAATTGTTAATATATGAAATTGTCACTTTAGTACTTTTTGGATTTGAGAAATTGTTTAAATTGTGAGCTAAATAAATAAGACATGAAAAGAAAAATTATTAATTTATATTCAAAAGTTAGCGTTCAATGACCTAAAATATTAACTTTTAAATATATATATATTATCGTGTTGGTAAAAAAAAAAGATTGTGTGTGGCATAGTGGTTAAGTGGTCTCTTAATAAATGATAGATCTTGGGTTCAAATCTTGCATTCACAATTTTATAGCATCATAGAGATTTTTTTTCCTACATATATTACTTTCACTAATTATGATATTTTTTGTATTATTGCTTTCAAATAATAGAATATAATAAATCAAGTGTATTTTAGTATTTATTTTTTAAATTTTTCGTATGCATATAAAATTAGATATTGCTCGATTTTCTTATTAAAAATTGTCAGATGCATAAAACAAAATCACACATAGTTATACCTAATTGCATAAGAGTTGATGTTAGTCTATATACTTGAAATTTGTTATTTATTGACTGTGGTTCAAATCCTTATTTTTATTACCGATTGTAACAACCATTTTAAATTATGTTATGAGTTGTGACCGTTTTACTTTGACATAATAAAAAATATTGAAATTCACTTCCCTACATAATTTCAAATTACGGTTCACATCCACATTTAGTGAGATTACAGTTACAAAATTGAAATTATAATAACCCATAAATTAAATTCATATTATTTATGTCTAAGTAATAAATGGTTTATCCATTTGAATTCAATAATTTATTATATATGTAACACCCAAAATTTGTAATCCTTTATAAGGATTAGAGTGATACTCATGTCAGTAAGAGCTCTTCCTTTTCAGGGTTTAAATGAGGACAAAAAACTCAGAAGTTAAGCGTGTTAGGGGGAGTAGTACCAAGATAGATGACCTCTTAAGAAGTCATCAGGTTGGCATGAGATGACACTTCTAAGGCACGGGCCTTACAATATAATTTGGAAATATATATCATATAAATGTATTTTATTTTAAAAAAAGTTACTTGAATCAATTTATTAAAATTATCAATATTATATAAGGTCCTTTTATATATAACTATGACTATAAAGATAAAAAAAAATGACACCTAAATTTAGTTAAGCAAAATAATTTATCCTTATATGCATTGAACAAAGTCCTATAGGAATATGCATGTAAAATCAATATTAGATATAAAGTTTTAATAAATTGCTTTGAATTTTTTTTACTTTTATTTATAAATTTAAACAATTACTCATAATTAAGGCTTTGCAAACTCTTTCTAATTTATTGATAATCTGTAGTTAATATTATCCATTTTCAATTACATTTTATAACTCCAAGTCGTTAAATTTATATTTGTAAGGCAATAATGTTATGTTAATTAATTGGAATTCTAAGCATCAAGTTTTTTTCAATACCCTCCTTATATGTACATATATTTTATATCGAGAGTTTTACACTTAATTTAGGTTTGAAAGCCTTGGCTGTGCATTTCCAAATTTACTACCATAGTTTAACTTCTAGCACAAAATGTTCACCAATTTTGAAGATTCATCATTTTACACAATTGATTCGAAGGGTCATCGTCATCTTAATCTAGGTAACTAATCAAATTAAATATAACGGTTTTTTCGCATGGTATCCCTGAGGTATGACGAAATTCACGAAGTGTCCCAAAGTTTACTCTATTTCGCGTGATATCCCCGAGTTTTGTTTTTTTTTCGCCAAATGCCCTTCTGTCAAATAATGTTTAAAAAGAAAGAAAAATCAAAAAAAAAAAAAATTGCCGTCTCTATTCCATGGTTCACCACCTACCAAACATTAATCAATCTCCAAATCCGTCAATTGAAGAGCAAGAGATCGAAAGAAAGAGGAAGATGTAGCAACTCACCTGGAAACATCCCCATGTGGAGAGAGCAGATTGGAGCTTTGCAAGCTCGTCTTCGGTCGATAAGCGGGAGAAATTGATCAGCAGATCGTCGCACGATTTCTTCTTCTGCCGGAGGATAGCCGTCGTTGTTGATGTATATGTCCGAAACTCGTTCATCGGTCAGCGAAGCTGCGATCTCTTGGACGAGACTCGATGACAAATCGCTAGATGAAGAATCCATTCTTCTTTGAAAGTTGTGCAACTTTGGTTCGATGTTCGATCGATATATAGTGCTCAAGTAGCAATTAAGTGAATTGGATTATCAATCTCTCCACCTTGATTACTTTTTCTGGATTTTCGGTGCAATTTAAGTGCGTTTTCCACATTTTTGCATAGAATTCAAAAACATTTGGGCAACTGCTGTGTGAGGTGATTTTATTTTTTATACCATTTTGGGTTTGAAATTGACTAGAGTTATGAATATGGCGGTGGAATGCATAAGAGGGACGTCAAACGCCGAAGAGTGGAGCGGAAGCCTCCTCCACACCGGCGACATAGTGGAGGAGATCAAGATCGGCGGTCAGATCCACCGCTCGCCGTTCAAGAACGGAAAGTCCGGCGTCCAGAAGCTTCTGCAGAGCTCCTTTCATAACCGTCAGACCTCGATTACAGTCTGAGTCGGCCGGCGAGGGACCAAAGGCGTCGGCGCGTCAGAGGAGTTGACGGAGTTGCAGGCGTGCATCGATCGGACGGAGGCCGAGTGCTTGGAATTGCAAGGTTAATCCGCGATGCTTGGAATTGAAGAAGACGAGATCTTGTTTTTTGGATTTTTTTTTGGATTTTTTTTTAAACATTATTTGATAGAAGGGCATTTGGCAGGAAAAAAAAAACTCGGGGGTACCACACGAAATAGAGCAAACTTTGGGACACCTCGTGAATTTCGTCGTACTTCAGGGATACCAGGCGAAAAAACCGTAAATATAATATCTACTTGCTAAACTTTATATTGTAAATTATTATTTATATCAAATTATCAATGGATATCTTTAATATAAAGAGTCATATAATGAATTGCATTCCATAAACTTATTGTTCACTGCAAGATATATCCACAATTAGAAGTCATTTAAACAATTTCAAAAAAGTCATTTCAATACATGTTTGACCAAACAAATTTCGTCAATATTAGATTTTATAAGTAGTATAAATCATGTTTTTTTATAGAGTTTCAATTCATATTAATTTTCTAGAACATATTGTTACTGTTTATTGATTTGAAAAGATATTGTTAATAGATATGTATATTCATACGATAAAAATATTAGGTAAGACTATCATTAGATTATCATTTGTCATTATCTATTAAAGAGGTATAAAAATATTGACGAAATAGCTTGAAATACATTAAAAACATAAGAAATAAATTCAAAGTTGCTTATATTCGTCAAAGCTCAATGATTCATATATTAATAGCTCATTTCACCGTCACATGGAAGCGTTAAAATAGTAAAATAGAGTTGCAAATAGGTATAAAAATAATATTTATTTTTTATTAATAATTTCACATAAATAAATTGAAGTATTATATATGAATATATTATAACATGTCTCGTGCGTAGCACAAGGTTCACCACTAGTTATAAACATAATAAAAATGAGATATAATCTTATCTAACTCTATCTAATTATGGAAAGTGAATAATTCATGCTGGAAATTGCAATGCCTTCAGTCTAACTGATTTTTAACCATCTTCATGTTGGATTCGATTCTACATAAAATATCAAGTTGTATATCTTTGAATCCGATTTTCAATACATCTTAAATCATCTCGATATTAAGTTTCTAGCCACAGTTATGTCTTTTACCAAAGATTGTCCAGAATTTGACGGGAACTAAAAACTTCGAACTTTCACAAGAACTTTTCTTTGTTTGGTCATCTTCCTTGGAGGCCTTTGACTTGTTTGTTCATGTGCATCATTTTAAACTATTTGTATTTTTGCATTATACATTATATGCATTTTCAATATTTAAGAAAAATACAAGTTGGCCACAAAGAAGGGAAAAAAAAGCGAGCAGTCAACACCGAATGAACTATATATTCTCTTGTATTATACACTATGTGCATTTGGATTGTACTGTATGTTATTTTCAAATTTTCACACAAACACAAGTTAGTTAGGGGGAAATCAGTTGAACTATATATGTTTTTTTTGTATTCTACACTATGTGTATTTGGATTGTACTGTATGTACACTTTGAATTTATTATGTATATGTATAAAGTAATACATAATTTAAGTTCAAACAAATATATTTGAAATTTATAACCTTATGGTAACTATTTTGGTTGAAAAATAGAAAAATTTTGGGTTCAAAGTGAGATTAATGCACAATTTTGTGCACTTGAATAAATAAGGAAAAGAAGAATGAAGAATTAAAATAAGGGTCAAATACCAAAAATCACCCGTCCAATTAATAGGCCATATTGTCGATAACCACCCGACCTTTGCAAATTTACTAACAACCACATGTATGTGCACCTCCGTTAAGCAAATACCACATTCTCTAATAATTCGTCTTCCTTCCGTTAAAAAAGGGGAAATATGTTTTTTCCCTTTATTATTTTAATTTCTCTAACCTGATTTTATTTTCAAATGACAAAAATACCCCTATTTATCAAATTTTCAAAAATTACAATTGATATGAAGATTTTGAAAGATCCAGTTCTAAAATTCATCCAGTTCTAAAATTCATCCAGTTCAAGCCTTTCCCTTATGTATTTATATTTGAAAGATCCCAGTGAAATGAAGATTTCATATTTCAATGAAAGTCAGTGAAACGAAAATTCCCGAATCTTAAATTCCGCCCTAAACTATGTCACAATGAAACTAAGATCCAATTATGAAATTTGTCTTTAAACTTTCATTAGAAACCAATCAATTCGAAATATATGGAGAAGAAATGTATGATAATCCCTATTAGCCTCAGCAATAGTGGTGTCGATTTTGGGATCAAATTTATTCAATTCAAGCTTCATCAATGGAAGAAATAACAATCAAATTACGAAAAAAATAATTAAAACAATATGGAGAAGAAATGTATGATAATCCCTATTAGCCTCAGCAATAGTGGTGTCGATTTTGGGATCAAATTTATTCAATTCGAGCTTCATCAATGGAAGAAATAACAATCAAATTACGAAAAAAAATAATTAAAACAACCCTTCATCCCACCCTCTCTCACAATTCCCGAATTCATATCTATCTAACCCTAAACCCCAAATTCATATCTAACCCTAAATTGTAAATCCAATTCAATTTATATAATTTACAAATCCAAACCAGTATATATACAAACCCTAATCGCCAAATCCATATCAAGCTTGAATCCACTCCTTCTCAAACCTCCATGGCTGCAAATTTGTGGTGGTGCTTCCAATGGCGGTGGCGGTTGCCTGGCACAACATTCTTCTTCTGGTTCGGGTTGGTGGTTCATGGAGAGTTGCGGCTTGGAGGAGCCATGAAGCAGCGGTTGGAGGACGGTGAACGGCGTCCTTTCCAGCGAGCATTTGGCGGGGCGTGGCGGGTGCGATATGAAGAACGACGAGGAGCAGGAGGAGGTTCAGAGTGGACATTTGGAGGAGGTGAGGCATGGAGATGGAGATGTTGATTATTTAGGGTTGAAGAATGCGATAATCAACATTAGAAAAAAGAGACAAAAAACAATAAAATAATTAGGGTTATTTATGTCTTTTCACGAATTTAATGGGGATTTTGACAAAAATGGTGTTATTTAGCTAACGGATGTATAAATACGGGTGGTTGTCAGTATATGCAAAGATTGGGTACTCATCAACAATTTAATGCATGCATGACGATTCTTCTAGTAGGGCATTGAACAAAATATATTACAAAATTTCCGTACTAGTGTGTTATACCCGGTTCATGTATGCTTGTATGACATGTATGTGATGGATGGATGTGGCTTGGTTTATAAGCAGCAGCTGCTTTTGCACAAACTTCAGTAGAATACTTGGGTCATGTTATATCTGCACATGGAGTTTCTACTGATCCTGCCAAGGTAGATGCTATAAAGGATTGGCCTATTCCTACTTCTTTCAAGAGAAAATTATGGCATCATTGCTAAGCCCTTAAATGATATCTTGAAGCTTGAAAAGTTCAACTGGTCTCTTTCTGTCCAGAATGCTTTTGATAGGCTCAAATCCATTTTGTCTTCAACACCTGTTTTAAAGCTACCAGATTTTAATTATCCATTTGTCTTAGAGACTGATGCTTGTGACATTGGAGTGGGAGCAGTATTAATGCAGCAAGGGCGACCAGGGGTTGAGAATCGAGTTGCTGATGCACTCTCTCATAGGGATGAAGTGCCAGTTGGTGAACTGCACAGCTTGACTTCAATAGAGCCTCAATGGATTACTGAAGTGCTTGCTAGCTACAAGGCTGATCCAGTAGCCTTGCAGTTGATAGCATCTAACTCCACCGCAGCTTCAGAGGAGTACAAGGTGGTGAAAGGGTTGCTTCGATTTAAAAATAGGATTTACATTGGGAAGGACAGAGCTTTGCAAGATAAGCTAATTGGCACCTTACATGAATCTCCTATTGGTGGCCATTCTGAAATGCAGGCTACTTATCAGCGATTAAAAGCCTTGTTTTATTGGCCTGGTATGAAACATATGGTGGAATTGTTGTTCAAGCATGTGATAACTGTCAAAGAAACAAAGTGGAACATAGCAAGTGTCCTGGCATACTTCAACCCTTACCTATTCCTGATATGCCTTGGAGTCATATCTCCATGGACTTTGTTGAAAGGCTTCCTAAATCTAAGGGGATGTAACACCCCCAAATTTTAACCCATTTAAAAAGGTATTACCGCCAGTGACCCCAGTGTTCCTTACCAAGGTCACCCAAGGCTTTAACGGTTTAAATACAATTCATGGAATACAATTGATACATAATGATCAAAGTATTCAAATCAAAACATCAATCAAATGAAACATGAGTTACGGGATTACATCCCAATCCCGAATAGGACAAATACAGAGTTTAAACAAAGTACAACGGAAGTCTTTTAAATATATAACAGAGTAAATAAGTTACAGCGGAAGTCTTATAAAAGATATTACAAAAAGGGTTGTGATCGTAATGATCACCTGCCCAAGGATCTCAACCTGATTAAAAGAAGTTATTAAAACATCCAAAACAACCATCGTCTTCATAGGCAATCTAGTCTCCTCATATCTTCGCTCTATCTGATGTGCCGAATCGAACGGATGACACCAGCCCACATGCGGAGAATAATGTTCGTGGGTTAGTCTACTTGAATAGACTAGCAAGGGTAAAAAACAGAATGGTCCGAGTGATCGTAACCGTTTACTATCATTGTCCCTCGAATAATAACCGAAGGAACGATACATAACCCGGCACTTTCACGGAATAACAACAAGAGGTATGCATAAGAGAAGATTCTGGAAGACTTAATCTTCACAGAAATCGACTCAAAAGAAGACTCCAACGGAAATGAGTCTTTAAGGAAAAATGACAAATATGGAAAGCTTACAGAATCAGACAACAATGATTTAAAAGCCGACTGAGATGCTTCGGCTCACAACCAACCTCATCGCATACAGCGAATCCAGATTGGAAAGAGAACGTACTATATTCAAGTCTGGATCTTACAGAACCACATAACGATAATTTAGAAAAAACTGACTGAGATGATTCAGTTCACAACCGACCTCACCGCTTACAGCGAATCCAGATTGGAAAGAGAACGTACTACATTCAAAGTCAAGACGAGCTTTCATAGCTGCACTATTTACTTAACTGCACTACTCGCCGGAGGTTTATTAATTATGTGCACTCGGACACTTATCTTATTTAATTCCAAAACGATCAACACATTAAAAGCTTTTAATATATGTCTCTGTCACGCAGGACCCATATCTAAGGAATGAACCTCACCGAGTCCAAACCTCTGAATCTATATCGAAAGAATGAACCTCACAGAGTCCAAACTTCTAATATCGCAGGGTCCAGCGCAATTGGTAACAAGTGGGCGTTAAGCCGCTTGTTAAAGCGTGAGGTCTCGTGTTCGAGACTCACGAACAACCTCCCAGCCATGGGGATTTGGTTGGGGTACATGGGTTGCAGCCCATGGATAGAGCAATGGCTGGCCGGTAAGGTCGGAGCCCCTCTCATTCAAAATGTACTTTTATGTAATACCTCGACAGCTTAGCAGCCCGACCCATCACAGGGCTGCAGCCCATACACCCCAACCCCTCACTAGCCCATATTAAATGGCGCCCAGCAGGTTGTTCGTGAGTCTCGAACTCGAGACCTCACGCTTTAACAAGCTGCCAAAGCATCACTTGTCATCAATTGTGCTGCAGCGCAATTGGTGACAAGTGATGCTTTGACAGCTTGTTAAAGCGTGAGGTCTCGAGTTCGAGACTCACGAACAACCTGCTGGGCGCCATTTAATATGGGCCAGTGAGGGGTTGGGGTGTATGGGCTGCAGCCCTATGATGGGTCGGGCTGCTAAGCTGTCGAGGTATTACAGGGGAAGGATGTGATTTTGGTGGTGGTTGATCGATTGACAAAGTTTGCTCACTTTGTGCCATTAACTCATCCATTCACAGCTGCAAAGGTTGCTCATGAGTTTATGGATGCCATTTTCAGATTGCATGGGTTGCCAGATAGTATTGTTTCTGACCGAGATAAAATCTTCCTCGGTCATTTTTGGAAGGAGTTGTTTATGGCATTAGGTACATCATTGCAATTCTCTACTGCTTACCATCCACAAACTGATGGTCAAACAGAGAGAGTTAATCAATGTTTGGAGTCTTACTTGAGAGCTATGACAGCAGCTAAACCAAGTGGTTGGATGAAGTGGTTTAACATTGGCTGAATGGTGGTATAATTCCAACTACCACACTTCTTTGCAATCCACACCTTTTCAAGCCCTGTATGGGTTCCCTCCTCCACAATTGGGTGTTGATTCTACATCTATTTCCACTGCTGCAGTGAGTGATTGGTTGAAGGAAAGAGAATTGACTTTATCACTACTTAAGCAGAATTTGCAGCAAGCTCATAATCGGATGAAGATGCTAGCTGATAAGCATCGTGTAGAGCGTGAATTTACAGTTGGTGACTTTGTCTATTTGAAATTACAACCGTATCGACAATCATCAGTGGCCATTCGTCGTCATTTGAAGCTTTGTTCAAAGTTTTATGGGCCTTACAAGATTTTAGCCAAGGTGGGTGCTGTGGCTTATAGACTTGAGTTGCCTTCTACCTCACGGATACATCATGTGTTCCATGCTTTATAGCTCAAGCGCCATGTGGGTCCTCAGGTACTGCCCTTACCTTCACCTTCAGAGTTGGATGCATCAGGTGAAGTCATTGTTGAGCATGCTGTCATACTGGACACTCGAGTCACATATCTTGCCAATGGAGCTCCAGTTTCGGAATGGCTTATTCTTTGGCGCAATTTGGATGAGTCAGAGACGACATGGGAAGCAACTAGTCACATTTTGCGCCAATTTCCTTCTTTTCAGTAAAGACTTGAGGCCAAGTCTTAAAGAGGGAGGCAATGTCATACCCGGTCCATGTATGCTTGTATGACATGTATGTGATGGATGGATGTGGCTTGGTTTATAAGCAGCTGCTTTGTAACTGATTCTGTTATCCATAAATGAAATAGAATTTCTCTCTCTATTTTCTCTCTCCCTTCGTTCTTCTTCCCTTTCTTCTCTTCTTCATTCTATCTTCTGGTTCACTAAGATCTTTGATCTTATCTGGTTTGGTTGGGGAAATACTCTAGCTCCATCTAGGGTATAACATAGTGATTACATAATTCACAATTTCTTGCTATTACACTTGTAAATCTCTTGACTTTTTGGTTAATCAAACTTTTTTACAATTAATTTGTAGTTGTGTTTCTTAAGCCAACTAATTTACTTATATTAAGCAATACAATTAAGATTCATAATTTTAGTTAACATCGGTTAACCGGATTAAAAACACGCTCCAAATCTATAATGATAGAGCCTTTTTTCAACAACTACTAAAAAATAGGAAGGATGAGTCATTTATGAAACCTCCACTTTTGTTTTTGTGTCTCACGTATCAACCAAAAGCACCACTAAAGTCTTCCCTATCCTAACTTGTTAAATGTTGATCACTCACTCTTCTTAATAATAAAGCCTTTTCCTTGCTATCCCAAAACACAAAACATCACTTTCACTCCCCATGGCCATCAAACACCAATTCTCCACCACCCTCTTCCTCCTCACCTCCACCCTCCTCCTCCTCCCGCCGGCGTCAGCCGAGAACGTCTGCCCCTACCCTTGCTACCCCTCGCCCACCGGAGCGGTCCCCACCACCGCCACAACGCCGCCATCGCCACCAACCCCCCAAACAAGGTCTTATTCCTACCCACCACCAGCTTCTGTCCAATACCCCCCTCCTTCAACGGGGTATTTACCATACTACCCTCCGCCAAGTGGCTACGGCGGCGGATATGCTCCTCCGCCGCCTGATCCAATTCTGCCTTACTTTCCGTTTTACTTCAAGAATGGGCTCCACAAGGATCAACCTTCTTCTTCTTCATCATCGTCGTCGTCTTCTTCCTTGGTGGGTGATCATGCTTTTCTGAGATCATCTGCTCTGATTCTCATGGCAAGTTATGTAATTTTAATGTTCTGAGTTTATTTACCCCTTTTGAGTATCAAACTACTTTTCTTCAATTTGGCTTTAGCTAGCTACAGAGCATGTTTGTGTACGTAATTAGTTACCTGAACCTGTATACAAAAGTTGTTGAATATGATGATATTTTGCTATTTTTGTGTATCCAATTCAGTTATTATAAGAATTAACTACAATTTCCTCTAAATTCTGATGAAGTTATGTAAAATTCAAAAATCCATTTAAGGGATCAGGGGACGAAATTCGTTATCTTTATTCTAGCTTGTTCTAAACTCTAAAGTATATATAAAAAAAACCCTATATTTCTACATAATAATCAAACTTTAAAATTTTCTTCTTCTTTTGGGTCTGATGTAAAACCTTATTATATTTAAATGCCACGAAAGCTGTCGAGGCATGAAATCAGCTTGTAGGTGATCGAAAGCATGTTGTTAGGCGAGCATATAATAATAGTCACTGAACAATAATTTTGATAAGGATGTGACTCACACACCACTAATATTGTACTATACTCTTGCATGTGGATTTCTCTTTCAAAAATGTTGTCAAATGCCAATTGTACATTGAAAGTGAAGCAGAGTTGTTGGATTTGTTTCTTAAGGGAAATTGATTCCTAATTCATGCAACGACAATGACTAATTTAGTCTTATAACTTTCACAGAAGAGAACTATACTTTATAGTAATTTTTAATTAACATTAATATACTTCTTCAAAGGTATGCACCAACTACTTCCGGGTTATATCGTTTTTATCCTAGTGGTGATAAAACAAATCGATGGCTCTAGCACTACTTGTATAATATAGAGTAGTTTGGGCCAAGCATGACACATTGACAATCATTGGATTAAGACATTTGTAGTTGTCGGCAGTAAGTTCATCATTTTTTATTAATTATTTGTGGTTTTTAATTTAATTTAACAATTTTGACACCGGAACAGCATCCAAAACATCATTTGTGCAAACCTATTCAAAATAATAGAGCATAATTATTTTTCTCAAATGCATGATGATTGATGAGGGTTTGGTAATCGTCAAGCTTAAAATGTTTGTGGTAGATAAAAAGAAACTTGCCAAAATTTTCCATGTCTCACCCCCCAACTTGTTGAAGCTCAGCTAGTTAAAATTGGTTTTTTTTTTCATTTCAGCTTGTAAATTCAAATATCGATACATTTTTAAATGATTTAGCTAATAAATTTAGATTCAATTTCAGCAACAAGTTTAACCTCTATTCATATAGCCTAAGGGTTTGTTTAGTTTGAATCGTGAAAAGGATAATGAAAAGAAAACGAATCTAGTCCAATTTAATATCATTATTCATTAATTTATTATTTTCTTCCTCCCTTCTCTTGGCTCTATAATGAAGGTGTTTGTTTTCCAATATTAGAATGAATTTTAAAATGATCAAATCATTTACTTACTCCCTTTTTTTTGCTATAAATTTAGAGCTCCAAATTAAGATAAAAATTATCATCAATACATCATGATGTTAAAATAAACTCGATTCGTTTTTCCATTATTGTTTCCGTAAATTCAAACCAAACGAGCCCTAAGTTTTAACTCTAATGTTTCTTCAATAGAGCGAGCTACCCATGTCATTTTGGGATTCGGAGTAATAGCAGGAATCATTGGTTGGTCTAACAAGTCAATGAGCATGTTCTTCCAGATGCAATTTAGAACAGTATATGCATATGCTGATCCAGTTAGTTAACCATTATAGTGAGTAAAGAATGAGAAAATATGCAAACATTGGAACACCGTATGTGCAAGTTTCAGCTCAGCCAACACCTGACCATGGAACAATAATCTATACAAACATTTTTCACATAGCTAATGAACAAGGATTTTATCAGAGATTAAGGTTGAGAAATTCTCATGTCATCCAACATTATACATAGTAGTGATCCATCGCCGTATCATGGAGGGGAAGCATATGCGTATATATAAATATATAATTACATAATTAAGGGGAAGTGTTGATCAAAAAACCAGAATTCTCTCATAACAATTACTCATTCAGCAAAACCCCAAGGAATAACTTAAGAGATGGATTGCATGGAGGTAAATGTTGTCTTTCAAGTCGAATAAGCCGCAGTTTGACCAGAACAGACTCTCTACCTCAAAAACTGCATTCAAGATGCTTTCAAACCTGCAGGGATGATGTCGAAACCAGCCAATGTTCACAAAATGCAGTCCATCATAATACAGTTCCTACTAATTACCCTGATTTAGCAAGAGAGAAACAAGGTATGGACTATAGAACGAAAGCGGCTTCAAGATGAGCAAGATATGAAAACTGAAACAACACCAAGTTTATTTGCAGAGTGAAAAATCCTACTGTTCAATGGAAAGTATCTTCTATGGTTAAAGAAGGCCAACCTCACTGTTCTTCACAGTGATGCATTTTGAAGCACTGATACTGTCACTCTTTATCAGACTGTGCTTCTGGTTGTCACCACTTTCGGCCTCTCCATCATTTGCATCATTCACACGCTCCCTGCAGAAGAAACGAAGACCAAATATGACGAATAGAAAGTACATAACTAGAAGGTAATGGAAAGATGACACAAAGGAAGAATGTCATATTGAACTATATTTGAGGATACTTCACCTAGGCATGGACACCTGCTTATTCTGAAAAGGTACAACTTTTTCTCCTTGGCCCTTATGTTCCTCTAGATGGGCAAACTGCTGTTTGAATCGATCTACTCCACTGGATCAACATAAAAGTTTGTTCAGGGTAATGCGTGTAAATAACAAATTGGAGTTTTAATGTCACAGCTAGTTGCACTCAAAAGTCAAAAGTAGCATACAAGGTACAATGCTAATAAAACACTCTGGAAAGTTGACTCAATATTGGCTCTACCATGTAACGATATTCCAACAAAAACTCATACATATTAGGCTACTTAGCTCTTCAGAACATCAAAGTTCACCGGCAAAGGATGTTGCTTATACATACTTCCTCTGATCTTCAATTGTTTTCAGTTTAATCTATCAACAAACATGTATCTCCTTGAAGAAGATTCACGACATATAAATAACTACAACCAAGTATGATACAATGAACAGAGATTCACAATCACCATGAAGACCTGCTTTCAATGTTTGCACTGCATATCTAGAGTTTCTGATGAACCTCATTCAAAATCTATCAACAGACTGAGTTCATGTCAGACACAGAGTTCGACCCACAGACATGCAGATGTAGTATCATCCATAGGATTCCCGAATTATGTTATGAAGTCAGATGCTTTTTGCTATCTTATTATATATTCACGACGAAATGGAATTGTCTTTTAGCTATAGATTAACCTGAAGGCCATTCTCCAGGATCATCTTTTTTCTATAGTCATTTCACTCAAGCTCCTAAGCACTGGCCAATGCAGAAAGTTATCGAGAACAGACTGTGAAGGTCCACAGATAACCGTCCCAATTTGCAAATCCACAAAGAAAAAATATTGTGTAATATGTGGAGATAATAGATAATATGAGAAGCAATAGACTTACTACACTAGAAACAGAAGTCATGCAGGACCATAGCAAGTACGGAAAAAAAGAAGCACATTATTGCAAAAGCCAACAGAAGACTCTGTTTCTCACATCTAAATGAAATTAAGGAAGTGTCTTACCTTGGGTACAGGAAATTAGTATCACTACTGCCATTAAGGTATTCTTCCAACATTTTCGGGTGATATTCTAGAATCTGTTTTAGACAAAAGTTGAAGGATTAATACAACAATGAGCAAACAGAGTTGACATAAAAGTAGCATGTGATATCACAAGTCAACATACCTCCCTGTATATAAGCTCTCTAACATCGTCCTTTCTCAATTTCTTCCTCTCAAATGCAAACTCCAATTTGGAAATGGGTTCTGCTGTTGGTCCATTTTCACATTGTGTAAAACTGTGAAAATATGGATCCGCCAAAGCCTGAAAAGCAGAAACCAGGTTAAATAAAAATATATATAATGTATAATATAAAATTTTAAACTGCCTTCATAAAGCAAGACACCAATTGTTTGATAGATCTCACCTGTTCAGCAGTAGGACGATCTTTAGGATCAAATGCAATTAAGCGCTCAAGTAGACGAAGTGCCTGCGGGTCTACATTGGGGAATTTCTGTGAGAAGGGAACTGGCGGCTTTTTCTTCATATTATTCAGGTACCTTCTAGCCTTTTCATTTCGAATCTGTCAGAATTGGATAGAATACTTACTGTTAGATGAGAAAGATGATCTATATAATGCTTCATTTGCCAACAAGGAAGGATAAAGCTGCGTATATAATATATATATATGTATCATGCTGGTATAGTGGTTGCACCTTTGACAAACAATCTGCAGAAGGTGTTCCAAGGAAATCAGTCATTATATCCAGTTGATGCACAACATTTTTCCCAGGAAACAGGGGCTTTCTTGTCAGCACTTCAGCAAATATACACCCAATGCTCCATATGTCAATAGCAGGTGTATACTACAAACCAAATAAAAGGAAACACATAATGAATCAGGCAATCAGCAATGAAGAATTTTGTTCTTGATGTAAAATTTCTGTTCGGCAGTTTTTCTTTTGTTTATCAAGCTGAGAAGTGTCAGATACATAAAGATATATCATATATGGCACAAAAGAGAATGCATACTTCTACATAAGATGAACATCAGAGAAGTACCAGCTGAAGTATAACTATAAGCATTAGCCAAATTATTATATTTTGTGTGCAAATCTGCAAGATTCTACAAAGAAAAAATACATCACCACAGCTCCTAACAACATATAATAAGGGCACAGTTCCATTTCTGGTAAAGAGGCTACTTGGCTATGATTTCACCTAACTTACTCCGCAACAATACTCAACCCTCAGCATAGTAGTATCGACTTAACTGATTAACCAGGAAACAAAATATTGACAGCACATTATAGTATCAGTGAAATTGAGGAGTACTAGGAAGAGGTAGAAGAGTGTGCAAGCCAAGAAATGAAAATTGTTAAAACAGTCACTGAATCACTACATATACTTACATTGGAAAAGAAAGAACCACAAAGCTCAGGTGCACGATACCACCGTGTTGCTACATAATCCTGAAGATGTAACATATTATTAACAAACTAATATTTCATACATTTTTAGAAAAATGAATATACCTTGATATAACCGATGCCAATGGATACTAACCGTCCAGAATATAACTGATGGTGCATCATCAAAAGACACACGAGCAAGTCCAAAATCACAGATCTTCACCTTGCAATTAGCATTAGCAAGAATATTTTTTGGCTTCAAGTCACGGTGGAATACGTTTGCTGTAATCACATATTATAAAGCATGGTAAGTGGTACTATCACATAATTCTGACGGAGAATCAAAAATTAAACTGCATTTATATATTAATATATACCTGCATGTATATATTTTAGACCACGAAGAAGTTGATACAAGAAATATTTATGATGTTCCGCAGTTAGATCAGTGTTCGCCCTTATTACTTGGTGCAGGTCAGACTCCATCAATTCAAACACTACGTAAATATCTTTGAATTCCCTTCTTGATGGAGGAAGCATTATATGCTTAATTTGAACAATATCTGGGTGGTGGAGCAGTCGAAGAAGCTTGATTTCTCTCAAAATACGTGTAGCGTCAGATATATGCTCAAAAACATCATTGATTTTCTTTATAGCCACCATTTCTCCAGTGTGAGTATCAACGGCGGATGCAACAACACCATAGCTTCCCTTACCAATAACATCTTGAATTTGAAATCGGCTTGCTTCACCATATTCCGTGAAAAAGTCCTTCTCAACCATGTCCTGCACTTCATATATACAATACCAACATTAGAGAGACAAAAATAAGCAACAAACCAGGCAGCAAATAGCAAAATAATATTAATTAGACAGAACTGCACCTTATCAAAGACAAGGTCAGTACATTGATAAGAAAGAATGATAGCCATGTACGAATACTCAGAATAGAGCTATACATTCAAACTGGAATGAAAATTCAAGAGCAAAAACAAAATTCCATTCTTTGCTCACAAATGCCCGTTCAATGAGAAATTAGTTACCCAAATATGGAAAAGCAATTGGTTAGTCAATCAAATTACCCAGTTTCAGAAACAACAAATTCCTTGAACAGTTTCAATAACCTCACAAACTAACTACTTAGGCAACAATCAAAAACTGCTTCCATGTCAAGCATTACAGCTATTCTGACCTGCATTTACATGCCTATATATTGGACATGGATAATTTTCAGTCATTACATTAAATAGTGATGTTAAGCCTTGATACCCTGGATCAAGAACATCCCATTTTCAGCTGATATGAAATTAATTTCTAAAATTTGATTCTTCACGCACTTTCACCACTCAATCCAAAGAACATAATAAAATCTCGTCTCTTTTCAAGCTATGACTTCCACCAAAAACGGTAAAAAGTAATCTTCATAACCTTTTGAAAGAATTCATTCTTTAGGCCGCATGTTTTAAGTTGCAAATAATTGTTTATGATAAGATCAAATACTTTTGCAAGTTTGTTGACTAAAGAAAATTGACATCAAATGCATGTTCTATATAATTGTTCAGGAATTACAAAAGAAATAAAATGTCATATCGGAATGTCTTTCTACCACTCCCTAATTGAACACATAAACATGACCTCATCCTTCCATGATACGGAGTATATTTAACCGAATCTCTGAATAGGAAAGGCAATAAGAAAGAATAACAATAAGCATATCATGTAAATCGTTGAAGATCGGATGGATGATTACATAAACCTGGGAAGCAAACTGAATGAAGAAGAAATTTATCGTGCATATGAAATTTTCGCAACAGCAAAGTCAATCCCAGACGAAATGCATGAAGAATTGAATAGGAAGATCGAGGCAATTTATAAATTAGAAGCGTCAAAACAAAGACGAAACCTCGATTCTCCTCTAATTACAAAATTTCTTATCGGGAAAAGGTTGTCATCCGAAACTTCAAACGGCTCTGAATCTGAACAGGCCGAATCCCTAGAACTAAACTTTCCTCCTTGGAATTGGCCGATTACAAATAATGAGAATTAGGTATGATTTTAATATATAAAATAAAATTACAGAAAAAGCGTGAACTCGTCAAAGTACAGCGCTCGTTGTCATGATCGGAGACTGCCAGAGCTACGTGTTCGCATCAAACTTTAGAGGAATTATTAGAGGGGGCGAAAAACAAATCCAAACCATTGATCAAGGAGAAGTGCAGAACAAGAGGTCATAATTTAATTCCGGAAACGGATAAGGATAACCGCGGAAATCGCTCATAATTACGAGTTAAAACTAAATGCGAAGCCAAATCTGACCTTGTTTTGAGGATCGAAAGGCACGAGGTTGTGATTGCAATGGCGGTTGAGGACTCGGACAGGTTTGAGAAGCGAAAAATCAAAGTCTTCCTGCACCGCCAATGAAGAAGACGCGGCAACAGAAGAGACGCCGCCGCAGCAAGATTCGCCTTCCGGCAAGTCGGTGGGGCTGAAGTCGGTGGCAGAGACACAGGAGCGGCGGTGGAACCATCGGCGGAAGCCGCCGACGATAGCTCCTGCTCCACCCATAGCTAACACAACAACAGAGAAAGCAACAGCTTCTGGTGGTGGAGGCGGTGAATCGGTGGGGCACCGGCGACAGATACCGGCATTGCTCTATCTGAAATTCCTGTAATCTTCTCTTGTACGCAGGGTGCAGATCCTTCAAAATTGCAAAATTCCAAACTTCTTTTCGGAAACGAAATGACAAGGATTTGTTTCATTCTTCTACTATTCGGATTCCAATTTCCTTCTTGGCCGTTTTTCGTCTCCAATTGAGTAGCGGATACTGGAGAACGCGATTCAGATTCTGATGGGGATTTCAGAGTCATTCACACTCGTTATTATAAAGTAAGTTCTTTCATGTTTTTGGGTAACGCTTGGCATCGATTTCTGACTTGATATAGTTTTCGCATGTTATTTTCCAATAACATAATAAATTTCACGTTCTTTTTTTTTATTCTCGGTTTCTCTTAAAAAAGAGCAACATACTGACAGATATACTATGTAGGTTTTTTTTTTAATTACTCTCTCCGTCCCTATTTGTTTGTCCTGTTTTGATCGGACACACTTGTTGAGACGGATTTTGTATCGTTAATATCTCTAATTATATATTAATAAAAATTATAATTTTTTGATATTATCAAAGTACTCGTTGATACGAATCAAACAAGACCCCATATGACTATGTTTTTTCTTATATATTGGAAGAAATCTTGAAGATTCTCTTCAAAGGTGAACAGTGCCCAAAAGTCAAACAGGACAAACAAATCGGGACGGAGGGAGTAGTATGCAACTTTTATATTATTAAAAATTATAAAATTGGCCCGAAACTTATTCTCTCTCTTCAGAGTTCTCTCGTCTCCACACTCTCACACAGACAGGTTTGGTGTGCATGTTGAACATGCACAGACGGACTTGATGTGTAAAACCAACATGCACGGACACACGTGATGTGCAAAACCAACATGTACGTACACGCTTGATGTGCAAAACCAATATGCACAACACATGTGAACGTGCTTTTCAAATACCCTTAGATCAAGCGTACGGGCTTTTTACTAGGGTTGTTCAAAATGGGACCGGACCGGAAAAGATCGGACCGGACTGGACCGGTGAAATTACGGTTTGGTCTCCGATCCAGGTTTTCCCCTTAATCCGGGTCCGATCCGGTCCAAACCCGGAAAAAAAACCGGTCCGGACCGGTGGACCAGATTTTTTTTTAAAAAAAAAATTCTTAATTTATATGTTTTTTTGGAGATTTATATGTATTTTTTTATAGATATTTTTCTTAATTTAATAAGTTAGGAGTATAAATGTTTTTTAGATATTTTTTTTAGATTTTAAATAAGAATTTAAATTATTATTTTTTTAATAAGGACCGGTCCTAGACCGGACCGAATAGGTCCGATCTCCGGTCCAGACTTTTGAAAAAATTCGATCCGGACCGGATGAACACCCCTACTTTTTACCGCTTCATTCGAAGTGATTAAACCAATAAATACCTGACATTCATATTTTCATATCGAAACATACCATGTGATGTATACTACGCAGCTTGATCATCGACCATGTTTCTATCACTATCGCTGACATTGTTTCCCATGACACTTTAATAACATACAAATTTGAAGAGTGAGTTAAAACCTGATTTCTAAATTTTGTTGTGATATTAGGGTTTATGTGATTGAGTATAAATAAAGGTATACATCACTTTTATCGTTCGATCTATTATAACTTATAATCTTCATATGATATTAGGGTTAATAATGACTATCATTTTTTACCTAACCTAATAATTTTGTAATTGTTGTATGGACAATAAGGGATAAATAACTTACTTGAATGTATTTAAAATAAACCGATTTAACTCATGCACGTCAAAACCTACTATGGGTTGTTGGTTTGCTTAGACAAGGTTGATGAGCATGTTGGCTTTGCTCATGTACATTGTCTATGCTTTTATGATTTGCGCATCCGTAGTGTCTATGCATCTATAGCTTGCACATCTAATGCGTATGTGCATTTGTGTATTGCATATACAATACTGATGGGGTCCTTTTTATAATTTTTAACATTTGAAAAGTTGCATACTAATTATAAAAACCTACATAGTGCACATGTTAAAAAATATAGGTATAACTAGCATAGTGTCCGTGCCATACACGGGTTAGGGTTATAAATTTTTTAAAATAATTTTTTATTAGGTAAATATCGTACTAAAACTTATTATTATCAGAGTTAAATATTATAAATTATCTTCTTTTTACCAAGAATTAGGGAGATATACGAATTTAACAAAATTATTATTATTATTTATGATTCTTAGATATTATCTTCTTAATTAATATATATAATAATTATTATTATTAGAGATAGATATAGATTATCTTTTTTTTACCAAAAAAGATTATCTTGTTTTTACTAAAAGAAAGATATATGATATTATCGAAATTATTATTATTAGATATTATCTTCTTATTTAATATGAAATAATTAAGAATTTATTATTATAATAGGCTTTTGGTGGGTTGTATGGGGTGTTGGATGAGATGACAAAGCTCAGAGGCCGACACATATGCGAATTGAACGAAGTGATGACACATATGCAAAAGCCTTAAACACGTATGCGGATCAAACTTTTTGAAAAATGTAAACCAATCAAAGTTAATATATAACAATTATAAGTATAAGATATTGTACATTGGAAATATGTCAACCATAGAATTTGATATGTTAGTTACAACTAAGATAAATATTAAGATAAAAGACATGTTTTGAAGTTGTAAAATTTGGATATTAACCTAGAAAATTATCTTAGCTACTATTTAAATTTGATATTATGGGGAATGAATATATCACAATCAATCTATTTAATTTAAAGCACACAAATCATGACTTTTTTAAATTAATAACAAACTGAACAAATAATTTAAAAGTTTAACTTTTTAAAGGAGATAGATATATAATGAAATTGGGTCATTATATTGTTACGTAGATATTGTACATAAGAAATATCTCAACCATAGAATATGATAAGTTAGTTATGACTAAAGTGTTTATATATTAAAAGTATGAGGAAAGTTATACAAAAATACCAAAATATTTGGAATTAGTTTTTAAATCACAAATAATATTTATTTAAAAAATTTGGATTTATTATTTTTTAATCCTAAATAATAACATATAGTTTTATATTGTCAAAATTAAATTAGTTTTAAATAGTTAAGGTAAATATTCAAGTAATAATATAAAGTTTCTAGAAAGAAATAGGAAGACATAAACAATAACATAAAAAAGATATAATTATTATTTAGTTTAAATAATTTTGATAAATATAGATTGTTCACAAAGATATTGTGTTTATATATTATACTTAAATATATATTAAAAGTATAAATACCAAAAATTGGATTTATTAGTTTTTAAATCAAAATTTAATTCGGATTTATTATTTTTAATCCAAAAAAATAAGATAAAGTTTATATTGTCAAAATTAAATTAGTTTCAAATAGTTATGGTAAAAATTCAAATAATAAGACAAAGATTTTATAAAGAAATAGGAAGAATTAAACAATAAGATAAGAAATGATATAATTATTATTTAGTTTTAAATAGGTATGATAAATATAGATTGTTCACAAATATATTGTGTTCATATCTTATAATTAAAGATATATTAAAAGTATGAGGAAAGTTATACAAAAATACCAATTTTTTTGAATTTATTAGTTTTTATATTACAAATGTTTTTATTAAAAAATTCGAATTTATTATTTTTAAACCAAAATAATAAGATAAAGTTTATATTGTCAAAATTAAAAATTAGTTTTAAATAATTGTGGTAAAAATTCAAATAAATAAGATAAAAAATTTATAAAGAAATATGAACAAATAAACAATAAGATAAGAAATTATATAATTATTATTTAGTTTTAAATAGTTATGGTAAATATAGATTGTCACAAAGATATTGTGTTTATATCTTATACTTAGAAATATATTAAAAGTATACGGAAAATTATACAAAAATACCAAATTTTTTGGATTTATTAGTTTTTAAATTATAAAAAATTCGAATTCATTATTTTCAAACTAAAAAAATAAGATAAAGTGTTTATATTGTCAATATTATTTAGTTTTAAATAGTTATGGTAAAAATTCGGAAATAAGATAAAAATGATATAATTATCATTTAGTTTTAAATAGTTATGGAAATAAACAATAAGATAAAATTAATAGTTATGGTAAAAATTCGAAAATAAGATAAGAAAAGAATAATTATTATTTAGTTTTAAATCAGTATGAAAATAAACAATAAGAAAAGATATCGGATGATGTGATAGATGATGTGACGGATGAGATGACATAGCTAAAAGACCGATACGTAGGCGAATTGAACGTGATGACGACATGTAAGCGAATTAAACGTGAGACCGACACGTAGAATTTAGGCTTCTGCTTTAGTATATATAGATAGATATAGATATTGGTGATGACACGATATATAAATTATGTAATATCATATTCCTCCTCACAAAATTCCTAATAATGTATACTTTAAAAAACCAATAACCGATTTTTTGTTTATAAATGAACATGCTACGGTATAATAATCGATTTATACAAATTATATTGGATATCCAATTATTGTATATCATACCTCAGATCAATTCTTCATGTAAACTCTAAAATAAAATAAGAGCAAAACAGATTTTTCACGTCTTCCGAGATACTAACGTTGTTGCTGATCACATTGTAAAGCTGGCCCAGCGAAGTCTTTTGAAAGATTTTAGAGATAATTTAAAACTTGTAATTCTCATCCGCAAGAATATTATAGACTGAGAAACCGTTATTTATGTAATTTTCGGTCTAATTCTTACCTTATTAAAAAAAAAAAAAGCAAAGCATAGCAAATGCTTGAATAGCCGCCCCAATAAAAAAACTAGAAATTATCGCCTCAACAAAAGAAAGAACAAAGCATGGCTAAACTGCCCGAGAGATAACATAAGCTAAATTTTAACGGGTCTAAGCGAGAGATTTCATTTATTGGGTTCATTATCAGAAATTTCAAAGGAGCAATACTGCATATAGATCAAAAACAAATCCCGAAAACTTCGATTCTTCAAAAAGAAGCCTATGTACTCTTGGAAGGAGTGCGTGCTGCCCTTAGACTAAGTATCAAGAAAATTGTTATCAAGGGTGATAATCTCACTGTTATCAAATACATTATTCATGTTTGGAAGGTCCCTTAAAAAAATAGAATTATTATCTTAGATATTTTATCTCTTTTTCAGTTATTCGACTCTTTTTCTGTTGTTCATTGCTACAAGGAAACTAATGTTGCAAGTACAACTGATTTTCTGGCATCTAGAGATTTCAATCTTGGAAACTTAGGGAATTAACTATTCACAACATAGCCAATCTTGTCGGAAATGTCCTTTGTAATCTTAGAAATGATGTATACTCCTCATCCATGACCCACGTTGGATTTAGAGAGTTCTTTAAGATCATCCACTATGAAAATTCAGGCTTCACTTGCTAGTCGGCAAGAGCCTTTTATTTGCTTGTTCAAAAAAAATCAAAAAGGTTTGACAGATTCAATCACTCTTCTTTTTCAAGTGCCCTTTCTTCGTTTCACAATGCAGTTCTCTCAAACGTGGAATACAGAAATAGGAACAGAGAATCATATGTGCATCACATTCCACAAGCTGCACATACTGTCAAAATACATTAAAATGGAGATAAGAAGGTCTCATGTGATAGCTTCAGTTGAGTTGTTCCACATTTACATAATTAAGTCACTAAATTATTTGGTTGGTTTTGTGTAGTGCGCTGCATTCGCCTTGAGGTGACCTCAGTTGATCTTGCAAGGACAGTAATCAGCCAGCCTTAACCTCATGCTGGAACTGCTTACATACCAAATTAGAAGGTGGAGACGACGCAAACATAATTAGGTTGCGGCTTAATGAGGCAAAAAATCAATACCAAAACAATATTTAGAACTGAAAGAGTAATGAAGGAGAGGTTAACCTTGCAGCTGAGAGTACAGAATTTGAATGGAAAAGGGACGCGACTCTTGCAGAATAAACAGAAGAATTTCCCGGGAACATAAGGCCATGAAGTAAGCTCTCTCTTTAAAACAATGGCGGTTCTGGTAGGGCTCTGCTTGATGGTACGGATTTCTGATAGCTCTAACATTTCAATGTCGGAAACGTCAACAACTTGTTCAAAATCAGCTTGCTCAATCTGCCAAAACCATATTACAGATGTGGGTTTTGAGAAACTTTGAACTAAGCATCTGTGTTTTAGAGAGAGTAGTACAAGTACAAACCGTGATGACATGATGGCCTGCATGAGAGGATGCACAGGAGGAACAAAGCGCCCCGTTCCTGCAGTCAGCGCAGTACAAATTGCATACGCTTCTCTCGACATTTGCATGAACCTTGCATCGGCCATTGAAGTCCGTCTGGAGAAGTGATGGAATCCAAGACGGCCAATTACTCTAACAAAAGGATTCGTGTAATCAGGAAAGGATAAACGAATAATCTCAAAATACATAATCAAACCAAAAGTTACCTTGGTCTCTTGTAGATTATCATGTTTCCGAAGCTTTGAACTTGGAAATTTACTATCAGGAGATAAGATCAACTTCTTTGGCTGTTCTTTGGAATTGCCTAACTGCCTAGTAACACGCCGTCCTGATTCTGTAGGATTGGGCAATTGTTTGGCAATGCCACAAACAATATCACGATTTGCCCGGTTATCTTGACTCCTCAGGATTAAAGCCTCTTGCAGATTATCATGTTTCTGAAGATTGGAACTTGGAAATGTACTAACAGGAGATAAGATCAACTTTTTTGAATGTTGTTTGGAATTGCTTAACTGCCTAGTAACACGCCGTCCTGATTCTGCAGGCTTAGGGAATTGTTTGGCAATGGCACAAACAATCTCAGGCTCTACCGGATTACCTGCACACTTCTTCTTTTTCTTCACCAGATTCTCCAAAGAAGCACCATTGTTCATCCATTCATCACCACTGCTAACATCTTCCAAGGCCAAAACTCCATTTCTGGTCTTATCTTGGCACTCATCGGCCAAACATTCCTCTTCAGCCAGCAGTTGATCAGGTTTCCGTTGTTCTTTTCTTCGACGGAACTTCACTATCTCTGGAATACTAAGCTTGGTAATCACGCTATTTTGCTTCTCTAACTCGCCTCCCTCCTCAAACATTTCACTTTCTTGACCCTCTTGACCTTTCTCCTCTCCCTTATCTTCAACCACCACCAGACTTCTACATCCATTTTTCACATGTTCATCTTCTATCCCATCACCACTCTCCAATCCTAAAACCTCCATATTCTCTTCACTAACCAATTTACATCTTTCATGCGCCAATTTCCTCTCACTGATGAGCTCAAGCCCTTCCTCTCCACAAGAGTTCCCGCGAGGTTCTACTCCGTGCTTCTCCATAGCCTGTTTCCTCTTCAATTTCCCTTTCTTACGAACACGCTTTGGAGTAAGCTCAGGAGTTGAATACCGATGAGTTGCAGTGAGCGCAATGAGACCATCATCACAAAGCCTATTCAACTGATGGCTCAGGATACTCTTATGAGCCCATGGCAGATCATCATAATTTGCCTTAATGTACTCGCAAATCGAGTCCTCAGACGACCCGTCTTCTTCGTTTAGTTCTGTTATCGCCTTCAATACCATCTACAAGCAAATAAAGCAAACCATGACAATGGAAACACCCAACAGAGTAAACTACAAATGCTGAGCATTTTTGTCATGAAAAGCCAGCCTAATTTTACAATCTCTAAAAATCAAAGAGTGATGTGCAAAAGCAGTAACTAACAATGCCACATTAGATTTGTATACCTATCTACATAAACTAGACATGCAATTCTTAAGGGTGACTCTGGGATTTTTCAAGGCTGACATAGCTAGTTGGTATACTGTTTTGCAAATGCCCTCTTAAAAATGTGATTTTCACCATTCACAACACCGAAACTCTATTCAAAATCAAACGGATGAAAAGTTAGGTCCAAAAGGCAAAACTTTTCGAATTAATGCCCTACCCTACTACTCTACTAGACCTGATGTATACTGCAGTTTCAGAGCGAAACAACTGGAAACAGTCAAAATGGGAGCAAGACCTAGAAATAAACAACAACAACAAAAATAAAGCCGAAAACAATGCAAAAGATGCGAAATTGAAGGGCATTACAGTGGAGTAAGTGGGATGAGAAGGAACGCGAAGACCGAGTGGAAAGGATTCATGGAGACGTTGATCGATGAGGGCGATCTGGGAGGAAGACAACGGCGCATTTAGGTTTGAAGATGCCAATTTGATGACGCTCTCTCTGAGTTTCTCCATCGGAGAGCGAGAGGGAGAAATGGAGAGAATCAGCGCCGCCCTTTTTTGGCTTTGCTTTGAATTGATTTGGGGGAGCGAATCAAGCAAGCAATCCAATGGAAGAAGAGCGACGAAGGCGTTTATTTTATCTATTTTATTTTTGTCGCTTTGGCCAATCCACATCTTCAAGTAATATAATATGCATGGCGTTGGATAAAACAATTTGCTGGGAATTTTTTGAACAAAAATAAAATAAAATTTGCCAACATGTGATATAAATAAATAAAGATACGTCACTCAATGGTGCGTGATTGGGCAGCGTTTGGGGTGATAAATTCAATAGATAGAGTTGAAGGAATTAATATCATCGAGTTATTGAAGGAATTAAATTCAATAGATAGAGTTGTAAAATTGATAAATTTCGAATTATTCTGATTTAAAAAATATTTTATAAGATCAATTTATTATCGGATCCACACTCATCAAATGTTCGAAATTGAATACTTTATCTTTATAGACTAAAAGAAAATTACTTATCCCACTAAACAGGAATCGAATTCAAGACACCCCTAAACAAAAAACTACTTGGCTATGGCCTATGGTGACTTTCTCCAATTAATTCTCTTATAGCAAATCGATTGATAAAATTATTGGTCGAATAAATCAGTATGAAGAATAAATTAAATATGAAAGATACAAACAAAAAAGAAAATAACAAAATGATTAAAGAATCTATCCAAATTTGAGAATATGGTGGGCTAAACACGGATCTTTTATTTTGAAATTAATTAGTTTAATCCCTGTGATATCACGGCTATTTTATTGAAATAATGTTATATTATATTTTATAAATATATGAAATTAAAAAATTAATTTTATAAAAAATATTGAGAAGATTTCATAAAAAATATAGTTATAATTATAAATTATAATTGTATGATTTGACTCTAAGGGTCTTTTTGGATGGACTCTCGGAATATATTTTAATGTATTAAATTGTATTAAATGTCATCATTTAATACAATTTAATACATTAAAATGCATTATTTGAGTAATCCAAACAGACCCTAAAGAGAACAACAAAATATATTTTAAGTTACATGAGATCATATCCTTTATAAAAGTTAAATAAGATCATATACTAAAAATAGTTTAATTATAATTATTGATATATAATTTATGTATGACTATTCATGTAGGTAAGATTTTATTTTTTACAAGTATTACAATACAAAAAAAGTTACTAAATCATTTTAATATTTTTAAATATTTAATATTTAAAAGAAAATTAGAAAAAATGGATAAGAAAGTGGGACATGTGTTTATTGTAAGTTTTGTGAACTGGCTCAATTTTATTTTACTATTTGATTAGGAAAGAAATTAAGGGGATCCTCTATCTCGAGGTAGGCCGCCCTAGAGCTTGCGGATGAGATCATACAGATGTGAAATGGCTGCACTATTTGGTGAAATTGATTTGTGGTAAAGTTTTGCAATAAAGTCGGTCACATTATTAATTTCCTAAAAGATGTGGGTAATGCGACAAGACGAGAATTGTCGCAAGTCGAGTAGTATATCTGAGATAACGAGCTCAACTTTCCACGAGCAATCCCATTTGCCGTTTAAGGCATTGATTAGTGAGAGGTTATCGCCTTCGATCCTGATGTCTGAGATCCCTAACTGGATTGCGTCTCCAATGTCATGACGCATTGAGATCGCTTCAGCTAGTAAAGGGGAGATGTTTCTCAGGGCACCATTGGCCATAGAAATAGGTTGGCCTTTATGGTCTCGCAAGATGTAGCCGTATGTAGCAAGTCATTGGGTATTTTTGGATGCGTCAGAGTTTAGTTTATATACATTTAAAGGTGGTTTCATCCATTTAATGTTCTTTCACTTTCTTCTGGTTACTAGTCTCGCAGTTTTTGGTTTTTCCTTGGTGTAATTTTCCATATTAGCGTTTTTCCAGTCTTGTTGTTGTTTTTGTATGAAGTCTGTGAGATTCGGTATTGTGTTCTTACATTGGTCTTCATATATTTTTAGATTTTTCTAGTACCAGATGCTCCACCAACATATTGATAGTATTGCTATTACTTGTAAGTTAGATTTGTCCATAATTTCGTTTAATAATAGTGGCTCAAAGTTTTGAAAAGACTTAGACTCTCCCTTATAATATATTAGGATAGATTTATATATTTCTTTTTAGTTGCTATGTTTTTTATTATTTAGCACCTATTAGTCACCTCAATCTGTATATAAAAATACTATGTATAGTATATTATTTTCTACCTCAAAAAGTAACTTTAAAAAAAGACTATGTTCAAAAGTATAAATTTTGTTCTTTTTTAACTCATCTCAATCTCAAATGTCAATTTATATGTCTCTTTTGCAAGACTATATTATGAGTATGTATTTTATTGCACGAGAAGCTCTCTAACTTTTATTTTAATTAAATAATGTAAAGAAGATGGAAAGCTGGTGCAATCAATGCTCCAAGAAAAGAAATGGAGGTGCGGTGGTTTAGGGGCTCTTGAAAGGGAACGCTTGAAGTTAACCTCCATAGTTTTCATTTTGGTTTCATCCGTCGGCTGAAGCTCAATGACTATGATACCAAATTTGACATGGACTAAGCAATTCATTGAGGATATGCTTCCATGGAAGCTAGGATATTGAAGATTCAAAGAAGGAAAGAGAGAAGAGATGAAGGAGGTGAAGGTTAGAAGAAATTCTGTTATGATTTTCGGTAGCTTCAACCGAGTTAGTTGGGGGCTTTTATAAGTGAATTACAATCCTGCCCCATTATTACAACAATTACCAATTAAGCCATACCTTATACAATCCTTATAGTATGGAATTAGATGTCGTTCAACCATCTCCTCAACCAACTTTTTTTGTGGAGGCAAACCGAAAGGGAATATTGACAATTTTGTAAATAAAGGTGTATACAAAATTGTAAGACTTTTAGGGGGTGTTTGATAGAATTTGGGTATCGGGTTGGGATAAGAAATCAAATTAAAAAGTTGGTTCGAAATGATAGAATTGAGAATGAAAATTCAACCCATAAAGTTTTCTCTAATTCTCAAACTTACTCAACCCTTGAAAATTGAGAGATTTAAAAAACACATACTTTAATGATTGAGAAATGGGTATGATATTCAAAATATTTTAAACAAACAAAAAATATAGGATTGGAATTTATCAGTCGTCCACAATCCCAAAAACCCAAATCTGATTCCCAAACCTCCTTATCAAACAATATCAAACGGCACAGAAGTGTTTGGTCGTTGACGCTGACGCTGTCTCTGCGGCAGATGTGAACCAGACGGCTGGTTATGGGGATGACCGGTAGTAGGCGGTAATATCGGTGAGCGGCCTTGCCTATGTCGACCACTGGAATGAACCTGATCGTCCTCACGCTTCTCTTGGGAACTCTCATCATCGGCCTCTGCAGCTGCAGTGTTCTCTTCCCGGATCACTACTTGCGCATGCCTTCATTGTCGACCACGCTACGGAACTACAGTGCTGTCTCGTTGCGAAGCCAGGTGTTTCAGCTGACATGGTTCCGATGTAGAGGATAGCATCACAGCTTTACCATTTGCCTTTTCCAGGGCTAAGGCGCTCAACTCATGTTCTTGTGGTTGATCCTGAGCAGAAGCTAGCGTGGTGACCGGAACCGGTTGCTGGCGAGCAAAGATTTCTTCATACTTCCGCTGGAATTCAGCGAATTGCGCGTCTCTTGCTTTGTCTCTAGCAAGCAGCTCGCGGATCATTTGTTGTTCAACAGTCTCGACGGCTATCTCACGTGTTGTATCACCTTCTGACATGTTACCTGACATCAAGAAATGGCAAACCACAAAATCAAAGTGAACAACAACCGCAACAGAGAATCAACAAATAGGTAAGCAGAACCGAACTCAACAAGCAATCACTCGGGTAACTAATATGGCTGGCCGTGTGGGCGGTTACGAACAGGCTTAAGGCAACTCACACAACAATCAACAAAATCAAGGCAATGCTCAACAAAGAAAATGTCGAAAGTAGATATGCAAGGATATAAGCACAGAAGTAATCACAACACAGTCAACCAAGATATGCAACCCAGACGGTGAGAGATAGAGAAGACGGTAAATGAATCACTGCGATAATGGGGTTGAAGGTACCAGAATCAAGACCGGGTTCTCCCTTCGTGCTGCGGAGAGACGCACTTGTCTTATTTTGGCTTCTGTGGTCTCGTAATTTTTTTTTTTTTTTTATAATCTGCGAACAGCCCAGATTTTTTTTTGATTCTGGGGTTGTTTGCTACAACAGAAGCAGAAACTTCAGCAAACCGAACACAGAAAAAAAATTCAGCAGAACAGAAACACAACAAAACGCACCAGAAGCGTTCAGCAAACGCCCAGAAATGTTCAGCAATGCACAGAAACGTTCAGCGAACGCACAGAAATGCACAGAAAATCAGCAAATGCATAGAAAAACCAGAAATTTGTGCACAGAATTCAGTAAATGCAGCACAAAAATAAAATAAAATGCAGTGATTCAAGTGGGAAGAGAAGGAGATTGCGAATATGTAGATTTGTGGCGCACACAAGGCAAACGAAGTTGCAGACGATCTATCTAAGCTTATATGCAAGCAGATCTACCTCAAACACAATCAAAAACCAAGCGAAAAACCAGAAAATTGCCGAATTAAGTGTGAATGGGTACGGTGCTGTGCAGGGAAAAAAAATTATTGGTTTTGATGATGGCTGAAATTATCAACCACCAAACCTAGGGTTTTGATTGGTTGGTTTTTTTGAATTCAGATTGCAGATTTTTTTTTTTGGTTCTTAGAACAAGATCTAGGATTTTTATTGATGCAAAAATTGATATACGGAAGCGAATGAGTGATTGAACGAAGAGTTGGAATGACTTACGCGATTCGAAGACTCTGATGTCAGTTGATGTGACCTTGTCCGTTGGAAAGACCACGAATCGATGTCAAGGACCGAGTGAAAGCGTATTGGGGCGAACCAACTCGTCGAAAGGGAACCGGATTGGTGTAGGCGAACTGTGGGCTGTTCGGACCACAGTGAACAGCGAAGATGCAACGGATGGAGTGCAGCGAATGGTGTCGGAGGTGATGGCAGCGGAAAGACGGGAAAGGGCGAGCGGCGGAAGAGGGTGGTCGTGTGGTGGTTGGTGCGGCGGTAGGCATATGGAGGAAGGAAGTGATGGTGGCTGTCTAGGGTTTATGGGGGCGACAAGAATTAGGGTTAATTCTTGTTGCAGGAATACGGATTGTAACTGGATAACTGTAACCAAATTAACGCGATAGGATAGTTCAACTAGAAACGCATTAATTTTTGTGACGTCAGGGCCCGAGTTTGCAGGAGATTACTCGACTGGAAAACAAGCTCTATTTCGACGTGGATGGAAAAGAAGACAAAAGAGAGTATTTATACTAGAGATGAGACCTAATAGGCCAGACTCTCTAGTTACTAAATCTGGCTGCCCATTTAACATAAACGGAAACCACCCAGAAATAGCAGCTAATAAAAGTAGAAATAATGTTCAAATAATGTACTACACAAGTAATGTCTCGATCTGGCTGGGTGTCACTGTAGAGGAGTCAGTCACGGCTAAACTGACGAGACACAGAAGCTCGGGCGCTGTAGTGATCTGGCCGTGACTGGCTACAAGTCTAGTCACCAAGGATTGTGTCGCGGCTTGGACACTCTTCGCTCTTGAACGGGTGATCGGACTTGTAGGTGGAAGTCGCATGGCGTCTTCCTCCTCTGTAGCAGACATGGAGGACTGGGTCACATCACTCATCATGCCCGGTATGCATGTCAAAGAGTGGAAAGGTACAAATTATACTACTTTGTAATGTTATTACGAGTAAATGTCAACATAACTGAACACATAATTTGAGGATAAAACAGGGTTGAGTATAAGAAAAATATGGACTATGAAAATATATGATAGTCCGATAACATAAATAATTATTACTGCAGTAAAGATTATGATGATCAAAAGTACTAAAACAGATTAAGTTGAATGGTTTCCAGTCTTCACAATTAATTAGGTAAGGTGTTTTAGCAGACAACAGATGATCTAGGCATCAGAAGCATTGCTCAAGATAGCATAAACCCATGAGTACACACACAAACCTCAAGCATCAACATAGTTGAAGCTAATTTTAAGTAATGTAATTAAGATTATCAATCCATAACAAAACATCTATAGGCAAGCAGCCAAACACTTATGTCCAATGGCTAGATCTGGTGTAGACCAATATGCAACACAACCTTCTACTTCCTGTATCAAACATGATTTTAACTTGTAACCCCTAACTCCAAGAGGAGGGAAAATGTTACTATGTTTCTTTATTTTACAGTCTAAGACTAATGTCATCCACAATGGAGAAATTATAAGTTTCTCATTCATTACAAAAATTGAAGATAAAAGCAAATATATCCCAGTCAAAGGAAATTATCACTAAACTTTATAAGTAAATAAACAATCCCCACCTCATTATTGGAATTACAAATAAAAGGTAGTTGATATATTGAAATCAGGAAGGATGCTGTGATGGGGCTAGAACAGTGGCATGGTGCATGATGACCCTGCTAGACCAACTCCCTTCATTTCTTACATATATATTTATTATGGGAGTGGTGTATAATTTTCCTGCCAAGTACCAACCCACGTTATATGAAAATATTCTATACACCAAATAGGCCATTGTACATGTCGTCTCAATTCCATGTCATGAATCTTATCCATTTTGGTATAATTATAAGATTACTTTTCAATAAACAATATTTGCTGCACAACAACAGCAAGAACAAAGAATAAAGGCAAAGAAGATTATTGACTTTAGATAGATAGATTAAATCACAGATGTATATCAACTGAGAGTTGTCAAGGGAATCAAATCATTCTTTGGGAAGCATTAAGGTTTGTCATAGCCATGAGCAAGGAAATTGGTATTCAATTGTTCTTTTCTTAACCATTTTCTGATGTCAGATTATTTAATTAATTGGCTTTTTACAAAGAAAGAAAACAATGACCTCAAAACCAACAATGCGAGCAAGGTGGAGTTCACAACCTGTGTGGTGTGACCTCAAAACCAACAATGTGGGCAGAATCTGTCTCCAACTCCCTGTGGAACATAACTGTGAAGCTGAGGTGGTTATGGATGAAATATCTTTCTCCATTAGTCTGCAATGGATACTACATGTTATTTGCGCTAAAATGAAATTATAATAAATTTATTAGATAAAGAAGTATTGGCCATATAACTTACCCCAGAATACTTCCCTTTAAATCCAACTCGGTATCCATGCTCATAAACCTTGGCCTGAGTTCCATCTCTTCTTTGTCTTAACACAACAACTGGAAGGTTATCCAGTATCCTATAATGGTAAAAAGTGCAATCCAGTCGTGAGCACATACACAAAAAATATGATGTTATCTCTCCGAGAGTAATAGCACTATATGGATCCATAACAAGAATCATCAAACTATATAAATCGAATGTATTTCATCATCTCCTAGCACAAAAGCATACATCTACATGGATTTCAAAAGAGTAATTAGCTTCCTCAGTGCTTACATGTTAACTCGATACTCATCATCGATTTTTTCCTTGAAATTCTTTGCAGCTTCAGCATCAAGTTTCTTTTGACATGCTACCTCGCAGGACATATCCTCCCTCATCTTGAACTGTTACATCAATTACTATGTCAGACTTGTAAAAACATAAAAAGAACATATAAAATAAAGATATCATCAAATCGAAGTAAAATAAAGATACCATCAAATCGAAGTAAAAGATTGATTATATCAACAAGACATAATAGGAATAAAACAATGAACACAAATTTGCAAATAGTTTCCTCAGTGCTTACAGTGTAGATAGAATTCTCAATTCGGTCACCACGAAGAACTTCACCCAAGACACGTCATGAAATTATACAATGAATCAGCTGTTCATACCCTTTATAGACATCTCCGAATGAACCTCTTCCAATCAGCTCTAGGGAATCAAATGTTTACCCTGTAGCCTCTAAAAAACCTCCAGCATCAGTCATTTTGCACCTAAGAAAATGACCTTACCACTAATCCAACCCTATTCTCCTCGCTATTTGACAACTGCCCACAAATTTTGCAGATAATAGCTTTTTACCTCCAACCTCATAAATCTGCAACGAAAGCACAGGGCACCAATCAATCAACCCAATTAGCAAAGAATTATAAGGAGCACCCAAATTCAAGTGGCGATAGATTCAAGTTTCCAGTAGGGACCTTGAAAAATACAAGTGATAAAACAAAATTCAACAACACAATGCACATGGCTAACAAAAAGTAACAATAAGCAAACAACGTGATTGATAAGAAAATTCTCAAATCAATCAGCAAACTCAGAACAATAAGGAAAAAATTAACGAACTATAACCGCCTTTCTAGAATTTAGGCTAACAAAAACTTAATTCACAACTCTTCCAACTTCATCAACTTCCTCTCAAACATTTATACAACCATATAGTGCCCAAAACACGTGATTACACAAACAGTTGAAGAAATTGAGACATAACACAAGCAACGTACGTACGAGGATTGGACAGTAAGAAGAAAAAGTCTTGAATCCTGGGAAAGTGAGTGGGTAAGAACAATCCAAACCCGATTAACAGGTAACAACATGTCAAAAAACTGGTGGATGTATTCACTCTCCACCTAATTTCAGAATGAACAAACGATAACCTGTTTCGTGTGTGCCAAATCTCGCCTCTCCCTAGAGTTTTTCCACAAATTGGGGAAATGGTCGTCTCTTTCCATTAAATTGAACACACAAAACTGGAAAAAAATGATAGCACGAGGACAATTGTAAGGTAGGCGTAGAAAATTCCGGTGGAGGAGATAAAGGGAGAGCAATAGAGAGGAAAAGACGGTGCTTCAGAGCTGTGCTAGCCATTGTTCAGCTCTCTGTGGCAGCTGGCATGGTGGAATATCATACAAGAAACAAATTTTATTTTGCAAGTAGGTTCATTGAATGAAGAGAAAAAAAAGGGGAAATTTATAATTAGAAGGCGATTTTGGGAGTGCAAGTGCAATAAAATTATATTACAATAACACTCTAATTGCTACATATTACTGTTCTTGCAAATTCTGCGAGGTGCCCACAGGTTTCGACTATTCCGCGTGGTAACCCCGAGTTTTCTAAAAAGTCCGCCAAATAACCCTCTGTTATCTCCACCACTTAAAACTTTAAATGTTGTTAAATCATTAATTTTTATTGTAATTTAATTTCATGTGCTCCATAATGATGTTTCTGAATTATGCAAATGAGTAGTCTATTAAACGTAAATCTTTTAGTTGTCAACCATCCATGTTTATTTACGATTGAGAGCTTTAAGCTTGTAATTGAAAGAATCCTCTCAGCCAAATCATACTATAGACACCCAATAATAAAACCCCCAAACTCCATAAATTCAAAATCAAGAGCTTGTAATTGAAAGCAGTCTCTCAGCCAAATCATAGTATAGACACCCAACATTA
This sequence comes from Rheum nobile, assembly GCA_027886185.1. Classification (NCBI taxonomy): domain Eukaryota; kingdom Viridiplantae; phylum Streptophyta; class Magnoliopsida; order Caryophyllales; family Polygonaceae; genus Rheum; species Rheum nobile. The sequence goes on along the minus strand of WOAB01000531.1, from coordinate 6,065,136 downwards.
CCCCCAAACTCCATAAATTCAAAATCAAGATCAATGCGTGTCACTGCAAGCATAATCAAATTGCCAGAATCCAACACAATGTATCAAAGAAATTCAACTGAAATTGACACCAATTTGACTAAAAGCAAAAATCTCCATCAAACCCCCAAATTTACATGAACCCTAAATCTCAAAAATCATAAAAAATCACAAAAATCAACTACTAAAATTTGTACCGCCACCACCCTCGTCGGACGAGCAGCCCTCCACCACCGTCGTCGCAAGCTACCGCCCTCCACCACCGGCGTCGTCGCGCTCCTTGGTGTCCCTGGCGTCGTCGCGCTCCCTGGCGTCCCCGGCGTCGTCCCGCTCCTGGCGTCTCCCAATCCCTGGCATCCCGCTCCCAACGTCTCCCAATCCCAATCGCAGGCGAAGTCGCGCAGGTGATCGACTTCTCTTGTTCGCAACGAGCAAAGAAAAGCGATGTTGCTTTTTCTTTTCTTTTTTAATTAAACTTGGTTGTGTTTTTGTTTTATATTTCTTTTAAAAATTAAATAAAAACTTCTTTTTTAGTTTTTTTTTTTAAAAATAATGATTTACAACATTTAAACGGTGGAGATCATGGAAGGTTATTTGGCGGACTTTTTAGAAAACTCGGGGTTACCACGCGGAAAAGTCGAAACCTGTGGGCACCTCACGAAATTTGCAAAACCTGAGGGTTATCTCGCAGAATTCCCGTTAATTATTCTACATTCCCCCCCCCCCCCCCCCCAAATTTAGAACTTACATATATACTTAGATGGTTGAATTCGTGCTTCGTACGATCCAAAATATATTATTATTTTTTTAATATATAAATTATAAGTTTTCATTAATGAGTATTATTTTTTGGTTTCATAAGAGATCGTCTGTTCATTTTTTTTTTAAAAGGGTCTATTCTATTCACGATTTGTAACTGGATAATTTTGTTTGTGATTGGCAATGATATGTAATAGAGTATTTAATTGTATTTGTTACAAATTGGTTTATTTTTATATTGATGATTTTCTAATAATTTTACTAAAGTTTATATGTTTCATACTTTAAATAAGGAGTAAAGATGATATACGATAAACTCATTTTGTTATACAATAGAAGACATTAAGAGTTCATTTGTTTACAATATCAAATTAGAATACTAAAATTTATAAAAAAGACTATACTTTATTTTATGACAAAAACTAAAATAAAATAAAGATGATATACAATATTTTTTTAGTTTTATGAAAATAACCTATTCCCTATTAAATCTATACATTTATTAATAAAAGATAACTTCCAATAAGCAAACAAAATCCTTAAAAATAAATTTTGAACAAATTATAAAATCCTTTTTCAAATTTACATTTGTTTGATTTCTTAATCTTTATTTTATTGCTTGATATCAATCATATTTAATACTTTCAAAATGGTTTTATTAAAAAATAAAATTTGTATGGTATTGAATGAACACACTTAATGCACAAAAATGCAAACTTTATATTAGATATAGAAGATTTCTAAAACTTTCATCAAAAAATAAACACATCCCTACAAAAACGAACTTTCACTTTAATTCAAAATTAAAATTATACTTCTAACCAAATTTATAAAAAATAAAATAACCCGCTTCATATGTACAATCATAACACTTTATACCTAACATACTTACATTTAAATAAATATCAAATAATATATATCTAACATAAAAAACAGAACAACAATCCATGTATTACAAACTCATCTTTATATCGTGACACTACATATACACAAACGGTCCGTGCGAAGCACGGGCTTCGATTTCTAATATATTTAAAAGTTAGCATTCTAGGGCATTGAATACTAACTTTTAAATATAAAATCAATACAAAATTAAGACAAAATCAGCCTTATGCTTAAATGGGCTCAAATGCCTTATATAATATGTTTAAATTGGCCCAAAATATTGGCCAATATGAGAGACATTTTACACAACCAACATTAAATCCTATCTGCCTCCATTTAAACAAAAGTGGCCCAAAAAATTTCAAGCTATCCTTTTAGCATTCTAGGGAGATATGTTAGGCAGATTTCCTTTTAACATCTATCTACCTATAAACATATAAAGTAGACCTTTTGTACAATTAATGTCCATTCAATTCATAAATCCATTTGAAAAATCATGCTTATTTTTTTGTTTGCATTTCACTATAAGTAAAAGATGTTACTATAGCTCAATGGTTTAGATTGTGTCTAATAAAGCAAAGGTTAAAGGTTCAATCCTTCTTTACAAGCATTTTCGCTGATTTTTTTTTACAAACATAAACACAAATTTTATTTTATTTTTTTACTTTTTTTTAATCACTTAAAGTTTTTCAAATAATTAGTTCAAGATTAAATAATTTGTCAATTCCATTAATTAGTATTTAATTGATAATTTTCATTTAAAAGAAAATATGTCTCTTTTTTATGGTGTTTATATATAAATCGAGAGGAAGTATGAATTCTATATTTCTGTTGGTATCGTTCTAATTATATATTTTTCTTTGTACCACTGTTTTTAAGAGATTCTAATTGATTGATATTTTAATAGAGTATATTTTTATATCTATAAAATAGTACAGACGTACATCTCCATAATTTAGCAAAATGTTTAACTCAAAAAAGACACAAAAAAAATCATACTCTTCCAGTGGTGTTTCATCTTTTAAGGAGACGTTTTGTTTTTATTAGTCAAGCATTATGTTTGATCAATTTGAAATAATAGTACAAGAGTTAATGATTATACGTTTCCTTTGTTATTGCTATGTCCATTTAACGAGACTAATGGTTACGGAAGTCTAAAGACCGGCCATCACGAATTCACAATAAATACATAATAAATCAATAGTTTATTCACTGGAAATCTGGAAATATAATGGTTAGAGTAACTACTATAAATACAATTTTTTCCCTACTCAATTCATAAAGCACTATTATCAATCAACATGTAGTGCTCTAAAATGGATCAAACCAAGAACCTCAATTGTACCACAAACATTCTGATTTGGCTTTGATCATGTATATCTTTTTTTTCTTCCAGATTGTAGTTTTGTCATCGATCTATAGATATCATAATTTATAGGTTCAATTGTGCATGCACTCCTACTTTCTCCTTATATTCATTTTATGATATCAAACAGTATATTTACTCTCTTTTTTCTTCTGCAACAGGATGGGACAATTACAATTTTCAAAATTTACAGAATATAGATAAAACTCTTATTGTCCACATCGTCAGGTAAACCTTATATTTTTATCATATCTTTGTCTTTCCATCAATTTTGTCTATTTTTCTTGGTGCACATCTAGAATTGGATCAGATAAAAAACCTAGCTGAATCATACCACTAAAGTAGGATACAGATTGATCACCCATCTTTCTTAGAGAAGATCATGAGACTATATCAAAACTGAGCCCATATAATTTGATTCTGGTAGAGCATATGCACCTATTCATTTTCTCCCATCTCTTTAATAGTAATTACTTATATTTATTTGTGCTTCTTTTATTTGCTACAAAAGATGATGGTTAAAAGATATAATATATGAACATGTATTCTTTATTCACGTCTTTAATCGTCATTTTATTTTGCATAATATTGGTCACATACCATAGAAGGAGGGCTTGCAACCTCACGTTCATACTAATTGGCCTCTTATACATGAATATTTTTGTAGACCTTTTATTACTTGTTTTTTTCTTCTTCACGGTGGCTGGTAATAAGATCAATTGGAATAACATGTGTCTGCACGTACATGGTTTAGGTGTTTTTTTAACTATTTTATAACTTATCTTTTTAGCAGTGTTAACGTTTAGTAACTTATCCATTGTGAAAACAAATCTAATCTTCGTCTCTACTGAATGAAATTTGTTTCTAATAATCACTTATGTCTTATGTGGCTTGAAAATGTTGCACACTCATGTGTATACAATTCTCTACTTAAAATATTTCGGAACAAATATGAAACAATAATTATGTAATTTGCTCTATCTATTAGAATTTTGCAAACAATTGTAAATATATATATGAGTATGCTAATTATGTAAATTTTTAGAGCGAGTTAACAAAATATTATACATAAAAAATTTCATAATGTTCATGATGTTTGGATCGATGATAACTTTCCAGGAGGTAGTCAAACATGAGGTTAACTTTTAGGATTTTTCCACTTCCTCCAAATTCTACATTTCTTCATTTTAATATCTTAACATTAACACATATTTTCCAGATCTCATAAATTCGTAATAATGAAAAGTCAATTTTTGAGTAGTTACTTCTTAGACCTTCAACCAAAAGAATCAATGGTGATATTGACCGACCATAAAGGCATATTTTGAAAAGTCTTAGGATATTTTTAATAACAAATCAAATTAATCTTGAAATAATCATGTAAATTTTAATCATTAGTTATTGTGATATATTTGGTCCATGTGATGACAAAGACATACAACTTCAACCTTAGTATAAATCTCGTGCGAAGTACGGGCTTCAATTTTTAGTTTTACCTATGCGCGGGTTTATGAATGTTTTATTGATACAAACGTTAATCTTAGTGAAAAAAGAAGAAGAGAAGAAGTAGATTGAATTTAATTAAGTTAAGATGAAGTGGAAAAAGGAGAGTATGACATCTATTATTTAATGACATGAATTATTTATGAAGCGTCATGTAGTTCGATTTTGTGCCTTGTACGAGGTTGGTAAATTTTTATATTCATATTTTTTAATTATTAAAAATATTATCGATTTCACATTTAAAGAATAAAAATATAAATCTATAAATAAAATTAAAATAAATATGATAATATAAAAAATGTCTACTAATAATCAGTTAATAAAAAAATAATAAAATTAAAATAAATATGATAATTAGTAACAATATAAATAAATTAAGATAAGTATGATAATATAACGATAATTTGTTACGCATTCGCGTTTTTGGTGGCGCGAAAAATGATGGTAATGTATATATATAATATAGAGTCGGGTCATTAACTAAATCATTATTCATTAAAATACTATTATTAAGATCTTATTTTCTTTATGAAATTAAAAATCTTATCTAGTATATCTAAAACTAAAAAAAAACATTAGTTTAATGACAAGTTCAACCTTCGAATATATAGCATAGTAATAGATCTTGTTTACCATTATATTAGTAGATGAGCTTATATCTTTTTTATCCCATATTATTTCATTTTTAATATGTAAGTAACTAACACCATATACATTTCGTTTGGTTGAATACAGGAAGTGTAATTCTTAGAAAATTATTTCATGTGAAATTATATCATGGGAATTTGAATTCATGAAAATTGATAAATCATATTTGATTAAAATCTAAATCATGAAAAATATAGGAGAATAAAATCGTACATACCCATTCCTAGGTGATTGGAATTCCTGTGTTTTATAGGAATTGAAAATCACAAAAATTATAATATCTGGGTTTTTCAAAAATAAAAAACCAATCAAATACATATATTTGATATCACTTCCTGCAGTATTTAAATTAATGAAAATTTACTTACCAACCAAACGAGCACTTATATGTCTCTATCTAAAAAACTCGAAACGACCTGATAAAGACACCACAATGCACATTATGAAATTTAGTAAGCAAACTACTCTCAATTAGACCTGAGTAAACGCGGGTCGGCCCGTCCGCTAAACAATACGGGCCTGGACAAGGGTTTCAGCCCGGGCCCGACAACATGGCCAAGCCCGTACGGGCCACTCGGCCCGGTCCGTGGCCCGTACAAAATTTTAATTATATAAAAATATATTTAAAAAAGACATTCAAAAATAAATCTAACCTAAAAATATACATTAAAAATAATAATTTAACGGGCCGGCCCGGCCCGGCCCGTCAAATACAAAAAAAAACTAAAAAATACATTAAAAAATTAATTTAAAAATAGATTGTATGCCTTGTGGGCTACCCACGGGCCGGCCCGGCCTTTCGGACAGGCACGGTTACCACCTTGGGCCCGACAAACGGGCCTGGCCCAGCCCATGCCCGCAAAAATGGGCTCAAAAAATGACAAGGGCCCGGGCCGGGTCATCAAGTCTACTCTCAATATAAAGATCTTGCATCAAATCTTTAGATTTTAATGCGAGATCATGTCAAATAATGCCAAGATAACTTGTCATCAAAGTAGGCCCTAGCCCCTAAGCATATATGAAGTACACTGCTCATAATATATATGATGACTAATCATGATAATTTGTAAGAAATCAGCCCAATATAATCATTGAACTTTTATCTCGATCACTAAGCCCTCGTTTAGTTGAACGTGAGAAATCAAATTTTTGGGAATTTAACTATTTTTTAAGAATTGTAGATTGCTGAAAATTATGAAATTATGTTTGATTCAAAATTATTGATTTTATATTAACATGAAAAGTAATAATATTTTCACTTAAAAACGTAGGAAGTAGGATCTTATCTACCTTTTTAAGGTAATTGCAATTCCTTGATTTGGAGAAATTGTAATTAATTTCCTGGAAAGTAAATTCCCACGTTTTATTTTTAAACCAAATACAAGAAATAAATATACTTTCTGAGAAAGTTTAACTTCCTGGGAAGTATAGCACGAACCAAACAAGGGTAAGAGTCTGGAATTTCTTCTAAATGCTTCACAAGGATGTGCAATCTCAAGTGATTTGTGGAGTTGATATTCAATCAATTGTACAACTAATATCTGCATTTATGGGTTGAAGGAAAAAGAAAGGCAATAAAACAAGTTAGCCTAGTGGTTTACAACCCAATTTTGCCCCAGGGACGGTAGCTGAACTGGTTGGCGGGTGCAGAGTCACGGGGTGTCTTGGCCATTCCATCCAGGTTCGAATCCCGCCTCCCACCGCTTCCGCTCCCTGATTTAACATGTCTCAGGGGTGATGGGCTAGCTGCCTAGGGTCGTGGGACTAGTGGGCTGGCCTTTGGGCTCTAGGCCCGACACCCACGATAATAATAAAAAAAAAGGCATATGACAAATAAGTTATGGGCAGGGCCCCGCATAATTTATAAAAGAAATGTAAAAAATAAAAATTTAGCAAATTAAGAATTGAAAAAATATAATATGGAGGTAGACTTGTTATTAGGTAGATTATTTCACTCAAAAAATAATAAAAAAACACAAAATAATTAGTTAATCATGGATTATGACTTATAAAGATTAAAAATAAAAATAAAAAATTGAAAATAAAACATGTCTTTAACATATTTTTTCTAACTAGTTTCAAAGACTTTATTTAACTAATAACGCACTGCACATAACATACTAAAAAAATTTATACCATTATAATTTAGTTCGTGTTAATTTTAATTGTCTATATTTTGTGCTTATTAGGATGCTATAATGAAGTTGTTAGTATAAGAAACTAAAACATATATTAAAAAAGATATATAGTCATCTATTGAGATTAATTATATATTATTGTGAGATTTTAGAATATGACACCTCAAAAAATGTGAAGATTTTACGCAGATAAAAGGAGGAAAAAGAATTTAGAAAAGGGCAACTGCGAGAACAAAATGCACAGGAGCATGGCGAACCAAGTTTGTAAGTTAAAACATGGAAGACAGAAACTAAAGACCAAGAGAGGTGGATATTCGCTTGAATGCCTTGTTTGACAGATTGAATGATGATTTGCGCACACATAAGCATGTTTGGAGTAGTCCCTTAAAAAATGATAGAATGGTAGACTTCCATGTCCAGCTGCCATTAGATTTAACTTCCACATTCCAGACATCAGTTCGTTTGAGGTAGAATTTTTTGTTCCATTTAAACCAGAGGTTGTCACAGTTCTAATATATATAGTTCGAAAAATGTTACTATAATAAAAAAACTACTACTTTGTATTTTGTATTTTATATCTTATATATATTGTGATACTAGTTTATTTTTACCTCAACTAAATTGAAATCATGCGTTCATCTCTGTTTATAGGTATGTTAAAAACTTATAAGTACCATTATTTAAATAAACTTTCTAAAACTCAGTCATATAAATTTCAAGAAATATTATTATAGTTGTGGTAGCATGAATTTGTACCACTAATATTTGTTCATTGCGACGATGATCGATCTTCTACGAACTCGAATAACGAACATAATACGAACAATTTAGAGTGAAAAACCCTAATACCAAATAGCACACAGGGAAAAACCACTACCTCCTAGCTTCTTGCTAGAAGGATTTGAACGGTCTACCTCTCTTATTCCTTCTTTCTTTTGTTTACAACAAGAACATATACTCAAAAGCTCTCTCCCTATCAATGGAGGCTACCAACTGATTATCTCGTTCTCTAGGGTTTAGGATAGGTTTAGGTTATTAAATACCTTCCCTATTTATGTCTTAATGGGCCTCATTTAAGTAAATGGGTCTGATCTTCTGTTTTAGGAAAGTGGGATAATTTCCCCTTTCATTTTGCCCCTCGGGTTCTTCGGGTTCGACAGAAACCGTAGGATCCGATAACTCCGGGTCGTACCTCGAATCAGCATTCGGATCTGAATGATTTTCGTCTCAATTTTGCAGCACTCGGTCATCCATCTGATGGACCTAAGCTACCCAAGCCGTTTCATAATGTGTTGGCCCTTGCCTAACTGGTTTATGCTTGCTTATAGGTGTTCGGACTCGACTCCTATACTCATCTGTGGGTCGCTTGGATTCGGCGCCCGTGTGGCTCGTTACCACGAAAATACATGCCTGACTACGAGTAGCTCGAATTCGACTCTCGTGCCAGACTTACACTGCTGGCTCCTGCCTAGCGTGGGTCGCTCGGATTCGGCGCCCGTGTGGCTCGTTACCACGAAAATACATGCCTGACTACGAGTAGCTTGAATTCGGCTCTCGTGCCGGACTTACACTGCTGGCTCTTGCCTAGCGTGGGTCGCTCGGATTCGGCGCCCGTGTGGCTCGTTACCACGAAAATACATGCCTGACTACGAGTAGCTCGAATTCGGCTCTCGTGCCGGACTTACACTGTTGGCTCTTGCCTAGCGTGGGTCGCTCGGATTCGGCGCCCGTGTGGCTCGTTACCACGAAAATACATGCCTGACTACGAGTAGCTCGAATTCGACTCTCGTGCCGGACTTACACTGCTGGCTCCTGCCTAGCGTGGGTCGCTCGGATTCGGCGCCCGTGTGGCTCGTTACCACGAAAATACATGCCTGACTACGAGTAGCTTGAATTCGGCTCTCGTGCCGGACTTACACTGCTGGCTCTTGCCTAGCGTGGGTCGCTCGGATTCGGCGCCCGTGTGGCTCGTTACCACGAAAATACATACCTGACTACGAGTAGCTCGAATTCGGCTCTCGTGCCGGACTTACACTGTTGACTCTTGCCTAGCGTGGGTCGCTCGGATTCGGCGCCCGTGTGGCTCGTTACCACGAAAATACATGCCTGACTACGAGTAGCTCGAATTCGGCTCTCGTGCCGGACTTACACTGTTGGCTCTTGCCTAGCGTGGGTCGCTCGGATTCGGCGCCCGTGTGGCTCGTTACCACGAAAATACATGCCTGACTACGAGTAGCTTGAATTCGACTCTCGTGCCGGACTTACACCGCTGGCTCTTGCCTAGCGTGGGTCGCTCGTATTCGGCGCCCGTGTGGCTCGTTATCACGAAAATACATGCTTGACTACGAGTAGCTCGAATTCGGCTCTCGTGCCGGACTTACACTGTTGGCTCTTGCCTAGCGTGGGTCGCTCGGATTCGGCGCCCGTGTGGCTCGTTACCACGAAAATACATGCCTGACTACGAGTAGCTCGAATTCGGCTCTCGTGTCGGACTTACACTGCTGGCTTTTGCCTAGCGTGGGTCGCTCGGATTCGGCGCCCGTGTGGCTCGTTACCACGAAAATACATGCCTGACTACAAGTAGCTCGAATTCGGCTCTCGTGCCGGACTTACACTGCTGGCTCTTGCCTAGCGTGGGTCGCTTGGATTCGGCGCCCGTGTGGCTCGTTACCACGGAAATACATGCCTGACTACGAGTAGATCGAATTCGGCTCTCGTGTCGGACTTACACTGTGTTGTGAAAGATCACCTTGTCATTCATATCTTGTAGCTTCCCGCTCTAATGCCCCTGCCCGCCATTACGTGGTAGGGTCCTTTTCGTTCTAGTGTAAGCTTGTCATCCATGCACTCCAGCTTGTATGCTCTCATGCTATGCCTTCTAGTCCAAGCTTGTCGTCCATGCACTCCAGCTTGTATGTTCTCATGCTCTGCCTTCTAGTCCAAGCTTGTCGTCCATGTACTCCAACCAGCATGCTCCGTTGCCCCTAGACTGATAGAATGAACGAGGCATCTCGTGCTATCATGATTTCCAAGCAGGTTGTGCTTGATGTCTCTGCAGCCCATAGGCTAATAAGATGGCAGCTCGTGTCCTAGACCTCAGTCTCAACACCATGATCTTCGTCTTTTGATGGCTATCGCTTGAAACTCATGTCCGCTTTCATTAGCGATTCGCTCTGAGTTGGTATCGACATGACATAGACGTGAGGCAATTACAGAATAATTATAACAAATCATAGAAATATTTTATGCAAAATTTAAATGGAGCAACAAGCAGTAGCGAAATGCACCTTTTTGTGTTGAGTTGGTTTGCTCGGCTAAGTTGCCATCGACAACATCAAATGTTGATCAAATTGGGCTGGGACCAATAAGGGGAATTTGGGCCTGTTGATATGGTGGCCCACCAACGTAGTGGCCCAAAATACTATCAAATTGCAATCCCACGGCCAGACACAGAATCTGACATTGTTTGGGAATTTTGGCCACGTGGGGCCCACATCTTCATCTTCCTCAACGAAGGACTGCCCGTTGGCGCAGGTCTTATCGGCGTCGATGTCGGCGCGGTGTGGATCTTTGGCTTCCTCCATTGAACCCAAACGCTTAATTAAGCGACGGATCGAGCGGTTGGGCTGGTGCGCCGCCCTTATTTGTGAAACAGGGGCGACGACGTCGGGCTCGGAACGAGGATGGTTGGTCCGAATCGGCTCTAGATGCTTCATAGGCAACCCGCCGAAATCGTCGAGCGACATGGAACTCGTTGTCGGAGATCGGCAACCGCAAGCTTGAAACTGATCTGTGTCTTGAATCGGTCGATCTTGTCCAAACCCTAACTCCGATCGGCGAAACAACATGTCGTTGATGTACATACGAAGATCGTGCTCTCAGCCTCTAACAGTACGATAGGAGAAAGGACTTGAGCACGAAGAAGATATGGCAAACACCTCGATCGAAGGCCGACTCAGGCCTCGTTTGTGGCTCGTTCGCGCTGGACTCTCGTCAGCGTTTTCGTTTCCCACCGACGTCGTCAATTGTGCAATTGTGGTAGCATAAATTTATACAACTAATATTTGTTGATTGCGACGACGATCGATCTTCTATTAACTCGAATAATGAATATAATACGAATAATTTAGAGTGGAAAACCCTAATATCAAATAGCACACAATAAAAAACTATTAGATTTGAATGATCTATCTCTCTTATTCCTTCTTTTTTTTGTTTACAACAAGAACATATATTCAAAAGCTCTTTCCCTATCTCCTTTTCTAGGATTTAGAATAAGTTTAGATTATTAAATACTTCTTCTATTTATGTCTTAATGAGCCTCATTTAAATAAATGGGCCTGATCTTCTGTTTTAGAAAAATGGGATAATTTTCCCTTTCAATAGTCTTCTTTCCAAGATCCACTTAAAATGTTTTTAGAATCGAACTAATATAATATTCAATTGTTACTGACTAGCAAATTAAATTTGTATCTCTCGAGTATCTAGTTAAATTACAAAATATCAAAACAACAAAATAAATCTATTTAAAATTATTGAAGAAAAGAACGAAAGAGAAAATGATACATATGTTAGGTGAGCCTAAAATCATTCCACAAGCTAAAAAAGCAAAATCTAATATATAATTACTAAAGCAAAATATTAACTGCGCTATATGGTGCCCACAAAATGCACTCGAAATTTACGTTGCCACATAATGCCTTTATATTCAATTTGTCACGTGTCATCCTTATATTTTTTCGACAGATATGTCAAAAAACTAATAAAATCAAACAAAATAAAATTACTACTTATAATAGTCAGATTTGCACACGCTTCTCAATTATTTTGATCTACTTTTTTTCATAAATATTTTGAAAATATAATTTTACCTTTTAAAATATGAAAATATATAACAAATATTTGATCATTTCCTAATATACTATACATATTGGTTGGTGATCTTACGAAGATCAAGATCGTGACTTCTGAAAATAGAGTTAATCAAAGTCTTAATTTTTTTCCTTACATAGATTATGAAGGGATCAAATAAATCGCACAATTTTCTTACATAAATACTTTGAAGATATAGTTTACCTTTTTAAACATCTAAATAATAATCCGATAAACAAATTTCGTGATAAATCAATTCGTGCATGGCACGAGAATTAAACTAGTTTAATATATAAATCTTGATAGATACATAGATTCTCTTTTTTTAGGTCGAATAGAACTAATTAAGTCCCTATAACACTAATATTCCGTAATTAATAAGGCCTTAATGTAACACCCCCAAATCGTAACCCATTTGGAAATGTATTACCGCTAGTGACCTCGGTTTCCACACCGAAGCCACCCCAGACTTTACCGGTTTAAATACAAATCATAAACAACAATCATGATGTAAATACCAAAATCTTTGGTTAAAACATATGTCTGGGGATTACATCCCAATCCCCATAGGACAAAACAGAGTAATCAGCGGAAGTCTTTGCAAAGTATAAATACAAGGGTCTTGATCGTAATGATCACCCGCCAAGGATCGCAACCTGATAAATCCATTAAAACACCGTTTGCTTTTATAGTCGTTCTAGCCTTTGTTTCTCGGATTCTTATCTGATGTGCCGAATCGAACGGATGACACCATCCAACCATGCAGAGAACAATTACGGTTGGTTAGTCTAATGAAAGACTATGCAAGGGTACAAAGCAGAGTGGTTCGAAGTAGTCGTATTAGGTTAGACTCATCGCTCCTCGAATCAAAACCGATAACGATAGTCAACCACCATACTCTACTGAAACATATGAAGAGGCATGATCAAGAGAAGATTCTGGAAGACCAAGTCTTACAACAATCAACCCAAAAGAAGACTCCAATGAATTGAGTCTTATCGGAAGCATGACAATGTTAGGGAACATAATAATCTCATACAAGCGTTCAAAAACGACTTGATGTTTCGGTTCACAACCAACCTCACCGCTTAACGCGAATCCAGATTGGAAAGAGAACAGTACTCTGATCAAAGTCAAGACGAGCTTTCCTAGCTGCACTATCCCCTAGCTGCACTACTCGTCTGAGGTTTATTAATCATGTGCTACGACGGCACTTATCTTATTTAATTCCCAAACGCGCATCACGTTATAGACTTTTAAATATATGTTTCGCCATGAGGGACATATATTGAGTATATGTTTCATCATGAGGGACATATAGGATATATGTTTCGCCATGAGGGACATACTCCTGAATGGGATGAATCCCAAGATTTGTAGCATCAGTTAAGTGCCACCATCTCTATACCCGAGTATAGAGATCGGTCATGACCCACCAAATGGTTTTTGGGTTTATCACCTTTTGCACCATTAATCATTCTTAAGAAATGACTGGACTTCGAATAGTCCATCGCTCCTACGAATACTCGTGCTAACTAAACAGTTCAACACAGTAATAATCATATCAAAGCCCTCCGGGCCATCATCATAATAATATAGATATTCATAATAGCGTTGTTCTAACAGATATACAACCTATTATAATATCATATTCTTTTCACATCCTTGCCCTCCCGACAATTATCATAAAATATATATCTATAATAGTGTTGCTCTAACAGATATGCAACCTATTATAATATCATATTTTAATCCATATCATTTATCAAAACTGTTCCCAACAAAACAGTAAATCATTCTAAATTAATTAACAATCAAACCATTGATAATTAATGAAAGTATGGAATGATAAACAAGAACGAACCGCCACTTGCCTTAGATCAGTCGAAAGCTTTAACAAGCTTAGAGACAACGGTTCCTGAGTCTGAAACTGGGACAGATCCTGGATATTAAATCTCTCTGAAACGCCCCATAACGAGACCCTAAGTTAGATTCAATATCTACATATATGAATCTAAAAGAATACAAAAGGAATCGAAGGAACCAAGCCTCGCTCGCAACCAAACACCCAAGAACACACACACGAACCCAGCCTGTCGCGGGTGCGGTCGGCTCTCACCGCGGGGTGCGGTGGGGTGCGGTGGTGCCTTGCCGCGGGTGCGGCGAGATGACAGAGGCGAGAGCCTTCGACAGATTTTCGATGGAAGACTCACCCAAATCGATCCGTTCGACTTCGATTTGTTGTGGCTTTGATCTCCCAACACTTTAGACCTTTGAATACCTTTTAGGAGCACCTTTGTGAATACTCAAAGAGATCCGATCACTTCCCAAACAAAGCTCAAAAGCTTGGCTTCAATGGAGATTTCAGAGGAAAAGAGGTGAAGTTGCAGCTGTGTTAGAGCTCTCCTCCTCAACTTCATCCCTCCTTTTATAAGCCAAACAAGCAGCTTACCATTAGATGATAACAAGGACGAGGTGGCCAGACAACTTGGAGTAGGCTAGGTTACTCGCCAAGCCTAGTTCTGCAGCTGCACAAGTTGCACTGCAACTTGTCGAGTGATAGCGGCTCACCGCGGGGTGCGGTGGCCGACTCTGTTACCGCCTCCAAATTTGGCCTTCGCCGCGGGTGCGGCCACTTGACCGTGGGGTGCGGTCAAGGCCATTTTTGCCCCTTTTTGTCCGTTTTGTCCTTTCTTATCAAGTGGTTAAATATTTTTAACCCCGGGTTAAATATATTCGTACATGAACGACCCTTTAACCCAAAAATACATTGACTGTATTTTATATGACTCAGAAAAATATTACAGAGACCAAACATCTTACAGAATGTCCGTACTTTTCTGAATTTATACATATACTGTGATACCCCGTATTTTTGTAAGCTATTTCTGGAGTTCCGGGATCTTTCCCGAGTACCCGTTATGTACGTCGGATTTAATTCAGATAGTTTGAGACATTCTGTAATGTGCTCTGTATCTGTAATATTTTTCTCAGTGAAATAATATACAAACGACGTGCTTTGGATTTTAATACTCGTTCGCGTACGATAATTTTATCCCGGGTTAATATCGTTTTCATCTAAGAGCTGAGGAGGCGGCAAAGCCAAGGGCGGCGCCCGCCGTACAGTGGCAGTGCCCGCCGTCACAAGGCTCGAGGGGCAGGCTGGGTCTTCTCCTAGATGGGGACGCCAGGCCTATTGCGGCGCCCGCCGCATTTATGGCGGCGCTTGCCGTCGTCATTGTCCGGAGGTCCTTGCCCGAAGGTCGCCGGCGTGGCTCTGGCAGCGCCGGAGTAGCTCGTCGTAGGGCCATCATGGTGTTTCCTGGCATTTGGCTATAAAAGGAGGTGTGTGGGAGGGGTTTTTGAGCTCAATCCACAGCCCAAGCTCTCCCAAATTCTTGCCTCACCGGAGTTCTTGCCTCGTCGGATTTCTGAAGCTTTCGCCGGTGTCGTTTGGTGGTGTTTCCTGAGTGCCTTTGTGGAGCTTTTGGTAGCCTTGGAGGTTAGAAACCAAAGCAAGTCGAAGGAGGCCGAGTCGCTCGTGTTTTGGGTGAGTTTTCTTGCCGCTTCTGTCGTTTGAGTTCTTCACGGCGACCGCCGTGTTCTTCACGGCGCCCGCCGTGATGAACTACGGCGACCGCCGCCAAGAACAGCGACCACCGCCAGTGTCCAGAATGCCTTTTTTTGGCTTTTGGCTTTGGTAGTCGTCGTTGTGGCGTCGTTCCTTTCGCTTTCTTTCGTCATTTTTAGATTCGTACTGTGGTTATGTCGGATCTAACTTAGGGTTCCTTTTATGGGTCGACTCGAAGGTCGTTGTGCTGTCGGAGCTATACCCGTGTCGAGCCCGGAATCCTGTCATCGTCGTTAGGCTTGTTTCTATTCTGCGGATTAAGGCAAGTGGCGGTTCGCTCTTGCTCATTCGTTCCATTTTGACATTAATTATCAGTAGTTTATCTGAGTAATTAATTTGGAATGAATACTCTGTTTGTCTGGAAATGGTTTTGGTAAACTGTTTTGGAAAACAAAATATTGATATTATAATAGGTTGTGAATCTATTAGAACAACGCTATTACCTGTGATCGCCTTTCGGGCCTTTATGTGGATTTATTCTGTAACTATTATTGTGATGTATCTGTGTGGTTAGCACTGTTAGTTAGGAATGTACTCGGACTCCATCCGGTCGTTTCTTTATAATCTGGTATCGGGGTGGCTCGTCTCCATCTGGTACTATTCTAAGATCATGATCGGTCTCTTTCACAAGTGTGTAGAGGCATGACACTTAGATGGTGTCACAAACCTTCCGGTCTGCGTCACTCTCGATGAAACGTATACTAAGATGTGTCGTCCCAATGGTGGGGTACACATGTAAAAGTCTAATAACGTGATGCATGTTTTTGTAATATAAATCAGATAAGTGCTACTCGACGCACATAATTAATAAACCTTCGGCGAGTAGTGCATCTAAGTTATAGTACAACTAGGAAAACTCGTCTCGACTTTGATCATAGTACGTTCTCTTTCCAATCTGGATTCGTTGTATGCGATGAGGTTGGTCGTGAACCGAAGCATCTCAGTCAACTTTTAAATCATTGTTGTATGATTCTATAAACATTCCAGATTTGTCATATTTCCTTAAAGACTCAATCTCTTGGAGTCTCCTTTCGAGTCGATTTCTGTGAAGATTCAGTCTTCCAGAATCTTCTCTTGTGCATACCTCTTGTTTATTCCAGTAGGAGTATGATGGTTGGCTATCGTCATCGGTTATTATTCGAGAAGCGATGAGTCTAACCTAATACGACTGCTTCGAACCATTCTGCTTTATACCCTTGCTAGTCTATTCAAGTAGACTAACCCACGAACTTTGTTCTCCGCATGTGGGCTGGTGTCATCCGTTCGATTCGGCACATCAGATAGGAAGTAGTTCAGAAGAACAGAAGGACTATGGAGTCGACGGTGGTTTTCGAATGTTTTAGCTATTTTGTTAATCAGGTTGAGATCTCTAGGGCAATGACCAGTGTGGTCAAGACTTTTGTTTGTAATGTATTTTATAAGACTTCCGATGTATCCTACTGTATAAGACTTCCGCTGTATTTGGTTTAAACTCGGTGTTAGCCTATTCGGGATTGGGTTGTAATCCCGTAACTCATGTTTCTTTAACAATGTTATGTTTTGGAATTGAATGCTTTGATCATTATGTATCATTTGTATTTCATAAATTGTATTTAAATGGTAAAGCCTTGGGTGATCTCGGTAAGAAACACAAGGGTCACTGACGGTAATACCTTTCCAAAAGGGTTAAGTTTTGGGGGTGTTACAGTTGTGGTATCAGAGCCAAAGGTTTTAAAACGGGTTTGGGACTTTTTTTATAAACCATTTATCCGTTTTCGAAAATGCTTTAAAAAGGGCTATGGATTTTCAAAGTAAAAAGAATTTAAAAACACCGTTCATAGTCGTGTATTCTGGATAGTCTGATATAGTAAGCTTGCTTCTATGTCTAGAAAGACTAACTCGATTCCTCGTTGTCCTATAGGATGGGTGCATGTCTCTCTCTCAGATCGGGGTCGGAAGAGGCCAAGACGGACCCGCCGTCTCCAGGTCGGCTAGATTTTCCGATCCCTCAGCGATGTTTTGAGGTTGGAGGCCCGAGTAGCCCGCCCGAGGACATCAAGTATGTGATTTCCGAGTCTGTTGTCCTTACGCCTAGGGATGCAGTGGTCATTGTAACTGCACCTGTAGAGCCATTCAGGGAGGAAGCAGTGCAGGAAGTGGGTGAGTCATCTAGATACGCCTTAGGGCATTACGATGACGATTACCAGATAGAGATGGTCCCGGAAGGGGACGAGGATGACGAAGATGAGGAAGAAGAGATGCTAGAAATAGATCCTGTCAAGGACGAGGATATGATCGAGATTGATCCCGAGGATGAGGATCTCATCGAAGATGATCCTGAGGAGGACCCCGATATGGACCTAGAAGATCAGAGCCAGGAGCCAGACAACTTGAGGCACTTGCTTGTGGATAGTCAGGAGCCGAGGGTGCAGTTTATTCCCCCCAGTCCAGAACTATCACCAGTACCGGCTTATGCGCTCATGACTGATGCTGGTTGGGAGGCACTGTACGCTGAGCACGGTATTGGGAGGAGTGGCCCGACCATGATCTACGAGGACTATCCGCCTACTCCGCCTTGGAGGAGGAGATCAGAGGCTGAGTTGAGAGAGATCCTTCGCCAGAGCGAAATGAGCTCTCATATGGAGCAGCAGCAGCAGATGGATCAGGCGATCGCTAGCGCTCAGAGGAGGGCTGGAATAGGAGGACCTCTTATGGACGATCCTTTCTTTTCCACGACTGAGATTGGGTCTGAGTCACCAGAGCCGTGTGACCCAGGACCGAGCAGGGTGCGAAACCCATCGCCAGAGCTCGATGGTGAGCCTAGTCCGAAGAGACCTTGCACGAGTAGCCAGTCTTATAGGAGACGTTTTGGAGCGCCTTGATGAGGATTGGCGTTGCCTATCGTAATAGTTCCTTTTCTTAGTATTTCAGTATGTACTTTGTGTAACATTTCAGTATTGCGGCAAGTACTCTGTGGAACACTTTTATATTCGAGCAAGTTTTGTCCTAGCGCTTGGATGATAGACTTATGTGTAGCTTGTAAAATAGTTCCAGTTCATCTATAAAATACCCAGTTGGTCTATTCCGAGTAATTTTGCTACATTAAGTTTATGGAATGAATATTAATGTATGAAATATTGGAATTTGATCGGTAAACAGATGGTGAACACAAGGAACACAGTTCGAGCTGGTGTTGGAACTAGTCAGGGTCCCAGACCAATCAGAAGAGATGTTGGCCAAGATGAGCATGTATCTGAATCCCATAATCAATCTAGGGACAATGATCAGGATTAGAGTAATGCACTAGTGGTGCTTGATGCTGCAGCAGTGGAGACAATTCGGGGAATTGTCATGCAGGCTATCGCTGATGCTATGCGACCTAATGCACCTCAAGCGCAAGGGGTGCAAATTCCCCCACCGGTTCCTAGATTTGAGGAGCCAAGAAACCCTGATGTCCAGGAGAATGCAGTCAGGACTAGGGACAACTATGGTCGTGCTCTGAAGACCATCAGTTCTATGAGGCCTGACAGCTTCAACGGAAAAGGAGAGCCAGTCAAGGTGACCCATTGGTTCTCTCACATGGAACGGCTGTTCCGTAATGTGGACTGTACTGAGGCTGAAAAGGTCCACATAGCTTCTCTGCAAATGAAGGAGGATGCTAGTGAATGGTGGGAGAGTACATGCTTAACTGATAGCCCTGTATTGACCTGGTCGATGTTTAAGACCAAAACGGTTGACCGTTTCTTCTCTCGTGATATGAGAGAGGAGAAACACAAGGAGTTTCTGTACCCCAAGACTGATGGATTGAAGGTAGCCGAGCTGGCAACCAAGTTCAATCATCTTCTGCAGTACGCCCCAACTGAGATAACCAGCGAGGCATAAAATATCTGGTACTTCCACGAGTGGATGAGTCCAGATATCAAGCCGTTGATGGTGTACCACACATGCTCTACTCTGGAGCAGTATGTGGATGTTGCCTACAAGCTGGAAGTGACTCTGGAAGAGTCAACGAAGAGACGCATCCGATAGAAGTCGATGCAGATGCAGAATCAGAATCAGGGTGGTGGATTCAAGCGACCTGCACCACCGTCTAGCTTTGCCAAGTCTGGCCGAGCAAAGACGGACTTGACTCACGGAGGGTCAACGCAACAGTCCAGTCAGAGCAGAAGTTCAGTTCAGTGTTATAACTGTGGTGTTGCGGGGCACAAGAGCAATGAGTGTCAGAAGGAGAAGAGATCGTACTTTGGGTGTGGACGTGATGGTCATCTGCAGAAGTTCTGCAAGCAGGGGAAGCAGAAGGGAGTAGAGTCGCAGCAAGGGTCAGTTCATCAGAGCAACCGACCTAGGTTCAAGCCTGCCGAGACTCCTAGCCCGTCAGTTCAGACGACTGCTCAGAACAGGGGAAAGGCCCCAGCTGTTTCTGGAAGTCAGGGTCAACGCTTGTACGAGATGCGTGAAGCAGATGGACCCAATGCTCCAATTGCTCAAGGTACTTTATACCTTCAATCTACTTCAGTGTGCATTCTGTTTGATTCTGGTGCTACGCATTCCTTTATTTCGGATAGCTGTGTTAGCAAGTTAGACTTAGTATGCAACGATTCGTGCGACCCTTTCGTCGTTAGTCTTCCTAATGGAGAACGTTTGGTGGGAATCAAACATCTGTCCGACTTTCCGATTACCATTCAGGGTAAGGAGTTTGAGGCAGATCTGATCTGTATAGCCATGGCACCATACGACATTATCCTCGGTATGGATTGGCTGACGCGTCACAAGGCGGTGATCGACTTCAGTTGAAGAACGGTGACGGTGTCATTTGGGGGCCAGTTCGTGTGCAAGTTCAAAGGTCGGAATGACGCTGATAACGGCAAGCTGATCAATGCGATGGCTGCGTTTAAGCTACTACGACAAGGATGTGTCGGGTACCTTTGCTACTTGGATTCGCCCGCGAAGGATGGACCTGAGGTTCTTGATATTCCGGTAGTTACGGAGTTTTCGGATGTCTTTCCGGAAGAAATTCCTAGATTACCCCCGAACCGTGACGTAGAGTTTTCAATTGATCTTGAGCCTGGTACGGCGTCAATTTCCAAATCACCGTATCGGATGGCTCCAGCTGAGATGCAAGAATTGAAGAATCAACTTGAAGATCTTCTTGACAAAGGTTATGTCAGGCCGAGTGCATCGCCGTGGGGTGCTCCGGTATTGTTCATCAAAAAGAAGGACAGATCGTTCCGACTTTGTATCGACTACCGAGAGTTGAACAAGGTGACGATCAAGAACAAGTATCCTTTGCCTAGGATTGATGACCTGTTGGACCAGTTGCAGGGAGCAAAGGTTTTCTCCAAGATCGACCTGAGATTTAAATATCATCAACTCAGGATTCGTGAGCAGGACATTCCTAGAACTGCGTTTAGGACCAGATATGGTCATTACGAGTTCGTAGTGATGCCTTTTGGGCTTACAAATACTCCAGCTGTCTTTATAGATTTGATGAACCGATGTTTTCACCAGTACTTGGATAAGTTCGTGGTGGTCTTCATCGACGATATTCTGATCTATTCTCCGAATGAAGAAGTCCACGAGGATCATCTGCGGATTGCTTTGTCAATCCTTAGACAACATCAGCTTTTTGCTAAATTGTCTAAATGTGAATTCTAGATAAAGGAAGTGGCTTTCTTAGGCCACATGATCAATAAAAATGGGGTTATGGTTGATCCCCAAAAGATTGAAGCGGTGGCTAATTGGACACAGCCCCAGAACGTGAAGGAGGTGCGCAATTTTCTTGGACTTGCCGGGTATTACAGAAGGTTCGTAGAAAGATTTTCAAAGATCGCTCTACCTATGATCAATCTACTCCGCAAGGTTCACAAGAAGTTTGTCTGGAATGACAAGTGCGAGGCCAGTTTCCAGGAGTTGAAGCGACGACTGACCTCGGCACCCGTGTTAGCACTCCCAGAGGGGAACGACGATTATGTGATCTATAGTGATTCTTCAAAGTGTGGTCTTGGTTGTGTTTTGATGCAGAGGGGCAGAGTCATTGCTTATGCATCCAGGCAACTCAAGACGTACGAGGAAAACTATCCGACACATGATCTTGAGCTAGCATCGGCTGTCTTTGCGCTGAAGATTTGGAGGCATTACCTCTACGATATAAGATGCCAAGTCTTCACTGACCACAAAATTCTCAAGTATATATTTATTCAAAAGGAGCTGAATATGAGACAACGCCGCTGGCTAGAGTTGCTCAAGGACTACGACATGGAGTTGCTGTATCATCCGGGCAAGGCTAATGTAGTAGCTGATGCACTAAGCCGGAAGACAACGTACGAGACTGTAGTTGCTCTACTTACTGCTCAGACCAAGCTAAACCAAGAGTCATGCGATGTTGAAGTTCTGTATGATCAGCGTAGATGTTTCCTGAGTATGATGGAAATTCAGGCTACACTGCTGGATCAGATCAAAGAAAAGCAAGTCGATGACATCATCTTGGTGAAGTTAAGCAGTGAAGTGATGGATGAGAAAGCTCCCAGTTTTGTGGTTCAGGATGATGGATCACTTTGGTTTCAGGATCGGATCTGTGTGCCTGACACAGAAGATCTTCGTCAGTTGGTGATGAGAGAAGCTCATTCATCTGCTTATTCTGTGCATCCTGGCTCTAGCAAGATGTACAAGGATCTCAGGAAGAAGTTTTGGTGGCCAAACATGAAGTGGGACGTAGCAGACTTTGTGGCAAAGTGCTTAACTTGCCAGAAGTTTAAGATCGAACACCGCAGGCCAGGTGGTGAGTTGCTACCTCTCCCAGTACCAGAATGGAAATGGGAGGACATCACCATGGACTTCGTCACTGGGCTACCCAAGACTCGAAGTCAGAGAGATGCTATCTGGGTAATTATGGATAGGCTTACGAAGAGTGCTCATTTTATAGCCATCAAGACCACATGGGAAACCCAGAAGTTAGCAGAAGTCTATCAGAAGGAGATTGTCCGCTTACATGACATTCCTAAGACCATTGTATCGGATCGAGATGGTCATTTCATGTCAAGGTTCTGACAGGAACTTCATAAGGCTATGTGAACCGAGTTGAGGTTCAGCACCGCGTTTCATCCTAAGACAGATGGTCAGTCTGAAAGAACCATCCAGACCCTGGAGGATATGCTTAGAGCTTGTGTACTCGATCGTCCGACTAGTTGGGAGGACAGCTTAAGTCTGATTGAGTTCACGTATAATAATAGCTGGAATCCTACAATCAAGATGGCTCCGTTTGAAGCTTTGTATGGTCGCAGATGTAGATCTCTGATTTGTTGGGATGATAATGCCGACAAAATTCTGCTTGGACCAGAGTTGGTCGAAAGGACGGCTTCAGACATTGCTTTGATCAGACAAAAGATGTTGACCGCTCAGAGTCGACAGAAGTCCTACGCAGATCGGAAGCGCGGGACTGTCGAGTTCGAGGTCGGTGACAAGGTTTTTGTCAAGGTATCGCCATCCAAAGGAGTTTTCAGATTTAGTAAGCGTGGGAAGTTTAACCCTCGCTACGCGGGACCATTCGAGATTCTGGATAGAGTAGGATCTCTAGCGTATCGCTTGGCGTTGCCGCCATCGGCTCATCCAGTGCATAATGTGTTCTACGTCTCTTTGCTCAGGAAGTATGTGCCAGATGAGTCTCATGTGCTGAGTTATGAGGACATCGAGATTCAAGCTAATGGTACTTATGAGGAGATGCCCGTGCGCATTTTGGAGCGTCGTGAGAAGCAACTGCGTAGCAAGATCGTACCGTTGGTACGGATTCAGTGGTCCAAGTCTGGATCGGAGGAAGTTACTTGGGAAACATGGAAAACCGAGTCAGATATGCTCAGGCGTTTTCACGAGTTATTTTCGACCTAAGTTTCGGGGTCGAAACTTCTTTTAAGGGGGAGGAGATGTGATACCCCGTATTTTTATAAGCTATTTTTGAAGTTCCGGGATCTTTCCTGAGTACCCATTATGTACGTCGGATTTAATTCAGATAGTTGGAGACATTCTGTAATGTGCTCTGTATCTGTAATATTTTTCTCAGTGAAATAATATACAGACGACATGCTTTGGATTTTAATACTCGTTCGCGTACGATAATTTTATCCCGGGTTAATATCGTTTTCATCTAAGAGCTGAGGAGGCGGCAAAGCCAAGGGCGGCGCCCGCCGTACAGTGGCGGCGCCCGCCATCGCAAGGCTCGAGGGGCAGGCTGGGTCTTCTCCTAGCTGGGGACGCCAGGCCTATTGCGGCGCCCGCCGTCGTCATTGTCCAGAGGTCCTTGCCCGAAGGTCGCCGGCGTGGCTTTGGCAGCGCCGGAGTAGCTCGTCGTAGGGCCATCATGGTGTTTCATGGCATTTGGCTATAAAAGGAGGTGTGTAGGAGGGGTTTTTGAGCTCAATCCACAGTCCAAACTCTCCCAAATTCTTGCCTCACCGGAGTTCTTGCCTCGCCGGATTTCTGAAGCTTTCGCCGGTGTCGTTTGGTGGTGTTTCCTGAGTGCCTTTGTGGAGCTTTTGGTAGCCTTGGAGGTTAGAAACCAAAGCAAGTCGAAGGAGGCCGAGTCGCTCGTGTTTTGGGTGAGTTTTCTCACCGCTTTTGTCGTCTGAGTTCTTCACGGCGACCGCCGTGTTCTTCACGGCGCCCGCCGTGATGAACTGCGGCGACCTCCGCCAAGAACGACGACCGCCGCCAAGAACAACGACCGCCGCCAGTGTCTAGAATGCCTTTTTTTGGCTTTTGGCTTTGGTAGTCGTCGTTGTGGCGTCGTTCCTTTCGCTTTCTTTCGTCGTTTTTAGATTCGTACTGTGGTTATGTCGGATCTAACTTAGGGTTCCTTTTATGGGTCGACTCGAAGGTCATTGTGCTGTCGGAGCTATACCCGTGTTGAGCCCGGAATCCCGTCGTCGTCGTTAGGCTTGTTTCTATTCTGCGGATTAAGGCAAGTGGCGGTTCGCTCTTGCTCATTCGTTCCATATTTACATTAATTATCAGTAGTTTATCTGAGTAATTAATTTGGAATGAATACTCTGTTTGTCTGGAAATGGTTTTGGTAAACTGTTTTGGAAAACAAAATATTGATATTATAATAGGTTGTATATCTGTTAGAACAGCGCTATTACCCGTGATCGCCTTTCGAGCCTTTATGTGGATTTATTTTGTAACTGTTATTGTGCTGTATCTGTGTGGTTAGCACTGTTAGTTAGGAATGTACTCGGACTCCGTCCGGTCGTTTCTTTATAATCTGGTATCGGGGTGGCTCGTCTCCATCTGGTACTATTCTAAGATCATGATCGGTCTCTTTCACAAGTGTGTAGAGGCAGGACACTTAGCTGGTGTCACAAACCTTCCGGTGTGCGTCACTCTCGATGAAACGTATACTAAGATGTGTCGTCCCAATGGTGTGGTACACATGTAAAAGTCTAATAACGTGATGCGTGTTTTTGTAATATAAATCAGATAAGTGCTACTCGACGCACATAATTAATAAACCTTCGGCGAGTAGTGCAGCTAAGTTACAGTGCAGCTAGGAAAACTCGTCTCGACTTTGATCATAGTACGTTCTCTTTCCAATCTGGAATCGTTGTATGCGATGAGGTTGGTCGTGAACCGAAGCATCTCAGTCAACTTTTAAATCATTGTTGTATGATTCTGTAAACATTCCAGATTTGTCATATTTCCTTAAAGACTCAATCTCTTGGAGTCTCCTTTCGAGTCAATTTCTGTGAAGATTCAGTCTTCCAGAATCTTCTCTTGTGCATACCTCTTGTTTATTCCAGTAGGAGTATGATGGTTGGCTATCGTCATCGGTTATTATTCGAGAAGCGATGAGTCTAACCTAATACGACTGCTTCGAACCATTCTGCTTTATACCCTTGCTAGTCTATTCAAGTAGACTAACCCACGAACTTTGTTCTCCGCATGTGGGCTTGATAGGTGCAATTTAGTGCACCTTAACTAGCGACTATTGACACGTTTTAGATGGAGTTTTGGTATAAGAAGAGGCTAAGTCTGTAATCCAGGAGAAGAGTTGAAGAAAAGTACAGATATGAAGGTTTTACAGCTTAGTGAAGAAGATAGAGGATTGATGGAGAAGTCTGCTCAAAACTAAAGGAGAAAGCTACCTCACTTGGTAGTACTTGGGAGCAGATGAAGGATGAAGAGGCTGGCCAATGCCGCCCCGCGCCACTGCCACCGCGACCCGGCGAAGATCCTCAGAGAAGGGCTCAGAGAAGAAGCCATCGCCTCGTGGTGGAGCATTACCGCCTCGCGGTGGGAGTGCAGACCGCGCGGCTGACGTGTTTTATTAATATTCCTATTTTAGACATTATTACTTTAGTATATTTTATTTCCTTATTTTGTTTGCTAGGTTAAACTTCTGAGAACCTATTTAAGATCTTTTTAATAGTTCGTAGAAAGGTTCCCTCTCTCTTTTTAACAATACAATTTCTAGGTTTTTGAACAATGGATAGCTAAACACTTTTGTTTCGCTAGACAATTGAAGCACTACAATGAATTGGTTGTGAGATTTCTATGCCTTGTTCTATATCTTATTAAGTTGGATTGATTCTCTTGTTTCAAATGTCTATTGATTTATGTTGATTCTTCTAGCGTAGCTACCTAGGTTTTTCGGCATCTATCATATTGCTAGGATTGCATATAGGGGTTCTGAGTGCATATCTAGTGGCAAACACAATTTTGCGTATAGGGGTTCCGAGCGTACAATTGTGTGTGAGAATCAATTGCATGTTAAGTAGGGGAGTGAGTACTTGTACGTCTTTCTACTTGCATGTATCCTATATCCTTGTGTGCATTGCTATTGCTGTATTGGTGCTAGAGTACGCTGACAACTGTGAGAATCAGTTGTACTTTATCATTGGCACCGTAATAAGTCTATCGACAACTGTGAGAATCGATAGTATTCACGATCAGGGTGGGAACAATAATAAGATAGTAAAAGAATTTGGAAAGATAGTTTTCAGTGATCAACCGATTGCATTGTGGTGTGGATATTTGTCTGGTGGAATACTTTCCCTCATTATATTTCGTTTCTTGTCAGTAATTACATCTTTGGTTACATTGCGATTATTCCAAACAACCCCCTGTTACTTGTTAGTCACACGTTATTGCATACAGATAACTGCCTCCATGTGGGATCGACCCTGACTTACTTACTATACTCTTTAGTAGGTGAATTGGGATTATTTTGACAGGAAAACGACACCGGTTTCCGACCCTGTCAAATTTGGCGCCGTTGCCGGGGAGTTAAATTTTCTGTTTGTGATTATTTGTGATTGACTGTCGTATGGATCTATCTTACGATCCACACTTTTTCTTCTGATTCGCTACTTGTTAAAGTTCATACAGAGACAGGTACAAATGGCGCAGACACTCCGACAATTGACGGAACCAACCTTGATACAGCAGTCATTGGCTGTAATCATTCCACCCCTTGCTAATGGGGTAACTTTTGAGCTCAGATTAGGAGTAATACGGTTACTCCCGAGATTTTATGGACGAAGTGGAGAGGATCCCATTCTTCATTTGAACAAATTCCACAACATCCTTATGAGCATTAAGCCAGCCGATGTCACAGAGGAACAACTTAAAATGAGAGCCTTCGGGTTCACTCTTAAAGACGAGGCTGAAGACTGGTATTATCATATGCCTGGAGGGAGCATAGATTCCTGGACTAAGATGCATAAGGTCTTCCTTGCACGCTATTTTCCAGCTCAGATGGCAAACGCCTTGAAAAGGGAAATCACCAGCATCGAACAAGGTGAGGATGAGACCCTCTATGACTATTGTGAGCGGTTCAAGCGACTCTGCACTAGTTGCCCGTTCCATGGTTTTGATAAGAAATCTCTAGTGCTCTATATTTACAACGGGCTGATGGACGATGAATGAAGAATGATTGATGCTACATGTGGTGGTAGTATCCTAAATATGACTCCCGATGTCGCCATGACCACACTTCACGATATGGCTGAAGGTACAAGGGATTTTAATGAACCCCCAAGGACCAAATTAGTGAGTGCTATTATCTCCAACGAGTCACATGTATCGCAAGAAATTGCTTCTTTGAAGGAAGTCATTGTGGGAATAGGTAAGCAACTGCAGGATACCACTATTGCTGAAGTTCATGCTGCTGAAGGCTACGAGCCTGTTATAATGCAACAACCTTGCTTTGATGACCCACCAACTGCTAGCAACCCCTCTTCAACTGAAGCAATGCTCAATGCCCTAACAATGCATTTTACAACGCATGTGCACGAGACTGCGGCTGACATAAAAAGCATAAAGGAGTCCGTGAGCAGCCTAGTCGATGAGGTTGCTGGGTTGAGAAAAGAGTCCAGTAAAGAAACTTCACATGCAGTAACCCTACGTAGTGGCAAGGAATTACAAGTCGCTCCTACTGCTGAAGAGGACGACAACGCTGAGATCGATATTGCCAATGAGCCATTGTCACCGCCCCACGGCGATTCTCACCGCGACCTGGTGACAGCTCCCAGTAATCCTACGCCATCACCACCGCCCCGCGGTGATCCACACCGCCCCGCGTTGAACTCACCGCCCCGCGGTCCCCACTCACCGCCGCGCGGTGAGAGCCCAGAACTCGCAGATTTCCCTGACGAGGAGGAGGATCCCTATGTTCGCCCCAACTTTCCTCCCCTTGGATCTGAGAAACCACCTGCCCCATTCCCAGAGGCACTCAAGGAAAGGAGAGTCATTGATGACAAGGATCTCTTTGACACTTTCAGTAAGTGTGAGGTGAACATCCCACTCCTCAAACTCGTCAAGAGTGTACCAAAGTATGCTAAGTTTCTAAAGGAGCTGTGCACTGTAAAAAGAAACCAGAAGCTGAAGGAAAAGGAAAAAGTCAAGGTCAATGAACGCGTATCTGCTGTATTTCAGAGGCGCATGCCAAAGAAGTGCGGAGACCCAGGTATGTGGAGCATTCCTTGTATTATCGGAGACACTAAATTTGAAAAAGCTATGCTCGACCTTGGTGCCTCCATTAATGTGCTGCCCTATTCTCTCTATGAATCCCTTGGACTTGGACCTCTGCAGGAAACATGTATTGTAATTCAATTAGCTGATAGGTCTAGTGTCTACCCTAGGGGAGTAATAAAAGATGTCCTTGTTATGGTCGATAAATTGATATTCCCTGCAGATTTTTATGTCTTAGATATGGAAACAGATACAAAGGCAACTCCTATACTATTAGGTATGCCATTTTTGAAAACTGCTAAGACCAAACTTGATTTGCAAAGTGGGACACTTTCTATGGAATTTGATGGGGAGAAGGTGGAATATAATATTTATGAAGCCATGAAATACCCCAAGGAAGACCATTCTTTGTGTTCCATTGATGTGATCGATTCTATTGCACATGATGTCTTTGATATTTCTGGTTCTGACGAGTTGATGTCTATTGTTGAAAATAATTTGGATGCGTCCTATGAGGAATACTCTTTACCCTCTAACATGCAGGAAGCCATCACTCAGCTGGATACTCATGGTAAGTATTCTACAAATCCTTTGGGCATTGGCCCCATCTTACTAAGCCCGAGCGAAAGGCTCGTTCCTTCTGTTGAACAGGCTTCAGAGATCGAATTGAAGCCGCTGCCGGACCATCTCAAATACGCTTTTCTTGGAGCCAAAGACACTTTGCCAGTCATTGTGTCTAGTACGCTTTCTGCAGATCAAGAAATGAAGCTGTTGGACGTGCTCAGGGAGCACAAAACCGCAATTGGATGGACCATTGCAGACATAAAAGGGATAAGCCCCTCCACTTGTATGCATCGGATTCTGCTCGAGGACGGAGCTAAACCGTCTAGGCAGCCACAGAGAAGGCTGAACCCTCCAATGATGGAAGTGGTAAAGAAAGAGGTGCTTAAACTCCTCAAGGCTGATATGATCTTCCCTATTTCGGACAGCCAATGGGTAAGTCCAACCCAGGTTATCCCTAAGAAAGGAGGAATTACCATAGTGGAAAATCAACACAGAGATTTAGTTCCCACCAGGACCACCACAGGATGGAGGATGTGCATCGATTACCGTAAGCTGAATGCGGTAACTCGGAAAGACCACTTTCCCCTGCCCTTTATTAATCAAATGCTAGAACGCCTTGCTGGGCGGCCCTACTACTGTTTTCTCGACGGATATTCAGGATACTTCTAGGTAGCCATCGCACCAGAGGACCAAGAGAAAACCACTTTTACATGTCCCTTTGGCACTTTTGCGTACCGCAGAATGCCATTCGGATTGTGTAACGCACCCGGTACATTTCAACGATGTATGGTTAGTATCTTCTCTGACTATGTTGAGAAATTCATTGAGGTCTTTATGGATGACTTTACGGTACATGAAACTAGCTTTGATTCATGTTTAGACCATTTGGCACTTGTACTTAAAAGATGTGTTGAAACCAATTTGGTTTTAAATTATGAAAAGTGTCATTTCATGGTGGAACAGGGGATAGTCCTAGGTCATATTGTCTCTGCTAGGGGTATTGAGGTCGATAAGGCAAAGATTGATGTAATTCAGTCTCTGCCTTATCCTACTAATGTGCGTGAAGTACGTTCCTTTTTAGGTCATGCAGGTTTCTACCGAAGATTTATCAAGGATTTCTCAAAAATTTCTTCACCCCTATGCGAGCTCTTGAAGAAGGAAGTGACCTACGTATTCACGGATGAATGCAAGAAATCATTTGATTGCCTGAGAGAACGCCTGACAAGTGCACCCATTATTCAGGCACCCGACTGGTCTCGCCCATTTGAGATCATGTGTGACGCCAGCGATTATGCAGTTGGAGCAGTTCTAGGACAGAAAGTGGGACGAGCATCCCACGTGATTCATTACGCCTCCATGACTCTGAATGGAGCCCAGAGGAACTACTCCACCACTGAGAAAGAAATGCTGGCAGTTGTCTTTGCCTTGGAAAAGTTTAGGCAATACCTCTTGGGAGTCAAGGTGATTATCTACACAGATCACACAGCTCTTCGTTACCTGATGACGAAGAAAGAAGCAAAGCCAAGATTAATCTGATGGGTTCTCCTTCTCACTGAATTTGATGTGGAAATCCGTGATAAGAAGGGAGCAGAGAACCTTGTAGCGGATCACCTGAGTAGGCTCGTCCATGAGGAAGATAAACCCGGAGAGTAGAGCCCCATACATGGCACCTTCCCAGATGACACACTTTTTACACTCGAGGGCAGCTCAGAGAACACTCACCGCCCCGCGGTCACCACCACCGCGACCCGACGAGTTGTAGCCAGTATGAAGTTGGAGATACCATCGCCCCGCGGTGATGACGACCGCGACCCGGCGTTTGGATTACTTGAGAACCAGGAAAGCTCACCGCGACCCCCAGAGACATCACCGCCCCGCGGTCACATCTCTGGAATCACACTTTGCCCTGGAGATATTTTTGACTCTCCTTTTCATATAGCCATGGACCTCTTCGGAATCCAGTCTTACAGACCATGGTATGCAGACATAGTCAACTATCTGGTTCGAGAGGAATTTCCCCCAGACTACACCAGAGCCCAGAAAGCAAAGGTGCGTAGAGAAGCTCGCCACTATGTTTGGGATGATCCCTACCTATGGAAGCATTGCGTCGATCAGGTAGTCCGCCGATGTCTCCCAGACAATGAGGTACAATCCGTCCTTAACTTCTGTCATTCTGAAGCATGTGGGGGTCATTTTGGAGCAAATAGGACTGCTAGAAAAGTATTGGAAGCAGGATTTTATTGGCCACACCTCTGTAGGGATGCTTACATTTTTTGTAAATCCCGCGACCGATGCCAACGGGTTGGCAACATCACCCGAAGGAATGAAATGCCGCAATCATCATTGATCTTCTGTGAGGTATTTGATGTTTGGGGCATGGATTTTATGGGACCCTTTCCTAACTCTCATGGGAATCTTTATATATTACTTGCGGTGGACTACGTTTCCAAGTGGGTGGAAGCGAAGGCCACCAGGACTGATGATTCTAAAGTTGTGGCAGGTTTCCTCAAAGAGAACATTTTCTCAAGATTTGGAATACCCAAAGCTTTAATTAGTGACAGGGGAACCCATTTCTGCAACAAGACAGTGACTGCCCTGCTGAAGAAGTATCACGTCACTCAGAGAATCTCCACGGCCTACCATCCTCAGACTAATGGGCAGGCCGAGAACACCAACAGAGTGATTAAGGCTATACTGGAGAAGACAGTAGCAACCAACCGGAGGGATTGGAGCATCAAGCTCAATGATGCGTTGTGGGCATACCGTACAACTTTCAAAACTCCGATAGGGATGTCTCCGTTCCGGCTGGTATTTGGAAAAGCTTGTCACCTCCCCGTCGAACTTGAACATAAGGCGTGGTGGGCAATAAAGAAATGCAACTTGCAACTGGATGAAGCAGGCGAACTCCGCAAGCTACAAATGCAAGAACTGGAGGAATTACGCCTTGACGCCTACGAGAACTCAGTTACCTACAAGGCGAAGACCAAGCAGTGGCATGACAAGCATATTTTGCGAAAGGATTTCAAGCCAGGAGATAAAGTTCTTCTATTCCAATCTCGGCTCAAGCTCTTTGCTGGAAAGCTGAAATCCAAGTGGTCAGGCCCGTATGAAATCGCTGAGGTGCATCCCCATGGAGCCATAGGCCCGATTAATCCCAAGATCGGCACCATCTTCAAGGTGAATGGCCACAGATGCAAGCCTTACCACGAGGGGTTCGATCCAAACCAGGACGAGACACTACTCCTCGAACACCCTGACACTGAAGCAGGATGAGCCACAACCCACGTCGAGCCAACGACATTAACCAAGGCGCTGTCCGGGAGGCAACCCGGGTTAGTTCTTTTCTTTTCTTTTCCCTAGATTATTTTCGTAGTTTATTTTTGCTTTGTTTCGTTCACCTGTTACTCACATTTCAGGTACGAAAGTAAATCCAAGAAGAGACGTGGTACTCAGCATAACCCACCGCCCCGCGGCGACTCTCACCGCCCAGCGGTGGAATTCACCGCCCCGCGGTGGATCTCTGGTATAATTTCTCTACTCTAAAAAAAAAACAAGAAATAAAGGGCCCCGAAAAAACCTTAAACGGGTGAGTAATATTTTTATTTCTTGAGTTGGATACGAAGGAATTGACGGTGTCAGTTGAAAACCGCGGCTCGGTACCTCCCTTCTTCACTTATTACCCCATTAGCTCTCCCGCCAAAACCTAATCCCATTTTTCTTCCCCGTCTCTCTCTCTCTCCGCCGTGCCCTATTCCACGATCTCCAAAACCTTAGCCCACAACCCTCTCCACCGAAATCGGCCTCTCCCCTCACCTTGGTAGTGGAAGCCCTTAACCCAACCTTGTTTCTTCTCTACCCAGACCTTCCTTAGTGGCGATTTTCGACCCCCCCTGTGGTGGTTCGTAGTTGAACGGGGTGACCTTTTGCTTGTTGGTGTGATCAGTACCAAATTGGGTGCTCTTCCGGTGGTTTGGTGGTGTTTGAGGAGGAATCGCACAGTGACCGCCTCACGGCGTAGTATCGCCGCCTCGCACGAGTCAAATTTTTGAATTTGGAGACGAAGGTGAATAGTCGCCGCCTCGCGTCAACATCGCTGCGGCCCGGCTACTGTGCTCAGAAATCATCGCCGCCCCGCGGTGACCCTCGTAGTCTGTCTTCGGCCAATTGTAAGTGCCCTTTGCCTAGCCTTTTGTCTCAAGAACTTCATTTCTTACTCAATGTCGAGGGCTTGGAAAGTTGGGATGACTGAGGAGGAGTTGAAAATATACGATGTGGTGTCGGCTAGACATGTACAACCGACTCATTTCTTTGATAAGGGATCACTCGCTGAGTTGGGTTTGCTCGACATGATTCAGCAATGTCTGGACAAGTTGGGATTGGGGGGCTTCCTAGACAAATGTGCCCCCGTATCCCCTGAACTTTGCTGCCAATTTATCGCCACCATGACTAAGAGCTACACGCGTCGTGTCGTTAACGGCAAGGAGCAGAAATTCATTGCGGGTATCACCTTCAAGTATGAGGGTCGGAGTTATGGTTTTCCTATCGAGGAAGTTAGGGCGTTGCTAGGTGTTTCGAGACCGTCTACTGGTGGGTGGAGACATGGTCCCGACAAGGCGGCCATGAAGGAATTTTGGATCAGTGCATCGGGTATGCCTGAATATCAGAAAAAGGAGGAGACCAGTGACAAGATTGTCCATCCCTGCCTCCGCTTGGTATACACTGTGCTGCTTAGGACATTTTGTGGGTGTGTGGAGGAGGGAAAGGTTTCCCTGAAACGTCTTGGTCTTTTCTCCGCGATGTTTGATCCATTAGATGAGGTGACCCCTGGATGGGTTGTGCTTTGGCTGTATGGGCTGCAGCAGATCCGCGAGGGCGCTGCGCAAGATATTGTTCAGGGAGGGTTGATTACCTTGATTGTTGCGGCCAAGTTTTCGTTGGATACTATGCCGCAGCCGCTCTTCCCTATTCGCTATGATATCTCTTATATGCGACGATGTGGTATGTTGAGCGGATCTCCGGGGCAGTATATGTGGTGCTCTTATGGCGGTCATCTTTTACGTCTCCCTCGTCCTTTAGCTTATCCGAGAGATTTCACTGGTTGGTACATCCCCTCCGATGCTGAGATTATCCCTTCAGACGAGGAGACTGAGCCACAGGCTGCTTTGCCCATGACCATGGATGTCGATTCACCTGCTCTCGACGTGGCCTCCACTTCTGCACCGCCCCCTGAGTTCTCCTGGGACGAGATGTTCGTCCATTTTGATGCTTTCACGCAGCGTCAGGAGGCTGTGAACGACGCGACATTGGCTCGGTTGCAGGCCATACAGGCCGAGATTACACGGGACATCACCGACCAGCTGAGTGTAGCCGAGGTTTTTATTCAGGAGCAGTACTTTAGGAGGCAACCACCTCCGCCGCGCCATCCGTAGTGTCCACCTTTTCAGTGAGTTTATTTTCTCTCTTCCCTATTTCTTTGTCTTCGTCTCTACATTGAGGACAATGTGTATTTCAAGTGTGGGGAGGGATTTAGACTCATTGTCTATCATATCTAGTGTACAGATTTATTTCATGCATTTCGTACTTGCATTTTTAATAGTTAAAAAAATAAAAAAATAAAAAAAAAAAAATTTGAAAAGGCAATCAAAATCCTGGGATGAACTGAAAACCCGCAAGGGCGGCTCAGGCAAGAAGCAGGTAGTCCGACTGGTATAGACCAGGGCAAAAGTGGACTGGAGTGATGTGAGAACATGTGAGACGTCTAGTAAAATGAAATGAGTGGCTTGGTGAAAACCCAAAAGGGCGCCTTGGCAAGATGAGCGGAAAAGAAAAAGAGTGATTCTAGGATTTCTCTTTACCTATTGGCGAGGCGTCATAAGAAGAGTCGGTATAAGGAGTTCGGGTAGGCCACTTTGGAGCAATAAGGAGCTAGACATGAGTTAGGATTAGAGTTCTCTCGCATTATTCGTTTTGGTTGTTTGAGGGCTGATTGTTGAGCTGTTGTAGTCGTTAGTATCCTATGTTGTCACACTTCCTGAGGCCTTGCTATTTTGTAACACCCCTAAATTTAACCCCATTTGAAAGCGTTACTACCGATGACCCCGGACGTAAACCCCGAAGTCACCCCAGGCTTTTCCGACGTCATAACTGACTTAAAACACAGTTACAATACTAAAATCATAACTTTTATTAAACCACATGGTCGCGGAATTACACGATTCCTAAAACGACCCAATTAATCAGAAATACAACAACGAAATACTTTTAAACAAAACGACAAAATAGCACAGCGGAAATCTTTAAAATACAACGACAAAACAAATTGTCAAAACACCGTTCATCTTCATAGTCGCTCTAGCCTTCTCAGATCTGCATATGCCGAAACGGACGGACGACACCCCCATGACGTTACAGAAATATAAAAATACAAGAGTTAGTCTAATGTATAGACTAAGCAAGGGCTTCACCAATAATTCACACAAACACATCACAAGCAATTCCACATATCACAATCTCAAGTCACATGTTTACAGCATATCTCTTATATTAGCGTTGATTCTAGCAGAATATACAACCTAATATAATATCAGATTTTAATTATTTCAAATTAATTCATAACCACTTGCCTGGAAAGACGAGCTCAAACAAAGCTTAAGAACGGGTTCCTGAATCCAAAACGGGAACATATCTGGAATAAAAATCCCTCAAAGTCAAACCACAAGACACACAACTCGGACGCCAATACCGCGACCGCGGTGAGTTGCGGCCAGTCGCGGTTCATCAACAGTGGCAAAGCTTCGACAGCTTCCATGGCGGGAGAAAAATACCCACCTCGATTCAAGCTTCGTCTTGCATTCGAATTGATCACAAAGCACCTCTAAGCTTCACCTAACACCTTGGCAACCTTCTCCAACCCACGAAGCCTCTCGATTCAAGCCCAAAACCGAGCTCACAGCTCGAGCATCAATGGCGAAACAGGGGAAAACAGAGGAGAAAGAGAGAAGAAGAAGAGAGAAAGAAAGGGTTCGGTTTCACCCCTTTTATAGCACAAATCCGACCACCTCCAAGGGGACAAAGGCGAAGGGCCACTTGGCCTGCCCACAAAAATATCCCAACCGAGCCACTTGCGCGAGGAAGACGACCGCCTCTGTCATTGGCATTACCGCGATTGCGGCCGGTCGCGGTGGATCGCGGCAGATCGCGTCAGGTCGCGGTGAGTCGCGGTTTTAAGCCGACTTCGCTAATACTTATCCGAACTCAACTTGGGTTAATTTCTTAACTCCGGGTTAAATATATTCGTGCGTCATCTAGCACAAACATCTCAAGCAATCACCTCACACAATTACCGTGCACAAATATCTTATATAAATACCGTGCACAAATATCTTATATAAATATCTTGCACAAATACTTTACATAATTATCCTACATATATTTGTGACACTCCAGGCCAAGCTAACATAGCTACCAAGCCACCACCCATCTTACATGATGCCGGTGTCGGTACTGGTGCCCGCCTGAGTCCACAATTATCCTACACGAATATCTTATATAAATATTTTACAACAATATCTTATATAATTATTTTGCAACAATATCTCATACAATTATTTTGCAACAATAACTCATACGAGTAAAGCTTAAAAATACCCTTAAAAATTATGGGGTGTTACATTACTACCCCCTTATTTTAAGTTTCGACCCCGAAACTTGCACTAAGCCAAAGAGGATTCCGCCTCACTAACAAACTTATTATCCGAACTTAATATCCTTAATCATAACCGGCCTTATGCCATCTCTAACTTAAATCCTTACAGGAATAATTTAACACCTTCCTTTAAACAATCTCTAACTTAAATCCTTTAAGATTCCTTAACTTGCTCATCATAATCATAACATCTCATTTCTACGTTCCTCGAAACGAATCACACAAGATACTACTCCTATTTCCTCAAAAAGAGTGATACCACAAGTCTTATAACCTCAAAGCATAACAAGGAAACTGGGAACTCAAGTCTAACTAGAGATTCACCTTAACAGACTCAAGAGAAGAGGCACGACTATGAACGGTGTAACTTTTTCACTTTTGAAAATTTCGAGCCTTTGCAAATATTTCAAACAAGTGAAAATATTCCAACGAATGAAAATATTTCAAACCGGTATGTAACACCCCCAAGCCTAGCTACCCCAACAACCAAGCCACCCAGCCATCTTACATGATACCGGTGCCGGCACTGGTGCCGCCGGTGAGTTCACAAGAACCGTTCGAAAATATTTTCAAACAAAACGAGTAAATGGTTCATTAAATCCCACACCCGTTTTAAAAACTTTCGGCTCTGATATCATTTCTGTAACACCCCCAAATTTAACCCCATTTGAAAGCGTTACTGCCGATGACCCCGGACGTAAACCCCGAAGTCACCCCAGGCTTTTCCGACGTCGTAACTGACTTAAAACACAGTTACAATACTAAAATCATAACTTTTATTAAACCACATGGTCGCGGAATTACACGATTCCTAAAATGACCCAATTAATCAGAAATACAACAACGAAATACTTTTAAACAAAACGACAAAATAGCACAGCGGAAATCTTTAAAATACAACGACAAAACAAATTGTCAAAACACCGTTCATCTTCATAGTCGCTCTAGCCTTCTCGGATCTGCATGTGCCGAAACGGACAGACGACACCCCCATGACGTTATAGAAATATAAAAATACAAGAGTTAGTCTAATGAATAGACTAAGCAAGGGCTTCACCAATAATTCACACAAATACATCACAAGCAATTCCACATATCACAAATCACATCACAATCTCAAGTCACATGTTTACAGCATATCTCTTATATTAGCGTTGATTCTAGCAGAATATACAACCTAATATAATATCAGATTTTAATTATTTCAAATTAATTCATAACCACTTGCCTGGAAAGACGAGCTCAAACAAAGCTTAAGAACGGGTTCCTGAATCCAAAACGGGGACAGATCTGAAATAAAAATCCCTTAAAGTCAAACCACAAGACACACAACTCGGACGCCAATACCGCGATCGCAGTGAGTCGCGGCCAGTCGCGGTTCATCAACAGTGGCAAAGCTTCGACAACTTCCATGGCGGGAGAAAAATACCCACCTCGATTCAAGCTTCGTCTTGCATTCGAATTGATCACAAAGCACCTCTAAGCTTCACCTAACACCTTGGCAACCTTCTCCAACCCACGAAGCCTCTCGATTCAAGCCCAAAACCGAGCTCACAGCTCGAGCATCAATGGCGAAACAAGGGAAAACAGAGGAGAAAGAGAGAAGAAGAAGAGAGAAAGAAAGGGTTCGGTTTCACCCCTTTTATAGCACAAATCCGACCACCTCCAAGGGGACAAAGGCGAAGGGCCACTTGGCCTGCCCAAAAAAATATCCCAACCGATCCACTTGCGCGAGGAAGACGACCGCCTCTGTCATTGGCATTACCGCGATCGCGGCCGGTCGCGGTGGATCGCGGCAGATCGCGTCAGGTCGCGGTGAGTCGCGGTTTTAAGCCGACTTCGCTAATACTTATCCGAACTCAACTTGGGTTAATTTCTTAACTCCGGGTTAAATATATTCGTGCATCATCTAGCACAAACATCTCAAGCAATCACCTCGCATAATTACCGTGCACAAATATCTTATATAAATACCGTGCACAAATATCTTATATAAATATCTTGCACAAATACTTTACATAATTATCCTGCATATATTTGTGACACTCCAGGCCAAGCTAACATAGCTACCAAGCCACCACCCGTCTTACATGATGCTGGTGCCGGTACTGGTGCCCGCCTGAGTCCACAATTATCCTACACGAATATCTTATATAAATATTTTACAACAATATCTTATATAATTATTTTGCAACAATATCTCATACAATTATTTTGCAACAATAACTCATACGAGTAAAGCTTAAAAATACCCTTAAAAATTACAGGGTGTTACATATTTGATATAGAGGAGTATGTTTGAGCTGATTTACTCGGGACGAGTAAAGGTCTAAGTGTGGGGATATTTGATAGGTGCAATTTAGTACACCTTAACTAGCGACTATTGACACGTTTTAGATGGAGTTTTGGTATAAGAAGAGGCTAAGTCTGTAATCCAAGAGAAGAGTTGAAGAAAAGTACAGATATGAAGGTTTTACAGCTTAGTGAAGAAGATAGAGGATTAATAGAGAAGTCTGCTCAAAACTAAAGGAGAAAGCTACCTCACTTGGTAGTACTTGGGAGCAGATGAAGGATGAAGAGGCTGGCCAATGCCGCCCCGCGCCACTGCCACCGCGACCCGGTGAAGATCCTCAGAGAAGGGCTCAGAGAAGAAGCCACCGCCTCGCGGTGGAGCATTACAGCCTTGCGGTGGGAGTGAAGACCGCGCGGCTGACGTGTTTTATTAATATTCCTATTTTAGACATTATTACTTTAGTATATTTTATTTCCTTATTTTGTTTGCTAGGTTAAACTTCTGAGAACCTATTTAGGATCTTTTTAATAGTTCGTAGAAAGGTTCCCTCTCTCTTTTTAACAATACAATTTCTAGGTTTTTGAACAATGGATAGCTAAACACTTTTGTTTCGCTAGACAATTGAAGCACTACAATGAATTGGTTGTGAGATTTATATGCCTTGTTCTATATCTTATTAAGTTGGATTGATTCTCTTGTTTGAACTGTCTATTGATTTATGTTGATTCTTCTAGCGTAGCTAACTAGGTTTTTTGGCATCTATCATATTGCTAGGATTGCATATAGGGGTTCCGAGTGCATATCTAGTGGCAAACACAATTGTGCGTATAGGGGTTCCGAGCGTACAATTGTGTGTGAGAATCAATTGCATGTTAAGTAGGGGAGTGAGTACTTGTACGTCTTTCTACTTGCATGTATCATATATCCTTGTATGCATTACTATTGCTGTATTGGTGCTAGAGTACGCTGACAACTGTGAGAATCAGTTGTACTTTATCATTGGCAACGTAATAAGTCTATCGACAACTGTGAGAATCGATAGTATTCACGATCAGGGTGGGAACAATAATAAGATAATAAAAGAATTTGGAAAGATAGTTTTCAGTGATCAACCGATTGCATTGTGGTGTGGATATTTGTCTGGTGGAATACTTTCCCTCATTATATTTCGTTTCTTGTCAGTAATTACATCTTTGGTTACATTGCGATTATTCCAAACAACCCCCTGTTACTTGTTAGTCACACGTTATTGCATACAGATAACCGACTCCCTGTGGGATCGACCCTGACTTACTTACTATACTCTTTAGTAGGTGAATTGGGATTATTTTGACAGGAAAACGACACCGGTTTCCGGCCCTGTCAGGGCTGGTGTCATCTGTTCGATTCGGCACATCAGATAGGAAGTAGTTCAGAAGAACAGAAGGACTATGGAGTCGACGGTGGTTTTCGAATGTTTTAGCTATTTTGTTAATCAGGTTGAGATCTCTGGGGCAATGACCAGTGTGGTCAAGACTTTTGTTTGTAATGTATTTTATAAGACTTCCGATGTATCCTACTGTATAAGACTTTCGCTGTATTTGGTTTAAACTCGGTGTTAGCCTATTCGGGATTGAGTTGTAATCCCGTAACTCATGTTTCTTTAACAATGTTATATTTTGGAATTGAATGCTTTGATCATTATGTATCATTTGTATTTCATAAATTGTATTTAAATGGTAAAGCCTTGGGTGATCTCGATAAGGAACATTGGGGTCACTAGCGGTAATACATTTCCAAAAGGGTTAAGTTTTGGGGTGTTATATATACGGACCGCGGTTTATAACAAATAACCGCGGTCCGTATATGTATATACATTTTTTTTTTGGTTTTTAATATCCCGGACCCCGGTTGTTGTAAAAACCGGAAAAAATAAATAAGAGAGTATTTTTTAAAAAATCCGGACCCCGGTTTGGTCGAATTACCGGGGTCCCGTTATTTATTTTTTGTTCGAATTACTCAGCTCGCCGCCAGGCCGCCTCCATCTTCCTCTCGATCGATCTCTTGCCCTAGCCTAGCTTCGCGCGCGGTTCCGGCATCGCAATTCGACGGAGTCTCGCCTCGCTCCTCCATCTTCTCTTGCCGTTTGCGCCTTCGCGGTTCCGCCCTCGCAGTCTCGCCTCCCACCTCCATCTCCTTCGTGCCGCCTCTCGCAGAGCCGCTGCTGCTTGATCCAATCGGAGAATCTTAAAGGTAAATCTCTCTCCGCTCTCCTAAAAACCAGTGACAGAGAAGAAATTTTAACACAATTGTGCCCTTTTCTTGTCATGTTTGGGTTGCCTTGATGTGTTTTTCCGTTTGCCTCTTGTTTGTTTTTGCCAATTTTCTACTGTTACTACCTTATGATTAGTAGCTGAACAAGAGTTTGAGCGTCTTCAACATGTAAACCTTCTCTTCATTCTCGGGCTTGACTGTATTCTTTGTGCCCATGATGATTTGATAGTTTTCACAATCTACAACATTCCATTCATTCTCGGGCTTGACTGTATCTTTTTAATGAAAATATTATCAGGAAAAGGTTCTCTGTCGCGTCTGCTACGAGAAGGAGATTAGCATCGTGTTACTTCCATGGAGCTATAATATAGTAGTACGGAGTAAGAAAAATGGAGCTTTGTAAATCCATAAAACTAACATGTGTCCGGGACGGATATGACCATATATTTTAAGAATGAATTTATATTTGTTTATAGTATGTAAAATATGAATTATATAGGAACATTAACATGATGTATCGGAAAGATAATTTCTTGATTGTAATAATTTATAAAGTGTATTATTTGATGAAAAATAAAGGTAAATGTGTGAATTTATATTAATAGAAAAAAATATAAATTATGAATTTTATATAATTATTAAAAATAAAACTAAACTAAAATAAAACTACATATTGTATTCTTTATATTGGAGTTTACGGACAATCTATTCACCCTTATTAAATCATAAACACTAATTAAGTATGATAATAATATTTTTGATAAGTGCGTATTATATGTATGTTGGTGGATCAATCATATAACGTTAACTATTAACGGACCATATATCTATATATATATATATATTTATAATGGAGTTTACGAACCATTAACGTACATATTATAATATAGACACTAATTAAATATGATTATAATGTTTTTGATAAGTACAAAATTATCATGTACATAATTAAATGTACATAAATATTGGATGATGTGACATACTAAATAAACGACACGTACGAGAGATAATTACGATTTTGATAATAGTATATAAAATATAGATGAGTTAGAATGCAGTAAGTAGAGTATTTTCGTACAACAACAAAAAGCTTTATGAATAATTTTCCATTTGTGGGCACTGAACCTAATCTGACGGTTCAACCATCGACGGAAAAGCAAAATAAAGATTGCAACAGATATTAAATTCTCGCCTCTTTTTTAGGGCATTCAACTAAAACAGGAGGAAACCCATGAAGGTCAATTTCACCAGAAATGACCTTTAATTTATTGC
This sequence comes from Rheum nobile, assembly GCA_027886185.1. NCBI lineage: Eukaryota > Viridiplantae > Streptophyta > Magnoliopsida > Caryophyllales > Polygonaceae > Rheum > Rheum nobile. The sequence continues at coordinate 6,022,290 of WOAB01000531.1, read as the reverse complement.
TAATTTTGATTTTTGTCATCCTACCTATCTCTATAACTAAAGGTTTTACATCTAGGCTATGGGTAAGTGGGTAACCATATATTGGGTTTGACTTTTTTGGGAGAATAAATAGAGTTTTTCTTTATACTACGTATATTAATCTTACGACATTAATAAATTATGAACTACCAGGCACCAGCCAATTGGCTCTGGTGTCAATTAAGCTATAATGGGATATAGTACCCAAAAACAAAATTTAAGTTGTACGTATGCATAATTAGGTAAAAGAAATTGCAAAAACTTATAAATCGATTTCTTTTGCTCTAGATCTAGCTCATTCATATACATAAATTTAATTTCATTTATGCACACAATTAAGCTCTCTGTGAGTAATACAGGTCTCATAACGAAATTCACTGATTTCAATTCCTAGAGAAGATAATTCAATTAAAAACCATCAGTTTATTACTACTAATAAATACGGAGTATGTAATAACATGTTATCTATATATAATAACCTAGCTACACGAATAAAACATCAAATGCAAATATATACTGTATATACGAAGTACTCCGTAGTATATTTTAATGAAGGATTAAAAACTGATAATTTAATACACTGGGAAAAAGAAGAAGGGGAGAAGTAGATGAAGAATATTAAGTATACGAGCTGCAATTCAATTCAATTCAATTCCAACATTAATGAGTCTTAACAGAAGGTACATCACAACTGCACCCCATTCCCCATAGAAACCAATATTTGCAATAACACTCTTCATCTTTCGATCTGCAACATCTTCAATTTTCACCATAAAAATGGCTACAAATTGCATAAAAGAAAAGAAAACAAAAATGGTAGCTAGGGTTAAAAACCCATGCATCAAGAAACTAACTTAAAATTAATTGCATTGATTGATCTCACTAGCTAAGTATTAACAAACCTAACTCAAACAATTAGCTAGCTAGTTAGATCTAGCTAAAATTTACCTGAAGAAATTGATCAGAGCTAACTAGGTTACATACACAGACTAATTGTGAAGAGGGTTTGGGCCTGTGTGGATGATCCTCTCCTCTTGATTAAACTCATCAGAATAATTAGGACTCAAAGCACCCGAAAACGACGACGAAGAAGAAAATGAAGTAGTAGCAGTAGTTGTTGTGGGAAAGAACTGGGTTTTTCTGGTAGTAGATCTAATGCCTTCAACTGCAAAGACCATGGTCAAATTTGAGAGAATCAGGATGACCCACAAGATGGAGAAGAGATTTGTAGAAGCTAAGCATTTCCCAAATTGTGGCTTGGATGATGATCTTCTTGTTTTGCTTCTGATTAGTAGTATTCTCTCTTCCATGTTTGATGTCTTGTTGGAGTGGAATATTCTTAAGAAGGAGAGAAGAAGATATAGAAATGGTACTATAGAGACAAAAGATCCCTTGTAGTGTAAGAGTCAAGAAAATGGGTCACATGAGGTTGGCCCTTGATTCCAGGAACCTTCTTATAATATTTATGTTATTGGGTTCACCTCTGAAATCTTGAAACTTGAGACCCATTTTATTCTAAATAAATAAAGGTTTGGGTAAATTGCAGAAACTACTCACTAATTATACCATTTCACACAAAATCACTGGCTTATTAAGTTAGCAAAACGTCACCCACTCCATAAGAGTGTATTTTGGTATTTTTACATAAAAAAATACCATTTAGATCTTGGGTTTTTAATTAGCATATAAACTTTATAGGGCATTGATCGATCAGGTAAAAATGATTATTACTGTGTAAAATGAAAATGATACACATACAAGCAGAAACTTACGTATATACAGACAAAACCTTACGCATTTTTTAAAACTCATGCACATATAGGTAAAAATTTATACACTTTTCGAATGTGCACAAATTCACGCTCATAAAGTCAAAAACTTATGCACAATCTAAAGTGTATAAATTTTTGCATGTATGTGCATGAGTAACTAAAGTCCATAAATTTTTGCCTATATATGCGTATTTGCTTGTATGTGCTTCATTTTTATTTTTACACGGTAATAATAATAATTATCCTCATCTGATCAAATCTAAACTTTATAAAATTTGATACTCAAGTGAAACAAGATCAAACACCTTATGTCATCTAAATGAATTTCTTATTTTTTTGTAACAAGACTAAAATATCCTCTATGAGTGATTCTTTTTCTAATTTTCAGTTTAGGGGTGATTTTGTACAAAAAAAACTTTAGTGGGTAATTTTTAAAATTTCAGCCTCAAGAATTTCTTCCTTGGTGTGTATAGGTCTGGTTTGTTGGGGAGAGAGAGAATGTGTGTGTGGGAGTATTAATAGCCGTTGTCTGCGGAGCATTCAGAAATTAGACTAAAGAAAGAAAGAAAGAAAAGCTTGCAACAGCTTTTGCTTAGTAAAGTGTGTATTTCCTATTTAGTGTGAGCCTAGGAGAAGGACTTGGGACATGCAAAACAAGTCAGACATTATAAATGTTAGGGGTTTTAATACATAATTATGGTAAAATGTAGGGGCAGAATTTAATTTTTGAGATCTCTGTAGTCTGGTGCTGGAAGATTTGGTATATACGGAGTATATAGCTTAATTAATTACCCAACCAGGCAGTCAACAACCTTCAAATTTTCATCTCTTTAGGCTATTTTGTACCCATCCAAAGAACATAGGTTTACATGCACTAGCTGAAAACTTGTAGTTTAATAATATTGTACAATTTTTAGTTTTGTTAATCATCGATATACTCCGTATTATTTATTACTCTAAGCATTGTTTTTTAATAGTAAGTGGAAGTTTCACAATCTTATTTGGGAGTACTGTAAAGTTACCTTTTTGATTTTGTCAATATAGAAGGGTGTATATATTTGTTTAATTTCAAACCTTTTCATGATTATGATTAGCTTATCATTATTTCGATCATGGTACAAACTAATTTGAAAAGTACTTAGTTGATTTAATTTGGTAATAAAAATAGTTTAATATATGTGAAATACAAAGCAAAATAAATGTTTAGAGTACAAATATATCGATCGATGAAACCAAGCTCTATATAAGAACATTGGTTACTCCTTACTCACTCAACTTGTAACCTTGTCCTAAAGTTTGAATACATAATAAGTATTATCATTCACTTTTCGTTGAAATCTACATGTACAATTTTTTTTACAAATTTCACTGAAACAATGCCTAGCTAATAAATATATGATTACCTATCCATTTGTAACTCAGAGCTAACTAATTCATAAACTGATAAATGCTATCAGGGCCGTCCAATGTTATTGGAGGGCCCTGTGTTAAATATAATAATATTTTTAATTTATTAAAAAATAAGAAGGATAGAAATAAACAAATTTATTTTTTTAGATGGGAAAATAATGGTGTTTTAATTGAATATGAATTGATTGATTAAAATTATACAAGTATAAGTTGTCTTTTTAACAATATAAGATACTAAAACAAAATTTTGACCAAAAATATAGTTATTAAAATAAAATAGGTATTAATAGTTATAATTTATTAAAATAATAAAGATAAAATAAAAAATGATAGTAGTGAGATTTAAACTTGAGTTAATTGCTTTAAAAAAACACTCTTTGACTCTTAGAATCAACAAGTTATATTCATTCAACATAAAAGCGACTTAAAATTTATAAGAGATTCTAAAAATTTGAGAGCCTATTTCATTGAATCTAATAAAACACCCTAATAGACGGGCCTGAATGCTATCCTGAAATAATAATATGACCCTAATTGGAAGAGTGTATATCTAATTTATTTGTCTGATTCGGTTTGCATTAATTGTGACCAACATACCATAATATGTGTATAAGTTTCAAACTTCCTTCTGTTTTTTGTAGGAAGTGATGCATGTTTTTTGGTGGGACCAGCCGTGTTATATACTACGGAGTAGTATATACTTTACGATTAGACTTAGGAAGTCGTGGATTTGGGTTGGCTTTGAACACAATCCTGACAAACTATTAATTTAGTCAACTCTTTCTCTTTTTAATATTAGTATAAAATCATTTACTTTCACCAATTTTGAATGTGATTTTGTTTCACCAATTTAATATGGTACAGAATAAAAAGCACCTTTTCATAAGAAGCATGACAAGTTGCCGGAAGCGATGACACAATCCAATTAATAACAACCATAAATCATCGCACTGGCTCCACGTTCACGGCTAGTTTGTTATGACTCAGAAATCAGATTTAATAGGAATCACGAATGTCTTATTTTCATTTGCATAGAATATTGTTTGGTATGTTTTGTGACAAAAGAGACGAAAAAGATGCTTATAGTTTATTTTGAAATTACACATATTTTGTTTTTTTATTGGAATTAATTTATTCTTATGGATTGTAATGAATCATTCCAAAAAATTAAATCAATTTCAAAATAAACAAAATATATCTTTCTGTGATCCATGATGCTCCTATAGATAAGGAATCAGAAAAAAAAAAGCTCCATGTCGCACCCTCCCCGTGTCCCCTCGCCTGTCTCTCATGTGATCCATGATGCTCCTATGGATTCTTCCTCTCGTCCTCCCGACAAACCTCCAGACACAAGTAGGTCTTGGAAAGAGTTGGTTTCGGGTGGTGGTGACACCCTACATCCCGGTCTTGCGGATGATTTTTTGGATGACAGAATCATTGTCACCTTCCCGGATGGAGGTGATGGTGACCCGGACGTGTCTATAGCGCCCACCGTTATTAACGCTTTGGCGGCTGCGTGGAGGTCTTCTCTTGTAGTTAAACTCCGTCTTCTCTTGTAGTTAAACTCCTTGAAAGCTTTGTTCCTTTTGCGGTTATGGAACGAAAATTGAAAGAGGCTTGAAGACCTGTGGGCAAGATTGTGGTGGCGGACATGCCCAATGGATACTATATTATCCGTTTCGAATCTGAAGGTGACTATCTGAAGGCTCTCACTAATGGGCCCTGGATGATCTTTGGCAACTACTTGATTATCCAACACTGGACTCCGAGCTTTAATCCGATTTCTGACTGCATTTCTACCTCTCCCGTTTGGATTCGACTTTCAGATCTCCCCATCGTGCTGTATGAGGAGAAGGTGCTCTTGAGGCTGGCCGCAGGTATTGGTGCGCCGATCAAAGTAGACATGAAAACTATTTTCGCTAATCGTTGTCGTTATGCCAGGGTCTGTGTGCAGGTTGATCTAACCCGACCCCTTAAGGGTGCGATCACCATTAATGGTCAACGCTTCATCGTTGAGTATGAAGACCTGAACATAATTTGTTTAAAGTGTGGTCGATATGGGCATCTTATTTCAAAGTGTCCTACTGCTAAATCGCAAAGCATTGCTCCGACTTCAGATTGCCCTATTCTTGCTATCCCCTCTACTGAAACCACCGAGGTGCAATCGATCAATGGGGTGGGTATCCTGGAGGAAGGTTGGTCGGGGGTGAAGGTGAAGTTCAATCGTCGCACTCACAAGAGCAAGGGGCCGGCCAATAACGTTTCGCCTACTCAGACGCGCAACGGCAACAGTTTCGAAGCTTTGGAATCGATTTCCGATGAACAAACTATGGTGAAGCCGTTGGGTTCAATAACTCCTGCCTCGGGCGTGGGGTCTGGGAATGAGATCTTTGTCCCAATAATCGACGCAAGTAATGGTGCTTTTTCTATGGCGAGTAGTTCTCTTATCTCTGGAAAAAGGATCTAATTCTAATGATAAGAGAAGTAATGAGAAGACGACTAAGATCAAGTTTCAAGGGGAGAAATCGGGCTTCTCATGTGACCCAAAAGCTGGAAATGGGAAAATTCAGTCCTCTGCGGGGTCCGCCAAATTGTTTTTGAAGAAGAGCACTGTGCCTAGGGGGGTTTGAACAAAAAAAATCATAATTCTGCAGCCCTCACGGATGGGCCTATTAACCTTGTGGGCCTTATGGGTGGTGGGCTTAATGGTTCTGCTAAACGTCCTCGCAGCGCTTGTAATATCCCTCATTTTGTAAGAGTAATTTTGAAATTTCCTAAATGCCTATATTACAAGTCAGACTAAATTCAGAGAAGATCGGACATTATGTAAGATATTTGGTCTCTGTAATATTTTTCTGAGTGATATAAAATACAGTTAATGTATTTTTGGGTTAAAAAGTCATTCGTGTACGAATATATTTAACCCGGGGTTAAGAATATTTAACCACTTGATAAGAAAAGACAAAACGGACGAAAGGGGGCAAAATTGGCCTTGACCGCACCCTGGCCGCACCCTGCCGCACCCGCGGCGAAGGCCAATGCCAGTGGCGGTCACGAAGTCGGCCACCGCACCCCCACCGCACCCTGCCGCACCCCGCGGTCGTCGTCAGCGTGATAAGGTTGCAGGCGTAGCTCGCCTTAGCTGGCTTGTAGCCTATCTATCCGATCGGGCCACCTCCTACTTGATGTCATCTGATGGTAAGCAACTTGTTTGGCCTATAAAAGGAGGAGAATCGGAAGAGAAACGAGCTCAAGAATAGGGCAACTCCATCTTCCTCTCCTCTAAAATTCTCCATTAAAGACCAAGATTTTGAGCTTTGTTATGAGAAAGGTCGAACCCCTTTGAGCGTTATAAAAGATACTCCTAAGTGTTATTCAAAGATCTAAGGTGTTGGGAGATTAAAACCACAACGAATCGAAGTCGAACGAATCGATTTGGGTGAGTTTCTTCCCAAAAATCTGTCGAAACTCTAGCCACTGACACTTGACCGCACCCGCGGTAGAGGCTCTACCGCACCCGCGGCGAGCTCACCCGGGTTGTGTGTTTGGCTTTGGGCGAGGCTTGATTCCTTCGATTCTTTCCTTATTCTTTTAGATTCATATATGTAGATATTGAATCTAACTTAGGGTCTCGTTATGGGTCGTTCCAGAGGGAATTAATATCCAGGATCTGTCCCAGTTCCAGACTCAGGAAACCGTTATCTCTAAGCTTGTTAAAGCTTCGTCTAATCTAAGGCAAGTGGTGGTTCGCTCTTGCTTATCATTCCATATTTCCATTAATTATCAATGATTTGATTGTTAATTAATTTGGAATGATTTACTGTTTTTGTTGGGAGCAGTTGATAAACTGTTTTAGAAATGAAAGAATATGATATTATAATAGGTTGTATATCTGTTGGAACAACGCTATTATAGATATATATTATTATGATGATGGTCCGGAAGGCTTTGATATGATTATTATTGTGTTGAACTGTTTAGTTAGCACGAGTAGTCAGAGACGTTGGACTATTCGACGTCCAGTCATTTCTTTATAATATTAAATGGTGTGTAGGGCGACAAAACCCCTAACATCATTATGTGGGTCATGACCGATCTCTATACGCTAAGTATAGAGATGGTGGCACTTAGCTGGTGCTACAAATCTTGGAATTCGTTCCCTTCAGGAGTATGTCCCTCATGGCGAAACATATCCTATATGTCCCTCATGATGAAACATATATTCAATATATGTCCCTCATGGCGAAACATATATTTAAAAGCCTATAACGTGATGCGCGTTTTGGAATTAAATAAGATAAATGCTGTCGTAGCACATGATTAATAAACATCAGACGAGTAGTGCAGCTAGGGAATAGTACAACTAGGAAAGCTCGTCTTGACTTTGATCAGAGTACCGTTCTCTTTCCAATATGGATTCGCGTTAAGCGGTGAGGTTGGTTGTGAACCGAAACATCAAGTCGTTTTTGAACGCTTGTGTGAGATTATTATGTTCCCCAACATTGTCATACCTCCGATAAGACTCAATTCTTTGGAGTCTTCTGTCTGGGTTGATTGATGTGAGACCTGGTCTCCAGAATCTTCTCTTGTTCATGCCTTCTGATATATTCTAGTAGGAGTATAAGGTTGACTATCGTCGTCGGTTATTATTCGAGGAACGATGAGTCTAACCTAATGCAACTACTCGAACCATCTACTTTGTGCCCTTGCATAGTCTTTCATTAGACTAACCAACCGATTATTCCCTTGCATGGTTGGCTGGTGTCATCCGTTCGATTCGGCACATCAGATAAACATCCGAGATATGAAGGCTAGAACGACTATAAAAGCAAACGGTGTTTTAATGGATTTTATCAGGTTGCGATCCTTGGCGGGTGATTATTATGATCAAGACCCTTGTATTTATACTTTGCAAAGACTTCCGCTGATTACTCTATTTTGTCCTATGGGGATTGGGATGTAATCCCCAGACATATGTTTTTACCAAAGATTTTGGTGTTTACATCATAATGGTTATTTATGATTTGTACTTAAACCGGTAAAGCCTGGGGTGGCTTCGGTGTGAACACTGAGGTTACTGGCGGTAATACCATTCCAAATGGGTTACGATTTGGGGGTGTTACAGATCTGGTATCAGAGCCAAAGGTTTTAAAACGGGTTTGGGAATACATGAACCATTTACTCGTTTTAAATTGAAATGTTTTCAAGGGCTCTGAAATTTCAATATGAAATTATTAAATACCGTTTATAGTCGTGCTTTCTTCTTTAGTCTAATATGGAAGCAACTTCTATATTTAGAAAGACTAACTCTCGTTTTGTCGTCCGTAGGATATGGGTGCCTGCTTTTTCCTTGAGAAGGATAAAGAGGAAGTAGAGGCGAATCCACCCTCCCTTATGGAGCTTGACTTCTCAGTTCCAATTCGTAGTTCGAGGTCGGAGAACCAAGTGAACCACCCGAGGAAGTAAAGCACGTACTTCCAGAGTCAGTTGTGCTAGTATCCGACCAGACCATGGTTCCAATGGCCGAGCCGGTAGTAGCACCACAGGAGCACGTGTGGAATGAGGTAGAGTTGTCAAGATATGCCAGAGGATATTACGACAACGACTACATGATAGAGGTGATCCCAGAAGGGGAAGAAGGAGAAGATGAGGAAGAAATCCTAGAAGTGGATGATGAAACAGAGGAAGAAACATCTGAATACTTAGCGGGATACCTTATAAGTGATCCCGAAATTGAGTCAGTACCTGAAGTGAATTCTGAAGGGGGTCCCGAGGAGGATCCAATGGAAGACGAGGATCCAATAGAGGATCTCGAGGAAGTCCCGGTGGAGCAAGACTATGAACCTGATGGTTTAAGACACTTATTGGTGGATGATGAGCATACGGGAATGCAATTCATCTACCCTAGTCCGCCAGTTGAGTCGACGTACTCGCAGATGACTGGGGCGGACTGGGAGAACCTCTATGTCGAATACGACATTAGAGGAAGTCGACCCCAAGAGATACCAGAAGGTTTCCAGCCTGATCCTGTTCGGAGAAGGTGGATGTCAGAATCCGAATTAAGGGAAATACTTCGACAGAGTGAGGAGATCTCTTTCGAAGAGCAGCGTTAGATGGACGAGATAATTAACCGTATTCTAGGTCAAGCAAGGCCAGGAGGGCCATAAGTGAATGACCAGGGTGTTACCAGGCCAAGTATGAGGCCGAGGACACTAGGGTTAGGAGACGAACCAAGTATCCCAGGGCCAAGTAGGGTGAGAAGTTTATCACCAGACCCTGATGAAGAGCCCTGTCCTAAGAAACCCTGTGTGGACAGCTTGCCATATAGGAAGCGTTTCGGGGGACTTTGAATAAGGACCGATGTAACTATAGTAGTCCCTTTTGTGTAATACTCTAGTGTACATGCGGTAAATTAGTGAATTCTCTGAGCAATTTTGTCCAAAAGCTCAGGAGATTTCCCTTTTGTAAACCTTATGACTTAGTTGAAAGTTTATCAATATAAATTACCAAGTTGATCTATTCTGAGTTGATTATTAATACATTAATTATATCGGGAAGGTATTAATGTATGAAATCCTTGGAAATTGATCGGTAAACAGATGGAGAACACAAGGCACAATGCTCGTTCTGGTGCTGGGCCGAGTAACAATCCCAGACATAACGAGAGAAGTGTTGGAAATCCTGAGAATGTACGTGAGTCCAGTTCTCAACATAATCCCGGAGGCAATGGCCCAGTTACGAGCAACGCTCCAAGGATATTTGATGAAGCGGCTGATAAGCACTACTTTGTAGGGCTTAACTAAGAGTTATTAGAGGGTTTTATTGGTGCCATTCGGGTAGATTTAGACACATTCTTGTGCATGGCGTTTGGGGGCGAAGTCTGGTGTTTTTGGAGGTGTATGAGCTATTTTGGATATCATAGGAGACACTGAGGAAGGAAGCCACCAAAAGAAGACGCCAAGGAAGTGAAGACGAGAGGTTAGGAGGCGAAGCCAAGGAGTGAAGGCCGAGCATTAACCGCGACCGCGGGCAAGGGTGCCGCGATCGCGGTCCCTCGGGCAAGTCGAGAGTTTTCCGCTGGCGCGGAGGAATGTGAAGAGCGCGGAGCCACAAGAGGCCGCAATTGCCGTAAATGGGCCGCGATCGCGGGTCGTCGACGCTGGAAGTTCTGACTTTTCCCGAGTCTATCTTTTCTAATTTATTTTCTTATTTTCCATTTTATTTCGTTTCTTTTCTTGTTGGGCTAGGTCATTTGTTAGAGGCCCTATATATACTTTCTTTAGCATTAGGTTTAGAGGAGTTAGTTTTTTCCAAGTTCTAGTTTTGCAATTTCAATTCATCGTTGCCACCTTTGGAGTTCATCATATTTATGAGGAGCTAAGCTCTTTTGCTTAGTGATAAGCACTACTTTGTAGGGCTTAACTAAGAGTCATTAGAGGATTTAGTGGTGCCATTCGGGTAGATTTAGACACATTCATGTGCATGGTGTTTGGGGGTGAAGTTGGTGTTTTTGGAGGTGTTTGAGCGGTTTTGGAGATCATATGAGACACTGAGGAGGAAGCCACCAGTAGTAGATGCCAAGGGAGTGCAATGAAGAGTAGAAGAACGGTAGGCTGAATTCAATTGGTTCGTTCTCTCTACTCAGATGTCCCAATGGAGTGATTCCAATTCGAAGAAGCTAGATCTTGAAGTATACTGCAAGTCCTCAAAATATGAGCGCAATCCGAGTTGGGAATCAAAAGTTATGGCGTTTCTACGGAAGTGTCACAGGAGTTGAATCGAAGAACAGCGACGGCGACCGCCGTGAACATTGCGGCGCCCGCCGCCAATTCCCATCCAGGAACCTTTGCTACGACATTGTCACGGTGCCCGCCGTGGAGGTTGCAACGCCCGCCGCCGCTGATACACCGCCGAGCCGTTTCCTTATTTGCTTTATTTTGCATTATTTTATTACGTTTTATTATTTCATTTTAGGTTAATTCCAGACTTTATTTCCTTTAGTATTTAAGGGTAGAGAAAGGCTTGTTTGCCTATCATCAACTCTCTTGAACCCTAATTTCATCTTTTCCCTTTCTACGTACTTGCTATGAAGAACTAAGCCACTCTTGCTTAGTCAGACGCTGAAGCTTTCGTTTTGATTCAGTTGTGAGATTCTCGTTCCTTATCTATTGCATGGATTTTATCTATTCTCTTGCTTGATTGCTTATGATTGATATTGATAATTTCTAGTCGGATCAACTAGGGTTTGTTGTTATTGATCTATTGCTAGATTTAGATTGTTACTGGTTGAACATATCTATTTCAGAGTAGCAACTGTATCGTACTAGTATCTGGTTGTGCTAGTCTTATGCAGAAGAGAACTGATTTACATTCTAGGATAAAAGCTGGTTGTTTTATGCTAGAATTGTATCTAACTATATTCCTATCCGTAAAGCTGATGTTAAACTGAATCTTGATAGTTTCAGGGTTGTTTAATTAGTTAGTGCTAATAGTATCTGGTTGTGCTATTAGTTATATCTGAAAAGGACTTGGAATTTCCATTGTATGAGATTTTGAATGAGTATCTAGGATCAACTTGTCATACGAATAGTGGATGTTGTTTGACTAAGTGCTTTTCTCCATCACTGAATTCATCAACTTTTAGTTTGTTTACCTTTTGCATGTTTAGAACTTACAAAACTCACAAAACCCCCCTTTGGTTACGTTTGATTGACATACGAATTGCATATTTAGATAGAATTCGCCTCCCTGTGGATTTGACCTTTACTTACCTAGGACTACGGTTTAAGGTTTGTTTGGATATTTTGCATAGCAGTTTTACATGACAAAAACCTGTTATCACTTAGTCCGGTAATTGAAGCATAAGTTTATTCATCTGGTTGTGAGGTTTTGTTCCTATCTATCTTATCCTATTGTGTTATATCTTTTCTCTTGAGCAAATTCTTATTTGGATGTTTGTTGGTCTATCTAGATTGATCACCTAGGTTTATTGCTTTCATTCATATTGCTAATACTAGGGAACTGTTGGGCTAACGCTCTAGTTCGAGTAGCAAGCATAGATTATTATCTGCCATTGTGGAATTTATCTATGTAGGGAATTGATTACATGTTGAATGCTTCTGGTTGAGGTGTTATGTGTATCCTGGTTAATTCTTATGTTCATTGCTGCCTTTGGGTTGAATCACTAGTGGTGCTAGGGTTATTCATTGGTAAGGGTTCTTAGGGATGGTTTCCCTATTAATCTACACAAGATCAGGACAGGAATAACCGAATAGGAAGATAGGACATAATTAAGGAACAACCTTTGAATGACTTATGTGGACATTACTTGGCTAAGTGTTTTCTCTCTTTGATATTTTCATCATATACTTTGTTGTGTTTGACTTAGTTGTGACCAATCAACCTACAATCCCCCCAAGTGACATTGCATGCAACCACCATTAGTTTCGCTCCTTTCCTGTGGGATCGACCCTTACTTATTGACTATACTAGTTTATTTGTGAGGTTTTATATTTGACAGCTACGAACGACAGCACGTCAAATTTTGGCGTCGTTACCGGGGAAGGCAAGTTTTGAGCTTTTGGTGTTTTTGTGTGTTTTGTGTGTGTTTCGTGTGTTTGCCTGTGTGTGTGGACCTATCTTATGGTCCACACCCGTACTGCTGACTCTTCCCCTTTAGCTATTGATTCAGAGATTGAGCGGACACTGAGGGAGAATCGGAGAGTAGGAGCACTTTTGGCAGATCCACCCAGGGCGATACTGCAGGAAGAGATCGACGAAGAAGAAGTGATGGCTGGCGATCCACCCACATTGAGGCAGCTGACTGCTCCTAACTTGGAGCAGCAACCACTGGCCGTAGAGTTCCTTGAGCTCCCAGCGGGAGTGAACTTTGAGCTCAAGTCTGGGCTTATCCATCTTTTGCCCTAGTTTCATGGGCTAAGTGGAGAGGACCCAAACAAGCATCTTTCGGAGTTTCACGCAGTGTGTACCTCCATGAAGCCACGCAACGTAACGGAGGACCAAATCAAGTTGAGGGCTTTTCCTTTCTCGCTTAAGGATTCAGCCAACGAATGGTTTTATTACCTCACCCCAGGTAGCATCAACACCTGGGGAAAGATGAAGAAGGCATTTCTGGAGAAGTACTTTCCAGCAACGAAGTTAAACAGTCTCAAGCGCAACCTGAGCAACATAGAGCAGCATGGGACGGAGACGCTCTACGAGTACTATGAGCGTTTCAAGAGGTTGTGCTCTAGCTGTCCCTACTACGGGTATTCAGACCAAGATTTGGTCTTATACCTATATGGGGGATTGTTGGATGAAGAACAGCGAATGGTGAATGCGGCATGTGGAGACAACATACTGAACAAGACACTTGCCGCAACATTCGAGATATTCAGCGAGTTGTCGGAAGGCTCAAGGAAATTCAGTAAGAGGGCGAGCGCCCAGGCAGTGAAAGCCACCTCAAGTGATCATGCTTCCCCATCTATGGTGAAAGACATGAGCGAAATGAAGGAGATGATCAAGGTTTTGATGAGGAAGGAGGGACCGCAGAGGGTCAAGGAATGCGAGTTTTGCTATGCTACTACGCATGTAACTGACGCATGTCCTACACTCCACGAGGAGTCCACTGAGCAAGTCAACGCTGTTGGGGGGTACCAACAAAGACCACGGTACGACCCCTTTTCCAGTACCTATAATCCCGGATGGAGAGACCACCCGAATTTAAGGTACGGGAACACTCAGAACATAGAGAACCCCCCTGAGTTCCGTCCAAGACCCCCTCAGCAATACCAGTAGCAGTAACAACAGTATCCCCAGAGGCAGTTTCAAGGAGGCCATCAGTTCAGAGGACAAGTAGATCAAAGACCGCAAGGACAGGGAGCTCCCAGCACCAACAATCTTGAGGACCAGGTCAACACACTAGCGCAGCACATGACTACGCTGACGCAGACCGTGGGAACCATGCATCAAAACATGGTTCAGTTTCAGCACGAGACCAAGTCCAGTATACAGAACTTAGAGAAGCAGGTGGGGCAGATCTCCTAGGCGGTTAGCAAGCTTGAAGCTAGAGAGTCACAAGCACTCCCATCTCAAACTGAGATAAACCCTAGGCAAAACGTCAACTCCATGACGTCAAGGCCCAGATGGGAGCATGAAGAAGAAAAGCTGCCAACCAAAAATTACGAGGAGAAACCGCGACCGCAGGCAATTTGCCGCGATCGCGGGTCTGTTGAGCAAGAAAATGGGCAAGATGCGCCGATTAAGCGCGATCACGGGCAGGATTGCCACGACCGTGGGACCCCAGTGCAAGAACCGCGATCGCGGGGTGAAAACCGCGATCAAATTTTGGAAAACGGGCCGTCTCCACTTACTTTCATGATGCGGTATGTCTACCCGGAGGGATATTTTGACATCCCAGTGCCATTCCCTATAGCACTAGAAGATGACGAACCCATTGAGGGGCTGAAGGGAATGTTCGAGACATTCAGGAATTACAAGGTGACCCCCCAATTGAGCAAAGCGATGCCTCGCTTTGCAAACTTCCTGAGGGAGCTATGCAAGCTCAAGACGGAGCAAAAGGAGCGGTCGAAGAAAAAGGTGAAAGTCAAGAAGGATGTCTCGGCTGTGATGCAAAATAAGATCCCGAAAAAGTGTGAAGATCCCGGGATGTTTAGTGTACCCTACAAGATTGGGGAGACCGAGTTCAACGAGACATTGCTGGACTTGGGAGCCTCAATCAATGTCCTACCCCTGTCCGTATACAACACCCTCAATGTCGGACCACTAGAAAGCACGGAAATTGTCATCCAACTGGCTGACAACTCCGCATCATTCCTGAGGGCGTTGTGAAGGACGTTTTGGTGAGCGTCGATACCCTCATTTTCCCTGCAGACTTCTTCGTCATGAACACAGGGAAACAAGGAGGACGAGTAATGCTAGGGAGGCCTTTCATGAAGACCTCCAACACAAAGATCGACGTGGGCATAGGTACGATAAGCATGGAGTTTGACCAGAGGAAGGTAGAGCACAAGCTGAAGTCCATTCAGGAGCATCCCCCAGATTCAAGAGTGCAGAGTGCGGTTGCAGGAGGCAACCCAAGTTGAGAAGTACAGCAGGACGTCGTGCCGCGACGATAACTATGGCACTGCTCGGGAGGCAACCCGAGGTATGAGTTGCTGAACTCATCTTTGTTTCTTTGCTTCGTTAGGATTTGTTATTGTGTTTTTAGAATTCTTTGCTTTAGTTACCATTTCCTTTTCCTTCTTTTTCTTTCTTCTGTGGGCCGTTAGAACTAACCTTGCAGCGGAGCCCAGACTTCAGCGACCCGCGACCGCGGTATCGATCCCGCGATCGCGGTTTCCCCACGGTGTTCCACGGCGTTTAGTTCTAAAAAAAAAGAAAAAAAGAAAAAGAACTAAATTTGGCCCACATATTTCAAATACCGGCGCATTTTTCGAGGCGGTCAACTCTCTTAACTCACGTCGGCCATTACGCTACAGGGTATTAACCCCGCGATCGCGGTTCCTCAGCCCCGCGATCGCGGCCCCTCGTCGCCGAGCTTATAAGAGCGGGGTGTGGCGGAGGCATTTCACAACACCTCCACCACGCTCTCTCCCTCTCAAACCACTCGGACCTCCGACTCCGACCACCCCGACGACACCCTGCAGCCCCGCGACCATCGTTCCGCCACCGCGACATCGTTTGGGTGAGATCTCCATTTCCCCCTTGGATTTCTCATTGCCTCACGAGCCGCGATCGCCGGACCCACGCCCGAAGCCCCGCGACCACTATAGCACCACCAAGGACCACCAGAGCCATTTTTCTGCGAAGCTTTCTGCTGCCCAGAAACCGCGATCGCCGCTGTCCAGCCCCGCGATCGCGGCCCTTCTTCTCCAGAGGACTTCCTTCGAGCATAAACCGCGACCGCGGCCCACACCCCGCGATCGCGGGCCTCTCCGGTATTCTTTTTGTGCCTCTTACTTCTTCTTTCCACCATGTCTGCTTTCGTAAACAGCATGAGAAGCCCGAGGCACCGGTGCTATTTCGAGACGTTCAGCCAGCGGAAGATCGTCCCGACGAAATTCTACGATCGAACGACGCTGCAACTACTCGGTTTGGAGGACTACACTCAACAGTTGCTGAGCCACAGAGGGCTCGGTAATTTCATTGACTTGTCTGCCCCGACGTCCGACGAACTGACCCTGGAGTTCCTAGCCACGCTGGAGCGCCACGACGACGGGATCACGTTCAACCTGCTGGGGCGACAGAGACAGATGTCCTACCAAGGTCTACGGGACCTTTTGGGCGTTACTGAGGAACCCACCGAGGATTGGGAAGCTGTAGGCACCTTGCCAGAGTTCTTCTGGCAAGATGCGACCCTGGATGTGATAAACCCCAGCGCCGGCGAGTACAACTACAAGCTGACGCACCCCTGTTTGAGGTTGGCTCACAAGGTGCTAGCCATGACCTTCCTTGGACAGGGGGAGGTGAACAAGGTCTCCAGGCAGGACCTTACAGTGCTCTGGTGTTTGACACCAGAGAGTCACAACATCCCTGACTGGGTCGGGCTGTTTCTCTCCAGCTGCCTATGCTTGAGAGAGAAGAAGGGCGGTAAGATCTCCATGGGAGGCATGGTGACGCTTATCGCCCGACAGTACGAGATCCTTACGGACTATTGGGACTTCCCCGACGAGAGCTACACATACAACATCAGGCTCATGAGGAGGTCCCATCTGCTAGAGGCCCGTAATGGAGAGTACACCTGGCTCTCCCAGGCCGGCAACCAACACCACATGAGGCTGCCTCGTCCGATGCCTTTTGGGCCCCGGGCGAGGGACTTCTACCTTTATGCCGACGGGGAGCAGGGGTCGTCGTCCGAAGACGAAGGGGACGACGACAACGACGAGGATGAGACTGCGGCAACGGACATGGAGAGAGATGCGCCATCGCCGCCGGGTTCCAGGGTCCCCCTGTACTTCCTAACTACACTCACCAGGCATCTGGGTCTGGTAGTGCTTATGGTGGGGCGCCCTGGGACCAGCTCCTGGACAGAATGACGAACCTGCAGCTGAGGCAGGATCAGCAGATACGGAGAAGCGCCGAGTGGGAACGCGACATCTCCCAGAGGCTAGAGGAGCATGAGAGGAGAAGCGCTGAGTGGGAGCGCCAAATCTCCACCCGCCTGGAGGAGCACGAGAGGCGGAGCGCTGAGTGGCAGCGCAACATGGAGGTCAACCTTGCCTACCACGCCAATCGCCTGGACAACCACCTCACCACCGTTGAGGACCAGGTGGTTCATCTGCAGAGGAGAGCTGAGGCTTTCTTCAACGCCTATGGATATTGGCCTCCACCCCAGTGAGTCCTTCTATTTCTTCTCTTATCTTTTATTTGCCCCTCATACATTGAGGACAATGCATGATTTAAGCATGGGGGAGTAGAAGTGCTCACTACCTATCTTGTATATATTTGTTTTCCAGCATTGTACTTTGGATTCTCAGCATTCTATATTTTTTTAAAAAAAAAATAAATAAATATATATATATATATAAAAATCCTGGGACAAGTCGAAAACCCGAAAGGGCGACTTGGATAAAAAGCAGGTGGCTCGGACCAGCGCTAGGCTGGGATAAGAAGGTGCCTAAGTGACGTGAGCTTATGTGAGCACATCTATGAAAAAAAATATGAGTGGCTAGGATGAAAACCCGAAAGGGCTCCTAGGCAAAATGAGTGAAAATAAGAGGAGTGATTTTAGGATCTCATTTTACCTGGAGGGGCGACATAAGAAGAGGAGACAAAGAAGGATTGTCGGGTAGGTCACTCTGGGAGGCATAAGGAGTCATAGATGGAGGCTAGGATTAGAGGTCACTTTACACTATTGGATGTCCGGGCTAAGCTTGGGGGAAGTACTTTGCTTGCCCCTTAAGCTTGTTGATGGAGGATGTGTTGTGAATGAGATTGGTGCCAGGAGCTTTGGCATGGGTTAGGTGACTCTTAGTTGGAGACATGCTTCCTGAGACCTTGGGTGCTGCATTGGAGGAGTAGACTTTCTTTTAGTTTACTCGAGGACGAGCAAAGGTCTAAGCATGGGGGAGTTTGATAAGCACTACTTTGTAGGGCTTAACTAAGAGTTATTAGAGGGTTTTATTGGTGCCATTCGGCTAGATTTAGACACATTCTTGTGCATGGCGTTTGGGGGCGAAGTCTGGTGTTTTTGGAGGTGTATGAGCTATTTTGGATATCATAGGAGACACTGAGGAAGGAAGCCACCAAAAGAAGACGCCAAGGAAGTGAAGACGAGAGGTTAGGAGGCGAAGCCAAGGAGTGAATGCCGAGCATTAACCGCGACCGCGGGCAAGGGTGCCGCGATCGCGGTCCCTCGGGCAAGTCGAGAGTTTTCCGCTGGCGCGGAGGAATGTGAAGAGCGCGGAGCCACAAGAGGCCGTGATCGCGGTAAATGGGCTGCGATCGCGGGTCGTCGATGTTGGAAGTTCTGACTTTTCCCGAGTCTATCTTTTCTAATTTCTTTTCTTATTTTCCATTTTATTTCGTTTCTTTTCTTGTTGGGCTAGGTCATTTGTTAGAGGCCCTATATATACTTTCTTTAGCATTAGGTTTAGAGGAGTTAGTTTTTTCCAAGTTCTAGTTTTGCAATTTCAATTCATCGTTGCCACCTTTGGAGTTCATCATGTTTATGAGGAGCTAAGCTCTTTTGCTTAGTCCGGTAATGAAAGCATAAGTTTATTCATCTGGTTGTGAGGTTTTGTTCCTATCTATCTTATCCTATTGAGTTATATCTTTTCTCTTGAGCAAATTCTTATTTGGATGTTTGTTGGTCTATCTAGATTGATCACCTAGGTTTATTGCTTTCATTCATATTGCTAATACTAGGGAACTGTTGGGCTAACGCTCTAGTTCGAGTAGCAAACATAGATTATTATCTGCCACTGTGGAATTTATCTATGTAGGGAATTGATTACATGTTGAATGCTTCTGGTTGAGGTGTTATGTGTATCCTGGTTAATTCTTATGTTCATTGCTGCCTTTGGGTTGAATCACTAGTGGTGCTAGGGTTATTCATTGGTAAGGGTTCTTAGGGATGGTTTCCCTATTAATCTACACAAGATCAAGACAGGAATAACCGAATAGGAAGATAGGACATAATCAAGGAACAACCTTTGAATGACTTATGTGGACATTACTTGGCTAAGTGTTTTCTCTCTTTGATATTTTCATCATATACTTTGCTGTGTTTGACTTAGTTGTGACCAATCAACCTACAATCCCCCCCCCCCCTTAGTGACATTGCATGCAACCACCATTAGTTTCGCTCCTTCCCTGTGGGATCGACCCTTACTTATTGACTATACTAGTTTATTTGTGAGGTTTTATATTTGACAGCTATGAACGACAGCACGTCAACGGCCATTGCAGAAATTCGAGGAATTGTCATGCAAGCAATGACCGATGTGCTACACCTGAATGTGCCTCAGGCGCAAGATGTGCCGGCATCCTCAACGGCCCCGAGAGTTGAAGAACAGGAAACTCATGTACCTTTACATCAGGAGAATATGGTCAGGAGCAGGAATGTTTGTGGCCGAGCGCTGAAAGCCATAAATTCTATGAGGCCTGACAGTTTCAATGGGAAGGGTGAACCAATTGAAGTGACGCATTGGTTTTCCCATATGGAGCGGCTATTCCGCAGCGTGGAGTGCACTGAGGCTGAGAAAGTGCACATAGCTTCTTTTCAACTGAAAGGAGATGCTAGTGAGTGGTGGGAAAACACTGGTCTTGTTGACAACCCTGATTTGAATTGGGCAATATTCAAAACCAAGATGACAAACCGATTCTTCTCTCGGGAAATGAGGGAAGAAAAGCGTAAAGAGTTTCTTTACCCAAAGACTGATGGCCTGAAAGTGGCTGAGCTAGCAACCAAGTTTAATCACTTGTTGCGTTATGCTGGATCGGAGGTATCCAGTGAAGAACAGAAAATCTGGCATTTCCATGAGTGGATGAGCCCAGACATTAAGCCAATGATGTTGAGCCACAACTGCTCTACCTTAGAGCAATATGTGGATGCGGCTTACAAGTTAGAGGTGACTCTGGATGAGTCGACCAAGAGGAAGAATCGCCAGAGGTCGATGCAAAATCAACCTCAGACGGGTGGATTCAAACGTCCTGCGCCACCGTCTAACTTTGCTCAATCTAGCAAGGCAAAAACGGGTGGGACTCAAGGAGATTCGACACAACAATCGGGTTAGGGCAAGAGTCCGATCCAATGTTACAATTGTGGTGCTGCTGGGCACAAGAGTACTGCGTGTTAGAAGGAGAGAAAGACATGCTTTGGTTGTGGGAATGAAGGGCATTTGCATAAGTTCTGTTGGCAGGGAAAGCAGAAAGGAGCGGAGTCACAGCAGGGGTCTGTTAATCAGAGTAACCGACCCAGGTTTAAACCAGCAACGACTCCTAGTCCTTCGGTGCAGACAACTGCCTAGAACAAGGGGAAAGCCCCGGCTACTTCTGGAGGTCAGGGTCAACGCATGTACGAGATGCGTGAGGCTGATGGACCTAACGCTCCAATTGCTCAAGGTACTTTATACCTTCATTCTACTTCAGTGTGCATACTGTTTGATTCGGGTGCTACCCATTCCTTTATTTCAGAGAGTTGTGTTAGTAAGTTAGGTCTAGTTTGCAACGAGGTTTGTGAGCCTTTCGTTGTGAATCTTCCTAATAGTGAACGCTTAGTGGGGACTAAGTGTCTGTCTGAATTTCCGATTACCATCTAGGGTAAGAAATTCGAGACAGATTTGATCTGTATTGCCATGATTCCATACGACATTATTCTCGGTATGGATTGGCTGACACGTCATGGGGCGGTAATTGACTTTAGTTCAAGAACAGTGACGGTGTCATCTGGGGGCCAGAGTATATGCAAATTCAAGGGTCGGGATGACGCTAATAACGGCAGGCTTATCAATGCGATGGCTGCGTTTAAGCTACTTCGATAAGGTTGTGTCGGGTACCTTTGCTATCTGGATGCGCCCGTGAAAGATGAACCATCAGTTCTTAATATTCCAGTGATTCGTGAGTTTCCGGATGTCTTTCCAGAAGAAATTCCTGGATTACCCCTGCATCGTGTCGTGGAATTTTCAATTGATCTTGAACCGGGTACTGCGCCGATTTCGAAGGCATCGTACCGGATGGCTCCTGCTGAAATGCAAGAATTGAAGAAGCAACTGGAGGATCTTCTCGACAAGGGTTATATAAGGCCGAGTGCATCACCTTGGGGTGCTCCGATCTTGTTTGTCAAGAAGAAAGATGGATCGTTTTGACTTTGTATCGACTATCGAGAGTTGAACAAAGTAACGATCAAGAATAAGTATCCTTTGCCAAGGATTGATGATCTGTTGGATCAGTTGCAAGGAGCAAAAGTCTTTTCCAAGATCGACCTGAGATCTGGTTACCATCAGCTCAGGATTCGTGAGGAAGATATTCCGAGGACTGCATTTCGGACAAGGTATAGCCACTATGAGTTTGTAGTCATGCCATTCAGACTTACCAATGCTCCAGCGGTCTTTATGGACCTGATGAATTGATGTTTTCACCAGTACTTGGATAAGTTCGTGGTGGTTTTCATCAATGATATTTTGATTTATTCTCCGAATGAGGAAGTCCACGAGGAACACCTTCGGATTGTTCTGTCAATCCTTAGACAAAATGAGCTATATGCTAAACTGTCTAAGTGTGACTTTTGGATTAAGGAAGTGGATTTCTTGGGCCATGTGATCAATAAAAAGGGGGTGATGGTTGATCCCCAGAAGATTGAAGCAGTAGCTAACTGGAAGCGGCCTCAGAATGTGAAAGAGGTGCGCAGTTTCCTTGGACTTGCTGGATATTACAGACGGTTCGTAGAAGAATTTTCTAAGATCGCTCTACCTATGACCGGTCTGCTTCGCAAAGTCCACAAGAAGTTTGTCTGGAATGATAAGTGCGAGGCCAATTTTCAAAAGTTGAAAGAATGTTTGACCTCTGCACCAGTGCTAACGCTACCAGACGGAACTGATAATTATGCGGTCTATAGTGATGCTTTGAAGAGTGGTTTAGGTTGTGTATTGATGCAAAAAGGCAAGGTTATTGCTTATGCGTCAGGACAACTGAAAACCTATGAAGAAAACTATCCAACGCATGATCTGGAGTTAGCAGCGGTAGTATTTGCATTGAAGATTTGGAGGCATTATCTCTATGGTGTGAGATGCCAAGTCTTCACTGATCACAAGAGTCTCAAATATGTATTCACTCAGAAGGAGCTGAATATGAGACAACGTCGTTGGTTAGAGATACTCAAGGACTATGATCTCGAATTGTTGTATCATCCGGGCAAGGCTAATGTAGTAGCCGATGCATTGAGCCGGAAGACGCCACATGAGACCGTAGTGGCCTTGCTTGTTGCTCAGACCAAGCTGAACCAAGAGTCGTGTGAGATTGAAGTCTTGTACAATCAACGTCAAGGACACCTGAGTATGCTCGAGATTCAGGCTACACTTCTTGATCAGATCAAGGAGAAACAGGTTGATGACGTGATCTTGGTGAAACTGAGTAGTGAAGTGATGGACGGGAAAGCTCCCGGTTTTGTGATTCAGGAAGATGGGTCACTCTGGTTTCAGGACCGGATTTGTATGCCTGACATTGATGGTCTTCGCCAGTTGGTGATGAGGGAAGCCCATTCGTCAGCCTACTATGTAGATCCAGGTTCTAGTAAAATGTACAAGGACCTCCGGAAGAACTTCTGGTGGCCCAACATGAAATGGGATGTAGCGAAAATAGTGGCGAAATGCTTGACTTGTCAGAAGGTCAAGATAGATCACCGTAGGCCAGGCAGTGAATTGCTACCTCTTCCAATTCCAGAATGGAAATGGGAAGATATTGCAATGGATTTCGTCACAGGACTGCCCAAGACTCGGAGTCAAAAGGATGCTATTTGGGTTATCATTGACAGGCTCACGAAGAGTGCTCACTTCGTGGCTATTAAGTCAACGTGGGGAACCCAGAAGCTATCAGAAGTGTTCTTACACGAGATTATCCGTTTGCATGGTACTCCAAAGACCATTGTATCGGATCGTGATGGCCGATTCATGTCAAGGTTCTGAAAGGAACTTCACAAGGCCATGGGGACTGAATTGAGGTTCAACACTGCTTTTCATCCTCAGACTGATGGACAGTCCGAAAGGACTATCCAGACTTTGGAGGATATGTTGAGGGCATGTGTACTCAATCGTCCGACTAGCTGGGAGGACAGCTGATAACAGGTTTTTGTCGTTCTAAAAACTGTTATGCAAAATATCCAAACAAACCTTAAACCGTAGTCCTAGGTAAGTACAGGTCGAATACACAGGGAGGCGAATTCTATCTTAATATGCAATTTGTATGTCAAACTAAAGTAACCAAAGGGGAGTTTTTGTGAGTTTAATTAATCTAAGCATGCAAAAGTAAACAACTAGATGTGATGGATTCAGTAATGGGGAAAAGCACTTAGTCAAACAACATCCACTATTCGTATGACAAGTTGATCATAGATACTCATTCAAATCTCATGCAATGGTAATTCCAATTCCTTTTCAAATATAACTAATAGCACAACCAGATACTATTAGCACTAACTAATTAAACAACCCTGAAACTATCAAGATTCAGTCTAACAGCAGCCTTACGGATAGGAATATAGTTGGATACAATTCTAGCATAAAACAACCAGCTTTTATCCTAGAATATAAATCAATTCTCTTCTGCATAAGACTAGCACAACCAGATACTAGTATGATGCAGTTGCTACTCTGAAATAGATATGCTTAACCAGTAACAATCTAAATCTAGCAATCAATCAATAACAACAAACCCTAGTTGCGTCCAAATAGAGATTATCAATATCAATCATAAACAACTTAAGCAAGAGAAAGATAAAAACCATGCAATAGATTAAGAACGAGGATCTCACAACTTTATCGAAACGAAAGCTTCAGCGTCTGACTAAGCCAGGGAGGCTTAGTTCTTCATAACGTAGAAAAGGGAATTAGGGTTCCAGAGAGTTGATGATTGATTTGCAAACAAGCCTTTTTCTCAACCCTAATATACTAAAGGGAATAAAATCTAAATTAACCTAAAACGAAATAATAAAATAATAATAATAAAATAAACTAAAACAGGGAATTAATCCCGCAATATTGGTCTTGAATTCTCGGCGTGGATCGTCTGGCACTTCGCTCCACTTCTCGCGAGCAGCTGCTTCTCGGTCTTGTTCAATCGGCTTCAGCTTCGGCCCACTTTTTTCGGCCCAACTTCAATCAGCAATCATACCCCCTCTGATGTCAGCCATGACATCACGCTCCAGGCTTTTCTTTACGCGCTCAGCATCAATTCAGCCTTCACGTGGGCCGCTTCTTCTCGGCCCTTTCCAGCTTGCTTCTTCTCGGCCCACCACGACTTCACGGCCCTTCACCAACAAATCTTCTCGCGCTGACGTCATGGTGACATCACCTCCTGCTGCTTCAAATCTCCAGCTCCAATTCTTCGGCATTTCACATGGGCCTTTCTTCCTGTTCACGTGGGCTTCTCCCTCCAATTGGGTCCATCAATCACGTGGCTTTTAATTAATTATCAAACTTCGCCCCCACACGCCATGCACATGAATGTGTCTAAATCTACCCGAATGATACCAATAAAACCTCTAATAACTCTTAGTTAAGCCCTACAAAGTAGTGCTTATCAAACCACCCCATGCTTAGACCTTTGCTCGTCCTCGAGTAAACTAATAAAGAGCCTACTCCTCCAATGTAGCATCCAAGGTCTCAGGAAGCATATCCTCCAACTAAGAGTCACCTAACCCATGCCAAGCTCTTGGCACCAATCTCATTTACAACACATCCACAACTCAACAAGCTTAAGGGCAAGCAGAGTACTTCCCCCAAACTAAACCCGGACATCCAATAGTGTGAGTAACCTCTAATCCTAGCCTCCATCTATTGCTCCTTATGTCTCCCAGAGTGACCTACCCGACAATCCTTCTTTGACTCCTCTTCTTATGACGCCTCGCCAAGAACAATGAGAAATCCTAAAATCACTCTTCTTCTTTTTCACTCGTTTTACCAAGGCGCCCTTTCGGGTTTTCACCAAGCCACTCATTTCATTTTGCAATAGATGTGCTCACATAAGCTCACGTCACTCTTGACCTCATATTACCCCAGCCTAATGCTGGTCCAAGCCACCTGCTTATTACCTAGGCCGCCCTTTCGGGTTTTCGACCTATCCCAGGATTTTTAATGTATGCCTTTTTTCAAATTTTTGGCTCTTTTCATTTTTTTTCATTTTTTCTCCTCAACAGCGTAGCAAGTAGAAAACCCCACCCCATGCTTAAACATTGCATTGTCCTCAATGTAATGAAAGACAAAAGAATAAAGCACAGGGAAAAGCAAAAAATAACTCACAACGTTGCCGAGTTGGCTTGGACACTTCCTTGTCGCTGGCGGTGTACTCATGAAAGCTCATTGTCCTGGATGCCTGCATCAATGCCATAATCTTCATCTACCGTTCATCCATAAGAAACCACTGTAGGGTGTGGTGGTGATGTAGGAAATCAGGGCTGCACGGCCTTCAACTCCATCAACTCCTACCATGCAACCATAAGGAATCACTCTGGTGAAGTAGTGGTCAGACAGGGGGACGGGGTTGCATGGCCTTCAAAAATGGGCCCAGATGTCATCGTGGTTGGGCCCTGGTATTCCTCCTCTCCAGTTGTCGACTGTAGGGCCATCATCGTTGCCAAGTAAAAGTAGGGTGAATGTAATCTTCCGTTAGCAACATGATGCGCACCTCTCCGTGGAGAATCTGGACAGCTGGGTAAATTTTTTTTTTAAAATTTTTGTTTAAAATTTTTTTTTTGACTTTTTCTCCCCGTTTAAGGTCTTTTCGGGGTATCTTGTTTTCGTCTTTTTCTCCCCGTTTAAGGTTTTTTCGGGGCCCATTTTTTTCGATTTTATTTTTTTTTTATTTTTTTTATTTTTTTTTACCTGAGAAAGTGCGGCGGTCGCCGTGAAGGGTGCGGCGGTCGCCGTTTTTAGGTCGTAGCCAACTTGCTTGGCAAGGCAATTGCGGCGGTCGCCGTAAATTTCGCATCGGGCGCTGTGAACACCATTTTCGTTTTTTTTTCGCGCTTCTTGCAGGTTAGTTCGACACAGAAAAGAAAAACTAAAAGGAAAAACAAAAGAAAAGAGTAAAGGAAAGGGAAATAAACTAACTAACCTCGGGTTGCCTCCCGAGTAGCGCCTTAGTTAATGTCGTGGCTCGACATACTACTCGAACAACCTCAATCCATATCATCGGGTTCCTTGGGAACCTTCTTAATCCATACCTCCTTTCTGAACCAGTCATGGAAATGTTTGAACCTTAGACCATGCTTCTTCTTTCTTGGCTTCTCCATCTTGACCTTCTTGGTCGCGTCTACCCCATGCTTAGATCGATCCGGGGGGTGTTTAACCTTAACTTCAGGGACCTGCACCAAAGAGGGAGCGAGCTTCTCGCTCGGAGTTAGCAGCAAAAATGATTTACCTGGAAGCTCCGAAGGGCGCTTATAGCAAGCGTCCCACTCAGTAACACCTTCCTGCAAGTCAATAGATATAGCAATATCCAAGCTAGAATCAACAATAAGTGGTGGGCATCTAGGTGGTCCTCATCAAAAACATCTTTCACCACAGGCTCAAGGGTATCAATTGCACACAAAGAAAGATCATTAGAAGGAAATTTTCTGGCTTCATAGATATTGTAGTTAATAGTTTCGCCATCAAATTCCATGGTTAAAGAACCAGTACTCACGTTGATCTTAGTGTTGGCAGTTTTCAAGAATGGTCTCCGTAACAGAATAGGGGCTGCATGCATATCATGTTCCATATCAAGCACATAGAAGTCAGCAGGAAAAGTAAGATCACCAACCCTAACCAAGACATCCTCCACAATCCCTATAGGACGCACACTAGATCTATCAGCGAGCTGAATGGAAATTTTGGTCGCATGCATGGGTCCTAATCCTAAGGATTCACAAAGAGATGAAGGTAAAACATTTATGGAAGCACCCAAATCTAACATAGCTTTATTGAACTTGGTACCTCCAATAGTGACTGGGATGGTGAACATACCTGGGTCGCCACATTTCTTTGGTAAGCGCTTCTGAAAAATCGCCGATACATGCTCGCTTACCTTGACCTTCTTCTCGCTGTTCCGATCTTGATTCCTCTTTGTGGTGCACATCTGCTTCAAGAACTTGGCATAACGAGGGACAGACTTGATCAAATTTAGGAGAGGCATGTTGACCTCAACGTTTCTGAACATCTCAAACATGTCCTTGTCCTGTGCAAGTGGCTTGGTACGCTTCAAAGCAGATGGGAATGGCGCAACAGACTTCCACTCAGGAAAAATCGGGGGTACATACTCCTTCTCAGCCTCAGCATCGACTTCATAGGGGCGGCGGGCACCGTGTGTTTCGCGGCGGTCGCCGTGAATGTCATCAGGATTTCCGAGAAAAGTTTCACCGTCACGGCGGTCGCCGTAATTGTTGCGGCGGTCGCCGTAATTTTTATCCTCCAGGTCGAGAGCAGCGTCACTTTCGCGGCGGTCGCCGTGTGTTTCGCGGCGGTCGCCGTTTTCACGACGGTCGCCGTCACTGTTCTGCTCCAAATCCTCGTGTTCGTCCTCGTTGGCCTCAGATTTATCTTCCTCATCGAGTCTCTTCCCGCTCCTCAGAGTTATAGCACTGACGTTCCTAATATTCGGGTTCACTTCCGTTTGAGATGGAAGTTTACCAGAATCCTTTGCATCCAGTTTATTTACCACTTGAGAAATCTGACCAAATTGCCTCTCCAGGTTCTGAATGCTAGCTTGTGTACTTTCCTGGAACTGTATGTGGCTCTTGGTCAACTTAGCAACATTAAGGTTCACGTTGGTAACACTCTCATTAAGGTTCACGTTGCTCTGCATCAGCATCTTCATCATATCCTCCATGGATGATGAAGGACTCGAGCTCTGCCCTTGAGGTCTCGGCACATAGGGTTGCCTAGGTTGTGGAGGGTTACCCTGTTGTTGCTGTGGTTCTGGGTCTCCCCATCTGAAATTGGGATGATCCCTCCAACCAGGATTGTATGTATTGGAGTAGGGATCATGTCTGGGTCTCTGCTGATATCCTCCCACTGCATTCACTTCCTCTTGTAGAGTAGGACATGAATCAGTAGGATGCAAGTCATCACGACAGATCTCACAAGCCTTAGCCTGTTGAGGCGTACCTTTTAGTTTCAAACGCCTCACTTCCTCTCTCAGCACATCAAAATCAGCCTGATCAATTTTCGCTTGAGAACCCGCAACAACCAAGCGTTGGGAGCCTCTCCCACTGTATTGCCTAGAGTCATCAGCCAATGTAGCAAATATCTCTAGAGCCTCTTCATAGGTCCTTTTCAGAATATTCCCACCACATGCAGAATTGACCATCCGACGGTCATCTTCACGGAGTCCCCCATGCAGATAAAGAATCAGATCATGATTAGCATAGCCATGGTAGGGGCAACTCTTCACCAGTTTCTTGAAGCGCTCATAATAATCATATAGAGACTCATTAGAAAGTTGCTCTATGTTGCAGATTTTCTTCTTGAGCTGATTAGACTTGATTGCCGGAAAGTATTTATCAAGAAACACCTTCTTCAAATTCACCCAAGTAGTGATGCTTCCTGGGGGTAGAGAATGATACCAGTCCTTAGCGGAGTCCTTCAGAGAAAAGGAAAATACCCTCAACCTCATCTGATCTTCAGTAATGTCAGACGGCCTCATACTGGTGCAGACCTCAAGGAACTCATCCAGATGCTGAATAGGATCCTCAAGCGGGGTTCCACTGAATTTCGGGAGTAAATGGACTACTCCCGTCTTGAGTTCAAATTTAACCCCTTCACCCAGAGCAGGGAATTGCACAGCACGAGTGGGTTGCTCCAAGTTAGGAGCTGTCAAGGACTCCAGAGTGACACGTTGATCAGCCATTCTTTCAGCTTCCTCAAGTAGCAAATTCGCAGCCCTGCGAGCCTGAAGAAAAGTTCTTTCGATTTCTGGATAAAAAACTAGAGGTAGATTATTAGTAACACGGGTGTGAACCATAAGATAGGTTCACACCAAAATTGGCACACAAATCACACAAAAATAGAAAGTGCCTCCCCGGCAACGGCGCCAATTTGATAACAAGTTTTTGTCGTTCTAAAAACTGCTATGCAAAAATATCCAAACAAACCTTAAACTATAGTCCTAGGTAAGTACAGGTCGAATCCACAAGGAGGCGAATTCTATCTTAATATGCAATTTGTATGTCAAACTAAAGTAACCAAAGGGGGGTTTTTGTGAGTTTAATTAATCTAAGCATGCAAAAGTAGACAACTAGATGTGATGGATTCAGTAATGGGGAAAAGCACTTAGTCAAACAACATCCACTATTCGTATGACAAGTTGATCATAGATACTCATTCAAATCTCATGCAATGGTAATTCCAATTCCTTTTCAAATATAACTAATAGCACAACCAAATACTATTAGCACTAACTAATTAAACAACCCTGAAACTATCAAGATCCAGTCTAACAGCAGCCTTACGGATAGGAATATAGTTGGATACAATTCTAGCATAAAACAACCAGCTTTTATCCTAGAATGTAAATCAATTCTCTTCTGCATAAGACTAGCACAACCAGATACTAGTACGATGCAGTTGCTACTCTGAAATAGATATGCTCAACCAGTAACAATCTAAATCTAGCAATCAATCAATAACAACAAACCCTAGTTGCGTCCAAATAGAGATTATCAATATCAATCATAAACAACTTAAGCAAGAGAAAGATAAAAACCATGCAATAGATTAAGAACGAGGATCTCACAACTTTATCGAAACGAAAGCTTCAGCGTCTGACTAAGTCAGGGAGGCTTAGTTCTTCATAACGTAGAAAAGGGAATTAGGGTTCCAGAGAGTTGATGATTGATTTGCAAACAAGCCTTTTTCTCAACCCTAATATACTAAAGGGAATAAAATCTAAATTAACCTAAAACGAAATAATAAAATAATAATAATTAAACAAACTAAAACAGGGAATTAATCCCGCAATATCGGTCTTGAATTCTCGGCGTGGCTCGTCTGGCACTTCGCTCCACTTCTCGCGAGCAGCTGCTTCTCGGTCTCGTTCAATCGGCTTCAGCTTCGGCCCACTTTTTTCGGCCCAACTTCAATCAGCAATCATACCCCCTCTGATGTCAGCCATGACATCACGCTCCAGGCTTTTCTTCATGCACTCGGCATCAATTCAGCCTTCACGTGGGCCGCTTCTTCTCGGCCCTTTCCAACTTGCTTCTTCTCGGCCCACCACGACTTCACGGCCCTTCACCAGCAAATCTTATCGCGCTGACGTCATGGTGACGTCACCTCCTGCTGCTTCAAATCTCCAGCTCCAATTCTTCGGCATTTCACGTGGGCCTTTCTTCCTGTTCACGTGGGCTTCTCCCTCCAATTGGGTCCATCAATCACGTGGCTTTTAATTAATTATCAAACTTCGCCCCTACACGCCATGCACATGAATGTGTCTAAATCTACCCGAATGGCACCAATAAAACCTCTAATAACTCTTAGTTAAGCCCTACAAAGTAGTGCTTATCAACAGCCTGAGTCTAATCGAGTTCACATACAACAATAGCTGGCATGCTACTATCAAGATGGCTCCATTCGAGGCTTTGTATGGTCGCAGATGCAGATCTCCGATTTGTTGGGATGAAAATGCCGACAAGATACTGCTCGGACCAGAGCTGGTCGAAAGGACTGCTTCAGATATTACTTTGATCAGACAAAGAATGTTGATAACTCAGAGTCGACATAAATCTTACGATGATCCCCGCGGCGAAGGCCAATGACAGTGGCGGTCACGAAGTCGGCCACCGTACCCCCACCGTACCCTGCCGCACCCCGCGGTCGTCGTCAGCTTCGTCGTCAGTGCGATAAGGTTACAGGCGTAGCTCGCCTTAGCTGGCTTGTAGCCTATCTATCCGGTCGGGCCACCTCCTACTTGATGTCATCTGATGGTAAGCAGCTTGTTTGGCCTATAAAAGGAGGAGAATTGGAAGAGAAACGAGCTCAAGAACAGGGCAACTCCATCTTCCTCTCCTCTGAAATTCTCCATTAAAGACCAAGCTTTTGAGCTTTGTTCTGAGAAAGGTCGAACCCCTTTGAGCGCTAGAAAAGATACTCATAAGTGTTATTCAAAGATCTAAGGTGTTGGGAGATCAAAACCACAACGAATCGAAGTCGAACGAATCGATTTGGGTGAGTTTCTTCCCGAAAATCTGTCGAAACTCTAGCCACTGACACTTGACCGCACCCGCGGCAGAGGCTCCACCGCACCCACGGCGAGCTTACCCGGGTTGTGTGTTCTTGGGTGTTTGGCTTTGGGCGAGGCTTGATTCTTTCGATTCTTTCCTTATTCTTTTAGATTCATATATGTAGATATTGAATCTAACTTAGGGTCTCGTTATGGGTCGTTCCAGAGAGAATTAATATCCAGGATCTGTCCCAGTTCCAGACTCAGGAAACCGTTATCTCTAAGCTTGTTAAAGCTTCGTCTAATCTAAGGCAAGTGGCGGTTCACTCTTGCTTATCATTCTATATTTCCATTAATTATCAATGATTTGATTATTAATTAATTTGGAATGATTTACTGTTTTTGTTGGGAGCAGTTGATAAACTGTTTTAGAAATGAAAGAATATGATATTATAATAGGTTGTATATCTGTTAGAACAACACTATTATAGATATATATATTATTATGATGATGGCCCAGAAGGCTTTGATATGATTATTATTGTGTTGAACTGTTTAGTTAGCACGAGTAGTCAAGGACGTTGGACTATTCGACGTCCAGTCATTTCTTTATAATATTAAATGGTGTGTAGGGCGACAAAACCCCTAACATCATTCTGTGGGTCATGACCGATCTCTATACGCTAAGTATAGAGATGGTGGCACTTAGCTGGTGCTACAAATCTTGGAATTCGTTCCCTTCAGGAGTATGTCCCTCATGGCGAAACATATCCTATATGTCCCTCATGACAAAACATATATTCAATATATGCATGATAGGTGTTATTTCATACACCTTTTCTAGCACCTATTAGCATGATTTGGAGGAGTTTTGGAGTTGTTTTAGTGCTAAGTCTGCGATCCAGATATTATGGAGAAAAGTGAAGAAATCCAAGGATTGGCAGCTTAGTTGGAGCTTAGAGATGGAGATGGAGCTGCTGGAACATCTATGGAGAAGGCTACCAAAACTTGGTAGTATTTGGAGAGCAGCTGGAGAAGAGAAGAAGATGAGAAGTTGAAGTCTGGAGTTCACCGCCTCGCGTTAGCAGTGACGCCCCGCGGTGTTGACTCCCAGTGATGATGAAGCACCGCGTGAGAGGAGGCCACCGCCCAGCGGTGGAGAGCAGAAGCCCCGCGGTGGATCTTTACCGCCCCGCGGTGGACGTGTTTATTGCCTCGCGCCAGATTATATTTATTTCCTTTTATTTCTATTTCAGACTTTGTTATTTTATTTGTTTCCTTTTGGATTGGTTTTGTGATCTTGGGCTTTAGGTTAACTCTATTTAACCTAATGTTCCACAACCTCCAAGCCAGTCTGCGAACACTTAGACACATCTTATTATCGAACTACTTTTGATCGTTATTTTCATATTATAGTTTTTCATCCCCTTTGATGGAGAACTAACTTTCCCTTGTTCTGTTAGATGATTGAAGCAGTACTTTGATGTGTTTGTGAGATTTCTATTCCGTCCCGCGGCAATTCCCGCCGCGACCCGGTACCTATGCCCAGTAATGTCAACGCGACCCCATCGCCCCGCGGTGACGATTTACGCCCCGCGGTGGGCTCGCCGTGAGCTGCCCCTAAGAAATCTGTGCCTACTGACGATGTCTATGTTGATACCTATGTTCGTCCAGTGTTTCCTCCCCTACGTTCAGAGAAGCCCCCAGCACCTTTTCCAGAGGCGCTAAAGGCTAAAAGAGTTGTCGATGACAGAGACCTGTTCGACACGTTCCAGAACTGTGAGGTGAAGATTCCCCTGCTGAAGCTTATCAAGGCTATCCCGCGATATGCCAAGTTCTTAAAGGAGCTCTGCACGGTGAAGAAAACTCAAAGGCAAAAGACTCAGAAGAAGAGTCCAGTGGGCGAACAAGTGTCAGCTGTGGTTCAGAATCGTCTACCTGCGAAGTGCAATGATCCAGGTACGTTTACTATTCCTATTACTATAGGTAAGCATGTTTTTGAGAAGGCCCTACTTGATTTGGGTGCCTCAATTAATGTTTTACCCTATTCTTTACTTGAGAAATTGGAATTAGGACCTTTGCGTGAGTCTAGTATTGTGATACAACTTGCTGATGGATCGTGTATACCCCCTAAGGGTGTTGTAGAAGATGTCCTTGTTAGGATAGGTCCTTTGATATTTCCTGCTGATTTCTTTGTTATGGATATGGATTATGATGAGCAAGTTGCCCTGGTTATGTTAGAGCGACCTTTTATGAAGACTTTCATGACTAAGATAGATGTTGATAGTGGTACCCTGACTATGGAGTTTGATGGAATAATTTTTCAGCATGATATTCATAAAGCAAATCCCATTAAGTCTCCTCCTCCTCTCTGGATTAATGACTTTGATGATTCTGTGCATGATAATGTTAAGATTGATGCAGTAGAGACCGTAGTTGAGTGTTCCACTAGGGATAGACCCATTGAGTTGCATGATTTTCATGATTTGCCTGTGGATAATGTCTTATTAGCTGATATAGGAGATTCCTCTACTTTGGGCACTTGCCCCCCTATACTAACCACACAAGGCTGCAAGCCTTTATCTAGTGATGTGCAGCATGTTCAGGTTGAGCCATATCGGCCCCCGCATCGTTCTAAGTATGGGGGCGACACTCCGAAGAGAATGTCAAGGAGTGGGTGGCGAGGAAAGACCATGGTCTAAAGTTCAAACCTTTCCATGAGAGGTCTCACCAGGAAGAGACAAGTTGGAGGATTCCGAAAGAATCCTACCCAAAATGGTAGTTGATCTGTAATACGTCGAGCCGACGATGATAACCAAGGCGCTGTCCGGGAGGCAACCCGTGTTTGTATTTCTTTGATCTTTTTTTTTATTAGATTATTTTCGTAGTTTATTTTGCTTTGTTTCGTTCGCCTGTTACTCACATTTCAGGTACGAAAGTAAACCCGAGAAGAAGAGATGAAGTGCCCAGCCTTTCTCACCGCCCCGCGGCACTTTCCTACCGCCTCGCGGTGGAGCTGCCGCCCCGCGGTGACGGTGAGGTATCGATTCTCAACTTTTTTGAAAAAAAAGAAGCAAGAATAATGTGCCCCGAAAAAACCTTAAACGGGTGAGTAAAAGCTTATTTCTTAAGTGGTTACTAAGGTTTTGATGGATTGGGCTTCATTTTTGGGCCAAGATTTCTCATATGGGCCATGGTACATGACCGGCCCATCAACCCTTTCTTTTCACCTTACCATACCTTGACCTAGCCCCACATAAAATTTCCACCGCCCCCCCTCAATTCTCCTCCTCCTATTTTCCATTCACTCTCCCTGAATCCCCTCTCGACCTTGAGCATTTCCTAGCCCCCATACCCCCATTTGGAGTCTAGCCTCACAGCCCAGCCCAAACACAACCCCTACCGCGCCGCTATTGTCTCGCCTCGCTTTAGCTCTGCCTCGCGTTGCCACCGCTTCGCGTCTCTATTGCTACCGCCCCGCGCCGACCTCACCGCGACCCGGTGCCCTATTGTCAGTTTCTCGCCGCGACGCTACCGCCCCGCGTCGAGTCTCTACAGAACATGTGTTTGCTTGATTGTGAGTATTCCTTGTTGTCTTCTGATTTGAGCATTTCAATTCTTCACTTATGGCTCCCAAAGGCCAGAAGAAGGCGTCGACGAGTAGGGATGAGAGTGAACTGTACGATATTGTGAAGGGGAGAAAGGTGGTGCCTTCAAAATTTTTCCACACGCCGACTCTAGAGCAGATGGGAATGCTCGCGTGTGTGACGATGTGCCTAACACAGTGTGGGTTGGGAGGATTTCTGGGCAAGGCAGCCCCCGCGTATCCTGAGCTATGCTTCCAGTTCATTTCTTCGTTCCGGTGGTTCTACTGCGAGGAGGGTGATGATAGCTTCTTGCGCAAGATCGCGTTCTCCTACAATGGGCGTGAGCATTCTCTGTCGAGGAGGGCGATCCACGAGGCCCTGGGCATTACGAAGAAACCGACCCCTGGATGGTCGAATGGACTTCAGGAGGACGAGATGTTTGCTTTCTAGCGGGCTGCTACTAGGAGGACTTTCAAGACGGGGCATGAGGTGAATTCGAAGTTGGTGAATCCGTGTCTGCGGTTGATCCACAAGGTGTTGATGAGAGATTTCTTTGGCCATGCTGATGATGGGAAGGTGCCCATGAAGGACTTCCAGTGGTTTTTGAGCATCCTGGGAACGGTTGAGCTTACTCCGTGTTGGGCAACTCTTTTCTTGAGTTCCCTGCGAAGGATTCGTGAGGGCGAGCCTAGCGATATTTGTGGGGGTAGCTTGATTACTCTCCTCTGTGCTGATGTGATTGCTTGCGATCGGATTGCTCGGCCGGTTCCCTGCGTTTTATATGATGCCGCCCACATGAGGGTGTGCTCTATGGTGAAGCCGTTGGGGCAGGATGATGGTGTGGCTTGGACGGCTTACGAGGGCCATATTTTGAGTGTTCCGCGAGAGTTCACTTACTCGCCTTCATACGTGGGCTGGTGGATTGATAGCGATGACCAGACGCCTGTTGCTGCTGCCGCTGCCGTTGTTTCTTCGGGTCCATATGGAGAGGGCCCTAGTGGTGGATATGTTGTTGATCGCGAGGAGGGGGACGACCCCAGTGCTTCACAGTTTGAGGAGTCCTCATCTGTGTACGGACCTGTCGTACCATGGCAGGAGATGTACGCTAGATGGGACAACTTCTCTACGCGCCATGATCAGTGGACTTCCAGAGTAGAGACCGGTCTGCAAACTTGGCAGATCCAGCTTCACAATGAGATAGATGAGCGTCTGGAAACTTTAGACACTCATCAGCAGGACTACTTTGGGATGTACCCACCACCACCTTCCGGCCCACAGTGAGTTTATTTCTCTCTTCCCCTATCATTTGACGTTCTCTTTTCACATTGAGAACAATGTTCGGTTTAAGTATGGGGGAGGGATATAGACTTGCTATTCTTGCTAGCTAGTGTACATAACTTTATTTCTGCATTCATTTTCTGCAGTGTTGATTCTGTTTTATAACTTCCAAAAAAAAAAGCCAAAAAGAAGTAAAAAGGCAATCAAAATCCTGGGATAGACTGAAAACCCGAAAGGGCGGTTCAGGTAAAAAGCAGGTAGTCCGGCTGGTATTAGACCAGGGCAAAATTGGACTAGAGTGATACGAGCTTATGTGAGAACGTCTATTGGAAAATGAAATGAGTGCTTGGTGAAAACCCGAAAGGGCGCCTTGGCAAAATGAGTGAAAAAGAAGAAGAGTGATTTTAGGATTTCTCTTATCTTTCGGCGAGGCGTCATAAGAAGGGTGACATAGAAGGATTGTCGGGTAGGCCACTCATGGAGCGATAAGGAGATAGACGGGAGTTAGGTTAGATTGTTCTTGCATCACTTGTTTTGGTTGTCTTGGGCGTATTGTTGATGTGTTGTAGTTGTTGGAGTCATATTTTCTTGTACTTCCTGAGTCCTTGGTATTGATTGAGAGGGTGAGCTTTTCTTTAGCTTACTCGGGAGGAGTAAAGGTCTAAGTATGGGGAAATTTGATAGGTGTTATTTCATACACCTTTTCTAGCACCTATTAGCATGATTTGGAGGAGTTTTGGAGTTGTTTTAGTGCTAAGTCTGCGATCCAGATATTATGGAGAAAAGTGAAGAAATCCAAGGATTGGCAGCTTAGTTGGAGCTTAGAGATGGAGATGGAGCTGCTGGAACATCTATGGAGAAGGCTACCAAAACTTGGTAGTATTTGGAGAGCAGCTGGAGAAGAGAAGAAGATGAGAAGTTGAAGTCTGGAGTTCACCGCCTCGCGTTAGCAGTGACGCCCCGCGGTGTTGACTCCCAGTGATGATGAAGCCCCGCGTGAGAGGAGGCCACCGCCCAGCGGTGGAGAGCAGAAGCCCCGCGGTGGATCTTTACCGCCCCGCGATGGACGTGTTTATTGCCTCACGCCAGATTATATTTATTTCCTTTTATTTCTATTTCAGACTTTGTTATTTTATTTGTTTCCTTTTGGATTGGTTTTGTGATCTTGGGCTTTAGGTTAACTCTATTTAACCTAATGTTCCACAGCCTCCAAGCCAGTCTGCGAACACTTAGACACATCTTGTTATCGAACTATTTTTGATCGTTATTTTCATATTATAGTTTTTCACCCCCTTTGATGGAGAACTAACTTTCCCTTGTTCTGTTAGACGATTGAAGCAGTACTTTGATGTGTTTGTGAGATTTCTATTCCTTGTTCTTATCCTTATAATTGTTGGATTGATTCTCTTGCTTATCACGTCTACGATTTTTAGTTGTTCTTCTTAGCCTGATCACCTAGGTTGAATGCTTGTTATCAATTGCTAGGATTGCATATAGGGGTTCCGAGTGCATATCTAGTGGCAAACACGTTTGTGCGTATAGGGGTTCCGAGCGTACACTTGTGTGTGAGAATCAATTGCATGTTAAGTAGGGGAGTGAGTACTTGTACGTCTTTCTACTTGCATGTATCCTAAATCCTTGTGTGCATCGCTATTGCTGTGTTGGTGCTAAAGTACGCTGACAATTGTGAGAATCAGTTGTACTTTATCATTGGTATAGTTATAAGTCTATTGACAACTGTGAGAATCAATAGTACTTACGATTAAGGTGGGAACGACTATAAGGATAAATAATTGAACTTGGATTGAATAGATTTCATGGATCAAACTCTATCTTTGTACTGTGGATTTTGCTCTAACAGGACTACTTTCCCTCATATTATTCTCTCGATTTTGCTTAATCTGCATGCTTGTTTGCTTCGTTCTCTTGACTACAAAACCCCAGTTGCTTGTTACTTGTCATTCACGATTGCATATTACATCATACCTTCTCTGTGGGATTCTACCCTTACTTGTCTGCTATACTTTGTTTAGTAGGTTTGTTAGGATAATTAATTTTGATAAGGCTAATCAACGACATTTGCTTGTGCATCTTTAGTCCCGTCAATGCCCCTCATGGCGAAACATATATTTAAAAGCCTATAACGTGATGCGCGTTTTGGAATTAAATAAGATAAGTGCCGTCGTAGCACATGATTAATAAACATCAGACGAGTAGTGCAGCTAGGGAATAGTGCAGCTAGGAAAGCTCGTCTTGACTTTGATCAGAGTACCGTTCTCTTTCCAATCTGGATTTGCGTTAAGCGGTGAGGTTGGTCGTGAACCAAAACATCAAGTCGTTTTTGAACACTTGTGTGAGATTATTATGTTCCCCAACATTGTCATACCTCCGATAAGACTCAATTCTTTGGAGTCTTCTGTCTGGGTTGATTGATGTGAGACCTGGTCTCCAGAATCTTCTCTTGTTCATGTATTTTGATATATTCTAGTAGGAGTATAAGGTTGACTATCGTCGTCGGTTATTATTCGAGGAACGATGAGTCTAACCTAATGCAACTACTCGAACCATCTGCTTTGTGCCCTTGCATAGTCTTTCATTAGACTAACCAACCGATTATTCCCTTGCATGGTTGGCTGGTGTCATCCGTTCGATTCGGCACATCAGATAAACATCCGAGATATGAAGGCTAGAACGACTATAAAAGCAAACGGTGTTTTAATGGATTTTATCAGGTTGTGATCCTTAGCGGGTGATCATTATGATCAAGACCCTTGTATTTATACTTTGCAAAGACTTCTGCTGATTATTCTGTTTTGTCCTATGGGGATTGGGATGTAATCCCCAGACATATGTTTTAACCAAAGATTTTGGTGTTTACATCATAATGGTTATTTATGATTTGTACTTAAACCGATAAAGCCTGGGGTGGCTTCGGTGTGAATACCGAGGTCACTGGCGGTAATACCATTCCAAATGGGTTACGATTTGGGAGTGTTATAGCGCTTTGGACCATGTTGCTTCTTTCACCAATATATGCAAGAACGCCTCTGGTGTTGAGGATTTTTCTGGTCTGTCGTCTGGGGTTGCGTCCGTCTCTAATTCTCTGGCGGTTGGCGAGGATGCTGTTGTTCACGCCTGTCCCTCGCTTGGTGTTGTGGAGAGGCAGGATCCTATGTCTGGTCTAGAAGGCGATTCAGGTGGAAATTCGGATTGCAATGGGGATGCAACTATGTTGGATGTTAAGGGGTCTGTTGTTTTGGCCTCCGCTGAACCCAGTCTATAATGGTGGGTTTTTATGGTGTCTTCCCCCCTGGTTTCCCATGGATTGTCTCTACTGGAATTGTTGTGGTGCGGGTAATGATGGGTTCTGAGGCTCGCTTCGGTACATGCTTCGTAAGCACTCTATTGACATTTTGGCTTTGTTTGAACCTCGCATCTCGGGGGCCCATGCTCAGTAGGCTCATAATTGCCTTGACTTTACGGATTCCCTCTGCATTGAGGCCACTGGTTTTTCTAGGGGCATTTGGTTATTCTGGAATGGCAGTAAAATGCGGCTTCGCGTCGTCTCTCAACACCCTCACTTTATCCACACCATCGTCTCTAATGGCACCAATCTCACGCACATGGTGTTTGTTTATGCTCCCCCCTCTCCTCCTCGCCGTCGTCAGTTTTGGGTGGACTTGGTGGCGGCTCTTCATGGAATCTCGGAGCCGCTTATTATTGGTGGCGATTTCAATTGTATCCTCTAGGCTTTAGAGCGTCAGGGTGGCTTTGGTCTGCTCAGTCAGGACTCGGCGGAGTTCCTCAATGTTATCAATGAGCTGAGCCTTATTGATTTACAGTTCACGGGACAACCCTTCACTTGGTTTCGTGGCCTGCGGACTAGTACCTATATTGCGAGACGCTTAGATCATGTTCTTATTAATGCTGCGGGGCGTTTAAGATGGGCTGATGCTCACGTTCGTCACCTCCCCAGATACTCCTCGGACCATACCCCTCTCTTGCTTAACTTCTCAAGCCATGTTCTTGG
The DNA here is from genome assembly GCA_027886185.1 of Rheum nobile. Classification (NCBI taxonomy): domain Eukaryota; kingdom Viridiplantae; phylum Streptophyta; class Magnoliopsida; order Caryophyllales; family Polygonaceae; genus Rheum; species Rheum nobile. The sequence goes on along the minus strand of WOAB01000531.1, from coordinate 5,981,824 downwards.
GGATCGTAGGCGTCGTCCTTTCAGGTTTGAAGCTGCCTGTCTTACCCATCCCCACTTCATTCAATTCGTTGAAGATGCGTGGACCAATGAAGGCGACACTTCTCTTGCCCTGAACCAGCTTAAATGCAAGCTTTGCGACTGGAATCGCAACGTCTTCAGCAACATTCATGTCCGAAAACTGAAACTCTCTGCCCAGTTGGATGTCCTTTATCAAGTCTTGAGTAGAGGTGTGTCGGACTGGCTTCTTTCTCTTTCTAGCTGTGTTCAACATGAGTTGATGCATACCTTGGAGCAAGAAGAAATGCATTGGAAGCAAAAATCTCGGGAATAATGGCTCACCTCGGGGGATCGTAATACCTCCTTCTTTCATGCGTCTACCATCGTTAGAAGAAAGTGTAACAAGGTGGAAGCTCTGCGTATTGGCGAGGAGACTTGGATTGATGATAAATCTGCCTTGTAAAATTTGGTTGTTGGCTTCTTCAGTTCTCTGTATCACCTCCCGGATGCTGATCGTGTCCCCATCTCTACTCCCTAGGGGCTCTTTTCGGTGCTTGCTCACTCTGATCTGCAGGCCCTCGCTGCCCCGTTCAGCTCTCAAGATATTCTTTCTACTGTTAAGAGTATGAGTGTACTTCAATCCCCGGGGGTTGATGGGTTCCAACCCATCTTTTGTCAGAAGTGCTAGAGCATTGTTGGTACCTCGGTTGTCTCTACTGTTCTGATTTTTTTTCTTGACTGCCAAGCTGCCTGCTGGGTTGAACGATACTCTGATCGCGAAGGTGAATAAACCTGAACTGATCTCGCAATTTAGACCGATTGCATTGTGTAACATGGTCTACAAGATTATTTCTAAGTGTTTGGTCACTCGTATTCAATGCATCATTCCCGGGTTGATTAGTCCCTTGCAGGGGAGTTTTGTGCCATGTCGTTTTATTACGGATAATATTATGGTTGCTCAGGAGGTTGTCCATACTATGCAGAATAAGAAAGGTGCTAAGGGTTGGATGCTCCTCAAATTGGACCTTGAGAAGGCATATGACAGGTTGCGCTGGGATTTTGTGGAGGACACCTTGTGCGATGTTGGGTTTCCCGTGAAGTGGATTAATTGGATCCGCGAATGTATTTCTTCTTCGTCCTTGAGACTGACTTGGACTGGGGAGTTGACCGACTCTTTCACTCCGTCCAGGGGGGTGCGCCAAGGCGATCCTATCTCCCCCTATTTATTTGTTTTGTGCATCGAATGCCTCAGCCAAATGATTGACTTGGCGGTTGTTAATGATGACTGGAATCCTATATATGTGGCTCGTGGGGGTGATAAAGTATCTCACATCCTCTTTGCGGATGACATTATGCTCTTTGCCGAGGCGTCGGTCAGTCAACTGAACACCATCATGGGGATCCTCAATGTCTTCTGTCATTCTTCTGGGCTTAAGGTGAATGCTGCGAAATCCCGGATTTTTGTTTCCCTGAATGTTAGCATCAGACTTCAGAGGCGCCTCCAGGAGGTTTCTGGGTTAGGTCTTACCCACGAGATTGGGTCTTACCTTGGTATGCCCATTATGCACTCTCGGGTGAAAAATGAGTCGTTTGGCCCGCTCCTGAATAAATTTACAACCAAACTTTCTGGGTGGAAATGCCGACTTCTGAGTCTTGCGGGTCGGATTACTCTTGCTAGGTTTGTTCTTGCTTCGCTCCCGGTTTACACGATGGCGACGGTGATTCTCCCGTCCTCGGTGGCTCATCGTATTGACTCCTTAATTAGGGGCTTTATTTGGGGTAGTTCCGGTGAGCAGCGTCGCATGCATCTTGTGGCATGGGCTGAGATGGTCAAAGCCAAACAAAATGGTGGTCTTGGCCTTAAATCTATGGCAGACCTCAACTTGGCTCTTGTCGGTAAACGCGGGTGGCGGTTCCTTATGGAAGATCATAAACCTTGGGTCAACATTATTCAATCGAAGTACGTTCGAAATGGGGTGGGTTCGATACAGGGATCCCACATCTGGCGTAGTATCAAAAAAGGTGTGTCGTCGGTGATTGCTCCGAGGACTCGTTGGCTCCTTGGTGATGGTAAATCGATCCGATTTTGGAGCGATGTGTGGTTGCTTGATACTTGTTTTGGAATATGTCCCACAACAAAAACTGGACTGCACCAACATTCTAATCTGTTTTGGAATCACTAGTCACTAGTGTAACGCCCGTGCTATGCACGGGTTAATGCAAATCATGAGTAAACAAATAAATTAAATGTTATATAATTTAGTTTAACCGAAAATTGAGTTAGCCGTACGAAATTTTGAACACGACTAATGAGCAACGACAATAAAAAATAAGATATTTGAATTGATGTCGCTATAAGATACTTTTCGCATTGAAGTTTATACTGAAAAAGTTAAATAATTTTTTGAAAAAAAATCAAAACATATAAAAGTACTTTTCGAATAAAAAACACTACATAGCTAATAATATAACTAAAATTTATTAATTATATTTAAAAATATATTTTACAAATAATAAACTAACTAAAATATTTTTATTAGGAATTCGAGTTTACTAAAACCGCATTTTGATACTTTGGCCTGCAAATTTTAATATATGTGAATCAGGGATATAATGTTGTCAAGTTTGTGCATGCGATGAACTGGATTCTTGAGACGATGTAAATTTCGTTAGCATTCTAGCTTAGCTTTCGTAAAATATTGAAATGCATTGGAAATTCATGTCGCCAAAAGTAGTGTGAATGTGAAGTTGCTATTTCAAAAAAAAAAAAGTGAATGTGAAGTTACTGTTTCCACCAAAAAAGTGAACTTATTATCAAGTAATGAGTATGAATCAAGGGAAAGAGAACAACCATATTTTCTAGCTAGGATGATCCAACAAACAATATACGCATAAAAGTCAATACCAAACGAACACAATTATGATTTCATACACTACACGTTCATATGAATAAGCCGATCAAATCCAAGTCATTCAATAAAATAGAGATATGCCATGCATTGATCTCTATAGGGCAATTTGGCCTCGCAACCTCTAAATCTGAACCTTGAGTTAGCATTCAAAACATGAATACTTAAAGGGAACAAAATATGTACATGAATTCGGCAACGTACCTTCTCTTTCTCTTTGACAAAGAAAAAATATGTACGGGAATTCGACAATGTATAGTGCAACTCTTAAGAGTTCCAAAATTACCCAGTGACAAAGCAAAAGAGGACATCTCAGGCACAACAATATTCAATCCAATTCAGCAAAGCACATCACATAGATGAGAATGAGGGATCAGAAAGAAAACATAGGTAAGAATTTATAAGTAAGCATTAAACTGATGTGAGTTTGTTGGAATTTACAAGCAATAAAAATTTCCCCATCTACAATGACACATCAAAGTTAACAAAGTTTATGAATTTTACTCATCTACAATAACACATCAGGGATCAGAAGGAGTTGATTCAGGTATTCAACTTCATAGAAGGAAAGTAGGGAAAGAGAAATTGAATACATTTTGCTAACCTTGTAATTTACCCTTTCCCTTATTTTAGTTATGAATTAGTCCATGTTCAATCTTAAAAACTTGTACTGCCACTTATACTCAACTTCTTGAGTCTTGACCCAAGATGATAGCTTCATACAAAACGCTAAGATAGAAAAATAGAATAAAGAGAGATGCACAAGGAGAAATGTGAAGTACGGTGATAGAATAATAAAAATAGAACCTGTAAGCATCTCCAACAATAGCAATATTTTTTTTCTTCCCATGGATGTATTTAATATAAAAATGGGCTTAAAATGAACCAACAAATCCAAATCAGATATTTCTTCATCTAGATACTTGTTCAGCCAGTGAACATGAATATTAACACACACAATAGTTTAGAATTACAATGGCCCAGTTAACTTGTATATTAACACACAAGAAAGTTTAGAATTGCAGTGATTGATAAGATTAAATATTCAAATACAGTACTGTTAGGAAGTGAACTTTTGGGAATTCTAGTTCCCTACCTAGTTCCCTTCCTCAGTTTTCCTAGTTTTGATAATGACAAACACATTTGCTATTAATCTTTCCATTAGTGTGATAAAACAGGAAACTCGGGATTCGGAAAGCACTAGACAGAGACACTGACGCCAGACTTGGGAACTGGCGGAAGGAACTGAGGCTTGCTGACGCTGGAATCACTTAGAACAATGTGTGAAGAGCGGCGACGAGCTGTTTAGGATAGATCTTTAGTTAGAGAGAGAACTATGTGATCTTATCCTGTTTCCATATATTTTAGGAGTTTAAAGATTATCTTTATGGAAACAAAACATGTAAAAATCGGTAAAGATTATATTTGGTAACAAATATTATCTTTAACGATTACTTTTGATTATTTTATTTGTTTGATTCGGTTATTGAAGATTTGCTTCCTCCAGTAATTAAGTCATATAAATAAAGTAATTAAAACTCTCTCATCACTTACGCATTCACCAAGTTGAAGATTTCCGAGTGCTGTGAAGAAGTTGTGCCAAGTTCTTTGAAGAAGAACTGAGTAAGTTGCTTGCTTGTTGTTGCTTGGTTAGGTCGACATAGGTAGAGAGTCTTTAGTGTGTCTAAGACTTAATCTGTGTGTTCTATCCTATTGATTGTAACCGAAGAATTAATACAAGAAGTAGACTTTGAAATCCTCTTGCAAGAGAGGTAGTGGGTTTTATCCTGGATAACTAGTTGGTTATCAAAGGTTCCCACTCTAAGGAACTTGTCTTGAAACTGCTATTATTTACTTATTCCGCTGCTTAGGAACTGGACTCCCAGTTCCCTCGATAACTAACAAGTACGATCCTACAATTGGTATCAGAGCAGACGCTCTAGATTTGTGTTAGTTTATAGATTTCAAGATGTCTAGTTCAAGCGATTTCAGTCTGGGAATCTCCATCAACAAACCCCACATCCGCAAGAAGGGAGAAGAAGAATGGTGGGAGAAATGCATGACTAACTACATTCAAACCATGGACTATCAGTGTTGGCGCGTGATAGAAAATGGTGATGGAGTCATTCCTGAGGACTTAACTGAAGATCAATGGAGCCTGAATACTATACCATCAAAGAAAAGAATGCTAAAGCTCATCAACTCATTCTCAATGGATTGACAAGGGAAGATATGGACAAAGTGATAGGAATCCCAACTGCCAAAGGGATCTGGACTGCCCTGAAAGAGATGCATAAAGGAAGTGAAGAACTGAAGCAAAGCAGAAAGTTTGCTCTGGAAGGAGAATACCACACTTTCGAGATGCTTGAAACTGATAACATCTCCCAATATCACTCACGTTTCACAAGGCTCGTCACTAAACTCACCAACGCCGAAGTGGAACTTGACGAATGGTCAAAAGCCCTTGTCATCATCAACGGACTCAACTCCAAATTCATCCTCATCAAAAGAGTTCTGAAGACTACTCCCGGCATTCAAGGACTTCCTTTAACTCAAATCATAGGAAAGCTTGAAGTCGATGAAAGCTAGGCACTCAAAGCAAGTTCTGCAAAGAAGATGGAGAAAGGAATTGCCTTGAAAATCTCTAAGGCTTTTTCTAGGCTGGAAATGGAGGAAGAAAACTCCGACCTTGAAGATGAAGAGGACGAGATGACCGCCTTGGTTACCAAGCATATCAAAAAGCATTTTATCAAAGGAAAGTTCAAGAAAAACTTCCAGAAAAAGGATCTCTCCGAATATCAATGCTATCAATGCAAGGAACGAGGACATCTGGCAAGGAACTGTCCTAAGAACACCAACGACGATGACAACTCTCTGCATTAGAAGGCTCTTTTCGCTACCTTCGGAGATGACTCAGAAGACTCCGAAGAGGAACTGGAGACAAAGGGAACTACTAGAGGCAGATGTCTAATGGCCAAGAAAGATTCAACAGAGTCCGATGACTCCGAGGTATCTTCTTCTGACTTTACCAAGTCTCTTCTTGAATACGATAAAAAACAATTGGTCAAGATAATTAAGAAACTTGGAAAAGAAACTAGTTCCCTATAAGAGAAATTGGAAGAATATGAAGATGGAATTTCTTGTTTAACCACTGAAAACTCTGTCTGGAGTAAGAAACTAGAGGAAACTGAGAAATTACTGGCTAATCCTCTAAGAAAGTGTGAGTCTTGCAAAAATGTTAAAAAGGAACTCATGCATGTTGATAAATCCCCAGTTCCTACTACAGACTCTAAAAATAAGACCTCCTCTATGCTTAATGAAATCAAGAACAAACTTGATCATCTCACTCATTCTATAAATGAGAAAACTGTGAATCAAACTGTTTTTATTAAGCAACGTCATGGTCTTGATTACTCTGGTAAAAACGATTATGTGGAAACATGCTCTGCTGAGAATGAGAAACTAAGAAGGGAACTGGCCGAGAAAAAAGAGTTTCTCAGTGGTGCGTTGCAAAACTCTCGTGATAAAGCCTAGTTCCTAGAGGAGAAGGTAAAAGTGCTCGAACAAAAGCCCAAAGAGAACCAAACCTAGTTCAATGGTCAAAACGCTCACAAGATGTATGTTGCCCAAGCTCAGGGAACTAAAGGTAAGAATGTTAACTTTGGGCAAAGAAAACAAGAAAGACCATTCTGACCTGGTCATGGTAAGTATGGTCACGTTGTCTATAATCGTGTTTGCTGGCATTGTGGTAAGAATGGCCATTATATTCATGAATGCATTCACAAGAAAAGACAAACGGAAGAAAATTCTAAGAAAAGGAACCATAAAATAAATAATAAGAAAATGATGCATACCATTAATGACTTAAATGATCCTTATTATTTTGTTCCTGCTTCTAACCCACAGACAAGATTTCAACCTCATTCGCCCAGAAAAGCTAAGCTTAGCTGGGTTCCAAAAGTTTGAGTTCCCTTGTGCAGGACGAAGTACGACAACAGGACAAATGGTACATAGACAGTGGATGTTCATGCCATATGACCGGAAACAGAAAGAAAATGTCATCACTTCAGCAATACCGAGGAGGAACCATCTCCTTCGGAGATAAGAGAAAGGGTACAATCTGTGGAACTGGAAGTGTGAATATCACCGACCACATTAAGGTAAGTAACGTTAACCTTGTTGAAAATTTAGGTTTTGATCTAATAAGTGTGTCACAGCTGTGTGATCAAGGGGGAAATGAGGTTCGCTTTACCTCAAAGAAATGTTTCGTGGAAGATAGACAGGGAACTGTGATCCTAAAAGGAAAAAGGTTCAATAACGTTTACATCATTGATCCAAAGTTCGTTCCCAAAGAAAAGCTATGTCTCTCTTCCATTGACGATCAAACAAACCTCTGGCATCAACGACTTGGTCATGCAAGCATCAAGTTAATTCACAAGTTGCATCAAAAGGAACTTGTTCATGGTCTTCCCAAAATCAACGCTGAGAAGTCAGAAATCTGTTCTGACTGTGTTCAAGGGAAACATGTTCGTAGTTCCTTCAAGTCCAAAACACTGGTAAGCTCTTCCAAACCTCTGGAACTCATTCACATGGATCTCTGTGGTCCTATGCGAGTTCAAAGCATTGGTGGTAACAGGTATATTCTTGTACTTGTCGATGACTATTCATGATTCACTTGGACCTTATTTATTAAATCTAAAAGTGAAGTCTTTGATAGGTTTAGTGAGCTAGTTCCCTTGCTTGAGAAATCATTGAATGTTCCTCTTCGAGCCATTCGTTCCGATCATGGAACTGAGTTCGAAAACGGAGATTTTCTAACCTTTTACAGGGAACATGGAGTCGATCACAATTTCTCAGATCCCTATACTCCATAACAGAACGGAGTCGTTGAAAGAAAGAACAGAACTTTGGAAGATATGGCCCGCACCATGCTTATATCTAGTGGGCTAACTCAATCTTTATGGGCAGAAGCCGTCAACGCAGCTTGCTACATCCTAAATCGGGCTATGCTACGCCCTATGCTTGAGAAGACCTCATATGAGCTCCTTCGAGGCCGAGTTCCCAACATCGCTCATGTGCGTGTCTTTGGATGCAAATGCTTTGTTCACAATAATGGGAAGGACAATCTGGGGAAGTTTAATCCACGAAGCGATGAAGGAATCTTCATCGGATATGCTTCAAACAGCAAAGCATACAAGGTCTTCAACAAACGAACAAAAAAGGTAGAGGAAAGTATTCATGTTGTTTTCAATGAAAAATTGCCTTCAAAGTCTGTGCAGGATCTCTCGGTTCCCTCGAAAGATCCTTTTCAACGACCAAGTGAAGACTCCGATGATGAAGCACCTTCCAAGCCCAATTCCTATCTGTCCTTCGCTAACTCTCCCAACCCGACTCCCCTGATTGATCCCAAGGAGTCGATGTCCACAGAAAGCTCTCCATCTCCTCCCACTCAACCAGACACTGTGGTCTCTGACCCAGTTCCCTTGACTGACCCAGTTCCCTCTGACACAACGGCTCAAGTCAATACGGATACACTAGGAACTGACAATGCTCTTCAGGTCGCCTCTTCCTCAGCTCCCATCCCTGTAGATACTGAAACTCCAGGGACTGACTTGCTCGCTCCTAACAGAGACAAAAGGACAATCAAGCCCCCGGTCAGGTACGGATATGAGGATATGAATTTTTGTGCTTTCAATGCCTTTCTGTCTCTTATAGAACCCAAGAACATTACGGAAGCCCTGAAAGATGCCGACTGGATCATTGCTATGCAAGAAGAGCTTCACCAGTTCGAAAGGAATAAAGTATGGCGCCTAGTTCCTCGTCCTCCTAATCGACACATCATAGGAACTAGGTGGGTATTTCGCAACAAATTGGATGATTCTGGTGCAGTATCCAGGAACAAAGCTCGATTGGTTGCTCAAGGATACAATCAACAAGAAGGGATTGATTATGATGAGACATTTGCTCCTGTGGCCAGACTGGAAGCTATTCGATTGCTCATAGATTATGCCTCTCACAAAGGCTTCAAGCTCTATCAAATGGATGTGAAGACTGCCTTCCTAAATGGCACTCTTCAGGAAGAAGTTTATGTCAAGCAACCTCCAGGATTTGAGGACGATGATCACCCTGACCACGTGTATTTCTTGGACAAGGCTCTCTATGGCTTGAAGCAAGATCCTCGTGCTTGGTATGATCGCCTTGCCCAGTTCCTAACAGCCAATGGCTATCTCCGTGGTGTGATCGACAAGACTCTATTCATCCTGGAAGTGGTCCAGGTATATGTAGATGACATTATTTTTGGTTCCACTAACTTGGCTCTTGTAGAAAAATTCAAAATTCTAATGAGCAGCGAGTTCGAAATGAGTATGATTGGGGAACTCATATTCTTCCTAGGGTTGCAAGTCACTCAGAAGGCCGATGGGATCCAAATCCATCAACAGAAATATCTGAGGGAACTCTTGAAGAAGTTAAAAATGGATTTTAGCAAGCCTATTTCTACTCCCATCTCCCCGGCAATTCGTCTCACCGCTTATCATATTGGACAAAGAATTGAGGAGAAGCTCTATCGTGGTATGATTGGTTCTTTGATGTATCTAACCGACAGTAGTCCAGATATTGTGTTTGTGTTGGAACGACGACGTTTCCTCTAGTTTTGATGATGATAAACTCAAAAGCTTTTGATGGTTTTTAGTGTGACTATGAGTTTCAGGAAACGATGAAAAGGAATGATGAAAACCAGTGAAGAGTCAAAACAGAGAAGCAAAGGAACAGAGAAGCCAACAATGACAAAAATAACACGCTGGAACGAAAGAAAAGAAGAGACGCGTGATGTTGAACATAACAGAAAAGGAAACAGCGCAAGGAACGAAGGACGCGCGCTTGAAACCCTAAAGAGCCGCCGAATATCTGTTATGGAAAACAGATTTGGAAGTTGCAACTTGGGCCTCAAGGAAGATCTCGTAAAGAGATATTGTGGTTAGAATGATTTTAGACAAGATTGTATGAGATTTTATTATCTTATTTTCCTTAAGTAAAACTAGGGTAAAATATGAGAATTTCCTAGACTATATATTAGAAAGCTGCGAACTTCATTCAATAAGAGAGATAGAACACGGAACAGAGAGCATCCTCAGTGAGCAGAGCATTCGAAACAAGAGCAGAGCATTCGGAACAAGAGAAGAGCATTCGAAAGAAGAGAAGAGTATTCGAAGGAAGAAGAAGAACACTTACAAGGGACGAGACTTTGGTGAGTTGAGTACTTGTTAGGGTTTTGTTTGTCTTAGGTGTTATTAGGAACGTTACATTGAGAAGTCTAGATATCTAGGACTAAACTAGATTGAGATAAGACTTGCTTGTTTGTAATTTCAGGATTAATAACATAAGTAGACATTCGAAATCCTACTAGGGAAACCTAGAGGTAGAGGTTTTTCTTAGTCAACTAGTTGGTTGATTAAGTTTTCCTCTCTAAGGAACTGAGTTCGTTACTCTGTTTTTCTGTTACTATTTTCCGCTGCCCAAGGAACGAACTTACCGTTCATTGATCTAACACACACGATTCAACAATTGGTATCAGAGCAGGTTTGTTCTAGATTGTGTGTTACTTACAGATTTACAGGTAACAATGTCTCCTTCTACCGTCAAAGTTGGTTTGAACTCTTCAAGGTCTCCTCTCTTGCTCGCTGGACAATATCAACATTGGAAGACACTCTTCATCAAGTGGGTGCAAAGCCATGACTACCAATGCTGGTTGGTGATCTCTCTTGGTGATATTGACATTGAAGATCTAGAAAAGAAGTTGAAACTGAAGAAATGGGATCAAGACGATCTCCAGATCATGGAGAAAAATTGCAAAGCAGCCATGCTCATCAACAACGCTCTCAATCAGCAAGATGTGCAAAAACTCCAATCTTGTGAGTCGGCCAATGCTAAATGGCTTGCCTTGGAACAGATGTATATGGGAAGCAAAGATCTGCATGAAGTTGATCGTTTCACTGTGAAGAAGGATTTTTACAACTTCAAAATGGATGACAAGGAAGATGTGAGTTCCTACCAAGCACGATTTGAGAAGATCACAGCAAATCTCACTGCTCACTCCGTCACCGATAAGGAAATTCTCCCCGATGAGAAAATCCTCATAATTATTGATGGTCTCCCTCATCGTCATGCAATGACAAAAGCCATCCTGAAGGAGAATCCCAACACCGTCAAACTGACGTTCCATGAGGTGTTCAGCAAGATCCAGAAGTATGACAATGAAGAGAAGGCCGCAAGAAACAAGGATCCCAAAGAAAATGGAATCGCTTCGATGGTTGGAAAGGCTGTTGACAGGATTGAGAACGACCTCGATGACAATGATGGTTCCGATGACCCTGAGGTGGTGCTTCTAACCAAAGTCATGCGTTCCCTCTACAACAAAGGAAGAAACAGTAGAGGTGGGAACGGTGAGACTCGTGACATCAAGGATATCACATGCTACAACTGCAATGAAAAGGGTCACTACTTTAGTTCATGCCCAAAGCCCAAGAAACCAAGCACACCTTCTGGGAACGATGAGAAGAGAGCTCTTGTTGCTGTGTGGGGAAATGATGATGACTCAGATGGTGAAGATCCTGAAGTCTGGAGTGGCAAGATGTGTGCAATGGCCATCAACGACTCCTCTGAGGAACTCGAGGTAAATCCTGAAACGTTCTTGAAATCTCTTGTGAATTATGATAAGAAATCCTTAATTGCTCTCATAAGGGAAATGTATTCTGAAAACTTGAAAACACAAGAGGAACTTGCTAATTCTGAAGATGAGTATAGTAGTTTAAAAGAAAAAATTTCTAACACTGCTAGTAGTTCAACTGTTCCTTGTTCTTCATGTGATGCTAATCATGAGGAACTTCAGAGATTAAGAAATGAGAAAGTTTCTTTGCTTATGGATGAAGTCTCTAACAATAATGATGCAAGGAGTATAGCTGGTCCAACTAAGCTTGAAGCACAGGTATTCGAGATGAAGTCCTATGTGCACAAGATTCATTCTGTTCTGATGGAACAGAAGGCTGAAGCTGAAAGCGTCAAGTTCGTCAAAGCAAGGTATGGTATTGGCTATACAGGTTCCAACCAAAAGGAAGATGATCCATCTATACTGGAACTACGTGAAGCAAGAGATAGGGAACTTCAAGATGCTAGAGAGAAGAATCGCAATCTTGAGGAACGCATCAAAGTTCTTGAGAGTGGTCTGGATGAAACTCAGTCGTGGTACACTGGACAACCTGCCCACAAGATTTTTCTCAAGCAATCTCAAGGGACGCAACCCAACGTTCCATGTCCTGAACGTACCAAACAACGCAAGAGTATTATTCCCAACAGAAAGTATGTTCAGATGGAACAGTTCAAGCTGTGTTGGTATTGTGGGGACAACAGACATGTGCAAAGAGACTGTAAAAAGAAAAAGAAGTTCTCTGAAGAGCACACAAAGAGAAGGAACAGTAGGAGTAACAATGTGAACTTGAATGATTTCTATGATGATTCACATGTGCATAATCATAATCATGCTAAGACTAGGAAGAAATCTGTTGTTAATGTTAAAACTATTTCTATGGAACAATTGCATTATGTGTCTCGACCAGGTAAGGATAAGCTTGCTTGGGTCGCCAAACCTTAACCTTTTTTTGTGCAGGCTGAAGTGAGGGGGAACGAGAAGTGGTATATTGACAGAGCTTATTCATGCCACATGACCGGAAAAGAAGACCAACTCACCTCACTTCACAAACACTCAAGAGGGAGTGTTGCTCTTGGAGACAAGAGATGCAGAGAAATCATTGGAACAGGTGAAATACAACTAAACTCCAGTATCACGGTAAAAGAAGTTAGTTTAGTTCATGAACTTGGTTTCAGTTTGTTGAGTGTTGCACAGCTTTGCGACCAAGGGAACAACCAAAATGGCACGTAGTAGACCGCAAAAGCACTTCTGGAACGGAACAGTTCCTTGGGCCCTGTCTCATTTCATGGGGTTCTAAGAAGCAAAACTCTGTGGCCCTCTCCAATGCAGAAGCTGATACGTTGCCGCGGCAAGCTGTTGTGCTCAGGTATTGTGGATTAAGCAACAACTCGAAGACTATGGTATGTCTCTTGGCACTGTTCCTATTATGTGTGATAATACTAGTGCCATCAACATTTCAAAAATTTAGTTCATCATTCACGTACTAAGCATATTGACTTTCGTCATCATTTTCTACGTGATAATGTTGACATGGGATTTATTAGAATGGAACATTGCAGGACTGAAAATCAAGTGGCAGACATCTTCACCAAAGCACTAGACAAAGGCCCATTCGAGTATCTTCGATTACTCCTTGGCATGATCTCTCTGAATTGAGGACCTTCACATCCATTATTCCCTCAATGCTTGGCTAACTTGTTTCACAGATTTCACGAAGTTCCTTGTTTACTGGCTTCTTATGATATGAATGTTCATGATTTTTGTGTGTTCGAATTACCTTGTCTTAGGGTCTAGGTACTTTGTCTTTTGATTTGTGTTAAATTACTTGATTACATGCTAACATCTCTCTTAAAGACCCAAAACAACCAATTTGATGATTGAACCCTCATTACAAGCCCACATGATAATTGGTTGTACAGCCTACCTTAGCCGCGATTCAGGTAAACGTTCCCTATGATCCTTCTTTGTTAAACTTTTTACTGGGAATAATTATTTGAGTTGCTTTTCTCCCTACCATATGTTTGGATATACTATATTTTGCGTGAACCCAACATTGAAATATCCAGACAAGCCTCGCAAGCACTCTTGGTCTCAGGGGGAACGAAGACCGTTGCTCAGATTAAGGGGGAACTGATAGGTGTGGAATGTTGAATTTGAATTAGAGGCTCGCATTAATTGAGTTGCAGGTGTCCGTTGGAACAGCTCCCTGTGTGATTTGACTGATCTGAGACAGGAACAGTGACGCGGCTACCAAGCAAAAAGTGATCGTTGCTTTTGGAGAGAGAAGACGCTATTGATGGAAATTTTTGAAAAGAAGGAAACTTGGAGACGGTTGAGATCCGAAAAGATTTATTTGGAAAAGATTTTATCTTGGAAAAGATTTTATCTTGTTCCTATATATATGGCATATCTCCTCAAGTTCCTTCACCGCCACTACTCTCTCTGATATCTCTTAGCACTCAAATCTCTCAAGCTCTCTACTTCCATGGATTCCCCAAGCAAGATCATCACCGACAAATTGACCGACGCTGAGATGGATGCCTACATCCTTCAACTCCAACAGGCCAAGGAACAGTCACAATGTGGAGAAGATGAAATTTAAAGGCGATACCAAGGGAACGGGCACTGTCGTTGTAAAGAAAGCAGCTGGTGAAGGAACGTCTAAGGGAAGCTCAATTCAGCATCAAATTCTTGCTGAGCTCAAGCAACTGAACACAACCATGTCATTGCTCTTGGATCATTTCTTGAGCAAAGCCGATGATTCTGCGGAAGACCCTGAGATCTAAGTGCTCTCCGTTCCTATTCTAGCTCGTCTGACCCTCTATTCTTGATTTTTTTAATGTTTTTATGTCTTTTGTGTGATTGTTCCTTATCTTTTGAACTTAGCTGTCTAGGTCCCTATGCTATGTACTTCGCATAACTTTATGAATGAACTATTTTGCTTATGAGTTGCATGTATGTCAAGTCTTTCTGTCATTTGTGAAACTTTTGATGATGCCAAAAGGGGGAAGTATGGAAAATGTGAAACCCAAGGAAGAGTTGATAACAGAATCTAGTGCTAAGGGGAACGACAATGCTGCTTGAAGGTAAATTCTCAATGAACTTTCTGAGGGGAAACAGTGTTAACATCTTGAACATAGTATCTGTGTGATTAAATGTGAAAATGCCTTTACTTGTCTGTTTTGAACTGTGTATTTTGACTTGCACATTTTGAAGGAGTTTGTCATCACCAAAAAGGGGGAAATTATTGGAACGACGACGTTCCCTCTAGTTTTGATGATGATAAACTCAAATGCTTTTGATGGTTTTTAGTGTGACTATGAGTTTCAGGAAACGATGAAAAGGAATGATGAAAACCAGTGAAGAGTCAAAACAGAGAAGCAAAGGAACAGAGAAGCCAACAATGACAAAAATAACACGCTGGAACGAAAGAAAAGAAGAGACGCGTGATGTTGAACATAACAGAAAAGGAAACAGCGCAAGGAACGAAGGACACGCGCTGGAAACCCTATAGAGCCGCCGAATATCTGTTATGGAAAACAGATTTGGAAGTTGCAACTTGGGCCTCAAGGAAGATCTCGTAAAGAGATATTGTGGTTAGAATGATTTTAGAAAAGATTGTATGAGATTTTATTATCTTATTTTCCTTAAGTAAAACTAGGGTAAAATATGAGAATTTCCTAGACTATATATTAGAAAGCTGCGAACTTCATTCAATAAGAGAGATAGAACACGGAACAGAGAGCATCCTCAGTGAGCAGAGCATTCAGAACAAGAGCAGAGCATTCGGAACAAGAGAAGAGCATTCGAAAGAAGAGAAGAGTATTCGAAGGAAGAAGAAGAACACTTACAAGGGACGAGACTTTGGTGAGTTGAGTACTTGTTAGGGTTTTGTTTGTCTTAGGTGTTATTAGGAACGTTACATTGAGAAGTCTAGATATCTAGGAGTAAACTAGATTGAGATAAGACTTGCTTGTTTGTAATTCCAGGATTAATAACATAAGTAGACATTCGAAATCCTACTAGGGAAACCTAGAGGTAGAGGTTTTTCTTAGTCAACTAGTTGGTTGATTAAGTTTTCCTCTCTAAGGAACTGAGTTCGTTACTCTGTTTTTCTGTTACTATTTTCCGCTGCCCAAGGAACGAACTTACCGTTCCTTGATCTAACACACACGATTCAACAGTTTGTTGTTTGCCTATGTGCCAGGTTTCAGGCTGATTCAAGGGAATCACACTTAACTGAAGTAAAGCGAATATTTTGCTATCTGAAGGGAACTGACGACCTTTGTCTTTGGTACCCCAAGGACTGACACTTCAATCTTCTTGGATACACGGATGCAGACTACGTTGGGTACTTGGTTGATCGCAAGAGCACTTCTGGAATGGCCTAGTTCCTTGGGCCCTGCTTAATATATTGGGGTTCAAAGAAACAAAACTCAGTGGCTCTTTCCACTACGGAAGCTGAGTACATCGCAGCTGCTGCCTGCTGTTCCCAACTACTCTGGCTCAAACAACAACTCGCGGACTTTGGTATGTCTTTTGGTCCCCTCAAAATCTTATGTGACAATACTAGTGCCATCAACATATCCAAGAATCTTGTGCATCATACTAGGACTAAGCATATTGACATTAGGCATCACTTCTTGCGTGATCATGTTGTAAAAGGGAATATACTGCTAGAACCCTACGAGTCCTTTAAGTTACTTCTAGGAATGATTTCCCTAAACTAGTAGTTCCAATTGCTTTTACTAGTTCCCTTGCTTTGACGAGATTTGATGTTTTCTATGGTTTCACTGACAACATTGTTGATATTTGATCTTGTGATGACCTCGCATGTCCTGTAATATTGATTCTAAAGCATGTTCTTAATTATGGCATGATTGCATATGTTTTTCATGATATATCCTGTGCATGTCTACATCTCTTTGTCAGCCTTAAAATAGTCAATTTGATCACATTTATCCTATATTACAAGCCGAAATGATGATTGACTATAAGCCATCCCTAAGCCTGATTACATTGCATAATTCCTTATGATCCATTGTTTAGTCCACACTGAGAATTATCTATGTAATGTCAAATTGCCTCCCTAATTTTATTTATATGGGTACGTACTTTTCTTGAGTGATTGCTTGGTTCCCTATATCAAATGTACCCATATCTCCCTAGTTCCGTGTCATTCTCTGAGGAAAGGAACTGGGAAAATTGCCTCAACGGCCAGAATTTGAATTTACATCTCTGACAACGTCCGTTTCCCGAGATCAGTTATTACACTTGTAGCCGTTTTGCTCTCAGCAATCTTAGCCGATTTGAAGTCCGTTTTTTATTTGATTGCTCTGAGGAAATCATGATGAAGGGTATTTATGGGTTCCCTTCTGGTTCGAAGATATTGTGGCCGTTAGAGATATATCTGGTTCCCTTATTTGAAAAAGATTTGGCAACGGCTTCATTTGGATAGAATTTTCTTGGAAGTTATATAAGGCAACACGGGCACTCCTAGAGCAGCACAAATCTCTCAATTCTCTCTGCCCTCTTTCAAAGACAATCGTCGTTCTCTCAAGAAAACTCCCACAAATCTCTCTCTTCACCCAAACCTCAATAGTCATGGAACCACAAATTCCCAAGCTTACTGAAGAAAAGATGGCCGTTATTGAGGCCTTCAGGAAACAGAAAGCTAAGCCTTCCTCCTCCCAGGTGACTACACCGACAAAGGCACAATCTTCGGTGCCTACACCTGCGGCGGACCCAATCCAGACTACGTCTTCACCGGCCAAAGAACCCAGCGAGTCGGCCTCGTCGGAGCACACCCCCTCAAAACCGTCCTCTCCGACTCCTACAAAAGAGGACTCCCATCACTCCTCTCCCGCCCAGAAGAGTGATCTGATTGATGTAGAGGAGCTGCCGATGCCGACCCCCTCTCTCCGACTTGCCAGCGACTCCCAATCAGTTACAGGACGCGTCAAGCGTCGTGCTGCAAAGGGTGGTACGGGCATCCCCTCGCTTGACCTTGAGGAGACAACACCGGCAAAAAGGGCGAAGCTTTCATCCACCGCCAAAGGCAAGAAACCACTGGCTCCATCCCCAACTCCCTCCTCTCAAGTTCCCTCCACAGTGGATGCTGCTCTTGCAACCCGTAACATTCTGGAGCCCCTCATCGTCGGCGAAAACTTTTGGGAATCCATCGATGATGAAAGCGTCATATCCGCTCATGCCAAGCTCCAACTTCAGGGGTGGGACACTCTAGTTCCTGAGCCCTTTGCTGTGAATGAGGATCAAGTTCGCCTCTTCTATCAGAATCTGCAATTCGTCGCTGCTAAAGACGACCAATCTGTCCATGATGCCCTTCTCACCTAGGGAGGTAAACTCATACCCTTATCTGCTGTTGTGATCGGTTCTGTACTTAGCCTAGAGACTGGCAAGGGCTTTGGGGTGATTGTGAAAAGGAACTGGCCCGCAAAGCGCAAGGCTGTCATACTCAAGACAGTGTTTGATGGGAATGCTCCATCTAAAGGCTCCCCTCTCACCAAATACCTGAGCCTTGACAAGAAAATCCTCCATACTTTCCTGATCAAGAACATCCTCTCACGCCAAGAGAAGCGAGACACTGTACTGGTCTCTGGCGCCGTGCTTATGGAAAAGCTTATCTTGGGAGAACCCATTGACCCCCCTCGCATTACCTTAGCCCACATGCAATTTTGCAAAACCCACAAAACACATGCTCTCTCCTACCCTCACCTTATCAAGAAATTGCTCAGCAACCTTGGTCTCTACCCCGCTGACATCCCATAGACCCACTTTTCTCGCCTCTTCACAATGACCACTGTGAAGCGCCTTGCGCAAAAGGCACACGTTGATGAGATGTCTGAGGTTGAGGAAGTCGAAGAGAAGATATTCCCTGGCCAATCTGATCCGCGCCTGGTTCCTGACACTCATGTGCTACTCAACAGTTTGGCACACATTGAGCATGTTCTGATCAATGGTTTTTCCAAGGTGGCCACTGCTGTGGAAAAGGGTAGTAACTTCACAAATGAGATGGTGGTGGAGTTGTGGAAAGCTACTGCTGCCCTCGTCAAGGAAATAGAGAAGCTGGTTGATGGCAAGATCAAGGAAGACAGGGAACACAGGGCCAAGGGCCAGGAGCAGTGATGGAAACTATCTAGTTCCCTACTCAGTTGACACGGAACTTGTAGTTCCCTTAGGATCCCACTTCCATATCATGATCCCTTTTGTGTGTCTCTGAGTGTTTTTATTTTCTTATTCTGATGATTATGTAGTTCATGTCCTCGTTATATTTAATGAACTTGCTTTGTGTTCCTTGCTCTGCTTATGATATGCCTTGAATCTTTCTTACGGTGCCATTTCTCTAGAGTTCAACATTAGTCTATTTATCTCTCTAAGTTCTCTTTTTTATTCATCTAATTGATTCTTTTTGATGATGTCCAAAGGGGGAATAAACTTGGCAATCTGGAACTAATAGGCTGAAAGGAACTCTGCCCTAGTTGTTACATTAAAGGGGAACTAAGGAACTAGATCTGGTGTTAAGGGGGAATATGCAATTCACTAATGATTATTCTGCATCAAGCTATGTTTTGCTTTTCCATCATATATTATTCATGCCTATTTTGATATGCCAGTTCTACATGTTTGTCATCATTAAAAAGGGGGAAATTGTTAGAAAGTGAACTTTTGGGAACTCCAGTTCCCTACCTAGTTCCCTTTCTCAGTTTTCCTAGTTTTGATAATGACAAACACCTTTGCTACTAATCTTTCCATTAGTGTGATAAAACAGAGAACTCAGGATTCGGAAAGCACTAGACAGAGACACTGATGCCAGACTTGGGAACTGGCGGAAGGAACTGAGGCTTGCTGACGCTGGAATCACTTAGAACAATGTGTGAAGAGCGACGGCGAGCTGTTTAGGGTAGATCTTTAGTTAGAGAGAGAACTATGTGATCTTATCCTGTTTCCATATATTTTAGGAGCTTAAAGATTATCTTTATGGAAACAAAACATGTAAAAATCGGTAAAGATTATATTTGGTAAGAAATATTATCTTTAACAATTACTTTTGATTATTTTATTTGTTTGATTCGGTTATTGGAGATTTGCTTCCTCCAATAATTAAGTCATATAAATAAAGTAATTAAAACTCTCTCATCACTTACGCATTCACCAAGTTGAAGATTTCCGAGTGTTGTGAAGAAGTTGTGCCAAGTTCTTTGAAGAAGAACTGAGTAAGTTGTTTGCTTGTTGTTGCTTGGTTAGGTCGACATAGGTAGAGAGTCTTTAGTATGTCTAAGACTTAATCTGTGTGTTCTATCCTATTTGTAGGATCGTACGTTGTTAGTTAAACAAGGGAACTAAGAGTTCAGTTCCTAAGCAGTGGAATAAGTAACGATAGCGAATTCAAGACAAGTTCCTTAGAGTGAGAACCTTTGATAACCAACTAGTTATCCAGGATAAAACTCACTACCTCTTTTGCAAGAGGATTTCAAAGTCTACTTCTTGTATTAAAACTTCGGTTACAATCAACTAGAGTAGAACACACAGATTCAAGTCTCAGACACACTATAAGACTCTCTACCTAGTTTAACCTAACCATGTAACAAGCAAGCAACTTACTTCGTTCTTCTTCAAAGAACACGGCACAAACTTTTCACTGCACTCGGAAAACTTCTCTTTGTGAATGCGTGAAGAATGAGAGAGGTTTGACTACTTTATTTATATGATCAAATTACTGAAGGAAGCAAATCTTCAATAACAAAATCATACAAATAAAATAATCAAAAAGAAATCGTTAAAGATAACATTTGTTACCAAATATTATCTCTACCGATTTTATATGTTTTGTTTCCATATAAGATATTCTTTTACGCTCCTAAATATATGGAAAACGGATAGGATCTTGAAGTTCTCTCTCTAACCAAGATCTACCCTAAATCAGCTCGCCGCCGCCTTCACAGAATTATCCAAGTGTTTCTGGCGCCAGCAAGCTTCAGTTCCTTCCACCAGTTCCCACGACTGGCGTCAAAAGCTCTGTTCCATGCTTTCCTCGTCTAAAGTTTCCTGTTTGTCACACTAATGGAAATATTAATAGCAAAGGTGTTTGTCATTATCAAAACTAGGAAAACTGAGGAAGGGAGGGTAGGGAACTGAAGTTCCCAAAAAGTTCACTTTCTAACAATTTCCCCCTTTTTGATGATGACAAACCTGTAGAACTAGCATATCGAAATAGGCATGAATTATATGTAATGAGAAGACAGAACATAGCTAGATGTAGAATGATCATTAGTGAATTGCATATTCCCCCTTAACACCAGATCTAGTTCCTTAGTTCCCCCTTAATGAAACAACCAGATCAGATTTCTGTTTAGCCTATTAGTTCCAGATTGCCAAGTTCATTCCCCCTTTGGACATCATCGAAAAGAATCAGTTAGATGAATAGCACAGAGAATTTAGAGAGATAATCAACGTAATGCTGAACTCTAGAGAAATAGCACCGTAATAAAGATTGAAAGCAGATTATAAACAGAGCAAGGAGCACAAAATAAGTTCATAAAATATTAAAGGGCATGAACTACACAATCATTGCAACAAACAAAATAAAAACACTCAGAGACACACAAAAAGGGATCAAGATATGGAAGTGTGATCCTAAGGGAACTATAAGTTCCGTGTCATCTGAGAAGGGAACAGAACATTGTCCCTAGCTACTCCTGGTTCTTGGCCATGTGTGCCCTGTCCTCTGCAATCTTGTCTTCAACCAACCTCCGAATTTCCTTGGCGAGGTCCCCAGTGCACTTCCACAGTTCCACTACCATCTCATGGGTATCGTGGTTCCCTTTCTCCACAGCAGTAGCAACCTTGTCAAAGCCAGTGATCAAGGCATGCTCAATATGAGCCAGGCTGTTGAGCAGCACATGAGTATCTGGAACCAGACGCGGATCAGATTGTCCAGGCAGCATTTCCTCCTCAAAATCTTCAGCCTCAGACACCTCATCAATATGAGCCTTCTTGGCAAGGCAGCGCACTGTAGTCATGGTGAGGATGTGAGAGAAGTAGGTCTCTGGGATATCAGCAGGATAGAGACCAAGGCTGGAGAGGAGTTGCTTAATGACATTTGGGTTGGGGAGAGCATGGGTAGTGTGGGCCTTGCAGAGTTGCATATGGGCCAAGATGATGCGAGGGAGATCGATGGGTTCTCCCAAGATGAGTTTCTCCAACAGGACAGCATCAGAGACGGCAACAGTATCACGCTTTTCTTGGCGAGGGGTGATGTTTTTGATGAGGAAGGTATGGAGAATTTTGCGGTCAAGGCTCAGTTGTTTGGTAAAGAGGGTACCTTTGGGAGGAGCAGTTCCATCAAACACGGTACGGAGGATGGCCGCCTTTCTTTTGCTGGGCCAGTTCCTCATGAATATTACTCCAAAACCTTCACCAGTCTCCAGACCGAGCACAGTGCCTATCACCGCAGCAGAGATAGGAAAAAGCTTACCACCCCAGGTAAGAAGAGCATCATGAGCAGGCTGATCCTCCTTTGCAGACACAAACTGCAGATTCTGATAAAAGAGGCGCACCAAGTCCTCATTCACAGCGAACGGAGAGGGAACTAGAGAATCCCAACCCTGAAGTTGAAGCTTGGCGTGAGCAGCAATGACACTCTCGTCATCGGAGGAGGTCCAGAACTCCTTTCCGACGATGAGGGGCTCCAGAACGTTCCTGGAGGCCAGAGAAGCCTCCAACTTTGGCGTCTTGGTGGAGGAGCGAGTCGGGGATGAAGACAGCGGCTGCTTTCCTTTGGAGGATGGGGAGAGCCTGGCTTTTTTTTCGCCGGAGGCGTTTCCTCAAGTTTGAGGGAGGGGACGTCGGAACCACCCTTAGCGGCGCGGCGCGTTACTCGACCGGCGACAGATTGCGAGTCGCCCGGCTTCGGAACAGAGGGGGTCAGCGTCGGTAGGAGGTCCACATCAATGGGGGGACTCTTCTGAGAGGGAGAGGAGTGATGAGAGTCCTCTTTTGTCGGAGCAGGGGAGTTTGGTCGAGAGAATGTATGCTTTGAAGAGGCCGAGAGGCTTGGTGCCTTCTCCGGGGAGATCATCGGCTCAGAGAGATCCACCGTAGGTGGGGGCACAATAGGGAGTGCCTTTGGCGGGGAAGCCACCTGCGAGGATGAAGAAGTGGCCTTCTTCTTGCGGAGTTCCTCAATGAGGGCTATTTCTTCATCTGTGTACTGGGGTGCTTTGGGTTCCATGGAGAGTGTTTGGGGTGAGAGAGAGAATTTAGAGGAGGGAAGCAGAAATCTTGGGAGAGCAGAGAGAATATCAAAGGCAGTGTCGAAATTTGTCTGCTCTGTTTGCCTTTTATAATTCTCACCCAACGGCCAAATCGGGATCAAATAATATCTTTCCACATCTTGATCAAATAAGGGAGTAGAATAACTCTCCAACGGCCATAAGATATGCACCCAAGATAATATCCATAATGATCCTCATAAAGATAGCATCAGATCAGTCAAATCAACTCAAGCTTCAAAATCGGCTGAGAAACGGCTAGAAGTATTTATGCATCTCGAGAAGCGGAGTCTATCAGAGTTGCAGGATTCAAAATATCTGGTCGTTGTGGCGGCATACTCAGTTCCTTTCCTCAGCGAATGACACGGAACTAGGGAAATATGGGCACATTTGATGTAGGGAACCAAGCAAACACTCAAGAAAGTACGTACCCATATAAATAAAATTAGGAAGGCTGTTTTGACACTACACAGATAATGCCCAGTGTGGACTAAACAAGGGATCATAAGGAATTATACAGTGTAATCAAGCTTAGGGACGGCTTATAGTCAATCAATATGTCAGCTTGTAATATAGGATAGATGTGATCAAATTGACTATTTTGAGGCTAATCAAAGAGATGTAGGCAAGCACAATAAATATTATGAAAGAATATGCGATCATGCCAGAATTTAGAACATGCTTTAGAATCAATGTTACAGGACATGCGAGTGCTAGCACAAAATAAAAAATCATCAATAATTTCAATGGAACCATAGAACATATCAAATCTAGGCACAGCAAGGGAACTAGTAAAGGCAATTGGAACTACGAGTTGAGGGAAATCATTCCTAGAAGTAGCCTAAAGGACTCGTAAGGTTCCCGATTTAGTGCCTTGGTGAATATATCAGCAATTTGATCTTCTGTCCTACAGTGTTCTAGTAATATGTTCCCTTTCTCAACATGATCACGTAAAAAATGATGCCTTATATCAATGTGCTTGGTTCTAGTATGATGCACAAGGTTCTTAGATATGTTGATTGCACTGGTATTGTCACATAAGATTTTAAGGGGACCGAAAGACATACCAAAGTCCGCGAGTTGTTGTTTGAGCCAGAGGAGTTGGGAACAGCAAGCAGCAGCTGCGATGTACTCAGCTTCAGTGGTGGAAAGGGCGACTGAATTTTGCTTCTTGGATCCCCAAGAGATCAAGCAGGGACCAAGGAACTGGGCCATTCCTGAGGTGCTTTTGCGATCAACCAAGAACCCAGCATAGTCGGCATCGGTGTAGCCAAGGAGATTGAAGTGGCAGTCTTTAGGGTACCAAAGACATAGGTCATCAGTTCCCTTCAGATAGAGAAAGATGCGTTTCACCTCAGTGAGATGAGATTCCCTTGGATCGGCTTGAAACCTGGCATAGAGACACACGGCAAACACAATATCTGGCCTACTGGCGGTTAGATACATCAAAGAACCTATCATACCACGATAGAGCTTCTCTTCAACTCGTTGTCCAGAAAGATCAGTGGTGAGACGAGTTGCAGGGGAGATGGGAGTGGAAATGGGTTTGCTGGAATCCATCTTGAACTTCTTCAGAAGTTCCTTTAGATACTTTTGTTAATGAATTTGGATTCCATCTGGCTTCTGAGTGACTTGTAATCCCAGAAAGAATGTGAGTTCCCCAATCATGCTCATTTCGAACTCGCTACTCATTAGATCCTTGAATTTATCTACAAGAGCCAGGTTAGTGGAGCCAAAGATAATATCATCAACATATACCTGGACCACTAATATGCCACCCTTTACATCCAGAATGAAAAGAGTTTTGTCGATCACACCACGTCGATAGCCATTTTCCGTTAGGAACTGGGCAAGACGATCATACCAAGCACGGGGAGCTTGTTTGAGACCATAGAGCGCCTTGTCCAGAAAATACACGTGGTCAGGGTGATCATCATTCTCAAATCCTGGAGGTTGCTTGACGTAGACTTCCTCTTGAAGATTGCCATTGAGGAACGCAGTTTTTACGTCCATTTGGAAGAGCTTGAAGCCTTTGTGAGACGCATAAGCAATGAGCAACCGAATGGCCTCCAATCTTGCTACGGGAGCGAACGTCTCATCATAATCAATCCCTTCTTGTTGATTATATCCTTGAGCAACCAGTCGAGCTTTGTTCCTTGAGACTGCACCAGAGTCATCCAATTTGTTGCGAAAAACCCACCTGGTTCCTATGATGTGGCGATTGGCGGGGCGAGGAACTAGTCGCCAGACCTTGTTCCTCTCGAACTGGTGAAGTTCTTCTTGCATGGAAATGATCCAGTCGGCATCCTTCAGAGCTTCCGTGATGTTCTTGGGTTCTATAAGAGACAAGAAAGCATTGAATGCACAAAAAGTCATATCCTCATAACCGTACCTGACCGGGGGCTTGATTGTTCGCTTTTCTCTGGTGGGAGCAAACAGGTCAGTCCCTGGAGTTTCATGATTTTCAGGGATGGGAGTTGAGGCGACTGGAGCTGTGGTGTTGATTCCCTGAGCGATGGAGTTGGCTTGAGCTGTTGAGCTGGAGGGAACTGCGTCGGTCAAGGGAACTGGGTTATCGACCACATTGTCCTGTTGAGTGGATGGAGCTGGGGAGCTCTCCGTGGACATTGATTCCTTGGGCTCAATCATCATCGGAGTCTTCTAGTGGGCGTTGAAATGGATCTTCGGAGGGAACTAAGGGATCCTGCACAGACTTTGGAGGCAGTTTTTCATTGAAAATAACATGAATGCTTTCTTCTACTTTTTTTAGTCCGTTTGTTGAAGACTTTGTAAGCTTTGCTGTTTGATGCATATCCGATGAAGATCCCTTCATCACTGCGTGGATCAAATTTGCCCAGATTGTCCTTTCCGTTATTGTGGACAAAACACTTGCATCCAAAAACACGCAGATGGGCGATGTTGGGAACTCGTCCGCGAAGGAGCTCATATGAGGTCTTCTCAAGGATGGGGCGTAGCATAGCCCGATTTAGAATGTAGCACGCTGCATTGACGGCTTCTGCCCAGAAGATCTGAGGGAGCTCACTGGAGATGAGCATAGTGCGGGCCATATCCTCCAGCGTTCTGTTCTTTCTTTCAACAACTCCGTTCTGTTGTGGAGTGTAGGGAGCTGAGAAGTTGTGATCAATTCCATGTGCCCTGTTTCCCTTGGGCACAGTCAGAACAAGTTTCTGACTTTTCAGCATTGATTTTGGGAAGACCACGTACTAGTTCCTTTTGATGCAGCTTATGGATGAGCTTAATGCTTGCATGACCAAGTCGTTGATGCCAGAGATTTGTTTGATCATCAATGGAAGAGAGACACAACTTTTCTTTGGGAACGAACTTAGGATCAATGATGTAAACATTATTGAACCTTTTTCCTTTTAGTATCACAGTTCCCTGTCTATCTTCATCAAAACATTCCTTTGAGGTAAAGCGAACCTCATTGCCCCCTTGATCACACAGCTGTGACACACTTATTAGATCAAAACCCAAATTTTCAACAAGGTTAACATTACTTACCTTAATGTGATCTGTGAGATTCACGCTTCCAGTTCCGCAGATTGTTCCCTTTCTCTTGTCTCCGAAGGAGATAGTTCCTCCTCGGTGTTGCTGAAGTGACGACATTTTCTTTCTATTTCCAGTCATATGGCACGAGCATCCACTATCGATGTACCATTGATCTTGTTGTCGCACTTCGTCTTGCACAAGGGAACTCAAACTTTTGGAACCCAGCTAAGCATAGCTTTTCTGGGTGAATTAGATTGATATCTTGTCTATGGGTTAGAAGAAGGAGCAAAGAAGTATGGATCATTCAAATCAGTAATAGTGTGTGTCCTTTTCTTATTGTTTATTTTCTGGTTCCTTTTCTTAGCATTTGCTTGCATTTGTTTCTTCTTATGGATGCAATCATGATACGTGTGACCATTTTTACCACAATGCCAGCAAAAATGATTATAAACTACATTACCATACTTACCTTTACCAGGTCGGAAGGGTCTTTCCTGTTTTCTTTGCAAAAAGTTGATATTCTTAACTTTAGTTCCCTGGGCTTGGGAAACGTACATCTTGTGAGCATTTTGACCATTGAACCAGGTTTGGTTTTCTTTGGGCTTTTGTTCAAGCACTTTTACCTTCTCCTCTAGGAATTGGGCTTTATCACGTGAGTTTTGCAGTGTTCCACTGAGGAACTCATTTTTCTCAGCCAGTTCCTTTCTTATTTTCTCATTTTCAGCAGAGCATGATTCCTCAGAATCGCTTTTACCAGTATAACCAAGACCATGTCGTTGCTTAACAAAAACAGTTTGATTCACAGTTTTCTTATTTATAGAGTGAGTGAGATGATCAAGTTTATGCACGATTTCATTAAGCAAGATGGAAGTCCTTTTTTCAGTATCTGTGGGGGGAACTGAGGGAATATCAGCATGCATGAGTTCAGTTTTAATATTTTTGCAAGACTCACACTTTCTTAGGGGATTAGCTAACAATTTTTCAGCTCTATCTAATTTTTTACTCCAGACAGAATTTTCAGTAGTTAAGCAAGAAATTTCATCTTCATATTCCTCCAGTTTCTCTTGTAGGGAACTAGTTTCCTTTCCAAGTTTCTTAATAATTTTGACTAGTTGTTTTTTGTCATATTCAAGAAGAGACTTAGTAAAGTCAGAAGAGGATACCTCGGAGTCGTCCGATTCTGTTGAATCTTCTTTGGCCATTAGACATCTTTCTCTGGTAGTTCCCTTTGTCTCTTGTTCTCCTTCAGAGTCTTCTGAGTCATCTCCGAAGGTAGCGAAAAGAGCCTTCTTGTGCTGAGTTTTGTCATTGTCGTTGGAGTTCTTAGGACAGTTTCTTGCCAAATGTCATCTTTCCTTGCATTGATAGCATTGATATTCAGAGAGGTCCTTCTTTTGGAAATTCTTCTTGAACTTTCCTTTGATGAAGTGCTTTCTGATATGCTTTGTGACTAAGGCGGTCATCTCGTCTTCTTCATCCTCAAGATCAGAGTTTTCTTCTTCCATTTCTAATCTTGAAAAAGCCTTTGAGATTTTTAAGGCAATTCCCTTTTCCATCTTCTTGGCAGAACTCGACTTTGATGTTTCTCTTTCGTCGACTTCAAGTTTCCCTATGATTTGAGTCAGGGGGAGAGCTTGAATTCCAGGAGTAGTCTTCAGAACTCTTTTGATGAGGCTGAACTTTGAGTTGAGACCGTTGATGATGACAAGAGATTTGGACCATTCGTCAAGTTCCACACCGGCGGTGGTGAGTTTTGTGACGAGCCTTGTGAAACGAGAATAGTACTGAGATATGTCCTCGGTTTCAAGCATTTCGAAGGTGTGGTACTCTCCTTCTAGGGCGAACTTCCTGCTTTGTTTTAGTTCTTCACTGCCTTCATGCATTTCCTTCAAAGCGGTCCAGATCCCTTTAGCAGTTGGGATTCGTATCACCTTGTCCATATCTTCTCTGGTCAGCCCATTGAGGATGAGTTGACGAGCTTTAGCGTTTTTCTCCTTGATGACGTAGTACTCAGGCTTCCATTGGTCTTCAGTTAAGTCCTTAGGAATGACTCCATCACCATTTTCTATCACGCGCCAGCATTGATAGTCTATGGTTTGAATGTGGTTTTCCATGCTTCTTTGCCACCATTCTTCTTCTCCTTTCTTGCGAATGTAAGACTTATTGATGGAGATTCCCAGACTGAATTCACTTGAGGCAGACATCTTGAAATCTGTAAACTAACACAAATCTAGAGTGCCTGCTCTGATACCAATTGTAGGATCGTACGTTGTTAGTTAAACAAGGGAACTGAGAGTTCGGTTCCTAAGCAGTGGAATAAGTAACGATAGCGAATTCAAGACAAGTTCCTTAGAGTGGGAACCTTTGATAACCAACTAGTTATCCAGGATAAAACCCACTACCTCTTTTGCAAGAGGATTTCAAAGTCTACTTCTTGTATTAAAACTTCGGTTATAATCAACTAGAGTAGAACACACAGATTCAAGTCTCAGACACACTATAAGACTCTCTACCTAGTTCAACCTAACCAAGTAACAAGCAAGCAACTTACTTTGTTCTTCTTCAAAGAACACGGCACAAACTTTTCACTGCACTCGAAAAACTTCTCTTTGTGAATGCGTGAAGAATGAGAGAGGTTTGACTACTTTATTTATATGATCGAATTACTGAAGGAAGCAAATCTTCAATAACAAAATCATACAAATAAAATAATCAAAAAGAAATCGTTAAAGATAACATTTGTTACCAAATATTATCTCTACCGATTTTACATGTTTTGTTTCCATAAAAGATATTCTTTTACACTCCTAAATATATGGAAACCGGATAGGATCTTGAAGTTCTCTCTCTAACCAAGATCTATCCTAAATCAGCTCGCCGCCGCCTTCACAGAATTATCCAAGTGTTTCTGGCGCCAGCAAGCTTCAGTTCCTTCCGCCAGTTCCCACGACTGGCGTCAAAAGCTCTGTTCCATGCTTTCCTCGTCCAAAGTTCCCTGTTTGTCACACTAATGGAAATATTAATAGCAAAGGTGTTTGTCATTATCAAAACTAGGAAAACTGAGGAAGGGAACTAGGGTAGGGAACTGAAGTTCCCAAAAAGTTCACTTCCTAACAGCATGAATTTATGTTTTCACGGTAATAGCAATTTTGGGAGCTAGGTAAGTTTCTACTTCTTGTGAACCAATGCCATCAGATGTCTTTTTTGCTTGTTTGGAATTACATGAATTGACTGGGCCTGCTATGGGTGTGTTTCAGTCCTTGTTTCTTGCGCAAAGGCGACTGCGGAGCGGGTTGTACGGAAGCACATGAATCCGTTTTATCTGTGGGTGGTAATTTGTTGTGGAAGCTGGTATGCGGTTATACATGTGAGTTTAATATGAAGAGCTATTTAAATGGATATATGGGGTCTTCCCAATTGATTTGCAGTTAAGGTGAGGGCAACCCAAAGGATGAGGAATTGAGGTTGAGAAATTAAACTATAACAACCGTTTTGATGTTATACAACCTTTGAACTTCTTTCGATTTAAATATAGGTGTAGTGTTGTATAGCTTTTGGTGTTGTACAACCGTTTGACTTGTCTCTCTTTCTTTTTTCTTTTTTCTTTTTGTTAAAAAGTTCAATTGTTTTTTTTTGAAAAAAAAATGCTTAATTGTTGCATGGGCATTAATGGTTAAATTTTTTATAGACCTAAAATTGGGTTCAATTTCTTTCAGCAAACACATTCACACGTGCAGTAGGAGTCCGCACATGCATGTATGGCCTGTAGGATCGTGATTGTTAGATTATTAATCAGGGAACTAAGAATACGAGTATTCAGTTCCCTTCACAGCGAAAATAAACAATCAACTAAATGAACAAGTTTCTTATAGTGGAAACCTTTGATTGTCAACTAGCAATCTAGGATGAAAACCACTACCTTTCTTTCGAAATGATTTCAAGGTCTACTTCTTGATTTCTTATCTCTTTGGTTACAACTTATCCTAGGAACAAACACACAGTTTCTTTGCCTTACACACAGTTAGACAATCCTAGATAACTTAACACAAATTATAATCAATCCAAGAAGCAATCCTTAGCACCAAGGAACTAAATCACTTACAGTCACAGGAACTTAGCACGCAGCTCTCCGATTCCTTGACTGATTCCTCTTGATCTTGATTATGTTTGATGATCTGTTTGAAGCTTCACACTTTGATGTTTGCTAAGGAGTGTGATTCTGTTGTGAATGCTTGAAGATAACAGCAGAGCTTATCTTCCTTATATAGTGGATGCTCGAGGTTGGATCTGCTCGAGGTTCCCACAGAGCGAGCTTGCCCTAGGATGTGTGGTGATTCTTGATTCACGCTATCTTTGACATGTAATAACAACCTAGGCAGCTCAGAATCCACATAGGTTGGTCAACTACTTCAGACAAGTCTGCCAAGTCATTGTCCAATTCCTTTCGTCTGAGGTTCAACAAGCTCGGCACTTTGGAACTGTCCTCTGGATGGTGACATCTCTATGAGCTGTCGCTTTCAGTACTTTTGTCTGAGGTTCATCGTTCTAGGTATCTTGGAGTCTTGCTCTTGGATGGTGGCAGGCTTTTGGAAGCTTCACTCAAGTCATTTTCACCATCTTTTGTCCAAGGTTTGGTGTTCCCAGATTTCTCGGGAAAAGCAAAGTCACGTGTTGCATTTCTGGGCACACCTGGGTTCATTTGGCTTGCTTGCTTGGTTTCTTTATCTTGTTTGGCTTCTATGGTTTCAGTGACTGTCTTGTGGTTTCTCTAAACACATCTTTGAGATAAAACATTAGTATCAAAATATTTGTCATCTTCAAAAGTAGAGAAGCTGAGGAAATGAACTCTCAGGGGAACCGAAGTTCCAGAGTTCCGTTTCCTAACATGGCCCAATATCTGATTGCAATTTTTTTGTCTTCTCAAATCATTTGTTGGCCCAATATGTGAGGGTAAAACATATTATCCAGCTCTATTGTGAAGCAGAACAACTATAGAAATTGAAGTACAGCATTAATGAAGGTAAAAAAACTCAACTTTTATATAACAAAACAATTGTAAAAAATTGAATTAGAGCAATAATGAGGGCAAGAAAGCCAACTTTTAAGTAAATATAGATAGATTTCTAGAAACAACAAACATTTTGGCTGGTTTTGATTAAGCATTTGATGATATTACAAGGGTAGTAGAAGCCTGCTTAAATAGGCCACAAAACACACAAGTTACACCCTTGCAAGTGGTCACATTAATCATTCTTAGACTCTTGACTTTTTCTGCTTATTAACTAATGAACCTGACTTCAGAATGGTCTCATCTTCTAGAATTACATGGTTTATGGAGTTAAGTGGGCCTCCACCAAAAATGGGCCAGTTTGCACGAGTGAAACAAAATTGGGCCCATGCTCAACGCAGCTATATCATCCTGGTGCGACGATGTGTGTGGAGTGCAATGTTTGGGAGTCTTGGGCACACTTCTCTCGGCACTCATGGGCTGAATGGACTCTTCTTTGTCACTTGAGTCAATGGAAGCCTTGGTGTGCGGGACAAGTGGTGGAGCGACCGGTGGAATGAAGTTCTCCTTGTGTGGCGCTGACGCTTGGCCTTGATCAACTTGGTCGGTGTCACTTGCTTGCACTTGGGGCTCTTGGTGGCTTGAGGTGTCTAGCTCTTGATGGGACGTAGTCACATCAGGAGTTCATCTGGATTGTTCAGACTGGACATATGTCACTAATTAACTAAATCTATATATATTTAAAAGTTAGCATTTTAGGTCATTGAATGCTAATTTTTAAAGATGATTTAGTTTTTTTTTCATTTCATGCCTTATTTATTTATCCCAAAATTTAAATAATTTCTCAAATCCTTAAAGTACTAAAGTGACAATTTCATATATTAACAATTATATTAATAATCTATAATCTTCTATATAATATACACAGTTTTTTATTCACAATTATATACAACTACTACATATTAATCAATTAAAATGTCTTCATTTTCATATCGTTATATGACTTTATATCTTCACGTTAAGTTTTCAACATAGTTCAATTTACATATCTATTAAGCATGAAAAACAACCATCTATATCTATATCTACTTAAAAGTTGGGTTTTTTGCCCTCATCAATGATCCACTTGAATTTTCTTCAATTGTTTTTCTTCACAATATAGTTGAACAATATGTTTTGCCCTCAAATATTGGGCCACTGAATGATATAAAAAGACAAAAAAATTGCAATCAGATATTGGGCTATTAAAAATTGGGCCACACATGCATGGGCGGCCCTACTACATCCCAAATGGAATAGGAGTCAACTACTAAGCCTTTCATCTCTCACAATTCACACATTTAAGTATATGAAGATGAAATAACAGCCAAAAAAAGCTTAAGTCAAACGGAATTTTAACTGAAAAAAGAAAAGAAAAGAAAGTGAGCCAAGTCAAACGGTTGTACCACATTACAACTATATTTAAATCACAAGAAGTTCAAAGGTTGTACAACATAAAATGGCAAACAACAAGCTTTTTAACACACAAAAAACAATTGAAACGGTTGTACCACATCATAGCTATATTTAAATCAGACGTTCAAATTCTATTATCGTAACCGTTATACTATTGTCGTCCCTTGGTGATCCAGCCTTAGTGACGACCCTAACTGTTAGGAAACGGAACTCTAGAACTTAGGTTCCCCTGAGAGTTCCTTTCCTTAGTTTCTCTACTTTTGACGATGACAAATATTATGATACTAATGTTTTATCTCAAAGATGTGTTTTAAGGAACCATAGGAATATACCGAAGGCAAGAAAGCCAAACAGGACAAGGGAACCAAA
This sequence comes from Rheum nobile, assembly GCA_027886185.1. Taxonomy (NCBI): domain Eukaryota; kingdom Viridiplantae; phylum Streptophyta; class Magnoliopsida; order Caryophyllales; family Polygonaceae; genus Rheum; species Rheum nobile. The sequence continues at coordinate 5,948,581 of WOAB01000531.1, read as the reverse complement.
GGAACAAGACAGATGAAGGAAACCAGAGTGTTGAATCGTGTGTGTTAGATCAAGGAACGGTAAGTTCGTTCCTTGGGCAGCGGAAAATAGTAACAGAAAAATAGAGTAACGAACTCAGTTCCTTAGAGAGGAAAACTTAATCAACCAACTAGTTGACTAAGAAAAACCTCTACCTCTAGGTTTCCCTAGTAGGATTTCGAATGTCTACTTATGTTATTAATCCTGGAATTACAAACAAGTAAGTCTTATCTCAATCTAGTTTACTCCTAGATATCTAGACTTCTCAATGTAACGTTCCTAATAACACCTAAGACAAACAAAACCCTAACAAGTACTCAACTCACCAAAGTCTCGTCCCTTGTAAGTGTTCTTCTTCTTCCTTCGAATACTCTTCTCTTCTTTCGAATGCTCTTCTCTTCTTTCGAATGCTCTTCTCTTGTTCCGAATGCTCTGCTCACTAAGGATGCTCTCTGTTCCGTGTTCTATCTCTCTTGTTGAATGAAGTTCGCAGCTTTCTAATATATAGTCTAGGAAATTCTCATATTTTACCCTAGTTTTACTTAAGAAAAATAAGATAATAAAATCTCATACAATCTTTTCTAAAATCATTCTAACCACAATATCTCTCTACCGAGATCTTCCTTGAGGCCCAAGTTGCAACTTCATAATATGTTTCCATAAACAGATATTCGGCAGCCTCTAGGGTTTCAGCGCGCGTCCTCCGTTCCTTGCGTTGTTCCCTTGTTCTGTTCAACATCACGCGTCCCTTCTTTTCTTCTGTTCCAGCGTGTTGTTTTGTCATTGTTGGCTTCTCTGTTCCTTTGCTTCTCTGTTTTGACTCTTCATTGGTTTTCATCGTTCCTTTTCATCGTTTCCTGAAACTCATAGTCACACTAAAAACCATCAAAAGCATTTGAGTTTATCATCATCAAAACTAGAGGGAACATCGTCGTTCCAACACAGAGGAACCCAGGTGTGCCCAGAAACCGAGAAATCTGGGGACACACAACCTCGGACAAAAGGTGTTAAAATCGACTTGTCCAAAGCTTCCAAAAGACTGCCAATACCCAGAGCAAAACAACAACATACCCAGAAACGCTCAACCTCGGACAGAGAAGGTGAAAGCGACAGGACATAGAGACGTCGCTGTCCAGAAGACAGTTCCCAAGCGGCCAGCTTGTTCAACCTCGGACGAAAGTATTTGGACAACGACATAGCAAGGCTCGTCTGAGGTAGTTGACCAACCAAGAGAGATTCTGAGCTGCCTAGGTTATTTGCACATGCCAAGAACAACGTGGATCAAGGAGAACCACTCATCCTAGGGCAAGCTCAATCTGTGGGAACCCAGAGAGGATCGAGCTGCGAAGAATCCTCTATAAAAGGAAGACTAACCCAAGGGTTATCTTCAAGCACTGAAACACGACTCACACTCATTAGCAAATATCTAGTGTGAACCTCCAAACAAGATCATCAAAGCAAACCGAGATCAAGAGGAACCAGTCAAGGAAGAAGAGCTGAGTGCTAAGTTCCTGTGACTGTAAGTGATAGTTCCTAGGTGCGAAAGTCTGTTTCTTGGATTGATTATTGATTGTGTTAAGTTATCTAGGATTGTCTAACTGTGTGTAAGGCAAAGGAACTGTGTGTTCGTTCCTAGGATAAGCTGTAACCAAAAGAGATAAGAAATCAAGAAGTAGACTTTGAAATCCTTTCGAAAGAAAGGTAGTGGTTTTTATCCTAGATTGCTAGTTGGCAATCAAAGGTTTCCATTATAAGGAACTGGTCATTTGTTTGATTGTTTATTTCCGCTGTGAAAGGAACTGAGAATTGATATTCTGAGTTCCTTAAGTTTTTATCTAACAATCACGATCCTACAATTGGTATCAGAGCAGGAAAAGCTCTAGATCTTTGTTAAGTTTGCAGATCATGTCTCAACCAAGCAAGTTTGAGCTCGGAATCTCCACCAACAAGCCACATCTCTGAAAGAAAGGAGAAGAAACATGGTGGGAAAAGTGCATGGAAAGCCACATCAAGACCAACGACTACCAATGCTGGAGGATAGTCGAAAATAGAGATGGCTATGTCGATCTTACCATGAAGGAAGAAGATTGGAAACCAGAACACTATGTCATCATGGAGAAGAATGCCAAGGCCAGGTAGTTCATCCTCAATGGATTGGACAGAGAAGACATGGACAAGGTCATAGGCATCAAGACAGCGAATGAGATGTGGAAAGCTCTCAAGGAGATGCATGAAGGAAGTGAGGAACTAAAGCAAAGCATAAAGTTTGCTTTGGAAGGAGAATACCACACCTTCAAAATGATGGAAACTGATACCATCTCAGAGTACTACTCCCGCTTCAACAGATTGATTGGAAAGTTGACAGCGACGGGAGTCGATCTGGATGAAGTTTCCAAGTCCCTAGTGGTCATCAATGGACTCAACTCCAAGTTCACCCTTCTCAAGGGAATCATGAAGAACACTCCAGGCATCCAATCCCTTCCCTTGACCCAAGTCATAGGGAAACTGGAGGTTGAAGAAGGAGAGCACACCAAGGCCAATGCCGACAAGAAACTGGAGAAAGGAATTGCCCTCAAGATCTCCAAAGCCTTCTCTAGGCTCGAGATGGAGGAAGAGAACTCAGACTTAGAAGAAGAGGAGGACGAACTTACGGCCCTCTTCACAAAGAACATCAAAAAATTCTTTGTGAAGGGAAGGTTCCAAAAGGGCAGTTCCTCCCACAATGGACCCAGAAGAGATCTCAAGGAAGTCTCCTGTTACGAGTGCAAGGAAAAGGGACACTACGCTAAGAATTGTCCCAACAAGGAAGACTCCAAGGAAGAAGAAAGACCTTAGAGAAAGAAGGCTCTCGTAGCCTCATGGGGAGAAGACTCAGATGAGGAACTGGATCTCAGTGGCTTCTCTGGAGGAAGATGTCTCATGGAAAAAGGAGACTCAAGCGACTCAGAAGACCTTGAGGTAACTTCTGACGATCTCTTAAAATCCCTAGTTGATTGTGATAAGAAATAACTTGTTAAGATCATAAAGAAACTAGGAAAGGAAACCAGTTCCCTTCAACAGAAACTAGATGATTGTGAAGATGAAATTGCTTGCTTGACTGTTGAGAATTCTGTTTGGAGTAAGAAACTTGATGAAACTGAGAAAGACCTAACTGAAACTCACTCCAAACTCATTGATATTAGGAATGTGCATGCTAGTCACCTTAAAACTTGCAAATCTTGTGATGAAACTAGCATAGATTCTATCAAAGTTCCCTTGCATGCTAACCCACCTGGAAATGACATGCTTCAATCCATAATTGATAGGTTAGACATTCTCACTAATTCCATTAATGAAAAAATGATAAATCAAACTGTTTTTGTGAGACAATGCCATGGAATAGGATATGTCAATAATAAAGGGAACAATGATGCTGAAGAAGAAAAGGCTAGGCGAGAACTTGTTGAGATGAATGAGAATCTCAGTATTGCTCTTGCTACTTCTCGTGATAGGAATCAATTCCTATCAGAGAATATCATGGTCCTTGAGAACAAGGCTGAGGTTGCCAAACGTCTCAATGAAGGCTCTCAAAGTCCTAAGAAGGAACCAAAGGGAAAAGAAAAGATGGTTCCTGAAAACCAATGGTTCACCAATTCATTTGCTCACAAAAGATATATTGACATGGCCCATAGCAAGGTTAGAAACAATGTTGATTTTAACAAAAGGAAAACTGAAAAACCTTTTAGGCCAGGAAAAGGAAAATATGGACATGTTGTTTACAATCGTTTGTGTACCTACTGTGGTAAGAATGGTCATTACAACACTGATTGTACTAAGAAAAGAAACTTTGAAAAGGAGAAAAGTACTCATTACCATGAAAGGAACCAGTTCCCTGGTTATTCACAGACTCGCAATGTTAATCCCTCCAGTAAAGCCAAGCTTCGCTGGGTTCAGAAATCTTAGTTCCCTTATGTGCAGAAAGAAGAGAGGCAACCTCAACTATGGTACATCGACAGTGGGTGCTCATGCCATATGACTGAAAGAAGAAATCAAATGACCTCTCTTCAACCTCTCTAAGGAGGGAACATATCCTTTGGAGACAAAAGCAAAGGGAAAATCTGTGGAATAGGAACTATGAAACTCAACGATCACATTCAGGTAAACAAAGTTCACCTTGTTGATAATCTTGTTTTTGAACTAATAAGTGTGTCACAGCTGTGTGATCAAGGAGACAATGAAGTTAGATTCAGATCAAACGAATGTTCAGTCATTGACTCCTCGGGACAAATCATCCTAAAAGGGAAAAGATTCAACAATGTCTACATAATTGATCCATCCTTTGTTCCCAAGGAGAAACTTTGTCTCTCAACTGTGAATGACCAAGCTGATTTGTGGCATCAACGCCTCGGTCATGCTAGCACCAAGCTGATTCAAAAGCTACACTCAAAGGAGCTAGTCAGAGGGTTGCCAAAGCTAAGTGGCACATCTAAGGAATTGTGCTCTGACTGTGTAAAAGGAAAACATGCTCGTAGTTCCTTCAAGTCCAAAAACATGGTAAGCACCTCAAGGCCTCTTGAACTCATCCACATGGATCTGTGTAGACCCATGAGAGTTCAGAGCCTAGGAGGAAACAGGTATATCTTTGTTCTTGTCGATGACTTCTCTCGCTTTACTTGGACCATCTTTATTAAATCTAAGAGTGAAGTTATTGACCGCTTTAAAGATCTGGTTCCCTTGTTAGAAAAATCTCTTGATTGTTCACTCAATGCTATTCGGTCTGACCATGGTACCGAATTCGAAAATGGAGAATTTCTAACCTTTTGCAGTGAGCATGGAATTGATCACAACTTCTCTGCACCATACACTCCTCAACAAAATGGAGTAGTGGAAAGGAAGAACAGAACTTTGGAAGACATGGCTCGGACTATGATGATCTCAAGTGGACTCTCTCAATCATTTTGGGCTGAGGCGATCAACACAGCTTGCTACATCATCAATCGAGCCATGCTTCGCCCAATCATAGAAAAGACACCCTATGAGCTCCTAAGAGGAAGAGTTCCCAACATCTCACATCTGAGAGTGTTCGGATGCAAGTGCTTTGTGCACAACAATGGGAAGGACAATCTTGGCAAATTCGACCCAAGAAGTGATGAAGGAATCTTCATTGGATACGCCTCGGGTAGCAAGGCGTACAAAGTCTTCAACAAAAGGACTAAAAAGGTAGAAGAAAGTGTTCGTGTTATTTTTAATGAAAAATCACTTGGAAAGATTATGCAGAACACCACCAATTCCTTTGAAGACCCGTTTCCCAAGTCATATCAAGAAAATCCAGATGAAGATGTCACTCCACCCAGTTCCTACACTGCTGCTCGGAACCCTCCAATGGCTCCTCCACCAGTTCCCATGAACAATGAACAACAATCCATTTCTGGGAATCATGAGCATGACGACAATATATGTGGAGACCTCAATGACTCATCTTCCCACATGATCTTCAATGGAGAAGGTGATCCCAACCAGGAAGCTGAATGCTCAACTCAGAATGTCTCCACATCAAATGCTCTAGCCCCCAACAGAGAAAGAAGAGTCGTCAAGCCTCCAATCAGGTACGAACATCTAACCTTCTTTGCCTTCAATGCCTTTCTGTCTATTGTGGAACCAAAGAACATAGGTGAGGCACTGAAGGACGCGGACTGGATCCAAGCTATGTAAGAAGAGCTTCATCAGTTTGAAAGGAACAAAGTATGGCATCTAGTTCCTCATCCCAAGGATAAACACATTATAGGAACCAGATGGGTTTTCAGAAACAAGCTGGATGATACAGGAGTTGTGATAAGGAACAAAGCGAGACTTGTAGCTCAAGGATACAATCAACAAGAAGGAATCGACTATGATGAAACCTATGCTCCAGTGGCAAGGATTGAGGCAATAAGATTGTTGATTGCCTTCACATCACACAAAGGGTTCAAGTTGTTCCAAAAGGATGTAAAGACGGCCTTCCTCAATGGAATTCTTCAAGAAGAAGTCTATGTGAAGCAACCTCCAGGTTTTGAAGACGATGATCATCCAGATCATGTCTACTTTCTAGACAAGGCACTCTATGGCCTCAAGCAAGCTCCCAGAGCTTGGTATGATCGTCTTGCCCAGTTCCTACTCTCAAATGGCTATAGGCGTGGAGTTATTGATAAGACTCTCTTCATCCTAGAAGAAGAAGGTAACATCTTAGTGGTTCAAATCTATGTTGATGATATCATTTTTTGTTCCACTAACCTGTCCCTTGTAGACAAGTTCAAAGACTTGATGAGCAGTGAATTTGAAATGAGTTTAATTGGGGAACTCACATCTTCCTCGGATTACAAATCACTCAAAAGGAAGATGGTATTCAAATCCACCAACAGAAGTATGTCAGGGAACTACTGAAGAAGTTCAAAATGGATTCATACAAGCCTCTCTCCACTCCCATATCCACCATTGCCCATCTAGATAAGGACCACTCGAGTCCTCTAGTGGAGGAGAAGCTCTATAGAGGTTCCAATCTTGTCCGAGAGAAACCCACTTGGCTGCTGTGAAGAGAATACTTCGATATCTCAAGGGAACTGACGATCTCTGCATTTGATACCCCAAAGAATGTCCATTTGAGTTCATGGGTTTCACCGATGCTGATTATGCTGGATATTTGGTGGATAGAAAGAGCACTTCTAGAATGGCACAGTTCCTAGGCCCTTGCCTTGTGTCATGGGGATCAAAGAAACAAGTTTCAGTCTCCCTCTCCACCACAGAATCCGAGTACATTGCAGCTGCCTCCTGCTGTTCCCAACTTCTCTGGCTAAAGCAATAACTCGCGGACTTTGGTATGTCTTATGGCCCTCTCACTATTCTTTGTGATAACACTAGTGCCATAAACATCTCTAAAAATCATGTGCATCATACTAGGACCAAGCATATTGACATAAGACATCATTTTCTTAGAGATCATGTTGAGAAGGGAAACATCATTATGATTTTTTGTAGAACTGAAGATCAGGTTGCAGATATTTTCACCAAGGCATTGAATAGAGTTCCTTTCGAGAACCTTAGATTGGAACTAGGAATGATTCATATTACTCAGTAGTTACCTTAGTTTAAAGAATTCCTTCCAGTTCCCCTGATTGACTAGTTTAAGTTATTTAACTTGTTGAGTCTTGATATCCTTGTGTTATATCTTTTGCTACAAACCCTTCTTGTCATAATGGTTTCTTACAAAGGCTTAGATAATTTTTTCTGGTTCATTTCCTTTTGGTCCTCATTATTCTTTCAACTCCTCATTGTTCAAATTTATTTGATGGCCCAAAAGTCACAATCTGATCATATTTCTATCCCAACAATACAAGCCGAAATAATGATTGTGTACTAAGACATACCCTTGCCTCATTGCTCAATTCAATTCTCTATGATCCATCTATAAACCCTCTCTGAGAATTAATGTGTAATGCGATAAATGGCCTACCCTGATTTTGCGTATGGGAACGTATCTTTTGGTTCCAATGTTTGACCCACATCAAAGGTTCTCATACATCCCTCTAGCACGCTGAATATATCGCCAGAAAGGAACCAGAATGCAACGCTTCTCCAACGGCTAGATTGGCACCTCCCAGAAGTTATTTATGGCAAATCTCAGAAGCTCAGACCGGTCTTATCAGTTAGCAGGCTCCCCTCTTCTCTGAATGGGCAAGTTTTGAATTGTTTTGATCCGTTCCAAAAAGCTGCAATTAGCCTTCAATGCTCCGGATTCTCCCCAATCCTCTCAACGGCTAGATTTGCTTCAACGGTCTCTTCAGCCCTCACCGCCTTTAAAGAGTGGCCCTGTTCATCCAAGCTAATCCCACAACTCGTCATTTCTCTGATCTTCTCCTTCTCTCAAATACAGAAATCCTTAAATCCTCAAAAATGGCCAACCAAAACCCTAATGTTATCCTGGATGAGGAAGAGGCTGCCATTCTTAGAGCCTTTCGAGAAAAGAAGGCGGCTTCATCTTCTAAGCCCATTTCTGCCACCTCCTCTCAAAAATCCCAACCTAAAGAGAAAGCAGTGGAGAACCCTGTGGAGAAACTAGTGGAGCAACCCGAAGAGAAACTTAAGGAGCCAACAAAGGAACAGGCTGAGGAGAAAGCCATGGCCATCACTCTGGCCTCTGAATTGGCCACCAAATCCGCCTCTGAAGGTGGCTTTCATGACTCCTCGCCTGACAAGTCTCTCCAAGAGCTCCTCAGCCCTCAACCCTCACCAGTAAGCCTCAAATCTAAAACCACCTCTAACCCTAATCCCTCAGTCGCCACTAGAATGAAACAAAGAAAGAGGAGCTCCCAAGCTATAGTTCCCTATGAGGCCAAATCCACAAAAGAAACCAAATCCACAAAAAGAGCCAAAATCACCACCCTCTCTGCCTCTTCCTCCTTGGGTCACGTCTCTTCTCTCTTCTCTAAGAGAAAGATCCTTAAGCCTCTCATAATCGGCAAGGAATTCTAGACCCAAGAGCTGGCAGAAGAAGATGAGGAAATGTTTGGAGAGGCCCTGGACGAGCTCCATTCTCTGCTACAGTTTCAAGGCTGGGACGAGATGTTGACTGAGCCCTTCTCTACTTCTGATGAGGTCGTCCGCTTGTTTTACCAGTCCATGGAGTTTGTGCCCGCAAAGGAGAATTGTCCCTGTAACGAAGCCATTCTCATATGGAAGGGAACCAGCTATCCCTTGCCCGCCAACCTAATTGCGTCTGCTCTAGGGATTGAGTCAAGGTTTGGGTTTGGCATTCTCCCTCAGAAAAAGGGATGGCCCAAGGGAAAGGGCTACAAATCCAAGGGAGCAGTGGTCAAGAAAATCTACGACGGCGCCTCCCCTTCATCTTTGGAGACAAAGGATCTCTCCATCGCAAACAGGCTGTTACACTTCTGGATCACCCGCAATCTGGTTCCCAGACAAGAGCACAGGAACGATGTTCTCATCACAGACACCATTTATATGGACAAAGTACTCTTTGGTGTTCAATTGGATCTCCCTCGTATTGTGTTGGCTCACATGCAGTTTTGTGCATCTCATGACTCACATGCTTTACCCTTCCCCCATATCATCAAGAATATCCTCTCTAACCTTCACCAGTACCCAGACGATCTGTCTGAAACAGTCTACAGCAAGTGTCTTACCATGGCCACAGTTCGGAAGTTGAAGACTAAGGAACAACTGCCCAACCCTTCTGAAGCTCAAGAAATTCCGCCTAAGGAAAGGGCGAGTTCCCAGGACCCTTCTAGTTCCCGACCACAGCTCAACCCCTCTTTAGACTCCTCTGCGATCCTTGCTGCTCTGGATCGTATTGAAAAGGCAATCATGGAAGGCTTGACTGCCATACCGATCGCCCTCCATGATCAAGTAAAAGAGTTGGGGCGCATAAGTTCTGCTGTTGTGGATCTGGTAGAAGTCCTTCAGAAGGATTGGCAAGGTGCAATCAGTGCTCATCAGGCCACGGGCCAAAACGTAGGAACTGACGACAAAGCTGAAGACGAGGAGGCCGCTGCTATGCCATAGGAACGCTTGTTCTGGTTCCCAGTGTTGTACCACCACAGCGTGCTAGTAGTTTCCCTTAGGATCCTACTCCCCTCGTCTATCCACTTGTTGTCCCTCCTAAGATTGCTTTTGTTGTTATCTTTGTCGTTTGTTGTCCTGTTGTTGGTCCTTGTTGGTTATTGTTTATGTTGTTTTGTGGTTGGTCTTACCCGTCTTTGAACAATGTTCAGTTTAAGCTCTAATGATTATCTTTTGGTTTCGTTCCAATGATCAATCTATTTTTTGCCTTAAAGTTTCCATTATGTTTCTGCTATGGGTTTGATGCAATTGTATATTCTCTTGGACATCCTGCTCTTAACTAGTACTTAATCTTTTCGATGATGTCAAAAGGGGGAAGAAAATGATAGGAACCTTGAACTTTGGAGACTACTGAACTAATAGGAACCCTGAACTAGTTCTACTTCTAAGGGGGGATTTGAAATAAACTCGTTCATTTGCTTAGGGAGAATTTGCAACCATTGAATATTCTATCATTAATTTGTAATGTTGTAACTCCCTTAATCTCAACTGGTCTCATGAAATTCAAAGTCCTATTATGTTGCCAGGTTCCTTGTAATATTTGTCATCATCAAAAAGGGGGAAATTGTTAGGAAACGGAACTCTGGAACTTAGGTTCCCCTAAGAGTTCATTTCCTCAGTTTCACTACTTTTGACGATGACAAATATTATGATACTAATGTTTTATCTCAAAGATGTGTTTTAAGGAACCACAGGAATATACCGAAGGCAAGAAAGCCAAACAGGACAAGGAAACCAAAGGAACAAGACAGATGAAGGAAACCAGAGAAACCCAGGTGTGCCCAGAAACCGAGAAATCTGGGGACACACAACCTCGGACAAAAGGTGTTAAAATCGACTTGTCCAAAGCTTCCAAAAGACTGCCAATACCCAGAGCAAAACAACAACATACCCAGAAACGCTCAACCTCGGACAGAGAAGGTGAAAGCAACAGGACATAGAGACGTCGCTGTCCAGAAGACAGTTCCTAAGCGGCCAGCTTGTTCAACCTCGGACGAAAGTATTTGGACAACGACATAGCAAGGCTCGTCTGAGGTAGTTGACCAACCAAGAGAGATTCTGAGCTGCCTAGGTTATTTGCACATGCCAAGAACAACGTGGATCAAGGAGAACCACTCATCCTAGGGCAAGCTCAATCTGTGGGAACCCAGAGAGGATCGAGCTGCGAAGAATCCTCTATAAAAGGAAGACTAACCCAAGGGTTATCTTCAAGCACTGAAACACGACTCACACTCATTAGCAAATATCTAGTGTGAACCTCCAAACAAGATCATCAAAGCAAACCGAGATCAAGAGGAACCAGTCAAGGAAGAAGAGCTGAGTGCTAAGTTCCTGTGACTGTAAGTGATAGTTCCTAGGTGCGAAAGTCTGTTTCTTGGATTGATTATTGATTGTGTTAAGTTATCTAGGATTGTCTAACTGTGTGTAAGGCAAAGGAACTGTGTGTTCGTTCCTAGGATAAGCTGTAACCAAAAGAGATAAGAAATCAAGAAGTAGACTTTGAAATCATTTCGAAAGAAAGGTAGTGGTTTTTATCCTGGATTGCTAGTTGACAATCAAAGGTTTCCACTATAAGGAACTGGTCATTTGTTTGATTGTTTATTTCCGTTGCGAAAGGAACTGAGAATTGATATTCTGAGTTTCTTAAGTTTTTATCTAACAATCACGATCCTACACTAACAATTTAATCATTGGCATTCCAATAGCTACATATTTAAATCAAAGTTTGTACATCACAAAATAAAAAAAATTAAAGCAGAAGTTAGAATCTTATCCCACAAGTGAAACGATTCTACCATATTATAGCTATATTTAATATATAAATTATATTAGCATTACACTTACCTCATCTCTTCCTATATATATAATACATGACCACCCACTACTCTTCACTTTGCTGCTCCATCCTTCACACACAAATAACAATCATGAAAGAAACTATATACCACTAAAACAATTAACCGAAGGGTTTAACTCTGACATGTTTGTCGCAAGTGGGATGCCTTCGACAGGATCAATTACATACATCATCACATGCTTCATTCTATCCGATAACATGGTACATAAACAAAACAAGGATATATTTGGTTTAATTTTCTCTCTAATTCAATAAATAACTGAAAGTTACATACAACTTTATGTTGCCATCTCTAGAGTGACAGATCCGCAAGGTTTCAAAATATTTTGGCGGAAGGGGATCAAAATTACTTTAAACACACAAGAAAAATTGTGTTTAAGGAAGCTTTTAACAAGCTCACCACGGAAAAGAAGGTAGCAAATTTCTCTGTATTTAGATCAACTCATTATAAATGTTTTTTTGTTTGAAGGGGATCAAAATTGCTTTAAACACACAAGGAATATTCTGTTTAAGGAAGGTTTCAGCAAGCTCACCACGCAAAATAAGGTAACAACTTTATCTGTATTTAGATCAACACATTATAATTGTTAATATAAATTGATAAAAATTATGTCCTCTACTTATACAGGGGTTGCACGAAATAAAGCAAGTTGACGCAATGCATAAAGCATTAAATCATGTACACTAATGTAAAAAATTTTATGTAATTCAGTTATATTGTATTTATTTTTATATTTTGCTTTCAATATAGAGTAGTGTTTAATAATCTTATACTCCTGACATTATGAGGACATGTAAATGTGTTATACTCAACATATAGAATCATTTGGACAAGTATATTACTCACTGAAAGGAAATCAATTTAAACTCACCTTTTTAGATACACTTTCTTCTTCCAAAATAATAAGGCAGCCTCTACACATACAATTGAGAGATAGTGGGCAACACCTTACAAAGACATGGTCGCCGAAGTAAACATAATTATTAAGTTAAAGATGTGAATGAGGATTCCCGATTGTCGATGATGCAAGTATATATCCACCTCATGGTAAACTATCCTTGATTATATGTATTTGGATCTCTTTAGTAGTCTACGCATGCATGCACTAAATACTTACATCTATCGGTTTAAATTTATTAATATAATTGTTTTTTGATTGAGATATGTTAATTTTATATGAAGATGTTAGAGAATTGGATAATCTAATAGAACTATTGAGGCATCGATTGTTTACATCATGCACGGGTAGCTTTCACTAGAAGGAGGACAAATACAATTGATTTAGGACAATTGATTGTTAGTAATGAATAAAGCAAACTATTTTATGGATTATGTAAACCCTTCAATTTTTAGTAGCATAAATTCAACTAGGTTCTTATATTTAGTTCTTTTTTGTACTAATCGATTTAGGTAGGTGTGTTGTTATTTTGGTTAAGGATGATTTTTGTTGTTCTATTTTATACATATTCATTTTACACCCATCATGTATATATACTAAATTTGGCCTCATTTTTCTTGGTCTAGATGAATTAATCAAGGATGGAAGTCGAAATAATTGACATATACTCACTCTCACATATGAAATGTACAAGGAAGAAGTTATGAATTATAATTTCGTTAAGAAGAGTAAGCATGTACCAATAAAATAACTAATGTACTTTTATATAAAATGTAACAAGGTTTAAGAATATACAGAGTCACCAATTAGTTCTATTACTTATAAGAATAGGAAGTATTGCCTGATATATTTTAATTAAAATGATATTTGTCTAGGAATATGTAAAGTCAATGTGACCAATAAAATGATATATATTTCAGACCAAAAAAATAAAACAATATATTAATGAATATTAATAACTAAAGCATAACAAAAAACATTATTAAAAGGCAAAGATAAAGGCAAAAGTTAGAAATGTGGAGGGTAGTAGAGCATGAAATGAGAGTTGTTGTAGGAAGTTTCTTACAAATACTTCAGTTCAAGCACAATATATACAACATATAATTATATAGGAATTTCTAAAATATTTCACAAATAAAACGATATATGATGTTAGTCACATAGTAAGCCAGATGTCGATTTAACATTTGGTCAAGTGATACAAATTTTGCTGAAGACTTGCCTTCAGCTTTAAGGGCTCGTTTGGTTTCGATATCAAAGATATGAGATATCGAATATGAGTATTAAGATAGTGTATGAGTGATATCAAAGTATCGGGTATGGGAATAGATATGAGTGATATTTTTAATATACTCATTATGTGAGAGATATTAAAATAACACTCTGATATTAATCATACCCATATCCTGATATCCATAACACATACCAAACATCAGATATCAGTTTGATATCAATATCAGGATTATACCAAACACAGATATATGTATGAGTGATATCCATACTCATACTTATATCAGGATATCATTCATACTCATACTTCACTAATATTAAAATAAATAATTTATATTTTCATCAAATTTCTTTTCCCGTTTTATCATCACTATCCTCTTTACTAAAAGGCAAAATAATACCTAGTTTTGTGCTTACTGGGTGACTCCACTCCATTACTCTCCTCTTACCCTCTACGACCAGCTAACCTAACTAGTAACTTTTGCTTCCAATCTTAGTTTCAGTTTGCACTAGTTTAGTTCCCGAGGCTTTGATGAATTTTATATTAATACTTTTTAAATTTTAAAAATATATCTATTTTATGTTTAAAAAATATTTAAAATAAAAATATATCTAATTAGTTATGCTATATATGAAATTAAAATAAGTATGATAAACATCTATTAATAACCAAATAATCAAGATTTGTAAATACTAAATACGTAATATATAGAATCAAGTTTTATACATAGAAATAAATAAATTAAAAGAAATTTGAATAAAACATGACTAGTTAAATAAATAAATAAAGAGAATATTTCAACATCTATTACATTCTATTTAATATGAAAATCATGATCAAATGTAAATTAAATTAAAGTTTATATTTTATTTATTTTCTTAATTTAATACAAATTTGATCCTCACGTTTTCCTCTTTCACTTCTTTTACAACTCTTTCTTGAGAGATTTGGATACAATGACTTTTTATTATAATACTTTTAATTATATTACTATAACATATTATTTTTTGTTAACTTCTATTTCATGTGAAGAAAAGGAATTTAATGAAGAAAATCCCAGAAGGGTTATTTTCAGTTGGCCCATAAAAACACGGAGGCAAAGGGAAAGCAGGTTTGGCTGCGAGTATATAGGCGTTACAACCCCGAATATGCGGAGTCTGTACTGGAAGATTCGCGAGAATTAGCAATTCACCTCTCCAGCTCAACCCAATATCTTTGTGTCTTTCTCTCTATTATTTCCCAGTTCTTCCCCAATTGGAAGCCGGGCTTCTCTGGGTTCTTCGTTCTCCTACCGTTACAACTTCCAAACAGCATTTTTTATCAGGTAACTGCTCTTTTTTAAGTGATTTTTGTCCGAGTTCCGTGTTTCTGTGACTACCCTTTTTGTGATCGTTAATTGGGTTGTTGAATTGATATGTAAATTTGCCAGTATTCGTCTGATTAGCTACACCCTTGTTGGTTTTCTGTCTTGAATGTTAATTCGTCGATTTCTCGGCCGATTGGAGTTGGGTTTGGTTGGAAACCTAGGGAGAGAATTGGCTCTATGTTGATGTGTTGAATTACCTGAATGGGATTTGTTTGATAGATAGTTCTGTTCTATATTGATTTTGTGCGGTTTTGTTGGATAATTGTGGATATGGTTATGGTGGATTGAGTGTTTGGTTTGGCGCGCTTATTGCTAATGCTTTCAGTGATTATACTTTGATCATGATACCAATTGTGCTTGCTCCTCCAGGGGAATCAGTTATCTTCTTAAAGTCTTGGATGAGCAAAAGCTGCAAATTTGGTTCTGGGTTGAATAATCACTGAAAGCATTAGCAATAGATTGACTCTAAAAATTGAAAATGCACAGAAGATAACAAGCCGAATCCGACCAATAGTTATTCAACATTACTCGTTTGAATTGAATAGTCTGCGACTTGTATTCGATCCCAGAGATCTGATGACGAGAGCTGAATTTTGGAATGGCATTGTGTTAAGTGGACAGTTTGTTTCTTTGGAACAGCGCAAATCCTAGGTCGTTAGAAAGTTGAAGAGGTTGAAAATTGGGTGTGAAGTAGAAGAGTAGAAAGATGCAGTGACATTACTCCAACGTTTCACACCGACATGATTGCATATTTTGGGTTTAATAGGACGCAACAATTTTGGGAAAGTGGGATTTAACTCGTAACAGATAAGGAAGTACCGTCCTCGTAGTACTCAGTGAGATCAATTTCTTGCGGGTCTGGAGAAGACCATTTTTTAGTTTAGGTGAAAGCTTGAGTTATACTTGTTTCAGATGAGACTTTCAAGATTTGAGTGTCTGAACTTCATGCCTGATTTGTGATTCTAGATGGTGACTATAACTGAGATTTTCTATTGTCTATTACACGCAGCATAGATGATAGGCATTGAAACAGTTGAGTGTTGAAACATATTGATGGTTCGTTGTTTCTTATCTATACTTCTACTAGCATTGTGTTTTGAATCTTATGTCATATTTTGACAGTATATAAATCAAGATCCAGTCCTGTGACTCGTGGCTGCTTGCTAACTTCCGCAAGCAACTGAAGTCCTACCTGCAAGTAAATTGCAGGTAGGAATTTGATGACAGACAACAAGTGAAGGAAAGGCATTATGGGTCCCCAGAGCGTATTGAAATCCAGCAAAGCTCTAGAAGGTGTACATGGAGTGCATGTGGTTCCGCACGCCCCATTTTCTATGGAGGAGATTTCTCAACACGGGGACGGTGGTCACTCAACATATGCTGGCTTTTCTGATGCTAGATTAGGAGTTCTCATGCAGTAAGTTTATTAAACTTCATGGATTAATGTTAATGCTTGACTTGATTATGGTGTTAATATTGCTACACACTTTTTGAAGATACTTGCTGCTAACTTCCTTTCTTTGTCTCCCTAACTAGACGGGCATGGCAGCAAAGGCCAGGTTGTTTGAGACCCATCCGCTGTTGCCTGAACGGTATTACAGTTCAAACTTCTTTACCCGCATATACTGCATTTTCCCCTTGACAGTTTACTTTATGAAAACCTAATTGAGGCTGATTTTCTATTACCCACTTGGAAGGTGACCAAACTGTTGCAGAAACAATTGCAAATGTCATCACATCACTTCCTTTCATTGCACTTGGGTTCCAAGCACCAAGGCAAGCTCTCTATTCCTATACGCAGTGACTAGTGAAGTATTGCAATCGCGTCTCCTTATTTTAAAATGTAATAACGATGCAGGAAAAATCTGAACTGCAAGCTGTATGCTAATTCCTTGATTGGAGTTGGTGTTGCCTCTAGTTTGTACCATTCTTCTAGAGGCAGAATGAGGAAGTACCTGAGATGGGTTGATTACACCATGATAGCCACCACGACATTGGTAAGATCATATATTTTACGATACATTTTCATTCCTGTTTAATCTTGAATGGGAAAAGGCTATATCAACTTAGGGTCCGTTTGGTTTGAATTGTGTAAATGGTAACGGAAAGAAAATGAATCTAGTCCATTTTAATGTCATTATTCATTGATCAAAATGGTAATGGAAAAGTATTTGTTTCCCCACTACTAGGGTGAGTTTTAAAATGATGAAATCATCGACTTTCTCCCTTCTCTTGGCGCAAAAATTTTAGAGTCCCAAGCCAAGATGAAAATCTTGATCAATGTATCATGATGTTAAAGTGGACTAGATTTGTTTTCTTTTCCGTTACCGTTTTCGTAAATTCAAACCGAAGGAGCCCTTAATGTTTATAAATGTATATAAATGAGCCTAACTTTCTGATGAAATGTAGCCACTTCTGTCTCAAATTAGGCTAGATTTTGGCAGTTACTGACTGTATTTCCCTTAAGTGTATATATTATACAAAGTCAATTTGAAGTTTTAAAGTGTGAATAACCAAATCAGCTTTGAATTTAGGGCCTTGGGGGGCTTCTAAGCTAATAGCCTTAATTGGTGGAGTGTATAAACTTAAATCCTTTGCTAAGATCCCTTTCATTCTATTTTCCATCTAGTCTGATGTCACCCATTTGCAGAAATTGACTATAAACTTGATCATGTGATAACTTTGCCATCAATGAGGTGGTTGAATGTTTATACCCTTTTATCCAATACTGCAGAAAAATGTTTCTTAAAGTTGCTGATATTCCTTGGGATTTCACATCTTTTATGCCTTCATATGCTGACGAGTAACCCACTTTTTTTGCAGTGCCTTTCGAGAGCAATAAGGAGTGAGAACCCGAAACTGTTGATGGCAGCGTCTGCTCTTTGTCTTCCCTTTCAGCCTATCATGGTCTCTGTTGTTCATACTGGTATGATGGAGGTATGTCAACAAATCTATCCTCTCATCATTTTCGAATCACAGAATTGATCCACAAATTCAAACTCCACAAATGTTATTTCTGAAACTTTGGATTGGATAACCTTTGTTCCTCAGATGGCATTTGCAAAAAGAGCACAGGAAGATCCACAGCTGAGAAGTGCACACAATGTCCACAAACTCTCATCCTTGCTAGGCGGCGTGCTCTTTGTTGCAGATGACGTTTTCCCCCAAACCCCGTATCTTCATGCTGCTTGGCATCTTGCTGCAGCGGTTGGCGTTGGCACCTGCAACAAGCTTCTCAACTAGCAATGCTCAATTCTTAGCCCTTATTGAAGAATCTCAAAATTCTCAAGGGACCAATTGGTGAAGTACCATCAAATTCGTCGAGTTTACCTTAGCCCTGCTACCATGAATTTGGTATTGGGGTAAGTCTTTCTGTAGATTTAGTTCAGGTAGTTTGCAAGTAGAAGCTGTACTTTTGGGTGGATATTTGCATATGAATCCTGGGTTGAATGTGGAATAGGCAACCATCATTGCCTTGCAATCAGAACTTCAAACAGTAGTTATCCTATGAACTATGTATCAACTTTGAATTCTCTTTTGGTATGTTGGTTTACAGCTGAGGTTGGACAACTGGTTTTCTGGACTTGCAACATCACTGCTTCTATCTACTACATGTCTACATGATCTGGAGGTGCAGAAATCTCAAGGTTTATCAAGACAAATGTACCAGCTCACGTGATTGCATTTTCATTATTATTACTACCACAATAATAATTTATATATTTTTCCTAAATGTAAATGAATATTTTTTTATTAATAAATTTTATATTCAATAGAAAAACGTCATGTTAATATAAAAAATGATATATTATCATATTTATTTTTTTAAGTTATTATCAAAAATAAACTATGGTCAAATTAATAAATTTTAGTAGTCTAATTTGATATTGTACAACAAATAATATTACTTCTTATTTGAAGTACATAATATAAATACGTAAGCAGAGTTATTAAAAAAACATTGATATAAAGATAAAATTAAAACTAGTTAATTAGACAATCACAAAATCTTTAATAGATTGACTCTAAATCTTAGAAAAAATAAACAGAAGCCTTTATGAAATAAAAAATAAATACACACTAATTCAAACTTTTATATTCCCTCTGTCTCATAAGTTCTTCTTGTTTCAGTTTTGTATACTATTTATAGTGGAAGAGAATCTTCAAATTTCTTCTAATATATAAGAATAAACATAGTGGTCTTGTTTGATTCATCTCAACGAGAATTTTAATAATATCAAAAAATTATAATTTTTAGGGTTATATAATTAGAGATATTAACGATACAAAACCCGCATCGGCGAATGCTTCGTACCCAAATGAGAAGAACATATTGGGACCGAGGGAGTATCATCGGCGAATGCTTCGTACCCAAATGAGAAGAACATATTGGGACCGAGGGAGTATATTACACAAAGATATAACGATAATATATTTTGGTTCATGCAAAGCACTGGCTTAAAATTTTACAAAGACTTTGACTCTCATTTATATTTGTATTAGGGTAAATGAGTTTTTTTTTTAAACACTGGTTTATTTTATTTCTTGGAAAGAACATATCTTTAAAAATTGATAGAGAAAAGAAGAAGAAAAAAAACCGATGTTGTTGTTATGCTGAGGTTGGTCTAACTTTATAAACAAGCTTTCTACTTCGGCGGTCCGTCTCTTGCCACTACGCTCGGTTTCTCTGCATCGATCAAGTGTCCATCGCTAACTGAAATTCGAGAATGTCGTCGGACTCGGAGGAAGGTAGGTCGAATACGCGAGAGTGGATATCCGTGGAGAAACAACCTGAATTTCCCCCAAATTCAAAGAAACCACGGTACACTTCTATCTTGAATTCCAGCATTTTTCCGTCTATTTTCACAAGAAGCCACGTGCTTTTTAGATGATCGAGGTTTATTATTGAATCGTTGCTGCTCGTATTTGGTTTTTCATTCACAATCCACCAATGCTTTGTTGTTTTAGCGGTTACTGTGTGATTTCAGGAAGAAAAAATTTGCTTCACATCATTCTCAGTGGATTGGACTATTATAATTGATGTGTGGAATGTGGATTATCTGGCTGTGACTTTGGTAGTTTCCATCCTAACCAGGAGCACTTTGTCCTGTACAATTTATAAATCAAGCGTTGTGTAATGCTTGATGTTTGATTGATTTGACTAATTTTCTGTCACCTGATTAATTTCTACTATCTATGTACCAGAGTGTGTTGTACGGAGAATGTCTCTCTTGTGATCTACTCCCAAATGCTTTAGCTCTAAAAATCAACACAGGCTGGTTATGCATCTTAGATAAAAATCTATCATTCAGAAGAAAAAAATCCAATGATGTGGCTTATGTTGCTTCTTTGGTCTGTTTTGGTTGTACTTGTACGTTAATCCCACTGATTTTGACAGAGAGTCATCCCCTTCCCCTCATGTCCAACTATCTGATGGTAGTAGTAGTGGACTTTGTGTTGAAACGGAGAATGTTGAATGTGCAGTCATTGTCTTATCAAGTTGGAACGAGAAAAGTCTATCTGAACAGGTGAGTTTAAACTGATTGTTGTTCAATTTGTTTGTGTGGACTGTTGACTAAATCTGCATGTTCATCTAATTTTATCAGGGTCCTGAGTATGAGCTTATTGAGGCACTAGGATGTAAACGAATGGTTGGCCCAACTATCTTTCACTGCAACTTTATTGCTAGGCCAAAAATTGGAAGTGAAGCTGATGATAAGCTCTTTTTTGCGGAACTCAAGTATTCAAAAGATTTTGCAAAGGATGGAGAAGATGTTGCTCTTGGGTGCCATGTTTGCTGCATCTTAGGGCCCAGTGGTACTGGTATGTGCACCCTGACCTTCTTTTTAATGGCTTCTACATTGTGCTGATGGGAATTTCTATGTTTTGCTGAATTTTGTTTTATTGGCCGACTGTTATAGTGTTATGGAACGTTTTCATTTAAGTGATCTGTGGGCAAATTATTCATATTTTTGAATGACATATAACCACTTTAATAAGAATAATTGAATATATGCTGCCGGTTCTGCCACATTGATTTCTATGCTTAACATTCATCCGTGGGGGCAATCTCTGTCACTTGTCTGCTCTCTTTCCACTCAAATTGTGTAGTTTAAAATATCAGTAGCCTGATGTCTTTTGTATAAACAGGTGGATGATCTAACTTGCATGACCATGTACTTCAAGCACTGTATAATCTGGAATATGTTGTGTGATATGATTTGCTGTTTTATGGTTTATTAACCTGTTGTTAGTACTTCGTAATTTATAAATATCCAAATAATGATTCAAAGTTTTTGTATCTAATTTAGGTATATTAGGGGCATTTTTTTGGTCATAACAGTGTTCATTACTCCTTGTGTTGTTTTAAGTAACAAAGTTTGTAATGGTTTTTTAGTTACTTTTTTCAAATCTCGCCTTGCAGAGACGGGACTCTGTGGCTGCTCATTTTGTGAATTGCATCGCACTCTCATACACCATCCTAGAAATAGAGAGTTCACACAAGGACGGAAGGATGCCCTATTGAAGTATATGGTCAAGAAAGGACGGTAGACTTCTATGTATTTTGAGTTCTAGTAAATAATGATCTATTATTACAAGCTCTATCCTGTTGTGCACCAGCATTTCTGAGTACTCTGTGCTTTTCAGATGATAGAGGTTTATTATTGATTTTTATTTCTCGAATCTGTTTTTTCTTTCATAATCTCGTCATTGCTTTGTCTTTCTAATTTTTTAGGGAACAGGATTATTAGGTTGAAATTTGGAGGTCTCACCTTGCATGCACATCTTAAATACAGATCTTTTATTAAGAATACTTTTCATTGAATCTCGAGCGGCTTATTGAATTTTTGTTGCTCGTAATTTGTTTTGTCATTCGTCATCTGCTATAAACTGACATTCCAGAATGTTGTCCGAGGTTTTGAGATCGAAGACGCGAAAGAGGATTGCAGGACGACCTGATATTCTCGCAAATTCTAGGAGACCACGGTACACTTCTCTTTTCAATTTCGCCAAATACTTTCACAACATTTATGCGCTGCCATCTCCAATTACTCTGCGCTTTATTATTGAATTGTTGTTGCTCGTAATTTGGAAAATAATTTGTTTCACATTTTACTCAATGAATTGGATTACCAAATTGATCTGTGCATTATCTGGCTGTAAATTTGTGCGAACAGGATGATTAGGTTGAGATTTGGGGGAACAGGATTATTAGGTTGAAATTTGGAGGTCTCACCTTGCATGCACATGTTATATACAGATCTATTATTAAGAATATTTTTTCATAGAATCTCAAGTGCCTTATGTTACTTTTTTGGTCTGATTTGGCTGTACTTCACCATTAATCCCACTGTTTTTTCAGACTATCGATTGCCCCTCCTGTACAACTATCTTATGATTGTACTAATTCTTGTCCTGATGATGAGGCTCTTGAATGTGTAAACATTGCCTTGTCAAGTTGGAATGAAAAAAGTCTATCCGGACAGGTGAGTCATGTTCTCTAAATTTGTTTGAACCCTGAACAGATTTGCTTTTACATCTAATTTTTTTAGCAGGGTCCTGAGTATGAGCTTGTTGATGTAGTCGGATGTAAGCTAATGGTGGGCCCATTAATCTACCACTGCAACTTTCTTGCTAGGCCAAAAAATGAAAGTGAAGCTGAGCATAAGCTGTTTTTTGCTGAAGTGAAGTATTCAAGTGATTTTAGAAAGAGAGGAAATGCTGGTGCTGTTGGCTGCCATATTTGCTGCATCTTAGGGCCCAGTGGAACTAGTATGTTGTTGGTGTGACCTCCTTGCTAATAGCTTTTATAGCTTTTTTTAGCAGGGTCCTGAGTATGAGCTTGTTGATGTAGTCGGATTTATAGCTTTCTCTCTTTCTGTGTATTTTGTTGGTGTGTGACCTCCTTGCTAATAGCTTTTATAATTTGCGGACAGGATGCTAGTCTTGTTGAATATTGTTTGCAAATATGCTAGTCTTGTTGAATTTGGTTCTATAGTCTCAGTTATCTGTTGCTAGTTGTCTAGTTGATATGATATTTTATTTTCCGCAATTTCACACTTTGTATTTTATACATATCCAAATAATGATTAGTAGTATCCGTCATAATCAATAAGTTTTTGTATTGGGGCTGTTTTTTTGTCATGACAAAGTTCATTACTTTTTTGAACAAAGTTTGTGATGGTTATTTAGTTACTTTTTTCTTTTTCAAATCTCATCTTGCAGAGACGGGACTTGTTGGATGCAAGATGTGTGTAATGCATCCCGATCTCGTGCAGCATCCAGAAAATGGAGAATTTACAAAAGGACGGGTGGATGCTTTACAAAAGGCCATTGCCAAGGCTGAACGTGCTTCCATGAACTGGTAATATCTGGATACCAAGTTACCAAGGTTGTAGTAAATGTGTACACATAAATTTCGATCCTGTTTTTTTATGCTAATCTGCAATTAGTAAAAGCTAATTCGGATGTTTGAGATATTCCATACTGTGTAGGCTTGGAAGCATTTCAGTTTACTATAAATATTATCCATCGATACAGCCAAGCTGGTATTGGCTGCCATGTTTGCTGCATCTTTAGGGCCTGTTGATTGCAGTTTAGTGCGGGCTTGTGGGCTGCAATGGTGGACATATTTTCATATATTGATCAATGGGCCTTTTTAAATGACATTTAATTTGTTACTTAAGTGTAAAACATTTTTATATTGTAGGTTTATGTATTTATAAGATTGACATATCCCCGTGTTTGTTTTGCTTCTGTTTCTGTGTAACATAGGTGTTTTGGTGTTATGTTCATCTTTAGCATGCTTGTTTATGGATTTTTTATAAGCTAATGTTGCCACTTTCAAATTTCACTTGTGGGGTCAATATTTTGCACTTGTTTGTTTGCACTATATTTGTGTAGTTGAAGATATCTATACCTTCATACAAGCAGTTGGATGATCTAATCTGCCAAATCTTGTGCATTGTATATTTGTGGGATATGATTACTGTTTTATGGTTCATTTGATCTGTTGTTTGTTGATACACCACTGCATTCCTCTGTTAATTTCTGCAAATTCCCAGTTTGTAATTTATACATATCTTAATAATGATTGCAAGTATCCAACTTGATCATAAAGGTTTTGGGTTTCATTTAGGTGGGTTAGGAATTGGTGTTTGATCATAAAATAGTTCATGGCTCCTTGTGCTGCCTTATCAAAGTTTGTACCGTTTTTCTTTTCCTAATTATACTTTTTATATCTCAACTTGCAGAGACAGGACATGTTGGACTATGTTTGTTGGACTTCTGGTTTCTTGATGAACTTATGAACATCAATACCTAAGTAAGTATGGTGGTGGATATGTACAAACTCGTAAATTCTGGTGTGGCTTGTTATATACTTATCTGCATACAGTAGTAGTGGCCAGTGCGGATGCCTATATTCACTGTTATGGATTATATGTCTTTGGATTCTATTTTAACATGAAATGCAAACAATATGCATATAATAATGGTACTAGGATACAAATTTCCCAGTTTTCACAATTCCACCATGAATGCAGATGGAAACATTGTCCTATTAGAGTTTCGTTTATTGAAATGTTGGAGTTGGAGACTATAATCCGTTTTTCCCCCTCTAAATAAGAATTATACTCGAGCTTATTTTAGCTTGTCATCGTAAAAAGGATTCTTTATTCTTGGTTGAATGTGTAAAATTCAATTATACTTTAAAGAACATAGTTTTTTATCTTCACACCCTTCTCTAACTCACAATGCATTTGTGTTTTATCTTGATGTTAGTGTCCTCCCTCTCAAATGAGGGGTTCATCGTCCGTATGTCAAGTGTTCATTGTGTGTCCAGACTTGGATGCCTCTATGAAGACTTGTTCATATGGTGGAGAGTAGGTTGGTTTGTTTGTTAGTTGGTCAAATAAAGTATAGTAAACTCGATTCATAACTTGTTGAGCCCGGTTCATTAGCTGTATAACTAGTTGCATAAGTTGTTACTTTCAGTTGTAAGAGCACTCCTTATGGGGCCTTTTGGAGGAGGCTTAAATAATATTCAACAAGAACGCGTCAGTTGAAGTAAGCAGCCAAACGGCTGCTTACTTCAGAACGCGTCAGCGTGGCATTGGCGTCGCGTCGCTCGTTAGATGAGCGACGCGTGGCGCCATATCGGACGGCCAAGATTATTTCCTGGCCGTCCGTATTCTTTTTTAAAAAAATGTTATATCTTTTTTATTGTAAATCCAAAATTTATAAAAAAATACCATAATTTTAGTTTTATTTTTTTCTATCTATAGACACTTATTTTGAATATATTTGGTATATTTTTAATTTTTTTATTGTATATCATTAGTTGAAATAAATCGTTTAAATATAAATATCTACTAATTTCATTTTTTTACATTAAAATTACATAGTGGAATTTTTTATGGCTTTTTTTATGTATTTAGGGTAGTTTTATATTTAATATATGAATATAGGGTAGGTATATCAACTATTTATTGTATAATTGTAATTTATTAAAAAGATTATTTAATATAATGGCATAATTGTAATTTATTAAAAAGATTATTTAATATAATGACATAATTGTAAATATAAAGTGTATAGTAATTTATTTAAAAGATTATGTTGATAATGGCATAATTATAAATATAAATTGAAACTAAAAGCCTCTCTTTAAACCCCCTATTAAAACATCATTTTTGGGGTAAGGCTTAAATGGAGACTTAAACTCAAAAAACTTCCATTTAAACCTCTAATTTGAGCTCCCGTAAGGAGTGCTCTAACAGAATGAGTACATTTGAGAGAGAAGCTTGTTTCTCTTCTTCTATTGTGTATAAGATCTAGAAATTTTCTATATTAACATTGCAACTAGCAGTTTCTATATTTCCTAGACATATTTCTTGGGTGCTTTGATCTCAACTTGTTAATTTTCCTGTGAATTGTATTGAATATACCGCATAGTACTTGAAAGCTATTCAATGTTCTTTTGTATAGGGTCGGAACTTTATCGCGATCTTCAGAATACATGGCAATGGCAAATACTATTTGTACCGGGCCACAATGCCATTGACACACACCGGTTGCTGCGCAGCGGCGACTGCCGACACATATAATACACGATCTAAATATATATGGCATCTTTCCATGCATAATACTACAACTGGTTAAATTGCATTAAATCAATAATTTAATGCAAGATAATGCATTTTAATGCATTCTATTTGGAATCGAAACGCACCCTAAGTCTCTCAATACTTCTATACCCTCTACTCTCTCATATTGTAACATGTTATCAACACGAGTACTCAAGATTCAAGATGACAAACCTTACAAGGTTGGAGTTTGCCGACCTTGATGTTTTCGAAAGAAACTATTTAACATGGGTACTTGATGCGGAATTCCATTTGGCAAGCAACAATTTGGGAGAAACAATCAAAGAAAACTCTAGTACATCTCTACAGGATTGTGCTAAGGCAATGATATTACTTCATCACCATCTCCACAAAAATTTGAAGGCTCAATACCTGACAGTCAAGAATCCATCTGAACTCTGAAAGAACCTACAAGATAGGTTTGATCACCAGAAGACTGTTATCCTACCTCGTGCGAGGTTGAATGGATGCACCTGAGATTGCAGACTTCCAGGATTTCAAGAATGTCTCAGATTATAATTCTAAAATATTTCGTATTGTTTCAACTATAAGGCTTTGTGGAAGAAGCATAAAAGATGAAGATATGCTTGAAAAACTTTCCCTACTTTTCATGCATCCAACCTCATACTCCAGCAACAATATAGGGAACATGGATTCAAGACATATTCATAGCTTCTCTCTTGCCTGATTCTAGCTGAAGAGAATAATTAGTTGCTTCTGAACAACCACCAAACTCATCCTACTGGCTCAGCACTACTTCCAGATCAGTCTCAAACATTGCCTGAAGAAAATGCTACCTCCTTCCGTAGAGGACGTGGGAGAGGTCAAAGTCATGGTCGTAGTCGTGGTGGAAAGTGTTGAAATATAAAAATCTTACATCTAAAGTTGGGACATAACTTGCTTAGTATATAAACTTGATGGGATACTCCTCCTATTATCAATTGGTTTTAGGATGAAATCTCACTTGACTTATGTACTAGGCCTATCTGCTCATATGCGTTCGTGTCCGCACGACCTCCAGTCTATGGGCCTACGGACTGTCACATGGTATCAGAGCGGGTTCGGTCCTTGGTCCATTTCTTGGGTTGGTTGTGTAATAACCCTAATTTTTAGTAAGGATATTTGTGTAATTTTCCACTCTATTTCTAAATAAAAAAATTGGTAATTATTTCATTATTTCAAAAATAGAAATAAAATGGAGTTCTTATCATAAGTTGTTACAATTTTAAGATATGAATTTATTTAAATTTATTAAAAAACATTATGTTGATTCTAAGTTTAAATAAAACTTATCAATTTAACCTAGAATATTTAAATCAAGTTCAACAATATTTTGTTAAAGATTTAAGTATGATTAAACTTATAAGAAAAATAATTTAAGCTTATTTTAACTAAGTTATGAATTTATTTAAATTCATTTAAATACATTATGTTGACTCTAAATTAAAAAAAAAACTTATCAAATTTAATCTAGATTATTTAAATCAAGTTTAACAAATTTTTGTTAAAGCTTTAAGTATGGTTAAATTTATAAAAAAAAATAACTTAAGCTTATTTTAACTAAGTTATGAATTTATTTAAATACATCATTTTGATTCTAAATTTAAATAAAACTTATCAAATTTACCTAGAATATTTAAATCAAGTTTAACAACTTTTTGTTAAAGATTTAAGTATGGTTAAATTTATAAGAAAAAAACAACTTAAGCTTATCTTAGCCTAATTTAAATGTTTATATATTTTAATTTTGAGATAAAATAATATTGCAAACTTATAAATATTAAAAATATTAAGTTTGATAAACTTTTATAATTTCTGGAAAGTTGAAAAGGGCATTTTTGCCATAAGCCTAAAATGTTGGGCCATTTTTGTAATTAGCCAAAATTTGGGATGTCTCCTTCCTCCTTCGACTGGCAGCATTCACGTAAGCTTATATTAAGCTTCAATGGAGGATTGGCCTTGCTCCTTGGATCCGATTGAGCATAATAACCATTGGGAATTTAAGGACACATTAAAATACACATATTCCATCATTGAATCGACTTAAATGGTGACAAAAAATCCAGGATTTGTCCCCAAATGCATTTGGTCATTTTTAGGGCTAATTCACCATTGTTCAAAATTGATCCGATTTGGATTTATTTGGATGGATTTATGAGAGGTTTAATGTTTTATATGTTTACACCTATGAAAATACTACAAAAACCCCTTCTATTCGACCTTCTAAGGCATCCAATTCAAGATTCCAATCTAAGAACCCTAGAAAATCGGTACCATTGTGTTCATCAACCAAATTGGAGAGTGTTTGAGTTTTGTTTGAGTAATTAAGCATACCACTAGTTGAGCCTACGAGTCTAATTCAAAATACATCCACAAACACCGCCTTAGATCCACCACCGCCTCCTAATTTAGGCATTTTCGGACGGGTGCCAGGAACAAATCCGGCAAGGTTGATTTTTGCCCATTTCGTGATTTTATTAGTTTAATTTTGATTTGTTTAGGCTAAATATTGATTAAATTAATTAATCCAGATTAGTAAAAAATATTTTAGGAATAATTTGATTTATAAAAATTAAATAAAAATATTTATAATATTATCTTATATTATGAATGGGTAAACTATGACTATTCATTTAGATAATATTTTAACTTAGAAAATTTTAGGATTATAAATGATTTATTTTTGTAATTTATTTAGAATATACGACTAATAGATTTTTATTGTATAAATAACCGTTTAATACAAAAGCCTTGAAATTGATTTATTTATGAGTAAATAAATTCAATTATAAACCGAGACATTGTCTACCTCAAATTTTGTTATTATATGAATTATCTAATATAATTTATTTATTGTGATTTGGGTACATCTCGGATTGACTTTTGAAACAGAATCGAAACAGGAGGTTAAGTATTATTCGCAAGCGATCGCTTCCATTCACCGTTCGATTATCTTATCAATCCAAGGCAAGTGGTGGTTTGTTCTTGTTACTTTATTCCATTTTTTTCTTAATTAACAATAAATTGGTTGTTTTAATTAAGTTGAAATAAAGATATAAAATTAATAATTTGGAAATTTATGTGTATACAAAAATGTTATGAAAATGAACCTTATTATTAGGTTGTGTATGCTAGTTATGATCTTATATATACATATATATAATATTATAGGTTGCTACTTGCTAGATATCATTGGTGTGGTTGTTGTGAATTGATGTGAAACGCAGGATCACTGCTTAAGCAGTGATCTTATATATATATATATATATATATAATATTATAGGTATTTCGCTTAAGCGAAATACCTGCGTTTCAATTTTTTTTTTTTTAAAATGAATCGCAGGATCACTGCTTAAATCCTGCGTTTCACTGTAAAAAAAAAAATTGTCTTCGTACACAGAAACGCAAGATCCTTGCGTTTCACTATTTTTTTTTCTTCAAAATTGCAATTTTTTCCATAATCATGTAGAGAATTTCAATACGAGTCCGTACATATAAAATTCGTCCAAAACGGACATCGTTTGCCCCTTCAAAAGCCTAAAAAATGAAGTCTTCTTACCCTTTTTTTACAATTTGGTGCCCAGCATATAGGGCATTGTAGTGAAAATTTTTGGTATTTTCGACATTTTTACTACTATAATTTTGTATAAGATTTTAATATGAGTATATAACTATATGTTAGAATCATAATATATAATTATAGTATATAACTATACAATATAACAATAGTATATAACAATACGATATAATAATAGTATATAACTATAGTATGAAACTATACGATATAACCATAGTATATAACTATTCGTTAGAACCATAATATATAATTATAATATATAACAATAGTATATAACTATACGATATAAAATTTGTATATAACCATAGTACGTTAGAATCATAATATATAATTATAATATATAACTATACGATATAACCATGGTATATAACTATAGTATATAAATGAATGATATAGCAATAGTATATATATAACTATACGATATAACAATAGTATATAACTATACGATATAACCATAGTATATAGTTATATATTATGATTATATCTTATAGTTATATCCAATTTGGTTATATCATATCGTTATATCCTATAATTATATACTATGGTTATATATTATAGTTATATCCTTTAGTTATATACTATGGTTATATCCTATAGTTATATACTATGGTTATATCTTATAGGTATATTCAATTTGATTATATTTTATGGTTATATCCTATAGTTATATACTATGGTTATATCTTATAGGTATATCCAATTTGGTTATATCTTATGGTTATATCCTATAGTTATATCTTATAGTTATATTAAATTTGGTTATATCATATTATTATATCCTATAGTTATATACTATGGTTATATCTTATAGTTATATCCAATTTGGTTATATCATATCGTTATATCCTATAATTATATACTATGGTTATATATTATAGTTATATCCTTTAATTATATACTATGGTTATATCCTATAGTTATATACTATGGTTATACCTTATAGGTATATCCAATTTGATTATATTTTATGGTTATATCCTATAGTTATATACTTTGGTTATATCTTATGGTTATATCGAATTTGGTTATATCATATCGTTATATCCTATAATAATATACTATGGTTATATCTTATAGTTATATCAAATTTGGTTATATCATATCGTTATATCCTATAGTTATATACTATGGTTATATCTTATAGGTATATCCAGTTTGGTTATATCTTATGGTTATATCCTATAGTTATATACTATGGTTATATCTTATAGGTATATCCAATTTGGTTATATCTTATGGTTATATCCTATAGTTATATCAAATTTGGTTATATCATATTGTTATATCCTATAGTTATATATTATGGTTATATCTTATAGTTATATCCAATTTGGTTATATCATATCGTTATATCCTATAATTATATACTATGGTTATATATTATAGTTATATCCTTTAGTTATATCATATTGTTATATCCTATAGTTATATACTATGGTTATAACTTATAGTTATATTAAATTTGGTTATATCATATTGTTATATCCTATAGTTATATACTATGGTTATATCTTATAGTTATATCTAATTTGGTTATATTATATAATTATATCCTATAGTTATATATTATGGTTATATATTATAGTTATATCCTTTAGTTATATACTATGGTTATATCCAATTTGGTTATATCATATCGTTATATCCTATAATTATATACTATGGTTATATCTTATAGTTATATCCAATTTGATTATATCATATCGTTATATCATATAATTATATATTATTATTATATCTTATAGTTATATCCAATTTGGTTATATCTTATGGTTATATCCTATAGTTATATCCTTTAGTTATATACTATGGTTATATATTATAGTTATATCATTTAGTTATATACTATGGTTATATCCTATAGTTATATACTATGGTTATATCCAATTTGGCTATATCTTATGGTTATATCCTTTAGTTATATACTATGGTTATATCCTATAGTTATATACTATGGTTATATATTATAGTTATATCATTTAGTTATATACTATGGTTATATCCTATAGTTATATACTATGGTTATATCATATCGTTATATCATATAATTATATACTATGGTTATATCTTATAGTTATATCCAATTTGATTATATCATATCGTTATATCATATAATTATATATTATGATTATATCTTATAGTTATATCTTATGGTTATATCCTATAGTTATATCCTATGCTTATATCATTTAGTTATATACTATGGTTATATCGTATAGTTTCATACTATAGTTATATACTATTGTTATATCGTATTGTTATATACTATAGCTATATGCTATTGTTATATCGTATAGTTATATACTATTGTTATATTGTATAGTTATATACTATAATTATATATTATGATTCTAACGTATAGTTATATACTCGTATTAAAATCTTATACAAAATTATAGTAGAAAAATACCAAAAATACCAAAAATTTCCACTACAATGCCCTATATGCTGGGCACCACATTGTAAAAAAAAGAGTAGGAAGATTTCGTTTTTTAGGCTTTTGGAGGGGCAAACGATGTCCGTTTTGGACGAATTTTATATGTACGGACTCGTATTGAAATTCTCTACCTGATTATGGAAAAAAATTGCAATTTTGAAAAAAAAATAAAAAAATAGTGAAACGCAAGATCCTTGCGTTTCTGTGTACGAAGACAATTTTTTTTTTTTAAAGTGAAACGCAAGCAGTGATCCTGCGTTTCAGTTTAAAAAAATAAAATAAAAATTGAAACGCAGGTATTTCGCTTAAGCGAAATATCTGCGTTTCATTGTAATACCAAAATGCCTTTTTCTTGCCATTTTTGCCATGAAACGCAAAAAACTTGCTTAAGTAAAAATTTTGCATTCCAATATGTAGTGCACCCAGAAAAAAAAAAAAAATTGGAGTGCACAGAGATCGTTCGTAAAAAAAAGTAACAATTGCTTAAAAAAAAGGACACCTAAGCTCCTTATCCATCTTTGATTATATAAAGGCCAAATCTAAAGTCCAGTATATCTTCAATAAAGCTAAAACCTTTCCTGGATTAGCTTGATTTTGTCTCACTTATTACTTGTGCGAAAAAGATATAAGACCAATAACATTAAGAATTTGAGATCATCACTCTCCACATATACGCTAAAAATAATCATCATTCTACATAATAATCAAGTATATTTCACTGCCTTGTACAAATTGGGCAATTAACATGACTTTATGACCTAATCTATAACCCAAATCTAATTTGATTCTGAAGTAGGTTGGAACCCAAAGTGGCTTATAGAACTCCTCTTCTTGGTTTCTGGGGCTTTGTTGCATGCTGGTGTACAATCAGATATGGAGTTTGACATGCATAAGCCCGCCCTAGAAACGCTCCCTTCTGGGAGTGCTTTCTAGAATGCCAGGCCACCGCCAACCGGAGATGAGCCACCGCCACTACAATGGAAACCGCCTCACCGGCATTCGCCTCACCGGCACACAAGCTCCGATGAAAAGCACCGAGCCCCCGCTCTCTGGACACTCTCGGCCGCAACCAGGGCTCCGGCAAACCCAGCCCCTCACCACCGAACCCACACCACCGCCACTACTGAACCCAGATCCCCGATCTACCCAAATCGAGATCCCCGATCTACCAAAACCCAGGGCCGGCCTTGCTTGACGCCGTGGAGGAGGAGATGTGCGCCGCCGACGAGGTCTTCTTCCGCGGCCAGATCCCACCATTCCGCCACTCCGTCAGCTACGCCTCCACCGCCGCAACCGCCCCCTTCCTTAACAGGGCCTTCTCGAGATCGGAATCCATGGACCGCAACTTCGGTTCCGGATTCCAGATCTTCAGCACCGCCAGCAGTCGCCGAAGTTTGAGATCCAGTAGCAGCAGCGTTAACAGCTCCCAATCACCTCCCAAAAAAAGGAGCACTTTTCCGAGCGAGTAGCTCCTCTTCTCTCTGTTTTTCCTTTATTTATTTATTTATTTTTAGTCTTTAGATTCACCCTTCTAGGTGGAGTGTTTTTTTATTTACGTATGCTGTTATTATTCTCAATTATTTACGTATGCATCGCTCATAATCTTCCTCAGCCACAATGCCTTTTTTCGTGTAACTCTACCAGTACTTCAGACGTATATCTTTTCCTCCCTTCTAGATGACCATTATATATGTCCATTAGGTGTTGTAAGGACAGATTAGGTGGCTCTTCTTTATTGTTAATTCTCGACAATATTTTCATCTGTGCACTTAAAGTTGTATGTATTGCTAGTGGTATACATGTAGCTGAGTCACAAAATATGAAAGTTAGATCAGTAACCTCCAAGAGAACTCCGGAGGCAACTCATCACTGTACAATTTTTTAAATAAAAGTTGGATCAGTAACCTAGCTAATTGTTTATAGAATCAGAATTAGTAACATAATTTCAAAATTGAAGTGACAAACAATTTATAGAAAGAGCTAATTTTTATAGAATCTGAATTAGAAACATAAGGTAACAAAAAATGAACATAAATAATCTGAATTAGAAACATAAGGTAACAAGCAATGAAAATATGAACTCATCAGCAATCTAGAAAATGACTTTGTCCATTAGTTCATTAGTCTATATTAACTATCTTCTTGTTGTAATGTTATTGAGAAAATATGAACTCAAAATGTATTACCCACACATGTGCTTCTACTACTCAATTTACACTCATTAGTAGAGGTGGGCCATACAAACTTTATAAACTGTAAGGTTGTTATTTATGTCTCCAAGGATATTTAAGTTAGTTTTAGCCCATTCTACAAGTTGCAATAGATATTCATATGAAGACATACGGAGGTTCGAGGCTCCTAAAATAATGCGTACGTTGTTGGAGTTGCACTGGTCCGATGCTCCTCCTCTGTGATGATCTACCTCGCGTTGAGACCCAACGAATACCACAACCATCCATTTCGAAACCACTATCAAATCATCAAAAACCCAATTAGATATTCAGATTAATAAATCTCAACAGTTTAAGGAACGAGGTAGAAATAAAGAGCCGATGATAAAATTAATAAATTTCAAGGTGTTTGGTTGAACATTTCTCAATATGAGCTGATTTTCCACTCACCATTATTTCAGGTTTGGTGGAAATTTTTTACGGACTCTTACTTAGTTTTTGTCTTATCCAATTAAATTGAATTCTAGGTGGAGTGTTTTTTTATTTACGTATGCTGTTATTTATTCTCAATTATTTACGTATACGTCGATCATAATCTTCCTCAGCCACAATGCATTTTTCGTGTAACTCTACCAGTACTTCAGACATATATCGTTTCCTCCCTTCTGGATGACCATTATATATGTCCATTAGGTGTTGTAAGGACATATTAGGTGGCTCTCCTTTATTGTGAATCCTCGACAATATTTTCATCTGTGCACTTAAAGTTGTATGTATGGTGGTATGCATGTAGCTGAGTCACAAAATAACAAATTCTATTCAGTAAGCATGTGGAAAAAATAGAAAAATTCTAGTTATGTAAATAAAATTGATATTTGACTTAATGTTATCCTCTTGATCAAATGGGGGTACCAGTGGCAAAAAATTATGCTCTCAATCACGTAGGGCGTGATACAAGGTCTGTCATGGCACCCTCCAAGAGAACTCCGGAGGCAACTCATCAGTGTACAATTTTTTAAATAAAAGTTATGCTCCCTAGCACGTAGGGCGTGATACGAGGTCTGTCATGGCACCCTCTAAGAGAACTCCGGAGGCAACTCATCACGGTACAATTTTTTAAATAAAAGTTAGATCAGTAACCTAGCTAATTGTTTATAGAATCAGAATTAGTAACATAATCTCAAAATTACAGTGACAAGAAATTTATAGAAAGAGCTAATTTTTATAGAATCTGAATTAGAAACATTAGGTAACAAACAATGAACATAAATAATCTGAATTAGAAACATAAGGTAACAAGAAATGAAAATATGAACTCATCAGCAATCTAGAAAATGACTTTGTCCATTAGTTCATTAGTCTATATTAACCATCTCCTTGTTGTAATGTTATTGAGAAAATATGAACTCAAAATGTATTACCCAAACATCTGCTTCTACTACTCAATTTACACTCATTGGTAGAGGTGGGCCATACGAACTTTATAAACTATAAGGTTGTTATTTATGTCTCCAAGGATATTTGAGTTAGTTTTAGCCCATTCTACAAGTTGCAATAGATATTCATATGAAGACATACAGAGGTTCGATGCTCCTACAATAATGTGTACGTTGTTGGAGTTGCACTGGCCCGATCCTTGATGTGGCTAAAACATATCCGCAAGTGTACGGGATCATTTGTAGAGGTGGGCCATAAGAACTTTATAAACTGTAAGGTTGTTATTTATGTCTCCAAGGATATTTAAGTTAGTTTTGGCCCATTCTACAAGTTGCAATAGATATTCATATGAAGACATACAGAGGTTCGAGGCTCCTAAAATAATGTGTACGTTGTTGGATTTGCACTGGCCCGATCCTCCTCCTCTGTGATGATCTACCCCGCGTTGAGACCCAACGTATACCACACCATCAATTTCAAAACCACTATCAAATCATCAAAAACTCAATTAGATATTCAGATTAATAAATTTCAACAGTTTAAGGAACATGGTAGAAGGAAAGAGCCGATGATAAAATTAATAAATTTCAAGGTGTTAGGGTGGACATTTCTGAGTATGAGCTGATTTTCTACTCACCATTATTTCAGGTTTGGTGGAAATTTTTTACGGACTCTTACTTAGTTTTTGTTTGATCCAATTAAATTGAATTCTAGGTGGAGAGTTTTTTATTTACGTATGCTGTTATTTATTCTCAATTATTTACGTATACGTCGATCATAACCTTCCTCAGCCACAATGCCTTTTTCGTGTAACTCTACTAGTACTTCAGACATATATCATTTCCTTCCTTCTGGATGACCATTATATATGTCCATTAGGTGTTGTAAGGACATATTAGGTGGCTCTCCTTTACTGTAAATCCTCGAAAATATTTTCATCTGTGCACTTAAAGTTGTATGTATTACTAGTGGTATGCATGTAGCTGAGTCACAAAATGTGAAATTCTATTCAGTAAGCATGTGAAAAAAAATAGAAAAATTGCTAGTTAAGTAAATAAAATTGATATTTGACTTAATGTTATACTCTTGATCAAATAGGGGTGCGAGTGGCGAAAAATTATATTCTCAAGCATGTAGGGCGTAATACAAGGTATGTCATGGCACCCTCCAAGAGAACTCCGGAGGCAACTCATCAATGTACAATTTTTTAAATAAAAGTTATGCTCCCTAGCACATAAGTGACATAGGGCGTGATACGAGGTCTATCATGGCAGTCTCCAAGAGAACTCCGGAGGCAACTCATCATTGTACAATTTTTTAAATAAAAGTTATGCTCCCTAGCACGTAGGGCGTGATACGAGGTCTGTCATGGCACCCTCCAAGAGAACTCCGGAGGCAACTCATCAATGTACAATTTTTTAAATAAAAGTTATATCGGTAACCTAGCTAATTGTTTATAGAATCTAAATTAGAAACATAAGGTAACAAAAAATGAACATAAATAATCTGAATTAGAAACATAAGGTAACAAGCAATGAAAATATGAACTCATCAGCAATCTAGAAAATGACCTTGTGCATTAGTTCATTAGTCTATATTAACTATCTCCTTGTTTTAATGTTATTGAGAAAATATGAACTCAAAATGTATTATCCAAACATCTGCTTTTACTACTCAATTTACACTCAATAGTAGAGGTGAGTCATAAAAACTTTATAAACTGTAAGGTTGTTATTTATGTCTCCAAGGATATTTAAGTTAGTTTTAGCCCATTCTACAAGTTGCAATAGATATTCATATGAAGACATACGTAGGTTCGATGCTCTTAAAATAATGTGTACGTTGTTGGAGTTGCACTGGTCCAATCCTCATCCTCTGTGATGATCTACCCCGCGTTGAGACTCATCGTATACTACCACCATCCATTTCGAAACCACTATCAAATCATCAAAAACCCAATTAGATATTCATATTAATAAATCTCAACAGTTTAAGGAATATGGTAGAAGGAAAGAGCCGATTATAAATTTAATAAATTTCAAGGTGTTAGGGTAAACATTTCTCAGTATGAGCTGATTTTCCACTCACCGTTATTTCTGGTTTGGTGGAAATTTTTTATCGACTCTTACTTATTTTTGTCTGATCCAATTAAATTGAATTCTAGGTGCAGTGTTTTTTAATTTACGTAAGCTGTTATTTATTCTCAATTATTTATGTATGCGTCGATCATAATCTTCCTCAGCCACAATGCCTTTTTCGTGTAACTCTACCAGTACTTAAGACATATATCTTTTCCTTCCTTCTATATGACCATTGTATATGTCCATTAGGTGTTGTAAGGACAGATTATGTGGCTCTCCTTTATTGTGAATCCTCGACAATATTTTCATTTGTGTACTTAAAGTTGTATGTATTGCTAGTGGTATGCATGTAGCTGAGTCAGAAAATATGAAATTCTATTCAGTAAGCATGTGAAAAAAATAGAAAAATTACTAGTTCTGTAAGTA
Organism: Rheum nobile; assembly: GCA_027886185.1. Taxonomy (NCBI): domain Eukaryota; kingdom Viridiplantae; phylum Streptophyta; class Magnoliopsida; order Caryophyllales; family Polygonaceae; genus Rheum; species Rheum nobile. The sequence goes on along the minus strand of WOAB01000531.1, from coordinate 5,910,342 downwards.
AAATTGATATTTGACTTACTGTTATCCTCTTGATCAAGTGGGGGTACGAGTGGCGAAAAATTATGCTCTCAGACACGTAGGGCGTGATACGAGGTCTGTCATGGCACCCTCCAAGAGAACTCTGGAGGCAACTCATTACTGTATAATTTTTTAAATAAAAGTTATGCTCCCTAGCACATAGGACGTGATACGAGGTCTGTCATGGCACCCTCCAAGAGAACTCCGGAGGCAACTCATCACTGTACATTTTTTTAAATAAATGTTATGCTCCCTAGCACGTATGGCGTGATACGAGGTCTGTCATGGCACTCTCCAAGAGAACTTCGGAAGCTACTCATCACTGTACAATTTTTTAAATAAAAGTTATGCTCCTAGCACATAGGGCGTGATACGAGGTCTATCATGGCACTCTCCAAGAGCACTCCGGAAGTAACTCATCACTGTACAATTTTTTAAATAAACGTTATGCTCCCTAGCACGTAGGGCGTGATACGAGGTTTGTCATGGCACCCTCCAAGAGAACTCCGGAGGCAACTCATCAGTGTACAATTTTTTAAAGGAAAAATGAATCTAAATAATATCAACTATCGACATTGAACTAAAAATAATACGAATTTTAAAAATTGTAAAAACATACCCAAATTATATCAATATTAAGCAAAAATGATATGGACATATTTTTCAGTAAATTTCTCGACGGGTTTGCTAATGTAGAGCCGGAAAAATGAGTTGTCATATTTCCGTTTAATACATCAAATTATACCTCATTTATATAATAAAAAAATAAAAGAAAAATACACAAACCAATATCAATAATTGGCATCTTACAGCAGCACGAACAAAAGAAAAGCAAACATATTTTTTGACAGATCACTTTTTTTACAAACAAGTCATTATTATACAAATAAAGTGTAATTTGATGTGTAAATATTTTGTACAAATTACATTTCCGGCTCCATCTCAGCATACTCGTTAAAAAATTCACTGGAAAAAATATACTCATATCATTTTTTGTTTATATTATCATAGTTTGGGTACATTTTTATAATTTTTAAAGTTCGTATTATTTTTTATTCAATGGTGATAGTTTGTATTATTTAAAGTTATTTTTCCTTTTTTAAATAAAAGTTATACTCCCTAGCACATAGGGCGTGATACGAGATCTGTCATGGCACCCTCCAAGAGAACTCCATAGGCAACTCATCACTGTACAATTTTTTAAATAAATGTTATGCTCCCTAGCACGTAGGACGTGATACGAGGTTTGTCATGTCACTCTCCAAGAGAACTCCGGAGGCAACTCATCACTGTACACTTTTTAAAATAAAAGATAGATCAGTAACCTAGCTAATTGTTAATAGAATTAGAATTAGTAACATAATCTCAAAATTACAGTGACAAACAATTTATAGAAAGAGCTAATTTTTATAGAATCTGAATTAGAAACATAAGGTAACAAAAAATGAACATAAATAATCTGAATTAGAAACATAAGGTATCAAGCAATGAAAATATGAACTCATCAGCAATCTAGAAAATGACCTTGTGCATTAGTTCATTAGTCTATATTAACTATCTCCTTGTTTTAATGTTATTGAGAAAATATGAACTCAAAATGGTTTATCCAAACATCTGCTTCTACTACTCAATTTACACTCAATAGTAGAGGTGGGCCATAAGAACTTTATAAACTATAAGGTTGTTATTTATGTCTCCAATGATATTTAAGTTAGTTTTAGCCCATTCTACAAGTTGTAATAGATATTCATATGAAGACATACGGAGGTTCGAGGCTCCTAAAATAATGGGTACGTTGTTGGAGTTGCGCTGGCCCGATCCTCCTTCTCTGTGATGATCTACCCCGCGTTAAGACCCAACGTATACTAACACCATCCATTTCGAAACCACTATCAAATAATCAAAACCCCAATTAGATATTCAGATTAATAAATCTCAACAGTTTAAGGAACAAGGTAGAAGGAAAGAGCCGATAATAAAATTAATAAATTTCAAGGTGTTAGGGTGGACATTTCTCAGTATGAGCTGATTTTCCACTCACCATTATTTCAGGTTTGGTGGAAATTTTTTATGGACTCTTACTTAGTTTTTGTCTGATCCAATTAAATTAAATTCTAGGTGGAGTGTTTTTTTATTTACGTATGCTGTTATTTATTCTCAATTATTTACGTATGCGTCGATCATAATCTTTCTCAGCCACAATGCCTTTTTCGTGTAACTCTACCAATACTTCACACATATATCTTTTTCTCCGTTCTGAATGACCATTATATATGGCCATTAGGTGTTGTAAGAACAGATTAGGTGGCTCTCCTTTATTGTGAATCCTCGGCAATATTTTCATCTGTGCACTTAAAGTTGTATGTATTGCTAGTTGTATGCATGTAGTTGAGTCACAAAATATGAAATTCTATTCAGTAAGCATGTGGAAAAAAATAGAAAAATTGCTAGTTATGTAAATAAAATTGATATTTGACTTATAGTTATCCTCTTGATCAAATGGGGGTACGAGTGGCGAAAAACTATGCTCTCAAACACGTAGGGCGTGATACGAGGTCTGTCATGGCACCATCCAAGAGAACTCCGGAGGCAACTCATCAGTGTACAATTTTTTAAATAAAAGTTATGCTCCCTAGCACATAGGGCGTGATACGAGGTCTGTCATGGCACCCTCCAAGAGAACTCCGGAGGCAACTCATCACTGTACAATTTTTTAAATAAAAGTTATGCTCCCTAGCACGTAGGGCGTGATAGGAGGTCTGTCATGGCACCCTCCAAGAGAACTCCGGAGGCAACTATATGTTTATAGAATCAGAATTAGTAACATAATCTCAAAATTACAATGACAAGCAATTTATAGAAAGAACTAATTGTTTATTGAATCTGAATAAACATAAGGTAACAAAAAATGGACATAAATAATCTGAATTAGAAACATAAGGTAAAAGCAATGAAAATATGAACTCATCAGCAATCTAGAAAATGACCTTGTGCATTAGTTCATTAGTCTATATTAACTATCTCCTTGTTTTAATGTTATTGAGAAAATATGAACTCAAAATGTATTATCCAAACATCTGCTTCTACTACTCAATTTACACTCAATAGTAAGGGTGGGCCATAAGCACTTTATAAACTGTAAGGTTGCTATTTATGTCTCCAATGATATTTAAGTTAGTTTTAGCCCATTCTACAAGTTGCAATAGATATTCATATGAAGACATACGGAGGTTCGAGGCTCCTAAAATAATGCGTACGTTGTTGGAGTTGCACTGGCCCGATCCTCCTCCTATGTGATGATCTACCCCGCGTTGAAACCCAACGTATACTACCACCATCTATTTCGAAACCACTATCAAATCATCAAAAACCCAATTAGATATTCAGATTAATAAATCTCAACAGTTTAAGGAACATGGTAGAAGGAAATAGCTGATGATAAAATTAATAAATTTCAAGGTGTTAGGGTGAACATTTCTCAGTATGAGCTGATTTTCCACTCACCATTATTTCAGGTTTGGTGGAAAATTTTTACGGACTTTTACTTAGTTTTTGTCTGATCCAATTAAATTGAATTCTAGGTGGAGTATTTTTTTATTTACGTATGCTGTTATTTATTCTCAATTATTTACGTATGCGTCGATCATAATCTTTCTCAGCCACAATGCCTTTTTCGTGTAGCTCTACCAGTACTTCAGACATATATCTTTTCTTCCCTTCTGAATGACCATTATATATGGCCATTAGGTGTTGTAAGGACAGATTAGGTGGCTCTCCTTTATTGTGAATCATCGACAATATTTTCATCTGTGCACTCAAAGTTGTATGTATTGCTAGTGGCATGCATGTAGCTGAGTCACAAAATATGAAATTCTATTCAGTAAGCATGTGGAAAAAAATAGAAAAATTGATAGTTATTTAAATAAAATTGATATTTGACTTACTGTTATCCTCTTGATCAAATGGGGGTACCAGTGGCAAAAAATTATGCTCTCAATCACGTAGGGCGTGATACGAGGTCTGTCATGGCACCCTCAAAGAGAACTCCGGAGGCAACTCATTAGTGTACAATTTTTTAAATAAAAGTTATGTTCCCTATCACGTAGGGCGTGATACGAGGTCTGTCATGGCACCCTCTAAGAGAACTCCGGAGGCAACTCATCACAGTACAATTTTTTAAATAAAAGTTAGATCAGTAACCTAGCTAATTGTTTATAGAATCAGAATTAGTAACATAATCTCAAAATTACAATGACAAGCAATTTATAGAAAGAGATAATTTTTATAGAATCTGAATTAGAAACATAAGGTAACAAGCAATGAAAATATGAACTCATCAGCAATCTAGAAAATAACCTTGTCCATTAGTTCATTAGTATATATTAACTATCTTCTTGTTTTAATGTTATTGAGAAAATATGAACTCAAAATGTATTATCTAAACATCTGCTTCTACTACTCAATTTACACTCAATAGTAGAGGTGGGCCATAAGAACTTTATAAACTGTAAGGTTGTTATTTATGTCTCCAAGGATATTTAAGTTAGTTTTAGCCCATTCTACAAGTTGCAATAGATATTCATATGAAGACATACAGAGGTTCGAGGCTCCTAAAATAATGTGTACGTTGTTGGAGTTGAACTAGCCCGATCCTCCTCCTCTGTGATGATCTATCTCGCGTTGAGACCCAACGTATACCACCACCATCCATAAAAATAAGCTTAATTATTACTCATCTTGATTAGGGACATTGATAATATATAAAGATTTAAATAATATCCATAATATCCTTTTAGAATTAACTCTTTTACCTTTACAAATGCCTATCAGTTTTTTAAACATCAATCGTAGTTAAGAAAATTGATTGTTGTAATATCTCATTCAGATTGAGATTAGATGTACCATATCATTACTTTGCATAATGAATTGCATATTCCGTGCTTTCTTGGTTCGTTTTGAGGTTGTAGACGTCTGTTTGGTGCAAATCAAGTCTCATTGGAATGCTCTTTGAAGGATCTACAATTTTATTGTTCATCATGTTTGCCAAATCATCATCGATAATGTAATACCCCGGATTTGTAATCCTTTATAAGGATTAGAATGTTACCCATGTCAACAAGAGCTCTTCTTTTTCCTGGTTCAAGTGAGGACAAAGAACTAGAAAGTTAAGTGTGCTAGGGCGGGAGTAGTCTTGGGATGGGTGACCTCTTGGGAAGTTTCCGGTTGGCATGGGGACAGCGTCTCTAAGGCTGTGGGCCTTACAAATGGTATCAAAGCCGACTCTGGGTTACGAGTGGGCTTGTCGTGGATGGCAGTCGCTCGACCCAGAGGGTGGTCTTTGGGACTTGACGGGCCTTGACGAGGTCGTCAAGGGTTTAAGTGGGGGTGATTGTAATACCCTGGATTTGTAACACCCCCAAATCTAACCCCATTTTGGAAAGATATTACTGACAGTGACTCTGGACTCCACACCTGAAGTCACCCCAGGCTTTTCCAATTACAAACACAAATCCATAATTATGATACAAAATTATCATAATTTATATTTAAACATAAGTCCCAGAATTATATCCCAATTCCGATAGGACAAAATATAACAAAATCAGGTTACAGCGGAAGTCTTTAAGTACAAAACATAGTTAACACAGCGGAAGCCTTTTAAACAAAGCAACAAAATAACTTGTCAAAACACCGTTCATCTTCATAGTCGCGCTAGCCTCCTCGGATCTGCGATTTATCTGATGTGCCGAATCGAACGGATGACACCAGCCAACCATGCAGAGGACAATTGCGGTTGGTTAGTCTTTATTAAAAGACTATGCAAGGGTACAAAGCAGAGTGGTTCGAAGTAGTCGTATTAGGTTAGACTCATCGTCTCGAATTAAAACCGACAACGATAGTCAACCACCATACTTCTACTGGAATATAACAAGAGACATGATCAAGAGAAGATTCTGGAAGACCAAGTCATCCAGCAATCAACCCAAAAAGAAGACTCCAATGAATTGAGTCTTATTGGAAGTATGACAGAGTCTGGAACATTAGTTTATCACATACAAGCGTTTAAAAACTGACTTGATGTTTCGGTTCACGACCAACCTCACCGCCCAAGGCGAATCCAGATTAGAAAGAGAACTTTACTCTGATCGAAGTCAAGACGAGTTTTCCTAACTGCACTATTCCCTAGCTGTATTACTCGCCTGATGGTATATTAATTATGTGCACCAACGACACTTATCTCATTTAATTCCAAAACACGCATCACGTTATAAGCTTTTAAATATATGTTCCACCAAACGGGACACATATATCTTGAGTATACGTTTCCTCTAGAGTGACGTATATCGAAGAGACTGAATCCCGAGATTGGTGGCACTAGCTAAGTGCTCCACTTCTACACCCACCCCTGAGTATAGAAGATGGTCTTGACCTACGAATGGTATCAGGGTCTCAAATGCCCTCTCCACCATTTAATTATCAAGAAACGACTGGACCTCGCAGAGTCCAAACGTTCCTACGAATACTCATTCTAACTAAACAGTTCAGAACAGTAAATAATCACATCAAAGCCATCAAGGCCAACATCATCGATCTATCAATTTATATATCAAAATAGCGTTGCTACTAACAGTATATGCAACCTATTATAATATTTCTTTTTAAATCCACATCCAGTTATTAAAACCGTTCCCAGACAAAAACAATATTCATTCCAATTTAATTAACAATTAACCAATTGATAATTAATAGAAATATGGAATGATAAGCAAGAGTGAACCACCACTTGCCTTAGATTAGTCGAGCTTTGAACAAGCTAGAAGCGTCAGGTTCTTGGGTCTAAAACTGGGACAAATCTTGGATAATAAATCCCTATGAAACGGCCCATAACGAGACCCTAAGTTAGATTCAATATCCACATATATGAATCTAAAAGAATACGGAAAGAATCGAATGAGCCAAGCCTCGCCCAAGACCACAACACCCAAGAACACACACTTCGGCAAAGCTCACCGCGGGTGCGGTGGGACCCTTGCCGCGGGTGCGGTCAGGCGTCAGTGACGGGCTTTCGACAGCTTCCATGAAGAAACTCACTTGGTTCAATTCGTTGGCCTTCGATTCGGTTGTGGTTTAATCTCCAACCTTCTTATATCTTCAAACACCACTTGGGAGGACCTTTGTCACTCAAAAGAAACTCCGGCAACGCTCCGGCGAGAGCTTGGAAATTCAGTCAACAATGGAGAAAAATAGAGGAGGAAGATGAAGTGCTTTGGATGAGCTTCTTCTCAGTCCATCTCTCCTCCTTTTATAGTCCAACCACGAGCTCCCCCTGAAGGGACAAGCAGGAGACCAGAAGGCATGCTAGAGTGCCAAATCAGGCGGCCTAAGCCTGACAACCCCGGCGAGTTGCAACTGAAGCTTATCGCGATGACGATATCGGTGACGTCCACCGCGGGGTGCGGCAAGGTGCGGTGGGGTGCGGTGGTCTCCTCTGACCGCCTCACCTGTTTGCTTCCGAATTGGTCCTCACCGCGGGTGCGGCAGGGTGCGGCACGGGTGCGGTCAAGGCCAATTTCGGGCCTTTTTATCCGTTTTGATCTTGGGTTAATTATCTTAACCCCGGGTTAAATATATTTGTACACAATCGACAAATTAACCCCGAAAATACGTCAACTGTATTTTGTATTACTCGGAAAAAATATTACAGAGATCAAACAATTTACAGAGTGTCTGAACTTCTCTGAAATATCCGACTTGTAGTATTGTATTGTAAAATTACCAAAATACCCTTACAAAATGTGGGATATTACAGATAATGTCAAAAAACAATGAATGTCTATAATGTAAAATCTGACGGGTTTTTTCTCACCCTAATTGCAAGACATAAGTGTTTGATTTCCAAGCAACCAAAGGCACATTTCAATGAAGATCAAGAGGCACAATGAATACATGTATTCTCCATCTCTAACTTAATGGCAAAAACATTAAGAGTCCAAGTTTAAAAGCCATGCAGTCGAAGAGTCATTTTGTTTGAATTTCATTGTCTATATAAATCATGCATTGTCTTTTATTTTAGGAAGAGTAAGTTGAAAATTTTCTGAAAACCTTGTTTGACTGATTTAGACCCTATGATTTTGGAGAGCTTCCAATATCAAGTTCATGTGTGATTCAAGAACACCAAGTCAATTCCTTGGATAGATTCCTTCGAATTAATTTGTTTCTTTCACATTCATTTGGTGAATTTATCCAAGTGGTCTTGATTGCTTATATCTCAAATCCCAATATATATATATATATAAATCAGCCCGTTGTATATTTTTTATGTGCACCTTCCTTCATGTCAAATAAAATCGTTCAAGTTTCGAGAAAAAAATATATTTAATTGAATTAGACTTCTTCGACACTAATGCAAGCAAATGACAATAAGATTTTCATTTATATTTCATATGCACATGATAGTATATTTTATATGTACACATTTCTTATTTTATATGGATGTATGAGTTTTTATACATACACATGAAAAGTGCATTTCATATGCACATATAAGTGAATTTCATATGCACATGATAGTGTATTTCATATATACATAGATGTACGTATACTGTGTGTGCACAAAAATCCATTTTTACATACAATTAGGTTGTGCCGAGAGCATCCATTTTTCTTGATTGACGATCGTGATGGGATCTCATTCTCCTCCTAATTTGCTTAATATTTCTAAAAAATAATTAATTTTACAAAATTCACTCTCTTTCCCCCAAAAATAACATAACACAATTATGGCATTTTTGTTATTATTTCTATCATAATAATAATTTATATATTTTTCCGTAAATGTAAATGAATATTTTTATTTATAAATTTTATATTCAATAAAAAAAAATGTCATTTTAATATAATTTAAAATGATATATTATCATATTTATTTTTTTAAGTTTTTATCATAAATAAACTATGGTCAAAATAATAAATTTTAGTAGTCTAACTTAAAACTAATGAATTAGACAATCACGAATCTTCAATAGATTGACTTTAGAAAGAATTAATTAATCCCCTTATGAAATAAAAAAACAAATACACTAATACAAATTTATTAGTTATATATTACATAATAATAAAAACAATAATATATTTTATTTGATTCGTGTGAATCACCGATTCAATTATGTCGCTTAAAATTTTACAAAGACTTTGACTCTCACTTATATTATATTAAGGTAAATGAGTTTTTACTTAAGAAAAACTGGTTTATTTTATTTCTTGGAACATATCTTTAAAAATTGATAAAGAAAAGAAGGAAAAAAAGAACCGATTTTGTTGTTATGCTGAGGTTGGTCTAATTTTGTAAACAGGCTTTCTACTTCGGCGGTCCGTCTCTTGCCACTACGCTCGGTTTCTCTGCATCGATCAAGTGTCCATCGCTAACTGAAATTCGAGAATGTCGTCGGACTCGGAGGAAGGTAGGTCGAATACGCGAGAGTGGATATCCGTGGAGAAACAACCTGAATTTCCCCCAAATTCAAAGAAACCACGGTACACTTCTATCTTGAATTCCAGCATTTTTCCGTCTATTTTCACAAGAAGCCACGTGCTTTTTAGATGATCGAGGTTTATTATTGAATCGTTGCTGCTCGTATTTGGTTTTTCATTCACAATCCACCAATGCTTTGTTGTTTTAGCGGTTACTGTGTGATTTCAGGAAGAAAAAATTTGCTTCACATCATTCTCAGTGGATTGGACTATTATAATTGATGTGTGGAATGTGGATTATCTGGCTGTGACTTTGGTAGTTTCCATCCTAACCAGGAGCACTTTGTCCTGTACAATTTATAAATCAAGCGTTGTGTAATGCTTGATGTTTGATTGATTTGACTAATTTTCTGTCACCTGATTAATTTCTACTATCTATGTACCAGAGTGTGTTGTACGGAGAATGTCTCTCTTGTGATCTACTCCCAAATGCTTTAGCTCTAAAAATCAACACAGGCTGGTTATGCATCTTAGATAAAAATCTATCATTCAGAAGAAAAAAATCCAATGATGTGGCTTATGTTGCTTCTTTGGTCTGTTTTGGTTGTACTTGTACGTTAATCCCACTGATTTTGACAGAGAGTCATCCCCTTCCCCTCATGTCCAACTATCTGATGGTAGTAGTAGTGGACTTTGTGTTGAAACGGAGAATGTTGAATGTGCAGTCATTGTCTTATCAAGTTGGAACGAGAAAAGTCTATCTGAACAGGTGAGTTTAAACTGATTGTTGTTCAATTTGTTTGTGTGGACTGTTGACTAAATCTGCATGTTCATCTAATTTTATCAGGGTCCTGAGTATGAGCTTATTGAGGCACTAGGATGTAAACGAATGGTTGGCCCAACTATCTTTCACTGCAACTTTATTGCTAGGCCAAAAAGTGGAAGTGAAGCTGATGATAAGCTCTTTTTTGCGGAACTCAAGTATTCAAAAGATTTTGCAAAGGATGGAGAAGATGTTGCTCTTGGGTGCCATGTTTGCTGCATCTTAGGGCCCAGTGGTACTGGTATGTGCACCCTGACCTCCTTTTTAATGGCTTCTACATTGTGCTGATGGGAATTTCTATGTTTTGCTGAATTTTGTTTTATTGGCCGACTCTTATAGTGTTATGGAACGTCTTCATTTAAGTGATCTGTGGACAAATTATTCATATTTTTGAATGACATATAACCACTTTAATAAGATTATTTGGTTTATGCTATATTTTAACATTATTTAATAGTGTTATTGGTATTCTAAGTTGCTTAAAATATTTAATATTTTGATATTGTAGGTTTTATTTTTTTGGTGATTGATATCTACTATACTCCCATAAACAATTAATTGAATATATGCTACCGATTCTGCCACATTGATTTCTATGCTTTTATAGATGGACCTATCCCCGTGTCTAGATTCTTTTCTTTTCTGTGTAGCGTAGGTTTTCTTGTGTGATATCGTCGTCTTTAGCATGCTATTTACTACTGCTGCTAACATATATCCGTGGGGGCAATCTCTGTCACTTGTCTGCTCTCTTTCCACTCAAATTGTGTAGTTTAAAATATCAGTAGCCTGATGTCTTTTGTATAAACAGGTGGATGATCTAACTTGCATGACCATATATCCGAAAAGGGTGTCTATGGATAGAGGGAAATGAAACTAGAATTATAGTATTTTTATTTTAATGTTTTAAAATTAAAATAAATAGTTTTTTTTTACAAGATAACAGAAGGCCAAGAATAAATCTTGGCCGTCCGTTGGAGCGTCACACGTTGCTCATCGAACGCGTGACACGTCTCTAATGATGGAGCTACGCATGGCGTTCCCAAAAGTAAGCAACATTTTGGCTGCTTAATAAATAACACGTCGTTTTGGCCCTTTTTTGATCCAAAACGATGTGTTTTGTTGGGGACCAAAATGACGTTTTGGCTATGTACAAACTATCATATATATTATATTCCCCAACATCCTATTTTTGATAAATTATATTAAAGCCCGAGTAAAAATGGCTTGTTCTCTATTAAATTATCTTTTGAGTTAATTTCTAAACAACAAAATCCTGATAGAAACAATCTTGGATATGGAAACTAGATATCTACCCAAAAGTCAAGATTTTATTCTGGAAAATTTGTCATGACGGTTTATCAACAAAATCCACATTGAGCCAAAACCACATCCCAATCCCTCTAGCATGCGATTCTTGCAACAACCCAGTTGAAAACCTAATTCAACAGTTTACAAAATGCCTTGTCACTGTTAAACAAATTGAAAATCAAAGTATCACAATTAGAAATTTCGCTATGAACATGGATGTTAACAATAAAAAACCAAAAGATGTACTAAGGGTCGGTTTGGATTCTTCGCTAGAATGCATTAAATTGTATTATTTTGTATTAAATTGCATTAAATTACTAATTTAATATAAGATAATACAATTTAATGCATTCTAAAATACATCCAAACAGACCCTAATTGAACTACAATCACTTCTTACAAAAAAAAAAGAATTAATTTGTCTCTCTAACATTTGGTGGGATGTTTGGATCAATAGAAATCAGATCATCTCTAACACATACCCCAATGGTAAAATAAAGGACCTAAAGCAATATAATTCTATCCTTATTAATAATTGGGATAAAACAAAAAAAGCTAAATTAGATGATGATTGTGTCCAAAGAACAAAACCACAACAGCACATGAAAACAAGATTATTAAGATAGAAAAAAACCAAACCAAAATTTCTAAAAAAATCAATGATGGAACAAAAAAAATAAATGATGAAGTTGGGATTAGTTTCATCTTTAGAAACGACAAAGCAAAAGTTATCCATATGGATAACAAACGTTGTAACTTTAACAATATTCTCATGACCAAAGCCCTAGCACTCAAACATAGCATTAACTATGCAAAATCACAAAATTTAACAAAACTAGATGGTTGAACTCGTGCTTTGCACAAACCAAAATATATTATTATTTTTTCAATATATAAATTATAAGTTTGCTTTAGTGAGTATTATTTTTTTGTTTCATAAGAGATCGTCTGTTCATTTTTTTAGATTTAGGATCTATTTTATTAACGATTTATAATTGGATAATTTAGTTTGTGAGTGTCAATAATATTTAATAGAGTATTTAATTGTATTTGTTAAAAATTGGTTTATTTTTATATTGACGATTTTCTAATAATTTTACTAAAGTTTGTATGTTCTATACTTCAAATAAGGAGTAAATATGATATACGATAATTTTATATTGTTATGTAATAGAAGACATTAAGAGTTGAACTTTTTATAAAATCAAATTAGAATACTAAAATTTATAAATAAGAGTATAGTGTATTTTATCACAGAAACTTAAATAAAATAAAGATGATATACAATAGTTTTTTTGTATTATGAAAAAAACCTTCTTTTCTATTAAATATATACATTTATTAAGAGATAACTTTAAATAATCAAACAAAATCTCTAAAAATAAATTTTGAACAAATTCTAAAATTATTTTTTAGACCATTTTATAAAAGATGTTATATTTGAATATAAAAAATTATAATTTATTAAATTTATATTTGTTTGATTTCTTAATCTTTATTTTTTTTGCTTGATATTAAATATATTTAATACTTTCTAAATATTTTTATTAAAAATAAATTTTATATAGTATATTAGTATTGAATGAACACATTTAATGTACAAAAATGCTAACTTTTTATTAGATATATATTATAAATCGAAGGTGGCAATTTTTGCCTAATAAATTCTATTAAAGACATTTGGGATTGTCCATGAGAAATTGAAATGATTGTGGTTGATATCTTAGTCGACATTCATTATTTCCAAGATGACCGTCTTAGACACATTTTCAAATAGGTGAATTGCTGATCGTATTGTTAAACTCAGTTTTGTACCAACTGTGTCTAACTTTAGAAATAATTCAGAATTTTGTGTTCTTATCCATAAGAATGCTCTAGATTGGTCTTCGAGTAGAATCTAAGACCAACCTAATTCTTTTCTCATAAAAAAATATAGCATATCTCTCCTATTTACCGAGAAAAATAATTTAGCATATGTCTCCTATTTACTACAAAAATTAACATATATCCATGTGTCCTACACAAATTTGATTAATAACACTCGATATTAAAATATCATAATATATTTATGAAAGTTAATCTGGTAGATTATAAGCATAATCTCTTGACACATATGTTGATAATGCTTTTGTATGATTAGAATTGAAAATATATACGCGAATATGTATATAATATCGAAATTAAATTGAGAATTATATACAAATAACCGAATAACAAAACATATAAGGTTAGATTCAAATAATAAGAACATTAATTATATATAATTAGTTAAAAGAGAGAAAAATAGATAAATAATATCACATATTTATTTCAAAAACTTTCGCATGCATCATAAATCACATAATGTCAATTGTATAAATTTTAAGCATTAAAATTATACTTTTCATTAAAAAAAAATCTATATATACTAAAGCAGAAGCCTAAAACTTACGTGTGGGTCTCACGTTCAATTCGCATACGTGTCGTCACCATGTTCAATTCGCCTACGTTTCGACCTCTGAGCTATGCTACATCATCCGCCACATCATCATCCATGTCATCTAATATCTTATCTTATTGTTTATTTTTACAACTATTTAAAACTAAATAATAATTATATCTTTTCTTATCTTATTTTTGAATTTTTACCATAACTATTTATCTTATCTTATTATTTATTTTCATACTGTTGAAAACAAAATAATAATTATATCTTTTCTAAATAATATTGACAATATAAAAATTTATCGTATTATTTCAATTTAGAAATAGTAAATTCGAATTTAAATTCTTAATTATTATATTTTTAAATTAAATACTCCAATATCTCCACTTAAGATAAATTTAAGTCAAAATATTATCAATTATAAATGTAACAATTATAATTATATAATTGTTGACTTTTCTCCTATATATATCCACTTAAACCATAATAACCTATAACCTTATTAATCTAGATTGGTTTTACTGCCTTCGCTTAATTATATCCTCCACTTTATGCTCACTTTTTTAATTACATATAATTTATTCTATTTACAGTCTATTAAAACTAAACTAAAGAGTCTTATGTACAAATGGAGGACAACAAGATCTACGTGTGTGGTTTGAAGCAGATACGAGAACAGTACCCAAAAAAAAAAAAAAAAACAGATACGACAAAAAAAGAAAAAGAAAAATAAACTTGAGATAATAAGTATGCGGTCAAAGGATATCTAGAGGAGTCTGAACCCTCATCTGAAGTCTGAAACCTCCTGTACTTCAGATCTAAGAATTTCCGCCGCCGCCGCCGCCGCACCCAACACCCGTTGGATACCATCAGGCCGTTGATCTCTTGAATCCCCTTCTCAGTCGTTGTAGTCGGTCACTCAACTTGCCAGATCTGGAGTTATTTCTGCTCATCTCTGTTCTCGCGGTCTCATATCCGTTTTCGGTAATCCTTGGGTTGTGTTTTATTCTCTACCGTCTCCGTCTCCATCTCTAGATCTGTGTATGTGATATGTGAATTTATCTTATTGACTTCAGTTTTTGTGTGTGTTGTAGATTACAATGATCCGCCAGATCTGGTTTCTTCGGATGAATTGAGGTATGTTATTCTACTACTTTGTTTAATTAAGTACTAATGTTGCAATTTCGGTTTGGCCAAAGTTGAAACAACCAGATATGGTTTTCTGGGAGGTCATTTTAGTTTGTTTGATTATTATCTAATAATTTAGCCAAAGTTGAAACAAAGACAATGAATTGGTAGTACAAAAATACAGTCTAAGAACTTCTTAGTGTAATACTATGCAGTTCACATCTCAAGTTCAAACCTTGAGTCTTGACATGGACAACATTGTGTTGTCTTGGCAAAGACTCCTTTCCTTCTTCTGGAACTAATTTTGAGTCGCGACCATTCCCGATCGTTCATCATCGTCTGACGTTTGGATTGTTTTAAGCTTTAACTAATAACTATGGGTTATTTTAACTATCATTACTTTATTTTGAACTTGATTATGTTGTTTGTTTGGAATTGTAGTTTCCTTATTTTGTTAGTTTGTAAGATATTGTTGAATTTCTCATTTCTCATGATGTTAATTTAGCATACTCCTCCAAAAGTGATTTAATAGCTTGATAATAGTCCATTTTAGGCATCATTTGGTTCTATATTTATTTTACTACTTCTTACCATTAAAATAACATCTAATTTGTGTTGCCGTTTCCTTTTTTATTGAATTTGAGATTGCCGTTTCCCCGTGTCGGAAACGTCTCCGTTTCCGAAACCTGTTTGCGTTTCCGGGTAACATAGATTTTGACAGCTGTATCATTTGCTCTTCTAGCGCCTTCTTTCGTGTGACCATTTGCTACATGAAATCTTCCAACTTGGCTCAAAATTCTCTACGTCACCCATGACTCATCATACTCATACCAAGATGTTATGTTTCTTTGGTGCAGGCTATTTCTAGAATCTATGGTGATTAGGTGAACGAGTTCTGGTTCAAGCAGTGGAATCAACTGTCGTAACTGTGAGTTCCTCCTTTGTTTACACGTAAATCGACAAGGACTAGTTTTGTGGCCATCAGTGTATATGATGCACTTAACAATGATATAATATACCCTAATAAAACGAAAGATAATCTGTATCATGTTATATGTTATAAGTAGATATTCTCTAAGTAATAATAAAAGAAATACACCTAGATGATAACTTTTCACGTGCTCTATAGTTCTCTTTCTCCAGCTACATCCAAGAATGCATCGATTGCAAATGAGTCAATATTCATCTTCCCACCATGGCTCTATGGAGGCACCATAGACGAAGAAGAGGGACCCCTTTAACAGCTCTCTGAATCCGCCATTTCTTCCATAGCTGGTCCCGTAAGAATTGAGGTACTCCCATATGTCAGTGCCCATCTACTTTACTCTTCCCCCAACCACACAAGCATATAGCATGCCCTACATCGCGAGAAGAACCATCTGGGAGAGTATGCTCTACATCCTTACCTTCGCCAATATACAACACATCCATACTTGTCATGTATGAATCTGTTATCATGAATTCTGCAACTAGAGGTCCAACCGCCATCATCTTTTTCTCAGCCCATTCAATCCATTCATCGGACGGATCTGTGTCGGATCGACCTTTTCCATCATAGTAGCTCACTCCGTACTTGAAAGTCTAATAAGTTTTTCATGTATGGTTAATGTCAAATGGAATATGTGAATAAAAATGCAAACATGTCTAGTAGAAATGCATATATGACTAGTAATCAGAAAATATATTTTAATGCAAACATGTCTAGTTGAAACGCATATATGATTAGTAATCACAAAATATATTTTTTATGTATGGCTAATGTTAAATGGAATATGTGAATGCAAACATGTCTGGTAGAAATGCATATATGACTAGTAATCACTAAATATTTTTTTTATGTATGGCTAATGTCAAATGAAATATGTGAATAAAAATGCAGATATGTCTAGTAGAAATGCATATATGACTAGTAATCACAAAATGTATTTTTAATGTATGGCTAATGTCAAATGGAATATGTGAATAAAAATGCAAACATGTCTAGTAGAAATGCATATATGACTAGTAATCACTGAATATATTTTTTATGTGCTTATTTACCTGTTATTATTCTTTTCATATTAGATGGATTTTCTACAATTCACTAAATATATGTGAAAATTGACTTACTAAATCCGTTTTGGTCAAGTGCTGGCGGGAGAGGTGAAATCTCCCAGCCATATCCAGCATGAAATGGGGTGTGCCATGGCTCCCTCCAAGAGAACTCTATACTGTATGATCATTGAAGCTAAAATATATTACCGCAAAACAGTAACATGATATATAAAATAATGTCTACTAGTTTCTACTTTTCAATATAAAATACACATCAATATTTATGAAAATTGTTGTATATAAAGATTTGTTTTTTATGGGATCTAATTATCATGTAAATAACAACCGTACAGAAAGTAGTCATGCTAATGAAACCCATAGGAGTATTATTAACACTTAAAAGTTACAACCATCCAAGAGAACGACATCTAAGAAAAAGAAAGAAGTGCATAATGTACATTGTTTTTATGGACAATTTTCCAAAGAAAGAAAAGCTTACACCGTGATATCAAATTGATAACAAAAAATCCTAAACATACACGATTCATTTTGTCAAATTCTAGACAATAATCACGAGAAATTTGCTTCATTCCAGCTTGTGCATCTTATCCGCCCCATTCAACCTGTGCAACCATCCACCTTATACATCTCCCTATATGGGTATTTTCTTGGTCGCTTCATCGGTGCACAGAGTTGGGGAGGATCAGCCAAACAAACCGATTTGGGGATTTTCCAAGACAAAACAGCTAATTGTAAAGATAGATAAGAGTGTAAGCATTGAAATCCAAAAAAAATCTAGAAGAAAACATACGGAATAAAATCTGCAAATCTGCGTACTAATGCATCTTGTCCAATACTCCTCCTTTGTGTTGATCTATTCCGCTTTAAGCCCCAACTAATGTTTGCACCATCAGCCATGGTAACCTGATTCAATTTAAAAGAAGGACGAATGCAGATTTACAAACAAGGTCCTATACTTTCAATTAATAAGTAGCATTAGTAATAACTGTACTAGGATAAAATAAAGATTCTAAAAGCAGATTTTGAGATTTCACAATTTTAAATTTCATTTCAAATTTGAAACTAAAAGAGCAGATTTAAAGAATTTTTTTTGGGGTCAGATTAGTTATAATTTTTTTCAGGATTTTACTCTGAACTATTCGTCTCCTAAGAAAATCCATCGGCCGCCACCACCAGGCTCAGATGAGAAGCAATCGGGCGACACCAGGGTTGTTTGAACCCTTCGTCTCCTAACGGTAAAGAGGTTGTGAGATGAAAGAATTGGGTTAAGGCAGTGCAAGAGAAAGAAGGAAAACAATGATCCAACGAAGGTTTATGAATTATGACAAACAGTAGAGAAAGGCTGGCCTCCTCTAGGATTATCTTGGAGGTGGTGATGCAGAAGGAGCTGAGAAGATGAATGTAGCACACAGGAAGTACATGCAGCAATGGTGGGGTGGTTGTTGGGATGTCAATGACACCACAATCTCATACTTCAAAACTAAATGAACATCCGTAATCATTCTAACAATCTAACATGATTCCTCATCCCAATTTCCAACATAGAATGAGTTTTTACTTTTTACCAAACATAAAGACTTCGAACCCTGCATTTGGTGGACACCAATTCCAGTTGTAATCCACACTTTTATAAAATATTGTAACATAATCATACAAGTCCTGGAAGAACATCAAGATACCTAATTTTGCAAAATACTATACTATCACAGTCACATGAAATTCAATTCAAACAAGCATCACGATACGAATAAGTCCAATACCATCAGAAATTCACAGCAATCACATAAACAAATTCAGAAAAAAATAGTTTCAAATATACATGCTAAAGCCTAAACACAAAATTTCACATTTGACTCAGAGGTAAACCTACTAATACAAGGCAAAGCCCTACTAATACAAGGCAAAGCTACTAGTACTGGTATCAATTATACTAATCTTAAGTATCCTAAGGAGAACTTGCCGGCGGTCGTCGAAGGAGAACTTCCCGCCGGTCGGACAGGTGACCACGAGGAGAAATCGGGGCGACAGTCGGACGATGAACACGGGGAGGGAGTACTTTTAGACATGTCATGGGAAGAACACCAAAATTTTGTTGAAGCGGGAATGGGAGCTGAATCGTCACGGGAAGAAGAAGCCAAAGTTCTCGAGCGCGCCAAATCTCTTCCATTGCCGCCAGGGGCAGACGTAGGATTTTCGCGTCGTGGGGCCACAATCCCGCGTGCTTTTGTTTGGAGGCTTGCCAAGTTGCAGTCATCCCAAGAAGAAGAAGATTAAACCTCCATAAAGCTATAATGGTCGAAATAATAATGTTGATTATTTAAGGGGGGCTGCTATATACATTTTCTAAATATACTATAGAAATGCATGTATATAAATCACGTGGCCGTGACAAAGGCACGCATACATAATCCTTTCACGTACCATAAATATTTTTAAAATAAAATAAAATAAAGCCACGTAAATTGAATGCGTTTACGTGCCATAATTAGAAAAAAAAGTAAGCAAAGGCCTGGCCTGCCTTAAATTAAAAAAAAAATTGCTGTTTGAAAAAAATGAGCAAAGAAGTTGTACGTGCCTTGCTTTTGATTTTGCTTTTTTTTTTTTACAGCTACTAGATTAAATTTTATAACTTAGCAGCTGTCCCACCATCACTTCTACCCCTCCATTCTCCCGCCTCCAGCCTCCATCTCCTTTCTCTGTTCAAACTTCAAACACCACCTCCATCTCCTTTCTTCCTCCTTCCATCCTCCCTTCTTTGTTCAACCATGGCCACGCGAGCCGGGCGGCAGGCAAGCACCGCTGGAGACGGCGGCGGTCACGCATGCGGGAGGGCGCGGGCACGCATGCCGAGCGCGAGGGAGACTCTGGCGGCGCGGCGGGCACGCAAGGCGCGAGCGTGGGTGGCTCTGGCGGCGAGGGCAGCGCGGGCGGGGTCGCGGCGGGGCTGGGCACGGCGGGCTGGGGTATCGTGCTCTTCTTGTGCTGAATCCATCACCCAAATCATTTGAACACAGTCTGTTGTATCGTGCTCTTGTTGTGCACGTACAAGTTACGGTAATTTGGCACGTACATGTATTATGTGTACATGCCAGTCACGTACATGTATTACATGTACTTGCTAAAATTGTATAAATAGAAAATGTATTTAGCCGCGGTGTTATTTAAGTAGTGGTTAACAGCCTCCTTTCATTGCTAATCACAGTTAGACACTTAAAATCTTAATTTATGGTGGGTGGTGCTACGTGTACACAGCAGGAAAAGGATTTCGGATTTCCTTGCCCATAAAAAGAAACAACAAGAACAAGAAAGCACAAGTAGAGAAGGGTCACTTTGTACTTCATCAACAAGTGCCTATTAGTTGCTGCTGATTAAAGGAGATTAAGCTCCTATTATTGTAATTGTAAATTAGTAGTTGATTCATCTAATTCAGAGTAGAGATTCCAAGTCAAAATTATCTGAATACAAGCATTAGTTTCACCTATTTCTTACCATTCTATAAGCATTTCAAACAAGAAATTGATTTAGCCCAACAGAACATTCCTCGGGATCATAAATTTTGAAGTACTATCTAAAAATGATTACTGCCAAAATCACATATCATTTAGAAAAAGAAAAAAACAACCTATTTTAATTATAGTATATCATACGTGATAGAAAACCAATTGGGAAAATATGACTACAATGGCGTTAGGGAACTTCAGAACTTGTATAGCTCTTAAGTTATATCCATTGAATTTGCAGAGTGACTTAAAATCTGAACAACAGACTTCTTTTTAGTTTAATATTGAAGAACCATATGCCAACTTGCCGATTAATTAGCCAAAAATCCGGATTGGAGGAAACTAAACAAACAAGGGGCGAAGCTATGATTTTACCGCAAAGGGGCTAAAATCATGCGTGGTTGAATACGATGTGGCTTAAATTCGGTTTTCCTAAAATAAATTTTAAATACATAAAATACTAAATCACATTTATTTTGTTTGTTATAATAACATCTTTTGGGGTGTCATGTTCTAAAATCTTACTAATATCGTCATTCTCAATGCACCTTACGACATCTTTTTCAATATACGCAATCAAACAATCACTTATGAAATTATCTCCTACTCGATTGCGTAGTGAGCTTTTCACAAGCTTCATAGCAGAAATAATGTTTTTATACTTTGAATTAGAATTTGGGAATAATCAAACCTAAATCATAAAATTTAAAGAACTCAATCCAAATGTTCAACAATCAATACTACCACAAAATAACTTTAACAAACACATCACAATATCACATAGACATAGGGGTAAATTTTTAAATCAATTTCTAGAAAATCAAATCCAACAATTATGATATCTAATTCTATGTACAGAAATTTAAAACTAAATCCAACAATTCTGATATCTAATTCTATGTACAGAAATTAAAAACTAACTAGCTATATTATTGTTTGCTCCTTACTGATTTTAGTTTACAAATTAACAAATATAATTTATAAGGGAAATTATCAAATTAAAACTAACTTGCGCTTGATTTGGCCTCTGCAACAGTGAATCGTCCGAGGAAGATCGCCGGTGGCGACGAGCGGTGGGAGATCTTGACGTCTTTGAGGAATTGAGGGAGGATACTCAGCCACTCAGGAAGTAAGGCCACGGTAGAAGATTGTCAGATATCAAAGAGATTCACCTGACCTGAGGGATCCAATTCCACATAATCTCTCATTCTCTCACCATTTTCAATCTCAAATCAAAATTCTTCAAACTCGAACGCAGAGATCAAAGAGATTCACCTGAGGGACGAGCATGACACCGACATTGACACCAGCAGCAACAGCGTTCTGCACGTCGTCGTCGGCAAGTTGGAACTCTCGGCACGTCGCCGCTCGCCCCGCACTCAGTCGCGCAGCACGTGGAGGCGGTGGGAGTCGTCACGGGTTGCGCAGCAGGTCAGCAACACCGGCTGGACCCAGAAGAAGGAGCCAAGATGGTTCGGGAAGATGGTCCTTTGGGAGTATGAAGAGAGACGTGGAGTCTGGAGAGGTGAGACTGAGAGAGGAAGATGAAAAAAATTAGGGCCGGCTGTGTTCGAGACAAAAAGGGTTAGGTGTGTTATGAACAAGTTGTTATTAACAAGTTATGAACATGTTATGTTACATGTTTAATTAAGTATAAACTTGTATAAGTTTGACAATTTAGATAGATTATTAGAGTTAAATAGTAATGGTGAATTAGGGCTCATTTGGTATCATATCTGGAATCAGGTTGGGATAGAGAATCAAGTTGGAATATGAATGAGTTTAATTGGGTTTAGGAATGACTCGTATCTGATAGAGATGTGAGTATGAGTTTGTGTGTAAAACGTTGGAATGTATAATTGGATTTATGAATGAGTTTGTGCGTAAAACGTCATGCTAATGAATAGCCATGAACCCATAGGAGTATTATTCATACTTAAAGTTACAACCATCCAAGAGAACGACATCTAAGAAAAAGAAAGATGCACAACCTATTACTCAATTAAAACCCAAATCCTACACTAAATTTGTGACCAATTCAAAGAATAAGATCCTGTTGAATTCACTAGAAATGAGTAGAGAAAGATGAAAAGGGGAAAAACTCCATTGATTCTGTAAAGAATGGTTACAAAAGCTTAGTAACAATCTAGATACAGTAAGTTATTTATAGACCAGAAAAAATGAGAGAAAACAAGTCGTGCAAGACTCAGTTAGTTACAGATGAACAAACAGAAAGTTTGTTAGAGAATGATGAGTTGGCAATCACATAGTCAACACACCCCCCCCCCCCCCCCCCCCCCCCAAGCTGGAGATGGTGAAGAAAGAAGCATTCCCAGCTTGGAAAGAATGAGATTCTGTTGTGAAGATGGAAGTGTCTTGGTCAATACAACAGCAAGTTGATTGGCAGTAGACACATAAGAAAGTTGTAGTAAGCCTTCAAGAACCTTGTCGCTGTTATCACAGTGAAGTTGAACAGGCTGAATGACATCAACACCAAGATCCTTCAGGAGTCGAACAAGCCAGGTAATCTCAGCTGCAGCCTGGGCCATGGCACGATACTCTGCCTCAGCTGAGCTTCGTGAGACAGTTGTTTGCTTCTTAGATTTCCAACTAACAGGAGATGATCCAAGCAGTAGAACATACCCAATAATAGAACGACGTGTAGGGCTGAGCACGGGCCGGAACCCGACCCGAACCGAACCCGAAAAGCCCGAAACCCGAACGACAAAAAATCTGGGACCGAAGACCGAACCGAAGACATCGGTTCGGGTTCGGATTCGGGCTAAGCGACACTTTTCGTTAAAAAACAGGTTAAATTACACTAAAAACCCGAACCCGACCCGAACCCGACCCGAACCGAAACCCGAAACTCTATTTTGGTCGGACCGAAACCCGAATCGAAGGCATGTCGGTTCGGGTTTTTCGGGTCGGGTTCGGTTCGGACTTCGGTTTTCTCGGCCCGTGCTCACCCCTAACGACGTGTCACTGGACAAGAAGCCCAATCACTATCAGAATAGGCAGTGAGAACATGACGATCACAACCATTAAGAATGATGCCACAATGAGGAGTGCCTTTAACATATCAAAGAGTATGGAGGAGAGCATCATAATGAGAAGATGTAGGGTGCTGCATAAATTGGCTCAATGTCTGGACTGCATAACAAAGATCAGGCCGAGTATGTGTCAAAAAATTAAGCTTGCCAATAAGAGCCCTGTAAACAGAAGGATCAGGAAGTGGCACACCAGCATCAGGTAAGAGCTTGCATGGAATAGGTAAAGGGGAGCAAATAGACTTTACAGAGCCAAGGTCAACTGAATAGCTCATGAGTAAACTTCCTTTGAGTGAGAGCAATGCCTGAAGACAAATAAGACACCTCAAGACCCAAAAAATAATGAAGCAAACCAAGGTCTTTGATGCTGAACTCAGAATCAAGGAAGGACTTAAGCTACTGTATTTCACTGTAATTGGAACTAGTAACAAGGAGATCGTCCACATACACAACAATAATGGTGATATGAGAGCCTTCTCTTTTAGTAAAAAGAGAGTAATCATTCTTAGACTGAACATAGCCCAAGGAGTGAACAGAACTAGTGAGTCTGTGAAACTACTGCCTTGATGCTTGCTTAAGACCATATAAGGACTTCTAAAGACGACAAACAAGATTGTGAGGATTGGGCATACCTTCAGGATCACGCATATAAACTTCCTCCAATAAATGGCCATGAAGAAAGGCATCATTGACATCCATTTGATGCAAAGGCCAATGTCTGGAAGCTGCAACAAAGATGAGACTACGAATTATTGTCATTTTCACCACGGATGAGAAGGTCTCATGGTAGTCAATTCCAGCCTTCTGGGTATAGCCCTTGGCTACCAAACGCGCTTTGTATCATTCAAGAGAACCATTTGATTTCAACTTGACTTTATACACCCATTTACATCCAACATGCTTCTTCTCCTTAGGCAGAGAAACAAGTGCCCATGTACCATTAGCTTGTAAGGCTTCCACATCTTTTTTCATAGCTAGAACTCAGTTAGGATCCTTGGAGGCCTCGGTATAGGAAATAGGTTCAGAATAAGAAGAAAGGTTAGTTAACAAGGCAATATGAGAGGTAGGCAAAGAGTAGAAGAAACCATATTGATATGATAAGTAGAACTAGGTGTAAATGAACAAACATAATCACCTAAGTAAGTAGGCTGCTTGTGCTCACGTGTAGATTGCCTTGGTGCAGGTACCACAGGTGGAGGAGGAGAAATAGAGGATGAGCTGGGAAGAGAGGCAGAGATAGAAGGGTTAGGAGGAAGACTGGAAGATGAAGAACGGGTCTCGAAAGACAGGAAGATATAAGGAGGAAAATCCTGCTGTAGAGAAGGAAGAGGACAGTTGGAATTAAGGGAAGGGATACAATGAAAGGGAAAATAATGCTCATGAAAGGTGATATCACGAGAATGAATAATTTTGTGACTCACAAGATCTAGGATAATGTAGGCTTTCTTGCCATAAGAATACCCCATGAACACACAAGGATTAGCACGAGGTTGAAACTTGTCTCTAGATTGTTTCAAGGTGCTGGTAAAAGCAAGACAACCAAAGGCTTTAAGAAAATGATAATCATGTGGCTTGTTGTAAAGAAGTTGATAAGAGAAGAATTTTGCAAAGAAGGCAGAGGGGTTCCATTGATGAGAAAAGTGGCTGTCAAAACTGAAAATACACATACCCCAGTATTTCAAGGGGACTTTTGATTGAAAAAACAAGGCTCGAGCAACTTCAAGAAGGTGTTTATGCTTTTGTTTGACAACACCATTTTGTTGTGGTGTGTCAACACAAGAGGTTTAGTGAATAGTGCCATGAGAGGAATAGAAAGAAGTGGCATTAGCATCACTGAATTCAGGGGAATTGTCAGAGCGAATGACTTTGATTTTGGCTTTAAATTGCGTAAGAACCATGGTAGCAAAGGTTTGGAGAACTGTAAGAGCATCACTTTTGTGTGTCATGAGAAAAGTCCATGTACAACGTGTGTAATCGTCGACAATGATGAGAAAGAAACGAAAGCCATTATATGTAGGACATTTATACGGTCCCCATGTGTCAATGTGTAAAAGATCAAATGCAGAAACATCATAATTAGAAGAGGAAGCAAAAGATTTCCGATGTTGTTTTGCTTGAGGATAAATTTTACAAATGAGGGGAGCATTAGTAAGCTTGGAAACAAAAGGCAAATGTTTCATTTGATCAAAAGAAACATGGCCAAGGCGACAATGCCACAATTCAAGACTGTTATTGAAAGAACAAGCTACAGAAGTAGTAGTAGATGCACTAGACAAACTAGGTGAGTGAGCAGCCTGATTACAGAGATCTTTATGAATGACATATAAACCATTGTGCTCTTTACCAATCAAAAGTGGCTTCTTCATCGAACGGTCCTGGAGAAAACAAGAAGATAGAGTAAAAATCACATTAGCAGATAAATCTTTCGATAATTTACTAATTGATAAAAGGTTGAAACAGAAATTAGGGGCATGTAAAACATTAGAAATATGTAGGCTAGAGGATAAAGAAACATTACCACGATGTTGAATATAGGATTTGTGGCCATTTGGTAAGGTAATAGATGGAGGATTAGGAAGAGAAGATGGATTGGTAAGAAAAGAAAGATGAGGAGTAATGTGGTCAGTAGCCCCACTATCAAGGATCCAATTTGAGTTCAAGCTATTAGAAAGGAGACAGAAGGACTTATCAGCCAAAAAGGCAAAGGAATCCTGAGAATCATGTGACTTTTGGCTCAGTAAAGACATCAGTTGATTGTATTGATCTTGAGTAAATGTTGGAGAAGTAGTAGAAGTATCAGTAGACGAATCTGGAGTAGTAGAAGTTGTAGCAGCAACCTTTGAATCTTGAGCAGCAGAAGAGGAAGATTGATCACAATCAGGATAGCCATGGAGCTTCCAACAACGATCAATAGTATGACCATTGCGCTTGCAATGATCACAAAAATATGAGCGACTTCCAGAAGAGCCTCCTCTAGAATTACGAGGAACAGATCGAGAATGACCTCCACGAGAAGCCAAAGCAGTATTATCATTATCAAGAGTTGAATCAGAAGGACGAAGCGATCGTTCTTCTTCTTCTTGAAGAACTAGATTATAAACCTCAGTGATGGACGAAGGAGGATTAATCATCAAGATACTCCCACGAATGACAGACTAAGAGTCATTTAATCCCATAAGAAACTGGATAACTTGTTGATCTTGTACCAGAGAAGCAGCAACAACAGTAGAACCACAAGCACACGCTTTATCTTCAACAAGAACAGAGAATTCATCCCACAACATCTTACAACTAGTGAAATAGGAGGAAACAGATTGTGTACCTTGCGAGAGAGAAGCCAGATCACGCTGAATTTGGTATATTTTCGTCCGATTAGATCGGCTATAGCGAGACTTCAATTAAGTCCAAATCGGATGCACAGTGCGACAAAACAAAATGGATTGAGAGATTTCTTTCTTCACAGAGTGTAACAACCATGAAATAATCATGTTGTTACATCGCTCCCAATGAGCACAAAATGGAGAATCAGCAGCCGGCTTGCGACATGATCCAGTAACGAAGCCAAGCTTGTTCTTTGCGATCAGTGACACTTCAACCGCTCGCCTCCATGGAATGTAATTCCGATCATCAAGAAGTTCAGTGGACAAAGCAGAGGAAGGATTTTCAGAGTGGTGGAGAAAAAGTTCATCCCATGGATCAAGATTAACAACTGTAAATCGTCGATTCCATGGATTCTGAACCGGTGAAACAATCTGAGGAGGAGATTATGTGGAGGTCGCACCATTGTTTAGGCTGATACCATGTTGAATTCACTAGAAATGAGTAGAGAAAGATGAAAAGGGAGAAAACTCTATTGATTCTGTAAAGATTGATTACAAAAGCTTAGTAACAACCTAGATATAGTAAGTTATTTATAGACCAGAAAAAAAAAATGATAGAGAACAAGTCATGCAAGACTCAGTTAGTTACAGATGAACAAACAGAATATATATTGCTAACAAACATCAAATGAGTCCACAATATAGGGGGGGGGGGGGGGGGTAGAGCAAACCTGTATAAAGAGGGGTCAAATTTCTAAAGAGAGATTTTCCAAGGACAATTATCAGATTTTAACGTAAAAAAAGGACAATGGGCCATAATATTTCTTAAATCAAATATGTTCATGGGCCAACACTAAACTCAAATATAGATCCAACAAAATATATATTGCTAACAAACATCAAATGAGTCCATCTGCATCCATTTTAAATACACGATCTTAGAAACCTATGAAGTTAGATCTTTTCCTATTCATTATGGTATTTAGAAGGTTTTCAAATTTTTTTATAACCCACATCTAATCCATATGATTGCAACTTATTTAAATGTTAAGCTATGTCTAAACGGCTTGGATACATCTTAATTTATGAAATAAATTTTATTAGTATTATTAGATTTGCTAAAATGCGCAAGTTCTAAATTTTAGTGTTATTCTTGAGAAGCTGAAGATAAACATGTATGTTCCACTTGAAAAGTTTTAACTTTATTGAGGTTGAGAATTTTAATATTAATAAAAAGAATTATTTTGCTTTATAAATCAAAATACAAAATTGACGAACAAAATAAATCTACCCTAATACTCCCTCTGTCCCGCAAAGATGGTCCTGATTTGACCGGGTTCAAATATCAATGCGAATTTTGTATCGTTAATATCTCTAATTACATAACCCTAAAAATTATAATTTTTTGATATTATAAAGTACTCGTTGAGACGAATCAAATAAGACCCCACATGACTGATTCTCTTCAACGATGAACATTGTCCAAAAGTCAAACATGACAAACATTTAGGGACGGATGGAGTACATTAAAGCGGTAGGCATATCTTCACAAAAATTTTAGCCACGTATCTCTCTATTTTTGTGACATCTGGTACCTCGTAAGATTGACATGTGTCTCTTCCTCAACATTCTGCTAAATATCTTCTTCAACTACCCACTGCTCCACCACGATGACACGATCTCTTTGCAACCGCCAGACTTCTCCTGGAAACTTACTCTCTTCTATCACAATCTTTCTCTTCCTCTCGATGTTTACTCTTTGCAATTGACTATTCTTCTCCAAGCGAAGTTGAGATATCCGCTTCCACAATCGCCGCTTTAGACGCCCAATTCTCTGGTTTCTCAGGTCGATGTTGCTTCCGCTTCTTCATCTGCTCTCGCCACCAATAAACCCTAGAAATTCTGCCGCTATATACTCTTGAAGTTCTCCCCAATTGGCCGCATCTTGGTTGCTTTATTAGAAGATTGGTAATGAGTCATCCAATTGACGATTCTGACGACGAGATCGTCGCGCATTTGGCTGAAATTGCGAAAGAGGTTTCGTCGTTGCCCGAGTGCAACAATACTTCGAGGACTATGTGGTCGAAATTGGCTCGGAGAATCAAGCTTCTGAGCCCTATGTTCGATGAATTACTGGATACAGATGAGAGAGAGCTCGGCGATTGCGAGGCGCGTGCGCTCAATTTCCAACTAAATTCCGTGAAGATTGGATTAGGGTTCGATGGCTTTCGACTGTCAATTTCCTTGGATACTGCTTGAATGGATGTAAATTGAATGCTAATTTGCTTGTGAGCAGGGCAGAGGAGGACCATGTTTATCCAAACTCAGCCCGCCCCAAATCCTTCTTTGCTCATGTTTTATCCTGAAAGCCAGTTATGGATGTTGGCCTGTTGGGAGGTCGGATTTTTTGAGTGCTCATGTTGTAGTGAATTCTCCTCGAGCAAAAACTCTTTTTGGAAACGACGGTTAGCCTGCTTTTGATTCTCAAGTTTTGTATTAGATATTGTTATTCAGTTTTCAAATCAGGATAGTCATGTTTTCAACATTGAAGAAAACGACAATGATGGAGGTGCAATTGGTGATTTTGTGGTCGACCTCGTGGCACACCGGTGGGAATTATGGCGGAGTTACTCGGCGGTTGAAATTCTTTTGTACGGACTTTGTAAAATGACACTCTCCATTCTCTGATGAAGTCCTAAGTGATGATCGACGAAGGAGTAGTGGATGGATAGTGCTCCACTTTGTAGTTGTTGGTGACATTGAAGTTGATGGGGTGTCAGTTGTTGCGTCTACTGGATGATGACAACAAGGAGGGGCTCAAATTGAGGTATTATTGATGTTTTTAAATGCTTTTCTTTTTCCCCAAAATTTTGAAGGTCTAATTTGCTAAAGAATGATTGACATTAGTGAAATATTGCAGTACATAGTTCATTGAATCAATGTTTCAAGAAATGGTTCATTATATTGGATGAAATAAGGTCTAATTTTCCTTTTTCCCTAAACCTCTCTTCATAGCTTTCTTCACTGGTTGAGCAAAAAAGTCCCCAACATTGGTTTACAAAGAAATCGACACTTTCCTTCTTCAGAATGGATGATGCTTGTGCCTCAATGTTGTGTCTGATATGCACCCAAAACAAGAGGATGATGCATGTGCCTCAATGTTGTGTCTGATATGCACCCAACACAAGATGTGTTGAACTTCGTTGCCAAAAACATTATCGATCGCAGTAATGAGGGCCTGCTCACAGTCTGTCATTATTTCCGTTGACATCACTCCCAAATCTAAACACAATGGCCAGATTTTTCTCATTATCCACGTGTAATGATAAATCCTTTCCGCCCAAGTGAATGCTTATGCAATGTTGAACGTCTGGTGAGTGTTGGTGAAACCAACAATCTCTACACGTGGCATACCATATATGTGACAAACATTTCAATAAACCAATATCAATGAAATTTAATAACTATAAAATTCCCTTCATAAACCAACTATTTTTTAAGGACTTACTTGTTTGTCTTGTATGTCGTGTCGATGATTACAACATACATGAACTTTTTCATTAGCCACAAAGACTCCGGGTTAGCAAAAAATAAGATTGCTACATCGTCCGTCTTCACATCCCTTAGAGGATGAACTACATATTTGTGTTCAACCAGAAATCTAAGCGACCATTGCGTCACAATTAGTTCTCCATGATCCTCATACTGGAGCTTCTGCAAGAAGTTGGCTACTTGTTTTCGGGATGTAACATTACCCGGAAAGTTTGCTCTCAATTCAGAAATAATTTGTTTTGGCGTCCTTCGACCATCTCCCCACCTCCTAGCACTTAGTTGCTCCGCCTCGGTCATTCGACCCATGAATGCATTCCCTTTAAAGCTAGTACGTAGCTTATGGCTGTGCCGACCTTCCATCACACCCAATACCCATTTTTCACCAACTATCTAGGGTTCTTTCTTCATCCGAACACCCATTATCTAAAACCTACACCCACACTTCTTGGATTTCGATTTTCTTAATATAGGAATCGGTAATTCTGGATTCTCCTTGTTCACCTTCGGCCTCCCGATCTCCATTCCCCAAACCTATCGCACACTATACTAATTTGATACGGACTTGAGTTGCGCTTCACCAAAGCTATAACATACTCCTTTCCTCTTTCTTTCGCCCATTCATATAATTCTTCCTTACTATCGAACATTAAGTTTGTAGTAAAGTACTCCGTATAGTCTCTCCCCTATAAATGACGACATTTTTTACAATCACGGATTATAGTCTATAAATACAACTACAAGCTAACATACTTAATAATGAACTTAAAATTAGTTTAACACTTACAACAATTTCGGTATTTACAAAACTATATTAATTCAATACTAATCACGAATCTACTATTTATAAAACTAATTATGATATAACAATAAGATGAAATATAAACATCAATTAGTTTAACACTAACCACGAATTTCCCGCTAGGGTCCCAATCACTGGTCGCTTCGTCAACTTCAACATTTACGAAAAACTTCGACGCCATCTATGAGTCGTCCTCGTCTTCTTCTTCTTCACTTTGAACCCAATCATTTTCTTCTTCACTATCCTCACCACTATGATACATCTTTCAATTTGTAGAGAACAACAATATCGGTTATGATGGGGAAACAAAATTCGTTGGGTATTAATAAGAAGATTTATGGCTGTTGGAAAACAATCGTTTGGTGCGTTTAAGCTACGCGCACAGGGTTTAAAATTTGACCATTTTGTGCGTGTAAGCTACATGCACAGGTTTTTTCCAAGCCTTTCCATAAATGCCTATTTTACCCTTGTGCGTGTAGCTTATGCACAAGAAACCATGCAACTAAGCTACGCGCACAAATTCGCGTCCATTTAAATAGAAAATCGCGTGCATATAGCCATTATCTTAACTTATTATCTAATTCTATCTTTTAAAAACTTCCAACACAAAATTATTTTCCAACCACTTGATTGCATAATCCTTAATTTTAGGGGTGTTCATCCGGTCCGGATCGGATAGGTCCGGTCCGATTCCGGTCCGATCTAAGACCGGATTGGACTGGAATTTATTTAAAAAAATAAAATAATTAAATTCTTATTTAAAATCTAAAAAAAATATCTATAAAACATATATACTCCTAACTTATTAAATTAAAAAAATATCTATACAAAAATACATATAAATCTCCAAATAAATATATAAAATTTAAAAAAATATTTTTTTAAAAAAATATGGTCTTCCGGTCCGAACCGGATTTTCCCGGGTTTGTGGACCGGATTAAGAAAATTCCCTAGACCGGACCGTATTTTCACCGATCCAGTCCGATTTTCCGGTCCGGTCCATTTTTGAACACTCCTACTTAATTTAATTTTGAAGAAAAAAAACGTAGATCATTACCAATATTTATAAGGCCATTGAAAATCCATAACCATGAGAGAATTGAGAGCGCTTCTCGTCTGCTGATTTGGAAGTCTTCTAACAGCTGACAAATGCACATACAATCACATTTAAAAATTTAAACACGCTTTTACTATCCTCCTATACAAAAAAAAAACATAAATAAAACTTTTTTTTGTTTTAATCGCCTGGTTCGATCGACCAGAGCCGCTCTACTTTCAGACCGAGATACTGTTGACACACGAAGTGGTAGATCCCTCCCAACAACAATGTCTCCATACACATTTCTAACAGAAATCGAACTCAAGACAAAAAATTACATAAATTATAGCTATCGATCAACCGAAAACCCTAAATATAGTAACATTACTGACAATATCCTCAATTCGTAAAAAAAATCGTAATTAGAGAACTTCATCAAGAGCGTGACACAAACCACATTCGTCCTATCCATCTCCTAAAGAAATATTTATGCCAAGAAATTTATAAATTAGGTTAATCAGTATGGTTTCTTTACAGGCATTACATTTATAGATTTGGGTTCTCGTACAATAGCATTTTACTGTGCGAAATGCAAAGCGATCTCGGTCGTCGATTTTTTTTGTCAACATTTTTTTTTCGTTCCCCAATCATTCTGGAATAACCTATATAGAAGGTTCACCAATAAACTCCTACCGTTCATTTATTTGTGCACTGAAGATCACAAATAAGCTCTAAATGTACAAAAACATGTGTTTGAACATGAACATGTTATATGTGAACTTGACGACATAGAATAGTGAACATTTAGTACTTATATGTGAACGTCAATAATTGTCTATTCCAGAACGATCAGAAACGAAAAAAAAAAAAAAACTCTTAACGTCTCCTGATCATTGTGGAATAATCTATATAGAAGGTTCACAAATAAGCTATTAAAGTTTACTTATTTGTGCACTGAAGTTCACAAATAAGCACTAAATGTGTAAAGACACGTGTTTGAACATGAACATGTTATATATAGAAAAATGAACATGTAGTACTTATATGGGAATGTCAATAATTAGAGAGAAAAAATATATATAAAGAAAAGAAAAGTTGTTGGCCGGAAAAAAAAATCATCGTATAAATGGTTATGTCACTGCGTCACTATTCACTCTTTTTCACCCCTTTTAATCTCAACCCTTCATCTCTTTGATCCAATGGCCCATAATATTTCGCATGTTGTACAATAATAACCAAGTGAAACTCCCTATATATTTATAATCAATATTATAATATATTTTATGATTAAAAAATATCATAATAGTAATATAATTTTATTTAAAATATTTATGCCAAGAAACTTATGACTTGTTGAATCGAATGCCATGACCCAATTGATCGACTTGTAAATTTTAAAATACTTGAAGATTATTCGATCTAAATTTCAAATATTCGATCTAAATTTCAAACAAGTCATGTGCGTGCACGAGTGCTAAGCTAGTGAAGATAGAAGTTCATGGAAATGAACGTTGGAGTTCTAACGGCAATGAAGGATGTGAAGATATACAATCAAGTTCTTTAAAGTAATATAGGATTTCACTTTCTCATCCATAAGAATGAAACTGACCTAATTTTTAGCTTATAAAAAAAGCAGAGGAAGGATTTTCAGAGTGGTGGAGAAAAAGTTCATCCCATGGATCAAGATTATCAACTGTAAATTGTCGATTCCATGGATTCTGAACCGGTGGAACAATCTGAGGAGGGGATTATGTGGAGGTCACACCATTGTTTAGGCTGATACCATGTTGAATTCACTAGAAATGAGTAGAGAAAGATGAAAAGGGAGAAAACTCCATTGATTCTGTAAAGATTGATTACAAAAGCTTAGTAACAACCTAGATACAGTAAGTTATTTATAGACCAGAAAAAATGATAGAGAACAAGTCGTGCAAGACTCAGTTAGTTACAGATGAACAAACAGAAAGTTTGTTAGAGAATGATGAGCTGACAATCACATAGTCAACAAATCCAAAAGGCAAACAAAAGCAACACTTTCTCACCTGAGATGGTCAGTTTCGATCTTCGAAGTTAGATTTGTCACTTTCTCGAAGAAACCACTCGCTCAGTAGGGTCGTGCTAACCAAAACAGCTTTGCACTAGAACGAAGTGGCCTTCAATGTTGGTGATGGAACTCCAGAGACATCGGTGACGATCAAGAGAAGATCTCAGCGTGTTGAACTCCAACGCGAAGCCTTCTGCCTCCAGATCTGCAGGTTGACCAAATTGTTGAACAGAGTGAGCTAAATCATCTGAGACAAGAATCGTGAAGACTTGTTGCCGGAGCTCGTGGAGGCTCGAGATGGAGACCGGAGAAGGAGGCGGGAGACAGAGGTCAGCAGTTGTCGTGGTAGTGATGGAGGATACTCACCGGCGGCGGCAAGGAAGCAAAAAGACAAAGATGACCATATCAAGGGGCGTAGATCTAGATCTATGGAGAGAGGAAGCTGACATTAACTGATCCACCGCATAGAGGAGGCCAGGGTTTGGGGAGGTGGAGGAGTACACTGTGTGATGGAGTTCTATTGTCGGGAAGGGAGATAGTCTTCTGTGGTTTCCAGTCTAATTCTTACCTAATCAAAAAATAAAATAAAATGGGAGGGGGAGGGGGATAGAGCAAACCTGTATAAAGAGGGGTCAAATTTCTAAAGAGAGATTTTCCAAGGACAATTATCAGATTTTAACGTAAAAAAGGGGCAATGGGCCGCAATATTTCTTAAATCAAATATGTTCATGGCCCAACACTAAACTCAAATATAGGTCCAACAAAATATATATTGCTAACAAACATCAAAAGAGTCCATTTGCATCCATTTTAAATACACGATCTTAGAAACCTATGAAGTTAGTTCTTTTTCCTATTCACTATGGTATTTAGAAGGTTTTCAAATATTTTTATAACCCACATCTAATCCATATGATTGCAACTTATTTAAATCTTAAGCTATGTCTAAACGGCTTGGATACATCTTAATTTATAAAATAAATTTTATTAGTATTATTAGATTTGCTAAAATGCGCAAGTTCTAAATTTTAGTGTTATTCTTGAGAAGCTGAAGATAAACATGTATGTTCCACTTGAAAAGTTTTAACTTTATTGAGGTTGAGAATTTTAATATTAATAAAAAGAATTATTTTGCTTTATAAATCAAAATACAAAATTGACTAACAAAATAAATAAATCTACCCTAATACAATAAAGTTGTAGGCATCTCTTCACAAAAAATTTACCCTATAACTAATTACTAGTTGCTCTCATTGGTGACGTTATAACTAATTACTAGTTGCTCTCATTGGTGACGTTATCACATACGTCGATTTTCAACAAGTATTCAGACACACCATTATACATGTATGGTAACATGTCTTCGTATGTAGTGGCAGAGCCAGAAAATATTGAAAGGGGGATACATATAATTGGTAGACGAGGAAGGAGGGCGATCAATTATTACTAACTAAAACTTTAAATCAAATAATTATTTTCGTAATTCAGTTTGACTTAGATTTTAAGCGTTCAAAGAATCTAGATTTTGATTAGTAAGTCGCCAAAGCGGATGTTAATTAATCTAGGCACATTTGCTATCATCCAAGATGAATTAGTAATTATCTTAGATAGTTACCTTCAAATATTACACTGGTCTCTGTTTTTATACACTGGTCTTTGTTTTTATCCCATTAATTTTATCCTTTTTATTTGTTTTTATTAGTTAGCTTAATTATTGTTTCCCCCAATTTCATTATCTTTCCGGCCTATTTTATTGATAATGTTTCAATTAATATTACACCGGTCTCTGTAGGATTGACACTTTACTACTACAACCTATGTTACATGGACACGGATAAAGAAATCCGATACGGGTACAGATCCGACACGGGTACGGTGCCATTTCTGAAAATGGTTCCACTAACGCAGGCTTGAACAGTTCCGTATCCATATCCGATATGTGTCGTGTCGACACGGGTACGGTGCCATTTTTGACGTGTCCATGTAACATAGACTACAACTGATCATGTACACTTGCGTATAGGTTTTAGCCACATCATCAGACGGGTCGAGTTCGTGTGAAGTCAAGTTCGGGTCAAATCGGGTCGTTAAAATTTTCGGGTTGATCGGAACATAACGAGTTTGGCTCGATTCAGGTTGACTCAACGAGTTGAACATGTTCAATGTTTATGATTATTATAATATTTTTAAATTTCAAAAAGTAATTAATAATAAAATAATTGAATTATTTAATTATATAATATAATAATTAATAACCTTTTATCATTTAAAATATAATATTTGATATAATGATATAATATATACGAAATAACGAATCGGTCAAGCTCGAGTCGGAGTTCGGATCAGATTTGGGTTCGTCGTGTTCGGGTCTTTCTTGACCCAATGATTTTTTGGTTGGATTTCGATCCTAACAAAATTGGCTCGGGTTTTCGAATCGGTCAATTTTTTATATGTCTTTTTAGAATGAATGATACATCAACATTTTTTGATAAACAATTTTGACTGTGTTCAAGCTTTTCATTGCTATAGGAAAGCAAATCAAGCTACTGATTTCTTAGCCTCCCACAACATCAATTCTCTAGCTATGATAGGTATCATTAGATTGATTACTAGAAGTCATTCCTCGACCCAAGCAATATATTCAGCTCGACATGCTATCTTTCGCTAAAATCGGAGCCATGTGCTTTCTTTGGTTAAATTTATAAAAAATATACGTGTCGTTACCACATTCAATTCACCTATGTGTCGTCACTCATCCAACCATCTTCAGCCACATCATCCAACCTTTTCAAAAAAGTATACATTAATATATTAAAGTATATAATCAAATTTTCCCATAACTTATATAATATATTTAAGTATTTAATAAATCTTCTCATAGATGAATCATATATATTATAGCTAATTTAACATATTTAATTAAATATAAACTAAAAGAATTTAGTCTTTAGTTAAATCTAAACTAAAAGAATTTAGTCATTCTAAATCTTATCCCAAATCCTAACTATATGTAAATTTGATAATCTTTGCTTTATATATTATCTATATTTGCCCAATTACATTGCAGAATTTAATTTGTTTTACTCAAAGTACAAACAAAACATTTAAAATTTTAATTACTATAAAAAAATATAAATAAAATTTTAGTTTATGAATTTGAATCTTTGCGTAATTATACACATAATTATATTATTATTATTTTCAAGAAATTATTAATTTATCTTTCGGAACATTTTCAATTTTGTAAGTTTATTTATATATGTAAGTTACTTTGGGGTGAAATTCCGGTGAGAAGGCCTCTTAGAGAAGGAATAAGGATGGACTCCATCCTACGGATGGAGTCCATCCAAGGGCCAGAAACTAAGAAGCTAAGTGGGCCGACCCACTCTCGCTTTTCGATTGAAAGTTAGCGGGCTCCTAAAACACTGTTCACTCTCGCTTTTCGATTGTCTCCTTCGTTCCCTGAAATCAAACCGTTCTCTCTCTCGTTCTTCTTCACTCTCTTGCTCTCTTGCTCTCGCTCTCTTCTCGGTTCTCTCTCTCACTTTCACAAGTCGACCATCCGCTGCACAATCAAGCATTTCCCGAGTGATTTCTAGCGATTCGAAACATAAACCCTAGAAAAGGCGATTTTCACCGAATCAACAAAAGAGAAGAAGAATCGTCGCAACAAACTAGAACTCAGAAATACGAAGATTCAACAACAAAAGAAGAACAAAATGAGGTCAAAGATAGCAAGTGGAACACAAAGTATATTTCTCACTAAATACATAATCGCAAAAGGTCGATGTAGATATTTCTCACTAGATACATGCTCTGATTTGAAATATCTTCTATATATTAGACTGAATGTAAGTCTGTGCATAATAGATCAGTAAAAATATCTTCTATATGTGTCACTCACTGCTTTTGCTCTAACATGTGTGTGTAGATGCATCACTGAAGAGTGTTAGTGCATGAGTAAGTGTTTCTAGGTGCATGACTTAGTGTGTGATGGTGTTTGAGTACCTATGTGTGTATATGCAAGACTTCATGAGCCTATTTATATAGGTGCATGACTGAAAACGAATTGGTGCATGCATAAGTGTTTATAGGTGCATCAGCTAATGAAGATGCATGAATATATCTGTGTGCATGAGTCAGACAATGTGAGTGCATGAGTAAGTGTTTCTATATGCATGACTTAGTTTGTGATGGTGTATAAGTAACTATATGTGTATGTGCCTTCCTCTTTCTATGCAGTGTTTATATGTGCATGAGTAATTATGTGAAGGTGCATGAGACAGTGTTTTATAGGTGCATGCCTTGTTATGTGGAAAGTGCATGAGTAATTATGTGTAGGTGCATGAGACAGTGTTTATAGGTGCATGACTTGTTATTTGTATGTGCATCAGCTAATGAAGATGCATGAATATATCTGTGTGCATGAGTTATAGAATATGAATGCATGAGTAAATTTGTTTCTAGGTGCATGACTTAGTTTGTGATGGTGTATGAGTAACTATATGTGTATGTGCCTTCCTCTTTCTATGCAGGTGCTTGAGTTAAGAGTGTGTAGATGCATGAGCCTAACATGTGGTTTTGTGAATAGTACTGTCTATTATGAATGATATATATATATATATATGTGTATAATATGTAGGAAAAGGAAAGCATTGTGATGACAAAAATCCACCTGACATAGTCAAGGAGTTAAGATATGGTACATTAATCATTACTCAAACACAATCACCAAGCGAAACTCAAAACAAATCCAGGTCTCAGGCTAAAACAAAACAACTAGATCCAGTTACTACAAACACAACTTTGCCATCACCATCAATAACAAAAAGAGTAACAAGATCACAAAAATATATAGACACTGGTAAGTCAAATAGAAATATAAATGCATGAGTCAGCTAGAAATACAAATGCACGAGTAAAAAATAACTAAACTGCATGAGTTATTTCTTATTGGTGCATGAGTTATTTCTTTGTAATTTCTTGTTGGTGCATGAGTTGGTATGTTAGTTCATGACTCACTATCTGATATAGCATGAGTAAATTACTTCTTGGTGCATCAGT
Source organism: Rheum nobile (assembly GCA_027886185.1). Classification (NCBI taxonomy): domain Eukaryota; kingdom Viridiplantae; phylum Streptophyta; class Magnoliopsida; order Caryophyllales; family Polygonaceae; genus Rheum; species Rheum nobile. The sequence continues at coordinate 5,870,746 of WOAB01000531.1, read as the reverse complement.
ATGTTTGTGCACCAATGAACAACCACTCATGCACTTTAACAATATAGTCACAAGCACAAGCACTTGTATCTGCAACATTTCAAACATACTTATGCACCAATGAAAAAGCACTCATGCATAAGTATGTTTGCAAAAGGTGCATGAATAACTGGTTGTGCTTGTGTGTTTAAAAATGTGTGCATGAACATATTCTTGTGCACTGTGAATTAACAGACATTGAAGACCAACCAACTGTGCACCCAGCCACAGTTCATGGAGATGCACCCCCTCCCACTCCTATGTTTGGTAAGCTAATGCTCGTTATATCTCTTAAAATTTTCATCGCCATGGATTTGTTAGTCAATATCTAATGCATTTTGAGTTTTGAATGCAGGGAAGAGAAAAAAGAGCATGGCAAAGCGCCCTCAGACATCAAAGAGGCCAAGGGTCTTGGACCAAGATCAGAGCGATAATGACGATATACCCATTGTTGAGATACTGCTGAAGATGGAAAGCAAAGCAGCAGAAGAGAGGGAGTATGCTCGTAAAAAGGCTGCTGCAGACACAAAGGGCAAGGCCAGATTGGAGGAGGGTGAGCAGAACAATACAAAAAAAACACAGAAAAAGGTGAGAGGGGATAACGAGAGTGTGGACAGTGTGTTTGTTGTAGAGTCCAAGATCCCAAAGTTGGGCAACAAAACGGGTATTAAAGAACTGAGGAAGGACTACCCCATGCTACTTTATAGAACATCCCCCTCTGTCATTTCATCCTACGTGCTTTCCCAGACTGATTTCACAGCCAATCAGAGAAATGCTCTGATGGAAATTGGCTTTGAGAGTATTGTACACTGGGACATAAAGGACATGCCTATGAGGCTAGGGCATTATGTCTGCAGTAGGTTTCACCCTCTAAACTCTACAATAAAACTCAGCGATGGGAGGAAGATACCCGTCACAGATACTGATGCCTATGATTATCTTGGCATTCCCAAGGGACAGGTTGAGATTGAGTTGCCTAAGGCACTCACCAATGAGGAGGTTCTGCAACAGTTGAAGGCTGATTTTGAGGGAAAGGAAATCAGAAATTTGACTGCAACCGATATCTTGAAGAAGATGAAAACATATGATGGAGGGATTTGGTTCAAAAGATATTTCATTCTGTTGTTTGTCAACACGATTGTTGAGTTATTCGAGTGGGAAAATAAATATGAAGATTCTTCAATTGCTGGAGAATGTAGATCAAATAAGGAACTTTAACTGGAGCTCATTCCTCTACAAGGCCCTCATCAATTGCTCTGTTGCATGCGCAAATAAGAAACAAAAGACTTTTAATGGCAGCTTGCTTCTACTGCAGGTAAACATTCCCATTTTGGTGTTTTCATAACTGCATGAGTTAATGTGTGTAGATGCATGACTGAAAATAGTGTTGGTGCATCACTTGCTGTGTCATAGTGCATGAGTAATTATGTGTGTAGGTGCAAGGGTTAAGAGTATATAGTGCATGAGTAATTATGTGTAGGTGCATAATGTTATATGACTGTGTGCATGATTCTCCATGAATGACATTAACATTTAGTGTATGATACTGATGCTTTGAATATATCTGTGTGCATCTAGGAGCATGATTTAGTTTGTGATGGTGCATGAGTAACTACATGTCTATGTGCCTTGCTCTGTGTATGTAGGTGCTAGAGTTAGCATTGTGTAGATGCATGAGCCTACTTGTACAGGTGCATGACTGAAAATGTATTAGTGCATGAGTAAGTGTTTATAGGTGCATAATTTAATGAGTGCATAAGTAAATTTGTTTCTAGATGCATGAATATATATGTGTGCATGAGTCAGAGAATATGAGTGCATTGGTAAGGGCCGCTGAGTGCATGAGTCAATCATTATCTAGTAATATATGTGTCGGCTATACAAGAATTCTATGACTAATTTCTTTTTGAATTATGTTTTCCAGTTGATTTATGTGGACAGGTTGAAGTGGAAAGGTCTAAATGTCCACAGAAAATTCCCCATTATCAAGAACTGGACCACCAAAATGTTAAAAGATAGGGAGGATGAGGAAATACTGCATGGTGGGTTCGAGAATGGATTTCTCCTCAGTAGACCAACCTTCAAAGAACCTGCAGAGGCAAGTGCGACCAGGGAGGGTAATGAGCCAGAAGAGGCAGAGCTTGATGTTCCAACTGAACAAGCAAATGTCGTTCAAACGGATGAGCAGGTGAAATCTTTTATGGAGGAATACCTAAAAGAGATTGAAGGCATGGCTCGTAGTGTTCGAGCTGTTTTGATGAAAAAAAGCAAATTCCGGCACAGCTGAAGAAAAATAGTGTCTTGCAGACTGTCAACAACCAGGCCGAAAAAATTATCAATGTCAAGCTTACCTCAACGATTCATGATGAGGTGTCTGAGGAGCAACCAACACAAGACACTGAGTTCTGGGATATAGCTGTGAAATGTATGGAGGAGGTTGAGAAAACACTTACTGAACAAAAAGAACACAGCGGGAACATGTTTATTCCCGGGTTTTCATATCTCATCCATACAATCACAAAAGAGCATGATGATAATGGTGTGCAATATGAGGAAGTTGACAACATGGATATTGATGAAGAAGTTGTCATTTCTGACAAGGCTGTAGCTGGGGAAGACGTTGAGAAGGACGTTTGTAGAGGAGTGGATGTGGAGAATATTGTTGATAAGGGTAATGAGGGTAAGGACAAGGACAAAGATAAGCAGGCAGAAAATAGGAGGGTAAGTGACTCTACAAAAATATTTTGTACATGATTCTCCATGAATGACATTAACATTTAGTGTATGATACTGATGCTTTTTCTTAATTATTGCAGATGGGTCCAGAAATCCCTAGTTTTGACTTGGGTCTGTCACCAATACAGGTAAAATCTACTTTAAAATTACTGTTGAGGGTGGTTTAGATGCATGAGCCTATTTATATAGGTGCATGACTGGAAGCTGATTGGTGCATGAGTAAGTGTTTATAGGTGCATAAGCTAAAGAACGTTGGTGCATAAGTAAATTTGGTCCTATATGCATGAATGTATCTGTGTGCATGAGGTAATATTAGAGCCCACTAAGTGCATGAGTAAATATGTTATATAATTAACAAAAAATACTATTTTTTAAAGGTGGAATTAGAAGGACAATTGGAGGCTGTTGTTGTAGAGGAACTTAACAAAGAAGCTGATGACAAAGAGGACAAGGAGAAGAAGGACAAGCAAATTGCTGACAAAAAGAACAAGGACAAGGAGGTGGAAGAGAGTGTACAACAACAAGAGGTGGATCAAGCAGGACAAGGACATCAAGAGAGCAATAAGGAAGTTGCTGGCAAAGAAGGGATTGTAACTCAAGAACAAAAGAGTACAAGCATGGAAGATATTGTATGAGTTAATAATTATTAGTGCATGAATGAATAATTATTGGTGCATCAATGAATGCTTGTTAATGAATATTTGTTAATAACTGTCAGTGCATGAATGAATGCTTTTTGGTGCATCTGTGAATAACTAAATTATGTGTGTATGTGTTGTAGGAGAACATCACCAAGGAAAAAGTGCAGGATGATAATGTAGATAAGCAACCAAAAAAGGTATATAAAACAACATGTTTATCTCTGAATTATACATTGTCTAACTAAGTGTTATCCATTTCAAACAATTTCCTAATTAAAAAACTTGTGAATGTGGGGTTTGTCAGGTGAAATTTGTGTGCAGTTCTGAGCCAAAAGGTATATATTTGTGAAAGAGAGGTAAATATTTGTGAAAGAACAACAACCGATGAGAAGATCATTTACAATTGGATAACTGTTGAAGAAGGAGGGGAAGAGTAAGTACATATTTAATCATATGAATTTGTTTATAACATTTAATAACATGTAGCTAGTTTACAAATTGATTTTTTTTTGTGTTGCAGTGAAAAGGTTTTCCAAATGGTAGATACCACTCTCAAGAAAAAGGACTTGATTTCATTGACTGTAAATGCTCTAGTAGACAGTCTGTGCATTGATGCATTTACAGTCATGTTAAATGAAAATGAAACATATAGGGGTCGTATGTCACCGTTGAGATTCTTTCTACCGTCATTGACTATGGTAAGACACAGCTTTGCAACAATATTATGTTAATTTGTGCTCTAATTTATCAATTTCCATTTTTTGTGTTCGCAGACTTTTGCTTGTGATGACACATCATACAGCATGGAGGAAAAATCTAGCCTATTCACAGATACAATGCTAGAAACATTTAATGGTGTCAAGGGTTTTAAGAACAAAAACTATACAATTAAAAATGTTGATGTGGTAATTATCTTAAACTCAGCTTTTACTGGTGCATTAGTATGTTCATCACACTGCACGAGGTTTTTATTATTGGTGCATGAGTTAGTATGTTAAAGTTCATGAGTGATTGTGTGATATTATGTTGGTCCATGAGACAGTGTTTTGTATAGTGGTGCATGAGACTTTTTATTATTGGTGCATGAGTTAGTAGGTCAATGTTCATGAGTGATTGTGTGATTGTATGTTGGTGCATGAGACAGTGTTTTGTATATTGGTGCATGAGGCAGTGCTCAAAAGTGCATGAACCAATGCTTGCAGGTGCATGAAATATTGTTTGTACAATGCATGAACTATTCTTTCTGGGTGAATCAGTGAGTTAATTTGAAGGAATAGTTGTGAGTGCATGAGGGGGTGGATATATGTGCATGATAACTGCATTAATGTGCATGAGTAAGTCAATATTGATATTAGATAACTTACAATCTGTTTTTCTTTTACTTGTACAGTTCTTTTTCCCAGTTATTAGCCACATGCATTACTATTTGATGGCAATAAATGTCAAGAACCCAAGTTTCCATATCATAGACAATTCATCAAGTGGGGACGATAACAAGTATGGAAAAGTACCATCTATTCTGGTGAGTAGACATTCAGTATAATGATTTTATAACAATTACAGCTTTTGATATACAGAAATGTTAATAGAATTTAACCGTTTTATTTGTGCAGAGACATTTGATGGTCAGTTTCTTAATGAATAATGATATGGAAGCCAAAGCTAAAACAATTGAAGACATTGCAAATGTCCCATGTGAAAGGCTGCAAATGAAATGGAGGGATGCTAAAAACAAAGTTGACTGTGGGGTCTTTCTACTAAGACATATGGAGACATATATGGGCAATGGACTCTCAAGCTGGAATCCTAAACTGAATACGAGAGACAAACGCCAGTTGGCAAAGCTTAGGATCAAGTATTGCTACGCCCTCCTAACCAGCGAGTTTAATGAAAGGAAGGCCAAAATTGAAGAAATTATTCAAGAGAAGAAAGCTGGAAATGTAGCAGCTGTGCGTGGTCGTGGGCGTGGGAGTGCGAAAAAGAATGTTTGAATGTAATGTTGGCTAATCTAGTGAACAGTTTAGGTAATGGTTCTATGAATTTAGGTAATATAACAGATGTTTTCAAGAAACAGTAGGTGTATTTGTAAGTATCAGGTAATCCATCGGACAATAGACATTTGAACAGTTTATGAATGTTTCTCATTGAAAGATCAATGCTCATTCAAGTGTTGCAACAAAGTGCATGAGTTAATATTTAAAAGTGCACGAGTTATTATCTCCGACAGTTCAAGAGTCATTGTTTGTTGGTGCACCAGTTGATATGTAAAAGTGCATGAGTCACTGCATTTTGGTGTATGAGTGAGTATACATAAGTGTTTCTTAATATTGACGACAATATCTGAATACCTAATTTACAGAAAAGAGAAATAAAAGTGCATGAGTCACTGTATTTTGGTGCATGAGTGAGTATACATAAGTGCATTTCTTAATATCTGAATACCTAATTAACAGAAAAGAGAAATAACAGTGCATGAGTCACTGTATTTTGGTGCATGAGTAATTATGTATAAGTGCATTTCCTACTATCTGAATACATATAAAATTTGAAACACCTAATTAACATATTGAGCACAAGTCGTGATGTTGTGTCCCGACCTTTTACAAAGAGTACATAATCTTGTCTTCTTTTTGGAATTTTCGATTCCAACCTCTTGACCGCTTCTAATGCGCATCTTCCTGAACTTGTTCTTTTCCATTTCCGGAGGATGGACATTCAGTTGATCCGGTAACGGGCCTACAAATTTCTCAAACTTATAGTTGCTAGCTGATGTTGAGGCAGAAGGATCAACTACTTGTGACGTTGTGAGTGCAACCTTTTGTTCCTTTAAAATAACTAAAAACTCTTTCAATTTCTCCATATCGTCACCAACAATGTCGACACAAGCGTATATTTCTGTCATCACTTCAGCCAGCAGCCTCTTCTTTTCATCGATTTGAACACTCGCATCATACACTGCACCATCCACTTCAAAAATTGGTTGTAGAATCGCTTGCTTTGTCCAACGAGTGTTGATGAGGGTAGGAGGTAAGACAGTTGCATGAGTATTCTTCAAAGCAAAGAAAATATGTCGGCAGGGAAATCCCATAGTGAGGAAATTATTGCAAGAACAGTGATACTCATTGCTTGCAACAACTTTCTGAACAGCACAGATTCTGCCAAATTCGTCTTCAACCCTAAAGTGATGGATATCGGCATCTTTTTTCAGTTCATCAAGGCTGCAATGATACGTGCCACTAACAAACGCCTCTTGGACATCATAAAATGCATTGATAGTGTAAATAGCTGCTAGGTTCTTTTCAAACTGGTAGGGCGTCTTCATCCGTGGAGTGCAGGTAGCGGAATCCATATCACACTTTTTCTGATTATGTCGCTGCGATTCAATTGCACTGCTATACTGCATCATGAACACCACTAGGCTTGATTGAGACCCTATGAAATTTCCAAAAAAACTGTTTTGACTCTCGGACCTTGATGTCGTCCTCAATAAGGACGACATTCTCACATCATGAAAAAATGCAGGGATCCAATAACGCCGTAGCTTAAACATTACTCCTAGCCACTCATGCCCTTGGAAACCAAATTCTTCAAGAACCGAGAACCACTCATTTTCAAACTCAATTGGAGTGAGTTCGTCACTCCAAACAATCTTCTTGAACTCCTTTTGAAACGAATCAATGATAGAAGGATTTGTATTTGGAGAGAACTTAACCTTGTTAGCAACCTTCATCATTATATGCCACATGCACAAATGGTGGACAGAATGAGTAAACACTCGTTCAACAGCAGCCTCGACATATGCAGCTTGATCAGTTATAATGACATGAGGTTCATGGCCCATCGCCTTCTTGAAATTCTCAAATAACCACACATAAGAGTCAATGTCTTCATGCAAAAGCAAAGCAGCAGCAAATGTAATAGACCTCTTATGATTGTCCACTCTAGTAAATGGTATGAACACCATATTATATCTGCAATATGGGGTGCAAGAGTTTGAGCATGTTAGTGCATGAATGATTCAGTAAAGGTGCATGAGTCACCAGGTATAGGTGCATGAGTTGATGAGCATAGGTGCATGAGTTATCCATTATAAATGCATGAGCTGATGAGCATACACTAGTGGAAAAAACCCTAATAGAGGCGGGCATTTGGACACTTATTGAGGCGAATACCGTTCGCTTCAAATGAGGGGGCTGCAACAAGTGGGGACCCTTTTTTAGGCGGGCAATATACGCCTCTAAAAGCCACTTATTGAGGCGGGCCTCTATAGGCCCGCCTCAACAAGTGCCTCACTATGACGCCAAAGTGAGGCACTTTTAGAGGCGGGCCTACAAAGTCCACTTGTTGAGGCGGGCCTCTATATGCCCGCCTCAACAAGTGCCTCACTTTGGCGCCATAGTGAGACACTTGTTGAGGCGGGTCTCCATAGACCCGCCTCTAAAAGTTATTTCAACAATTCGAGTACAACAACACATTAAATTTGCAGAATAGATTCCTGATTTTATTCACAGAATAATATACAACAACACAACAGATTTCACCAGAGTACAGTCAGGTTCTCAACAACATTTTACATGACAAGTACAAACAAGTTCAATCCGATAATAAATACTTCGATGTAAAATACTGTGCCCATTGCTAACGAACAACATCCATTTCTTCATAAGTATACGCTGTCTTCCTCTTAGGATATAGCTTCATAAAAAACACAGAAATTATTGACACAAAACACAAATACTATCAATATATAGTTAGTTAAGTTACATACCTTATCTAGTCGCTCATCAGAGTCCTCGAGTCCCGTGACTATCTCTAACATGAACTTCATGACATAATAGCCACACTCGGTTCCGCTGCTTTGTTGAGCGCACTAATTACACAACATAAGGGGGCTGTCTTAGATACAAGGCCTTTGATTATAAATAAACAAACCTAAAGCGTTTAAAATGCTATATATATGTACCTCTATATTGCAGACTCTCAACGTCTTACGTTTTCCTATTGATTTATCGCACTTCCCACCTTGATACTTAAACACTTGAAATGCCCTAGAAAATCAACATAATACAGTCACAAAACTGATATTGTTAATATTCCAAAAAAAACTAGTTCGTAAGCAAAATAACTTACAAATTCATGATTCCAGATGCATCAGTCGTTCTGTTGTCTGGACCTTTTAGAGAATCGAAAAGATAGACCTGTGCTTTAAATAGGTCTATCACGTACAGAGTCCAATGATTGCTGCATCATTTAAACGTAAATTGATAAACATTAATGATTGCTTAAAATACTAATTATATATAAAACTTATTGAAAACACTTACTCTTGATTATATGGGAGCAAAAACAATTTGGCACTGTTAGCATTGAACACACGTTGCAAGTAATTTGCTGGAACAGATGGATCGGCCTTGATTCTAGTGCTTGACACCATCTCAGGACAAATGAACCCAATTCGAGAATTTTCAAATGCATATGTGTGAGTGTCCAATAAATACATGCACATTTAAAGAAAAAACGATTAAGAATGATAGTTGAACAATTAAAGAAAAAACGATTAATAATGATAGTTGACAATTAAAAGATAAAGACTGATCAAAACATTTACATCATGTAGACTTGAATCACAGAAATGTTTAAGCACGCCCCCTTAAGTAACTCTTCTACATCGGATGCAGTGACGTATGTTTCTTGATCTGTCACATAATTCCAAACCGAGGCATCCAATGGGATGGGAGTACTATCATATATACCACCCGGTGCCGAAGACATAACAAATTGCAACCACTTGCATGACTGGCCATGACCTTGAATTTCTTCGTTTTCTGCTTTCTTCCTTTTGGCGGCTGATTCTTCTGTTTTACGATCACAGCTACCAACCACCTCTTTGTTGGACTGAGACTTAAGAGTTATTTTGACATGAAATTTCCAAACAATAATAATGAAGTAACATTTGTATTATTGAGCACAAACAAGGAAAATTTAATATCATTTCTCATAACTATCCCGCCAAGGGCCTAAATTATGAATTCTATCCCGCCAAGGGCCTAAATTATGAATTCTATCCCGCCAAGGGCCTAAATTATGAATTCTATCCACCTTGTTAGAGAGAAATGACTTACCTTTGTATTTTTGGCGCTGTCATCCACCTTTTTAGAGAGAAATGACTTGGACTTCTTTGTTGGGCGTGGAGTAGTATAGTCCTATATATATTAGAATTATAGATGAGCAAGAGTGAGTAATGTGTACATTATTATTGAGCCTAGATTTCTTACCTCGTCGTCTTCGAAAATCACTAAGCGGATCGGCCATTGCACGAAACTACCCTGAGCACCGCCTAAGTTAGTGAAACCATCACCCGTAGGCACCGGAAGAATATCATCATGATGTCCATCATAAACAAAATCAACTTGGACATTGTAGTGATCAGGCTTCATCGGTGTAAAGTGTTGGGACGATGCACCGTTTGAGGGTTGTACCATACCATCCGCTACGAGCACTTTGTTACCAGAATCTTTATCCTCAAGGGCAAGATGGCATGGAGTTCTTTCCTGCATAAGAGGTATTTTAATTCATGTTATAAGAGGTATTTGGACATAAAGAGTCCATGATAATACTCAAACTCAATCATACCTTTAGCTCACGTGGTTGCGGTGTGGAATCAGGACAAGTGGTATAGGGTGCATCAACATTAAGTTCAAGAACGGGAGTAGAAGTGAAGTTTGGTTGATTTATGTGTAACATGGAGCATAGTTGCTTTTGGAGGGCCTCAACAACCCTTTTATCTAACTCACCTTCAAACTCCTTTCTAACTTCAGCTCTCATCGATTCGATCAGATCTGATGAAGTTTCACTAGAACATCTTCTCCGTCGTTCTCTTGGACCGAAAGCAACTCTATAACCCACATTTCCACCTATTGCCTTGACACGGCCACGATGATCTTTTTTCCCAATGGCTTTGGTGAGGGCATCCTCATCATCCTCGAAAGTAAGGTTTCCTTTTTCTTCTTCTTCGATATACTCCTCCTATAATGTCAATTAGGAAAGTATAGATTAGTTCATATTTCCAAGTAAATTTAAGTAAATATTCATTAAAAAGCACTACTTACAACTTTTCTTGCAATTTCTACGGCATCCTTATCGTTCGGGCTAACTTCCCACTTTCCATCCTCAGTTCGAACTTGATGAGCCAAAACCCACTCCTTTGATCTATATTTTCTAGCTCTAGGAACCGATGAGTTCACTGAGGAGCTACTTGACAGAGATAAAGCTGCTTCCTCTGGGAGTCGTCCTTCTTTTATCCACTCGTGTCGTTTTCTAATATAACCCGCCTGGCCGGTGCGATGAGGATTCTTGTGGTGGGCTGCACTTGCCTTTGCTTTCTCACTACGAGCCTGTCAAAAGTCAATTGCATTATTACCAATGATTTCCGCTAGCTGAGTAGAAATCTTTAATACTAAAAAGAAATAGCATTATTACCAATGACTCTGGCCTGTAATATTCTTGAAGAAAAACTGACCAATCAGCCTCTGTAATGTGGTGGTAGATTTCCCAAGGCATCTTGTTTCTAGGATACTTCGACGGCTTTTGCGTCTTAGTTATCCATCGAGCTACCAACTTGCTCTTGAAATCTCTAAATCGTTTTGCCACACAAGAATGGAAGTATTTTTCCCTTGATTTATTGACATCCTCAATGATGTGGAACATAAGCTGTGGATTTTTACAATAAGTTAGAATGATAGTTAATATAGTATATATTTAAAACAATTTAAAAAGACATTATACCTTGGTCTCCTCCCAAAACCCTTGCCTCGTCTGCTCATCTATCCTTCGGTATTCTTTCACGTTAATATTAATTCTTTGAGCACAACTCCCAACTTGCTTTCCGTATTGTTTCGACCACTCGCCATCAGGGACATTAAACTCATTAAACTCAAGGTGTATAGGCTTTTTTACTTGAACGCCTTTTGACGGACCACGCCCTTTAGCGATCTGTGTAATCGCGCTAACACCTTGTGATTCAGGATCACCTTGGGTAGGGAAAATAGCATTTCCACTTTCGTTAGACATAGTGGCTAGAATTCCTGCAACAAGCACACACACAAAATTACTTATTGTAACATAAAGCTTCTGCATTGTCACATGAAAATGAACTTCCTAAGAGGAGAACAAGGTATAATTAACGTCTATGTAATAAAGACTCATTTGCTTCAGCATTGCTCATACACAAAAAACTAGATCATGATTTCATGAGTACATATAAAAAAAAAAGCATATGAGTACATATAAAAATAAAAAATCCAAGGAAGACAATTCATAATGCAATTAAATCTACTTGTCAATAAATTACCTCATCTTATTCATTTGTGATTTGTAACCCATATTCCCTCCCTATGATCTGTACGGATGTGATTAGTATTATTTGTATCTTCCTCCTCGGGTAATGGTTGAACAACAGTTGATAACAAGGGTGTGTCGTCATACTCGTCATACTCATCTTCATCCACAACATCATCAATACCCAGAATATGTCTTTTACCTTGGGCAACTGCACGCCATCTAGGATCAACATTGTCTACCACATAAAAAATCTGCTTAGCTTGTGATGCTAGGATGAATGGCTCGTCACTATCACTTAATCGGTCAAAGTTTACCAATGTCAAACCCGGATAAATTTCATCTTGCTTCACCCCGTTAGGGTTGTTGACCCACTTGCACCGGAAAACAGGGATTGTAAAATTGTTATAATCAAGCTCCCATATTTCTTCAATAACACCATAATACGATTGTGTCGCATCAACCGGTCTTTTGTCCTTAGCGCTCGCATAGACCCTAGATGATGCAACAACCTTCACTCCACTATTCTGCACCACACTCTTTTCATCTTGTCTTCTAGTGTAGAATGTGAACCCATTGATATCATACCCTTCGTAAGACCGAACACATAGTCGAGGACCCCGAGATAACCACTTGATCGTATCAGAAACGTCATGTTCTTTCCTAAGTTCCTCAGCTACTTCCTTCTTAAACCAATCAACAAATGTGCGATTATGTCCCCGCATCAAAGCTCTTTCATTCAATTTTGGATTATTGTGTTGCAATTCAAGGCAATGCTTTTCTATGTAAAGATTGACCTCTGTAAGATGCTGCAACACACAAAGATGTGCCTTAATCTTCCTTTCAGATGGAGGAGATATCACATTTTTACCAATTACTCCCTCTCCTTCAAGCCTCCCTGCATGACGAGATTTTGGAAGACCTATTGGATGAAGCCTTGACAAAAACTCAGTTGCGTATTGAGATATCTATTCATGAAGGACTCCACGAATGATACTACCCTCTGGATTCGCCCGATTCTTTGCTTTGTCCTTTAAACTGCAAAAAAATCTCTCAAAAGGATACATCCATCTTAAATACACCGGACCACATAACTTGATTTCTCGAACCAAATGAACAATTAAGTACACCATTATGTCAAAGAAAGACGGCGGAAAGTACATTTCAAATCGACACAAAGTTTCAACAATATCAACGTGGAGAGCATCCAATATTTCCGGATCAATAACCTTAGCACATATGGAACTGAAAAACACGCACAGTTTTGTTATAACATGTCTCACGTGTTTCGGAAATATCCCACGAAGTGCGATCGACAAGAAAACATTAATCAATACATGACAATCATGAGACTTCATACCAATCAACCGAAGGTCCGAAAGAGAAACTAGACGTTTTACATTTGACGAATATCCCGATGGAACCTTAATGCCATGTAAGCACTCACAAAACACCTTTTTCTCCTTTCTTGACATTGTGTAACAGGCCGGAGGCAGAAAAGTCTTTTTACCATCCGGTTTTACAACGGGCCACAAATCTGGTCGAATATTCCTCTCTTTCATATCAAAACGAACTTTCTGATTGTCTTTTGTCTTTCCGGGTATATTTAGCAATGTCCCAATTATAGCATCACAAACATTTTTTTCAATGTGCATCACATCGAGACAATGCCTAACCGACAAATCTTTCCAATAAGGAAGATCCCATAGTATAGACGCTTTCTTCCATAAAACACCCTTTTCAGAGACGGACTTGAAGCCCTTGACGTATTTGGTGTCAACATTTTTAATCCGTTCATAAACATGTGATCCTGTCAAAGGTGTACGAGCTACTCCTTCCTCGGTGTACCCATTGAACTCCTTCTTCTTTTTACGGTAAGGGTGATATCGACTAAGGAACTTCCGGTATCCTAGATACACATTTTTCCTATAATTTTTCAAGTAGGCGGGTTTCATATCTTCTTCACATATAGGGCATGCTTGTTCTCCTTTGGTTTTGTACCCAGACAAGTTTCCATATGCCGAAAAATCATTTATGGTACAAAAAACCATAGCTCGCAAGGTAAAGTTTGAGTTGGTGTATGCATCGAACATTGGAACACCTTCATTCCACAGTAATTTCAAATCATCAACAAGTGGAGCCAGATACACATCTATGTCATTCCCAGGTTGCTTAGGCCCGGAGATGAGGAGTGATAACATGATAAACTTGCGCTTCATACAAAACCATGGAGGAAGATTATAAATCGCTAGAAGAACCGGCCATGTGCTATGTTGGCTGCTTAGAGTGCCATACGGATTCACACCATCTGTACATAAAGCAAGCCTCAGATTCCTATCCTCATCACCAAATTCAGAATATTTCTTATCAATATTTCTCCATTGAGGAGAATCAGCAGGATGTCTAAGGAGTCCATCTTTCTTTCTCCCTTCCGCATGCCACCTCAGATTTTTTGCTTCCTTCTTTAACGAAAACAAACGCTGAAACCTAGGTATTATCGAAAGATACCACATAACCTTAGCTGCTGGGCCCCTCTTAGCCGAATTTACCCCTTTACGCTTGTAACGAGATGCACCGCACTTTGGACACTCATTCAAATTTTCATGTTCATTTCTGTAAAGCATACAATCATTTCGGCAAGCATCTATCTTGACGGCCTCTAAGCCTAAGGGACACATCAATTTCCTGGCATAATAAGTAGAGATAGGCATCTCATTGCCTTCTGGTAAAAATTCACCTAACCATTCCAATAATGTGTTGAAACTTCCATCAGTCCAACCAGAAGCACATTTCAAGTTGTAAAGTATTGACACAGCCTCTAACTTGCTAAATTTTGTACACCCGGGATACAAGGGAGTCTCTGCAGCCTTTGATACTTGTTCGAACATCTGAGGTCGTTCGTTCAAGTGATCTCTCACCCCATCCATCATCCCATTTATTTCATCATCTTCTTGGTCATCATCATCATCCATCTCATTATTCTCAGCAATATCATCATCACTATCATCAGTGTCTACCCGAACATCAAACTCATTGACACTAGAACTTGGACGATCAGGTATTTTCTCACCATGCCAAAACCAAACATGGTAATATTGTTTGAAACCACGACGAAATAAATGATCCTCAATCTCATCAATATCATCTAACCGCCTTATATTCTTACAATCACGGCATGGACAATAGATTTTTTCGGCTTTCGTACTCCGTTGGTGTGCTAAAGCACATCTAATGAACTCCTCAACCCCACTCAAGTATTGTGTCGTAGTATGATCACCGTACATCCAAGGACGACTCATTTCTAGTAATAAATGCAAAACAAGGAAGATTTAATATCATTTCTAATAACTATCCCGCCAAGGGCCTAAATTATGAATTATATCCCGCCAAGGGCCTAAATAGATAATAATACGCAACTAAGCAAGAAAAAATACAAACTCAACTATCCCGCCAAGGGCCTAAATTATGAATTCTATCCCGCCAAGGGCCTAAGGAATTAGGGTAGAAGTATTACCTTGACCCAATATCGATCCTTCAAGACAATGCCTCTATCAACCTGCATAATGTAATTTCCCCAATTAAATAAACTGTAAAAATGTGATCCTCTAGTATATTACATCCTCATTGCCTTCAATGCACGAGCTTTAAACACAAAAAATACACAAATTCGTACAAGCTTTAAACACAAAATACACAAATTTGAAATCAGTATTAGGCCCGCCTATTAGAGAAACGCATATTCATAGGGGCATTTCATCAAACACCTTCAATGCACGAGCTTTACACACAAAAATACACAAATTCGTACAAGCTTTAAACACAAAATACACAAATTTGAAATCAATACATTAGGAATTGCTCGTATTTTACTTCTCCAAATCCGTATAAGCTTCAGTACTTATGATTTTACTTCTCCAATTACTTCTCCAATTCGGTATGAACCTAAATAAAATTGTAAATGTGTTTGATGAAATTAAAGTAAAATAGGGTGTTAGATGTGCTTATCGGCCAGCGGAATCGGGTGAGGAAGTCGGAACTCTGGTGAAACCGAGTGCTCGGAGAAAGGAGAGGAAGTCGGAGCTCGGCGAAGACAACGATACGAAGATATGAACGAAGGCGTGCGCGGAGCTGAATGTTTTTAATTTAATTAGGGTAGACTTATAGAGGCAGGCCTAATATGTCCGCCTCTATAAGCTAAATGTAATGAGGCAATAGAGGCGGGCCTCTTTATGCCCGCCTCTATTGCATACATTTGTTGAGGCGGGCTATAATATGCCCGCCTCAACAAAAGTTAATAGAGGCGGGCTTTTTCGCCCGCCTCAATTATGTACCATTAGAGGCGGGCCTACAATTGGCCCGCCTCTAATACTTTAGCGGGAATATTTTTTCGGAAACTTTTTGAGGCGTATAATTATTTGCCCGTCTCAATAGATTTTTTTGAGGCGTATAAAATAATTATACGCCTTAAAAACATGAAAAACTGATTGCGTAGGTCGTTGTTGAGGCGTTTTGAAATATGTACGCCTCTAAAAGGGAGCCTCAAAAAGTGTTTTTTCCACTAGTGATAGGTGCATGAGTTATTCATTGCAGGTGCATGAGTTACTCAGGGCACATGGGGAAATCATTTGATCATACATAAATCAGATTACATAAGTAAAATGAATGAAAATAAAATTACCTAATCAACTAGTATGTAGCATCAGCCGACACTACATCACCGAAATAAGAGAAACTCTTCCGATTGATAGGATCACACCAAAACAAACGACATAGCTGGCCCTCCTTGTTTACATCATAATCAAAATAATATGCATTGCAACATTATTTCTTCTTCAAAAAGTCATTGATGACCATTTGAGCATCACTGCCTTCCATGTATGAGTTCAAACCCCTCATAAAGTTCTTGAAGTCAACAACAGTGGCGTCTACGTTAGAATATGAACCCACTAGATTCTTGTACACTTTGTAACTCTTAGTGACACCAATGTTGGATTTAATACAGTCCATCATAACTTCTTGATGAAATGGAGTCACTTGCCTGTTCCCTTTTGAGAAAACCATATGAGACAGCTCCAACATAGCATGTGTATGACCATACTCCAATTTTGTAACACGGTAACCATCATTACCTTCGTACTTGAGCCAACACTTAGCTTCACAGCCACATCTATTAGATATTCTCCTCCTTTTCACAACATCTCCATCTGTCGGGACAGCCTGGTTGAACTCGGAATATGGAGAGACAACTTTGTATCCTTCTCTGTTACAACAAAGGTGCTTCCAAATAACAGTCGGCGGTACATCCTTGTTTTTCTTGGTAGAACAAACACGAACAGTAAAACCACATGCCGCTGCATAAGCTTCGTAAAAGGCAATAGCGTCGTTAAGAGTCGGGAAAAGCTGCCCAAGATACGGCTTCAATGAATCATTGCACTCCGGAATAATATATTCAGCAGTAATGCTTGGGGAAACAGATATAACATTATGCTTCATTTTATGCTCATCTCCTGACGAAAGAAAGAGTGGAATTAATAATTGAGTATGAGCTAATAAGTGCATGGCCTTATACATAAAGGTGCATGAAAGAGTGAATAAAGGTGCATGACTTATGGAAACAAAGTGCATGAGCTGCATAAACCAATGGAATAAGTGCATGAGCTTATAAGGGGGACTGTTGACTCAAAGAAAGTGCATGACCCAATGAATATATGTGCATAAACAAATAAAGTAAGGTGCATGAGGTAGTTATTTCTGTGCAATATTCACACAATCAACAAGGATAAAGGTGCATGCACCAAGCACATACCTAAAAATGCAATACACAGATCTTATTTGCAATACCTAAAATTCAAAACTGACAAATTCAACCAAGCACATACCTAAATCCCAATAAACAGAGAAATTCTGCTAAAACACACATACATAAATGCCTAAATACCTAAAAAACAAATAAATCAACAACAAATTACAGATCTGTACCTGAATCAGTAGAAGGAGTAACCATGTCGACTAAGAACGACGAGACTAAAACGAAAACAGCAAGAAAAAGATAAGGCACACCGGCGGCAAGACGGAAACGATCGGGCGATGAAACGAGCGAACGGATTAGTTTTATCACGAAGAAGGATGCATTACCACAAAGAAGGATGGATTACAAGTAAAAACGAAACAGCAAGCAACCTGGAATCTGGTTTTTTGGAGCGAGCGAAGAGAAGAAATCTGGTTTTTTGGAGCGAGCGAAGAGAAGGAAGGCATGGAACAGTGAAAATTAGAAGAAAAAAGAAAAAATCACGAACGGCTGCGATTAGATTGTGATGGAAAAGAACGAACGGCTGAGAAGCACCCTCATTCCTACCCTAATACCCTATCCTCACGTGATTTTTTTCCATTACTTTGTAGTTTAAAATCCCTTCAACTTATAAACTGATGGTATTAATGCCCACTATATATTTTTATTACATTTGATTTTTTATCATATAGTAATCTATCTACACGAAACTATGCTAACAAATTAATCTAAATTAAACAAACTATTTATTGTTGTCGTTATGGTACGATATTTTTTATGAGTAAATTAATGTATAAATAACCATATTTTAGTATCATAAGACATGATAATTTCGCGATTTTTTAATATCATATTATTAAAAGCATCTAATACATCCAATCTCATGCTTAACACGTTTACTATGCTAATGATTCATGAAACTTTGAATTATCCATTCCTTGGAACGAAGTCAATTTCTATTCCTAATACAATTATAAAAATAGACCTAACGGATTATAATTATTCCAATCATTTTATATAGGTACCTTTTTATATGTCATATGTCAAAAAGGAAATATCATAAAATTTCCAGTGCCAAACTCAAACGTCAAAATCTATATATCTATATACTAGTGTAATACCCGTGCCTTGCACAAGATTTTTTTATTTTATTTTACAGTTGTAAAAATTATATATTTTTATTATCAAATAATGATTGTTTTAATATATACTTGATTAGTTATTTAAATTAAAAATGACAAATTGACTAAACAAATTAAAGATATAAAAAAATACATTATATAAAGAGAGACGGTATTCTCCATAACTTTATTAATCGTAAAAATTGGTTAAGTAGTCTTACAAATAGGAATAACGACAGTCTTTTACATCAATACTTCTAAAACGATAAAACATAATAAAAAAGTTATTTAACTCTAATACATGAAAATGACATGCTAAACATAATAAATGGCGCGATGTTCAAAATTGCTACAAATTATCAAAAACTTTCTTGTATACTATATTAGTTGTAGTATTATATCTCTTATTGTCTTTGTCACAAATCAAAATCTTCAAACCTTTCTTGCTAGTCACCCTTGAAGAAGCAACATAAAACTGACCATGACTGAAAACAGGGCGTGGAAGATACAAATCAACATTGGCAAGAGATTGGTCTTGGCTCTTGTTTATGGTCATAGCAAAACACACACTCAAGGAAAATTGTCTTCGTTGAAACTTAAAAGGAAATGAAGTGTCTGACGGTGACATTATCATGCGAGGAATCAAAATCGTATGTCCAATATTATTACCTGAACATTAAAGTATTATATAAGGATAGATTAGTAATAATCTCAAACTTAAGATCATGCATGTATACCCATTAAAAAATTAGAAAAACAATTTCATTAATGACTAACCATTAAATGAAATAGATAATGGTCTAGCTTGGATAAGTACGGAGTCACTCATATTTCCAAGTATATTTGCTGCATAAAATTATGGTTACGCATGGTACCCTTTAGTGATTTACATTGTAATTAAATATAATATATTTTCTCTAACCTGATTCGATTAGCGGTGTTCCATGCCGCTTATGCCTTATCACATTCATTCGCAATTTCCTCCTCAATCGAGCTAATTTTAGCATGAAAATTAAATAAGGAACAATATAAATTAATAAATCACTAATTTTATACCACTTTTAAAAATATCATACCTTGGTCGACATTTTGCATATGATTTTGTTCTGTAAGCATGACATTTTGCAATTGAGCTGCACCATAGTTATCTTTGTCTCGAACACTAATAGGTAAATGTGAATTATGAACGTTTTGATCAGTTCTGTAGTGCAGAGTCGTCGGAGTAGATGAATTTCTTCTACCTGAACATTAAAGAATTAAATATATAGTTTTTTGTTTATAAATAAGCAAACAATCTAATCTAAATAATTTTTGTTCTAATTAAAAAAATGAAATTAAATAGATTTTCAACATTAATTTTGTTCCGACACAATGCTATTATGTCTTAGAGGAATATTTGACACTAACTACCATATAAACGAAAAAATTGAAGTAAATACATATTCTACTGTAACAAACATTACTAACCATTTGAAATATCGGACATTGGGATACGATCATTAACATAATAATTGGCAGTACCTCCAAGTGTAGATCCTGCATAATTAGTATTTATATTAAAGTTCATATTACTATTTAGTAGACAAAATTTCAACAAAAAATGCAAAATATTAACCTGATCCATTAGAAACTGTCCGTTGTCGTTTCTCTCTAACAACAGGCAATCTCAACGTTCTATTATGTCGGGTTAATTCGTCCATAATAAAATCACCCTGACAAACTAAGATATAAATATTTAAATAAATATATCTACATAAGAATCATTTAAATATATCTACATGTTTACCTATATAATATATAATATTAATTAAATAAGACATAGTATTTTACAAATCTAATATTGGATATTAAAAATAACAAATTAATACATGAAAGTACTTTAAAAAAATTATTCAACATTGCATTAATAAATGTCAATATTTATTTATTATTTTATTCCTATATAATTGAAAAAAAAAGTGTAAAATAAATTATTGACTTATGGGCCGAATTTACTTATGGGTAGATGAGTTATTAATACATCATTTTTCCATTAAACCAGAAGCCCACAAAATTAACATGTAACCCGGCCCATAAACTCACTCCCTCACTCTGGGCCACATTTCTCAACGAAGCCCATTAGTCCAAATCCTTCACCCGAACCCTAACCATCAAAAATTGCCTCATTTGTCTCGGCCTCAAACCCTACCTTTCCAGAAACATCTCTTTCCTTTTCCACATCTCGTCACCCCGTCTCTCCTTCCATTTCCAAATCTCGCCATCCATGGCGATTTCAATCCGTGTTTTCGCCATTTCCAAACCTCTCATCAACCTCTCTTTCGCTCCATTTCCAGAAAACTCTAGGCCAGATCTCCTTTTGATCCAGCTCCAGATGTCGCCATTTCCAGATCTCGTCATCCTCGTCGTTCCATTTCCAGATCTCGTCATCCTCGTTCGTTCCATTTCCAGATCTCGTCATCCTCGATCGTACCATTTCCAGATCTCGCCATCCATGGCGATTTCAATCTGAAAATCTCCTTTTTTCCTTTTCCAGAAACTCTCTCTTCCTCTTTCTATTTCTCTCAAAACGTCAAATCCTTTGACTTTCGACTTGCAAATATTTCAGATCCAGTTCTAATTTTTGAAGATTCAGATCCATTTACAAAATCGGGGCTCATTTTGGGGGAGTAAGTTTGCTACAAATGGAGATCTATGAAATCACTGAAGCGAAACAACAGGTATGGTATTTTTTCATGAGTCTTTAGATGTATTTCTTTGTACGTTTTTTGACACATCAGAAAATGAAAAATATAGGTTATAATTCCAGTTTTCTATTTATCATGTTCATGATTTGAAACCGACTTGATGAGGACATCGGAAGTGAAAATGGAGGGGTCGCATGCAAACCCACGACAAGCTTGAAAAGAAGATTTGGATGAACACAAAAATTATATCCAGATTACACAAAAGTAAGATTTCCTTCTCTATCGATAAATCTGTATTTTTCTATTTCTCTGGATATAATTTGTTGCTTGATATCATAATATTCCTTCTTTTAAAAATTTGTACATATTTTGACAAATTTCAGTGATTTCGACTGCTTCTTTGATTTCATTGTTTTCAAATTTTACAAACTTCGGATTGAGATATAGTATAATATGAGGCTCGCAATTAATTAGTTTTTTAAGTTCGAAATGTTTGCTTCATCTAGATTGTTCTTCATGAAGTTCATGTATATTTTTCTTCCATTATTATTACAACCGAGTTAGTACAATATAATAAAACCGGGTTCAATTATTTCATATAATTGGCTTAGTTATTCATATAATCGGGTTCAATAAAATCTACTATATCTATTAATGGGTCTGAATATATTATGTATTTTTACCGGCCTACGTATTTTAATTAGCGAAAATGGGCTTATTGGCCCAATACTGCTACTTCAATATGTAATTAATGGGCCTGGTGATAGCTTACACATATTTGTTTCTAATAAAGGCCTTTATATACTGGGCTTACACAGATTTGGTTCTAATGGGCTAAAACGGCCTTTATATATTGGACTATTGGTTATTATATCGGTCCATGACCGTTGGTAAATACAGATCATTCACTTTATAAAAATAAAACAGAAGCAACAAAAACCCTAAATCATTTCTAACTTTCCTTCTTCCACCGTTTCCATTTTTATACTTGCCACCTTTACTCTTTCATCTTTCAATTTAGAAATCACACTGATAGAAACTAACTATTTGCTTTTCCACCTCCACAACTGAGATCTGTATAACACAAAGCAAAACGAAAAGGAGATCGATAGGAAAAATATTGATGAGAGAGTCTCAATGTTCAACAGGAGACATGGAAGAACATAGTTCTTCTGAGATCCACAGTCGATAAAGGTAACTCTCTCTCTCTCTCTCTCTCTCTCTCTCTCTCTCTCTCTCTCTCTCTCTCTCTCTCTCTCTCTCTCTCTCTCTCTCTCTCTCTCTCTCTCTCTCTCTCTCTTGTTGTGTTAATCACTCTCTCTTTCATTTAACTATAAACCGTTGAAAACTTTCGATTCAATTAATGGGTTGTATTAACATTTTTTGCAATGGTTTTATGATTGTTCATTGATTTCATACTATGAAAAATAATCTAATTTAATCTAGATTAATATTATGTGTAAACTAAAATATTAAACCTACTGAAATCATAATTGTTATAATATAACAAATGTTAAATTGAAAGATTTACTAACCATACAGATATACTTGATCCAGTGACTCGTCGAGGATTTTTTCGAAATCAGTGAATTTGAATCCATGAATAGGAATAGAAATTGATGAACTCCGCTTAATTGTAATGTTGCGATAAAATATTATCTTGTATTTATGATTAGAGAACTTGAAAGATATATCATAAAGAGCAACTCCAAAGTTTGAAATCAAATATACACCTCCTTCCTCTAATATTCCAAGATTCACCATAAAAGCTTCTTTAATTACTCCATGAATTTTCTCACCCTTGAGACAATGAGAAATTTGTGTTAGTCCTATACAAATATTAGACAAACAAATATTATATTAAACACAAAATATTCAAGAACTGAAAATTAATACCTTTTCATCCATTAAAATGATTTCAGTTGTACTGTATTGCGTACGATCTTCTTTCTTTGGAACCTTAAACAATCGAATTACTCGAACCTTTAGCTCATAATTCCCTCGGGTACCCGTAATATCCTTTATTTCTTGTTGTTGTTTTGACATTGCTATAAATGTCCTAAACAAAAAAACAATACAAAGAATAATTGATTAATGGAATATCTATAATTGCACAATATTTCTATTTAGTATTTCATGAGTAATGGGTCCTTTAGTACGAAAATCAGTAATGGAAAATGAGATCAATGTTGGCTGATATGTAAATGCAAAAAATCAGTACAGATGGGGAAAATGTCCGAACCTTTAGCTCATTATTATGTAAATGCAAAAAATCAGTCACAAAGTGTGAGAATATGTTTTTAAAATAACAATTTTTGAAATCTGTTCAGTATTTCCTGGTTTGAGAATATGTTTTTTATTGAACTTAATTTCTGAAATCTGTTGTTCAACGAATATCCATACCTTTATGTATTGAAGCATATGTTCAGTTCATGATTCTATCAAACTGGGGTTTATTGTTGAGAATATGTATTGAACTTAATTTCTGAATTCTGTCTTTGTTTATTGTTGTTGTAGGAATACGTATGGGAAATCAAACTGGGGTTTCAAACAACTCATGCAGTTCCAAGATCTACAACTGAAAACCTAAAGGTACGGATACTATACTAACATTTAAATGAACGTGACAAATATATATTCAATGTTGCATAGAGTAGACTGAATGAAAGTCTGAAAAGTAGTTATTCGATGTTGCATATAGGTCCTGAATTATTACCTTGTAACTCTGTTTTGAATTTCCTGAGTAACACTGAACCAAAGAAAATAAAGCAATATCAGTTATGTTTGCAATATATATTCAATGTTGCATAGAGTAGACTGAATGAAAGCCTGAAAAGTAGTTATTCGATGTTGCATCTGTGCAGAAACTGGGTTACTGTTTGAAATGAAATAAGCATTACAAATTATAACTGATATAAGCATTACCTCTTAAATCTCTGTATTCTGTTGTAGCTAATCTTCTTCAAATAACTGAGAAGCTCTACATGTGTATTTATAGCCGAATTTATAGGCAAATATGTGAAAGAGATATAGAGTATTATATTACAACTTTCGGTAGAATAACTCATGTTTATTTTTGTATTTTTGGAATGCACAGATTTTCCAATATCAAATCTTCATAGTTATCTTTTTAATTTTTTACATAAACTATTGTGCACGACTGATAATTATTCTATAGTATATTATATGACTTTCTTGTTCAGATCTTGTAATCAATTTTGCTTTTTATGGATATGTTATGATTTGCAGAATTTCTGCCATAGGGGAAAGATATGGCACACATTTTCGTTCCACTTTTTATGGATATGTTCAGATCATGTAATATGTGTGCAGGTTTTGTGAATTGTTTTTGGGTTTAGGGTTTCTGGTTGGGGTTTAGTATTCCAGTTTTTAATATGCTTCGAATTCAGTTTTTTTTAGCATTGATATATGTCCACGTCTTGTAATATGTGTGCAGATTTTGTGAATTGTTTTTGGGTGATTTCTTTCTGGTTAGGGTTTAGTATTTCAGTTTTTAATATGCTTTGAATTCAATTTTTTTTAGCACTGATATATGTCCAGGTTTTGTTCTTAAGTTAAATGTGTTATATTTGTGCAGGTCTTTTAGCAATGTGTTATGATTTGCAGAATTTCTGCCATGGGGAAAATATATGACACACATTTTTGTTTCAGTTTTTATGCAATTTTGTAATAATTTCTGTGCAAAATTTCTTGTAATGCTTATGTAATATATTTATGCTTCATTTGTCGCTTTGCTGTTTTGTAATATGTGTGCAGATTTTGTGCATTGTTTTTGGGTGATTTTTTTCTGGGTTTTAGTATTTCAGTTTTTTATATGCTACAATTTTAGTTTTTTTAGCAATGTGTTATATCATTGCAGGTTTTGTGCATAAGTTTTATATGTTGTTTTATTTTCTGGCCAATTGTGTATGCATAGTCATTTGATTGTATACAAAAAAAATTAGGTAATCGGATTTATTTAGTAAGATATTCAAAAAAAAAATCCGATTCTGTAATATGATTTCCGAAAACAAAATCACATAGATAAAGTAGCAGATCTTAAGTTATGAATATGGAAAATATATCATTCTACACATATTCTGAAAGATTCATATTGAAAGAAAAATGGAAGTAACCAGAATAAATAGATTTAATGACACGTGGCATGAAAAAAATCGGTGCATTGTAGGGGTGCCACGTGGCTTAGCCGAGCCTTTGCGTTTAGTAGATATATAGTAGATTAAAGCAAAGAAAATTTAAAGCTACCTAAACGATTCTAGCTACATTAATCATATATGTCATTTGTAATTAATCATATTTAATTTTAACATTTTAAAATTCATTAATTAAAAGTCTAATATCTTACCAATTCTTTCTACGATCTAACTCAAATCACCTCCTTATTTCACTCTTTATAATTTTCATTTATTTCCTAACTCAAATCCATTAGGTCAAGTATATTAAAATTCAAACTACGTACATTGAAAAATCAAATGAAAGTGATAACATTTGATAAGATTAGGCTAAGGAATTTAACTTCCGTAACCTTTGAATAAATAAAAACAAAGTATTTTATTTGTGAATATAAAATATATAAGATTATTTATATCGGGTTTATATATAAAATCAACCATTATTATTAAAATAACATTTCATACTTGCAAATAAATAAATCTAATCTAAAAAGGAGCTAAAGATACTGGTTGAGTTTGTTATAATCATCTTAATAATTTATGATTGACAACAACTTTATAATTTATTACTTTACTATTTTTATATTTTTTTGAATATTTAATAATAACTTCTTCATTTTCAAGTATTTATACGAGTTATCTGTTATTTGTATATTATAGTCTTTTTTAAGAGTCATGGAACATTTACTCCTCAAAAGTTTACTCATTTATATAGATTTTTTACTCATATTCAATTTTCGAGAAGTGCAATATATCAATTAGATATAAGTGTTTGGTTCGAAAATTAATTGAAAAATCCAAGAATATATGTCAATTTAACTTCTTGAAAAAAAAACAATACATTCTTGATAAATCTACTTCAATCATATATGTATATATAATATCATATTTCTCTATATTAATTTCTAAAAAAATCTACAACCCAAGATATTATAATCAGATCGCAAAAATAAAACTAATTAAAAGTTAATTTTTTTGAGAAATAGCTTCATATGAATTTTAAAATATCTAATTATACAATCACTATATTAATAAACAACAATTCTATTCTTTTTTGTAGTTGACAAATGTTATACAATTATTCCTCAATTTCAAGAATATTATAGATATGCACGAATGCCACAGTAATTCATGGAAATAATGAGAAAGTGATGTAGATTGTCAAAAATAAATATTAGTGTGATTTTAATTTCATATTTAAAATAGCCATTTATATGATTGATTTTGAACTAGGAAATTCATTCTTTTATGCATTTTGAATCCTTTTAACTATTTGTTGATAATTGGATCTTTAATCATTTATTAAAATAATTAGTTATAATTGAATTAGAAGTAAATTATACTTTTAATATTATGATATTCTGAAGACACTCATGATAATTAAGGCAACATTTATTAATTTGAGTTTTATAATCAAATTTAATGATTTCAATTAAGAAGAAATTCAATCTCACTTGAATTAACCACTAATTTTTAAAGTAATAAAATATTTTTCACCACCGTTAATTTAATTATCTATATCTATATATATACACTATCGGAGAAATTTTCTACATGTGTGTCGATCTCTTATTCATTGGTCTACATATGGACCTCTAGACGATGTAACATCTTAAAACCTTGATGGATCCGCTATATTATAGATATACTCTTTCAAAAAATTATTTTGGTGCAACTTTTATTAATTTATAAGAAAATGTCATCATTGTAACACTGTTTCAACATTTTTTTTATCAAATTAATTAATTATATGTCCAACGTCAATCTATAATTTTTATAATTACATTTTTTGTAAGTTGTGCGTATTACCAAAATACTTTTTTCTTCTTTTGTTTAGATTATATTCGAGTACAAATATGCACTCGAATGTTATTAACAATATGTAATAAATATTAGATTAAGAATTTCATTTTCTAAAAGTCTACTAACATAATTGAATATATGTCTAAGTTGTTTTTGTTATTCTTGTCTCTCTTATAATACAACATTTTTTATAAATATTGATTTTTTCATGAGGAAAGAATTAGGCAGAGCCTAGCGATTACGCATGACCCGGCTTAGAGCATCCGAACACGAAGTTCTGGATTCGAATCAAGGGTAGACACAGAGGAAGAGAAGTTGAGTTTTGCAATCAAGTCAGTTGTTTGATTGATCTCCTGAAACACGTGCCTAATAAGGACTTTCTGAAAGGAATGGAGATCGATAAGAATGTCAGCGATAACTAGACCTGAGCAAACGCGGGCCGGCCCGCCCGCCAAGCAAAACGGGCTTGGACAGGGGTTTAAGCTCGAACGGGCCGGTTGGCCCGGTCCGTTCGGGCTGACGGGCCGGCCCGGTAACAGGGCCAGGCCCGTACGGCCCGTATAAAATTTAAATTATATAAAAATATATTTAAAAATACATTAAAAAAATAAATATAACCTAAAAAATACATAAAAAATAATAATTTAACGGGCCGGCCCGCTAAATACCAAAAAAATATACCAAAAAATAATTTAAATATAAGTTATATGCCATGCGGGCCGGCCCGCTCTTCCGGGCGGGTCCGGTTAGCCCCTTGGGCCTGACAAAAGGGCTCGGCCCGGCCCGGGCCCGCAAAAAATGGGCCCAGATTTTGACTAAGGCTCGGGCCCGACCCGGGCCCGCGTTTGATCAGGTCTAGCGATAACCATTTCATTTTCCCATAGGCAAGCCCAAATGCCTAAAATGGAGTTAATAAGGCATAAATTATCTCCTTCAATTTCTATTTTGTGTAGGTCTAGTTGTTTTGCTTTTCTAACACTATTTCTTAGAGCTAGTGTTTCTGTCATGAGGACTGTATTCATTCCATATTGTTGGCATTCCATGTGTATTATTTCTGCATTATCATTTCTAATGATAAATCGTGTACCTGTTGTTAGGCAAAAATTGTTAAAAGAAAATAACAGTGCACAAACACATCTTATTTAGTTTTTTTTTTTAAGTTCGACTTTTATTTGTATATCCTTACAATTCCAATAACATAGATACGTTGGGGATTTTAGGTTTGTTTTATGATTTGGGCTGCACCCGAATAATGGTGGGTAGCCTATGTACCTTCTTAGGAAGGATCATGCCTTACGTAATTCAGAGTGTTTATATTTGGCACATCAGAGTACACGAGTCAAAACCCACCTTCTAGGAAGGGTTGCCTAGACTCGGTCCAACTATCATTTATGCGTCATGAATAAGATCAAACCCACCTTCTAGGAAGGATTGTCTAACCTTTTCACAGTTTTAATTTTGAATTGTTTTTGTTTCGGATTGCGATTGAACTCGAAGAGCGTTTGCTTTGTATCAAGTTTTCTACGTACCCTTTTAAAAGGGATCAAATCGTACGTAGTTCTAAAATAGAACCATTTTAGTTTTAATTTCAAGTTTTATTTAAATTTAACTTGAATTTTGGTGTGACTGAATCCTATATATATTTGAATTTGATATCGAATTTCCTACGTATTCATTTAATACGGAATCAAGTCTACGTAGTTCTTAAAATCATTTGGATTAAGTTTTGACTTTATCCTTTATTTGAAAGTTAATTTTAGATTTGAGATTGAACTCGATAATATTTGTATCAAGTTTTCTACGTAGCTCATAAAAGAGCATCAAATCAAACGTAGTTCTTAGAAACATCGTTTAGACCGACCCATATAAGTAACAACTAGCTAAATGGAATTATTTATTTATTTAAATAAGTCCAATTTCTTAAACTCGCTAGTTATAAAATTTTCTTTATAAAAGGTCATTTTCATCCAATTAACAAAATGTCATTTTCTCATAATGACTAAATTTTGACCAAACATATATATACACAGGTAAGCTGCTTCTTTTTGTTTCATGAAGCTTTGTACGTGTATCTCCAAGCCAAATTTTTAATTAGGCCATATATTCAACATTTTGCTTTGCAGAGAACATATACTCGTGCATAAATTTCCTTGGATCTTAATTAGTCTCTCGGTATTTCAAACTCAAAGCTTTTTAAATGGCCTCCCAATTGAGGTACTTTGGCCAATCTTATAATTTGAATAGCATGTAGGCTATTTTGAGTCCAGGCAGCATTATTTTGCATGCGTGATTTATTTGGATGATTTAGAACTTGATTTGTGATTTTATGTATATAAGCAGCACATAACTTAAATTTTGCATGTACATCTTCAACTTAAATTTGATTTGAAACATATAGTTTTGATGAGAAATATATAGTTTCAATAATGTTTTAAGACATATAGTTTCAAGGAAATATATAGTCTAAATGATTTTTTATAAGACATATAGTTTCAAAAAAACATATAGTATAAGTTTGATTTTGAGACATATAGTTTCATAGAAACATATAATCTTGATGATTTTTAGACATATAATTCATAAAAACATGTAGTCTTGGTTTAATTTTGAGACATATAGTTTCATAGACACATATAGTATTGGTTTGATTTTGAGACATATAGTTTCATAGAAATATATAGTCTTGACTTGATTTTGAGATATATAATTTCATAGAAACACAATCTAGGTAATTGGAGACATATAGTTTCAATGAGAAACGTATAGTCTAGATGATTTTGAGACATATAATTTCATAGAAACATATAGTCTAGATGATTTTTGTAAGGCATATAGTTTTAAAAAAACATATAGTCTAGAAGATTTTTATAAGACATATAGTTTTTTTAGACAAGCCTAACCTTGCTTTGTGTCAAACAATGACCAACTCATCCAAAACAAAGGTTAAAATACGTATAAGAAGAAAAAATATATAAGAAACAAAAGATAGAAAGGCATAGGGAAAAGAAGCAAATGAATTTTACCTTGTCTGGTGTTTTTTTTTTTTGAAATGGAAAAAATTAGATTGGATATTACAGAAGAGTCAGTCTCTCAATCTATAGCATTCTTGCGGATGATAATTACAAATTCTAGACTATTTCTAAAGTCTTCCAAAGAAACCTGTTGAACCTTCTTCGCAATGAAATCGGTCACGACGTTAGTTTCTCGAAAGACGTGAGTAATCTGCACTGAAGAAAATAGTTGTAAAATACACAGGATATCAGAAATTAGCATTTCAATATCTCATGGACAATGCCAGATTTGGTTAAGGACATTCACAATTGTAAGGTTGTCGCATTCAAGATGAATGTTGGTAATGTCTAATTCATAAGCCTTTACCAGGGCATTTCTTACTGCCAGTGTTTCTGTTTTAAGCAGGGTTGAGATACCACATTTATTCCCAAAGAGGAAGAGTGGTTTTCTCGTGTTGTTCCTGAGAATGTAGCCAAAATTAGATTCACCATTGGTTTTGGTGGATCCATCTGTGTTGATTTTAACTATGTTATCCGGAGGTTTTTTCCATTTTTTTATTGGTCGTCTTACAATGTTTGTTTTATGAGTCTTTTGTTTGTCTTCTGTTAGACAGTCAGGGTTCCAGTATTTCGTTTTGTTCCAATTCTCAATTTGTTTCTGAATATAGCTTGGTACATCTTTAATGAGTTCAATATCATTATTTGCCCTAACAAAGCTTTGTTGGTTTCTATATAACCAAATGTTCCACCAAGAGATCATTAATTCTAGGAATTGTGATCTATTAGTTTTTTGTCGAATTTCTTCAATGATTTCATTGATTTTTTGTTTTCTATGTTTAGGGATGTGATTAAGCAAAAAGTGTCATGATTCAATTTTTCGATTGTTTTTAGGGTATGCTTGCATTGGAAGAGGAGGTGGTTCAAGTCTTCCAACTGGACATTGCAGCGTATACAATCCGCGGGGATTGCAACACCTTTTTCTGCTAATCTAGCTTTTGTTGGGATTTCATTTTTTATTATTTTCCATACAAAGTTTTTAACTTTGGGATACGTGTCCATTTTCCAGATCCAAGAGGAATCATAGGCAGTATAACTCTTATTTTTATTAATAAGTTCCATTGTAGAATTTATAGAAAACCAACCATTTTTTTTCTAGTTTTCCAGTATCTTGTCTGGTGTTTTTTTTTTGATCAGGTAAAATTTAGACTGGAAACCACAACAAAGTCGTTTCTCAGCCTATAGCATCCTTTCGGATGAG
This sequence comes from Rheum nobile, assembly GCA_027886185.1. Taxonomy (NCBI): domain Eukaryota; kingdom Viridiplantae; phylum Streptophyta; class Magnoliopsida; order Caryophyllales; family Polygonaceae; genus Rheum; species Rheum nobile. Next base: position 5,839,156 of record WOAB01000531.1, on the reverse strand, counting down.
AATTACAAATTCTGGATTGTTTCAGATATCTTCCAAGGAACTCTGCTGGACCTTCTTTGCAATGAAATCGGCCATCGCATTTGTTTCTCGGAAGATATGACAAATCTGCACTGATGAGAAAAGTTGTAAGAAACACAGAATATCATAAATAAGAATTTCAATATCCCATGGACAGTGCCAGATTTGTTTCAGAACATTCACAATGGTAAGGTTGTCGCACTCAAGATGAATGTCGGTAATGCCTAATTCATAAGCCTTTACCAGTGCATTTCTGACTGCTAGCATTTCTGTTTTTAAGGGGGTTGAGAGGCCACATTTGTCCCCACCAATAAAGGTTGGTGTGGCCTCATTGTTTCTGAGGATATAGCCAAAGCTAGATTCACCATTTGTCTTCGTAGATCCATCTGTATTGATTTTGATTATATTATCAGGTGGTTTTTTCCATTTCTTTATTGGTTGCCTAATAGTTTTCTGTTTACTGGTTTTTACTTTATCGTCTGCTAAGCAGTCAGAATTCCAGTGTTTTGTCGTATTCCAGTTCTCAATTTATTTTTTGATGTAATTAGGTACATCCTTTATGGGCTCTGCATCATTGTTTGTTCTGGCGAAGCTTTGTTGGTTTCTGAAAAACCAAATTCCCCACCAAGAAACCAATAGATCTATGAATTGTGGGCTGTCAGTTTTGTGTCGAATTTCCTCAAAGATTTCGTTGATTTTTTTGTTTCCTAGGTGTAGGGATCTAATGACATCATAAGTGTCAGGATTCATTTTCTCAATAATTTTTTTGGTATGGTTGCACTGAAACAGGAGATGGTTCAAGTCCTCTAGATGAGCACCGCATCTAATGCAACCCGGGGGGATTGCAACACCTTTTTCTGCTAGTCTAGATTTTGTTGGGAGTCCAAGTTTTATTATTTTCCATACAAATTTTTTAACTTTGGGGTATGTGTCCATTTTCTAGATCCAAGAAGAGTCATAGGCTGTGTAGTTCTTATTTCTGTTGATTAGTTCCATAGCGGAATTTGTTGAAAACCAGCCATTTTTGCTAGTTTTCCAGTATATTCTATCATGAATCACATTTAAGGGTATGTGGATCGAGATTATCTTCTTTGTTAGATCAGCAGGTAACCATTGTTCTAGTAAATTCTTGTTCCATGTTTTATTTGGCATTATAAAGTCCGCTACCAGGGCTTCCTTGTTCAGGGTTGATTGTGTGTTTATGTTTTTACATAAAGGAGTCTCCAGGACCCAGTTATCCGTCCAGAATTTAATCATTTTTCTATTTCCAACTTGCCAAATAATTCCTGATTTGAATTCATCCAAGAGTTTAATCATCTTGGACCATTGCCACGAGCAGTTTCCTTTTCTTTCGTAGTGAATTATGTGGGTTGTTTTCAAGTAATTTTCTGTAACAGTTATGACCCAGAAATTATTCGGTTCTGCTAATATTTTCCATAGTAGTTTGAATTGGAGGGCTTTATTCATGTCTATTGTTTTTCTTAACCCAAGGCCTCCTTGGTTTACAAAATTTTTCCCAGCCTATTAGTGGTTTATAGGAGCTGTCTTTGTTCCAGAAGAACGATCTATTTAGCTTGTCAAGTTCATTGTGTGTGTGTGTAGGTAGCATGAAACTCTGCATAAGAAAGTTTGGTCTTGAAGCCAGATTGGTTTTTATTAGTGTTGTTCTACCTGCTTGGGAGAGAGAGTTCGATTTCCATTTAGATAATTGATTTTGGGTGCTGGTTAAGAGATCAGCAAAGGTGCTCGAGTTGACCCTCCCATTGATGACGGGGAAGCCAAGGTATTTTTCGAGTGATATCATATTTGTGATAGTAAGAGTTCCTTGTATTGCTAATTTCTTTTGGTTGGTAACCTTTTTTGTGACTTGGAATGCTGATTTGTTAAAATTTACTTTTTGGCCTCAGATTTTGCAATATTCATCAATGATGTCTTTGATGTCTTTGCAATTTTCCTGTTTAGCTTTTGAGAATATCATAATATCATCTGCAAAAGCTAGGAAAGGAATACGTGTTCCTTGTTGCGTGATTTGGAATCCAAGAAGGTTCCGAGGTCTTTCTGAGGCTTGTTGGAGTTTCCTGGCTAGGATCTCAGATCCTAGGATAAACAGGAAGGGTGAGAGGGGGTCCCCTTGTCGAAGTCCTCTAGATGGTTTGAAAATTTCTGTGGGTCCGTTGTTAACAAGGACCGAAAATGATACCGTAGTAATGCATTCTCTTATCCAGTTGATAAATTTTTCATGGAATCCGAATTTTTCCATAGTTTTAATAATAAAGTTCCATTCGATTCTATCATAAGCTTTTTCCATATCAAGTTTAAGGGCAATGAAACCTTCAGTGCTTTTTTTAGATTTAAACGAGTGGAAGATTTCGTGTGCTATAAGGATGTTGTCTTGGATGGCTCTGTTAGCAACAAAGGCACCCTGAAGTGGGTGGATTAATTTTTCCATTGCACCTTTGAGTCGTGTAGTTAATATCTTCGAGATTATCTTATAAATTGTTGAGCACAGACTTATAGGTATGTAGTGATTCGTTGAGTTCAGATTATCGCATTTTGGGATCAAAGAGATAAATGTATGATTTACTTGTTTCAGCAGTTTGCCAGACAGGGAAAATCCTTTAATTGCTTGGATTACAGATGGGCCTACAATGTCCCAGTATTTTTGATAGAATTCTGTTGTCATTCCATCAGGCCTTGGCGATTTATCAGAGCCTATACTAAAGACAACCTTCTTGATTTCTTCATTGGAAACGTGTCTAATTAGTTCTGAATTGTCATCTGAAGAGATTTCAGATTGAATCAGCTCAAGATTGCTCTGAAGTAGTCTCTCGTTCATATCCTCGCTTTTAAATCTTTTAATAAAATCATTTCTGATTTCATTTCTATTGTTTTCTTCTCCAGTGATACTTTTTTTTTTTGATAAAGGTAATAATTCGAATGACCGACAAAAGTCGGACCACTCGAGAGGCCAAAAAATCAGCAACTGGAAACCCAGTTAGTACAACAAGACAAGCTAATGAAAGTACAACAAAGCAGAAGCGAGCTAAAAGACTAGAGGGAGAGGCGAGTCCACCACCAGACGATGGGTCAAAACAAGAAAAACAATCCTGGGAAATGAAGAATGGACAACCATGACGTTGCCCCCACTCATGATGGGAGATCTTCAGGAGTCTCGACCACCCTGACGTTGCCGTATGGATCTTCAGGAGCCTCAACACAACCATGACCGCGACTGGAACAACTCAATCTACACACTAGTCAACTCAACAGGAGCAAAGTAGTACGACACAAAAGCTATCCAAACACACACAAACCTAAAACAAAAATCAAAAGAAACAAAAAACAGAAAAAGCCAAATCAAATTGAAAACAAACAGCAAAGGAGAACTGGAAAAGGACAGGGGGACGGCGGATGGACAGGGGGCCGGCGGCGGAGAAGGAGGACAAAGAGGGGAAGGGCGACGGCGGGGAGACCGGAGAGGAGGGTGGTGGGGGAGAGGGGGAGCGGGGAGGAGGAGGCTGGGGGAGGACAGAACTGGAGAGAGGAGGAAGCGGAAGAAGGGTGGAGGGGGAGAGAAGGCGGGAAGGAGGAGGAAGCGGTGGTACTTGTTTCTTCTTGTGTTTTGATTTCTTTTATGATTTTTCTATTTCTTCTACCACAGTATCTTGTCTGGTGTTGATATTTAGCAAAGAGAACAAATAGATATTTGTGTTTTTTTTTCTTTGCAGTAACAAATACCGTAGCCTTTTTCTATAGCTTTCTTTCCCTTTTTTCTTTTGGCTCTTGTCTCTCTTGCTTTCTGTTTCTTTTTCTCTCCCCCTTTTTTTGTTTCTTCCCTTACCCCAGCTTTTATCTCTCCTGTCTAATCTTGTGTCTTCTCTTACAGGAATTTGTAGTAGCTGCCGTTGGGAGTTTTCATCCGTAACCGAGGGAGATAAAACAACTTCCATATACACCTAATTAATTAACACCCATTTGCAAAAATACCCCAAATGTATTAGTGAGTTGCAAAATTATCGGTTTGACTTTTTTTTTGCATATATACACCATTTGGGGTATTTTTGCAAAATATTAAATATTTTCTTTTAATTCAGAAATTAAGTAAAATAAAAAAAAATCATGAAAAAAAGGAAATAAAAAACACAAAATCATTAATTATTATTTATCTTCCAAATTTCCCTCCCAAAATCCCCTCCCAAATTTCTCTCCCAAAATTCCCTCCCAAATTTCCCTCCCAAATACACCTTTTCCCAAATTTCCCTCCCAAAGCCCAAAATCTGGTTTTAGGTTTTCTAGAACCAGATTTGGCGGGACTTGGCTCAAGCGAACGAAGCTACCGCCAACGCATGGCCCTCGAGCAGGTTCTCCGGTGGAGGACAATGGCGAGAACGAGCACCGTCGGCGAGAGAAAGGTGGTTGCGGTGGCGTTGGAGGAGGTCTGTTCCCCCGGTTTCTGCATCTTCTCTATCGGCATGAACAAAAGGAGATGCAACGACTAATCCAGGAAGGAGACTGAGCTGTTCCCCCGGTTTCTGCATGTACTTGATCTGTGTTCAAAGAAGAGGTTTCCTGTGGTGGTTGTGTCTGTGTTTCCCCTTGTGATTTCTCTTGAGGAGCACGCCCTGATTTCACCGAACCACCTCCGTCTACATCCCCCACAAGCCTGAAAGCACAGTACAAGACAATTAACCATTAAGGAATGTGGATCAATAAATGTCAAATGCATGAAAAATGAGGCAGAGCACAGAAAAATGGTTGCACTTGCAGTAAATGAATTAGGAGTCCAAGAGTTGGTTTCAACTTACAACGGAAATGCAAAAGATTGACCACTTGCATCTGAACCACGAGCACAATGGCGGGTTTGTTCCTCAATAGGAGACAACTTAGCGTTTGAGTTATGATCTATCTCTACCTCCGGTTCACGTCTCCTATCCCCAGCAGCCGATTCAGCACCAGGGTCAACCTCCACATTAACAGCAGCTACTTCAGTGCTTGTACTGGCAATTTCTGCAGTGCTGATATCAGTTGAATTCTCAGTGTTAGTCGGTTCTAAAGGCGGCTCTGCAGTGCTGATATTGTAATTTTCTTTGTTAATGATATTTTGCATATTCGTGTTTTGCGCATTCATAGTATTTAACACAATCCTGTCATGATTCCATATATATCCTGACAGGTTCAATAGGAACTAGTTTGGGTTAAATTGATATGACACAATCCTGTCATGATTCCATAATCCTACCGACCAATATGAGTGGCGATCCGTATCACATAGAAAGAATAAGAGAATGATTAAAATAGGAAAAATGCATAACCAATCCCGTCATACTCACTGAGCTGTCCTGTCGTCTTTAATATGGTTTGAAATTACGCGACATTATCATAAAGTACTATATTATATAAAACGAAAATAAATAACATGCTTCGTAAAGTACTAGATATTACACATATTATCATAAAGGTTAATGTAATTTGCTTATGATTTTTTCTTGTGAACTTTATTTTCTTCGAAGACAGAAGCAAGTCATGGTTGATATGGTTTCAAAATAGTTAATGTAATTTGTGTGGTTGGAATTGGTTGAATTGATACTTAGTCGAAAGCAGTTAATGTAATTTTCTTTGTTAATGATATTTCGCATATTCGTTTTTTGCGCATTCATAGTATTTAACACAATCCTGTCATGATTCCATATATATCCTGACACGTTCAATATGAACTAGTTTGGGTTAAATTGATATGACACAATCCTGTCTTGATTCCATAATCCTACCGACCAATATGAGTGGCGGTCCGTATCACATAGAAAGAATAAGAGAATGATTAAAATAGGAAAAATGCATAACCAATCCCGTCATACTCACTGAGCTGTCTTGTCGTCTTTAATATGGTTTGAAATTACGCGACATTATCATAAAGTACTATATTATATAAAACGAAAATAAATAACATGCTTCGTAAAGTACTAGATATTACACATATTATCATAAAGTTTAATGTAATTTGCTTATGATTTTTTCTTGTGAACTTTCTTTTTTTCGAAGACAGAAGCAAGTCATGGTTGATATGGTTTCAAAGTAGTTAATGAATTTGTGTGGTTGGAATTGGTTGAATTGATATTTAGTCAAAAGCAGTTAATGTAATTTTCTTCGTTAATGATATTTCGCATATTCGTTTTTTGCGCATTCATAGTATTTAACACAATCCTGTCATGATTCCATATATATCCTGACAGGTTCAATACGAACTAGTAGTTTGGGTTAAATTGATATGACACAATCCTGTCATGATTCTATAATCCTACCGACCAATATGAGTGGCGGTCCGTATCACATAGAAAGAATAAGAGAATGATTAAAATAGGAAAAATGCATAACCAATCCCGTCATAAGACGTGGTTGGAATTGGTTCAATTCCAACCACGTCTTATGCATAGTCACTACACTAAAGTACTAAATAAATACTAAATATTAGATAAACATGTCTTATGCATAAGAATATGTATCACGTTGTTTGATAATTAATTTGCTTAATATTTCATGTTTAGATTTGAGTCTTTTGAAATATGTTGTTTATAGGTAGAATGAATTTCAATTGTGACATTTATTTCGTTAAAATAGACAAGAAAAATTATCCTGGATGACAGGAATTTAAGGTTGATAGTATGAAAAATACAAACTTCTCTCTGTTCATTTCGACAATACATATATACAATGTGACAAAAATATAAGGACAAATGACATGAAATATTCGGAAAAAGATAATTCGTGCAATTGTACCATGTGACAGAAAATCAGTATAGCTTGAACATTGTGACATTTTTATTTGGTATACAACATTCTTATTCCTCTAAGTTAGTGTAGCTTGAACATTGTACATCTAGCTTATACCTGGGATGAGAGTTGAGTTTATACAAAGAGCAGCTCCAATACAAAAGCGTGAGATTGAAAACATTACCCAATAGCCATGAAATCCTTTTGACAGCAAATAGACGCGTTCTCTGTCGTTCTTCTCTCAACTATGAAATGAACGCGTTCTTTTTGAACTGATTGCAATCTTTTAAGACATTAATTATTTAAGGTTTTACTTTAGGGCGTGTGCTCCACGTATGTCGCGTGGGCATCACCACCACCGCCACTTTCACCGCCACCGTTCTTGTCACTAGATATTACACATATTATCATAAAATACAAAATATTACATGACATTAGATAGTCACTACACTAAAATGCATTCCAAAATACTTCATAAAGTACTAATACGTGATATTAGATAGTCACTACACTAAAGTACTAAATAAAATACTAAATATTAGATAGACACATCTCCTGCGGAGGACATGGCTGAGGCTGAGAGGGAGTGTGGTGTATCACATCGTCGACCTCTCCGGTCACGATATATATTTTAATGAAAGACACTGTCCTACCAAGGTCGGCAAGGGCGGAGGCGTCTCCACGGTTCTGCAAGGTCCTCAAGATACGAGGGTCGCGGTGCGGGGGTAGATTCACCACGGTATCATGTTCACAATTGTTAAAATTATAAAGTTGACTAATGAGCCACCAAATGTCTCTTAGGGACGATTCACCACGGTATAGACTGTGGTGTACACCCTATGTTGTGTCGGTTGTACACCCTATGTTATCACTTATATGTTGATATAATATATAAGTTCTTTGATAATTAATTTGCTTCATAGTTCATGCTTAGATTTCAGTTTTTTGACATATGTTGTGTATAGGTAGAATGAATTTCATTGGTGACATTTATTTCTTCAAAATCAACAATAAAATTTCTAATGGACGACAAGAGTTTAATGTTGATAGTATGAAAAATATAAACTTCTCCGATATTATAATTGTTCATTCCAACAATACAAATATACCATGTGACAAAAATATGAACACCACTAACATGAAGTATTCCTCCAATGATAATACATCCAATTGTACCATGTGACAAAAATATAAAATTCTCTGATATTGTAAATGTTCATTCCAACAATAGAACTCTACCATGTGACAAATTATTCATTCTGACATTGTAATTGTTCAATCCGAGAAAATACCTTATTAATAGGTTGACTATTGAATTTCTTGTAACTGAAAGGTATTGGTCTTACTATCATTATTCTTAAGATCTACATCATGAAGTGAACACTAAATGCACCACTGGAACATATCGTTTACCAAGTACAAAGATTATCAATAAAATAATCTCAAACTCTAGCCTTCACAATCAATTGTTCATTCCGACAATAGAACTATATCATGTGACAAAATTATTCTTATCGACATTGTAATTCTTCAATCCGAGAAAATACCTGAAATTTAAGACTTGATGCTATGTCCATTTTCATTCAACTAAAGTCATTTTCATTCAACTAAAGTTAATAATACATTTATGCAAGAAAATGTCAAGTATTGTCTTTTTTTTGTTAAAGAGTCAAGCACTAACTGTTGAATCTCAAACGACGAGAATCAATTTCGCTTTACAACAAATTTCCCCTTGCCAAGAATCAGATTACAATATCCTTTTCTTTAGCAGATGAGTATTGGTGATAGGATAATTCTCAATATATGACATGATAATTTTATATGTCTAATTACTTCATTAATGAGTGAACACAACATTGAAGCAAAACAAGATAATTCTCTTTGTAACTAATGTGCTTATACAACATTGAAGACACTAGAGTGCTAAGGAAATAAGATAGTATTAAACTCTACATAATATCCTGTCACTTATACAACATTGGATTACCTATTACACGCACACCTAATACTAAAATCCTATCACACCATCTCTGCAGCAAGGATTTATCCGGCAGGGATTTATCAGTGACTTCAACCAGCTCTATAGCAGATAGATTTTAATTCAGTGAAACTGCTGCTTCAGTAACTCTATTGTACAAAGGATATACTGCTGCTTCGGTTATGTGATCAAATTGAACATCTACTACTTGCATTTATCTCTGTGATGTCAAAGTCAATTGTAAGCATCAATCAGATATGCACCAATAGCTAAGCCAATCATTTCTCTAGATACTTAACTCAATAAGAACACAGTCTATTTAAAGCAAGTAAATCAGATTCTGAAACCACTGATTAGGACAGATTTTGATTACAATCTGAACAACACAAACCTGCATAACATTGCAATTGAACCACAAAACTGCATAATCATATCAAGGTCGTAGTTTCTTGTTTGAGAACCAGAAGGCCTCTCGGTCTCTGTGTTCGCAATGGACAAGCGAAGTCATACCAAAAGGGGTTCTCGTAAAGGTGCTGGAAGGAAAGGCGGCCGAGGAGTCGGAAGCCGCAGTCACCATGGAAGAACCTCCAGCAGTCGTTGACAAACATAGTGGCGGCGAGGTGGAGGATGATGAACAGAGATACAACCGCCCTGTTTTTCGCCAGAGACCCCAGGAACCTCAGCTTGTCCTCCACAGAGGTCAACGCATGATCGATCTCCGCTTCCTGCATGGTGGCCGTCGACGGTGGCAAGCGAATAGGAGGAAGAGGAGCGAGAAGGAGATTGTGACGGTGATGGCGGTTTGGGTGAAGAATGGACCCTAGATTTGGCCGTTGACGGTGGTTGCGCACGTCGTCGCCGTCGGCCTCTAGGACTCCTCCTCCGATGATTGTTGATGGCGGCGAAGAACGACTCCCCGGCCTTCTCTGGGACTCCTCCTTCTCCGATGATTGTTGGAAACGAGGGCGTCGTCGGTCGGAGGAAGCCAATGCCGAGCTCCCTTAATAGATTTGGGGATTGGGATTTTATGAGGAAAACAATTTGAGGGATTTAGGATTTGGGATTGAAATTTTGGATTTGGGAAGCTTAAAGAAAGTAGTTCAGGAGGAAGAGAGATAGACGTGAATTTGGGGGAAATGAATTTTGGGATTAGAATCTTGGATTTTGAAATTTTGATTTTGAAATAAATGTTTTTTATTGTTATGTTATATTTTCTTTTCCAAAAGAAAAAAGAAATTTTAATTTTAATTTACCTTTTTATTTGTGGGGTATTTTTGCAAAAAATAAGGAAAAAAAGAGTCAAAGGAGTAGATTTGCAAAAAACAAAAGGGGTAGGATAGATTTGCAAAGCCTATATGAAAATGGGGTATTGGGTGCTATTTCTCATTAATTAAGGCCAATTTAAGCCATTATCATCACAAATTCTCGGGAATTCTTGTTTGCACCCGCAAAATCTTACGACGGATGCGCCCAAACTGGGCAATTTTTTTTAAAAAAAAGGTTTAACCTTGGGTGCATCAATGATGCGCCCAAGGGCTGGTATCCGGTTTTGAAAAATTCGAGAAATTAATAACAAACCGGTTTAGTGAAAAAAACCTGAACCCGGTTTGTTAAAATCGGTTTTCCAAATTTTTTAAAATAATTATTAAAAAAGTTTTTAAAAAGTGACATTTTGGGCGTAACCACGATGCGTCCAAAAAGTTACCATTTTACAACGGTAACTTCTTGTGGTTTATCCATCTTGTTGCTATATATATGCAACTATTGCTTGAGGATTATCCATTCTTGGAGTTTTTCCATTCAAGAATATGTCTTTGTCAAGGATGGATGCTGCACTTAGTCCAGTTGAGCACTTGGATGACGCACCCGGTCTTGATAATTTACGAGTAAGTATATATGTACTACAAAGTGTATTTGAATATATTAATTTACAGTAGTTTTTTGTAAATTAAAATGTTTACAGTAGTTTGCTGTAGTTTATAAGTTTATAATTTACGAGTAGTTTGTTGTACTTTAGAAGTTTAATTAAAATGTAGCAAGTTACAGTAGTTTGTTGTAGTTAATCATCCTTATTTGAAATGTAGTTTTACAGTAGTGTGTTGTAGTTTAGAACTTTGATTAAAATGTTTACGATAATTTATAATTTAAAATGTTTTAATTTATTTATTTATCATAAATAGGAGGGCTCTAGTGATAGCGACTATTCGCCAGTGGATTATTCTTCTTATTTTACTACGGATAAAGAATGGAGTGATAGAGATAGTATGATCAGTTGGGCTAAGAACGTAGGTTTGGAGTTGCATATGGTGATTGTAATAAGTAAGTCATGGCCTAACCGAAAGGTCATACTGTCGTGTGAGAAGTCTGGGCCATATAGAGCGGCGAAGAAGAAGGCGGGTGACGGTACCGAGGCAACCCCTAAACGGAAATACAATGCGAGGACAAAGAAAAGTGAGTGTCCGTTTCAGTTGCATGGGGTGATTGTGAAGGGTGATTGGCTGAAATCTGACCGTTGGAGATTATCTGTCGCTTGTGGATCGCATGACCATGAGCTTTCTAGTAGTTTGATCGGTCATGCATTTGCTGGGAGGCTTTCGCAGGATCAACGAGAGCGTGTGAAAAGATTGTCAGCCTCCGGAATAAAGCCGAAGGCTATTATGAGTCTATTTCTACACGAGGATCCCAAATGCTTGATATCAAGGAACCAACTATACAATTACAAGAGTCGGGAGAGGCTGAAATGTATGGGCAATATGACGGTGCCGCAGTACATGCTGGATTTTCTAGAGGCGAGGCGTTATTATACAAGCTATGAGACGCGTCGCAATGAAGAAGGGAGGGAGGTTTTGAGTGATATTTTTATTTCTCACCCCGGAGCAATGCATTTGTTGAGTTTGTTCTCCTCCATCGTCATCATGGATACGACCTACAAGACGAACATGTATGAATATGTTTAATTATCGCTATTATGAATATGTAATTGCATACCTTATTTCTTATAATTCATACATGTACATGTATGGTATGCCTTTGTTGGAGTTTGTTGGATTCACTTGCACCAATCGTACATCTGTATTGCGATCGTATTCATGTATGATGAGACGACGGAGCACTACACATGGGCGTTGGACCGCCTAAAGATCATTCTTAGTGGACGGGAACCGGCGGCGATCATGTCAGATCGAGAGCTCGGTCTGATGAAAGTCGTCGATATAGTCTTTCCCAACACGAAGCATCTGTTGTGTAGGGTCCATGTGAATCACAACGTGGAGGGTTTTGCCATGAAATGGGTCCCCAATGTTGACCATTTTAGTGGTAATATTCGTTGGTTGTTAAGGTCGCCGATTGAGGATGTGTATAATGAGCGACTTGAGTACTTGACGGAGAAGTGAAAGAAGCTACCCTGGCTGATGGAATACGTGAAGAGGGTATGGCTTATGGACTACAAGGAGATGCTAGTCTGTGCATGGTGTGACACGGTACTCCATTTCGGCACAAGATCATCAAACAGGTAAATTCACAAGCGATCATCTAAAGTCTAAATTGATATATGCAACTAAGCTTAACTTGAGTTTTTAATTTCAAGGTCGAGAGTCAGCACTCTATGCTGAAGGACGGGATTGAATCGTCGGTTGGAGGCTTGGAGACCCTCGTGCAGCAAATCGACAATATGTATGTTGATCAGATTCGGGAAGTCAGGGGTGATATGGAGCAGAGTGCTTTTAAGGCGCCCACAGAGATCGTAATCGGCCCGCCTGCGGTGAAGTCATTTTTCAGGCGCATTCTTTATAAGGTCTCGGAAAAGTGCTTAAGAATCTTATACGCCCAAGTTGTTAGGGCCATACAAGGAAAAATTCCCGATGAAGAATGTCGTGATGTGTTTTGGAGAGCCACCCTAGGCCTGTCGTGCCCACACACGATCAAAGAATATGTAAAGACCGGTTTCCCATTGAGGCCAAGTGAAATCCACAGTTATTGGAAGCAAATCAAGTGGGAAGGGGTTGGGCATGTTGATCCCACACCGAATGATGGCGTACTGATCTCGGAAGAAGATATCCTCTTAGGTGCCATGATTGGAGAGTGGAGCAACGAGGAATTGCACCCAGAGTTGAAGACCGATTTTTCACGCAGATACAAATTTTTCCATGACTCTAGATCGTGTACCGCAGAAGAGCCCCCGGCCGCTTCGACCAAGAAGGGGAGACCTAAAAAGAAGAAGAACGATGCAAAGAGGGACCCTAGTTGGTTTGAGCACATGGCGGAAGAAAAAAGGAAGAAGGACGAGGAAAAGAAGAAGAAGGCCGAGGATCGGAAAAATTCCTCAGTGAGATCTAAAGGGCGTCCTCCAAGCGGTTAGCATTTTCACATTCGATCATCATTAATCGTTATTTCTTTATAATTTATTCTAACCCTTGAATTTGTAAAGGTAAGCGGCACAGCGGAATCTCGCCTGGCAAGGAAAGCACTAGTAGGCCACCTCAGGCCGACACGGGCATTAATTACCTCGGCATTGATTGGGGCCGAGATAATATTGATTCGTTTATGTTAGCCTACATTGGAGGAGTATAGAATGTAATGGGCGATGGTCACTGTGGGTACCGTTCGCTTGTTGTACTACAAGCGGATGTCGAAGACCAGTATATGTACGTCCGATTTGAGCTTTCAAAGGAGTTACAACAACGTCGAGCGTTGTACACCCCGGCATGTGGTGTAACCCCCATATCGGACCTCATCAGGTCTGTGAATTTTACTGGGGTGTACGAGGGATCACTGGATGGAAGTTCCCATTGTTGGCTTGGTATTTGCCACATGATTCCAGGTGGCTCTTGTTGTGCTATCATATTCTGGACCTCACACATGTCTCCCAATGTGGGCTCCCCCAGGCGCACAACCTCCCACAAAAGTGCATGCGATAGCCCTTCTAGGCAACCATGACCATTTTGTATCGGTAAGAATTTCCACATTCGATCATCATTAACCTTTATTTCTTTGTGATGTATTCTAATCATCCTTATTTGTAAAGGTTTGGCTAGTTGATGACCTATGTCCGATTCCACCCCTGCCCAGATTTTGGACCCGATGGAAAGATGCAAGCGTTGAAGGATGGGAGCAACCATTTCAGGCTAGGATGCAAGATTACGTTATCCAAAGAAGGATGAGTGGTAACGGTGACATATTTCTTTAGACCTAGGACTTAGAGTGGACAAATGTTGGAATGGGATGGAGTTGGATAAATTAGTCAATGTAAATCCACATCTTTTCCAAGTTGTATATGAGGTGTTCTATTTAATCTAAATACACGACTTCATTGACAAATTGCCTCGTACAATCCTTGATTGGATAATTGACATACTGCCTCGTACAAGCCTTGATTGGATAATTGACAAATTGCCTCGTACAAGCCTTGTTTGGACATACGTAAACCCTAAACCCCAAACCCTCTTAAACCCCAAAATAAACCCAAGCCATGTTGGGCGCATCCTGGTTCCGCTCAAGCGATGCTGGGCGCATTCTGGTTGCGCCCACGTAGTTGTGAGAGGGTTTGGGATAGGGTTTTGGTGGGATTTAGGGTTTTAGTGGTTGGGGTCAGTTCTTCAGGGTTTAGAGTATAGGGTCGTAATTTTTTTTTTCAAACATAATAGATTGAATAGGTAGATACGGACTCGATATTTTGAAGTTTTTTTCGTGAATGCGTGGCATGAGTCTATACACGAGTCCATTGACAATCAGTCTCAGAAAACCCGCCCTTTTGTACAATTGACAAATTGCCTCGTACAAGCCTTGTTTGGACATACCTAAACCCTAAACCCCAAGCCCTCCTAAACCCTAAAATAAATCAAAGCCAGTTGGGCGCATCCGGTATGCGCCCAACTGGCTTTATGCGCATTCTGGATGCGCCCAAGTTATTGTGAGAGGGTTTAGGGTAGGGTTTTTGTAGGGTTTAGGGTTTTAGTGGTTGGAGTCTATTCTTCAGGGTTTAGAGTACAAGGTCGTAAACTTTGTTCCAAAGATAATAAATTGAATAGGTAAATATGAACTCGATATTTTGAAGTTTTTTTCCGTGAATGGAGTGGCATGAGTCTATACACGAGTCCATTGACAATTAGGATTAGAAAACCCGCCCTTTTGGACAATTGACAAATTGCCTCGTACAAGCTTTTTTTGGGCATACCCTAAACCCTAAACATTAACCCCAAGCCCTCATAAACCCTAAAATAAATCAAAGCCAGTTGGGCGCATCCGGGATGCGCCCAAGAAGTTACCGTTGTAACAAGGCTATATAAGGGGTTTATGCCACCCTAACCAATACAACAACAAATAATGGCATCTTCATCAGAATCATCAACAAACCCAAATAGGCACCATCAACAAATAAGTGCTCCACAATGTGAGTGTAATTTGAAAACCATTGTCCGTACTTGGGATTTGCAGTGGAACTACGGAAGGAGGTATTGGGGATGCCCAAGAATGGGGTGTTTATACATGAAGTATATTGATTCTATGTACGAGGACAGGGCACACGCGGTTATTCGACAACAATGGCGGGAAAAACAAGATCTTGTTAAGGAGAATCAAGATCTTGTTAAGCAAAATCAAGATCTTGTTAAGCAAAATCATGATCTTTTACAAGATATGGATAATATGCGTAGGTATAACCTCAACCTATATAATGATGTACATCGTATACTTCCTTGATGTCGTATCTTTTATGTAATATTGTTTACATACTCTCAACCTTTGTAGGGAGCAAGCAATTTTATCAAAGCAGAGACATGATATGAATCGAACTTTTACCAGAGACTATCCTAATTTCTTCAAACGCAAATAGGCGATGTCAATTATTTTGTCTTAGGGTTTGTAAGCGATGTCATTATTTCATGTATTGTGAGCTAAATGTTGTTGTACTCATCCAATGTAAAATTGCACATGCGTTGAAAAGTAAAAGTGTCAAAATGTCAATACATAATTCCATGTTGCGAAATCAACCCAAACTGGTACAACAATGTCAGTAACTATATATCGTCATCGCTCGACGAAGCCGCGGCCCTGGATGACTCTCCTCGCTCGTATATAGATGGGATCCGCCCTGCTCGGGATCGGTGCTCGGCGGCTGATGAAGACTCGGCACCACCACCCGACGACTGGGATGATAGTTGTGACGCGCGGATAAGTGGTGCAGCTTGAGGAAGCTCGTCGCCGCATAAAATGGCCAGCTTATGGTGCCAATCCGGATCGCCGCCCCGACTATAGGTGATCTCCCGAGCAAATGCTGTCGACATGGCCAAACGATGTAACACAACAACACAAGTGTCAAGAATAACCAAAACAAACATTTAGAACAAGGATTGAGTGGTAACGTACTCTGTAAGCATCCACAGCGGGAGGAGAAGCGTGAATACGAGGCTGGAGTCATGACGAGGGGCTCACATACGGATGTGAGATCTGTAAAAACCAATCCAAGTACTCCTCGTCCACATCCCATGCCGGGATGGCCATCGGGCTCTCCAAAATGTATGGATACATATGCTCGTCGAGGTGCTCCCAGCCGTCGCATGCACGAGGAAATGAAAGCTTATATGTATCTTTCCCCATAAACTTGGTTGTCCGGTGAGCGGATGACGGCTCTATGGCATCCAATGGCCTGCTCTGCCGACGTCCAAACTGTCGCACCGCCCGATCAGGCATGTACGGCTCCTCGACGTCCATGAACGCGATCGTCCCTTGGTAAATGGACGCCCTATAAGCTCCGACAAAATCTAGACTACCATACGACATCCAACGTACCTGCAATGAAAAAAAATATATAATGATATAGCAATTTAATCATAGATGACCAATAAGTAATAACAACATTAGGGTGCTTACGTCCTCGGGCAAATACTCGTCCAAAATACGCCGGTAATGCCGACCGATGTCGATATCGCGCACAGCGGAGCGCTGGATATAATATTGAGCAGCGCGTCGATCGTCGTCGCCCATTCTGGGGCGAGGGGTAGGGTTCCCCGGAAAAAATACAAAGTACATCCATATCCACATCTACATGCAAAATAAATAATATGTTTAGTTAATAATAGTTTAAATAATGTAATAATTATTACAACGAAATAAAAAACAAAGTTTATTTAACTGAAGCAGATAGGTGCACCCCGCTATGCCTGCTACCTCTCCCCGAGAAGCCTCGCCCAGATGCCGATACAATAGTGCAAGCACTCCCGTCCCCCAAGTCGTGCCAAGCACTCGGTCCCAATCATAGAATAACGACAACATCTTCACCATCAGCTGGTTCATGGACTTGTCCACGAAAATGCTACAGGAGAGAATGTGTCATAGGAATCCAGCCGCTATCGAGTGGGCCTCGTCCTCATCTCGTATCATGTGCAGCAGGTGCTCAGCAAAATCAAAGGCCGAAACTCGACCGCTACGGGCATCCCTAGCCATGTCACCCCCAACGCCGAACATGTACCTGAATATCTCCGCCCCCAGCGCCTTAAGCGCCTTGTCAATCTCCTTGGGGTCGGCGTCCATAGAAACTGTAGGATCGCGACATGGAAACCCCTCTATCCTCAGTCCCAAGATCCTCTCAACGTCGTGAAGCGTGATCGTAATCTCGCCCCACGGAAAATGAAAGATGCTCGTCTCAGGGTGCCACCTCTCGACGAACGCTGATATAAGCATGTGGTCGACCCTACCAAACTGAAAATCTCGGAGAGCGGCCAACCCGGACTGCTGAACCATCCAATACCAACTGCCCTCAACAACCTCGTCCGGAATATATAAACCCCACTCACTAAACTCGGTCGGGCGAGTATAAGCCCTCAAACATCGTACGAGGGAGGGTACAGGCGGAGGAGGACCGTGCCAAATCCGGTGCGCAATGTGAGTCGTGAAGCTCCGTAGCATATCAGGCAACTCAAGCCCGTATGGGGGGGGGGCTCTATGGCAGGTGGAGCATCCTGGGGTGCGGGAGGGGGGACGGGCTCTTGGGGTGCGGGAGGGGGGACGGGCTCCTGGAGTGTGGGCTCCTCCATAACAATGTCGTCCAATCTCGCACACTCCTCTGTGTCGTCAATCGCCTCCTCGGTGTCTAGAACGGGACTCTACGAAGTCGGAGGTGAACACACATGAGGACGAGGATCCGCTAACGGATCAAATAATGTTCCAATAACGGGTTTTGTTATTGGAACCGTATCCGTGAGGAGGACGCTACAATTGAGTTTGCGCTTGGGGGGCTTCGGGGGGTATCGGTTCTTGCGACCGGAAGCATTCACGAGTCGAGATTCCACCATACGACCCCCCCCCCCCCGCATCTGTCGTCTGATTCTCTCGACTACATCCTGTTTTTTTTTCAAATAATGTCTAATTTACACAAATTTATAATTGCTATAAAACTACAATATTATGGGCAATTCACCTATATGCAATTCTACTATGTTGGGCGACTAACTTAATATTCTAATTATATAATAACTTATACATTACCTAACTTATGCAATTCTGCAATATTATATGAAATTCACCTATATGCAATTCTACAATATTATATCCATTTTATTCCTGTATATATTAAATTTATTCGAATAATATAATTAGAATAATTTATTCAATACTTTTACACAATTCTAATATTTTCTAACAAATCTAAATATTTTATAAATTAATTATTTACATTATAAATTTTGGTAAAACAGTTCTAATAATATAATTACAATAATTAAATATGAGTTTTAAACAGATAAAATACGTACCTCATCTCGTTCGCGACGAATATATTTTCGTCTGCGTGGGCTTCGTATGCGTGGGCTCGCCTCTCCAACCTGGGCCACCGCCTCGACACCAACGGCCGCGGCAACCTCCAACGCATTTTCCGTACACACCGGAAAATCGCCCGCCCTCGCCGGAAGCTCGGCCGCCGTCGCCGGAAGATCAGCCGCCAGCCACGCCGCCAAATCGGCCGTGAACTCTGAATTTCGCTCCAGATTCGCCGCCGCCGTCCTCACCTCCGACTCCTCTGCCTCCAGCCGTCGACGCTTTGCCTCTCCCCCGTCGCCGGAAGCTCTGCCGCCGCTGCTATCGCCGCCGCCCGCTCTGCCCTGTGAATCGTCGCCGGAATCCGCCATTGATGAACTCAGATCTGAAGGAGACGAAGAGGAAGAAGACCGCCGGAATTCGCTCGCTCTGGTGTGAAGGAGGAAGACGAAGAATAACGGCGCATCCTTGACGCGTTCGAGTAAATAGGGTTTTTACTTGGGCGCATCAAGGATGCGCCCAGATCGAGTCTCAAATTTTGCTTTTTTTATTCAATTTTTAATTTTTTTAATAAATATTAATTTCTGAAACTTTAAAAAAAAGTGTTAACCGGTTCACCATTTTTTTTTAAAAAAAAGTGTAAACCGGTTTACTAAATCCGGATTCAACATTTACTCGGGTTACTTTGGACGCATCCTAGATGCGCCCAATATTAAACTTTTTTCCAAAAAAAAAATTATCCCCCTCTTGGGCGCATCCAGGATGCGCCCAAAAGGGGATGCGCCACCAAAAATTCCGGATGCGAAGATTCTACCCGTTTCTTTAACTTGATAAGGTGCAATATGAACGGATGCAACGATGTTAATGATAAGATTGACTTCATGGGCCCATTAATTGTTTGTTTAAACGGACAATAGCAATTAAAACAAGCCGGTCAATTAACATTAACTGCAACTTTATAAATTTTGGTCTAAAATTGCATGTGAATGTAGATAGTGGACATCTTGACATTTGGATAGGTAACATATAGGGACAATATAAAATAGGTAATTAATATTAATTAACTAATGACAATTACCTAAAATTATATCAATATAAGAGCAATGTCAAATACCCAATGGACTATTTTTAATGGGTACATATTTGGGTTTGTTAAAGAAAGCTTTTTGTCCCAATACCCTTTTTGCTAAAATTATGTCCATACTTTTAGGTTTGGGTAATTGATATTGAATCATGAAATTTTATCCCCAAACACCTGTTTATCCATTTGCTAGTTTCGTGTAGGGCTGTCAAAACTTGATCCGATTCGAATGACCCGTCCGAAACCGAACTCGTTCGATATCCGAAAAGAATTAAAATATTGTATATCCGAACCCGACCCGACCCAAATCGACTAGCCCGAACCCAAAAATAACCTGAACGGACTAGCCCGTTATCAATCTGGTTCCCGAAGTAACCCGACCCGAGATCACCCGAAAATTCAAAGTCGCCCGATCCGAAATCATCCGAAAACACGAAGTTACCCAATCCGAAATCACCCGAAGTTGTCTGATCCGAACTCACCCGAAAATTCAAAGTTGACTGATTTGAAATCACATGAAAATCCAAACTCGATAAACCGAAATCACTGGAAAAATCAATACCATTTGATCCTAAACATTCCTTATCGTTAGATCATAAACTTTCCTTATTGTTAAATCATAAGCTCATAGGTCTAGGTTTATCCTCACTATTTACCGTAAGAATCATCCTTAACAAAAGCCTTAAATATAGGACTCCAATGATAGGAGATGTTATAGTAAATATATATATATTGTAATTATGTTTGCCTTCAATCAAAAAACCGGTTCCATCGAAATACATTTTAACCACATTTCGATTTATACGAAATGCGATTCTTTTAAAATCGTAAACTAAGTCTTATTCATTTGAACTCATATTCATCTGAATTCCGACTCAACCGAAATATGATTTACACAAAATCTCAGTCATAATCCGAAATAACTCATCGAAATTGACTCGAATATCCAACTTCTCCCGATAAAATGAACAATTGACCCGACCGACCCGAATTAGATTGAGTTGTCAAAATACACGTGAATACGTCATTAGCCGAGATCCGAAACCAAAATAACTCGACCCGAAACCGATCCAATTTGCCCGATTGAGAGCCCTAAGTTTGATCGAAATCCAAATTAACCCGACCGAAATTGACCCGAATATCCGATCTCACCTAGTAAATGAATATCCGATCCGACTCGATCCGACCCGATATGGTTCGGGTTGTTATAATTTGGACATTGGCCCGAATCCAAACTGACCCGACCCAAACCCAACCCGACCCGCCCGATTGACACCCCTAGTTTCGTGCCATCGAAGTTAATTTTATCAAAACTCTGTTGGGTGGTTCCCATTTGAGTTTTTTAGTTTTCCTGTGACTTTTTTGTAATTTTATATATGACGTGGTCTCTTCAGTCTCTCTTTTTTCATTTGATTCTAGTTTAATATTAGTGTTTTGATGTAGGTGGTAATATCTTGGATTTTGTATGAGCTTTGGGTATTAAATAATAATTGGTTTTTGTGGGTCCAGATCCCCCACTAAGTGGTAGCAAGGCAAATGAGTTCTTGTTGATTTAATCGTGTATGGTTTTCGAATAATAATTCGACGGGTTTTTTATTATCTGTTGTTAGGTTTGTTATTATTCTTTCTAGATGAGGATTTTGTAATTTGATTTCTGTAAGGGTAGTTGGGCATATGAAAAGTAGATGTGTTAGGTCTTCGTATGTGCTAGTACATGAATCACAGTTAAGTGAAACCGCTACTTGTTTTTGTGCTAGCCTGATCTTGGTTGGTAGCCCATCATGACATATTATCCATAAAAAGTTTTTGACTTTTGGATAGGTATCAAGTTTTCAAATTCAAGAATAATCTTTTTCTGTGTTAGTTGTGTTTTTTGTAATGAGTTCAAAGGCTGTTTTGGTAGAGAATCAACCACTTCTACTAGGGGACAATACATTCTGTCTATAATATTATTGGTGGTAAGGGGATATTAGTTATGATGTCTACCGTGTTAGCATTTAGGGTAGAGCATAGTTTTGGTTTATTCCAATTTTTATTCTCGATGAAGTCACTTACTTTTGTCGTGGGATCGATATTATGGTTTGGGAGAATGTTGTCGGTTAGGTTGATATTTACCACCCATTTATCTTTCCAGAAATGGATAGCTTGACCGTCACCGATTAACCATTTAATTCCTTTTTGAAATTTTGTTCGTAGTTTTAGTAGATGTGACCATTGCCAAGAGTGATTTCCTTTTTTGTTATAATGAAATATATCTAAGTTTAATAGATATTTTTCATTAATAATCTTAACTCATATATTGTTTGGTTCGGCTAGTATTTTACAGATAAGTTTCATTTGTAGTGCTTTGTTTTATTTGTAGTGCTTTTGTAGATATTTTTGTTATAAATATTGATTTATGAAAAACGTTAATTCCACGAAACTTATTCGACGTCGAAAATTCATATTCATATTTTTAGAAACACTATTAATTCAATCTCGACATGGATATTGAACTAGTATTTGGTAAAATACTAGTTCAATGTTCGTTCCGCCTGGCTCTCTGTCGTCGGAGAAGCCCCCTGATGAGACTCCGCTTACATATGCTGAACGTGTTGCTGGGGGAAGGAAACAGTACCACGCCCTCTTGCGAAGGATGATCTATGGAAGGACGACAAGATTAAGATTTCTTACCATGATGGTGATTGGTGAGGATGCTAGTCCTCATGTGACCATTGTTGATGACGTGATGCATTCGCTATATGTGGATTGGAGTAATTCGGTTGTGATCAAAGTTATTGGCACTCAGGTTTCGCATAGTATTATGGATCGTCGTGTTCGTCAAATATGGAATCTCAAAGGCAGGATGACGCTCATGGACATACCAAATGGGTATTTCGTTGCTCGCTTTGAACTAGAATCTGATTTTCTGTATGTTCTCACAGAGGGGCCTTGGATGATCTTTGGGCATTACATTGTTGTTAGACAATGGGATCCCTTGTTTAAGCCTGAAACTGATGTCATTCGCGCTACCTATACTTGGGTGCGCCTTACTGGTTTGTCTATGATTCTTTATGAGGAGCATGTTCTTTTTGGTATTGCTGCAGCAATTGGGTCACCGCTTCGGGTGGATCTGAACACCTTGAATGCAGCTCGCGGGAAGTTTGCAAGGATTTGTGTCGAAATTGATATATCTAGACCTCTATTGGGATCAATTTGTTGTGAATGATGATAAGGTTTTCTTGGAGTATGAGGGACTTCAAACGATTTACTTTCATTGTGGGTTATATGGGCTTCTTATTGATAAATGTCTGACGTCTGCATCTATTGTCACTTCCAACACCCCCAGTGGTGATCCCTCTAACTCTGGTTCAGGTCGGTGGTTGCCGACGAAGGATTTTTCTGGACGCGATTTGGGGATTTGGAGCACGATTCTACCCAAACGGTGCCCGAAGAGAATATATGAGACATGCGGATATGGTGGCGCCAAATATGGATAGAAACAGATTTGTTGAACTCGATCGTATAGATGCTGAGGTGGAAAAGATCATTGTTGACAATATGGAAAGTGGATAAAATATGGTTGAAAATTCTGTGATATTGGATAACTCTGGGCCAAGTGGTTATTGCGAAATCAGTGGGGCAGATCCTTCAGAAAGGCCCTTTGTCCATTGCTGATTAATGAGGCACTTGAGGATGACGCAAATACTTTATAGATGATGCACCAGATGAATCAAAGGATGTTGACT
The DNA here is from genome assembly GCA_027886185.1 of Rheum nobile. Classification (NCBI taxonomy): domain Eukaryota; kingdom Viridiplantae; phylum Streptophyta; class Magnoliopsida; order Caryophyllales; family Polygonaceae; genus Rheum; species Rheum nobile. Next base: position 5,815,836 of record WOAB01000531.1, on the reverse strand, counting down.
CTAGTAGTGGATAGAACCAACGGGACTTGGGAGGCCAGGTTATGGGGAAGGAGAACAAACCCTTGGATCCTTATAATGTGATTGTCAACCCTGAATATGTTGATCTGGATGCTATGAATGGTGATATGGCAGTTGAGAATAATGAGTCAGTTGTGCAGGTGGTTGCCCACCTACGGGTTAACCTGTATGTTTCTTCTCTCCTATTATGTGTTTCTAATGAAGATTTTTGTGTGGAATGCGCAAGGCGCCGGTAGCAAAGGCTTTGCTAGGGCGTGTTGTTATATCCCTAATAAGAATAATGCTGATATTGTTGCTCTTTTGGAGCCTCATGTGTCGGGTAATGAGGCTGACATTGCTTGTAAGAGACTGGGCTATACGCACAATGTCAGGGTTGAGGCGATTGGCTTTTCGGGGGGACTTTGGCTTCTCTGGAATACGGCGGATACAATTTACAAGTGAATGGCTTGCATAGTCATTTTATTCATGTTAGGGTGTAGGATGAAATGACTTGGTTTTAGTTAATTGTTGTCTATGGCCCCCCTACCCCGGCTCGGAGACAAGTCTTTTGGGACGAGCTTGAGGTGTGTGTTACGTCTATTATGGAGCCTATGTTCATTGGCGTGGATTTTAATTGTATTCTTCACCTGGATGAACGTCAAGGCGGTACTGGGGGACTTTCGGCAAATTCTATTGTGTTCGATTGATAACCCGAATCGGGTTGCTAAGCGTCTTGATTGTTTTCTTGCTAACTTGCAGGGTAGGCTGGAATGGGAAGAGACGTCGGTTAGACATTTACCAACCATTGCTTCCGATCATAAGCTGTTGTATCTAGTTCTTAGCCCTGCGGGGGATGTGCCTCATCGTCGTCGCCCGTTTCGCTTTGAAGCAATGTGGTTGACGCATCACCAATTTATGGGTTTCCTCATAAGGAAGTGGATGCGGGAGGTGGATACGCCTGATGCTCTGGATAATCTTATGACAGATATTCGGAAGTGGAATAAGGAGGTGTTTGGACATCTTCAAGTTAGGAAAGATAAGCTGACGACTCGCATTAACGGTATTCAGGTTGCTTTAGATGCAGGGGCTCCTTCTCGTTTGTTGAGGCTACATGATTCTCTTCAAGCTGAGTTGGCAGAGGTTTTATGTCAAGAGGAAATGCACTAGTTTCAGAAGTCGCACACTAATTGGGTCGCTTGTGGGGATCGAAATACAAAGTTTTTCCATGCTAGCACGGTCATCAGGCGACGACGGAAAAGGATTAAGGCCCTGAAGAATGATGAAGGGACTTGGATTGTGGATCCTGGTCATCTGGAAAGTACGGTCGTGGATACTTTTCTAATGATTATACCCTCCCTGCGCATGATAGTAATGTTGCCTTGTTACCAAGAGGTGGCTTTAAAAGCCTTTCGAACTCTGATTTAGCAACGCTGATCTCCCCGGTTACTAATGACGAAATCTGGAGATCGGTTAAAGCCATATGGGCATACAAGGCGCCTGGCATTCATGGGTACCAGCCGGTGTTCTATCAGAAATGTTAGGACACTGTTGGGGAGTCCGTGTGCACGTTCATCAGTGGGTTTTTTGCTACTAGCACGCTTCCGGTAGGGGTGAATGATACGCTAATTCAGTTGATTGGTAAGGTGAGTAATCCGAAGTTTGTTTCTCAATTTAGACCGATTAGCTTGTGTAATGTTCTGTACAAGGTGTTCACTAAACTTTTGGCGAAGAGATTGCAACCGTTGATGGGGGAACTTGTGGGTCCTCTTCAAAGCAGCTTTATCCCTGGCAGGTCTATCACGGACAACATTGTGTTGGCTTAGGAGATCGTTCATTCTATGCAGAAGAAACAAGGAGGGAAAGGTTGGTTCCTCTTGAAACTTGATTTGGCGAAAGCATATGATATGCTCCGCTGGGACTTTGTTATTGATACCCTTAGAGATGTGGGCTTGCCTGAGTGTTGGATACGATGGATTTCAGAGTGTATTACTACCCCGACTATGCGTATTCTCTGGAATGGGGCGATGACTGAGTCTTTTTAACCTTTCCGGGGGGTTCGACAGGGGGATTCTTTATCTCCTTATCTCTTTGTCCTTTGCTTGGAACGGTTAAGCCATCTTATTGGTCACGAGGTTGATACAAAAAAGTGGAAATTGGTCATTGCTTGTAGGAGGGCTCCGACTCTATCACACCTATTTTTTGCTGATGATATAATGTTGTTTGGGGAGGCTTTTGTTGCTCAACTTCAGGTGGTGATGAACACTTTGAACCGGTTTAGCATAGCGTCGGGGCAGTGTGTCAATAGAGAGAATTCTATGATCTATGTCTCTAGGAATGTGAGTGGTGCTCTTGCTACTCAGTTGGAGCGGATGAGTGGTATCCGGGTCACCAACGATCTGGGGAATTACCTGGGTATGTCGTTTCCTTTATAAGAGGGTGAATAGGCACACCTTTGCTAGTTTAATTACTAAGGCTAACTGCAAGCTCGCCGGGTGGAAGAGTAAGTCTTTGAGCTTTGATGGCCGGGTCACCTTGGCTAAATCTATTCCCTCATCTTTGCCTTTTTATGCGATGAATATTGTTAAGTTGTTGGGCTCCGTCTTGAATGCCTTGGATAAGATCACCCGTGCTTTTATTTGGGGAAGCGCCTAGGAAATGAGGAAATCCATCTCGTATCATGGAATGAGATGTGCTTGCCTAGCTCAGTGGTGAATTAGGAATTCGGAAGGCTAAAGAGGCCAACATGGCTATTATCGGGAAGTTAGGTTGGCCTTTGTTGACTGATAGCGCTTGTGTGTGGGGTGATCTCTTAAGGCGAAGTATTGTCTCCGACGTGAGGGGAGTGAGTTGATTCAAATGAATAAGAGATGCGGGTCCTATGTCTGGCGTAGTATTATCTGGGGTCTTCATGGTGTTGTTCAACAGGGCACCAGTTGGAATCTTGCAGATGTGAAGAGTGTAAGGTTATGGGAGGACCGATGGATAGACCGACGACCTCTCGTGGAGTTGGCGACGATGGAGGTTGATCATAGCTTGTTGAATCGTAAGGTGGATGAATTCCTAACGCTTGTTGGCAGCTGGAACTGGGCCTTGTTCAGCAACTTCTTGTCGGCGGCGATGCTCATGAAGTTCTCCGCCATTAGCGTTCGGCTGGTGCAGGGGACGTCAAATTCGTTAAGTTGGGCGTTCTCGGCGTCTAGAGAGTATACAATGGCCTCGACATATGCGATTCTTCACGGTAATTCTTCGTCGACACCGTCTTCTCTGCTCGCATGTGAAGCACTATATGGAAGCTCCCAGTGACGGAGAGAATCCGACATTTTCTATGGCACAGTGCTAAAGGAAAGCTCTTGATTAATTCGGAAAGAGTGCGACGACATCTGGATTTGGATCCTACTTGCGCTAGTTGTGGTGTGGCTGATGAGACCCTACTTCATGTTCTACGTGATTGCGCCAAGGCGTCTGAGGTTTGGCGGTTGTTCTTCCCTGCTGGCAGTGCTGATTTGACGCTTTTCTTCCAGGATTTCGTCGATGACTAGGAAAGGCCTTGAAGGAGGCAATATGTTGAAGGGTGGTATGAGACAGGATATCGTGTTCGCCATTGTCACTTGGTGGCTTTGGAAGTGGCGTAATGCGAGAGTCTTACGCGATGAAGGAGTGGTGGCTGACCGGTTATCCTTCTTGGTCCGACATGTTTGCGAATTTGAGGAATGTTGGGCTAGGCGTCTTGCCATGTCTCCCATACCACAATATCGGGAATGTTTGGTTGCATGGTGTAGGCCAGCGAGTGATTGGGTTAAGGTGAACACGGATGGGGCTAAGCGTGATCCTTTTGGGGTCACTACTGCTGGTTGTGTCCTTAGAGATTCCTCGGGCACTTGGCTGGGCGGTTTTGTGAAGAACATTGGGGTTTGTAGTGTTTCTATGGCGGAGCTTTGGGGCATTCATCATGGGCTTCAAATTGCTTGGGAGAAGGGTTGTCGTCAGGTGATTCTGGAATCAGATTCTACTCTCGTAATTGGGCTTATTGCGAGAAGGATTGAGGCCTCGCATCCTCTTGCCAGCCTGGTATTTACATGACAGAGTTTTATTAGTTGGGATTGGATTGTTCAATTCCGTCATATCTTTAGGGAGGCTAATAGGGTCGCTGACCACTTAGCTAGTATTGCTTTTGATTTTCCTGTTGGTTTACACGTGTTTGATGAATCTTTTAATAGTGTTTTGCCCTTTCTTTTGAACGATTTGCGAGTGATTGCTTTCCCTTGTATGACTCGTGTGTAGTTTGTTTGTTTGTTTGTTTGAATAAAGCGTGCGAGAGTGTCGCCTCTCCTTCTACCAAAAAAAAGACATGTGCACTATGCAAGTTTTTTTTAATTAGTATGCAGCTTTTCAAATGTTAAAAACTACAAAAATGGCTCTCGTACAAATGCACATATGCGTTGAATGTGCAAGCTATAGATGCATAGACATTACGGATGTGCAAATCATAAAAGCATAGACAATATACATGAGCAAAGCCAACATGCTCATCAACCCTGTATAAGCAAACCAACAACCCATAGTAGGTTTTGACGTGCATGGGTTAAATCGGTTTATTTTAAATACATTCAAGTAAGTTATTTACTCCTTATTGTTCATACACCAATTACAAAATTATCAAGTTGGGTAAAAAATGATAGTTATTATTAACCCTAATACCGTATAAAGATTACAGGTTATAATAGACCGAACGATAAAAGTGATGTATGCCTTTATTTATTCTCAATCACATAAACCCTAATATCACAACAAAACATAGAAATTAGGTTTTAACTCACTCTTCAAATCTTTATGTTATTAAAGTATCATGGAAAACAATGTCAAGTGATAGTGATAGAAACATGGTGGATGAGCTGCGTAGTATACACCACATGGTCCACATGGTATGTTTCGATATGATCGAAAGTATGAATGTCAAGTATTTACTGGTTTAATCACTTCGAATGAAGCGGTAAAAAGCTCGTACGCTTGATCTAAGGGTATTTGAAAAGCACGTTCACATTGTTGTGCATATTGTTTTGCACATCAAGTAGGGGTGTTCATAATTATCCGATAGGGTCGATCCGATCCACTGATCCGCCGATCCAGTCCTAAAATATCCGAGTCCAGTGGAATCCTATCAGAATCCGATCCGGGGGAATTTTTCGGATCACCGGAGAAGATATGGATCGGGGCTAGATATCCGGCGGATATCCGGGAGTATGTCACTATTATAATATTTATATTAAAATAATATATATTACTTGAAAAGTAAATAGGCCAATGGTTTTCCTATTTTTATAAATGTGTAAACATTAATATTTTCATTAGGGATGAAAATATTGAAGTTTAGACAAGTAAATATTTATGTTTTGAGCTCAAATTAGTGGACTTTGAAATTTTTATTGTTTTTTTTCGGTGGTTTATTTGAAATTGTATATTGGTTAAAATACTAAGTAGTTTGTTTTAATTTATATGTTGAACATGTAGCTAATCTAGTTGATGAATTATAAATTTATGATAATATTTTTTAATAAAAAATATTTTTCTATTGATTTATATGTAGGTTGGATATTTAGGATATCCGAGATGGATATCCGATCCGAGGTTTTCGAATATCCGAAATTTCCGAATACGGATACGGATAGCGATTTTGAGATTTTTCATTTGAGGATATCTGATCCGATAAGCCGGATCGGATCGGATATCCAGTAATGAACACCCCTAACATCAAGCGTGTTTGTGCATGTTGGTGTTGCACATCACGTGTGTCTGTGCATGTTGGTTTTGCACATCAAGTCCGTCTGTGCATGTTCAACATGCACATTAAACATGTCTGTACAAGAGCATGGAGACGAGAGAGCTATGAAGAGAGAATAAATTTTGGGTCAATTTTATAATTTTTAATAAAATAAAACTTGCATACTAATTAAAAAAATTTACATAGTATAACCCCCAAAAAAGTATTTGGTAAAATAAAAAGGCCTCCTACCCTTCCGAGTAGAAACCTTAATTTTATAAGGTAAAAGATATATACACACGAAAAATCGTCTAAATGCAAACCAAAGTGTGCGTTAACCCTTAACGTACAGATTTTGTGCGATATTTCTTAACGCACAAGGGACAGAAGAGGCATTTTTGAAAAATTCGGGGGTAAAATGTGTGCGACATTCCTTAACGCACAAGTTGAATTGGGCCAAGCGAGACAAGCCCAAAAATAGTCTGGCCCAGCTTAACCACGTGTGCGTTAAATGTAGTCGCACATATTGAATCTCAAATTAGGGTTAACGCACAATGGTGCGATAAGGGTTGAAGCTGATTCTTCTTCCCCTTTCCCATTTCCTGATTTCGGCGCCGAATTTTTTTCCCGAATTTTTTCTCGTTTCTTCAATTTCGATTTCCCAGAATTTTCGGCTATTGAATCTCAAATCCGATCATGGATTCAACTAGGGGGGCTCATGGCGGTCCGACTGGTGGTGATGAGGTGGCTGAAGGCATTGAGGCGGCGGCGACCGGAGCTCCTGTGCAGCAGACTCGCGCCGGTGGTGGTTGTTTGGCATCTGGTTCCGGAGCTGAGGGGGTGCAGACGACGGCCGGTCTCGATGGAGGAGCCGCCGCTGGTGTCGGAGGTGGAGCCGCCGTCGGTGTCGGAGGTGGAGCCGCCGCTGGTGAAGCTCCGGCTTGGATGGCCATGGAGGAGGAGGAGGAGGAGGAGGAGGAGGAGGAGGAGGAGGAGGAGGAGGAGGATGAGGAGGATGGTAGCTTAGTCCGACGGACTACTGGTGGCGCGAGACGTCGGTTGACCCCATTGATCCCGTCGAGTCCACCTATTGACGTTACACCCACAACAGGCATCAATCGTCAGGTAAGTAGATTTGCTTAGAAATCATCCAAATTTATTCAAATTTTGTCGTTAAATTTTAATCGTTATATTTGTTAGATTTTCTTAGATTTCATCTAAATTTTGACGTTAAATTTTAATCGTTATATTTGTTAGATTTGCTTAGATTTCATCTAAATTTTGACGTTAAATTTTAATCGTTATATTTGTTAGATTTGCTTAGAATTCATCCAAAATTAAGTTTATATAAAATTTAGAGAAATATGATAAAATATATATAATTTATATAAAATTTAAATGAAATTTAAAATGTCATATAATATTTAGCGAAATAGGTATGAAAGTTAGATAATTCTGAACCGATCAATAAATATGAAATTTAGATAAAATAGATTAATTAGAAATAATGCTTTATAAAATTAGATATTATAGATATTAAATTATATAATTTAAGTTTAAAATAAAAGTTCGAATTTCGTTTGAAATTGAGAGAAATAAATTAATGATATTAGAGAATGACTATAATAAATTACGAAACAATAATTTTAGGCATTACGGGACGCGTTGGGTGGATCTGAGGGGATGACACATCTCGCTCCGGTAGCTGATCGACGCGGTGCACCTAGAAGGCATATCTCAGCGACAGTGCGGCGTCATGCGGTGCAGATGAGGGCGGACTTATTAGGAGTAGAGTCACCGGTTCCAGCTTCTGGTCCGACTGAGGATTCGTCGCCGGTTCCAGCTTCTTGTCCGACCGAGGATGCGAGGATGGAGGACGCATACGTCACATCTGGTGACGATATGCCAGTTGATGAGGTGGCATGTCATGTGTCAGACGAGGACGAGGATCTGCTGGCAGACTACACGGTTTCTTATGAGCCGATTTTACCGGATGAGACCGACCCTCCACCTCCTTGTTCTGTCCCATCCCCCGTTTCCTCCTCGTTCCCTTATAGTCTTGCTGCCCCCTCCCCTATTTCTTCCCCTGCACCAGCTCCAGCACCAGCTCCAGCACCAGCACCAGCTCCAGCACCAGCTCATGGCCCCGTTCTAGGGCAGTCTTCTTGGATGCCTGGAGGGCCGCATGTCCCTTTCCTCCTTCCGAGCTACACCACACATATCGCGAGGGCGATTTATGATTTGACTCCTTTGGCCCCTCCTCCCCCTCGTGCCCCCACCCTTCCACAGCAGCGACGGCGCAGGAGAGCTAGAGGACAGGCTGCTCCAGAGGATGCTCTAGAGGCTGCACCAGAGGCTGCTCCCAAGGTTGCGCCGGATGAGGCTGCAGATGTTGAGGCCGCTCCCCGTGTTTCAGGTCGTCAGGCCCGCCAGCAGACTCAGGATTTGGTGCGTTTTCTTAACTCATTTGTCTTGTAGAAATGTAATTATTTTTTTTAATTTCGTAGCTAATATTAATTATCGAACATGTAGACACGTAAGGTCTTGAGGGTTCACTTCCACGTCGGCATCGTCACAGATCTTGAGCCGTTCATCAGACCCGAGCCAGAGTCATGGTTTCGGCTAGCGGAGCGTAGTGGCCTCACACATCTCCGTGTTCTTGGCACCGGGGCTATTGATCGCATCCTGGTCTCTGCTTTTGTGGAGAGATGGCACCCTGAGACGTCATCGTTCCATTTTCCTTGGGGCGAGATGACGATTACGCTACACGACGTTTATGAGATACTCAAGATGCCCATTGACGGGAGGAGCTGTATGACACCAGGTGTGAACGATCTAGAGCTCAGACGGAGGATTGCGCTGGAGCTTTTTGGGTTTGACGATAGTTCTCAGGTGGATAGATGGTACCGTACTGGCGGCATTCCTATCGTGAGGCTACAGGACGATTTGACGCGCATGATGGGTAGCGAACAGAGGGACGAGAACGTCTTGGCTTCACTTTATCTGTTCTTGATGCTCGGCTCCACAGTGTTGGTCGACAAGTCTACCCGTCAGATCAAGCACAAGTGGTTGGCACTGATGTTCGATCACGAGGCCACAGGCCGATATGCATGGGGAGCAGGCATTCTGGCGTTCTTGTACCGGAACTTAGGACAGGCATCCAGACGAGAGGCACAGGGCATTGCCAGTTGTGGCATACTTTTGAGGGTAAGAATTTAAATTTAATAAATTTGAATTTACTTTATACATTATAATTATTTCTTTTGTAACCTTATACTTCGTTCGATCTTCTTATATAGTCATGGATATGGGCGTACTTTCCTCATTTCCGTGGACATTATGTCACGGACCCAGCTGCCATGGCCGACGATGCTTCTGCCATCAGAGACGGCCAGGAGGTACCACAGAGCAAAGAGCCAGGGCGTTTGGTGTGTATGCGCCAGATGCTGGACAATATTAGATATGAGGAGGTAATATGTTTCACCATATTAGTATTTTAATTTATAATATGTACTTCATGCTATATATTTTATAATATGTTATCAATTTTATTTGTTACAGGTACAGTGGTATCCGTTTCGTAGAGTATCATTCGACCGACCAGAGTACGCTCCTTCCCTGTTTAGAGGGATCATTCAGATCATGGATATTCAGGAGCCGTACCTGCCGGACCGCTGCCTTCGTCAGTTTAGCCATGTACAGGGGATCCCGATCTTACCCCCAGAGCCGAGCTCATTGATCCGACAGGACGACCTCAGGCATTACGACGTCAAATTCGACGCTCATCTATTGGGGGCATGGGATGAGGATCCGAGGCCTTTGATCCATGTTGAGGCGCCACCAGTCACGCGCTATTGGGATGTTACAGATGACTATCTGGATTGGTTGGACGAGTATTCACATGTGCTGGTGGATCCTAGATCCACCAGACAGGATCGTCCTCATGGCCCTGTCCATCCCACACCATCGGTGGACACTCTTGCGGTATGTGCAATTTGTTTAAATCAATTAATGTCATTTATTAATTAATCATATTTAAATTCTAATGGGTATTTGCCAATACAGCGGAACCAGTTGGTTGCTGGTGAGATTCGTGCCTATTTCCAGAGGCGGACGCATAGGGATCTTATCCCTGTTCAGGAGGTTGACGAGATGATGTCTCTTCTATTGCATATGCTGACTGATGAGACTCCTCCGATGGCCCCTCCTCCACCTCGTGCATCACAGATATTCCCGGATTCCATACACGAGTCGGGGGAGGGTAGTGGGAGTCAGCTCGGAGATTAGCGATGTTATGTGTTTTGAAATTGTGTTTTGGACTTGTGTTTTGTATTTTGGGTTACCTATGTATACATTTTAATTTGCCCAATAGGACCAACAAACGCATATTGGGCCCTAACTAGGCCCGAACAAGCATATTGGGCCTAAACTAGGCCCAATAGGACCAACAAACGCATATTGGGCCCAAACTAGGCCCGAACAAGCATATTGGGCCTAAACTAGGCCCACTAGGCCTGAACAAGCATATTGGGCCTAAACTAGGCCCAATAGGACCAACAAACGCATAGTGGGCCCAAACTAGGCCCGAACAATCATATTGGGCCTAAACTAGGCCCAATAAGACCAACAAACGCATATTGGGCCCAAACTAGGCCCAATAGGACCAACTTCATAAAACTTTGTCTGGGCCCATTAACTTATAATACGAGTGAGACCTCAGTATAATATTATAATAACATAGTATTATAACCTAAACGTACAGCTTCTTCATACTTCGTGATATATCGTTACTATGAAACTCATGTAAGTATATAGTGCAAGTAGAGATTGCTTAAGAATTATGTACAATACATTAGTATAAACCATGACTGATGAATGCTTTATAAGTATAAAGTTCTAAATCATATATTAGTATTAACCATATGATAAGATAATATTAATTTATTTAATATGCATTTAATCCTAAACCCTAAACCGTTGGAACGTATATAAGAAACCCTAAACCCTATCCTAAACCCTAAAACTAGGCCCATTATAACTTCATAAAACTTTGTCTGGGCCCATTAACTTATAATACGAGTGAGACATCAGTATAATATTATAATAACATAGTATTATAACCTATACGTACAGCTTCTTCATACTTCGTGATATATCGTTACTATGAAACTCATGTAAGTATATAGTGCAAGTAGAGATTGCTTAAGAATTATGTACAATACAGTAGTATAAACCATGACTGATGAATGCTTTATAAGTATAAAGTTCTAAATCATATATAAGAAACCCTAAACCCTAAGCCCTAAATTCTAAACCCTAAAACCTTAAACAATACATTAGTATTAACCATATGGTAAGATAATATTAATTTATTTAATATGCATTTAATCCTAAACCCTAAACCCTAAATCATATCCTAAACCCTAAAACAATACTATGCGTTAACCCTAAACGCACACATATTCATTGGGCTGTTACGAAGCCCAATGACTGTTGGGGCCAGAGTCAAGCCCAGCCAGGTGTGCGTTAAGCCTAAACGCACACCCAGAATCCATCCTGAACGCCCGTATTCTTGTCGGCTGCAATGCGGCATTCCCTAAACTCTTGAAATTTCGAAGCATACAATGTTTCCCACCAAAGGATGTTCGGATCACAAAGTCTTCGCCACGCATCCGTCATGGGTGGTAATGGAGACTCGTTAATGAGCGTCACCTATTGGAATACAAAAACAAAACCCAATTAGCATACACAATATTGCAAATGAAACATCTAGGTACAAGTAGAGATGCAAAACATTACCGGTATCCAGTGGTTGTGACACCCTACGTGTGCTATCCCCACAAAATTTATGGGAGGTGCGAAGCTTGATCCAGACGCCCGTATTGGTAAGCACAATGAAGGGTGCTCAGATATGACGACGATAGCAACGTTATACATCGTTGCAAACACTAAACCCATGAATGGCATGTCAAGCCAATAATCCGTGCCACAAGGGGTATTAACATAGTTAATTTGAACCATTAGATCGTCCCATGACCCTGGTCTTGCATAAGCTCGTATCGGCTCCCACATTTGTCGGTTAACACGCAACTCCTTTGCCATCGCGCTACGGATCAAGGGATACTGACCCTCACTCATCCCCATAAGCACAGCCAAAGACCGATAGCCACAATGTCCATCTGAACATACTTCCTTAGCACCGTTAATGTACCCAAACCAGAAGTAATCGATATTCCGAACCCCAAAGTCCACCCCAAAATGAATCATGGGTTCCTCAGGCCATTCCGACTTACGGACTCCCACATCGGCGTCCTCAAATTGTGATTCTTCTGGTTGCGGTTGTGATTGCATGTTCTCAGCGTCGAGCACCACAATACTTGGTTGCTTTCTGGGACGGCCTGGCCCTTTTGCCTTCTCCTTTGCCTTTGCCTTCCCAGACTTCACTAAGTCTTCTCTTACGTGCTCATGTAGACTCTTTTCCCTAGTCGGCGACCCCTTTGCCTTGTTCTTCGCACCACTTGGCCTTCCCTTGGAACGTATGCCCGTCGGCTCCATAAATGTACTCTGTTCCGGATGCTCCAAGGCCATGTACAACTCACTCATTTGCCATAACGTGGCTTGGGTCAAAGTACGGCTTTGCACTTTCGACCACATCTCACGCAATCTCAACTCTGGAATGGAAATAGCTACACCGTCATCACCAAGCGCACATGTTGTTGGATCGTTTTCCCAATGCAAGTCCTTCCAGAAGTCGTGAATGTCGTCTGGAGTGAGAGTTGTCTTTGTAATGATGGCTTTTGCAATATCGTGGACGCACGGCAACCCAAGGCAGTCTCTCACCCAATGATCATCGCATACTTCTGAATACTCATCCTTCACTAGCTGATCATACATGGCCAACAACAAATCAAAACACCTATCCGACACTCTGCAAAACAGCCTTGAAAAGACCATTCGAGCAAGCTCTGGAAACCCTGGGTCGTTGAACTCCATTGGTCGTGTAGACAGTGACTTATTCATGGTCGCTTTTATCGTGTCTATTTGAAGAAGGATTGCATGGTGGATCCTTACGATCACTCTGTTAAAGCCGCCTCTGCTGGACCCTACAATATCTTTCAACACACGATGCATCCCCTCAACCCTATCAAAACAATAAAATTTTACTCAGGGTACAACATTCATATCGAATACTAAACTATTCTAACTACACAATGTTCAAATTATACCTGTTTGAAGTTCGTGTGAAGAAGTGAAGGGTGTCATCCGTCCAGGCTCTTACTATACTTTCCTTGTAAGGAGTCAGCCATTCTCTCTCGACGTATCCAACAAGGCCGCTCTTCCACGACTTCCTCAATGCTCTGAGCCTCTCCTCGTACCTTTCCTCTGTGGTCGAGCAAAATAGTCCCCAACACTGGTTTGTAAACGTATCGACCTTGGCACTATCTTTTATAACCTTATCCGCATGTGCCTTGATGTTGTTTCTAATATGGACCCAACACAAGAGCTGCCTAACCGGGGAGTCTTTGAATACTACCTTAATAGCTTTCATGAGAGCCTTTTCACAATCGGTCATGATAGCATTGGGCATAACTCCTAACTGCTGAAACAAGTTCCGAAGGGCAGTCAATATCCACTGGTAATGGGAAAACGTCTCTGCTTTTGTGAATGCGTACGCAATGTTGAACGTCTTGTGAGTGCTGGTAAAACCAACAATCTCCACCAAAGGCATATCATACCTATTACCAGTGGACATTAATACTTGTCAATATAACTAATTAAACAAGAGCACAAACAAAATTAACTGTTATTAAATGGTTTTACATACTTGTTTGTTTTGTATGTGGCGTCAATGATCACCACATACGGGAACTTCTTCAACAAGCGTAGCGACTCCGGGTGAGCAAAAAACAGGATCTCTACCTCTTGCCCTTTCTTATTATTCCTAAGAGGATAAAAAAGATACCCGTTCTCTTTCAAAAAAGTCAGAGACCACTGGGTAATCGTCAATTTCCCACGATCCTCGTACTGGAGCTTCTGCAAAAAGTTTGCAACCTGCTTCATTGATGTCACATTTTCCGGAAAGTGTTTTCTCAAGTTCGAAACAATCTCTTTCGGAGTCTTCCGACCATCACCCCATTTCCTAGCCATGACCTCCTCCTCTTGGGTCATTCGACCCATGAATGCATTCCCATGAAAGCTAGCATAAAGCTTGTGGTTGTGGGTGCCATGTATAACATCCAACACCCATTTTTCAGTAAGGGATCCTGTCTTCTTGTGGAAACGACACCCGTATAGCTCGAATTTACAACCACACTTCTTCGATCTACGTTTTCGAATCCTTTCAACCGACAACTTTGGATTTTGTACATTAACTTTACGCCTCCAAGATCTCGGCTCACCATATCTATCGCATGTCAAATTAACCACGTACGCATTTGAAGTACGTTTTACCAAAACTATCATCAGCTCTTTTGCTTTAGCTCTAGCCCATTCAAGCATTTCATTCTTACTCTCCCACTCTAGGACAGTACGAAAATAATCTCCATAATCTTCCCCCTATAATTAATTGTTATTTAATAATTATTATACTTTCTACAATTATAACTACAAATACATCAATTTAGCAAAGACATTAATAATTCATAATACAATCCACGAATTTTATGTGCAACTACGTAACCCCCTACTTCATACCTAATATCATAACTACTTCATACAAAACTAGGACATGATTCATTACTCAAATTAAAATGAAATCAACACTAACCGTGCAAGAATCGCCACTCGAATCACAATTGTATCCTTCGTCATCGGAACCCGAAGACTCGTTCACTTCGTCTACTTCTTCATCTTCTCGTGCTTGTACCCAATTACATTCCTCACTTTCATTATTATAATACTTCATATTGAGTGAGTTGGTGTGCTCTTGGTATCAATTTCTCCGGGTATATATAGGCTGAAATGGCTTCGGAAAAATCAGACCCTTTGGTGCGTTAAGCCTTGTCGCACCAACGGTCTGATTTTTTCTAGCCGTTGGGACTTTGAATTCATCAATTTGTGCGTTAAGTGTTAACACACATGAACAGTATCGTGCGTTAAGGCTTGTCGCACCACGTGAACAGTATCGTCTGATTTTTTCTAGCCGTTGGGACTTTGAATTCATCAATTTGTGCGTTAAGTGTTAACGTACATGAACAGTATCGTGCGTTAAGATTTGTCGTACAAGTTCTGAATATTTTTTCAATTTTCAGACTGTTCTGTCCCTTGTACGTTAACACTTAATGCACCAAAGTGTGCGTTAAGTGTTAACATACCAAACAGTGTGCATTTAGACACTGTTTGGTGTGTATATATAATATGACCCTTTTATAAACAGGCTTTGAAGTAGCTTCCTTTTTTTTCCGGCGGTCCGTCTCTTTCCACGCTCCGTTTCTCTGCATTGATCGGGTGCGTTGTTTTTCTCTAACTGAAATTTGAGGATGTCGTCGGAGGATGGAAGGTTGAAGACGCGAAAGAGGATATCCGTGAAGAAACAACCTGAAATTTCCCCAAATTCTAAGAAACCACGGTAGTCTTCTATTTTGAATTCCAGCATTTTTTTCGTCTATTTTCACAAGATTTGTGCACCGGCATCTCCAATTACTTTGTGCTTATAGATGATAGAGGTTTGTTATTGAATTGTTGCTGCTCGTATTTGGTCTTTCATTCATAATCCGCCACTGCTTTGTTGTTTTAGCGGTTAGGGTATGATTTCGGAAAAAAGAATTTGTTTCACATTCTACTCAATGAAGGACTATTATAATTGATGTGTGGATTATCTGGTTGTTACTTTGGTAATTTCCATCCAAACCACGAACCACTTGTCATGTACATTTTATAAATCAAGCGTTTTGTAATGCTTGATGTTTCTTTTTTGGTCTGTTTTGGTTGTACTTCTAAATTAATCCCACTGATTTTGACAGAGAATCATTTCCTGCCCCTCGTTTCAAACTATCTGATGGTATTAACAGTGGACTTTGTGTTGAAACGGAGGCTGTTGAATGTGCAGTTATAGCCTTATCAAGTTGGAACGAGAAATCTAAAAAGGTGATTTAGAATTGATTTGTGTTCTGTGTATTACCATGTCCTGTTTGTATCTTGACTATATCTGATTGGATATCTAATTTACTCAGGGTCCTGAGTATGCGCTTGTTGAGGCACTAGGATGTAGACGAATGGTTGGCCCAACTATCTATCATTGCAACTTTATTGCTAGGCCAAAAAATGGAATTGAAGCTGAAGATAAGCTCTTTTTTGCGGAACTGAAGTATTCAAAAGATTTTACGAAGGATGGAGAAGATGTTGCTCTTGGGTGCCGTGTTTGCTGCATCTTAGGGCCCAGTGGTACTGGTATGTGCACCCTGACCTCCTTTTCAATGGCTTCTACAGTTTGCTGATGGGAATTTCTATGCTTTGCTGATTTTTGTTTTCAAATAAGCTGGGGTTTATTGGCTGACTGTTATAGTGTTATGGAATGTTTTTATTTTAGTGACCTGTGGGCAAATTATTTTGATACTGTAGGTTTATCTTTTGGTCTGATATCTACTATACTCCCATAAACAATTAATTGAATATATGCTGCCGGTTCTGCCACATTGATTCCTATGCTTCTATAGATGGACCTAACCCTGTGTCTAGATTATTTTCTTTTCTGTGTAGGTGTGTTTTCTCGTGTGATATCGTTGTCTTTAGCATGCTATTTACTACTGCTGCTGCTAACATTCATATCTGGGGGCAAACTTTTTCTCGTTTCTGTTCTCTTTCCACTCAATTTGTGTACTCTAAAATATCAATAGCCTGATGTCTTTTGTAAAAAAAGGAGGAGGATGGGATGATCTAACTTGCATGACCATGTACTTCAAGCACTGTATAATTTTGGAATATGTTGTGTGATATGATTTGCTGTTTTATCGTTTATAAACCTTTTGTTAGTACTTTGTAAGTTACAAATATCCAAATATTGGCGGTTTTTGGTCATAACCGAGTTCATTACTCCTTATGTTGTTTTAAGTAACAAAGTTTGTAATAGTTTGTAGTTACTTTTTTCAAATCTCATCTTGCAGAGACGGGCGATTTTGGTTGCAAAATTTGTTTCTTTCATCGCAGTCCCATACATCATCCTAGTAGTGAAGATTTCACAAAAGGGCGGAGGCATGCCTTACTAAAGTATATGGTCAAGAATCGACGGTATACTTTTGTATTTTTAGTTCTAGGAAATAATTATCTATTGTTACAAGCTCTATCCTGTTGTGCACCAGCATTTCCGACTACTCTGTGCTGTGCAGATGATAGAGGTTTACTATTTCATTTCATTTCATTTCTCTTATTTGCTTTTTCATTCATAATCCCGCCACTGCTTTGTCTTTCTAATGGTTATATTTGGTACTCTCCAGATTTCACCTTGTATGCGTCTTAAAAAAAAAAATGATAAAAAACATTTTTTTACTTAATTTTACGTGTCTTATGTTGCTTCTTTGGCCTGTTTTCTACTTAACCATTAATCCCACTGATTTTGACAGAAAACCATCTCGTGCCCCTCTTATCCAACTATCTTATAATTATAACGCACCTCCTCCTGAAGATGTAGTCCGTCACTATGTAGACATTTCCTTATCAAACTGGAATGAGAAAAGTTTATCTGAACAGGTGATATTTAAATTGATTCTTGTTCTGTCCAAAATCACTTTCTCTATTTTTTATAATGTTGACTATATATGCTTGTTCATCTTATTTTATCAGGGTCCTGAGTATGAGCTTGTTGATGTACTAGGATGTAAACGAAGGCTTGCCCCAACTATCTTTCACTTCAACTTCATTGCTAGGCCGAAAAATGGAAGTGAAACTGAGAATATGCTCTTTTTTGCGGAAATGAATCCTGCAGACAAGATTCGTCGTATGGGCTGCACTGCTTGCATCTTAGGCCCCAGTGGTACTAGTATGTGCCTTCTGCTCCCTTTTATGTCTTTGTGTGTATATTTTGTCGGCTCCTTGCTAATGGCTTCTACAGTTCAGTCATCTATGGGCAAATTATTGTTTAAAAAAAATGATATATAACTTTTTTAATCAAATTATATGATAAATGCTGGCTTCTACATTATAGTGATCTATGGGCAAATTAATATTTGTTTTTGAATGACATAACTTGTTTAATCGAATTATACGATAAAGGCTATATTTTACATTTAAAAAAAATAATGTTTGTTTATTGTTATTGATTTTTATTAGTTGCTTGAAATATTAAATATTTTTGGTATTGTAGGTTTTGTGATTTGTTTTTTATGGTTTCATTCACCTGTTGTTAGTTGATATGATTATGATCTGTTAATTTATGCAATATGGTACTTGGTAATTTATACATTTCCAAATAATGAATGAAGGTATCCATCTTAATGGTAAAGTTTTTGTATTGGTCATAACAGAGTTCATTACTCCTTGTGTTATGTTAATTAAGTTTATAATGGTATTTTAGTTACTATTTCCAAATCTCATCTTGCAGAGACCGGACTTTTTGGTTGCCTTTTTTGTGAATCGAATCCTATTCTCATACAACATCCTCAAAATGGAGAATTCACAAAAGGACGGGTTTCATGAACTGGTAATTCGTAAATACCCAAGTTACTATGGTTTTAGTAAATATGTCCTGCTTGTTTATTTAATCTGCAAATAGTGTATGGCAACCTGGGTGTGTTAGATATTCCAAGTTGTGTCAACTGATATTGGCATTATTCATTGATACACTTAAGCTGATATTGTCTGCCATGTTTGCTCCATGCTAATTGCTTCTGAGTTGCCTTTTTAGCTTCTACAGTTTGCAAAGGGAACATGTGTGCTGCACTGGTGTACATTTTTCATGTTTGATGTTTTTATGATGGCAATTAACTAGTTACTTTATTGTTCTGTTTTTTTGCTAATTTAGATTTAATCCCCTAATAATTTATTGAAGAAAAGGTAGTAAATTATATATATTTTGTAGGTTCTATTTTACTTTTAGGGTGTGTCTGGATATCCTGAGACACATCAAGTTGCATTATGTTTTTTTGCTAATTACTTCATTGTTCTGTTTTTTTGCTAATTTAGAATTAGTCCCCTAATAGTTTATTGAGGAAAAGGTAGTAAATTATATAGGATTTTTCTAATGTGTGCCCAATAAAAACCTCATATTTAGTAATAATTCTTTTTAGCCACTAGTTTAACCCTTTTCCTAGGGTTCACCCCTTCTACTTTAGGGAATATTTTGAAAAAAAATATCCAAATTTAGGCTCTTAACATGTGCCCACATTAGACAAACCGAATTATATATATATTTTGTAGGTTTTACTTTTAGGGTGTTTTTGGATATCTTGAGAGTTGAGACACATCAAGTTGCATTATGTTGTGTTAAATCTAAGGGTTTGTTTGGTTCTTACATTTATAAACACATTATCATTAATAAAGATGTTATATTTGATAAAAGATTTATGTAGCTTTGGGAATTGGGTGGAAAAAGTAACTTTGTATAAACAAGAAAATGTCTTTATAATTGTTTTAGCCAAACAAACTTATTTCAAATAAGGATAAAATTTAAAAAACATCTTTATAATGTTATTGGCCAAACAAACCCTAATATCTTTAATGCATTATCTCATAGTGATTTACTGATTTATATCTTTAATATGTGTTGATGATTCCTAGTCTGTTAAAACAATATATATAATATATGTTGATGTTTCCTAGACATTTTATTTCCTATGTATTTATATGATCCCCCGTGTCTGTATTTTGTAAGCCAGTACTGCTGCTTACAAAGTTCAGTTGTGGGTCAATATTTAGCACTTGTTTGTTTGCACTTTGGATGATCTAATTCTTGTAATCCATGTTCATTGTAATATGATTTGATTGATTTGTGGTTCATTCACCTGTTGTTGGTTGATACACACTGGGTTCCTCTGTTAATCTCTGCAAATTCCCATTTTGTAATTCATACCTATATTAATAACCATTGCAAGTATCCATTATGATCATAAAGATTTTGGGTTTCATTTAGGTGGGTTAGGGCTCTTTGTGCTTTTTAACAAAGATTATGATGTTATTTTCGTCGAATTTTATTTTTCAAATCTCATCGTGCAGAGACAGGACGTTTTGGCTGCAGTATTTGAATTACATCCCAATCTCTTACAACACACTGAATGGACTCACAAAAGATTATAAGTTTGGACGGCGTTTATGATAGTGAACTTGGTACACGTGAATTCTGATGGTGCTTTATATTGTGTAAATATTAGTAGATACCTAATTTCAGTCTTATAATACCTATGTAAATCGTATCCTGATTGCTTTCTTTAAATTAAGAAGGGGTTAGTAGTGAAGATAATCTTTTCACGTAAACTGCACCATGGGTTGGGGTTAATTTAGATCATGCCAATTGAAATATTTTGTTAAATGTTTCATAAATCGTTCGTGAAGAGGTCTAGTGTGGAATTTGACAATTTGACTCTTGCATGCTAGGAATATTTGTTTATTTGGAAACAAAACGATCATGAGAAGATTTAGCGTAGAAATTGTGAATTTGAGTCATGCATGGTAGAGCATAGGGGCCTCAAAATTGAAGTTTGACTTATAATTTGGGGATGGTTTAGGGTTAAAGATGATCATGAAAAAAAATCCGTACAATATACTCCCGCCGTTCCTAAATTATCTTCCCATTTGTTTTTTTGTACTATTTATAGTAGGAGGGAATTTTTTAGATTTCTTACCGTATATAAGAAATAACATAGTTATGTGGGATCTTGTTTGATTCGTTGAGAACATAGTTATGTGGGGTCTTGTTTGATTCGTCTCAACGAGTATTTTAATAGTATTAAAATATATAATTTTTAGGATTATATATAATTAGAGATATTAATGATATAAAACTCGTATCGATAAATGTGTCAATTCCAAATGGAAAGATTATAAAGAGACGGATGGAGTATAATGTAGAAATTGCCCATTTGAAACAATTGAATAATGAGACAACGAATGCGAAAGATTGATTGATGTCTGTTATGGAACTATGTTTTACATATTAAATGTGTATGGTAGAGAAGTGTGGTTTATGGAAGTTTTAATCAAAATTCCAACCTATGTATATGATTGAGAACAAATTCATGCATGATGAATTGGTGATTGACAACATATATTGTATGAGCCTTTTAACACCATGGGCCTGTTTGGCCTTTTGTTTATAACTAGTTAAAGGTCTTGTGCTTCGCACGTAAAAATAGAAATCTTAAAATTATTGTATTTTTTAAAATTAACATGTCAAGTGTGGTCTTTTGAAAATATTTTTTCGATTAAATATGAAATAAAATCTTTGCATTTGTTAAAATTGATGTTTTATAAATAAGACTTAATAACAAAATGCATTATCAAACCAATTGCACATTCATGAAAACACAGATAACAAAGAAAATTCTTGTACAAAATCACAAAGATCATGCTACTCCAAATAACAACACTAACACAAACCAAGAGCTCCAATCCAAGGTACTACTCCCAAGCCCCATAAAAATATCTCCTCTGTAAAGAGAAGCAGCAAAACAAATGCATAACATAAAGACAATTTCACAATAAACACAAACACATAACCTGTGAGGAGTACTGAACATCACAATGAGAAATACCTAAAACCGACTGGAGATAATATCATAATCGTGGAGATACTCTGGACACTCGAAAGAAAGAAATGCAAACTTCCACTGCAAAACAAGAAGTTAGATTCTAACTTCATCAGATGTCATTTTACAATCAAAACTGGTAAAATAGAAAACTACTAGAGTATGAGTTCGGCGTCTGGATTTTACAATTTAACTTGAGGATACTGAATATATGACAATGATTATAAAATCTTCTTTGCGTCGGGCCTCGAGCATGAATCAAAACAATTCTTCATGATAATAATATGTTAACTTATTTCACGATTCATTCTCCTATGTCCAGATTTGGTAATACATTTCTTTTGAATGTTTGTTAGTGATATTTTTAACATTGTTGAAGTATTTCATTAAACAACCCATGGAGAGGCGCATCAGGCATTTTGTGCAACAAGAAAGTGCCACACAAACTAAAGGGTAAGTTTTACAAGGTGGTAGTTAGACCGGTGTTAATGTAGGGAGCAGAGTGTTGGCCGGTGAGAAGAGACCAAGAGCAGAAGCTGATGGTGGCAGAGATGAGGATGCTACACTGGATGTGCGGTCATACCCGGCTGGACAGGATCCGAAATGTATCAATTAGAGAAAAGGTTGGAGTGGCAGACATTAGAGACAAGTTGCGCGAATCTCGTCTTCGATGGTTTGGGCATGTGCAGAGGAGGCAGCCAAATGCACCAGTACGTAGATGTGAGAGGTTATTGCACAGTGAGTTTCGTCGAGGTAGAGGTCGACCGAAGAAGAGTTGGAAAGAGGTAGTTAAACATGATATGACGCTCCTGACATTGACAGAGGACATGGCTCAGAACAGAGAGCTTTGGAGGAAAAAGATCAGGGTTGAGAATTGAGGATTATTGTGGACATGAAGTGGTTCTATGATTTATGTTTTGATTTTTAGGTCCTTGGGTTTTGGTTTTGTTGTGGCTTTTGGTTATGTGTTAGTAGCTTTTGGGTCTTTCAGAAAACACCCTCTCGAACTACTTTGGGGCATGGGTGCGTACATCTGGACCCCCCATATCCTGCCGTTGGTGGGATTTCACTAGGCCGATTTTTATTGTTATTATATCATATACTACTCAATACGTTGTTGGATGATGTGTTTGATTATTACATATGTATACTATTGTCCTACACATTTCTTTTAGACATGTTCATGAAATAATTGCATCAATACTCGCGTGCGCCTTGCACACGCGAACCCTACTAGTATATACTAAACGAGAGGCATAAATCATACGTGTCGGCACCACGTTTAATTTGCCTATGTATACGTTGTCACGCATCCAACCATCGTCGTCCACATCATCCAGCCTTTTAAAAATATATACATTAATATATTGAAGTATATAATCAAATCTTTGCATAACTTATATAATATATCTAAGTATTTAATCAAATCTTCTCATAAAAAAATCATATATATTATAGCTAGGGGTGTTCATCCGGTCCGGACCGGATTTTTTCAAAAGTCTGGACCGGAGACCGGACTGGACCTATTCGGTCCGGTCTAGGATCGGATTAGACCGGATTTTTTTAAAAATAAATAAATTAATTTCTTATTTAAAATCTATAAAAAAATAGCTATAAAACATATATACTCCTAATTTATTAAATTAAAAAATATATCTATAAAAAAATAAATATAAATCTCCAAAAAAATCCGGTCTACCAGCCCGGACCGTTTTTTTTTTTCCGGATTTGGACCGGACCAAATTAAGGAAACTATCTGGACCGGAGATCGGACCATATTTTCACCGGTCCGGTCATTTCCGGTCCGGTCGAGTTTTGAACAGCATAAAATATTTAATTAAATCTAAAATAGAAGAATTTAGTCTTTAATTAAATATTAACTAAAAGAATTTAGTCTTTCTAAATCTTATCCCAAATCCTAACTATATGTAAATTTGATAATCTTTGCTTTATATATTATCTGCATTTTGCCCAATTACATTGCAGAATTTAATTTGTGTTTACTCAAAGTACAAAAAAATATTTAAAATTTTAATTACTATTAGAAAATAAAAATAAAATTTTAGTTTATGAATATAGAATCTTTGTGTAATTATATACATAAATATATTATTGTTATTATTATTATTTTCAATAATTCCAATTTATTAAGTTTATTTATGTATATTAGTCAATTTGTAATTTAAAATCCATACAATTTATAAACTGATGGAATTAATGTCCACTATATATTTGTTATTAAATTTGATTTGTTAATATATAGTAATCTATCTACACAAAATAATGCTAAAAACTAAATCTAAATTAAACAAACTTTATATTGTTATCATTCCTATAATATGGTATACTCCGTATTTATTTATGAATACTAATGTATAAATAAGTATATTTTAATTTCATAACATATTGATTTCGACATTTTTTAACGTCATATTATTAAACATATTTAATACATTATACATCTAATTCCGTGAAATAAATACTATATTGATAATTTATGAAACTTGAAATTATCCATTGAACGAAGTACATCCCTATTCCTGATACAACTATAAAATTCAGACCTAACGCATTCTAACTTCTAACTATTCCATTCATTTTATATGGGTACCTTTTTATATGTCATGTGCCAAAAATAAAATTTCCGGTGCCAACTCAACCGTCAAAATATTTGGTAAAATAAAAAGGCCTCCTACACTGCCGAGTGATGGGGTGCGTTGAAGTGAAAAATTCCTTATTATTCCGGCGGTCCGTCTCTTTCCACGCTCCGTTTCTCTGCATCGATCGGGTGCGTTGTTTTTCTCTAACTGAAATTCCAGAATGTCGTCGGAGGATGGAAGGTTGAAGACGCGAAAGAAGATATCCGTGAAGAAACAACCTGAAATTTCCCCAAATTCTAAGAAACCACGGTAGACTTCTATTTTGAATTCCAGCATTTTTTTCGTCTATTTTCACAAGATTTGTGCATCGGAATCTCCAATTTCTTTGTGCTTTTTAGATGATAGAGGTTTATTATTGAATTGTTGCTGCTCGTATTTGGTTTTTCATTCATAATCGGCCACTGCTTTGTTGTTTTAGCGGTTAGGGTATGATTTCAGAAAAAAAGAATTTGTTTCACATTCTACTCAATGAAGGACTATTATAATTGATGTGTGGATTATCTGGTTGTTACTTTGGTAATTTCCATCCAAACCACGAACCACTTGTCATGTACATTTTATAAATCAAGCGTTTTGTAATGCTTGATGTTTGATTTATCTGACTACTGCTCTCTTCTAATTTTCTGTCACCTGATTGCATCATCTGTAGCAGCTACTTGAATTTCTACTATCTATTTACCAGAGTCTGCTGTACGGAGAATGTCTCTCTTGTGATCTACTCCCAAATGCTTTAGCTCTTAAAATCAATGCTGGCTGGTTAAGCATCGTAATCTATTATTCAGAAATTTTTCAATTGAATTTCATGTGCCTTATGTTTCTTTTTTGGTCTGTTTTGGTTGTACTTCTAAATTAATCCCACTGGTTTTGACAGAGAATCATTTCCTGCCCCTCGTTTCAAACTATCTGATGGTATTAACAGTGGACTTTGTGTTGAAACGGAGGCTGTTGAATGTGCAGTTATTGCCTTATCAAGTTGGAACGAGAAATCTAAAAAGGTGATTTTGAATTGATTTGTGTTCTGTGTATTACCATGTCCTGTTTGTATCTTGACTATATCTGATTGGATATCTAATTTACTCAGGGTCCTGAGTATGCGCTTGTTGAGGCACTAGGATGTAGACGAATGGTTGGCCCAACTATCTATCATTGCAACTTTATTGCTAGGCCAAAAAATGGAATTGAAGCTGAAGATAAGCTCTTTTTTGCGGAACTGAAGTATTCAAAAGATTTTACGAAGGATGGAGAAGATGTTGCTCTTGGGTGCCGTGTTTGCTGCATCTTAGGGCCCAGTGGTACTGGTATGTGCACCCTGACCTCCTTTTCAATGGCTTCTACAGTTTGCTGATGGGAATTTCTATGCTTTGCTGATTTTTGTTTTCAAATAAGCTGGGGTTTATTGGCTGACTGTTATAGTGTTATGGAATGTTTTTATTTTAGTGACCTGTGGGCAAATTATTTTGATACTGTAGGTTTATCTTTTGGTCTGATATCTACTATACTCCCATAAACAATTAATTGAATATATGCTGCCGGTTCTGCCACATTGATTCCTATGCTTCTATAGATGGACCTAACCCTGTGTCTAGATTATTTTCTTTTCTGTGTAGGTGTGTTTTCTCGTGTGATATCGTTGTCTTTAGCATGCTATTTACTACTGCTGCTGCTAACATTCATATCTGGGGGCAAACTTTTTCTCGTTTCTGTTCTCTTTCCACTCAATTTGTGTACTCTAAAATATCAATAGCCTGATGTCTTTTGTAAAAAAAGGAGGATGATGAGATGATCTAACTTGCATGACCATCTACTTCAATCACTGTATAATTTTGGAATATATTGTGTGATATGATTTGCTGTTTTATCGTTTATAAACCCTTTGTTAGTACTTTGTAAGTTATAAATATCCAAATATTGATTCAATTTTGAATTAAATTAATTTAGGTCAATAAGGGGCGGTTTTTGGTCATAACTGAGATCATTACTCCTTATGTTGTTTTAAGTAACAAAGTTTGTAATAGTTTTTAGTTACTTTTTTCAAATCTCATCTTGCAGAGACGGGCGATTTTGGCTGCGAAATTTGTTTCTTTCATCGCAGTCCCATACATCATCCTAGTAGTGAAAATATCACAAAAGGACGGGAGCACGCCTTACTAAAGTATATGGTCAAGAATCGACGGTATACTTTTATATTTTAGGTTTCTAGGAAGTAATTATCTATTGTTACAAGCTCTATCCTGTTGTTCCAGCATTTCCGAGTACTCTGTGCTACGCAGATGATAGAGGTTTATTATTGAATTTCATTCCTCTTGTTTGTTTTTTAGTTCATAATTCCGCCACTGCTTTGTCTTTCTAACTGTTATATTTGGAACTCTCAATATTTCACCTTGTATTCATCTTAAATAAAAAATTGATAAATAATATTTTTTTTACTTAATTTACATGGCTTATGGTGCTTCTTTGGTCTGTTTTCTACTTAACCATTAATCCCACTGATTTTGACAGAAAACCATCTCGTGCCCCTCTTATCCAACTATGTTATAATTATAACGCACCTCCTCCTGAAGAGGTAGTCCGTCACTATGTGGACATTTCCTTATCAAGCTGGAATGAGAAAAGTTTATCTGAACAGGTGATATTTAAATTGATTCTTGTTCTGTCCAAAATCACTTTCTCTATTTTTTTATGTTGACTATATATGCATGTTCATCTTATTTTATCAGGGCCCTGAGTATGAGCTTGTTGATGTACTAGGATGTAAACGAAGGCTTTTCCCAAGTATCTATCACTGCAACTTTATTGCTAGGCCGAAAAATGGAAGTGAAGCTGAGACTATGCTCTTTTTCGCGGAAGTGAAGGTTGCAGACAAGATTGGTCGTATGGGCTGCACTGCTTGCATCTTAGGCCCCAGTGGTACTAGTATGTTCCTTCTGCTCCCTTTTATGTCTCTGTGTGTATATTTTGTCGGTGTGAGTGACTTCCTTGCTAATGGCTTCTACAGTTCAGTCATTTATGGGCAACTTATTCTTTTAAAAAAATGACATAACTTGTTTAATCAAATTATATGATAAATGCTGGCTTCTACATTATAGTGATCTATGGGCAAATTAATCTTTGTTTTTGAATGACATAACTTGTTTAATCGAATTATACGATAAAGGCTATATTTTACATTTTCAAAAAAAATGTTTGTTTTTTGTTATTGTTTTTTATTAGTTGCTTGAAATATTAAAATATTTTTGGTATTGTAGGTTTTGTGATTTGTTTTTAATGGTTTCATTCACCTGTTGTTAGTTGATATGATTATGATCTGTTAATTTATGCAATATCGTACTTTTTTAATTTATACATATCCAAATAATGAATGAAGGTATCCATCTTAATGGTAATGTTTTTTGTATTGGTCATAACGGAGTTCATTACTCCTTGTGTTATTTTAATTAAGGTAGTTTAGTTACTATTTCCAAATCTCATCTTGCAGAGACCGGACTTATTGGTTGCCTTTTTTGTGAATCGAATCCTACTCTCATACAACATCCTCAAAATGGAGAATTTACAAAAGGATAGTTGGATGATTGATTAAAGTTCGTGGCCAAGAACGGACGGGTTTCATGAACTGGTAATTCGTAAATACCTAAGTTACTATGGTTTTAGTAAATGTGTGCACATAAATTCTGATCCTGCTTGTTTATCTTAATCTGCAAATAGTGTATTGCAACCTGGGTGTTTTAGATATCCCAAACTGTGCCGATTGATATTGGCATTTTCATTGATACACCTAAGCTGATTTTGTCTGCCATGTTTGCTCCATGCTAATTGCTTCTGAGTTGCCTTTTCGCTTCTACAGTTTGCAAAGGGAACATGGGTGCTGCACTGGTGTACATTTTTCATGTTTTGATGTTTTTATGATGGCAATTAACTTGTTACTTTATTGTTCTGTTTTTTTGCTAATTTAGATTTAGTCCCCTAATAATTTATTGAAGAAAAGGTAGTAAATTATGTATATTTTGTAGGTCTTATTTTACTTTTAAGGTGTGTCTGGATATCCCGAGACACATGAGGTTGCATTATGTTTTTTTGCTAATTACTTTATTGTTCTATTTTTTTTGCTAATTTAGATTTAGCCCCTTGATAATTTATTGAGGAAAAGGTAGTAAATTATATATATTTTGTAGGTTTAACTTTATTTTTAAGGTGTGTTTGGATATCCTGGGACACATCAAGTTGCATTATGTCGTGTTAAATCTAAAATTTAGTGCATTATCTCAGGCTATCTAAACACATTGTGATTTATATCTATAATATGTGTTGATGTTTCCTAGACATTTAAAACAATATATATATAATATATGTTGATGTTTCCTAGACATTTATTTCCTATGTATTTATATGATTCCCGTGTCTGTATTTTGTAAGCCAGTACTGCTGCTTACAAATTTCAGTTGTGGGTCAATATTTAGCACTTGTTTGATGATCTAATTCTTGTAAACCTTGTTCATTGTAATATGATTTGGTTGATTTATGGGTTCCTCTGTTAGTTTCTGCAAATTCCCATTTTGTAATTCATACCTATATTAATAATGATTGCAAGTATCCATTATGATCGTAAAGATTTTGGGTTTCATTTAGGTGGGTTAGGGCTCCTTGTGTTGTTTTAACAAAGTTTGTGATGTTATTTTTTCTAAATTTATTTTTCAAATCTCATCGTGCAGAGACAGGACGTTTTGGCTGCAGTAATTGATTACATCCCAATCTCGTACAACACTCTGAATGGATTCACAAAAGATTATAAGTTTGGACGGCGTTTATGTTAGTGTGAACTTATAAACAAAAAAAAACAAAGTATGGTGGTCACAACTTAGTAGACGTGAACTCTGATGGTGGTTTATATTGTGTACATATTAGTAGATACCTAATTTCAGTCTTACAATACCTATGTAAATCGTATCCTGATTGCTTTCTGTAAATTAAGAAGGGGTTAGTAGTGAAGATAATCTTTTCACGTAAACTGCACCATGGGTTGGGGTTAATTTAGATCATGCCAATTGAAATATTTTGTTAAATGTTTCATAAATCGTTCGTGAAGAGGTCTAGTGTGGAATTTGACAATTTGACTCTTGCATGCTAGGAATATTTGTTTATTTGGAAACAAAACGATCATGAGAAGATTTAGCGTAGAAATCGTGAATTTGAGTCATGCATGGTAGAGCATAGGGGCCTCAAAATTGAAGTTTGACTTATTATTTGGGGAGGGTTTAGGGTTAAAGATGATCATGAAAAAAAATCCGTACAATATACTCTCTCCATCCCAATATATAAGCAACATTTGCGAACGTATTACTATTTACCGTTGAAGAGAATCTTTAATATTTCTTCTAATATATAAGAAAAAACGTAGTCATGTGGGGTCTTGTTTGATTCATCTCAACGAGTATTTTAATAATATTAAAAAATAATAATTTTTAAAATTATATAATTAGAGATGTTAATGATACAAAATCCGCTTCGATAAATGTGCTAGATCAAAATGTTGCAAACTTAATGGGACAGAAGGAGTATAATGTAGAAATTGTCAATTTGAAACAGGTAGCATCTTCGCACACGTAATTTCTTACGGCGCGCCCCATTTTGGGCGCAACCAGGGTGCGCCCAAAATGGAGATAATTTTAATTTTAATTTTTTTTAAATCTTGGGCGCAATACAGATGCGCTCAAGAGATGGTACCCGGCTTGCTTCCGGGTTAAAGTTGAACCGGTTAAGCTTTCGAAAATATATAAAAAATTATTTAATATCTGAACCGGTTTAATATTAATTAAAATGTAAAAATTAAAATTAAATAAAAATTCAGTAAATTCTTCTTTGGTTTAGCATGTTTATATTCAGTAAATTCTTCGTCCGAGAGTCCGACGGAGCCGGCGGCGGAGGTGGGTTCGATCGAAGGCGAGGAGATGAGCGGCAGAGAGGCCGTTGCAAAGCGGCGGAGGGTCGAGGTTCCGACGGCCGGTGACGACACAGCGGCGGCTGGTTCGGAGGCGGCGGCAGATTTCAATGCGGATTGGAATGCCTGGGTGGCGGCGGTTGAATCGGAGGACGTCGTGCTGGCGGCGGTTAAATCGGAGGACGTCGTGCTGGCGACTGGGACGGCGGCGACGGTTGAATTTCCGGCAGCGGCGACAACGACGAGCGATTTTCCGGTGGGGTCGGAAAATGCGCTGGAGGTTGCCGCAGCCGTTGGTGTCGAGGCGGTGGCCCAAGTTGGAGAGGCGAGCCGACCCAGAAGAAAATATATTCGTCGCGAACAACATGAGGTACGCATTTTATCGTTTTAAAATTTTATTAAATTATTATAATTGTTTTAAAACTTTAATAATATATATAATTAATTTATAGAAATATTTAGATGTGTTAGAAAATGTTAGAATTGTGTAAAAATATTGAATAAACTAGTGTAATTATATTATTAGAATAAATGTAGTATATTACGGAATAGAAATGGAAAACTTCACAATTTCAAACAAATTTATTTAATATAATTAGTTATTTCATTGAATTAGTTGTATTTAATATATTAGAATTACGTTAAAAAGAGTTAGTTTATTTTACAATTGCATATAGGTGAATTGCATATAATACAGTAGAATTGCATAAAGTAGTAAGGTATAAGTTAGTATATATAATTAGAATATTAAATTAGAATTGTATTGTAGTTTTATAGCAATTAGAAATGAATTTGTTTAAATTAGACATTATTTGAAAAAAACAAGATGTAGTCGAGAGAATCAAACAACAGATATGGGGGGGTCGTATGGTGGAATCTCGACCTGTGACTGCTTCCGGTCGCAAGAACTGATACCATAACCCCCCAAGCGCAAGAGTAGCAAGAGTAGAGTCGTTCTCACGGATATCGTTCCAATAGCAGAACCTGTTATTGGAACGTTATCCGATCCGTTATCGGATCCTCGTCCTCACGTGTGTTCACCTCCGGCTTCGCAGAGTCCCGTCCTAGACACAGAGGAGGCGTTTGCCGACACAGAGGAGTGTGCGAGATTGGACGACGTTGTTTTGGAGGAGCATGTCCACCCTCCCGCACCCTAGGAGCCCGTCCCCCCTCACGCACCCCAGGAGCTTGTCCCCCCTCCCGCACCCCAGGAGCCCGTCCCCCCTCCCGCACCCCAGGATGCTCCACCTGCCGTAGAGGCCCCCCGTACGGGCTTGAGTTGCCTGATGTGCTACGGAGCTTCACGACTCACGTTGCACACCGGATTTGGCACGCTCCTCCTCCTCCTGTACCGTCCCTTGTACGACGTTTGAGGGCTTATACTCGTCCGGCCGAGTTCAGTGAGTGGGGTCTTTATATTCCGGACGAGGTTGTTGAGGGCAGTTGGTATTGGATGGTGCAGCAGTTCGGGTTGACCGCTCTCCGAGATTTTCAGTTTGCTAGGGTCGACCACATGCTGATATCATCGTTCGTCGAGAGGTGGCACCCTGAGACGAGCATTTTTTATTTTCCTTGGGGCGAGATTACGATCACGCTTCATGACGTTGAGAGGATCTTGGGACTGAGGATAGATGGGTTTCCATGCCGCGATCCTACAGTTTCTATGGACGCTGACCCCAAAGATATTGACAAGGCGCTGGGGTTTGACATTTTCGGGTACATGTTCGGCGTTGGGGGTGATATGGAGAGGGATGCCCGTAGGGGTCGGGTTTTATCGAGTCATTTTGGTGAGCACCTGCTGCACATGATACGGGATGAGGACGAGGCCCACTCGATAACGGCGGGATTCCTATGGCACGTTCTCTCCTGCAGCATTTTCGTGGACAAGTCCACGAACCAGCTGATGGTGAAGATGCTGTCGTTATTCGTGGATTGGGACCGGGTGGTTGGCACGGCTTGGAGGACGGGGGTGCTTGCTCTATTGTATAGGAACCTGGGCGAGGCTTCCCGAAGAGAGGTAGCAGGCATAGCGGGGTGCACCTATCTGCTTCAGGTAAATGAACTTTGTTTTTTATTTCGTTGCATTAATTATTACATTATTTAAATTATTATTAACCAAACATATTATTTGATTTGCATGTAGATGTGGATATGGTTGTACTTTGTATATTTTTCGGGGAACCCTAACCCCCTCCCCGGAATGGGCGACGACGACCGACGCGCTGCTCGGTACTATATCCAGTGCTCTGCGCTGCGCAATATCGACACCGATCGGCATTACCAGCGTATTTTGGACGAGTATCGGCCCGATGACGTAAGCACCCTACTGTTGTTATTACTTAGGGGTCATCTATGATTATATTGCTATTTCATTGTACTTTTTATTCCATTGCAGGTACGTTGGATGCCGTATGACAGTCTGGATTTTGCCGGTGCTTATAGGGCGTCCACTTACCGAGGGACGATCGCGATCATGGACGTCGAGGAGTCGTACATGCCTGATCGGGCAGTGCGACAGTTTGGACGTCGGCAGAGCAGGCCATTGGATGTCATAGAGCCATCATTCGCTTTTCGGCCAGCCAGGTTTGTAGGGAAAGATACATATAAGCTTTCATTTGCTCGGGCATGCGACGACTGGGAGCACCTCGACGAGCATCAGTGTCTATACATTTTGGATAGCTCAGACGCTGTCCCGGCGTGGAACGTGGACGAGGAGTACTTTGCCTGGTTTTTACAGATCTCACATTCGTATGTGAGCCCCTCGTCAAGAGTCTAGCCTCGTATTCGAGCGTCTCCGCCCGTTGTGGATGCTTACAGAGTACGTTTCTCCACAATCCTTGTTGTAAATGTTTGGTTTAGTTATTCTTGACATTAATATTGTTGTTTTACAGCGTTTGGCCATGGCGACAACATGGGCTCGGGAGATCGCTCAGAGTCGGGGAGGCGGGCCAGATTGGGACCATATACTGGCCATTCTATGCGGCGACGAGCTTCTTGTAGCTGCACCACTTATCCCCGCGTCGCAACTATTATCACAGTCGTCGGGTGGTGGTGCCGAGTCGTCCTCAGCCGCAGAGCATCGAGCCCTAGCGGGGCGTGTCCCGTCCATATACGAGAGAGGAGAGTCTTCCAGGGCCGCGGATGCGTCGAGCGATGACAATATGTAGCTTTTGACGTTATGACATTGTTTTATGTTTTGGCTTTGATTTTGTATTGACAGTATGGATTATGTACTTACACTTTCTGTATATATGGGTCGATTTTGTGTTGACATTAGGAAAAGAATACAAGTATATGATTTTAGGGCAAATATATGAAATTGCTTTAGCGTTTGAAGAAATTAGGATAGTCTCTGATAAACGTTCGCTTCATTTGATGTCTCTGCTTTGCTAAATTTGCTTGCTCCCTACAAAGGTTGATAGTTCATAAACATTATTACCCAGAAGATACGACATCAAAGCAGTATATGATGTACATCATTATATAGTTTAAGGTTATATCTACGGATGTTATCCATATCTTGTAGAAGCTCTTGATTTTGCTTAACAAACTCTTGATTTTGCTTAACAAGATCTTGATTTTCCTGCCATTGTTGTCGAATAACCGCATGTGCCACTGCAAATCCACTCCCTAAAAATAACCGCATTGTTGTCCTCGTACATAGGATCAATCCACTCCCTAAAAATACATCCCAGTTTTGGGCATCCCCAATATCTCCTTCCGTAGTTCCAGTGCAAATCCCAAGTACAGACAACGACTTTCAAATTACAATAGCATGATGCGTATGTTGATGTTTCGGATGAAGATGCCATTGTTTTGTTGTAGTGTTTGGGTTTAGGATATCCTAAACCCCTTAATTTAGCCTTGTTACAACGGTAACAAGGTTGGGCGCAATCTGGTTGCGTCCAACAAGTTACCGTTGAATTAATTTGTGTAAACCCCAAGAATGGATAAACCCCAAGAAATAATTGCATATATATAGCAACAAGATGTATAAACCCCAAGAAGTTACCGTTTTACAACGGTAACTTTTTGGGCGCAACCTGCTTGTGCCCAAGAACTTACCGTTGTAAAACGGTAACTTTTTGGACGCATCATGATTGCGTCCAAGATGTTACCGTTTAACAACGGTAACTTTTTTGGGCGTAACCACGATGCGTCCAAGATGTCACATTTTTAAATTTAAATAAATATTTTTAAAAATTATTTATAATTAACTCGACTAAGTGCATTATCCATTGTTGCTAAATCGGTTTAGTAAAAAAATGGTTTTTAATTAATTTTTTGATTTTTTCAAAACCGGGTACCAGTTCTTGGGCGCAACAAGGATGCGCCCAAGATTAAAACTTTTTTTTTAAAAAAAAAATTTATCCCTATTTTGAGCGTATCCTGATTGCGCCCAAAATAGAATGCGCCGCAAGAAATTACGGGTGCAAAAAGAATCCTCATTTGAAACAATTGAATAATGAGACCACGAATGCAAAAGATTGATTGATGTCTGTTATGGAACTGTGTTTTACATATTAAATATGTGTATGGTAGAGAAGTGTGGTTTATGGAAGTTTTAATCAAAATTCCAACCTAGATTATTTGTATATGATTGAGAACAAATTCATGCATGGTGAATTGGTGATTGACAACATATATTTGTATATTGGATTATATAAGATCATGAAATTGCTATCCCAATTGGTACACCATGTTATTCAAGCAAGTTGACAAATAAGATGTGGGAGATGTGGTATGGAGTTGGTGTCAAAGTATGTCAATTTTACCTTAATGAATTTATGTAATAATTGAATTCTGAACAAAGTTCTTTGAGGTCACAAGTTCAAACCCTCTCAGTATTAGTCATTGCTATCTAACAACATTGGGAGTCTTTTAGTAACATGAACATTAGTCTGTTGACGGGGTCTTGTGCGAACACACAAAGGGAAAACGACGTGGGAGATTAGTGAGTTCAACATAATGGGCCTGCCACTCTTACGTTAACTTTAAGAAATTAATTTTTTTGGAGTGAAGAGTCATACAATAACTTAAGTGCAAGCTAAATTCTCAGATGGTCAGGATGACAATACGTACAAATTCAAGATTTCTTTTTTGCTGATAATTAATGATGGAAATAAGACGTGGCACATTAAAATATGGATCGATTCTATAGGTAACCTTGGGACATGATGGATACTTGAACTTGCATAATAGCCTACAAAATACTATGAACACTAGAATGGGATTCATAGAGTTGACACTATAATTTCAGAACTGCAAAAGCATATTATATAAGTCTTGGGCATGGTTCATAAACCACGACTGAATCGTAAACCGGGCACGAAACCGGTGAGTTTTCAGTCAGTTTCGACTTTCGATCCGGTATTTCATTATTTCCAATCTCAAAACGGACGGACCCACGTGGGACCCACTGAATTTGAAAAGAAGAAGATTATACTATACTCTCTCTTTTCTGATTTCTCCATGGCAGAGCAGCCCGAACCCTAAACCTCATACGCGATACCCAGCACTCCAGCAGCCCCCATCAGAACGCACCCAGCCCCTCCTCTGCAACCCGCTGGACGACGGAGCGACGAGGTGCTGCTGCTGCGACGAGTTGCAACTCTTTCATCCTGCAGGTATCACCTTGATAAGCCCTAAATTGTTTCCTTGCTTCCACTTTTTTGTGATTTTGGGCTTTTTTAGTCAAGTTCGAGGGTTTTCTTTGATTTCTGGAATGGAGGGATTGCGGGTTTATCATTTGATGTGTGAGAGAATTTGGTTTGATTAGCTTAATCAGCTTCAACGAGTCTCCCGCTGATATGACCTTAATTAGCTTTGTTTTTGTGCTAGTGTTCAGGAACTGAGAATGCAGAAAATGAAGTAGTTCAATTTAGGGATATGGATTAGGATTTTAGCCCCCACCCCTGGTTGCAAAGAATAGTAAAGATGAAAAGCAGATACTGCATAGCTTCAGCCTTTGAGTCAAAACATAATAGAAACAATAAGAAGAAAATAGGATTTTAATCCACTTACAATTCTTATCTTCTCTTCCTTGGAACAAGTTGGTCACCACCAATCTTCACGAACTCATTTATCTGCAGTATATAAATAAATATTGTTTATGAAGCAAAGTGAACACTTGAATAATTCAGACAATATATCCACATGCCATAAAGGATAATCTTGTTTCTTTTGTGAAATAATGTAGGAGAATTTACATCCAACATAGGATCATGCCTAAAGTTTCAAATTATGCAGTTTCTCACCCTCAATCATTCCCATGAATACACATGCCCTAAGCTCCTTAACCTAGCTTTCAGCCTCTCACATACAGGTTTTCCCTTTGAATACTTTTTTCTTCCATTGTGACTTGTGAGCCATGCTTGTTCTCCAATAATAAAAGACACATTGAGAAGAAAAGTATGGAATGCCAAACTCAGAATATAATGCTATTAATCATAAGAGCTTACCCAAGTGATGGCAGTCTGGAGTAAATTCATCAGGACATCCTGCCCGTTGAACTAAGATTTCAGCCATGTGACCATAGTCTACAGACTTCAAGAGTACCACTGTTATAGTCAGTCAGAAGTCAACATTTTTGTATGTCTCCAAATGAAATATTTAAAGAAAATGCAACATAGAACTTTTTCAGAGAAAATCATATATACTAAAGTTCAAAACTGAATTGTTATAACAAAATGAACATTTTGCTAAATACCCACTTAATATATAATTGCAAGTTGCAGCCAGCCAGCCACAAGCTGACAGGTGGAGTCCTGATACTTTTCAAACTTGGAATTTGAAAAGCAGTTGGCTTAATTTTTCCCTAACTTAATGAGTATACGCTACAAGCACATCAGTAATTACTAATTAGGGGATGGTTTCTGTTGCATTTGCATGTCCCTATTATTTTGTCCAATCACCTAGCATACCTGATTAAAGGGATTTATAGGCAATATAGGCAACTGACATTCAATTACAATTACTTATAATACTTTTTTTTGTTATTCATCAGTAAAGTACAACGTTTAAAATGGGGAATTTATGTATAACAAGATAATTATAAAAAAATAGCAATAATATTAATATTTGTTGTTAATACACAGTTCTGTCTGGATAAAATTTGACTTTCTGGTTATAAAGGAATGAAAGAGTAGGTATATTAAGAATTGGTTTTAGTCCTCAATTCCCCATCTTGCTCATTTGCAGGATTTCGGTAAGAATTTGTCATGGGTGGTACTGTATTGGAAGCATCTACTGATAAGAGTGCCAAGAAAAGATCAAAGAAGAAAAGAAGGGAGCCGGAAGCCAACACCACATTTGAAGAGAAGATAACCAGTAAGATCAGCACAGTTCAAATGCTATCACTTGATTTTATATACTGAGTCATTGATACTTTATTCTTGATTAGGGTAAGGTAAGGATTGATATGTTGGCAATGGTGATTTCCTCTATTGGGAAAGATAGCCAACATTGCTTACAATCAGGTTATAGATATGTATCTATTTGTTTGCTTTGTTATCTTACACACCGAACAAACCCCAAAATATAGATTAAAGATTCTTATCATCTTCGGTTGAGTAATTTTTTCCCAATAAGTTTAAGACCTCGTAAATCACAACCATAAGTGTGTAAGAAAGAGAATCTGTACTCATATTTGTCAACTAGTCAAACGATCTGCCTACATGCAGACATACTGGTTAAATGATGTACTGCTATGCTATTTATGTTATCACTCCTGAGTAAGGATGGAAATTACCGTCCACCTGACTACCTGAGCGACCCGGACCAATGAAACACGCAAACTCTTGATGCAAAACGGGTGATGGGTAAATCGGCTGATAGGCTGGGTGCGGATCATCACCCATTCACCACTTCACAATCACCACAATTCTTTCCTAGTGAATTCCAAACTCTCAAATTTTTTTTGTTAAATGAATGAGATCAGTAGTAACCTTTCACAAACGTACGCACTTCCCTCATTCTTGAGGGAGTATTGATGGACCCTCCCTGTGAGTGTGGGATACTGCTTCACCAAATTAATTCATACTCGAAAATGGGAGTGTGGGAGAGAGAGAGAGACATAAAATGAATTTGCAAAAATAATTTATTTTCCCTCCTTTGGACTTCATCTTTTGCACTTGAAACAACTTCTTATTGAGTGCATTACAGCAACTCAACTATTTATTGGGTCACCAGGCAATTGTGGCCACTTAGATACATGCAGGATCATCCTAGAAGAGGGTGTTGCTTTTCTTATTTGGAACTTTTTTATTTCTTTTATTTGATGAACTGATGTAGGAAGTTAATCATGCCCTGGTATAAGCTCTAGGTGGCAGAAATCTCTCCTGTCCAAATCAAATCATGGGAATAGCATCTTTTGCTATATAAAAAGTTTATAATTCTTAAGGAGGCTTTCTTATTTTGAGTTAACAAGAATATTTTGAGGAACCCTTGGACTTTCTCTAAACACTCGTAGCATTTAATGCCTTGTGCCCTTGCTGCATCTAAGGAATGCTTGGAATTGCATTTTTAAGTACAGTTCCACCACAATTGTGCTGATATTGTTCATTATTTTCTATTTCTTTCTTGGTTACAGATGATAAAGAGGCTATTGATGGAGTTGATTTGGATGAAAATGAGCCAACTATGGCTGAGAAACTCGCAAATTTAGATTTCTCTAAACATGAGAATACTGAAGTAGAGGAAAAGCTAGAGCCTTATCCCGCACAACCTCCCAGTGCAGATTCGGTCTATGTGTTGCTCAAGCAAGCGATTCACGCTGATGACAGAGCACTCTTGTTGGATTGCTTATATAACCAAGATCAGAAGGTCCTTAGTTTATAATAGCTAACATAATGCTGGCATAGTTATTTTGCTAATTTTATGTGATTTATTTGTGGCAGGTAATATCAAATTCGGTTTCACTATTAAGTTCATCTGATACTTTCAAGCTCTTAAACTCACTTCTGTCTATTGTTCAATCAAGGTGAATTGTGTAATCTAGTATTCGCTTTCAGTTATACCTTTTGAAGTTAAATTTCTATAATATATTCTCTCTGCTATGCAATTTGCTTTCATGCTACTTTCCGTCTTTGTCTATTTAACATATGCATCGCAATCTAGGATTTTGTGGGATGAGTGATTTGGTTACACATATATCCTCAACTCATAATGTATTGTTTTTATCAATTTGCCTCCATGAGTTTCCTCATGACTCTTGCCACAAAATTTTTGATGACACTACACCAACACCTACTTAAGATGACTGGTATTTCATGTAATTTTTTTAATATGAAAAGGCATAATGAAGCAAATATAGATAAGATATGGGTATTGCTGCACATGATTGATGATTTGATTTCCTTCAGCTTAAAAGGATAGCATTTGTATGCTTAGCCTCTTTCTGTTATTTGTATCAAGTTCACTAACTTTTTTGTCATGCATTGCTGCAGAGGAGCAGTTCTAGCTTGTGCTCTTCCTTGGTTAAGAAGTTTGCTCCTTCAGCATGCTAGCAAGATTATGTCTCAGGAATTCTCACTTGCTGCACTCAATTCACTATATCAGGTGAGGATGGTCTATTACTCGGCTTTGCTTATAAATAAACTCTTGTAAGCCCCAGTTTCTGCTCAGCCAAAAAGATAAAAACACATTTCATCCTGTTATATTGATGTATCATTGGATTTAGTTTGCCTTTGAATCTAGGAGTTCTAATTACAATTTTGGCAGCTGATCGATTCCAGAGTGTCAACCTTGAGTGCTGCTGTGCAACTAGGCAGCAGTTTGGACTCCTTGTATGCAGGGGTATGCATTTTCTCACAAGTTAGACATTAGCAAAAACTTGTTGCCATGTCTCCTTAATCTCTATTTGTTGTCTTTAATTTGTGAGCAGGCGGCGGGTGATGTTACAGATGAGGACGAGCCAGCGGCGCCAGTGATATACAATGATGACGAAGATGGTGATGACGAGTCAAAAGATGGCATGGAGACTGATGAAGAAGATGCTGAGGGGTCCAGTAATGTCAGTGATGTTGAAGGGAGTATGCAAATGACTGATTGACAAGATTAATTACAAGGGTAGAAAGGTAAAATCCTCAATATTCTTCTTGAAGCGCAGCGCCAAGATTTGCAATTTTAAATTCATTTCAATCTGATTAATGACATTCTCATTAAAAAAAGATTATTTTTTTTTTATATAATTCGGTGATTTAATGAGAAAGTAAATTTATGGTATGGTGCAACTGAAATTTGTAAACTTTTTTTTGTAAGAGGCCTTGGGCCATTATAACACAGAAGGGGGGGATCGAACTCCATTATGAAGTCACGAGGTGTTATACTTACTAACTAGGATCAGAAGACTTGTTAATTAATGTTAAACATTCTAGTTAGCTAGAAGTTTTTGGTCCGATGTGTCTGTTTTTTGGATTAGTTTATATTCACAATCGGTGTGTCATAAACCGGTCCAAATCTTCTGTTTCATTGCGTTGTTTCAAGTGATGTTTAGTTTATTTTGATTAGCGGAAAGATAATAAAATATATTTATTTATTTAATAAAAAGTTAAAAAGAAATTATAGACCAATTAGAATGTATTTTTTTTTGTCTTGATTGCCTGGTTCGATCGGACAGAGTTGTTTTATGTCTAGATTAGGTTACTTTTGGTACACGGAGTGATAGATCTCTTTCAACATTAATGTTTTCAAACACGCCTCTAGCATGAATCGATTGAAATGTCTAACATCAGCGTCTTCATATACGTAACGCCTCTAGCAGGAATCAATTGAAATGCCGTTTGAGATAGACGATTTACAACTAGGACTCATCACTGGTCGAGAAAATCGAAAGCCCGAACCGAATCGAACAGAAAAACCCGAATCCACATGACTTCGGTTCGGGTTTTGGTTCAGGTTCGGTTTTTTAGCCCAATTTAGTCTGATTTTTTATTTACGCGTGTTGTTTAGCCCGAACTCGACCCGAACCGAACCGCATGCCTTCGGTTCGGTCTTTGTTCTCGTTTTTTTGGCTGTTCGGGTCGGACTCTGACCCGTGTTCAGCCCTATTTACAAGAGTCACAAAATACTAAATATTAATTAAGGATAATTAGAATAGAAGCATAAAATCATTGTCCCACTAGCAATAACTTGCCAAATCAAGCTTAATTTAATTTTCTTACCACCAATTAAATATTAAGCTACCTAAATAATTAACCGTGAAATAAATAAATGAATTGGTTTGGCTAAAATAAATTATGGGCGTGTTGTTAGCGAATAAATTAGTATTTTTTGAATATATTTTTTTCGCATTTTTAAAAACCGCCGCCGCCGATATGGCTAAAACCAAACGGTAAACATCGATCCTTGGCTCATCCCTCACCAAAGGTGGCCTGTGCTGTACCGAAGATCTCATGGAGTTTGGGTCTCTCGGAGTGTTTTTACTGTTCCCGATCTGAGGTGCTGATGCCTTGGGTGGCGATCTGGTGGTGTTGGGCTCTCGGTGCAGGTCTTCCAACTCTAAAATTCCTATCCTTCTTCCAACACTCCTGATTAAATTTACTAGTCATTCTTACATTTTATGGCTTAGTTGCTTTGAGATCTGTATGCTTCAACAATTGGGTCTTTACAACCTTATTGCGCATCCTGAATGTATTATCTACTTGCTTGCTGATGTGTGTCACCCACTATCTTGTGCTTTGATGGTTTTATTCTGCTGTGCTGCGTCATGGTTTGTTATTGGCATAATGATACATGGTACCCATCACACTCTTCTGATTTGTGTTCTAAATCTCCTCAAAAAGATGCTTCACATGTAAGTCACCAAGGTAAAAGGTTGCAATATCACGACCAACTAGTCTCATATAAACATCCAATAACAAAAGCAAACCAATACATATACCAAGAGACCTATTTCCAAGGATGGATTTCCACAAACATGACTCATGATCAAATATGAGTGTACTTAAAATTACATGGAAATTACTACCAATATCAAGGTTCTCTTACAACTAATCTGCGTATCCACTTTTATCATTAACAAGTTGTTATTTCTACCATGACAGCAAACAAACCAGATAAATTGTCAGGAAGAGGCGTCTGAAACTAATGGACTATCTCCAAAAGGAGGATGAAGCAACACTCACTTCATGACCACCATTACCGATCAGGCGTCTGAAACTAGTTATTTTATTAAAGTTAAAAATCATAATAATAATCATAAAAATGACATGTTCGACCCGCCGGATCAACCCGAACCCGACCGACCCGAACCCAATTTGACCCGAATCTGACATGACTCGAACCCGATCAATCCGACCCAATTAACAGGTCTAATAACTACCCTATTACCAAACTACGAGCCACAATATTAGTTTTCTCCTCAGGTACCATCATCAAAGGGAAACTAGGTACACTAATACACAAGATACTTCCAGGACATAGTCTAGTAACTATCCCCCCAACCTTCATACAAAATAATACAACTAAAGCATGGTCTCAACAAAACAATCCTAACAATAATAATATACACAGTCTCATCATTCGCCACATATAACCCATGTCAATAACAACTAGCTACTAGTTATAATATAGGATATCATAACCACTACTTTACTATAAAACCAATCAATGTAACCAACCTAAGCATTACTAAAGGATATTAGAATCCCGTTTAATAAAGTATTATCAAAGAAGTAAGACTAATTAATGGTTCTCTCACATCATTTTTTACTCTTGTTAAAATTTCTGGTCCACGTTTGATCAAATTTGGATGTTAAAATACTCAATGCATTTTTGGAGCTCAAAGGTGTTAGCGGTGTGTCCGGGTGTGGTCGTGGTGGTGGTTGTGACTCAATGAAAACCCCTCTTGTACGAGGACAACGTCATGGTTGAGTCTCTTGAAGATCCCTCCTAAAAGAGAGGATAATGTCATGGTAGTCCGTTCAGCTCTTTCGAAGGATTTATCCTGCTCGACTTGTCTCCCGAGCATTTCTTCTGTTTGTGCATACGCTCCTCTCACTTTTGATCATCTTAGCTCTTCTTTTGCTTGATATATTTTCCTTGCTTGTCTTGTATGTCTTCTTGTCCGGCGTCGATTTAACGACCTCTCGATCTATCCGATGTTGTTATGTCGAATATTTTAAATTCTTTTCTTATAAAAAAGAAAAGAAAAAAGAATCACATTTTAAAATTATCGTTCATTTCATAACTCACCACCCTGATGGAAAAATACAAGAGGTATACATGTACATGCCTTTATTATTGAATCTAAGCTAGATAGAAAACTCGTCAAAAGTCT
This sequence comes from Rheum nobile, assembly GCA_027886185.1. NCBI lineage: Eukaryota > Viridiplantae > Streptophyta > Magnoliopsida > Caryophyllales > Polygonaceae > Rheum > Rheum nobile. The sequence continues at coordinate 5,772,536 of WOAB01000531.1, read as the reverse complement.
ATTCATGCTTTTGATATATGGAAAGACAGTTATAACCATGTTTAATGATATTAGGGTCACATATAAATATAATCAATTGCTAAGTGGAAAAGATTGCGATCGATAATCTAGCTAAACTTAGCCATGACTTTTGGCGCCATAAATATCCATACAGATAATTTGATAAAGTTGATTTCCATCATTAGCTGGTTTTGTTCAGTAGACAGCTGTTATCTCCCACAATTAATTATCACATATGAGATCAAATGATAAATCTTATATATAGAAGAGCTTCACATAAGAACAATATATTAAGAGAATTAAGAAATTACCTAGACCGTTGATCATAAATCAATCGGACGGCTGTGATCTCCTGACTTCCTTCTTCTCTTCCTCTACGACATTTTCTCTGTTTTCTTGCTCCCCTGTTTCTTGCTCCTTTGTTTTCAACGGCGACCCCCAAAATCGACTCGCCAGATACGAAGATCGATGCGGTGCCGATCTGCACCTCGCATGTAACACCCCCTAATTCTTAACCCAATTGGAAAGGGTATTACCGCCAGTGATCTCGGATTTCACCTCCGAAACCACTCAAGGCTAAACCGGATTATACAAATCATAAACAACTTTTATATAATCAACAACCATCTTTAAAACATATGTCGGGGGATTACAACCCAATCCCCGTAGGATAAAACATTGTCATCAAAGTAATTAAAGCATATCGGAAGTCTTTTAAAGATAAAACAAGTCTTGATCACAGCGATCAACGCCAAGGATCTCAACCTAGATAAACTTGTCAAAAACACCTCCCGTCATAGTCGTTCTTAGCCTTCGTGGAGTGGCAACTTATCTGATGTGCCAAATCGAACGGATGACACCAGCCAACCATACAAAGAACAATTACGGTTGGTTAGTCTAATGAAAGACTATGCAAGGGCACAAAGCAGAGTGGTTCGAAGTAGTCGTATTAGGTTAGACTCATCGTTTCTCGGATAATAACCGATAACGATAGCCAACCACCATACTTCTACTTGAATATATCAAAAGACATGATCAAGAAAAGACTCCAACAGAAATGAGTCTTTAGGAATTAATCCAAGAGAAGACTCCAAAAGAGTGAGTCTTATCGGAAGCATGACAAATGTCTGGAACATTATAGTTTCACATACATGCGTTTAAAAACTGACTAGATGTTTCGGTTCACGACCAACCTCACCGCATAAAGCGAATCCAGATTGGAAAGAGAACGTACTCTGATCAAAGTCAGGACGAGTTTCCTAGCTGCACTATTACCTAGCTGCACTACTCGTCAATGGTATATTAATTATGTGCACTCGGGCACTTATCTTATTTAGTTCCAAAACGATCATTCACGTTTCAAGCTTTTAGAATCTCATCCACGCTGGATATTGAGATATAAAGAGTTGGGACTAAATCCTAGAGAGTGGCACCAGCTGTGTGCACCTTCCCTGTACACGGACATGGAATGGTCATGACCAAAGAGAAGTGTTGGGGCCTAGACATCCCATCCACTTGGTTATAAAGAAACGACTAGTACTCACAAGGAGATACCAAGTAGCGTTCCTGCGAATACTCGTTCTAACTAAACAGTTCATAACTGTCCAAAATCATATCAAAGCCATCATCATAGATATATTTCAATCTAGATATATATATATATATATAATAGCGTTGTTCTAGCAGATATACAACCTATTATAATATCCATTTTAATTTTCAAAACAGTTTCACAAAACCGTTCCCAGACAAGAACAATAATCATCCCAAATTAATTAACAATTAAACAATTGATAATTAATGAAAATATGGAATGATGAGCAAGAGCGAACCGCCACTTGCCTGGAGTAGATTCGGCGATGAATCTAGACGAGACGACTACCGAAAATATCCTTTCCGAGGATATGGCCTATGTCTCAGATTGCTCTAGCAGATTACGAGTCCACACGCGATCCAGCGAATCACGTTCTAACGCTCGAATAATTCCGGGTTAAATCTGGACTGGAATTGAATTGGGCTTCTCGGCCCAACAAGAAGCTAAACAAAGGAGGGGGTCCCACTTCTTGTCTTCTACCTCCACACAACAACAGCACACAGTAACACGCACAACGGCTCGACGCTCGCCGGAAAGAAGACTCGTCGACGTCGGGGATTGAGCTTCGTCGCCGGAGAGTGGCGACCACCACCAGCATCTCCTGGCGGCGGCGACACGCAAGCAGCGGCGGCGGAGCACAGAAGCCAGGTGCGGCAGCGGCTCGACTCCGTTTTCGTCGGGAAGGAGCTCGTCGACGCCGCGGTAGTGGCGGCCACTAGCAGGGCTCGGCGGAGCTTGACGAAGTGCAGCAACACAGCAGGGCGGGGAAACAACGACGAAACAGGGGTGGCGAGCTCTTCGTCGCCGGCGGGAGGAGGTCGAAATAGGGGATGGTGAAAGAGGTCTGAGCAAGGGAAGCTGGGGAGTGGTTGGGTGCTCTCCAGGTTAGCTTCTTAAATAGCCCAATGAGATCACTTTCCAAGCCTCCGCTTGTCCAATGAGTAAGCATGCCTCGACCACCATATTGACGGGTGTCCCGACAAATTTTACACGGGGGGAGTATCGTGGCATGAGGGGGGGAATTCGTGGCAGAGTTGGTTTTGGTATGGGTTTTTAAACCCCGGGAATTATATGTTTGTATCCAAACAAATATTCTAAGTCCCTAAAATACATCGAATGTATTTTATACCACTCACAGAATTATTTCGGACATCATGGATGTTACGGAAAATCCGAACTCCACTAAAAGCGAAATAATTAAATCGAACGAAGGATGGGAAAATTACCCAAATACCCTTACTAAAATTGAGGGATATTACATCGCCAATATCAATGCATTCCTTGGCGGGCTGCTCGATGGATCCGACCCGTATACCCGACAATAACTCTCTCTCGCAACCGAATTTCTCTCTTCTTCTCGTTCTCCTCGCCGTCTTTCTTCATCCTTGTCACCGTCACCGCCGACCTTCGGATTTGGAAGAGGAGCAGCGGACACGACCAAGCGATGCAGGTGACCTTGGGAGAAGAAGGATCTTGCTGGGCATCAATGGCGGTGGTCCTCTTCCTCTGGACGGTGGCATGTGACGAACGGCCATTTGAGAGAAAAAATCCATGAATTGTCATTGAAGTATCATTGAACGTTTGTACTGATGTCCTTGAACATGCATGTAAAAGCCTAGAACATTTGAGAGAAAAAGTCTATGAACTGTCATTTAAGTATCCTTGAACGTTTGTACTAATGCCCTTGAACATTGATGTAAAAGGCTGGAAACAGTTGAGAAAAAAAGTCCATGAACGGTCATTTAAGTATCCTTGAACGTTTGTACTGATGTCCTTGAACATAGATGTAAAAGGCTGTAAACAATTGAGAGAAAAAGTCAATGAACTGTCATTTAAGTATCCTTGAACGTTTGTACTTATATCCTTAAACATGGTGTAAAAGGCTGGAAACAGTTGAGAGAAAAAGTCCATGAACAGTTATTTAAGTATCTTTGAACTAATTGTTTACTGTCCATGAATAAACTTGAGTGCTACATTTCTTTCCTTTTCTTCCCTTTTTAGGTTTATACGCGCGCGCCTACCATTTGTTATAGCTAGTTTACTTGGATGGCTGTAATTTGTTCTTAGTTCTCTCTTAGGGAATGATTCTCACAAGAACTGCACCCTATATATATATATATATATTAAATTAGAACCTAATTACGCTATATGACACTCTCTTATTAAAATCGTCATATTTTATTTTTAAAATAAATTTTAATTATAAATCAAAGATTATTATCCTAAATATATCACTAATTTTTTTTCTTAATTTAAATACAAATCAAGCACAAAGATTACAAATCCATTTTTTTTATTATATACAAATTCAAAATTTCCTAATTATATGGATGATTGAGATACAAAAAATTATGATCCGAATCTGATAATCTGATTTTGATATCAATCTAATCTAGATCTATTTTTTTAATACATTGATTAATTTTAATAATTTATAATATTTTTTATTTAATATATAGACGTAAAACCTTGTACCTGGCACGTGAATTACACTAATTAATACTATTAAACCTTAGAATTACTAGCTCCTGTTGACCTTGATTAGATCCCCTAAAAATTGAATAAACTAGTGGAAATATATAACCATCAAAATTTATAATATTGTAAGATGATATATAGCTAGTAAACTCTAATTAATATATTTTTATTATTTTAAATCTATCAAGTTTTATAATTTATAAATTATTAGCATATAAGTAACGTATAACAGAATCAATATGCATTGTTATGATTATTGTTGATTTTAGCAAAGTTAAATCGTTCTCATATATTCACCCATCTATCTATAAATATATAAAGTAGACTAAGGGTGTAATTAATATCCAATAAATATGAGAATTTATCCTTTTTTGTATGATCTTTCATTAAAAACTAAATATTTTAATATAGCTCAATGGTTAAAGACATTAATAATTCAAGAGGTCTAGGGTTCAACTCCTTTTTTTTTCTTCTTAACAACTTTGTTTTACTATTTTATCTTTCATAATTTTTTTATGTTTATATTAATTAGTTACTCCTATCTATATATTGTGATGATTTTTGTTAAACTTTAATTTCAATTTCATTAAAAATCAACTATGCTCTTTATTTGAATGATTAGGTGGTTGTATACGAAGACAAATGTTACGTTAAAGGTTCGAGTCTTCTTGACTTTTTTTAATCTTTTAACATTTAGGTTTAGAATAATTTTACTATCAAAATACTATTATATATATGTATCATTTTTTTACTTTTTTTGGAAAATTTATATTTTAATTTTCTTTCTCACGTTACTATTGATAAAGACAACTACATACGAAATGGTTGAAGTTCAGATAAATAAACATAGAGATGTAATAATAATATTTTGATCTTTCTTATCTTATTTTATATACATATACAAATGAATTTTGTCATCGTTAATTACTTTTATTATTTTTGCTCACCAATATACCTATAAGATGATCTACTTGCGAAAGAAAAGTTGTGACTCATATAAAGCTTAGTGGTGATGGTTATAAAAAAAAAACTAAATATGACAAGTTTAAATCTTTGTAGGAGCATGTTGGTCAAATAAAATTTTTGGCATTTATTAACCATATTAGTTTATAAAAACACTAAATATAGTAATAATAATCTAATGGTGTGTGGTTTTGGTGGCGCATGATGAATAGTTCATCTTCTAAAATTAGATGGTTGAACCCATGCTTCGCACGAAAAAATGTATTGTTGTTTTGTTTTTTATAATATATAAAATAATAATTTTGTATTAAGGCGTGTTTTTTTAATAAGAAACGTCTTTCCCCCCCTACAATTTAGAATTTTTTCTATTAACGATTTGTGATTTAATAATTTAGATGATCATTTTTTTTAGTTATAGAGTAAGATTGTCTAACACATAATATTTTTAATTCAATATATTAAATTAAATAGACATTATATATAATGAAACTAGACTCATTGTTATAATTTTATTTAAAGGCTAGATGATATGGTAAATGATGATTGGATTGGTGATGACACATCGACGAAATGAATGTGATGACGACGCATATAATTTAGACCTCTTACATAATATATATAGATAGGCTGTGACTAATATTAAATAGAATATTTAATTTTGTTTACTAAAATTGGTTTATCTTTATACCACTGTTTTTAATAATTTTGCTAAAGTATCTTTGTTATGTACTTCAAATAAGGAGAAAATTTATAGTCAAAATTTTATAATACCAAATTAGAAATCTAAAATTTATCATATTTCAATTTGTGACAAAAACTTGAATAAACTACACTAAACAAAAACTTGATAATATATAACCATTTTAATTATATGAAAATTTAAAAAATTCCTATTAAAGAGAACATTTATTAAATAAAATATTTTACATTATATTTAAGATAGACATACCTATTATTATTGTGATAATAATAATAGTGAAAAGACATTAAATTTGTCATTTTGAGTGAAAAGGGGAAAAAGCATACAATATATAGACTAATTATGATTATGTTACTTTCATCGATCATAACGTTGATATGTCAAGAGTAATGGTTTTGAGGGAAATTATTATAATCACCACTTTTCTAAATTTTCAATCAATGTGAATATAAAATGTGACTATAAAAATACTTTTTAGATTGTACGTGATATTAATTATATAACACCTTAATCATCAATGATAAGTTACACAAGAATTAATTAATGAAATGTTGAACATAAGGTCGAAAAACTTTCCCTTTTAATTGTTAGTAACTCCAAATATTATGTTAAAAAAACTCTAAATACTTAACACTGCTCTTTTATTCTCAGTTAACAAGTAATTAATTGGAGTCTTTCCATTTATCCTTATAGTCTATTTAGATGGTAGGTGAGAAAGGGTGTCTCAGTAATCCACCTCTTTTCATGGTAAGATAAATTCCCCTTAATGTATTTATTTTCCTATTTAATAGATACAACCTAAAAATCAATTGTTTCTCTTAAAAATGTATAAGATTCGATTGCATAATCATAATTTTGATAACAGATTATTGTATTCCTTAATTAAACTAAATTTTCATTCTGAATGTGGGTTTTGCTAGGATACTCATTATATATTTATTTGAAATTCTCAATGGGTTTTAAATTTTTAATAGATTTCTTCATATGTAGTTAAATTTTATATGGTTTGGTTGCATAAGAAACACGACGAATATGTTATTGTCATCAATGTAAAAACCAGTTTTAGAGAGCACATATTGCATAATGAGTCTCCATACATCTTAAAGTCCTTTATTTGAGGTTTACGGTTTACCGTACATGAGCTAGAATCAATTGAAATCAAGAAGGTATGACCTTTTCGTAGATTCAGCTAATCATTTTCCAAATATTATATTCGTATATATTTATGTATTTGATTTTACATAGTTCAAAAATATTACATTAAAAAACTTGCTTTAACTTATTCTACTAAAAAATTATCTTCTACTAAAAAATAGATAATTACTAAAATATTTAAAGAAAATTGATCATTACAAACTAATATATATATATATATATGCATACGAATTTGTACTTGTATCAGTTTTAGGATGGACAAACTTAACAAACATATGCTAATATAATATTTCAAATAAACATAGTCAAATATAGTATAGTCAAAGTTTCACTTTCTACAACAAATGACTTGTGAGAATCTTCTACGTAAGAATTCATGAATTAACTCATTTAAGTTTTATTATTTGAGCGCAAATGTTATATTCTTACTTATAAATAAAAAAAATATTAATTTTACTAAACATATCTTAAAAAATTAACTGAACTTTATAAAATATCTTCCCAAAGTAAAAATATTTTTGTGGGTTAGCTCTCTTTTTTCATTTTTATTAAAGATAAAAAGAAACTCTGCGTAACACTGACATAAACATTAGGAGAGATCCTTTTATTTTTTTGGTCGGTTAGAAAAATTGTTTCAAAGGTGTTATAATATGCAACCAAATTAATTTACTACAATTAGACCTGTCAATCGGGTCGGTTAAGTCGGATTCAGTTCGGTTATTTCAAGTTCGGGTTGAGAACGGGTTGGGATATTTCAGATAACAGGTCAAGCCGGGTAGGGTCATTACAGGTCAGCGGACGGTTCAGGTTGACCAACGGATCAAGAGCGTCATTTTTTAAAATATTTTGTTCACTATTTAAATATTATAAAATAGTTAAAACTAATTAATATTTGTCGAAATAAGTTGAAAGTAATGAAAAAAAGAATACTATTCATTATTTTAATGTAATTGATACTAGTAGACCAAAATTATATATTTATTTTTATTTTTAATTTATATTATATTAATTTATAAATTTCTGAATCATAAGTATTATATAAGTACAACAATGTTCTTTTTTTTAGGATAGTTGGCATATTACTATTCTTTATATGTCATTTATCATATATATTTCAAGTTATATTTTATTAATACTCCACATTTATTTGTTAATCGGGTCGGGTTCGGTCTCGGTAAATTCGGATTCGGTAACTTCGGGTTACCAAATTTTTTGGCCAGGTCGGGTCTAAAAGTGGGTCGATCAGGTCAATAAAACGGATTCAGTCACCTTTTGACAGCTCTAACTACAATCAATGTAATTATATATTAACTATGTTATCAAGAGGACTTGAGAGATTGATTTGTCACATGCCACAACTCAAGTACTCGTCAGATAAGAAGGCCGGAAGAAGGAATAATGACTAATGTAAGAGCCTAATTAAGGTGAAAAAAGTGTGTTTTTTCGTTGGTGATTAGAGAGTTGAGATAATGTGTTACTGTGAGAGTATCAAAGAAAAAAATCAAGGCAAATTGTTATTATATTTTAATTTAAAAGTATGAAAAATATTATTTTTATTGATGTCAAAATTTCATGTATATAATTAGAATTTTTATATATAGGTCGTATAGTTTATCAAATCTAAGGTGAAATTAGATCGAGACTATATTCAGAATTGAGGATAAGAAATTTTATCATTTTAAATATCAACTTAAATAAGTTATCGTGATCTAACATGCAATGTGAAATCTAACATGTCATACTCTTTTATTTAAAATTTAGTTGCATATTTACCAATACATGTATTTATTTGTTTTCATATATTTAGTCCAAGTGTTAAACCTTATCAATTTTTTCAAGTAATAACTAAACACTATATTTTCTTATGTAAAATTTAGTTGTATATTTGTCAATATTTTAGAAAAAAAACGTGTTATTAATGCTACTATATTTACCTATACTAATTCAAATCAAATGCAAGACTAACATTGATAATTTACAAATTTAGCAATAAACATGTATTATCTTGATTGAATGTAAATAATACTTAAAAATATGTTAACAAGAAACATGTGTCTATATATACGTTTTCTTTATTGAACAAACATATATTGGACATTTTTTTATAAAATCGATCACCAATTCACCATACATTAATAAATAAGATAATAGTAAAATTGGATAAACTTATTTTGTAATTTTTTTTTGTATTAGAATGTAGTATTAGAATGTAGTATAATAATGAGAAAAAATAAGCTCCGTGCGTAATACGGGCATAACTTCTAGTACAAACGGTTCTAAATTATCCATCCGCCAATGATTAATTTCTGACCTTTTTCCTACTGAAAAAGATTATTGTTGATTTTATCAAAGTTAAATCATTTTCATTGGCCTTTGTGGGTAATAAATTAAAGTCATAACATATCAAATCTGAATTACGTAAGAGAATAGTTCAGCCTAAATGCCCACCATAAATAGCCACAGAAATTCAAACAAGCAATTGAATATAAACTAATTAACTAACATCCAATAATACATCTATGAGAATCGAACTGCAAGAAAATTTCAAGCAAAATCTTTGCTGACATGACAATGAATGTATATCACAAATAGTGATATAGATATGTACAAATATAGATATTCAAAAATATAATTATAACAATTTATATTGTTCTTAATTGCCAGCAACATGGCACGACCATTTCTCAATTGAGAGCTAACATTCTCTTATATAAGGCTATCCACATTACAAGTTTTTTTGTATCTCATCAAACAACAATCAAACTTGCTCTTCTGTTATACATAAAAATTTAATTGTTGCTCTATAAATTAAATTATAATGGATCTAAAAGGAAAGCTTGAGGCGGAAGTCGAAATCGCGTCATCGGGAGACCTATTCCATGAACTGTGGAGCAACGCCCCACATGAAATCTGCAACGTCCACCCCGAGCTTCTGCAAAGCTGCGATTTGCACGAGGGCGAATTCGGCAAGCCTGGATCCATCATTCTCTGGAACTATACTTTAGGTAATATACAAACAAAAATTCAAGCAAATATTTATCATAATATGTATGTACAACGACATTTTTAAGGACATTGATTAATTTTTTTTACAATGATATAGATTTGATATTTACACCGGCTGTTTTAACGACATAGATTCAGATTTTTTTTTGTTGGAATTATTCTTCACAATTAATTTCGTTTTTTGGAATTTTTATATAATATTATATCAGGGTTAAATTTTTTAGCCTAGAGAAACAATATTTAATAATTGTATTTACAATCACGCGTGGACCTTCGTGATGCGTGTTAATTTCATTGGTCATCCTCCAATGAAACGAAACCTTACGATAAAACATACAATACAACATGAGTCATGTATTTAGGGATCTTGAAAAGCTAGGATGAAAGGTCTTAGTACACTTGCATCCTTCCATATCTATACTTCATGTCCATGGTTTGACAATTATGGGTGTGCATCTCAATCTCTTTATAGTCATATCCAATCAACCCAAGAAAGGGACACAAGACCGAACCATGTGAAAGTCCATGGGCCTATAAATCGGGAATCGTGCGGACACAAGTTATGTCCAGCCTTAAGATATGTTTAACCTTTAAAATATGAGGAGTAATCCATCAAACTTATATACTAGGCAAGTTATGTCCAACCATAAGATGTGAGAAGTTATATTTCAACAGACCATTGATTGGTCAACAACAAATTTTTTTTTGGCCAAGATTTTCTCTCTCTTTTTTCGACCCCCCCCACCCAAAAAAAAAAACAAGTATTTTCATTCTTTAACCTTTTTTCCCTTTTTTACTTCATGAAAACACATTTTAAAGGTTGAATAATTTAATTTGTTCAAACATATCATAAAAATATTCAAAATTATTGAATAAAAGTTCAAACTTATTACAATGATAGAGTTGAGTGTTACGTCATTACAGTTTGAAAATTTTCTCAATAAACTTAAACATTAGTTTGTAAGATAGTCCAAACTTAATACAAATAAAATAATGTTCAAACTTTAAACAACTCAAATTGTTCAAACATAAGCTAGATTGTTCAAAATTTAAGAAAAGATAAAGTTGAAAAAATAATTAATTAAAATTCAAACAATTATCTTATAAACTTAAACTTTTGTTTATAAGATAATTCGAACTTAATACAACTCAACTTGTTCAAAATATAACACAACTTAAATTGTTTAAATAAAAATATAGATTGTTCAAACACAAATGCATTTTTAGAAAATATAAAGTTGGACGATAATTTCTTAAGGTTTGAAAAATTGTTCAATAAACTTGAACTTTTATTTATAAGATATTCTAACTTAATACAACTCATAATTTTCAAACATCAAATTGTTTAAACATAAATGAAAAATATTTTTATTTTATATACATAGTAAATACAATTGTTCAACTCTAAAAGTAAAATTATTCAACAATAAGATACAATTGTTCAACTTTATATACATAGTAAATATAATCGTTCAACTTTCAAATACAATTATTCAACTTTAGAAAATATATTTTATATGATGAAAATGTATAGGGAAAAAATAGGGAATTTTTTTTTCCCAAAAAAAGTTAGTCAATATTGACTAGTCAATGAGATTGAGTGCGGTAATAGGGTTTATGATAATTTTGAAATGATTGACATAAGATAATCTAAACTTTTCACTTTATGGTTGTTGCATAAGATTTCCCTAATTTTATTAGCTATTAATTGTGCATATATTAATTGGAATTTCGTTCAGAAAAGATATATGACTCGTTTTTATAAGTAGTATATTTTATGACATGATATGCATTCGGGACAAAAATATCAAAAATCAAACCTAAGAGAACTATATATGAATATCCAATTTGATTGAATTAATGTATATTGTTTGATATATTGTTGCTGTATCAAATCTACGTACTCCATTTACCTATATCAAATTTATATTTAATTTTTGCAGAAGGAAAATCTTGCGTGGTAAAGCAGAGGGTTGAAACCATAGACGAGGAGAATAAGATTGTGAAGCTGGTAGTAGTGGAGGGGGATCTTATGGAGGAGTACAAGAGCTTCGACGTCACGATTCAAGTGGTGCCCAAAGACGATGGCGTCAGCGTAGTCAAGTGGACCGTCGAGTACGAGAAGCTTCACGAAGGCGTCACCGACCCACACAAACTCATGGATGCAGCAATGGAGCTCACCAAGAAAATCGAAGATCATCACTCTCAAATCTAGTTTAGTTTGAGGCCGTCTTTTAATTGGCTTGCTCGTGCGGAATTAATAAGGTTCGGGTGTATTTCTGCTATATATATATATATATATATATATATATATATATATATATATAATATAACACTTCTATGTACGTGCATGTGTGCTTTAATTTGTAAGGGATTGGCATGGATGTAATGTTTGTTAAATTTTCATGTTTGATGCGCTCAAACTCATGATGTTTGTGGTAATAAGTATACATCTTGCATTCGAATTTCGAGTTTAAGGTTTTGTTCGATATATTTATTTGAAATAAGAGCTAGAACTGAGCTTTTTTCCACATTAACAGAGCTTAATTCTTTTCTTTATCTGCGTATTGAGTGTTTGATAAAAAAATATTCATCTAGCTTAACAAACTTATTGTAGATGAATGTAGTATAATTTTGTTAATTTTTTTAATGTGACCTTCCCAACATTATGAAAGTTTAACCAACTAATTAATGTTTTTTTACCCACTGGTGCCCTTAAATGCATGAACACATAAAATAACTTGTCATCTATCATTATGAAATTATAAATATAATTGTATAATGAATATATTTATATAGTTTTATCAGTATTACATATCTCCTCAGTTAGACTTTTGTCAAATACTTCGTTTTAATTACAATTGATAATTTATTGATCTATAGAAGCTTCATTTTATAGACCAACATGCTAACATGAAATTAGAAACAAGCAATAGATTGAAACCAAAAGTAGATAGATTTAGTTTTTATTAGCCATGCATATACATATGGATGAAATGAAGTGAAACTATACCAGCGTCGACGTCCTGAAGATGTTGATATGTGAGAGATGATGAGACAACAATATAAAATATAGGGTTAAAAAGTACCCACATGGATCAAAATATAACCTTATTTGTATATGGGCCAAAACATAACATAGATGTATTATCATACCTTTTTCGTAATTTTACTGCTATTATTTAAAAATCCAGCTCGTAATTCCGAACATTCAACTAGTTTTTTAGAGAAAAATAAGCTGATGAATTCGGCTTCAACTACTCATTCAGCTCCAACTACTTATTTAGCTCCAGTTTCAACTCGATATGTCGAACATAGCCAACTATACTTCTTGCATTGAAATTTTGGGATTAAGGTTTTGTTCGGTATATTTAGGCTCTGTTCGGTAAATCCAGCTAAAATGGGAGCTGGAGTTGAATAAATAGTTGAAGCTGTAGCTGAATTTATTAGCTTAATTATTTAAAAATTATAGTTAGTGTTCGGTATTACAAGCTGAAATGAGATAAATGTAAAATTCAACTTGTAAATCCAGCTGAAATGAGATAAATGTAAAATTACAAGCTGAAATGAGATAAATTATAGTTGGTGTTCGGTATTCACATTAAAAAAAATGGAAAAATTAAGCTACGTTAATCTACTATAAGCTCCCTAAGGTAGATTGACATTTTTTTACCGAACACTTATTAACTAGATTAAAAAGAAAATCAAGCTTCGTTAATCTCAAAAAAGCTTTACCGAACAAAGCCTTAGTTGAAATAAGAGTTGGAGCTGAATGAGTAGTTGGATCTGAAGATGGAGATGAATGATTAACTGGAGTTAGAGTTGGATTTGTCAGCTTAATTATTTAAAAAATGTAGTTGGTGCTTGGTATTACAAGCTGAAATGATGAAAAAGTTAAATTTGTTAAGCTTTAACAATCTCAGGGGAATATTCACATTAAAAAAATTGGCAGCTACATTAATTTACTATAAGCTCCTTAAGCTAGATTGACGTTTTTGTACCGAACATTAATTCATTAAGTAGATTAAAATAATAATCAAGCTCCGTTAATCTCAAAAAAACTTTATCTAATGAAGCCTAAGCTAGCCTAGCCAGTATATAAACTTTATAGGCTACTCCAATCCTAATACTATAAATTGGTTTTAGGGTAAAATCATAGAATCTATATAATAAGCTTATATGGAGGTATTGTGCTCGTACATACATGTCATGTACTTGAATGACGGGCTAAGGAGAGTGATGGGCCAGTTGGGGAAATGTTTGTATGAGGCTTATAAGCCAAGCTGCCTTAGTGGCAGGGGTATGCAATAACAAACGTAACAAATATCCTCTCTTCCTTCTATGTCTATCTTCTTTCTCTTCCCTTCACCTTCAATCCGTTATAGTGGTATCAGAGCCGACAGATCGGCTGGGGCCGAACGTGGTTTGTGGGACCCTGCGTGGGACCCTCAAGTGAGGGAGAGATTGTTGAGGGTCAATTGAGAGTCTCAAATCGAAAGTGTGAGGTATCCAAGCCTAGTATATAAGTAAATGAGCTACTCCTCCTATTTTCAATTGGTTTGAGGATGAAATCTCATTGAGTTTATGTGTTGGGATTGGCCATTGGGCCCAAAAGTACATCACCCCTCTACAATTGAATGAGGCCACCGTGAAAAATAAATTTCCGATTCCTAACATTGAAGAACTACTGGATGAATTGCAGGGTTCTTCTTGGTTTTCTAAACTAGATTTGAGCGCAGGCTACCACCAAGTTCGTGTTGCGGAGGACGACATTCTGAAAACTGCATTTGGCACTCACCATGGTCACTATGAGTTTAAGGTCATGCCTTTCGGCTTGACGAACGCGCCTGTCACCTTTCAAGCTTTGATGAATTCAGTGTTTGCGCCTCATCTTCGTCGTTTGTGCTGGTATTCTTCGACGATATATTAGTTTGCAGCCCTTCATTGGAACATCATGTGCATCATCTGCGTATTGTGCTGAGTTTGTTGTGGGAACATCGTCTATTTGCTAAGAAGTCCAAGTGCAGTTTTGCCCAGTCTCAAGTTGAATATATGGGTCATTTCATTAGAAGTGCTGGTGTATCCACAGATCCTTCTAAGATCGCAGCTATGACTTCCTGGCCAGTGCCTACATCGATCAAGGGTTTGCGTGGTTTTTCGGGATTAACAGGGTATTATCGTCTCTTTGTTCCCAACTATGGCACCATTGCTAGGTCCCTTACTGAGCTACTAAAGTTAGACAAACTTCAATGGTCACCTGAAGCACATCAAGCCTTTACCCTTTTGAAGTCTCTTATGTCTTCCACCACTGTTTTGCGTTTACCAGATTTTTCTCTACCTTTCGTGTTGGAGACCGATGCTTGTGAAGTGGGTACTGTCGCGGTCCTTATGCAACAAGACCATCCTATAGCATATATCAGTCAGACACTTAAGGGAAACAATGTGCATCTGTCGACATATGAAAAGGAGCTATTGCTATTCTTCTAGTTGTTGATAAGTGGCACCATTATTTAGAGGCTTCCCACTTCTATATCAAAACCCACCAACAACCCCTTCGTCATCTCCTGGACCAGCGATTAACCACACATTTGCAGTGCAAAGCGACTTGCAAATTACTGGGCTTATCTTATACAATTTCGTATACGCAAGGCGTCGACAATCGGGTAGCTGATGCTCTGTCACGTCGTGATGAAGACTCCTCTGCTGTCATTTGTGCAATTTCTTCAGTGGAGCCTCGTTAGTTGTGTGAGGTAGTTGACTAGTATGAGATTGATATTGTGGCGCAACAATTGTTGCAGTCTTCCCTAATTTCTCTTTCTGACGATTATAAAGTCACTCAAGGTGTTTTGAGGTATAGAAATCGCATCTATGTGGGTGCTCATTCGAATTTGAAGCAAAAATTGATTGATGCTATGCATAATTCTCCAGTCGGTGGGCACTCTGGTGTCCATGGTACTTTACAAAGGTTGAAGTCCTTGTTCTATTGGCCGAACATGAAGGCAGCGGTTGCATCCTTTGTTCATTGTTGTGACAACTGCCAACGCAACAAGGATGAACACATTAAAAGTCCAGGTCTGTTACAGCCCCTTCCTTTACCTTCTATTGCATCTTTGAAGCTACATGGGAACCCGCCGTCTGTTACTGAGGAAGGTGACTGTGTGGTGGCACCAACTGCAATCCTGGATACTAGAGTCACTTACTCACCTGTCGGAGATCCCATCACGGAGTGGCTTGTTCGCTGGACCAATTTTGACATCTTTGAAGCTACATGGGAACCCGCCGGATACATCATCCACCAATTTTCTTCTTGTAATCCAGATTTTAGTCACAATCTCAAGTTATCGCCAGATCTAAGTTTGAATCGCAAAGTAAAAACCAAAAATGAAAGCAAGCAAGAAGAAGACAGTGAAGACACCAGAGATGTTTACGCGGTTCGGTTTCCCTACATCCGCGGAGCCTCGAGACGGGAGACTCAACCCAAATGCACTAACGAAAGAAAGAACACAAGTGTTGGTTACAGAGGAGCAATCAGAAACCCTAGCTAACACTACTGAAGAGAATCACAAAGAGACATAAAGAAAACAGCGAGGATGAAGACGACTGTGGAAAGGGATTCTGCCCCCTTTCAAGGCTGACGAAGCTTCCGACGAAGACTTCGCTAAAGTGACCAAGGTGGACACCAGAAGCGCCGGCGACAACCACCGGAGACGCTCTCTTCTCTTCTCCTCTTTTCTCTTCTCTCTTTTCTCTTCTCTCTCTTTTCTGTGGCGCAGTCAAGTCTACAGTCACCAACAACAGATGAAACTGGAGCATATATAGCTAGGTCAGATAGGCAGATCTGGAGTTGAAGCCAGATGGGCCTCGCAACAAATGAGCCCAACAAACACCTGTAGCAAACTAAAGCCCAAAGGTCACTTAACCCAACATATGCCTCCAAACCGGTATTAGACCGGGGTTGCATATGAGTGGCTAGTAAACCCGGTTTGGCCTTAGACTAGGATCTCTAATTCACACCTCACCCTGCCATCCAAACACTTAGACAAAATTAAAGCTGGATTATCAAACACAACAAATGCCCTTCTAATCCAAGCTTTAAACTGTTACATAGTTCTTCTAATTCGTGTGCATTCAGGAACTTCTTTCTAGAGTCTTTCCCCGTCTCTCCTTGGCCCTACCACATCTCAGTGAACATCATGGATGTGGAGGCTATCCCTGCAAAAGACAAACTTATTAGCAGGAACCACCTTAGTGCCAAAATCTGCAGGATTAACATCACCTGCAATTTTCACTACTTTCAGCTGCTGTTTTTCTACTTCATCTCTGATGTAATGAAACCTCACATCAATGTGCTTGGTTCGTTCATGGTAGACAGGATCTTTACAAAGATATAAAGCACTCTGACTATCCATGTTCAAGACAGGCAAGTATGTCCTATTCTCTATCTCATACAAAATGCCCTTCAACCAAGTTGCTTCTTTACTAGCCTCAGTAGCAGCTATGTATTCAGCCTCAGTTGAAGACAGAGCTACAATGGTCTGTTGTTGTGCTTTCCAGGAAACACAATTTCCAGCCCAAGTGTAGAAGTAAGAGGTAGTGGACTTACGAGTATCCTTGTTGCTGGCATAATCTGAGTCAACATACCCCACTAGCTCATTTCTAGAGGTGTGCTCAGTATATACCAGCCCCATATTCTTAGTACCAGAGATGTACCTGAGGGCATACTTCATAGCTGCCCAGTGTTTCTCACCCGGATTTGACATATATCTGCTAAGAACACTTATAGCAAAGGCCAAGTCAGGTCTAGTACATAACATGGAGTACATCACAGAACCTACAGCAACATCATAAGGTATGACTTTCATCTTTTCAATATCAGCAGCAGAAGAAGGACACATAGATTTAGAGAGTTCTAAGTGCCCTCCTAAGGGAATGGGAGCAGGCTTAGCCTTAAGCATAGCAAACCTTTCAAGCACCTTATGCAGATAATTGACTTGAGATAATCTTATTGTTTTCTTGTCTCTATCTCTTATGATTTCAACTCCTAAAATTTTCTGAGCAGGACCAAGGTCCTTCATGTCAAAATGTTTCTTAAGATCATGCTTAACACCAGATATAGCAACTTTAGAGCTACTGATAAGAAGCATATCATCCACATACAGCAGAACAAACACAGGAGTTTTGGTTTTAACATTTTTAAAATAGAGACAAGTGTCATATCTGCTTCTTATGAAGCCAAGAGTTCTCATGCAATTATCAAACTTTATATTCCATTGTCTAGGTGACTGTTTCAACCCATAAATGGACTTCTTTAACAAACAAGCATGCTCAGGTTTGGTTTTTTCTACAAAGCCTTTAGGCTGTCTCATGAATATGGTCTCATTCAAGTCACCATGCAAAAAAGCAGTTTTCACATCCATTTGTTCCAATTCCCAATCAAAGACAGCAGTCATAGCAAGTAATAGACGCATGGTTTTATACTTTACAACAGGAGCAAATATGTCATTATAATCAACCCCCTCCTTCTGGGTAAAACCCTTAGCTACAAGTCTAGCTTTATATCTAGGAGGTTCTAATTCATTAGCCCCATCTTTAAGTTTAAAAATCCATTTGCAGTCTATAAGTCTAGCATGAGTGGGTTTAGGAACTAAGGTCCAGGTGTTATTCACATGCATAGATTGAATTTCTTCATGCATAGCTTTGAGCCATTCATTAGCCTTAGAGCAGTTTACAGCTTGTTCATAAGTGTCAGGGGTGTAAGTAGCAACCAGATCAGCCACAAGAAGAGCAAACTCAACAATATTAGATGTGAACTTTTTATTGGGTATTCTAACCCTGGGTTCCCTATCCCTAACAAGTTGGTAATTGGAGAGGTCAGGCATGTTCTCAGTATTTTCATGAGAGGCATCACTATGAACATTTTCAGAAGGTTCATCATTATTAGAGGGAGAGTTAGAAGGTTCACTTACTCCCCCACCTAATTGGTGAGGTTGCTGACCAGCATTTTCTCCATTACTTTCTTGTGTGACTGGTTGTTCCCCTGCTTCAGAGTGCTCTTCAGAGCTCACAATAGGCTCAGTGGAGGAGTAGCCGATGTCAAATTCCTCCTCTTGAGCATT
Organism: Rheum nobile; assembly: GCA_027886185.1. Classification (NCBI taxonomy): domain Eukaryota; kingdom Viridiplantae; phylum Streptophyta; class Magnoliopsida; order Caryophyllales; family Polygonaceae; genus Rheum; species Rheum nobile. Next base: position 5,753,524 of record WOAB01000531.1, on the reverse strand, counting down.
CTGCTGGTGGTCTGGCTCAAAAAACTGCCCCAATTGGACTCGAGTGCCACCAGTGTCTTCATTTGTACCTGTGGGCTCAGATGCAAGCGTTAGTTTATTTTTGAAGTGAAAATCTTTTTCATTAAAGGTGACATTTCTAGAAACTATCACTTTGTAGCCATTAGGCTGTATAAGTAATAGTTTATAGCCTTTTACACCTTCAGGATATCCTAACATGACACACTTTTGAGCTCTAGGGTTGAGCTTGCCTTGAGATATTTGGGAGTATGCAGTACACCCAAAAGGTCTCAGGTGGGTCATGTTAGGCTTTTTCCCTGTCCACAACTCTTGTGGTGTTTTAAAATTCACTACAGAGGAAGGAGATCGATTTATGAGGTAGGCTGCAGTAACTACAGCCTCTCCCCACATTGATGGTCTCATTCCTGAACTTATCAACATGCATCTAGCCTTTTCAAGTAAGGTCCTGTTCATCCTCTCCGCAGTACCATTCTGCTGAGGGGTGCCAGGAACTGTGAGATGCCTTTTAATGCCATTGTTTTTGCAAAACAAGTCAAAGGACTGATTGCAAAACTCAAGACCATTATCAGTTTTTAGGCATTTCATTTTCAGGCCAGTTTGACTCTCAACCATGACTTTCCATGATTTAAAGGAGTCAAAAGCCTCATCCTTAGTTCTTAGGAGATTTACCCACACTTTTCTGGAAAAGTGATCAATTAGGGATAGAAAATATTTCCTACCCCCAATTGTATCAACTTGTGCAGGCCCCCAGAGATCTGAATGAACATACTCTAGGGGTCTGCTTGCAGTGTAGGTAGATTTCCTAAAACTGTGTTTTGTTTTCTTTCCAAAGATGCAATTCTCACAGAACTCAAGCACACAAGGTTCTTGTTCAATCAAGCCATGCTTAAACAAGTGAGATAAGCCAGTGTTGCCTATATGTCCTAGTCTGTCATGCCATAATTTTGTATAATCAGAATTGCCACTTTTAATCACATCAGTAGAAACATTCAATTCAGGAGAAGAAATAACATAATAAAGCCCTCCCTTTTTCATGCTTCTTATAAGAACTTTCCCATCTCTTATGACATCTCTTATACCATGATGTGTTATAATATGACAATTCAGATCATCAAACATGGATTCAGATAACAAGTTTCTTCTTAGGTTGGGAACCCACTTAACATTTTGAATAGTTCTGATTTTACCATCATGCATTCTCATAGGTATATTTCCTACACCTTTTATCATAAGTGTAGTGTGATCACCTAACATAACTTCTCCACCATCACATAAAGACAGAGAAGCAAACAAGCCCCTATTGGGGGTGGCATGCATGGTACAACCAGAATCTAATATCCAATCATTGCAAGCAGAGTTCTTAGCAACCATAAGCAATTCATGAGAATATTCAGGATGAGATTCAAACACATTTGAAGAGTCAACATTGTTTTTCCCTTTGTTTTTATCATCACGAATTCTTTTATGACAATCTTTAGCAAAGTGGCCATCTTTGTTACAATAATAGCATTTCACTTTAGACTTGTCAAAATTCTTGCCATCAGACTTCTCAGTTTTATCTTTATTAGACTTCTTGTGATGGTTTTTCCATTTACTTTTGGTCATTAACACTTCAGACTTAGATTCAGTTTTAGGTTCAATTTTAGTCTTATGTCTAGACTTAAAAACCTTAAGAACTTCATCCTTTTGAGTTATAGCCTCAGTTATCTTAGGTAGAGTCAATTCATCACGACCATATTGGATGACATCCTTAAGGATGTCAAACTGAGCAGGCAAAGAATTCAGAAGCAACACAGCTTGGTGAGTCTCTTTAATTTCATCATCACATCTTTTAAGGTCTTGAGTCATTCTCAGGAAATTGTCAAGATTTTCATTCACAGTCAAGGACACATCCATTTTGAAAGTGAATAGTTTGCATAATAGGGAAATTCTACTGGGCAAAGACTTGTGCAAGAAAAGTTCATCCAAAGCATTCCAGAGAGCTTTAGGTTGAGTAATACTTACAACCTGACGAGCTACGTCGTCAGTTAACCTGATCATGATCTCTGAGTGAGCAAGGTCTTGAGTTTCCTTAATCTCTGCATTGGACGTGCCAATCAGCCATTCCTCAGAAATTGCCCGGTAGCACTTCTCCTTGATCAAGATGGCTTTCATCTTGACCTTCCACATGGCATAGTCGCCATTACCATCAAATGGCTTCAGCCTAATGCTTTCACCCATCACTTCCTGTACACTAGCAGAAGTTAGAAACAGGAAAGCGAACAAACCACAGAACAGAAAACAACTGGTGAAACCCTAACTAGCCACACAGACAAGAAAGGGCACCAGAAACACATAAACAGGAATCCCTTGCTCGATCCAAACACGAGAAACAAGAAAAACCCTAGATCTATCACATGCAAAACAAAGAACGCATGCAAGATCACCAGGAACACAGCGGAAGCAAAAGAAATACCAGAGAAAGGCTCTGATACCAATTTGTAATCCAGATTTTAGTCACAATCTCAAGTTATCGCCAGATCTAAGTTTGAATCGCAAAGTAAAAACCAAAAATGAAAGCAAGCAAGAAGAAGACAGTGAAGACACCAGAGATGTTTACGCGGTTCGGTTTCCCTACATCCGCGGAGCCTCGAGACGGGAGACTCAACCCAAATGCACTAACGAAAGAAAGAACACAAGTGTTGGTTACAGAGGAGCAATCAGAAACCCTAGCTAACACTACTGAAGAGAATCACAAAGAGACATAAAGAAAACAGCGAGGATGAAGACGACTGTGGAAAGGGATTCTGCCCCCTTTCAAGGCTGACGAAGCTTCCGACGAAGACTTCGCTAAAGTGACCAAGGTGGACACCAGAAGCGCCGGCGACAACCACCGGAGACGCTCTCTTCTCTTCTCCTCTTTTCTCTTCTCTCTTTTCTCTTCTCTCTCTTTTCTGTGGCGCAGTCAAGTCTACAGTCACCAACAACAGATGAAACTGGAGCATATATAGCTAGGTCAGATAGGCAGATCTGGAGTTGAAGCCAGATGGGCCTCGCAACAAATGAGCCCAACAAACACCTGTAGCAAACTAAAGCCCAAAGGTCACTTAACCCAACATATGCCTCCAAACCGGTATTAGACCGGGGTTGCATATGAGTGGCTAGTAAACCCGGTTTGGCCTTAGACTAGGATCTCTAATTCACACCTCACCCTGCCATCCAAACACTTAGACAAAATTAAAGCTGGATTATCAAACACAACACTTCTTTTTCTGGTAAGGCTTGAGGACAAGCCTTCTTTAGAATGAGGGTATTTGTCATGTACCCGAATGATGGGCTAAGGAGAGTGATGGGCCAATGTTTGTACGAGGCTTATAAGCCAAGCTGCCTTAGAGCATCCCTTATGAAGGGAGCCTTTTGAGTTTCTCTCCATTTAAGCCTCAAATTTAAAAAATCATTTTAATAGAGGGGCTATTCAACCTAATATATATTTATATTAAATTACAATTATGTCATTTATATTAAATTATCAAAATATCTTTTATATTAAAATACTAATATACCTTTTATATTACATTATAAAATATTTATTTTATTAAAATTTATATTTTTATAAAATTTATAAAGTTTTTCCACAATGTCATTTTAATGTAAAGAAATAAAATTAGTATATATTTATATTCTAAACCACCATAAATAATATTAAAATAATTTATTTTCAATTAATGATATACAATATACAATAAATGTTTTTAAAATATACCGAATATATCTGAAATGAATGTCTATAGATAGAGAAAAATAAAACTAAAATTATGGTATTTTTTATATTTTATTTTAATGTTTAAATTTTAAAATAAATATTTTTAAAAAAAAAATAACGGACGGCCTGAAATAAATCATAACCGTCCGTTGGAGCGTCACGTGTCGCTCATCGGATGCGCAACGCGGCTCCAATAATGGAGCGACACATGACGCTGCCGGCCTTTAGTTTAAGCCCCGTGGATTGTGGCTTAAAAAATAAGGCTTTTCATAAGCCTTCCAAGAGAGCTTAAATTGGCAATGAAATGTTTTATTCCAAAAAGCCCCTCATTTAAACCCCATAAGGGCTGCTCTTAGTAGCAGGGATATGTAATAACAGATGTAACAAACTTCCTCTCTTTCTTCAGTGTCTATCTTCTCTCTTCCCTTCACCTTCAATCCGTTACAATACACTACTTCGTGTTTATACTCACCGAAGTTTAAATATGCTAAAAGAAAAATAATGCAACATGTATACATCTTCGTATTTACGTACGTCAACAAAAGATGGTAACTAGTTAATTACTTAAATTCATACTCCTAAATATCGAGGTTAAATTCTCTGCATCCTTTCTATACACCCTTCTATGTACCCTATAGACTAAATTTATTTATTTTATACTCTAAACTCTAAAACATAAACCCTAAACCCTAATACATAAACCCTAAAACCCAAAATATAAATCCCATTTCCTAAATCCTAAACCCTAAACTGTATACCCTAAAACCCTAAACCCTAAATCTTAAACTATAAATCCTAAATCTTAATTATTAACCCTAATTTAAAATTTAAAATATAAAATAAATAAGTAAAACTTAAAGGATACATGAAAGAGTGCACAATTAGGGTACACGAAATTTGATGTGCTAAATATCAGGCCATAACTATCTATATATCTATATCTATCTATAGAATTTGGTTCTAGTGAAACAACTTTTTAGGGTAAAACGATAATACTAATTAAAACCATTGGATTACAAATAAATCAACGGATGTGATTGAAAGTAAATGGGTACATGGTGATATTATGGGAGTGAGCACATATGATTTGAGTTAATTTAGGGATTTTTTTATCCACAATCAAACGGTTGATTCTACTTCCTATTTTACTTTCACCATCTCTTTCCCGATTACTCTTCCTCTCCCGGTTACTCTCTCTCGTCTCTTCGTCGTGAACCTTCATCTTCTCTGGGAGCGTTTTTTGTCGCCGACAATATCCAAGGTACCCATCGTTTCTTTCTTTCTTTGATCTTGCACGTTTCCTGTCTCTTTCTTTCTTCTTTCTGCTCGGGGGCCAGCCTGTAATCGACGGAAACAATCACGGCGTTTGCTAGGGCTGCGAGGGGGTTGAGTAAGTTTAGCGTGATGGCGTCTAAGATCGATCCGCCGCCGTGGTAGTGGACGAGGAAAGGGAGCTTCTGATCGGGAGAAGCGGTCGGAGGGAGGAAGATCCGGGCGAAGATTTGGTGGTCCGGGGAGATGACGGCGTGTTTGGATTGGACGCCGGTGGCTGGATCGATCCGCCGGTGGTTGCGAGAGGGTTGATGAAGTTCAGCGTGATGGCGTCTAAGACCGATCCGCCGCCATGGTAGTGGACGATGAGAGGGAGCTTCCGATCGGGAGAAGCGGTCGGAGGGAGGAAGATCCGGGCAAAGATTTGGTGGTCCGGGGAGATGACGACGTCTTTGGATTGGACGCCGGTGGCTGGATCGACGCCGGCGGGGATGAACTCCATGACCATGTACTTTTTGACGCGACCGCGTTTGCCGAGTTTCAGAAGAAGAAACAGCTCTTTTGGCGCCTTGCCACTCGACCTCTTCTCGTTGACCGCTCTTCTAAGGTAATTCATATATAATTCACTCCATGCTTGATTAGGTTATAGATTGATCGATTTGGGTTCAATTGAACTGGTTGTGCCAAATTTTGGGAGCCGAGTATGAAATCAAATTATAACACATTTAACTGAGATTCTTGGTGTTATGAATTGAATTACTGGCAGGATGAGATGTTTAATTTAATTTCTTAGTGATCGGTGAACTTGATTGATGTGATATTTAATTTGTTTGTTGTAATATTCATACACATTCTTTTGATATTTAGGTTGGATTTAAGTTTAATACATTGAGTAGTTAATATTCAAATTTTATGATGTGATATTCACTATAATGTTGTTGATATTCATGTTGGAAGTAGGTTTAATGCGTTGAGTAGTCGATATTTTTAATTTATGATGTGATATTCACTATAATGTTGTTGATATTCATGTTGGATCAGTTTTGGTGTTTTGGGGTGTTGTTTGTATTGTTTGTAATTGATATTCAAATTGTTTAATGTGATATTCATACAAATGTTTTTCATATTCATATTGGATGTAGGTTCCATGCGTTGAGTATTTGATATTTATGATGTGATATTCACCTAAACTCTAATTAATCACCATGTGCGAATTAAACTATGAATATTGACACCGTTTTTATGAATATCGACTACTTACTTGTATGACTATGCGTACAAAATACGTGAATATCATCACATATGGAATGAATATCGCTATTATAGTATTCAAATTGCTTGTTGATAGTGTTGTTTGTACTATTTGCAATTGATATTCAAATTGTTTGATGTGATATTCATACAAATGCTTTTGATATTCATGTTGTATGTACGTTTCATGATCTGAGTAGTTGATATTCAAATTTTATGATGTGATATTCAATGTTGTTTTCAGGCATAATTGTTGCACCGACGAAGAGACGTTTGAAGCTTCCTAATCGTCTAAAAAAGCACAAGTCATTGCGTAATAGCGATATTCATGTTTGTCATTCCTAATATTCATGTAATCAATACTGATGTTCATGTATATTTTTCCGTGTATAACTATCAGTGTTAGTGTGAAGTAATTATTTTTCGTTTGGGTTATGATATTCATGGTGAAACATAGTGATATTCATACTAATAAAGAATGATATTCATGGTGTAATTGATTATGTTATTCATATATTATTAAGTGGTGATATTCATATTTTAAGTTATGTTATTCATGTTTTTAATTGGTGATATCCACATATTAAATAAAGATATTCATACAAACATGAACGATATTCAAGAAACAATGACAAAAGCAACAAGAATAAATTTGCAAATCTACGAATTTGCAAAGCATTAGGACGCTGAAAAAATCAAGTGGTGACATTCATGTTTTAAGTAGAGATATTCACATCCATCGTTATTCATAAACGCATGAACGATATTCATAAAGACGTGATCGATATTAATGAAGAAGAAAATGTATCAGCAGAATCTAGCGATTTTAGGAAAGAGAAAATATTGTGTTTTCTCTCTCATCTAACAACCTCATTTATTAAATTTTCCCAATTAAAAAATTAAATAATTACCTTATTTGAGTAGATTTGGTGGTTACACCCCTACCATATCTATTGTAAGGCCCCATCACCCAACCATCCATCACCATCAATCCAACGCTCCAGATTATCACCCCAAAATATTTCTCATTGTACATGATAATTCTGCATTTACCAAAAACATTATTATCATACTTCATTAATGTCCATTAGATAATATATACGTTAATGGTCCGTAAACTCCATTATAAAGATATGTATATAAATAGATGATCCGTAAATAGTTAACTTTATACGGTTCATCCACCAACATACATATAATTATGGACTTACCAAAAACATTATTATCATACTTAATTAGTGTTCATGATTTAATAAGGGTGAATATATTATCTGTAAACTCCATTATAAAGAATACAATATGCAGTTCTATTTTAGTACAATTTTTTTATAATTATATAAAATTACTAATTTATATTTTCTTCTATTAATATAAATTCATACATCTATCTTCAATTTTCATCATAAAATATACATCGTGTTCATTTTCCGATATGATTCTTTTTTATATTCTATATACTATAAAAAAAATCATTCTTAAAATATATGGTCATACCCGTACAAAGCACGGAGACACATACTAGTTTTATTTGATACAAGTTGAGAAGCTTATGAAGGCATATTAATGAAGTTTATGTATAGCGACTCTTTGAAGTTTATAACCAATTACCCGCTAATAAAAAAGAAACCCAAAAATTATGAAATTAAGTTTATAATAGCATATATATGCACAAGGCATTTGCAAAACAATGATAATAACAATCATGCGCGCGTACACATGCACACGAATTGAATCGATAAAAGATATATAGGAGTATCAAATTTGTTAATTGAATGAACTAGCTGAGTAAGCTAAACCAATAATATGTTTTATTAATTAAGTAGCTAATTGCTTAAACTTAGGACAAAGAGAAAATCAATTTGTGTCTTTCTATTCTATTTTAACACGTTGCTAATGGAATGCCAGTATTATTACAACGTACGTGTTAGAATCAGGAAGTGCAACCCTCAATCACCATTAATTAATAATCAAAGTTTAAAACTAGCTAAATACATCCATTTGTGATCTCCAATTAATAAAGGCCTTCTTATCTTGTCTTGGCCTTCTTATCTTTTGTTTCAGAGATTAATTAGGGATTAATTGATTAATGGAGGATGTGGAGAACATGGTGGGAGCAGTGAGGATTAGAGTACGGCGAGGGATGAATCTGGTCCGCCGTGACTCCAAATCCAGCGACCCTTACGTGGCCGTCACCATGGCGCCGTCGCAGAATCTGAAAACCCGAACGGTGAAGAACAGCTGCAACCCGGATTGGAACGATCAACTCACTCTTGCTATCACAAACATGGATCTGGGTCCGGATCTACCCGTCAAATTAGTAAGCCTTTGTTTGCCACAACTTGCTATTTTTTTGTTTATAAATATATATTTTTAAAAAAAATTATTTTTATAAACGTGTATTAAAATTATTTTATTTTTCTTTTATTACTCATATTTTTAAATAGGGGTCCGTTTGAATCGTTTAATTATAAGTTATAAGTTGTTTATTTTTCAAAAAATGCTATTTTCATACCTAAAAAGACGTGTAAAAATAATAATTTATAAACAAAAAATTAATTTATAAATTGCGATCCAAACGGACCCATGTACCAATATTTATAAGTATACTTTTTTACTAAATATGTTTTTGCTTAAAAATATATTCCATGTTCGAAGGCTACATGCAAATAAGCTATTTTTTGTATTTTTCATACACGGATTCCTAAACTACTTTTTCTCAATCCATTTTAACTATCAATAATATATTATTTTTAAAAATTTATTATAATGTATAATATAAATGAACCGAGCAAGCTTAAACTCTATCACTTAAGTTCCTAACAAACCATAAATACATAAATATCTTAAAATTTCGTGTGTGGCGTAAATCTGACGTGGCTTAAATTATGTTTCGCAAAAAATCAATTTTTAATTTTTGTAAAGCTTTTATCTGTTAAGACCGACTGAAATTACATGTTTATATGAGATGAAGAGAAAACTTAAGATAATTTTAAATTTGTTAGAGTCGGCTGGAGTTATATTATAAGATGAGAGATGAGGGGAAAAAAGTTTAAGAAAATTTTATTTTCGTAAAAAAAATATTATTTTTTTCAACGGAGACTCATGTAAGTTTACCCATGACAATATTTAAGGGTTTGTTTGATATAAGGTGTTTATTATTTATAATATGTTTTTTTGTGGAAAGTAGTTTTTGAAATTTATGATAGAGATTTGTGCAAGATTAAAAAAAATTTATTTATAAACTCCTAATCAAACATAGCCTAATATGATTTTCTAGAAAAAACATGTTCCAATGTACTTAAATAACATACGTACGTACATGCATGCTCCAATCCATGCATTAATGTAACATATACGTACGTACGTACGCAATATAGGCGGTGTACGACGAGAACAAGTTGACGACGGATGACACGATGGGGTGGGCGGAGGTGGACGTGAGATCGGTGATGGATGGAGCTGGAGCGCGTGGAGAGCGGCACAACGGTGAGTAGGATTCATCCAAGCAGGCAAAATTGCTTGGCCGAAGACAGCTAGCCATGATTCTCAGGCTCCGAGATGTTGAAACGGGCGAGCTTCATATCCAATTGGAGTGGCTTGACCTTGCCAACAAACCTTCAAACTAATTGCATGCGTTTTATTACATTCCTATTCTCCACATATTAATTAACAAAATGACCAAGAAGATTATGTGTAGTTAGTCTTTTTTGGGGTCTTGGCTATTTGGTGTTCGAATATTCTTTTGAGGGCCACTCTTCTAATCCACTATGTTAGTATCGTTACCCTCATATTACTAGCTTTATGGTTTGGATTTCCATGCTTATATTAAATCAGTAATTTAATGCATTTTAGAGATATTCCAAACAAATCCTTAGTTACCTATGTAAATATTGTAGGGCTTAATTTGGATAGTGTCACTCACCTATGTAAATATTTGTTGGAAAGGGACAATGATCTCAGTGACCTCAGAACACATATCTGAGATTATCCAAGGCTTACAATATTAATCGCCAATATAAAATAATACATAAACTTTCATAATCTCAAAACATTGCGAAAAATAACAACCGGAATCAAATACCGAATTACAGAAAATGTCATAGTAATAGGCTTAATGGAAAATACCAAAAATTACACAATAGGTTATAAACCTAAAATCCAACTTCAGGATCTTTAATCTTACTTAATAAAAATATCCAAAAACAACAGTTGCCTCTAACGTCGGAATTCTGCTTCTTCACACTTAGGAAGAATTACCTGATGTGTCGTGTGGGACGGATGACACCAGCCAACCATGCAAGGAAAAAGAAATATTGATTAGTCTAATAAAAGACTAAACAATTGTATATATGAGAGATTTTATGTGGTCGTATCCAGTTACTATCATTGTCTCTCGAATAAAAGTCGAGACAATACATAACTAAAATACTTCCACTAAAACAAAGGAAGAGACATGATTCAAGAGAAGACTCTAATGAATTTGAATCTTATATATATAGAGGAATTATATGTATTTCTTTGTAAACGTTTATAAGTATCACACCAAGATTTTAAAAACGACTCATTTGACTAATTGAGTCCTTACCAACCTCACCGCATACGTGCTGTGCAAATTTTGATTGGTACGCAGACGTACTTAGATAGGAGCCTGAGCGGTTTCCATATTGTACTTCTCACCCAAAGTTTATTAATTATGTGCATAAAAGCACTTATCTTATTTAATTTCAAAACGTGCATTACGTTAAAGCTTTTAATCCACATCATCTCGATACGAGAATTTGTCATGTGACGAATTCCGAATAATGACACTAGCTATGTGCACCACCACTTATATTTGAATAAGGGTAGGGTCATGACCAAAAGTAATATGTCAAAATCCTTTAAACATCGCAAGTTATATAGTGTTCCTACGATAACTCACGCTAACTACGGATACAAATTCACACTAATTTTCATACCAAAGTCCAACTAACACCCTATAATAATAATAATAATAATAATAATAATAATAATAATAATAATAATAATAATAATAATAATAATAATAATAATAATAATAATAATAATAATAATAATATATACAAGGATCATCACTAGCAATATATACAACCTAATATATAATTTATTTTTCCACACCATTATATCACCCAAATTCTCAAACACAATTTGTCATAATTTACACCAACTCAACAATTATTTAAATATCAATCAAGAAAAATATAAATTAAATACAAAAGTGAACATCCACTTATTTCGAATTACGATATTAATTAAATGGCGTAATGGAAAAAGTTGTTCTTGTCCAACGAACGGCGTAACGGGAGATTAATTACGTGGTTCAAAGAAATTGTTGTAGTGAAAAACGCAAATGATGAAACTTATCAGTTTGTAGCATATGGTCTTTGTCGATAACCATGAAATGTACTTCTTTTTAGATTAGTATATCACTATATATGTACTTTTTTTGGTATTCATTTCTTCTTATAATTAGTGTAATACCCGTGTCTTACACGGAATATATTTATATTTTTTTTTACATTTGTAAGAAAAATAGTTATTAAATTATGGATGATTCATTGGTTCATTTTTTTTTTGATCAGTTATTTGAATAAAACATGACTAATCGAACAGTACCGTGAATCGTTTAGTGATGTTCCATGTCGCTTATGTCGTATAACATTCATTCTCAACTTTTTCCTATGCCGAGCTACGTTGTGCATGAACATAAAAATCAATTAGTTAAAATACATAAATCATGCTATTTAATAGAACTTTTAAGAATAACATACCTTGTTCGACATTGTGCATATGCTTTTGTTCTGTATACATGACATTGTTCAATGGAACTACAAATAAATAGTTATATCATTAACCGCTAATTATAGACAATAAAACAAAATTATTATTCATATTTCATAAAAAAAAGTAACAATTTTAACTATATACCGTCATTTTCTTGATCTCGAACACTTATAGATAAAAATGAATTATGAACGTTTTGATCACTTTGGGGTAAATGCAAAGCCGACGGTGTGATATTTTGGTGTACTTCATAAATAAATGCGTATGTGTTACAAAATTTAAAGCATAAGGAAAAAAACAATACCACAATTATATATCTTCATTTTTTATAAAATAGTTACAAATTTATTTACTTTAATTTACAATCATTAAATTATTACAATATGGTATTATATAACATCAAACATTTATTACAATATACATGTTCAAAACGAATTAATTAAAGACTTTATCAAATAACATTACTAACTATTTGAAATATTGGACATGGGGATCCGATCACTAACGGATGAATTAGTACTAACTTCATGAATACATCCTGCATAATGAATTTATATATTCAAGTTCATATTTAAATTGATTGAAAAAAACAGTGAAAGAATTAAATGCAATTTATTCACCTGATCGATTTGAATTTGTCCGTTGTCGTTTATCTCTAATAACAGCCAATCTCATCGCTCTGTTATGTCGAGTTATTTCGTCCATAACAAACGAAGCCTGCATAATCAAATATTTATTGAAATTAAAACTTTTATTTTTTTACATTGTATTCAGTTGTAATACGAAAATTGGAATTTTTTTTTGCATATTAAAAATGTATCTATTTCTATAAGTAAACAATTAAGGAGATGTTTAAGTTTGTTGTTACATGACTTATAGGAAAAAAAAATATCGTTGCCATGGTTTTGAAATATAGGCCTAATACATTACAAAAATAATATTATGTACTTATTAAAAATATAATAAATAAACAATATATAATTGTTTCTATTATTACATTATATTACAAAATTGTAAATAATAATGGGCATATGCCCCAAAATATAGTTTAACATTTCGGAAATCTAATCAGATCCACTTGCTACCAAATTCAAGCCCAAGATCGATCGAGTTGGCCTAAGCCCAATATAAACTTTTCAGATAACAAACATACAAACCCTAATATCATTTCACTTTCCTCTTCTACGCCGCGTCTCGCCTCTTCTCTTCTCTTCTCTTCAGCTCTCCCTTTCCAATTCTAGGGTTCTGGGTTAATTCTTTCCATTTCCAACCTTCAATCTTTTCATTTCGAACCTTCAATCTTTTATTGCAAGCTTCAATTTTCTCCTTCTACCACCTTCCATTTCCAGAGTTACCACTTTTAATCTTTTCAGATTTATATACAATTTTTCTTTTCGATTTCATCTTCATTTTCGTCATCCTCTTCATCTAAGTTGGTGGAAAAAACTTCAAAACAATTTCTTCTCCAAAATAATCGAAAGGAAGCGCAGATCTGATATTTGGATGTTCTGTTGAGCTATATAACCCTAACAGCGTAAGATCTATGTCTTTCTCTCTCTCTCTCTCAGTATCTTTCTTTCTCTTTAATTTGATTCTCTGGGTTTCTTTTTCTCGATTTTGCTAGGTACCTGCAAGTCGGAGGTTCTGGATAGCTTATTCTGTACAGAAATATGACAATTTATTCTCCAAAATAATTGAAAGGAAGCGCATATCTGGTATTCGGATGTTTTGTTGAGCTACATAACCCTAACAGCGTAAGATCTCTCTCTCTCTCTCTCTCTCTCTCTCTCTCTCTCTCTCTCTCTCTCTCTCTCTCTCTCTCTCTCTCTCTCTCTCTCTCTCTCTCTCTCTCTCTCTCTCTCTCTCTCTCTCTCTCTCTCTCTCTCTCTCTCTCTCTCTCTGTTTTTAATACAATAAAATTTAAACCCTAACTAAAACTAATTGGTATTTCTCTTGTTAATTTATTTAAATGCACATCATGGTGTTTAATAAAAGACTAAAGCAACTGTATTTACCTTGTATATGATTTCTTGATTTACTGGAACATATTGAAACAAACAAAATACCTCTATATCCGTATATATATCAACATATACATTCAATATCAGTAGATGACATGCTCTAGCTTTATTTCTATTGAATTATTTGAAAAAATGGTGTGCTACAGCCTGCAGACAATTAAGAAAAACAGAATGTCGTGTATTTCTTGTCTAGCTTTTGACATATCTACAAAACATAGTAATAAGGTTACAAAACTGTAAAAAACATATAAGCATTCTCATCTCAATGAGACGGCATTAGTAGGTGCAGAGTATGCACTGATAGGTTGTTAGAATGACCGAGGGACTCTTCTAATACCCTCTCCGTGCATATTCTGCACCGACTTGTTCAGCCTACTCGTTTTGTGGGAATAAATACACCAAGTAACATTACAATTCATATCTCATATAGGTGTGCTTACATATTGGATTGGAATTGCCGACAAATAAGAATTACCATAGCAATTAATTATATATAGGACGATATATGTGTTTGTGTAATTATTTCTCTCTCTCAAAAAACTAATGCAATTAGATCTGTTATAATATAGTTTCTGAGACTAAAATTGAATTTGTTTTTCACTGTTTGATTGCATAAGATGCCTTCACCTAGAGATGATAAGCAAAATGACTACAATGCTTATTATATACACGGATAGTAAACTTTTCTCTGAGGATATGAGGAGATCATTCACTGTAGAATGGACTTTGATGAAGAAGATATATTTAGCTGCATGCGACCATGTAAGTTCCCTCTCTCTCTCTCTCTCAAAATTTCTCCCCTTCTAGAAATCCATAAATGTGTAGATCTGTAAATCTCTGTGTCTTAATCTCTCTATATCGCTGTATATACCCAATTTCCTCATGTTTGAAACCCTAAAACCTAATAATTTAATGAAGTGCGAAAAATGTAGTCTCTCGAGCAACTTCTACACCGACTTGGTTAAACATGCCTACTCATTAAAGAACAAAAAATGAATTTAATTTGCTAGTTATGCATGATTTACTCTGTCTAGCTCTAAAAATCATTTTTGTTTCATTGTTTTCCCTTGATGAGGATTTCTGGAGGCTGGGAACAGATATGGGAGGAAGATTTCTTGCCCAGATCCAAAGTGATAAAAGTAACATGATCTAAAAATCCTTGTTGTTTCATTCTTTCTGTGTATATCACTTTCTATCAGTATCCCTAGGTCAAGACATGATTTGTTTCATTAACGTCATCGTGCATTACTCTGTAAATAAACTGAGACAATTTATTTCATATGAACAAATGCAGTTTGGTGAAGAGATACGAAAAGGGATGATGTTCTGGCAACTCATGGGGTTCCAAGATCTAAAAAAGAAAACGTGGAGGTACGGATACTATACTGATATTGATCTGAATATGAAAAATATATATTCAATGTTGCACAAAGTATAGTGAATGCATTATTACCTTGTATCTGAGTGTTGGATACCTGAATAAAACTGAAAACAAAGTAAAAAAAAAACCCAAATATCAGTACGGTTTGAATTGTTAAATCTTAATCCATACAATACAGAGACTGAATTTCTGTTTGCAATGATATAAGAGTCTAATTGAAATAACTGAGCTATGCTTTACGTAGGCATTACCTCTTGAATGTCCCTTTTCTGTTGTGGTTTAGGGTTTTACAATGACTGAGAATGTATAGATTTATAATCGACTATGTGAAAGAGATGTGGTCTTGTTTTTATGGAATGCATAGATCTTATAATAAGTTTTGCTTTTTATGGATGTTTTTTGATATGAAAATTTCTGTCATTGGGAAACAGACAGCACATTATTTGTCTCAGATTATAATATAGATTATAATATAGGTCGATTGTCTGTGATTATACTTAGATTATTTAATTTAAAAGCTATGTAATATATTATGTAACCTCCATACATCCTTATTTGTGTATATGTGGTTTTGTTATTTATGTGACAGTTTTGTGCATTGTTTTGTAATTTTTGGTTGGTTTTGTAATAGATGGGCATGTTTTTGTCCAAGCATTTCATAAATTGTATGGTAAACATGTGGTTTTGTAATTTCTGTGCAGGCTTGATTCAAATCCATGGTCTAAGAAATGTGGTTTTGTAATTTTAATGCAGGTTTTGTGCATTACTTTATCACATTTGTGGTTTGTGTAATTATGTAAAGCTTATGTAATTATGTTTATGCTTTAAATTTAGGTTAATGTGTGCGTGCTCTTTTATAAGAGCTGGGCAGGTTTTGGTGCATTGTGTTTTATTTGATTACATGCTTTATATTTAGATTAATGTGTGTGTGCTCTTTTGTAAGAGCTGGGCAGGTTTTGGTGCATTGTGTTTTATTTGATTTCATGCTTTATATTTAGGTTAATGTGTGTGTTCTCTTTTGTAAGAGCTGGGCAGGTTTTGGTGCATTGTTTATCTTATTTGTGATTGATTTTGTGTTTAATTTGTGGGCTGTATTTATCATAAATAATTTTGAATGCATAATTGATCATATAAAATATTTGATAATTATTTAGATAATTATTTGTTTTGCGTTAATTTAATTGTTTTTAGAATTTTCTTTGTATTTTTGTAAGCACAAAAGGTTGCTTTTTTTTCTTAGTTGTCATAGCTGATCATATTTAGGGTTGGTTTTCTGTTTTAATGTTGTGCAGGCTATGTCATTTTTTTCGATTTGTTCTATTTACTGAGAATTAAATATATATCGTAAAACAGGTTTGAGAAAACATTTACATCATTTTTTTTGTTTAATTCTCAAACATTGGATATTATTCAATTAAAACTTAGCTCGTAATTTTATTTGCTTCGTTTTTTTGGAAAGATTAAGCATACCTAAAAAAAGTACAGAGATATTTTCTACAACAAATATGTCAGAATGAAAGATTTAAAAAAAAAAAAACCGCATTAACCGGACTGATGACACATGTCACAATTAATTCAGCGGTGACACGTGTCAGCGAGAATTACGGATGCAATGTAGGGGCGCGTACTGTTCAATTGCGATTCTGCTTTAGTTATTATATAGTAGATTAGATAGTATATGCCCTATATAGTATTGTATAGTTTGTATGTATCTTTTTTGATGGGACATACATATGTAATTGTGTATGTTAGCAAAATGCGTACAAGAAGTATTATTTTGTGTATTTCCTTATAAATTAAACATTGTAAATTTATAATATAAATATAATAAAATCATAAATATTTAGAATAGTACAAACTATTTTTGAGGAGAAGGAGAAGACTTAGGGTATGTATATTTCAATCATTCTTTTGAAAAAGGTTAACTTTATAAAATTGTATTAGCTTTTATGACATCCTTATAATACATTGTTAATGTCTTAGATTAGACCCATACAAATAAAAAATGACAATGTCTGATTGTTAGTGTTTTTGGTTATTTGTCAACAAACAAATTAAAGAAATTCGTTTAGGTTGCCAATGGTATTCTATGTTATTTCTTACTAACACTCCATAATATACATGTAATGTCTGCATTAATCACCTACTTACTTATTTGTATACAATATTTTTTTGTACATACTGTTTTTCTTTCTCTAAATGTATACAAGATAACGACAATTTTTATAATTAAAATGAACAGTATTAGTATATGTTAGTAAAATTTCCTTGAATATATGAACAAAATTTTATAAAATCATAATGTTCTAAAGTTATATTTGATAAAATTCAACACCAAATCAAACATTCCCTAGTAGCGAAACTTTGTGATATATCCAATAAACAATTTCTTGTAGGACAATATTCAAAGTTCGTAATTTGCGGTGTATAGTTAGTCCAATGGGCTTAAATCTAATTTCTTACATAATCCATATGAAGATATTCGGGTTTATAATTATTAATTTGGTGATTAGATCCAACGAGCCGTAGTAGCACAATCAAATTGAAGATTGTTCGGGTAAATCCCATACGATTCCAGGTTCGAATCCTGGCTACGGCATATCCTTTTTATTTTGAAATCGAAGAATTCGGATTTTTATTTTGAAATCGAAGAATTCGGATCTTTGTCCGATCGTCATAATTTCTGCAATTAAATAATTTTTGAACCTCCTCAGCGTCGATTAATGCTGGATTGAGAATTCTGTAAACCATTTTTAGTCTCGAATCTTGATGACATAGATGTCACGTGATGTATACGTGAGACAAAAACAACATTACTTCAATTCAATGTAGAAAGTTGGTCACTAATCAAAGCAGAAGGCCATGATTTCATGACTCGAGTAAAAGGCTCAAAAGTTACCGACTTTAATGATATTGATTTGCTTGATGCAGCGTAGTTACGTTGCCACATGATATTGATTTTGTTGCAAATTGTGATTTGTGTATACTTGCTCTTGAGTTTTCTTACGCATTATTGGGTCCCGTTTTTTCGACTCATTGGATTGGCCTAATAACTTGAAGGAAGTTGTCTTTTAAAAGGTCTGGTTAATGGGCATAGTAACAACTAGCAGAGGAGGCGGTCGGAATTTTGGACGGAAAGGAAATCGGGGGAGAGGAAACCCTCGCTCAATGGACTCGATTGATGAAGTGGAGAAGGAAACTGTGATCTCGTTGGAAAAGGTTGATCCGAAGGCTAGAGATCGTGCGAAATCTCCTGCTAAGGAGAAGCTGCAGGAGACGGTGAACCTGGAGAAATCTTCGGATCCTGGTTACATGAGGACATTGAGGAGTGATCCTGAAACAGAGGAAAGTATTGTTCCATTGGAACAAGGTGTGAAGGAGATTAGCCGATCCTTTGCTGATGTGGTTCAGAACAAAGGGATTCGACCTGGAATGGAGAAATTGGAATTTATTCCAAGCATTGATTAAGATAAATACAAATTTAGTAAGGAGGAGGTTAAGGAGAAGGAGCTCGAGTGGGACGCAACATTGATTGGAGTTATTGTGGGAGATGGATGGTCTTTCTCATCAGTCTTGGCCTTCATTAGAGCTCACTGGAAGGTTGAGGAGCCTAAGCTTCACCTAAAAGGGAATGGCGTGTGGTTGATTCAGTTTAAGGGTAAATCTGACATGGAATGGGTTATGGACCATGGATGATTGCTGGAGCTAAGCCCTTTTTACTCAAGCAATGGATCCCAGGGATGAGAATGGACTGGGAGAGCTTTGATACACTTCCAGTTTGGGTTAGGATACATGATATTGCTCCAATTCTTTTCTCTAACCACATGTTAAGTGTCATGGGAAGTATGATTGGAGTGCCGTTGTGTTTAGACGAGATCTCTAGCTTGCAGAGGAGAATGACATATGCTAGAATGCTTGTGGATGTATCTGTTATGGATACAAGAAGGAAGGAAGTGGTATTAGAGGGGTATGATGACAAAATGTATGTGTAGAGAGTTGAATATGAATGGCTACCTAGGAGATGCTTCAAGTGCAAAGTGGTTGGCCATTCCTATGAGAATTGTGGTGAGAACAAATAGCAGAGGGAGAAGACAGTGAGTGGGGTTCAAGAGCAAAAGAAGGATAAGATGGAGGAGAAAGATCAGACTGTGATTATCAAAGGAAATGATGGAGTCACACGTAAAGTGCAGAGGAATGATAAGCCTGAGAAGAAGAAAGATAGTCTTGGCAAAGGGAAAGATATTATGCAAGGAAGTAGATATGAGTGGAGGCAAGTCCTCCGAAGGAAGAGCATGTCTGCCTCTCCTAATAGCTTGAGAGTCTATCAGAATGAGGAGGGGACTAATGTGGAGTCTCAGTGTATTGTTTCTCCAAATCAATTTGAATTGTTTGTAAGAAAAATGGGAGTTGTAGCAACTCTGATAAGGGGAATAATGGATAAGGTTAAGATTTGCTCTTGGAACTCCAGGGGGTGTAATGGAGTTCAAGCAATAAGAAGGATCAATAAATATGTTGCTAAGATGAGGATTGGAATGATTGGCTTACTTGAGACTAAAATTGAAAAAGAGAAGGAGAAGCAGATTTCTGAGAAGTTATTGAATAGATGGGAGTTTCAAACTAATGCAACCTCTGGAAAGAGGGGAAGGATCTGGGTTAGATGGAACCCAAACATTGTACAGGTGTCTTGTGAAGAATGGGATGAGCAATTCATACATTGTAAGATGAAAGTTTGTGGTATGCCTCAGCCTTTTGCTGTCACTTTTGTGTATGCAAGTAACTAGAGGAGTGAAAGAAGAAAGCTATGGCAAAAGGTTGTTGAAATTGCAGGCAGATGTTCTCTTCCTTGGGCAGTAATGGGTGATTTTAATTGTGTCTTGGAGGAGGCTGAAAGAGTGTCAATGCATAGACTTTCTCAAACCAGCTTTGATGAACTTGAGAATTTGTTGAGCAATTGTAGTCTGTCTGATCTTGAGTTTGCTGGAGTTCTGTTCACTTGGGACAATCAAAGGAAGGGTGTTGACAGAGTAGCCTGTAAGCTTGATAGGGTCCTTGTAAGTGATAATTGGAGGAGCTTGATTGAAGGATCTAATGCTGTGTTTGATGAACCAAACGAATCTGACCATTCACCTGGGCTTCTCTTGATTGAGCTCAGGAATCCCATAAGGAAAATACCATTCAGATTTAAGAATGCATGGTGTCTGGATGAGGAGTTTAAAGGGATTGTTAAGGAGGAATGGGAAGGCAGAATTGATGGAACACTACAATATCATATTGCACAGAAGCTTAAGAAAGTAAAAGCAATGCTCAAGGAGTGGAGTAAAAGCAAGTATGCTGACATGGATGGCATGATTGCCCAGAGTGAAGCATTGTTTGAGCAGAAATTCAAGATTTTACAGGCTTATTACTTCTGTGAAAGGAAGCATGAAGCAGTTAAAGAAGCAAAAGAACAAATGATCATTAGAAGGAAATAGAAGGAAGAGATGCTTTTGCAGCAAGCTAAGATTGATTGGGTGACCCTGGGAGAGGAGACATCCTCATTATTTTACAGAAGCATTAAAGCAAGGAAATCTATCAATGCAATTCATATGCTCCATAATGCTCAGGGAGAGGTCCTTGAAAGCCAAGATAAGATTGCTGATGAAATTGGTGGGTTCTATGTGAATTTATTTGGGAAGGAAGTGACCTCTGTTATCCCTAACTTCAACAACTATGAAGGTGAAATTATCAGTAATGATCAGACTGCTGAATTATGCAAAATTCCTTCTAATGCGGATATCAAGAAAGCTTTGAATGGCATAAATTGTTCAAAGTCCCCAGGCCCTGATGGTTTTGGAAGCAAGTTCTTCAAGGAAGCATGGGGGATTATAGCAGAAGATTTATGTGGAGCAGTCAGGGATTTCTTTCTTACAGGAAAGTTGCTCAGAATGATAACAAAAATCTTGGCTGCTAGAATTAGAGGACAGATGGATAAGGTGGTCTCTTTGGGTCAAGGTGCCTTTGTGCCAGGGAGGAATTTGGTGCATAATTCAGTCATTGCTCAGGATCTTGTGCATAGCTATCTGCAGGCTCGTATTTCTCCTAGATGCATGATAAAGGTTGATGTGATGAAAGCCTATGATTGTGTTAGCTGGGAATTCCTTGAATATGCTATGATTTATCTAAATTTTTGATGTGTTCCTACTAGGATGGAGGATCGACGATCTTGGTTGAGAAGTCGCGTGGCGTGGTGCTGAAGTGGATTCTATGGAACGCGGGGTGGAAATGACTCGAAGAGAACGAGTCTCGGCCGTAGCGTCGGCATCGGATAAGGGATAATCTCGAGAGACTCGAGTGGTGGCCATAGCGTCGGCAGCGGGAGAAGGGAGATGAGAAGTGAGAAGTGTTTTGACGTCCAAATCAAGGAAGGAGGCAATTAGGCTCTCAACTTAAGCTTGATTCAAAATTAGACGTAACCTAGTAAAGAAGGCCGAGATGACCTTTTATAGGGGTAGCGGGACTCGGATGGGCCGAGTCTCGCTAAATGGGCCGGCCCACGCGACACGCGTGGAACACACACCCAAAAGAAAACACTGAAGTAACTAATGTTTCAAAGATAACGAAATAATACAAAGATCATAAAAGAACGCGTTCAATCATTGAATGCGAGAATCTTCAGATAGAACGCGTGAATTGATGACGGCGAGTGTCTTGGCTTGAAGAACACGTGGAACGCGTTCAATGAAGATGGCGATGATCTTGATATAGAACGCGATCTCTGAGCTTGGATGAAGACGTTTGAATGAGATCGCGATCTCTGAGCTAGAAGCTAGAATTATGTTGAAGATCGTGGACTCTGTACTTGATGCGAGTCGTAGAAGGAAGAACACGGTCTTCATACTAGGCCTTTCCGAGCTCAAGGTCAAGGCTTCTTCTTGTATGGCTTTCATGGAGGGCATGGTCGCATCACCCTCCCCCACTTGGTTGTGAAGCGTCCCCGCTTCACCTTGGTTGAAGTTGTGCTTGACATACTCTTGCAAGTGCTCCCACGCGAGGTCTCCGGTGTCGAACATGAATCGTCGGCGGATGCGATGTGGTAAATAGGCACCAGTCACCCAGTTGAGCTGGTGATGATCCTTCACTTCATGGTGTTGGTATCGAGACTGGGCAGGGGCTAGATTGGTCACATATTGTGGCGCGACGCCGTAGAGATGGTTCTCTTCAACGCGTTCATGGCCTCGCCTCTCTCGTGCAAGTGGTGGTTCGCTGCGAGCAAAACATTCACTTGGCGCATAGGCGTCATTGCGTCGACGTTGTCGCGGTTGGGTTCTGTGATCGTCTCTGCTAACATTTGTGGGCCTGACATCGCGGCGCTCGCCGCCAATGCCTTGATCGCGATCTCTTCGTCTTTGGAGACGTGGGGGTGGAATCCAATCCGAATGGTGGTCCTGCACATCAAGTGGATTTCCAAGAGATCGGTAATAAGAGCCAGAATGTGTCATACCTGAGTCCTCAAATTTCTCGTCGTCGTAGTCCTCAGAGGCATGATGGGTGGTTGGCGTCGTGTAGCCATATCCATAGTAGTCATCACGCGGTGTGCGCGTACTCTGGTGGCCAAGGTCGTCACGAACAGCGGACTGGATGGGTGTTGTGGCAGGTGATCTCACGCGATGTTCCTCGCGCTGTTGGCGTCGAAGAGATCGTCGCGGTGTAGTAGCTTCTTGCGCGTTGTAGCGCGATCTGTTGTGTCGCGGCGGGGAGGGTGGTTCTTCGCGTTGAACAACTTGGAGTTGAGCAACTTGGCGCCGTAACTCCTGTACGGTTTGGATTTCAGCAATTTGGCGCCTTAACTCTGTAGCTCGCGTTGTTCATCCGAGAGCTCCAAAAGGGAATCTTCATTTGGATGGTCTTGTTGTGTCACCAATGGTGGGTTTGGCGCGTTCTCAATACCTAAGACCATATAACCAGACATCGCGAGTAAAAAACGAACAAAAGACAACACAACCAAAGAGCAAGCAAGCAACGAGCAAGTAATAATTGTTCACGTAGGAGGGCGCGTTCTTTTGGCCGTGAGGGCGGCTAAAGGCAAGCAAAGCAAGTGTGATATGCAAGCACAAAAGCAAACGAAACCAATTGATCAAAGTTTTAACCTCTTACGTAAACAACGCGTACACACAAGAACCAACCTTCAAGGTGTTAACCTAGACGGTGGAGGGGTAGAGAAGATGAGCCTAGCCGAGAGGGGGAAATAAGGTTGCCTTATTTTGGCTTTCCTTCTTCTTCTTCTATTTTTTTTTTGAAATTGTCGCGTTCTTTTTTTTTTTTTGAATTTGAAATGCGACTTCAACTTTTTTTTTTTGAATTTGAAATTCAAATATGAGATCTTGTCTTAAATGAAGATCGGATAAGAATTAAATTAAAATAAAATAAAATTGGCTAAGTAACTAGTATAGAAAGAAATCGCGTGATTTACGCGATAGGAGAGAGAAAATTAATTCAGATTTATGGAGGTCAATCAACAAGAAGATATGACATTTATGGCATGTGAGATTCACGGAATCAATTAAGCAAATCAATCAAGTAATTACGCCAGATTTCACGCGAGCAAATCACACTATTTTCGCGAGGGAATCAAGACAGGATCGGCCAAGAGATTCTCTCATAGAAACCGATGGGACAAGCATGTGTTTAAAGGAAAAAAAATTGAGTAACAATGGCGGAAGTAATGATGATGGGGGAGAAAAAAATTTGTGAACAATTGAAAACTTGACAAGCGACTTACAAGATCAAAGGCTCTGATGCCAGTTGATGTGTTCCTACTAGGATGGAGGATCGACGATCTTGGTTGGGAAGTCGCGTGGCGTGGTGATGAAGTGGATTCTGTGGAACGCGGGGTGGAAATGACTCAAAGAGAACGAGTCTCGGCCGTAGCGTCGACAGCGGATAAGGGATAATCTCGAGAGACTCGAGTGGTGGCCGTAGCATCGGCAGCGGGAGAAGGGAGATGAGAAGTGAGAAGTGTTTTGACGTCCAAATCAAGGAAGGAGGCAATTAGGCTCTCAACTTAAGCTTGATTCAAAATTAGACGTAACCTAGTAAAGAAGGTCGAGATGACCTTTTATAGGGGTAGCGGGACTCGGATGGGCCGAGTCTCGCTAAATGGGCCGGCCCACGTGACACACGTGGAACACACACCCAAAAGAAAACACTGAAGTAACTAATGTTTCAAAGATAACGAAATAATACAAAGATCATAAAAGAACGCGTTCAATCATTGAATGTGAGAATCTTCAGATAAAACGCGTGAATTGATGACGGCGAGTGTCTTGGCTTGAAGAACGCATGGAACGCGTTCAATGAAGATGGCGATGATCTTGATATAGAACGCGATCTCTGAGCTTGGATGAAGACGTTTGAATGAGATCGCGATCTCTGAGCTAGAAGCTAGAATTATGTTGAAGATCGCGGACTCTGTACTTGATGCGAGTCGTAGAAGGAAGAACGCAGTCTTCATACTAGGCCTTTCCGAGCTCAAGGTCAAGGCTTCTTCTTGTATGGCTTTCATGGAGGGCAGGGTCGCATCAATTTTCCTGCACAACTGATCTCCTGGGTTATGATATGTGTTAGAACTCCAAAATTTTCTATCATTGTGAATGGAGACCCTAAGGGATTCTTTCCAGGTAGAAGAGGGTTGAGACAAGGTAACCCTATGTCTCCATTCTTGTTTGTTTTGGTTATGGAAATGCTGGGTAGGAAACTAAAAAGAGAATGCAAATCACTAGGATTCAAGTTTCATCCAAAATGCAAGAAGATGAGGTTGGTGGATCTTGCTTTTGCAGATGCTTTGCTAATTTTTTGCAAGGCTGAAATCACCTCTGTCTGTGTTATTAGAAGAGTGCTTGAGGAGTTTAGGGGAGGAATCTGGTCTTAGGATCAATGCACAGAAGAGTGAGGTGTTCTTTGGTGGAGTTTCTGATGCTGTTAAGTTTGAACTCCAGAGAGCTCTTGGGTTCAATCAAGGGGTATTCCCTATCAGATATTTGGGACTCCCTCTTCATGCCAAGAAGGTGCAGATTGGTGACTATGCAGCCATGATCAAAAGAGTTGTTGGGAGAGTCCAAAGTTGGACTTGCAAGGCTCTCTCTTATGCAGGAAGGTTACAGATTATTAAGTCTGTGTTAGGAGGGATGCTAAGTTTCTGGTCACAAGCTCTATTGTTCCCTGATGAGGTGGTGACTAGATTAACTGTTGTTTGTAGAGCTTTCTTATGGTCAGGCAAAAGTGAAGGAAAAATAAGTCTTGTAGCCTGGAGTAAGGTGTGCAAGCCTTTTGAATAGGGTGGTGTAGGAATCAAGGAAGTGTTAGCTTGGAACAAAACTCTTTTGTTCAAGTTAATATATGAAATACAAAAAGGCAAGTGTAATCTCTGGACTACCTGGATGAGAGAGATGCTTCTCAAGGGTAGTGATTTATGGCAAAGAGAGGAGAAACAGGGGGATTCCTGGATATGGAGAGTGCTTCTCAGACTCAAGGAGGAATCTAAACAGGCTTGGCTAAGACAAACTGACCCTCCTCTGAGCTATGAAGAAGGTCATATGGATATGTCAAGGATAAGGAAGAATGGTGGAAAGATGAGTTGTAAAGAAGTCTATGATATGTTCAGATCCCATGATGCTGCAGAGAGTAAATGAAACTGTTATGCAGAGGCATTCGGCCAAGGAGATGGTCCTTCATTGCTTGGTTGGCTATGCTAGGTAGACTTCCAACTAAAGAAAGATTGCATAGATGAGGTCTGATTAATTCTCCAAATTGTGTACTGTGTGATGCAGCTCCTGAGAATGAGGAGCATCTCTGGTGGCAATGCAGTACTTCGAGTGCTATTATGAGGAGAGTAATGGACTGGCAAAAGATCACTACCTGGAAGCAGTCCATGACCGAATGGATGACTTGGCTTTCTAGAGGAAGGAACCACAAATCTCTTAGACTGCAGGGTGTGGTTCTGGCCACAAATGCAGTTGTGTATACCATCTGGAGGCACAGAAATGAAGTGATTTTCAAGCAAAAGAAAGTTGATGTTAGTGGTTGTGTGGAGGAAATTATCACTAATTGTAAGCTTAGGCTTAAGATCAAATGTAAGGGTAGTAGTAGAAGAGAGAGGGATCTTAGTAGACTTCTTTTGTTATAGGCCTTGTTGAATTGCTTTGATAATTGGCGGTTGGGGTTCGTGTGGGGTTGAGAAGTTTCTTTGGACTTGCTCTTGGGTGTAATTCTCCCTTTTTGTTAATACACTTATCATTAACAAAAAAAAACTTTCAGATAGAGAAAGCCCAAAAACTTAGATAATAAGGGGACAGATAAGCAAAACAACGGCAACACCATTCCCAGAAGGAAGAGACTGAGTACTACAGAACATTTTGGAGGTTAGGGACAAGCCTTCAAAAGGATTTAGCAAAGGAGCATTTCAAAAGAACATGCAAAATAGACTCCTGTTTCCCAAGACATAGAGTGCATTTGTCATCCAAAAAAATAAAAAATCGAACTCGATGAACACCTACCATCAACTGATGCTCTGGCCCAGTTTAATTTTGGGGCAATTGTTGGGC
Organism: Rheum nobile; assembly: GCA_027886185.1. Lineage (NCBI taxonomy): Eukaryota > Viridiplantae > Streptophyta > Magnoliopsida > Caryophyllales > Polygonaceae > Rheum > Rheum nobile. The sequence continues at coordinate 5,726,458 of WOAB01000531.1, read as the reverse complement.
CTCGTTTTGTCTGCCCATTGGATCGGCCCAATAGCTTGAATGAAATTGTCTTCTAGAAGGTCTGGTTAGTAGATAGAGTAACAACCTCCAGATATCTCGGTCCGGTCAGTAGGCAGAGTAACAACCTCTAGAGATCTCGGCCCGATCAGTATGCAGAGTAACAACCTCCGGAGATCTAGGAGACAATTTCTAACCAATCTTGATATGTAAATGTAGTATAAATATGAGAAGAATCCTTATGTAGCACACATTATCATTTCTAATGAATACAAGCTACATTCACTACTTTCTTACTTGCTACTACGAATCCTTCTCTGGATCAATTCTTTATTCTAGTATTGAAGCGACCGTCGACTGAATCTATTTATTCGACTGCTCTCTCATCCTTGGGAGATAAGCTCGTTTTATACTCGACTCATCTCATTTATTCCATTACTAAGTTAATTTGGATCATTTAGATAAATTTAATCTCATTTTGTCTAGTTGTCTTTTTTAAGGCGATTCAGATCGGTTTGATATTTCGTCCCAAAACACGCATATCAACAATTTAATACATTTTATATGGGCAATTGGATGAGATCTGCCATTGCAATGGCCTTACGAGTATGATCAGTCATTAAGTATGCTTAGTCACGTGCTCATTGTTTCGCTACCAAAACAGATTTTCAAGAGTATAAACTAGATTGCTTTGACTTTTCTTCCTCCATATATCTCAATATCTCTTTAAGAAAACAATCTAGTATAAACTAGACTGTTACGGCTTGATGTTAATTGTTTTTGTTATTTCTCACCAAGCAAATTAAAGAAATTCGTTTAGCCTGCAACCGTATTCTATATGTCTGCATTAGTCACCTACTTATTTAATTATTTATATATCATTTTATATTTTTATAATTAATCTTTTTTAAATGTATATAAGATAAAATCAATTTTTATTATAATGACCGGTATTAGTATATAGAATTTGGTTCGGGTAAAACATGTATTTAGGGTAAAACGGTAGTACAAATTACAACCGTTAGATTAGAAGTAAATTAAAGGTCCGGATTAATTTTAAAAAGGTGTAATTTAGTACAGTGGTAGTCACTACATTCAATTGATCCTCATTCACGTTATTTTAGGGATTTTTTAGCCCCAAAATCTCACGACTCTTAAGCTTTCCTTTTTACTTTCTACAAATCTCATCGTCAGTTACCTTCTCCAATCTCCATTCAGTAAAAACGATCGTCTTCAACCTCCTGTTCGTCTTCCGTTTTTCATCTTCGCCGTGAAGGTTCTCATTGTCTTCAACCTCCCCTGTCTCGCCTTGAAGCTTCTCGCCGCCAACACCATTCTCCTCTCCATTCTATTCTGTAAACACTATTATCGATATTTTGTTTGTTAAATAACCCTTCTTTTTGCAGTTCGTTCTTAACCAAATTTTTGGGTTTAATCTAGAATGTTGTTAAATAACCCGTCTTCAACCCTTCTTTTGGCAGTTCGTTCTTAATCGTCTCACTGTGAAGCAACTAAAGAAAAACCAAATCCGTGCTCTGCTGTACTTATTTTGTGGTATTAGAGGCCTCTTTGATTTCATGAAGAGGAAAGAAGAAGCCGATAAGCCTGTTCAGGAGGAAGTCTTCGTCTCCGAGTTCGGGGAGAAGGTTCAGGTCTCCAAGCATGAGGAGGAGAAGAAGCACGATCATGGATCTACCCTCCGCGAGAAGCTCCATCGATCCGACAACTCCTCTAGCTCTATAAGTTTTCTCAATTCATTCTGCACAGTAGTTTAATTTCTCGATCCATCGCTGGCTCTGTATAGCCGATCGACTAATTAATTTAATGAATTTGATCATAAATCTGACATCGTAGCAGCCTAGATCTCGTTGTTCATGATCGATTGACTCTTAAACGAATTCGATTGCTAATTTGAACCTGTTGCAGTCTAGGTCTCGATGTATATGATCGATCGACTGACTAGTTATTCGAATTTGTAAACTTTGAAATTGTTTCAGTCTAGTGATGAGGAAGGGGATGACAAAGAGAAGAAGAAGAATGGCGGAAGAGGTGTTTGACGAATTCCCACAATCGTCGTCGGCCTCAGCCCAGTGTGGTTTTTTCCCCCAAGCAGCGTTGCGGAAGAGGTGTTTATGAATTCCGTCCATTATTTGTAGTTAGGTTATCTAGCATTTTGTTTTGGTTGTTTCTCCGGATCATGTGTGAATTAAACTCTGAATATTGACACTGTTTTTATGAATATTGACTATTTACTTGTATGACTATGCGTATAAAATACGTGAATATCATTACATATGGAATGAATATCGCTATTATTATTCAAATTGTTTGTTGATGGTGTTGTTTGTAGTATTTGCAATTGATATTCAAATTGTATGATGTGATATTCACTATAATGTTGTTCATATTCATGAGGTTTCATGCGTTGAATAGTCGATATTCAAAATTTATGATGTGATATTCAATATAATGTTGTTGATATTCATTATAATAATGTTGATATTCAGGTTGATCGTGCGACTGTACGACCCAAAATCGACGCGACAATGTCATTGTTAAACCTTACCGTCATGAATCAAAGCTTCGAAGATATTGGGTGGTGATATCCGTGTAGTTAGGTGATGATATTCATGTATTTGGGTGACTATATTAATGTAATTGGGTGGTGGGCGGTGGGCGATATTCACAAAATGGGTAGTGATATTCACTAATTTAGTGGTGATATTCATGTATAAGTGAATTTGATATTCACGTGATTAATCGAGATATTAGTGTAATATTCATATTATCAAGTGGTGAAATTCATGATTTAAGTGACAATATTCACATTTTTATAATATTAAATATTCACTTATTAAATAGAAATCGATATTCAAACAAACATGAATGATATTCATTAACAAATTATTGATATTCGTGAACACATTAACGATATTCACGAACGTTTTAAAATGTTCTTCCCATTTAAATTTTAAATATTTGAATGGGAGCAAAATTGATTAGGAAAGAGAATATTATCTTAATTTATCTCTCCTGTAACAACCAAAATTAATTATTTTTTTATTAATAATATCCTTATTGGATTAGATTTGATGGTTAGGGCTCTATCATATCTCTCATATAACCCATTAATCCAACAATCCATCAACATCAATCCGACATTTCAGATTAATACTTCCGTTTCACCACAATTCTCGTTTTACCGGAGCGTGTCCCTTAGTATATAAATATAAAATTGCTCTTAATATATGAATAAACTTTACAAAAAAACATGATACTCTAAAGTTGTATTATATTTATCTGTTATATAAAATATATTAAAAAAATTACAATGTATGATTTACGTGCAGAATACGAGTTTTCAGCTAGTCTATCATTAAATTCAACACGAAATCAAACATTCAAATTTATGATCCAGTAAACAATATTTTTGTAGGACAATATTCAAAGTTTGTGATTTGGGGTAAGTATATAGCCCAATGGGCTTAAATCTAATCTCTTACACGATCCTTATAAAAGTATTCGGGTTTATAATTGTTAATTTGGTGATTAGATCCAACGGGCCGAAGTAGCACAATCAAATTGAAGATTGTTCGGGTAAATCCCATACGATTCCAGGTTCGAATCCTGGCTACGGCAAATATTTTTTTATTTTCAAAATAAAATTGCTCGAACTAATCGGATCCCGTTCTCTAGCGTCCCGACAAGGAGAATCGGGCGGATCGAAGAATTCGGATCCTTGGCCGAGCGTGAAGATAGCTAACTTTGAGATCGTCCAATTTTCGCAACTGAAGCTGTCGCCTCCAATCCGGCGCCGTTTTGAGCCTCCTCAGCGTCGATTGCTGGGTCGATAATTCTGTAACTGTAAGCCATTGATTAGTCTTGATTGAATCTTGATGAAGGAGACCAGCGTTTATACAGCTCATACAAATACAATAGATGTCACGTGAAGAACACGTGTGATAAAAAAACACGCAAACATGTATGCTTGATCCACCTTAGTTATTACATGATACTGATTTGCATATAATTAAGTGGTCAAATGTTGACTATAGAACAGAGTTTCCATTTAGTATTTCTTCATTCACACCATTATATGTAGTCTTACAAACTAACACACCAGTTGTATACCGGAAAAAAAACCGCACACTCCATTTTTTTTTGTTTCGCACTCCTCCTTGGGCGGCACGTGGTGCAGCCCAGAAAATCCGAGTTTCGTGGGCTGCACTACGTACCGCCCAGGATGGGTTTAATTTTTATTTTAAAAAAAAATATATTTAAAATGTATTTTAAAAACCGGTTTAATGAAACCGATTTAGTCGACGGCAACATGTGCCGCCCAAGGAACCGGTTTCATTGAACCGGTTTGTTGGGGGAGAAGGGTTTATGAACGGCACAATGTGCCGCCCAATGAATCTGTTCACGAAAACCGGAGTATTTCTGGGCGGTACTATGTGCAGCCCAGGGAGTGTACGATTGACAACGGTCAATTTGGGCTGCACATAGGGCCGCCCAGAAATACTCTGTTTTACTCTCAACGGTCATGTGGCCGGCTATATATATTGGAGATGTAATAGTAATGGTTGGTACCCAAAACTTCAAACCCGATTTTTCTTAAAAAATGTCATCGTCAAGCGATCCTGGTTGGAGGGGGTTGTCGGAGTCGTCTTCGAGCGCGCACACATCTCTAGATGATGAGGGTGATTTTCAGTCGCCGATTTCTCCTGAGTACTTCAAGGTACGTAATATTTTAATTTTAATTTTATAAAATGATTAAATCTTAAATGTACTTAGTCTTTGAAATGTTAGATTGTTTTGAAATAATGTATAATTTATTGATATTAGTTTGTATAAATTTAATTATTAATTAGTCTCTAATGTACTAATTTTTGTATATAAATAGGGTGATTCTAGTGATGATGAATTTGTAGCAATCGACTTCTCATCCCATTTTACTACTAATGAGATATTTTCTAGTATGGAAGGATTGAGAGATTGGGTGCAAAAGGTCGGTTTTAGTCTTTTTATGGTGATCACTACTAAATCATCAAAGCCTAAAAAGATTATATTTCATTGTGAGAGATTCGGGTTACCTAGGTCCGGCAAGAAAAAGAAGTTAGTCGATGGTAAAAAGGTCAGCCCGATACGAGTGAATAAAGCTAGGTCAAAGAAGAAGGGTTGTCCCATTTTATTGCATGGTACTTTTAGGGAAGGAAATGTTATTAGAGATCCTGGGTGGACCATATCGGTTGTTAGTGGATGCCATAATCATATGCTTTCGACCACCTTGATCGGCCATGCATTTGCTTCCCGACTTACGAAGGAGCAGCGTAGGAAAGTGATGATTGATACTACGGCGGGTGCAAGACCCAAGGTTATTTCTACACAGCTTAGGAATGAATATACGGGTTCAACGATTTCGAGGAGGCAGGTGTACACTGTTAGGGCTAAGGAGAGGTTGAAATCTCTGGGCAATCTGAATGTGACACAATGGTCATTGGGGTTTTTGAATGAGAAAGGCTATTTGTTGGACACTGCTACTAAGACGAGGGAAGATGGGAAGGAGGTTTTGGCGTGCTTGTTTATTTCTCATCCAGACGCTCGACATTTGTTGTGCATGTTCCCTAATGTCGTCATCATGGATTCGACCTACAAAACCAACAGGTAAACCTTACTCGTTTTTGTATTATGTGTAGATAATGGTATTTTCTGCGGGTTTAAAGTATTTTTTGTGTTGCATTTATAGGTACGGTATGCCTCTGTTCCAGATTGTTGGGTTTACTTGCACCAACTACACATATTGCATTGCTCTTGTGTTCATGGAAAGGGAGACGACAAGCCACTATGCATGGGCACTGAGACGATTGAAGTGGTTGTACGGGGGGAAAAGTCCCGTATGCATCATGTCTGATCGAGAGCTAGGACTGATCAAGGCTGCCAAATTGGTGTTTCCGAAGGTTCGTCATCTATTGTGTCAGGTCCATGTAGACCGTAATGTGAAGGCATATGCTAAGACGATGAAGATTGACGAGAAGAAATTCTCGGGAAGTGTTCGTCGGGTGATGAGGTCTCACATAAAGAAGGAGTATAGAGAGTGACTTGCTCACTTTAAGGAGATATGGAGTGAAGGCCTGGTGAAATATGTGGAGCAAAATTGGTTTAATGAGCATAAGAAGAAGCTAGTTGCGGCATGGTGTGATGATGTTCTCCATTTTGCAACAAGAACATCAAACCGATAACTTTCATTTAAACATTTGCAATCAAATTGGGTTATAAAATTCATTTAGTAAAGTGTAAACGATTATATTATTTTCAGGGTTGAGGGTCAGCACTCTATGCTTAAGGACATGATTGAGACATCCGTTGGAGGGTTCGACACAATTGTGCAGCACATCGACAACATGTTTGTTGATCAACATCGGAAGATCCGATTTGAGATGACCAAGAACTGCACTGCCTTTCCCATGGAGATAGTAAATGGCCCTGAGTGGGTTAAGGTGTTCTTCAAGCACATCCTTGAAAAGTGCTTTGAGAAATGCTTGAGAATGTTGTATGCCCAAGCTGTGTTAGCAAAGGAGGGGAAAATTGGGGACAAATGTGATGATTTTTGGTGGAGGTCCACACTAGGACTGCCTTGCACACACACAATTAAGGTCTACGTGGAGACGGGTTACCCGTTAGTGCCTGAAGAGGTTGATATTTTCTGGAAGCAGATCCGATGGGAAGGGGTGGATGCTAAGGATCTTGATGTCGATGATGGTGTTGCAATGACAGCGGACAATGTCACGGATGCTAAGGATCCTGACCGGTCAATGGTGACGTCACCTCAAATCCCTCGATCGGCAGCCCTAAAATCATCAGAACGTCGTGTAGAGTAGGACCTATCTCACCCCAGGGAAAGTGGAAGGTGTTCGTCTCTGGATGCCATCTCTCAACGAACGCTGAAATGAGGCTGTGATCAGCATTGCCGAACTGCAAATCAAGTAAACCGGTCAACCCCGTCTGCTGTGCAATACAAAACCAGGAACCCTCCTCATGGACCCCTCTGGGAATACGATCCCTCCAAAATGCAAACTGCATAGGGCGTGTCTGAACCCTCAAACTCCTAACAATGTCCTCTGGTGGGTCCAACGACGCCTTCCTCCATATCAGCTCTGCAATGTGCGTATCAAAGTTCCTCAACAAAGAAGAAAACTGCTCATCTGGCTCAGGCGGAGGTGGGGCCTGCGTGGCTGGCTCAGGCTGAGACGGGGCCTGCTGAGATGGCTCAGGTGGAGGTGGGGCATGCTGAGATGGAGTCTGATGATGTGGCTCAGTCGGAGATGGCTGCTGCTGAGGTGACTCCTCTTGAGGTGGCTGCTGCTGAGGTGAGTCCTCATGAGGTGGGTCCTCCTGATGTGACTGCTGCTCTGGTGGGTCGATAATCAACTCCGAATCCTGAGGGATAGTAGAAGGATCGGTAGTAAAGTCGTCCTGAGGTGGGTCCTCCATAACCACGTCCTCATCTGAGCGGACGGGACCAACATCGTCCTCACTATCGCCATCACTATCGTCCTCACTAAGCAGCACCTCCGGTTTGCCTGGGCTGCACCTAGTGCCGCCCAGAGGCAAACCGGTTTTTGGAAAGGGTTTTATGGGCGGCATGATGTGCCGCCCAAGGAGGAGTGCGAAGTATTAAAAAGAAGTGTGCACGATTTTTTCGCCTTGTATAACTATCTCCAAAAATGAAATTGTGCATATATGTGACAAGAAGATTTTTTTTTTTTTTTTAGAAAACACCCCATATATTAAACCAACACAGAGCTTACAACGTTTGCCAGAGGAAAAGGCATAAGAGATACATGATTAAACAACAACGAAGTACCAGCAGAAAGCAAAAGGCCATGCTGAGCAGCAGTATGGGCAATAATATTACACTTCCTACTACAAAGTTTAAATTTACAAACAACAAAAAGGTTCTTCAAAGCCTTGATCAACTGCACAACCAACCTTGTAGAGGTGCGAGCAATAGAAGGAGAGCCACAAGCACCAACAATAGCCTTACAATCACTGAAAATATGCACCTTAGAAACACCAAATTGCGCAGCCACCTGAAGACCCCACAGAATAGCATCAGCCTCCGAAGTATCAATGATAGTACTAGGTTTTGAAAACTTACTCCCTAGTACTATCAAAGATCCATTGGCATTCAGCAAAACAAAACCAAGGCCACCAACACCAGAAGAAGTCAAACTAGCATCACAAAATAATCTACAACCATTAGAGACAGCCTGCACAAAATTAATAGAAGGAAGCAACATAGGACGAAAACTAAGCTGACTACTAGAAGAAAGAGATGGAGGAGGAATTTGATGAGAAACAAAATGAACCAGCTGGGCAACAGATTTGACATTCTCACCAAAAATTCTTGCATTCCTATTACCCCAAAGAGCCCAGACAGAAGTACACCAAAGCTCAATAAGATCCTGGGACAGAATAGAATGGATTGAACACCACCAATCCCAGAGACAAATCGGTCTCAACACAAGAATACACTCCAACTGTGGGAAAAAACTCCAGAACTCCCTAGCCGCAGGGCACCTAAGAAGAACATGGATATCAGACTCTCTCTTAGAGTGACACAACGAGCATAAACTAGTTAACACCACCCTCCTTTTTTCAAGATTCATCAGGCAAGGTAAAAAACTTTGTAAACCTCTCCAGAGAAAATTTTTTGCTTTAGGGATAACATTAAGGGACCAAACTTTCCTCCAGCGAGAAACATAAGCACTATCCCGAGATGAAACTAAAGACTCCCTATTTGAAGAAGCATCATAGATGATTTTATAGGCTGATTTAACAGAGAAATTGCCATCTTTTGAATAAAACCATCTCCTCAAATCCTTAGAATCAGGAGAACCCATATGAATCTTAGCAATAAGCTCCACATCACAATCAAACAGTTTCTGTTTCAACGCATCAACTTTCCAACAAGACAAAGGCCAATTAATAAAATCACCAACAAGGAGATGCCCTTTTCATGCTAAAGCTTCAGGGAGGAGGAGAAGGAATAATATCACACATCTTGTCAGAGAGGATGGTTTCGTGGCTACTCAACATATGCATATGGAACAGGTTGTTATGACTTACTTTGAGAAGTTATTTTCCTCGAATTCTCTTCATGTTCCTGCTGATCTTCTTTCTGGCATTTCTCCTACGATTTCTGATGCTCAGAATTGTGCTTTGCTTTTGCCCTTTACTGCTGATGAAGTTGGTAGTGTGCTTAGGTGTATGCATCCATCTAAATCTCCTAGTCCTGATGGGCTTTCTGTTATTTTCTTCAAAAATCATTGGCAACAGATTGGGGTTGACGTCTCTAAGTGTGTGTTGGATATTCTTAATGGAGGTGTTTTGTCTGCGTCTTTTAATCATACTTACCTAACTCTTGCTCCTAAAGTTTCTGCCCCTTCCTGTATGACTGATCTTAGACCTATTAGTTTATGCAATGTTATATATAAATTGGTTTCTAAGTGTATTGCTAATAGGCTCAAACCTCTGTTGAATGATCTTATTAGTCAGAATCAAAGTGCATTTGTGGCAGGAAGGTCTATTACGGATAATGCAATAGCTGCGGCTGAACTATTTCACTACTTGAAGAAGAAGAAAACGGGTAGGAAAGGTTTTATGCTTATTAAAATTGATATGTCTAAGGCGTATGATAGGTGGAATGGGGTTTCTTGAAAGCTGTTATGTTAAAGATGGGTTTCAGTAGTGTTTGGGTTGATCTGATTATGAAATGCATTACTTCTCTCCTTTTCTGCTTTGTTGAATGGTTTGCCTACTCCTTATTTTGTTCCTCAAAGAGGGCTCAGACAAGGGGATCCTATGTCCCCTTATTTGTTCATGTTTGTTATGGAAGGGTTGTCGAGTATGTTTAAAAGCTTTGTGACTAGAGGTTTGCTTCATGGCATTAAGGTGGCTTCTTCTGCTCCTCGTGTATCTCATCTGTTATTTGCTGATGATTGTATCATTTTTGCTAGAGCTACTATTAATGAATGTGCTAATATCAAGAGTTTGTTATCTGTCTTTAGTTGTGGTACTGGTCAGCTGGTTAATGATGCAAAATCTCAAATTTCTTTCAGTCATAACATGTCCAGGGCTCAGAAAGATAATTTTATTCAGCTACTGGGGTATAGGGAGGTGGATGTGTATGATAAATACTTGGGTTTGCCTACTGTTATTGGCAGGTCAAAGAAAGTTATATTCAATCAGGTTATTGATAGGGTTCAGAAGAAAGCTAAGGGTTGGAAGACCTCTTCTCTTTCTCAGGCTGGGTGGGAGGTAATTATTAAAGTTGTTCTTCAAGCCATTCCCTCTTACATTATGAGTTGCTATAGGTTGCCTATTTCTGTGTGCTCTGAATTGGATAAAATTGTTGAAAGTTTTTGGTAGGGTTATCAAGAGCAGAGGAAGATTCATTGGGCTAAATGGTCTGCATTGAGTGTTGCTAAAGATTTTGGTGGAATGGGTTTCAGAAATTTTAATGCTTTCAATTCGGCACTTTTGTCGAAACAAGTTTGGAGAATTTTAGAGATGTCAAATTCTATTGCTAGTCAGATCCTTAAAGCGAGGTATTTCCCTCATTCTGATGTTCTCAATTCCTCTTTGGGTAATCAACCTAGCTATATTTGGAGGAGCATTTTTCAGGCTATTAGTGTGGTTAAAAAAGGAATGTATTGGGAGATTGGTGACAAGAAGATTAGTTCTTGAATCTTTGCAAAACTTTTAACTAATATGACTGATAACCAATCAAATTGTGACATGGTAGAATGTAGCACAGCAACAATTTAAGCCTTAAGGTTGCCTCATAGTTTTCCTCTCTTGGAAATTATCAGCTTAGCAATTCATTTCTTGGATAATTTTTTTGGCGAAAAGTTATTCTTTATTTTGATTTCTTCCATGTCAACTAGGATCATTTGACAATATTATAAGAGAAATACCTTCTTATTGGAAAATTGCTTGATTTTCCATTGCAATGGCCTTATGAGTATGACCAATTAACAAGTATGCTTATTAGTTACATGTTATTTGTTTCGCTACTAAAACAGATTCTTCAGAGTATAAACTAGTAGGTATACAGCTATCTTAGGTGTGATATGTAGATGCTACACTTATGATTTATGCAAAGTACATAACTTCTGACAATAATACAGTATCATTTATAATCCTAAACATCTCTAAGTTTCAGATGTTACAATTATCCATATCCTCTTACATAGAAAGATATCCTTTTGTTCAAAAGTTACTGTTGCTACTATACATAGCTTTCATGGTAAATTTTGTACAACCCAAATTCCAATTCTTTGAATATGTAAAGCCTTTCCTGATAGTTTGGTATGTGATGAGTCACAATACAGTCTGCCTTGTAGTAGCTAGTAATTAGACCGACTTTATACTTCCATCTTTAACCCTTTCAGAGTAATCTATCATAATGTTTTTTAGAGCAATAGAAAATATTATTACACAAGTATAAAGTTCAAGTTACATGCCAAAGAAGGAGGCATATGAGATACATGATTGTAAAAACCCATTGGATGCAGAGGCAAGGACCTACTAAAAGTAGCATCACAATGGGATGAAGTATTAAGCTTCCGAGGAACATGCACTATTTTACAGCTCAAAAATCGGCCAGCAAGCTTCTCGATATGAGAAACGTCCAGACCGGTTGAAGTCATCAGGCACACTGCATAATTAGAGTAACGAACGATACTCAAGCAGTTTGTTCTTGCTTCCAAAACATAAACATTGTAATCCCTAACAAATTGAAGCCTCCAAGCAAGAGCCTTAGCTTTCAACAGATCCACGACATCACTTGGTTTTGAAGCCTTACTCCCAAGAGCTACTAAGGATCCATTGGACTTGGTTAAAATAAATTTTAGGCCAGTGGCACTACTAGTCCCCAGACTAGCATCACACAATAAGCAAAAACCAGCAACGATAGGAGAAGGGGCCGAAGAATCAGTGGAATGAGCAGACCCTTGGACCCGACTTGAAAGAGCGGAAGGAGGATTAGAAGTTGATAGCGACCAAGAAGCAACATACTGGAGAAGATGGAAAGGGTTCATCTCATTTCCCTCAAATATCCGGGCATTCCTATTTTTCCATAATGTCAAGATAGAGAAAGCCCAAAAACTTAGATAATAAAGGGATAGATAAACAAAACAACGACAACACCATTCCCAAAAGGAAGAGACCGGGTACTGCATAACTTTTTGGAGGTTAGGGATAAGCCTTTAAAAGAATTTAGCAAAGGAGCATTTTAGAAGAACATGCAAAATAGACTCTTGTTTCCCAGGATATAGTGCATTTGTCATCCATGATAACTTTCCGATATTTCATGATTCTTGAAGTTCATTTATACGAGTTTTGAGATGCTTGGAGAGTAGACTGGACCAAATTGGCATATTCCGCTTTGGTCTGATTCCAGTCCGGTCTAAGACCGGATTGGATCGTTAAACATTTAAACATTTTAGTTATTTTTTATTTTATATTAAATAAATTTTAATATTTTATACCTATTATTTGTAATATTGAACCATATATTTTATTACTAATTTGTATTTATGATAGAAATATTTTTTAATAAAGTTATTTTATGATATTATTACATAAAATAAGAATAAAAAAAATTAATCCATACCAATCCGGACCGGAACAATTCGGATTTAGACTGGATCAGACCGTTTATTTTTAGAAAAGATTACTTCATATAATTGTATTAGGTTTTATTACATCCTTATAATATATTGTTAATGTCATTGATTAGACCCGTACAAAATATGACAATATCATGTTGTTAATTGTTTTTGGTTATATTTCACCAAACAAATCAAAAAAAATCGTTTAGGTTGTCAATCGTATTCAATGTTATTTCTTACTAATACGGGTTTTCAACTAAGTCTATTCTACGACTAAATATATTTTCTAAATATGCAGTGTATAGGCACGTATATTTAACACATACTCGTGCCTAATAGACACGTAAAAGTACAACGTGTCCGTGCCATTTAATTATCCGTTGGATATCCGATTTTGGCAGGGGCACGTATTACGTGCACGTGTCATTTCTTTTACTTAATTTTTTTTATTAAATAATAATAAAAACTGTAGCACGGGCACGGATTAGGCACATAATCCGTGCTCGTGCTACAGTAAAAAAAAATTAGTTTAATTAAATTAAGAAACTATGTGTAATGCTCCTAACTTGATTGTCGTATTATTCGAATATCGATTATACTAGATGTAACATAATCTTAACTTTACTATCGTATAATTCGAATATCGGTTATACTAACTATATAGTAATCATAACTTCATTATCGTATTATTCGAATAACGATTACACAAAATATAATGTCAACATGAATTAATTATTTATTATTCGTTATTGTATAATTCAAATATCGGTAATACTAATTATATTTTAATCCTAACTTTATTATCGTATTATTCGTATAACAATTATACTAAATGTAATGAACTTCTAACTTCATTATCATATCCTAGAAACCCTAGAGTAAGCAGGGTTTGGGATTTAGAGTTATCAAATCCTAATGATTTTCATAACATATATTGCTTGTATAACCGGTATTTGAATAATAATATAATGAATTCATGATTATATTATAATTAGTATAACCGATCTTCGAATAATATGATAATGAAGTTAGGATTATATTATATCATATTATTCAAATATCGGTTATACTAACTATATCTTAAGTTCATTATATTTTACTCAAATATCGGTCACTCTAAGTGTAATATAATCCTAACTTCATTATCGTGTTATTCAAAGAACGGTTATACTAAGTAGTATGTAATCCTAACTCCATTATCATATTATTCAAATAACGATTATACTAAATATATTGTAATCCTAACTTCAATATCGTATTAATCGAATAATAGTTATACTAAGTGTAATATAATCATAACTTCATCATCGTATTAATCGAATATCGGTTATACTAACTATACTGTGATCCTAATTTCATTACCCTAATATATGAATATTGGTTAATCTAAGTGTAATGCAATCCTTACTTCATTATTATATTATTCAAAGATGAAGTTAGGATTGTATTACACTTAGTATAACTGATATTCAAATAATATGATAATGAAGTTAGGATTATATTACACTTAATATAACCGTTATTCAATTAATACGATAATGAAGTTAGGATCACATAATAAATACTGATTAATTGGATAACATTTATACTAAGATTAATGTAATTCTAACTTCATTATCATATTAATCAAATAACGTTTATACTAAGTGTAATTTAATTCTAAATTCATTATCGTATTAATCGAATAACGGTAATCTACTATATAATTGTTAAAGCAAAACGGCGGCTGAGCAGCACGCGCCCCCACATTGCACCCGCGTTTTTCGCTGCCACATGTCACATCTGGAGTATTTTGCCACGTGTCAACAGTTCGTTTAATGTTGTTATTTTTAGGAATATCTTTGATTCTGAGATTTGCTTTGTACGCTTTTTTTATTTGATATCTTAATTTTTCCAAAAACAAAAAGCAATCAAAACTAACAGCTACGTATTCATGAATAAAATCAAAATTTTGAGAACGTTTTTGGAAAAAAATTATTTTGTTGTAAATGGTTCATAAAACCTGCTGCATGAATGATTTTGCAGTAAAAATACCAAAATAAAGGAACAAAATTATGACAAATCTTGCACCTAATATAATAACTAAACCAATCACAAATATGACCAAATAATACACAAAACATGTCCACATATTACAAAACATAATACGCAAAAGCCTAAACACAAAACCAACCATAACAGACATTACAAAACCACATATACACACATAAACCTGCACAGATATTACAGAATATATTGCACAACTTCTAAAACCTGTATAAAAATTACACAATTGCATATATTATGAGACAATAGTCTTCTTTTCTGTTTCCCAATGGCAGAAATTCTGCATATCATAAAACATCCATAAATTTCGCAACTGAATACAATATCTGACCAAAATAAGCAAAGTATAGCACAGAATCATTAAGAGCCTTATAGAATAGTTTATGTACAAATTTACAATGATTACTAAGAAGATATGATATAGAGAAATCTATGCATTCCAAAAATTAAAAAAATGTAACCATGACTACATCTCTTTGTCATAGTCGTCTATAAATCTACTTTCTCAGCTATGTTAAAACCCTACACTACAGCAGAATACAGACATTTAGAGGTAATGTTAAAGCACAAGTCAGTATTCAGATTTAACATTTCAAACAGAACTGATTCCGATTTATTTTCTTTGTTGCAGTTTTTTTCCAGGAAATCCAGAACTCATGTACAAGTTATTAATTCAGAACCTATATGCAACATTGACTACATATTTTTCATTCTTTCATTGGTTATCTATTTGTCATATTCATTTACGAAACTCCATATCTGCATATTGGATAAAAGGTTTCAGTTTATTTACACAGTAATGCAGCAGCAGGGCATAAATCAAACAAAGCATCTGCATAGAAATGTATAATCATAGACAGAGATAGCTAGATATGAAGTTAAGGCGAGAGAAATTTTCATGCTTCTACATATTTATGGATTTATAGGAAATGTGTGTGAGAGAGAGAGACATAGAGAGAGAGTCGGGTATGGGGGACTTACATGGTCGCAGGCAGATAACTATCAAAATCTTCTTCAAAGTACACTCCACAGTCAATAATCTCCACAATCAATGCTCTGTTCCCAACCTCCAGTCATCCTCATCAATGGATGAAAAAAATGAAACATAAAGGATCTTTAGATACAGAGTATATAAAATGAAATACATAGACATGTTTACCACGATATATTACTGTTTTTTGTTCTTTAATGAGAAGGCATGTTTACCCAAGTCGGTGTAGAAGATGCTCCGAGAGACTATTACATTAGTCCTATTGCCAATGAAACAAATACTCTCTCGGAGCAACTCCACACCGACTAATAATACCCCTCTATTTTCAATAATGGCATTTATACAAACATTCTTCTGTCTATATACATATTTCTATGTTCTTTGAAAAGTATGTATTTCATATATACATTGCAACATTGGAGCCAAGACCAATTATATATATAGATTGCGAGAGCTTACATTTTGATTCCTTTATGAGGATATGTATATTTCCATAACATTCTTCAATGTGCCAGAACATCATCCTCTTTTATATTTCTTCACCAACCTGCAGATCGATGTTATGAAATAATGTATTTCATTAGTTGTTTGAATTATATGAACCAGGATAAATAATCAAGATGAAACACAAAGACATATATTGTCCTATATATAATTAACCCCTATCCAATCCAATCTATGTAACCCCTATCTGAGATATGTTTTGTAATTATACTTGGTATACGTATTCCCAAAAAATGAGTAGGCTAAACATGTCGTCTCATTTAGATGAGAATGCTTATATATTTTGGACAGTTTTGTAACCTTATTATTATGTTTTGTAGATATGTCAAAAGCTAGACAAGAAATAAACGACATTACAGGTGTCCGAGGTAATTATGAGCTCAAGATTCGAGTAATTCGATTATTTAAAGTTCCAAAGAAAGACGACCCTACCCAATACAGTACCACTGAACTAATACTAATGGATGAAAAGGTACTGATTTTTTTTTATGCAATTTTAAGTTAAAGTATTTAGAAAATGTTATGCTTAATATTTCCAGTCAAATTAGATGTATGAATATCAATTGTTTGACTGTTTCAGGGAGATAGAATCCATGCAGTGATTAAAGAAGGGTTTATGGTTAACTTATCAAATTTAAAGGAAGGAGGTGTATTTTTAATGTCAAATTTTGGTGTTGCCCTTTATGATATACCTTTCAAATTCACTAATCATAAGTACAAGGTCATATTCTATCGCAACACTACGATTAAGCCATGTTCATCCATTTCTGTTTCAATTCATGGATTCAAATTTACTGAATTTGAAAAAGTCCTTGACGAGTCATTGGACCAAGGGTATCTTTACGGTTAGTTAATGTTCTTCTTTATCATATAACAGATTATGTTAACTGAATTATTGTTTCATAGTTCAGGGATTATTTATCAATTATTGTATTTGTTTGTGTAGATTTTATTGGGCAAATGATTGGAATAGGAGATAAAATTGTCTCTTTTACTAATCGCAACGGGAAAGAAGGTAAAAGGATTAATCTTCAATTAATGAATACCAGGTATTAAATGTTTACCTTTTTTGTACAAGTTTTATGTATATTATATAGACTTAATTTAGTATTTATTAAAACTTATGTATAACTGTACTGTTTAATATTGTCTATTTAATTTAGGGATAATGTAATCAATTGTACCCTATGGGATGACTACGCTGAAATTTGTCGTCCATATATTGGCAATTCAACTCATAAGAAGGTGGTTGTGATAGTTCAGTTTGCCAAGATTGGGAAATGGAATAATGCACCAAATATCTCAAACGGTTATTATGGCACAATGATTTTTTTTGATGATGACAACATTATTGACATCAAAGATTACAAACAAAGGTATATTTTAAGTATGGTACTAATATTGCATTTTATATAAATTTTGATGCTTATTAATCCTAAATTTGTTTAAATTACAGTATATCTAAAAATGAGGATTCAAATAGTGTGCATAGTTTTGTACAACTATCAAGTGAGCCATCATGCAATCATGCAGATATTTTTTTAGATGTGAATTCTAGAAAAAACATTGGACGATCTTTATGAACATCTTCAAGAGCATAAAACGGTGAGTTTTTTTTTACAAATTGGAAAATATTTTGTTTTAATGTTGGTATGTTACTATTCAATGTGTTATATAATTATAAAGGTTATCCAAGCTGTTACACTTGCAACCATTGATTATATAGAAGATACATTTGGTTGGTACTACAATTCTTGCAAACGGTGTAAAAACAAAGTCCAACATCAAGAAGATCAGTTTTGGTGCAAGAAATGTGATACATTAGTGAACTTTGCTATACCAAGGTAATTGTAATTATTAAAGTTAAATGATATGAAAATTGAATGAGGCGAGAACATATTCATATTTCTGCAGATTCTGTGTGCAAGTCAATGTCATTGATGGAACAAGAACTGCTCAATTTACTATATTTGATAGGGAAGTGAGCCAATTTTTGAAGAAATCTGTTACAAATATAATTGAGACAAGAGATAAGGTAACTTATTTTTTTTTCATTTTGTATATCATTACCACAAAAATACTGATTTAATCATTTATGTTTACATACTTTTTTTTCAGGACGAGGAAATTACTACCATCCCAGAAGATTTAAATGTTTTGTTAAACAAAAAAATGTTGTTTAGGGTTCTAATTTCAAAATACAACATTAGTAGATTACCATCTCCTTCAGCTTATACAGTGATGAATATGACCGATGATTCCAGTTTAATTGAAAAGTTTGAGCAATGTACTATTGAATCTGAGGTATGCATTCCAAATTTGACAATCAACTATATATATATATATATATTATTACTAACATATTTCTGTATTTGACTTTGTAAATAGGATAACATGGACTCATGCAACCTAGAGAATGATGTTGTGTCAAAGGTTTCATCAAATGAAGTACTAACGCCACGAAAGCGTGAGTTTATAAACATTGAAGAAGAGGAAAATTGCAAATCTGATGAAGATGAGAGTGCAAAAATTGAAGATCTTCCCATACCGTGTCGTGGTGATAACTCAACTTCCAAGAAGAGTGTTACGCTTAAGAAAGTGAAGAAGGAGAAGTTCGACTAAATGACATTATGGTTTCATATACATTTTTACCCTATTAGAAAATTCAAGTATTCTGCTATTTCATATATATTTTCAGTGAGTTTATCATTTGCTTCAATTGTTGAGTTTTGTTAACTATAAACCCAAAAAATTGCTTATTGCATATTAGTAATTTAAGGTCTTTTTTATGTTTATGTATGAACATGAATATTTTAATCTATGTATGATTTACAACATCTATTTATATATCACATCATTTAGTTTATACCTATGCTACTTACTATACTATTTACAATTAAATGATTGACAACACTACAAGTTAGTATAGAATATATACCTTTAGGTCTTCTTTAGTTATAATCCAATTCAACTTTGAGTTCCATCTGAGCTCCCACAAGATTCCTATATAATAAACAAATTGGTTAAGTATAACATAAACAAGTAAATTAGTTCAGATTCAATAATTAATTGCTGACACCAACGTCATTGTATAGATGAATCATAGCTTTAATTTGATTATTATCTATCAGTTCATATTTGCTTACACTTTAATCTGAAACAATAGTTATGAAATTGACAAAACTATAAGAACACATATTCAGATAACTGCTTAGTGCATATTAGTAATTTAAGGTCTTTTTGATGTTTATCTATGAACATGAATATTTTAATCAATGTATGATTTACAACATCTATTTATATATCACAGCATTTAGTTTATACCTATGCTACTTATTATACTATTTAATTTAATAGTATATATAATAACACAGATTTTAGGGTTGATTGTTGATGGTGTATGTATAAGGGCATAGGTTGGGGTTTAGGGTTTAAGGGTGTGTAGCCTGTATAATAAATATTATACATGTAATATAGGGTTTAATATCAGGAATATTGGGTTTGTTTAAGGGTTTAGGGTTGTGTGTATTGTGGTTTAGGGTTTATGTTAGCAGTTTGGTTTTTAGGGTTTACTTTAAGTTTTTTATCATATATTACCATATATATAATGTATAGTTTGAAAATATATATTATATATATTAGTAGATTTCATAAGTTAAGTATATTATTTATATAATATGGAGGTTGATTGCTTAGGGTGTATGTTTAAGGGAATAGGTTTGGGTTTAGGGTTTAAGGGTGTTTAGCCTGTATAATAAATATTATACATGTAATATAGGGTTAATATCAGGTATATTGGGTTTGTTTAAGGGTTTAGGGTTGTGTGTATTGTAGTTTAGGGTTTATCTTAGCAGTTTGGTTTTTAGGATTACTTTAATTTTTTTATCATATGTTACCATATATATAATGTATAGTTCAAAAATATATATTATATATATTAGTAGATTTCATAAGTTAAGTATATTATTTATATAATATGGAAACATATAAACTTTTTAATATAATATTTCCTTACTTGATTTACTAGCATTTATATAATATATGGTATGTAATACGAAATGGACTGATTTAACTTAATAAAGGATTATGTTTATATATGTAATCGATATTATATTATGATTTATATGCCAAAATTAACCACCTACACTCTATATAAGTTAACATTGTAGGATTAATTGATGTACAACCTTCATTCATACACAAATCAGAATGGTTCACCCTATTCCTCATGATGTCTCAGTACACACAGAAGTGTTGTTACTTTCTGATGTTGAGCCCGAAAGCCATTTCTGTAGGTTTCCACGTATTGCAAACAATTTTTACATTAGACTTTCTTTACCAATTGATCTATCCAATGATGTTCATTACATTGAATGTTCAATTTCAATGCCTAATGAACTTGGAAATGCAACAAAAAGGTATTTTTACCGTTATACATGTTTTATTGTTATATTATGTTCATTACATATTTTTAC
The DNA here is from genome assembly GCA_027886185.1 of Rheum nobile. Classification (NCBI taxonomy): domain Eukaryota; kingdom Viridiplantae; phylum Streptophyta; class Magnoliopsida; order Caryophyllales; family Polygonaceae; genus Rheum; species Rheum nobile. Next base: position 5,705,768 of record WOAB01000531.1, on the reverse strand, counting down.
ACTTTATGAGTTTATTAAACAATTTGCAAACCAGTTGACATTTGTTACTATGTTTTTGTACAATATATTCATTGTTGATTGACTGTTTTTTGTTATTAATAGGTTTCAAACTGCCTTGGATGAAATGAATATGAAGTATCGTCCATTCATATATGAGAGGGATCCTATTCTATTCCCAAATATTCAATGTGCAATTAGAAATGTTGTAGGATTATTTGGTTCAACTCAAGTGGCAGCCTTTCATTCTACGTTCACAACCTATAATCCTATGGTTGTTATGCTTACACATGCTGAATTGGAGGAAACACTTCTTGAAGATATGTTTCTACAATATGGTCATGATCGTTATTTACGTATTGATTCGTTGTACAATGAAGAACACAATTATATCTCTTGGCGGAGCAGTGAGGTGAATATATGGATTGATCGTGAAGGCAGCGATTATATTTTGAAATTTAACAGTAGGTGTGTGGAAGCATGGCAACTTTCATGCATTTACGAAATGGGAAATGAAGTATCGGGACTACAACCATGGAGTATTCTAGACGACTTTGCAAAGCTTAATTGTCTATCGTGGCAATACTTACATAACAGATAATGTGTTTTAAATTTTAATTAAACTTTCAAGTTGTATTCAAAATTCAGTTATAATAGTTGTTTACACAAGTGAGTTTTATTTAATTTTCCTTTAGGTAAAAATAGCATTATTATTCATATCATGATGTTTTACTTATTTATTTAACGTACTTAATAAGATAATTTAAAGTCTATATTGTTTGCTTATTGGCTATTTGACAGTACTATTAGTTTTTTTATGTTTGTTAATCAAAATAGAAAGGGAAATCAGAAGTTTATAGTACATTAAATAGTGTATATTTTATAGCAAATATAAACCAATAAGGAAAATTAAATATATATAAAACGTGTAAAAGAAAATATATTGTTTTTATGATTAATTTCCTTAATTACTTCAACTGCAAAGTAGGTTTTTAATTGTTTGATTACTTATATATGTGAATATACGTAAGGCAATAATAGATTGATAAAAGTCTAAAATGGAAATAATTAAATATCTTTCATATATTTGTAACGTGTACAAGGACAGTACATGCAACTTCCATTTATCCTATTGCATCAGGTAGATGAAATATTCTGAATATCATTTATTAACCTTTTTTATGTTAGAATTATTTTCTAATTAATGATAACTTCTATATATCCTAGCACGTGGCACAAATAAAACCTACTTTGCAGTCTTAAGAGAATCGGTCAGTTCATTTGGAGGTATTGTGGAGTTTTGTGCACTACAATCACAGAGATCTGCTCATATGATGTGAAACTTAAGGTATTTTGTATGTTTATGCCATTAGCTTATAAAATTTCTATTGTCTTTATGGGAACTACATAACTTTGACCTTCTGTTATATGCTTTATATTATTCTGATTTGTGAATAAGAGTTGTGTAGAATTCCGAACTTGAATTGTTTAATCAATGTATGATTCACATCTTCTACGCATTGTTTACAGTCATTATATATGATTTAGTTTAGTGTTGCATCATGTACTTATAAACCAAAGGATTTAGTTTGCAAAACTATAAGTTTGTATAGAATATATACCTTTAGGTCTTCTTTTGTATGTATGTAAAATCCAAATTGTCTTTGGCCTTAAATCCGAGCTCCCAAATGATTCCTATATAGTAAAAAAATTAGTTTAGTACATCATACACAATAAAATCAGTTAGGTAGATTAATCAATTGGTGAAATCATGATATCACTGTATATATTGAATGAAATATCCAGATTTGAATGTAATAATATATGATTCAATATATTCATTTACAACTACATTGTTTGACAATACTAAATACTACATACAAACTAATGGTATTATGTATATATAGAATCCTATTTTAACTCAGTAAACATAACTCAAGCTGACCTATAAAGATATCTAATGTCATTCTTTATAGTCTGTTGATCTTTTTTTTGTCAAATATTCAGTTTATCTAAGCAGCATTGTAGTCATATTTATTTTCAAGTCTTGCTGAATGTCTCACATGCAACCAGATAGTGTTAAAACAATTGGAATTTTATTTTGAAGATTTCTATTACAGCAGAACTAATCTCTACAAGTAAGGTAAATTCTTTTTAGTAATATTGTTCTGAATATTTATGTTTAAAATTGTGGTTATACTATGTATTAGAGCATAAATAATCTCTACAACAGAACTAAATCTATTAAAGTAACCTATTGATTTAATACATTTCAAACAAATATTATATTGACCTATGTATAATTAATGAAACAGAAATAGCAGAATAAAACAGAGACATAAAGATATTATATCACTTTTTCAGTTGATTAGGTTAGGGAGATACCTGCATAACTTCCTCCTTGAATGTCTTTTTTTCTGTCTGAAACCGTTTGGTTGTTAAATTTGCATTTGGTTGAATCCTCGAAAAGAAAAAAAGAGAAAACAATCAGATATTTAAACTCATAAACAAATAGATAAAGACAGAACTATAGATTTATATATACAGAGAGAGAGTCAGTGAGGGAGAAATAAAGAGATTGACTTCTTACATTTACGTGTTTTTCATCTCATCCTAACCTCTGTCATGGATCTTAAACCCTGTGTCTCTTTGCATGTAATTAAAGGACACAAGTGATTAGTACCAGGTATGTAACTAATAGTATATGGTTATCGAACACAGACACTGACCTATATGATTTGTTGTTTGTATTGTTAATATTGGACATAAATATCCGCATCATCCGCGTTGCTGTTGTTTCAAGATAAATACAAAGACAAGTTCAGTTTGATGTATAATGTTGGTAATCTATGTTTTTGGATATATATATGTAAATGTGAAAGATGTATATTCTGACAAAGAATAAGAGAAAGATGTAGAAATTAAAGCATTTGTTTTGGATGAGAGAGAGAGAGAGAGAGAGAGAGAGAGAGAGAGAGAGAGAGAGAGAGAGAGAGAGAGAGAGAGAGAGAGAGTAACACCCCCAAAACTTAACCCTTTTGGAAAGGTATTACCGCCAGTGACCCCAGTGTTCCTTACCGAGATCACCCAAGGCTTTACCGTTTAAATACAAATCATGAATTACAATGATACAAAATGATAACCTTATTGATATAAAACACGAGTCCCGGGATTACATCTCAATCCCGAATAGGACAAACACAGAGTTTAAATAAATTACAACGGAATCTTAAACAAGGTACAGCGGAAGACTTTTAAAAGATATTACAAAAAGGGTTGTGATCGTAATGATCACCTGCCCAAGGATCTTAACCTGATTAAAAGAAATTATTAAAAATTTCGGAAAAACCACCGTCGACTCCATAGTCCTTCTAGTCTTCTCATCTACACTCCATCTGATGTGCCGAATCGAACGGATGACACCAGCCCACATGCGGAGAACAATGTTTGTGGGTTAGTCTACTTGAATAGACTAGCAAGGGTAAAAAGCAGAGTGGTTCGAGTGATCGTAACCGTTTACTATCATTGTCCCTCGAATAATAACCGAAGGGACGATACATAACCCGGCACTTTCACGGAATAACAACAAAGGTATGCATGAGAGAAGATTCTGGAAGACTTCATCTTCACAGAAATCGACTCGAAAAGAGACTCCAAGAGATTGAGTCTTTAAGGAAATATGACAAATCTGGAATATTTAAAGAATCATACAACACTGATTTTAAAAGTTGACTGAGATGCTTCAGTTCACGACCAACCTCATCGCCTACAGCAAATCCAGATTGGAAAGAGAACGTACTATGATCAAAGTCGAGACGAGCTTTCCTAGTTGCACTATTTACTTAGCTGTACTACTTGCCATGGGTTTATTAATCATGTGCACTCGGGCACATATCTTATTTAATTACAAAACACACATTACTGAAACACGTTAATGTTATTAAGAGCGACAACAAGGCTTAAATCACAGGGGGACAATTACGTCAACCCAAATTAAAACACACACAACACACACGCGGGACTTAACATTATTATGCCGAGTAACAACGGCGTTATTATTACACCGGGTGACCTTACGTTCACCCTGATTGCACTATTACAGTGCTTACACTTATTAATTATGTGCTTAACTGCACTTATCTTATTAAATTACAATACACACACACACACACTATTGAGGCTTTTAATATTATTCTGAGAACACGGAAGTTATTATTACATCGGGTGACCTTACGTTCATCCTGAATTGCACTGCCACATCGCTTACAGTTTAATTTATAGAGTGACAGTTACGTCCACCCTAATGCACTAGCTAAGTGCTTAATACACAGGACTGCAATTAAGCTCATCCAAAGGCGCTTGCAAGGCGCTTAAAACACTTCAGATCCTTACATGTGGATAAGAAGCATAGGTCATGACCCTTAAATTATTCGGAATTAATCCGAGGAATATTATGATTTAAAGAAACGACAAATCCTTACATATGGATAAGCGTTCCCATGAATATTAAATTATAAAAAAACGACTAATCCTTACTTGGATTAGCGTTCCTACGCACATTAAGTTATAAAGAAACGACTAATCCTTACTTGGATTAGCGTTCCTACAAACACTCGTGTTAACTAAACAGTGTAACACATCAGTTATTCATATTAAAGTCATCCAGGCAATTAACTTAAACATAGAGATAACAGAAACAACTAATCCTTACTTGGATTAGTTTTCCTATTAGCCCACATGCTATTCTAGCATTAAGATTAATTTCACAACAATACCAACACGGTAATTAACACATATGATAACGTTGTTCTAACAGATATACAACCTATGATAATGTCATTATTACAGTTTATAAAACCATTTCCAGATAAACACAGTAATCATTCCAAATTAATTACTCAGATAAACAGCTGATAATTAATGTAAATATGGAACGATGAGCAAGAGCGAACCGCCACTTGCCTTAGTCCGCAGATCTGGAACAAGCAGAGACAACGGGATCCCGGGCTCGACACAGGTATAGCTCCGACAGCACAACGACCTTCGAGTCGACCCATAAGGAAACCCTAAGTTAGATCCGACATAAACTAGTACGAATCTATGGAACGACGAAAGAACCTGAAAGAAACGACGACAACCAACCAAGTCAAAGCCACGAAGGCATTCTGGGCACTGGCGGCGGTCGCCGTTCTTGGCGGCGGTCGCCGTTCTTGGCGGCGGTCGCCGCATTCATCACGGCGGTCTCCGTGAAGAACACGGTCGACAGAGACGAGAGAAATCTCACCAAAACAAAGCGCGTTTCGACCCCTTTCCGCCTTGCTTGGTTTCTGACCTCCAAAGGCAACCAAGAGGCTTCAAAAGGGCTGCTGGAAACACCACCAAACGACACCGATGAGGGCTTCAGAAATTCCGGCGAAGGGCACAACTCCGGCGAGATGAATTTTGGCAGAGATTTGGTGCTGGGATGGCTCAAAACCTTTCCCCCAACACCCCCTTTTATAGCCAAGCATCTGGAGTTCAAAAACAAGAGGGCCTAGAGCTAGTTCGGCGCTCGCCAGAAGTCACGCCGGCGACCAACAGGTAAGGACCGCCGGATAACAAAGGTGGCAATTACGGCGGGCGCCGTAATTTACGACGGTCGCCGCGGCCTGACACACCAGCTGCCTTCTCGAGCATTGGGACGGCGGGCGCCGTGACTTTACGGCGGTCGCCGTTCTTGGGTCTCACTACGGCGGTCGCCGCGACTTTACGGCGGTCGCCGTGACACCTTTTTCCCGCCCGTTCAGCTTTGGACGAACATGACATTAAGCCGGGATAAAAATTATCGTACGCGAACGACAAGTAAAATCCAAGGCATGTTATCTGTATATTATTTCACTGAGAAAAATATTACAGATACAGAGCACATTACAAAATATCTCAAGCTACCTGAATTAAATCCGACGTACTCAACGGGTACTCGGGAAAATTCCAAAAATTCCCAAAATAATCCTTACAGAATTACGGGGTATCACATCACCTCCCCCTTAAAAGAAGTTTTGACCCCGAAACTTGCATTAAGCCAATGAGGATACTACCTCAACACCAATCTTACCACCTAGATCCAACATCCTTAATCACTTCATCCTTGAAATGGATCACATGAGATATTACTCTTAATTCCTTAGGATATCATTCTGAAAATGATTCATCTGTCTCAAAGCTTATGACACAAACTCACGCATGAGAGATAGCTCCTGATCTCTCTGAACAAAACTCTACAAGTTCATTCCCTTTCCTTAAGAAATCTCGAAAGAACTCAGCGTATGAGATAACGCTTACCACAGTACTCCTTAGATGTATATAGACAATTCTCCTTACTGAATCTTTAATACATCGGGATCATCAACATATCCTTAACTGCAACCTTTCCTCTCAACATGACCGTTTCACCACTTAATCTTCCTCAAAGAGCTGCATCCGATCTTATAGATGACATACTCTATGCATGAAGAAGAATCTTAGGAGTGGATTTAGATTTAAACAACAGAGTCGACCCTGGGATTAACCACATAGGGAACGAACATCTAAGTTATCCACAAAACTCCACCACCATAAATCCGACAGTCCTTATCCTTACTTGGCATAAGCTGTTCTCGACACTTACGAGGTTTCGTATGAACAACTAATTCGCAATGATAACACATTCTGAAATTTTCCAAAACACGGAAACACTTCATTAACATCCAAACATTACATTAATTGACAAAAGTCGATCAGGCAGATCTTAATACCACGGAGATTACCGACACACGTCGTTACTCCTTAATCTTAAAGAAAGTCTTAACACAAATACAACTTAATGGATCAGGGTTCTTCTCCGTTGGCTTGACTCATTATGAAGAGTCGTTGCCCTTGGCCTGAAGACCCCATAGGCGCTTTGCCTTTATTACGAGCCATAGACTGCTCAGGAGTGGATACCACTAGCCTTGGGTTCTGTCCACTTCCAACATTTGACGCCTGATAAGACTACATTGGTCCCTGACCCTTCAGTCTGCAGTATGTTTTTATGTGGCCTTCCCTTCCACAATTATGACACATCCTCTTGTCCTTTTGGCAAACAAAACTTTTATGCCCTACTTCACCACAATTGTGGCACTGAATTGCTCCGCCGCTCCAACCTGAGCCTCTGGCAGAGTCTGACTGAGTTGTCTCGGTCTTAGCACGACCAGACCTTTCAAACTTGGTAGGCGATGCCGGTCGTTTGAATGAACCAACCTGGCGATCCTGTTGCCCACCCTTTCCCTTAACTTGCTTCTCCCTCTTAAGGGCAGACTCCTCCAATGTGACTTCCGTCTTGTAGGCTGCATCCACATATTGCTCTAACGTAGTACAGCCATGACGCAACATTAGAGGCTTGATCTTTGGATTCATCCATCCATGGAAGTACCAGATCTTCTGCTCCTCGGTTGACACCTCAGGTCCAACGTACTGCATCAGGTGATTGAACTTAGCTGCGAGCTCAGTCACCTTTAACCCATTAGTCTGCGGGTATAGAAATTTCTTATGCTTCTCCTCCCTCATAGCTCGGGAAAAGAAACGATCGGTCATCTTGGTTTTGAACATGCTCCAATTCAGCTCGGGATGTTCAGCCAGATCGGTGCTCTCCCACCATTCGCTAGCCATATCCTTGAGTTGAAGAGAGGCGATGTGCACTTTCCCAGCCCCAGTGCAATTAATGTTCCGGAGCAACCGTTCCATATGCGAGAACCAATATGTCACCCTTACTGGTTCTCCAGTACCGTCATAGCTGTCAGGCCTCATTGAACTCACGACTTTTAACGCTTGCCCGTAAGTTCCTCTGTTTCTGACAACATTGATCTGAGGTACTTGCTCCACTGACTCCTCGACTTCAGGAGTAGCTTGAGGAACTGGACCACCTTGTGCTTGTGGTGCAACTGGTCGCATAACATCTGTGATTGCCTGCATGACAATTCCTCGAATTGCCTCCACTATTGCAGCATCAAACAACATCGGAGCGTTGGCCTGAGCTTGGCCATTGCCTCCCTGGTTATTGTTAAAGACAGACTCACGCTCTCCTGTTGGGTCTGCAACATTCCTTGCATTTGGTATGGGGTCATTACTCGGCCCAGCACCAGCACGGATAACGTTCCTTGTGTTCACCATCTGTTTACCGATCAATTTCCAAGGATTTTATCACATTAGTATCTTCTGATATACTTATTGTAATAAAATTAACTTAGAATAGATCAACTTGGTAATTTCTATTGATGAACTCAAACCGAGTTACTAGGTTCTACAACCTTAACTCAAAACGAGAGAACTGGGAATTCAAGCCTTATTGGGTATAGCGAAACCACCTTGGCTTCTCCCGGTTCCTCTGAAGAGAACAGAATACACCCATATCATACAGGGTAACGGGGAAAGAATTAGTCTTTCTAGATATAGAAGCAAACTTACTATATCAGACCATATAGAAGACAGGACTATGAACGGTGTTTTCAAACTCTTTTCACTTTGAAAAATTCAGAGCCCTTCTTAAAGCATTTTCAAAAATGGATAAACGATTTATAAAAATTCCAAACCCGTTTTAAAACAACCTTTGGCTATGATACCACAACTGTAACACCCCCAAAACTTAACCCTTTTGGAAATGTATTACCGCCAGTGACCCTAGTGTTCCTTACCGAGATCACCCAAGGCTTTACCGTTTAAATACAAATCATGAATTACAATGATACAAAATGATAACCTTATTCATATAAAACACGAGTCCCGGGATTACATCCCAATCCCGAATAGGACAAACACAGAGTTTAAATAAATTACAACGGAATCTTAAACAAGGTACAACGGAAGACTTTTAAAAGATATTACAAAAAGGGTTGTGATCGTAATGATCACCTGCCCAAGGATCTTAACCTGATTAAAAGAAATTATTAAAAACGTCGGAAAAACCACCGTCGACTCCATAGTCCTTCTAGTCTTCTCATCTACACTCCATCTGATGTGCCGAATCGAACGGATGACACCAGCCCACATGCGGAGAACAATGTTCGTGGGTTAGTCTACTTGAATAGACTAGCAAGGGTAAAAAGCAGAGTGGTTCGAGTGATCGTAACCGTTTACTATCATTGTCCCTCGAATAATAACCGAAGGGACGATACATAACCCGGCACTTTCACGGAATAACAACAAAGGTATGCATGAGAGAAGATTCTGGAAGACTTCATCTTCACAGAAATCGACTCGAAAAGAGACTCCAAGAGATTGAGTCTTTAAGGAAATATGACAAATCTGGAATATTTAAAGAATCATACAACACTGATTTTAAAAGTTGACTGAGATGCTTCAGTTCACGACCAACCTCATCGCCTACAACGAATCCAGATTGGAAAGAGAACGTATTATGATCAAAGTCGAGACGAGCTTTCCTAGCTGCACTATTTACTTAGCTGCACTACTCGCCATGGGTTTATTAATCATGTGCACTCGGGCACATATCTTATTTAATTACAAAACACACATTACTGAAACACGTTAATGTTATTAAGAGCGACAACAAGGCTTAAATCACAGGGGGACAATTACGTCAACCCAAATTAAAACACACACGTGAGACTTAACATTATTATGCCGAGTAACAACGGCGTTATTATTACACCGGGTGACCTTACGTTCACCATGATTGCACTATTACAGTGCTTACACTTATTAATTATGTGCTTAACTGCACTTATCTTATTAAATTATAACACACACACTGTTGAGGCTTTTAATATTATTCCAAGAACACGGAAGTTATTATTACACCGGGTGACCTTACGTTCACCCTGAATTGCACTGCCACAGCGCTTACAGTTTAATTTATAGAGTGACAGTTACGTCCACCCCAATGCACTAGCTAAGTGCTTAATACACAAGACTGCAATTAAGCTCATCCAAAGGCGCTTGCAAGGCGCTTAAAACACTTCAGATCCTTACATGTGGATAAGAAGCATAGGTCATGACCCTTAAATTATTCGGAATTAATCCGAGGAATATTATGATTTAAAGAAACGACAAATCCTTATATATGGATAAGCGTTCCCATGAATATTAAATTATAAAAAAACGACTAATCCTTACTTGGATTAGCGTTCCTATGCACATTAAGTTATAAAGAAATGACTAATCCTTACTTGGATTAGCGTTCCTACAAACACTCGTGTTAACTAAACAGTGTAACACAGCAGTTATTCATATTAAAGCCATCCAGGGAATTAACTTAAACATAGAGATAACAGAAACAGCTAATCCTTACTTGGATTAGTTTTCCTATTAGCCCACATGCTATTCTAGCATTAAGATTAATTTCACAACAATACCAACACGGTAATTAACACATATGATAACGTTGTTCTAACAGATATACAACCTATGATAATGTCATTATTACAGTTTCCAAAACAGTTTATAAAACCATTTACAGATAAACACAGTAATCATTCCAAATTAATTACTCAGATAAACAGCTGATAATTAATGTAAATATGGAACGATGAGCAAGAGCGAACCGCCACTTGCCTTAGTCCGCAGATCTGGAACAAGCAGAGACAACGGGATCCCGGGCTCGACACAGGTATAGCTCCGATAGCACAACGACCTTCGAGTCGACCCATAAGGAAACCCTAAGTTAGATATGACATAAACTAGTACGAATCTATGGAACGACGAAAGAACCTGAAAGAAACGACGCCACGACGACAACCAACCAAGCCAAAGCCACGAAGGCATTCTCGGCACTGGCGGCGGTCGCCGTTCTTGGCGGCGGTCGCCGCATTCATCACGGCGGTCGCCGTGAAGAACACGGTCGACAGAGACGAGATAAATCTCACCAAAACAAAGCGCGTTTCGACCCCTTTCCGCCTTGCTTGGTTTCTGACCTCCAAAGGCAACCAAGAGGCTTCAAAAGGGCTGCTGGAAACACCACCAAACGACACCGACGAGGGCTTCAGAAATTCCGGCGAAGGGCACAACTCCGGCGAGACGAATTTTGGCAGAGATTTGGTGCTGGGATGGCTCAAAACATTTCCCCCAACACCCCCTTTTATAGCCAAGCATCTGGAGTTCAAAAACAAGAGGGCCTAGAGCTAGTTCGGCGCTCGCCAGAAGTCGCGCCGGCGACCAACAGGTAAGGACCGCCGGATAACGAAGGTGGCAATTACGGCGGGCGCCGTAATTTACGGCGGTCGCCGTAGCCTGGCACACCAGCTGCCTCCTCGAGCATTGGGACGGCGGGCGCCGTGACTTTACGGCGGTCGCCGTTCTTGGGTCTCACTACGGCAGTCGCCGTGACTTTACGGCGGTCGCCGTGACACCTTTTTCCCGCCCGTTCAGCTTTGGACGAACATGACATTAAGCCGGGATAAAAATTATCGTACGCGAACGACAATTAAAATCCAAGGCATGTTATCTGTATATTATTTCACTGAGAAAAATATTACAGATACAGAGCACATTACAGAATGTCTCAAGCTACCTGAATTAAATCTGACGTACTCAACGGGTACTCGGGAAAATTCCCAAAATAATCCTTACAGAATTACAGGGTATCACAGAGAGAGAGAGAGAGAGAGAGAGAGAGAGAGAGAGAGAGAGAGAGAGAGAGAGAGAGAGAGAGAGAGAGAGAGAGAGAGAGAGAGAGAGAGAGAGAGAGAGAGAGAGAGAGAGAGAGAGGGGAGGGGAGGGGAGGGGAGGGGAGGGGAGGGGACTTACAAGGTCGTAGTCGGATAACTGGATCCTCTTCTTCAAAGTACACTCCACAGGCAATTATCTCCTCATATCCTCATAATCAAATGGTGAAGTTAGTGGTTTGAAGAACAGGAATAGATAGAGGAAATGAAAGCGGCGCAACAAGAAATTTCTTAATGTGGTAGGGTTTCCCAAAATGTGAACCGATTATACTTATTTATCAGGCCTACATTCCAGAAGAATCCAATGACAAAATAACGATACCCAAATTATATGGGCCCGGTTTATATATTATTATTATTGAACCCATTATGACAAATATAATGTATAGATTCAACGAGAAGATTCTAGATATTGCTTATTGAACATGGAAACACAGTATTGTAATTAATGCAGACATAATAAAAAATCCAAACACAGTATTGAAACAGATCTTTAATGATTCATGCAAAAGGTTGATGTTAAGTTTTTTTCGAAGCAAGGTAACATAGCATTTCAAACTAATCGAGAGTAGATGATGAACAAGCATGAAAATATTTAAACAAAGAATTGAAACAAATTCTTGATGATTTTTAAATCGAAAGGGAAATCAAGAGAATAAAAAAAATAGACAGACATACTCAGAGAGAGAGAGAGAGAGAGAGAGAGAGAGAGAGAGAGAGAGAGAGAGAGAGAGAGAGAGAGAGAGATCTTACGCTGTTAGGGTTATGTAGCTCAACAGAACATCCGAATACCAGATATGCGCTTCCTTTCGATTATTTTGGAGAATAAATTGTCATATTTCTGTACAGAATAAGCTATCCAGAACCTCCGACTTGCAGGTACCTAGCAAAATCGAGAAAAAGAAACCCAGAGAATCAAATTAAAGAGAAAGAAAGATACTGAGAGAGAGAGAGAAAGAAAGACATAGATCTTACGCTGTTAGGGTTATATAGCTCAACAGAACATCCAAATATCAGATCTGCGCTTCCTTTCGATTATTTTGGAGAAGAAATTGTTTTGAAGTTTTTTCCACCAACTTAGATGAAGAGGATGACGAAAATGAAGATGAAATCGAAAAGAAAAATTGTATATAAATCTGAAAAGATTAAAAGTGGTAACTCTGGAAATGGAAGGTGGTAGAAGGAGAAAATTGAAGCTTGCAATAAAAGATTGAAGGTTCGAAATGAAAAGATTGAAGGTTGGAAATGGAAAGAATTAACCCAGAACCCTAGAATTGGAAAGGGAGAGCTGAAGAGAAGAGAAGAGGCGAGACGCGGCGTAGAAGAGGAAAGTGAAATGATATTAGGGTTTGTATAAGTACATAATCTCTATTTTGGTATGTAGTAGGCCTATAATTAGCCTTATAATCCAAAACCATGCCAATGATCTTTGTTTTGGGGGCATAGCCCATGTAACAACAGAATGTACACATGTCCTTAAGTTTTTTACAGTTATTTTAAAAAAATCCATAAATATGTTTTATTCAATCTTTGTAGTAAATCTTATTACCCTAAATAAATATACAAGTTTTAATTTGAATATATTTATGATGTTGCAGGTTAATTTTTTTTATGAACGAACTAACTCGACATAATAGAGCGTTGAGATTGGCTGTTATTAGAGATAAACGACAACGGACAAATTCAAATCGATCAGGTGAAAAATCTGTTCAATTCTTTCAATTTTTTTGCCAATAAAATCAAATCTTACTGTTGATTATAAATATTGAGTATGCAGGAAATATTCCAGGAGTTAGTGACAATTCTTTTGTTAGTGGTCGTATCTCCATGTCCGATATTTCAATTGGTAAGTAATTGTTAAGCGATAAAGTCGTTATTTAATTTTATTCGACCAGCTATATTGTAATAAGTGCTTGATCTTCTTTATTTGACCAGCTATATTAACCATGATTGATTCTTCAAGTTCATTCACTATTGAAGTCATATCCATGAATTTATGCAGTGCAACAAAATATTACAGCCTCGGCTTTGCATTTATCCCGAAGTGATCAAATGGGACGAGATTGATAACCACGCAACTTGGCAGTCATGTTATACAAGGGAGAATTATTCCAGGCAATAATATCGGACATACGGTGTTGATTCCTCGCATGATAATGTCACCATCAGACACTTCATTCCCTTTCAAGTTTCAACGAAGACAATTTCCCTTGAGTGTATGTTTTTCTATGACAAAAAACAAAAGTCACGGCCAATCTCTTGCAAATGTTGGTTTGTATCTTCCACGTCCTGTTTTCAGTCATGGCCAGTTTTATGTTGCATCATCAAGGGTAACTAGCAAGAAAGGTTTGAAGATATTGATTTGCGACAAAGATAAGAAGAGGCATAATACTACAACCAATGTAGTATACGAGGAAGTTTTTAATAATTTGTAGCAATTTCAACATTGTTCCACATTTAATATTTTTTGTTTCATTCTCATGTATTATATGATGATTTTTAGTATTTTTGATGCTTTTAGTAGTATTGATATAAATGGTGTGGCTATACCTATTTGAAACACTAATTAGCCAATTTTATTATTAATAAAGTTATGGAGAGTGTCGTCTCTCTTTATATAATTACTCTTTCGTATATCTTGAATATGTTTTAATGTTCGATTAGTCATGTTTTATTCAAATAACTGATCAAAAAAAATTTTAACCAATGACTCATCCATAATTTAATAACTATCTTTCTTACAAATGTAAAAAAAAATATAAACAAATTCCGTACAAGACACGGGTATTACACTAGTTTAATATAAGTGTAATTGACCACTTAATTATATGCAAATCACTATCATGTCCCCATCTTCACGCTCGGCCAAGGATCCGAATTCTTCGATCCGCCCGATTCTCCCTGTGGGGATGCTAGAGAACGGGATCCGATTAGTTCGAGCAATTTTATATTGAAAAATAAAATAAAATAAAATAAAATAAAATAAAATAAAATAAAAGATTTGCCGTAGCCAGGATTCGAACCTGGAATCGTATGGGATTTACCCGAACAATCTCATTAGTTCAATTTCAATTTGATTGTGCTACTACGGCTCGTTGGATCTAATCACCAAATTAATAATTATAAACCCGAATACTTTTATATGGATCATGTAAGAGATTAGATTTAAGCCCATTGGACTATACACTTACCCCAAATCACAAACTTTGAATATTGTCCTACAAAAATATTGTTTACTGGATCATAAAGTTGAATGTTTGATTTCGTGTTGAATTTAATGATAGACTAGCTGAAAACTGGTATTCTGCACGTAAATCATACATTGTAATCTTTTTAATATATTTTATATAATAGACTAATATAATACAACTTTAGAGTATCATATTTTTTTGTAAAGTTTATTCATAAATTAAGAGTAATTTTATATTTATATACTAATATCGGTCATAATTATAAAAATTGATCTTATCTTATATACATTTAAAAAAAATTATCTACAAAAATATAAAATTGTATATAAATAATTAAATAAGTAGGTGACTAATACAGGCATATCCACGCTACACTAAAAACGTGAGTTGTGCATCAAGAAGAAATCCAAGAAAAAAGTTGCTCATTGCTGATGTGTAGGCTTGTAGGCCCGGTGTCCATTACTTTGAGTTTATATACTTCTTGTATATTAGTTGGTGTAATAAATTTCATATTTTACTTTTTTATTAACTAAATTCCCTCTTTATAATAACACTTTGTTTTTCGTAATAACTAGTGTAGTACACGTGCCTTGAACGGAATCTGTTTATTTTTTCTTACATTTAAAAAAATAATATATAAAAATAATATATTTAATTGATATAGAAATATGTGGCATAAGGGGTGTGCGGTAAATAGGAGGATGTCACGTGACTTAGATGTATTGTGGTTTAGTAGATATATAGTAGATTAAATTTTGGAAAGAATGGTAATTGTAGATTTTTGAAAGTTGTCTTTATTATTTTTTGATTAATTTTATATAGTGTAAGAACGTTTAATTTGGAAGGAAAATGTTGCCTTTATCATTGCAGATCTTGCCCCTTTAGTTTTGGTAGTAGAATAATCCTATATATAAGAATAAAGATTTTTACACATCTTATACTACCCGAAAATTAGATTATATTGATTTTAAAAAAAACGAAAATGCATAAAATGTCATGTGACAAAAACAATGACACGATGTCATATGGCCTAAGAAATAGTGAGTTTAATAAGAGGATGTCATGTGACTTAGAGGGATTGGGGTTTAGTAGATTAAATTTTGAAAAGAATGGTGATTGTAGATTTTTTAAAGTTGTCCTTATTATTTTCTGTCTAATTTTGGTATAGTGTACGGACGTTTAATTTGGAAGTAAAATATTGCCTTTAGCATTTCAGATATTGACCCTGTAGTTTTGGTAATAAAATAATCATATATATAAGAATAAAGATTTATGCACATCTTATACTACACAAAATATTGATTATATTGATTTTTAAAATAAGAAAAGTGAAAATGCATAAAATTCTATGTGATAAAAACAATGACAAGATGTTATGTGGCCTAAGAAATGGTGAGTTTAATAAAAGGATGTCATATGACTTAGGATTGTGGTTTAATAGATTAAAAATTTGGAAAGAATGGTGATTGCAGATTCTTGAAAACTTTCTTTATTATTTTATGTTTAATTTTGGTATAGTGTACGGATGTCTAATTTGGAATAAAAATGTTGTCTTTATCATTGCATATCTTGACCCTTTAGTTTTGGCAATAGAACGACCTTATATATAAGAATAAAGATTTCTGCAAATCTTGTATTACCAAAAATATTAATTATATTGATTTTTAAATAAACTAAAATGGATAAAATATTATGTGGTAGAAACAATGATAGGATGTAATGTTGCATAAGAAGGGATGAGCTTAGTAGGAAGATGTCATATGGCTTAAAGTGTTTGTGGTTTGGTAGATATGTAGTAGATTAAATTTTGGAAAAAATGTGATTGTAGATTTTTTTAAGTTGTCTTTATTATTTTTTATTTAATTTTGGTATAGTATAAAGATGTTTAATTTGGAAGCAAAATGACGCCTTTATCATAGTAGATCTTGACTTTTTAGTTTTGATTGTAGAATAATCCTACATATATGAATAAAGATTTTTGCTGATCTTGTATTATCCGAAATATTGATTATATTTATTTAGAAAAAAATGAAAATAGATAAAATGTCATGTGGCAGAAACAATTACAGGATGTCATGTGGCATAAGAAGGGATGTGTTTAATAGGAGGATGTTATGTGGTTTAGAAGGTTTGTGGTTTAGTAGATATACAGTAGATTAAATTTTGGAAAGAAGGGTGATTGTAGATTTTTGAATATTGTATTTTTTATTTAATTTTGGTATAGTGTATGGATGTTTAATTTGGAAACAAAATGTTATCTTTATCATTGCAGATATTGACCCATTAGTTTTAGTAATAGAGTAATCTTGTATTACCCGAAATATTAATTATATTGATTTTAAAAAAAGTCATGGTTAGTTGCCGCCTAATATACGTGATATGCCTGGGCGCGAGAAAAGACTCCACTTTAACTCCCTTCATTGATCTGGAAACGGAAAATGAATAAAATGCCATGTGGCATAAACAATTACACGATGCCATGTGGCATAAGAAGGGATGAGTTTAATAGGAGGATGTCATGTGGCTTAGAAGAGTTGTGGTTTAGTAGATTAAATGTTGGAAAGAAGGGTGATTGTAGTTTTTTGAAATTAAGTTGCCTTTATTATTTTCTGTTTAATTTTGGTATAGTGTATGGATGTTTTAGTTTGGAAGCAAAATGTTGTCTTTATCAATCCAGATTTTGACCCATTAGTTTCGGTAATAGAATAATCCTATATATAAGATTAAAGTTTTTTAGAGATCTTGTATTATTCGAACTATTGATTATATTGATTTAAAAAAACGAAATAAGATAAAATGCCATGTGACGGAAACAATGACAAGATGTCATGTGACATAAGAATGAGTAAGTTGAATAGGAGGATGTCACGTGGCTTAGAAGGATTGTGATTTAATAGATATATAGTAGATTACTTGTAAATCTATACATATCACAAATGTATATAGTTGCCTAAAGTTTAAATTTGATAATGGCATTCTCTGAACATGTCATGTAAAAATATAATGTAAATTTATGATAATTTTGTTATATTAATCTCATTTTTAAAAAAATATGTCAACACATATATAAACTTTTTCGAACAATAATATTAACAATATTAATATATAATTAAAATATAAAATAATATGTGAGGTGGTACTGATGTAGCATGATATCATTATCTGAAAGTTTAGGCGAAAGTTTTAAATGTCGAAGTGATATGTGACATTTAAGGAAATTGCTTTACTATTATACATTGATACTTTTCATATGGTATTATTTATATTAATAAATCGATATATATCACAACTTATATAATTGCTTATAATTTCAGTATGAAAGTGAATGATACTCAACATTTTTCAAATAAAATATTTTGTAGAAAATTTGGTATTTTTTTATATCAACCTTAATTTTTCGTAAGTATGTTGACATATGTATAAACTTTTTGTATTTGAATTATAATAATAAAACATATTTACTAATAATAAGGTGGTATATTTTGGAAAGAATTAATTATAGAAAATAATTGTAAATCATACAGATAGACCTGTCAAAAACCGACCCAACCCGAAAACCCGACCCGAAAGGACCCGCACCCGAATCCGACCCGAACGTCACTGGGTCAAGAAGGACCCGAACCCGAAGGACCTGAACCCGAACGCAAATTCGAGCTCGCGGGTCCCCTTTATTTTGTATATTTTATTTCATTTATATTAAATATTTTAATATACTTTATTAAATAATAATATAATATTAATTATATTATTATAATTATTTTATTAAATTTAAAAATCATAATAATAATCATAAAAAATGACATGCTCGACCCGTCGGGTCAACCCGAACCCGCCCGCCCCGAAAATTTTACCAACCCGATCGACCCGAACCCGATTTGACCCGAACCCGACATGACCCGAAACTGAACCCGAACCCGACCAACCCGACCCAGTTGACAGGTCTCTATTATATAAAATAATAATAATGTGATACATTTTTGGAAACAAATCACTTAGTTTCCAAAGCACATGTTATTGTATTTATAATGTTATGTGGTCAATATTGGAAAGAAGATAATAAAATATTGCATATTTGTTTTAATGCTTAAGAAAGATATGATACAGAATATTTTATTGTACATTTTGGAAAGATTTGATTGTAAATAATATTGGTATGGTAAGTGTAGGATGCTATTAGTGTAATTTTTTTATTTTTAAAATAAATCTAAAAAAACGATAGGCTGACACATGTCCAATTCAATACCGTGATACCACGTGGCAGCGTAAAATTTGGGCTCATTCTAGGGATGCCTCTAGCGCAGAGGGTATTCTGCTTTAGTATATATATATAGTAGATTATAAATTTTTTTATATCACTAATTTGGCAAGATATATATAAATTGAGATATTTATGCATGTATTTTAGATATTTAATCATAATCTTTATTACCTCCCTTCACCAAATCTTATCAACTATCAAAATATAAATTTTTTAAACCCAAATTTTCTTTATTCCCAAGCTGTAGTACGTACGTCCTAGGCTTCTAGCTCCAAAATTTTGATCACAATTCTTTAAAGCCAATTTTTTCTTTACCCTTGGTTATTGTTGGTTGATTTCTCCAATTCATTGTCAATTCAATTAGGTAAGATATTTAATTAACTCATATTAAACTTCACATATGTTATTTAATTAACACATATGTTATTCTCTTCACATAAGGTGGTACATTTTTAAAAACAAATCACTTAGTTTCCAAAGCATATGTTATTCTATTTTTAATATTTTGTGGTCAATATTGGAAATAAGATAATTAAATACTGCAGATTTGTTTTAATGTTTAAGAAATATATGATACAAAATATTTTATTGTACATTTTGGAAAAATTTGATTGTAAATAATATTGGTATGGTAAGTGTATAATGCTATTAGTGTAATTTTTTTTAAATAAATCTAAAAAAATGATAGACTGACACGTGTCCAATTCAATACCGTAACGTCACGTGACAACGTAAAATTCGAACTCATTCTTAGAGTGACACAACCGATCTTTGTATTTAGTAGATATATAGTAGATTATCCACCTGCCAAAACCACCTCCCATTTTTACTTGCCTCTTCACATCACCGCCTCAACGCCTCCTCACTTTTAGTTCTTTGGCCACTTCAACTCTAATTTTGATTGTCATTCTTCGATTTATAGATCGGTGAATTTTGGTTAATTCGAACAAAGCTCGTTGATCCCCTGTTCTATGAGATCTTGATTTTAATTTTGGTGGTTGCACTTTTGATGACCACCGAAATACTTCGATCTTTCAATGGTTGACATTAAGAGCCCCAAAAAACTTTATAAACTAATTTTTTATTTATAAATTATTATTTTTACACATCTTTTTAGATACAATAATAGCGTTTTTCGAAAAATAAGTTACTTTTTATAGCTTATAAGTAAGCTATCCAAATAAACCCCTGATGGTAAGAAGATACTCTCAACGCTTCTTATCAAATATCTTTTTTTGCAGACCTTACGGGTTTTTATCAAATTACGGGTTTTTATCAAATTTTCGGTTCCAAAATTGCCTTTTAAAAAAATATTGGTTGAATTGAATGATTAAATCAAACCGTGAGGTATTTTCGGTTCTTTCAAGATTCATATATGTGTATATGGGATGAATAAAATGAGAATTTTTTATTGTTGGATGCAGAACATTGGTTTAGTCAAGATCTGTTGGAGATATTCAAACTTTAAAGTTTTTCCAGTATTTTGCTGTGCTCTGACTTCTGAGCTTAGACTAGAGCTGATTGATTTATCCATTTCATCGCCCATATAAGATATTTTTACATGGTTCAATTATTTCATGTATGAACTTGTATTTTTTTTTTTGGTAATCGAGAGATATTACTCTCTGAACTTTATTAATAAAGGAATAGGCTAAATACTAATTAAGCTGGACATAGCCAAACCCCTAACATTTTCAGTCAAAATGGACCGAATACTATCAGGAGGCTCTTCTAATAACACAAAACCTAGAGGAAACGAAAAAATAAGGTTAGCTAACCCATTAGCAAGAAGGTTAGTCTCCCTATATACATGAATAAAACGGACAATCCAGTCTCTAGTCAAAATTCGCACAAACGGGGGCAAATTGAAAGGGTACCCACGACTGCGAAGGCGACACCGCCAGATCCCTCTCCTGGACCACCTCGAACCCCACCTTCCTCGCCGTCTCCGCGATGTCGGAGTAGCTCCTGAGCCCCGAAAGCGCTTCACCCCTCTCGATCCCCTGAATCACCTCAGCGTCCTCCCCCTTGTACTTGTTCGTCGTCACCCACTCGTACGAGACGTACAACGCGTCGGACTTCAAAACCCTAAGGTACCCAATTTCGCCAAACACCTCTCTCGGTCTCGCTCAAACCCATCCCTCTGAAAATCGACAAATCCGACCACCTTCTGCCACCGTTTGCCGTCGATGGAAGTGCCATCTGACTCGCCTCAACGCCCCACATACAGCCGCACCAGCCCCGCACTCGTAGACGCGCCGCCGAGCCACCATCAAGTCATCTCCTGCGCATGTCCTGTAGTTGGCCGGAGGTAAGAGATGAGGGTAGTTTTGTAATTTAAAAAAAAAGCGAGAGAAAAAGAGATATTTTACACATTTAACGGTAAAGTGGACGGCAGATGGCTCTGGGTGGTTTGTGTTAACGGAGTTAGATAATTGGATGGTTTAAAATAAATATCGATATAGCGGGTGATTTCGTGTAAATAGTGATATATAACAGGTGATTTTCTGCAAAAAAAACCCCTTAATATATGAATAAACTTTACAAAAAAAACATGATACTCTAAAGTTGTATTATATTTATCTGTTATATAAAATATATTTACAAAATTACAATGTATGATTTACGTGCAGAATACGAGTTTTCAGCTAGTCTATTATTAAATTCAACACGAAATCAAACAATCAACTTTATGATCCAGTAAACAATTTTTTGTAGGACAATACTCAAAAGTTTGTGATTTGGGGTAAGTATATAGTCCAATGGGCTTAAATCTAATCTCTTACATGATCCATATAAAAGTATTCGGGTTTATAATTATTAATTTGGTGATTAGATCCAACGAGCCGTAGTAGCACAATCAAATTGAAATTGAACTAATGAGATTGTTCGGGTAAATCCCATACGATTCCAGGTTCGAATCCTGGCTACGGCAAATCTTTTTATTTTTCAATATAAAATTGCTCGAACTAATCGGATCCCGTTCTCTAGCATCCCCACAGGGAGAATCGGGCGGATCGAAGAATTCGGATCCTTGGCCAAGCGTGAAGATGGGGTTATGAACAAAATCCATTTGTAAGATATTCTTTTGCTCAAGAGTTACTGTTGCTACTATACATAGCTCTAAGTGGTAAATCTTGTGAAACCCAAAATCCATTTCTTTGAAACTCAAAAGTTATTGTCTCAATGCAGTCTGCCTTGTAGTAGCTAGTAATTAGACTGACTTTGTACTTCCATCTTTAACCTTTCATTTTTAAGATTCTTGAAGTTCCTTAATACGAGATCAGTGACCAAATTTATTGAGATGCTTGGACAATAGACTGTAGACTAGACCCGACCGGCATCCAATTTCGGTCCGGTCTTAAATTGGATTGGAGTACTATTATTTACACATTTTATTTTCATATAAAATTTAATATTTTCTTATATATTATTTATAATATTAGATAATATATTTTATTATTAATTTATTTTTATGATAAAAAAATAATTTTATAGTGTTATTATATGATATTAATATATAAATTAAGAATAAAAAAATTATGGTATGGACTTGACCGAACCGAACCAAATTTCATTTGAAAAAAATTTACTTTATATAATTGTATTAACTTTTATTACATCCTTATAATTGTTAATGTCTTAGATTAGACTCGTACAAAAAATGACAATGTCAGGTTGTTAATTGATTTTGGTTATTTTCCTCCAAACAAATAAAAGAAATCGTTTAGGTTGCCAATCGTAATCTATGTTATTTCTTACTAACACATCTTTACTATACATGTATGCATTAGTCAACTACTTAATGTTTTTAAAATATATACAAGATAACAAGAATTTTATAATTATTATGAGTATATAAATATAAAATCATAATATTCTAAAGTTATATTTTATATTTATTTATTATATATAAAATATTATAAAAATTACAATGTATGATTTCTGTGTAAGGCACTGGTTTTCCCTCCGTTGTGAGGTTTCTAGCCTTAGCACTAGTTCCACCGGCTCCTTGCTGGCAGTGGCGGATCCAGGGGGGGCTTGAGTGGGCGGCCGCCCCCGCTTGGCTCCGCCGGGAAGTGTAATTTTCTGAAAATCATCATATGTGACATCGGTTATTAGCCAAAAAGCGTTGTCCCGCCCCCCATTCACAGCTCTTTAAAGACAAACAAAGCGCTTTTTATAAAAAGCGCTTTCTTAAACCTTTACACCTATTCTGATAACACTAAAGACAACGTTTTCTTAATAAAACCGCTGTCCCATACCTTTACAATACTAAAGAGAGCGTTTTACCTAAATAACCGCTGTCCCAACCAATCTAAAAAAAATTGTTTGATGTTGTTTATGATTTATTGATGTTAATCATTTAAATTTTGCTTATGATTTTATTGATTTAAATCATTTATTAAGTGTTGTTAATGATTTATTTATTTAAATCATCTATTAATTTACACTCTTGTTTATGATTTTAATACTTTATTAATTTAAACTCTTGGTTTTGATTTATATCATTTATTACTTTAAACTCTTGTTGATTAATTTAAATCGTTTATTACTTTAAACTTGTTGATTAATTTAAATCAGTTATTCATTTTCCTTTTTTCTTAAAAAAATTGTATGTTTTTGTTAATGATTTGTTTCTTAATTATTTAATTAGATCAATTGATTATTAGTTATATAGATTTTTTGTGTTCAGTTTATGGAGAAATTTATTGTTTGTGGATGTCATTAGTTCTAAATACTTAGTCTTCAAATAATCATAATAAATTAAATATTGATAATAATGTCAATATATCGAACACTAAACGGAGTAACGACTTTGTACTACATGCACTTTCGCCCCCCCCCCCCCTTTCGAGCAATCCTGGATCCGCCACTACTTGCTGGTGTGAGATCTCCATCTTCTCTGCTCATGTACAGGGTATTTTATCTTGCTTTCCAGTGTTTTCTTTGCTCTTCTCCACCGCCTTCCTCCGCTCTCCTGTCGTTGCCGATTCTCCACCTCAACCGACCTCGGCCCCCTTTGGTGGTTCTCGCTGCGGGTTTCTGTGGGTTTCCTCCTCCGTTCTGCATTGTTGCCAGTTCTCCTCCTCAACCGACCTCGGCCTCCTTTGGTGGTGAAATTCTGAAGATCTCGGTCTCGGGGAACTTGGTTTCGGGGTTCAGTTGGATTTTGGAAGATCTCGGTTTCCTTCAGTCTCCCCTTGTTGATGGTTTTGGTCTGTTGCCGGAGTTTGGAAGATTTGGATGATCTCGGTCTCCTTCAGCCGGAATTTGGATGATCTCTTCGGGGTTTTGCACTTGTGCCGATTCTCCAGTCTCCCTCTCTACCTGTAATTGGTCTCGGTCTCCTTTGGTGGATAAATTTTGTAGTCGTCGCTTTCTCTTAAGTAGTTTTCGATTTTGTATGTTCTTTGTTTATTTCCTTCCTTTTGGTGCTTGTTCTTTCCTTGTTTGAAAGACTCGTTTTGGCTTCTCTTGATCTGTCTAATGGATCATTGACTTTGGTAGTGAGTAAATTTTTAAAAACTAGTACAATTATTAATCTGTTAGTTTCAAGGATTGTTTCTGAAGTCCTTCTTTTGTCAGCACAATTTTTTGTTCTTTGTTCTTTGTTGGTTTGTTTTGCCCCTCCTTGCCTTTGTTGACAATGATATTGCTCTTACTTAACTATCAATCGACAAGTTCTTTAGCTTGTAACCGGTTCTCTGTTTCTCGTTATTAATATAGTTTGCACTTCCTATCTAATAAAGAAAACTAATCTATTATTAAATTCAACACTAAAACAAACATTATCTAGTAGCGGAACTTTATGATCCATCAAACAATTTCTTGTAGGACAATATTCAAGGTTCGTAATTTGCGGTGTATAGTTAGTCCAATGGGCTTAAATCTAATTTCTTACATAATCCATATGAAGATATTCGGGGTTATAATGATTAATTTGGTGATTAGATCCAACGAGCCGTAGTAGCACAATCAAATTTAACTAATGAGTTGCTCGGGTAAATCCCATACGATTCCAGGTTCGAATCCTGGCTATGGCAAATTTTTTTTTTAATTGCTCGCTACTACATATAGCTCTAAGTAGTAATTTTTTTGAACCCAAAATCCATTTATTTGAATCTTTGGTATGTTGGGAGGACTGTCTTTTTTCGTGATGAATCACAACGGACGTCGTCTTCAACACCGAAGGAATGGTTGAATAAACATCACGAATATGACAACAACGATCAAATCAATGTCTTGGATATTGAATTGAATCACGTTGATACGTTTTTCGAATATCGTATTTCAACCCTCATACCTCTCCTTCAAGGAGATTCAAAAGCCTAAAGGATTGCACGAAATCGATATGGGGATAAAACAATCACCCCGATCTTGTTCTAGGCTCCATGAATCAAGATCAAAAACTTGGAATATGAACGTGTGTTATGTACTTTTGACTTAGATTATTTAGAATCGATTGATCAAGTTCCTCACCCTTTGCCAACACCCATGTGACCCTATATGTAGAGTCTGTGATGTTTTACACAACTTGCAGAAAAGGAAATGGGCGGTTAAAACCGTTAAGAGAACACAATGACACTTATTGTACATGAGCACTTTATAACCCGGATCTCTTCTGAACCAGGCTATATTCTGAAAAAAATTCCAAGTTCCAACACAAGTTTTATAACCCGATGCGCACCCGGGTTATAAACCCCAGCTTTCTTCAGCGTGAGAATTTAACACGGACAAGACAGGTCCAAATATATATATATATATACCCTGCTTTACCATATTATCTTAATATTGATTAAGGGTTTGTTTGGTGAAAATATTTATAAAGTCTTTTATGTAAATATGGACTTTTTTAGTATACTAGTGTTTGGTAAAAGCTAGTTATAAATAGAATTTTATAGTAAATTGTGAAAAAATCAGCACAAATTCCAAAGCTATAAAAATGCTTATTTCAAATAAATGCCTTTATAAATGAAAAAAGGCTTTATAAAGTGTCATGTCAAACAAACCCTAGCATGTACATACATTTTTCAACCTGATTAATACCTCGGATCACATGCTCCAAACTTTACACTCCAAAATATAAATATGAAATCAAAGTTCGTTTACATGAGTGTGCACTTCACACACTCCTAACCCATGTTCTAACGATTTGATATTCCATTGGCAATGTGAGAGTCCCGATAAGACTAAACGAACGTCAATTTACTAAAATCATAAACATTCATCATCTATTTTAGTGTAATCCTTGACTCATACATTATAAAATAATGTATGATTTCCGTGTAAGGCACCGGTTTTCAACTAGTCTATTATTAAATTCAACACCAAGTCAAACATTCCCTAGTAGCGGAACTTTATGATCCATCAAATAATTTCTTGTAGGACAAAAGGTTCGTAATTTGCGGTGTATAGTTAGTCCAATGGGCTTAAATCCAATTTCTTACATAATCCATATGAAGCTATTCCGTGTTATAATTATTAATTTGGTGATTAGATCCAACAAGTAGCACAATCAAATTGAACTAAAGTGATTGTTCGGGTAAATCCCATACGATTCCAGGTTCGAATCCTGTCAACAAGTATGCTTAGTCACGTGACTCACGTGCTCATTGTTTCGCTGCCAAAACAGATTTTCAAGGGTATAAACAAGTATGCATAGCTCTAAGTGGTAAAATTTTTTTTACCCTTTTTCATTTTTATGATCCCTGAAGTTGCTTCATACAACACATATATCATAAGAATGCAGAGCTATGACTTTGGTATGATTTTTGTTTTTATGTTGTACAGATATCCATCAAGCTGAATTTCTGGCAATGTACAATTTCATTAAGTACTCAATCATAATCCTCGGGTGTAGCAAAAGGGTATTTCAGGAATCCGCCTCTGACCCGCGATGGATCCTCTGGCTTTGACCATGGATACTTCATAGATGGATCTCGCGGGAACTTCCTGAAGTTCAGGAATGGCGCCCACAGCAACACCCTGCATAATCCTCTTTACAAAGTTAACAATATTCTTTTTGCTGCACTAAATATTTCATATATCACACTTTGTGTCATTATGTATATTACTTGTCACAATTGCTCAAATTTAATCTCCATATTGCTTAGTTGTGTTACAAAGTTTTTTTAGGTAAGCAACGTACACATATATGATACAGTAATACATCAATTAAAATTGTCATCTTGGCATGAGGTTCTAAAATTTGTATGACAAGATAAAGGAGATAGAAAATGATTTCATCATTTGATTAGTGAATAATGATATTAAATTGAATTAAATTTATTTATTTTTCGTTATTATTTCCATAATTTAAAACAAATGGACCCTAATACTGTATTGCAAAACATGAAATGAAGTACTCACCCGGGGAAGAAGATGAATGTAAGCATGAACTGCACATACATCTCAAGTAGCCCCCTCCTATACCATCTTAACCTCATCCAATTCATGATAAAGGGCTGAAATTGTCACAAAAACATCACCATAAACTTCATAGAGAAGAGAAAGAAAACATTTATGGAACACATTCAGATATATAAAGTGCACAAGAAAGAGTTTTTTTTTTTTTTTTTAATTTTCTCACAGGCATTATCAAGAAGTAAAAAAAGGCTACTATCCCAATCTTTATCAACACAATTGTAAGATCCGGCTCATTGTTCACTCCGGTCACCGCCATTGCTGGCTCTGCAGCCTACAAAGGTACCTCAAAGAACAAGATTTTAGCTTTCCTTGCAAATTGTACAAATCACAGCCTAATTAAGTAAAATGAATGAACTTGATCTTACAGTGGTGGACAATAGTGCAGCAATTTGTATAGCCAAATTGGGGCTCTTGAGCTCAGGGAAGTTTTCAGCTTCATCTCTGGAGGAGCATCTTATGGCCTATAAATGTATTCAAAGAGAGAGAAAACTTCAATTGGATTGTAACGAAAACAAGACAAGAGTAATTGTGATGTAAAGAGAGGAAAATATACAGGTAAATTCTCGTGCTTTGAGCTGCTGCAAGAGAATTTGGAGTGCTTGAAAGTAATGAAAAAAGAGGATGTTCTTTGTTGAGGAGAAAGAGAAGGCAAGGCCTTGATTAGGCAGCTCATAATTTGAGAGCACAATTGCTTCTGTGCCACTAGTCTCCTTATCTTATAAAACTTGAGTTCAAATTGGTAGTGGTACAAAGAAAGGACAAAATTTTAAATTAGATAAAAGTAGGGAAAAACAATTTCTCATTACCATAGAAAATTAAGAGCAAATTCAAGAAGAAAACAAAACATGGGTTTTCAATCTTTTAGGTTATGTTTGATGGATTTATAATGTATTTTTTATTGATAATTAGTTTTTAGATTCTGAAATTAGACTATTGGAGTGATATGGGATTTTTTAATAAAGAGGTAAAAAAAAATAGTCTTTATAACTAATGTACCAAACAAACCATTAATCTAAAACTCCTAAAAAATTAGCAAAAATGAAAAATAGGACTACTAAACAAGACAAAAGTAGGGAAAAACAATTTATCATTAACATAGAAAATTAAGAGTAAATTGAAGAAGAAAACAAAGCATGGGTTTTTAAGCCCTTAGATTCCGTAATGAATGTCTTTATAAAGATATATTTTTTTATTGAAAATGGGTTTTTAGATTATGAAATTAGAGTGATATGTTTTTTTTTTTATTGAGGTGGTGGAAAAAAGTACTCTTTATAACTAATGTACCAAACAAACCCCTAATCTAAATCTCCTAAAAAAATAGGACTATTCAAATATATTTTGTTTGTTTGTATAGGCAGGAACTAGTTAAAGATAAGAAGATAGGATATTTCGTTGGGTGGGGAAACTTAAATTAAAGGTTGAAAGCAAAAACCAAAAGTATGGTTCTGTGTTGCTTGGTAGCAACCACCAGCGCCGCCGTAGCTTACGCCTCACTTTCGTCTCAGCCAAAGCTGCCGCCTAAACAAAAGCCGAGTCCAGCACCAAAACCAACCTTATTCGAGATCGAACGAGCCATTGGAGCTGGCGTTTTCCGTGACCGTGACACAAGGCAAGTACTATGAATTCCTCTGCTTGCTTGTTTAGAATGTGTTCAATTATTATGAGTTTTCTTTTTGTTATGGAAATTAATGTGTGTGGTTTGTTGAGATAGTGAGGCTCCACAGAAGGATAGCGTTTTCGACACAATTCTATCGAATACGATAGGAAGGAAAGAAGGGTCGGTGGAGAGACAACTCCGGGAGACTGGAGAATGGCTAAGTCAAAGAACAGAAAGGGCATCTCGCTCTTCTAATACTGGTACTCCTATTTTCCAACTCCATTACTTGCTTGCAACTCCTTAAGGGGCCGTTTGGTTATCGAGTTTGGGGAATCAGGTATGGTCTTGAGGAATGAAAACCCGATACTTTGTGTTTCAAACCGATACCTGAAACCCATGAGGTATGGAGTTGTGATACCTCTCCTTTTGGTTGGGTTTCTCATTTCAGTTCTCTTCTATCCTAATTTCATTCCACTATTAAAACCAAACAAACAATCAATGTATACGGGGAATCCAATTCTAACCCCATATCACCTTAACTCCATTCCTATTCCATACCCAGATTTATAAGGGCTCGTTTGGTACCATAGTTGGAATCGGGATAGGACAAGTAATTGGGTTGATGGAATGGATTTAAGTGACTTTAGGTATTGGCTCGTATGTTGGTGGATTGGAATTGGTGATTCCAGGAAAAAAAGTTATAATCAAACGCAAGAATGAGTTTGAGGGACTCTGAAACTGATTCCTGATACTCAAGGTATAGTATCAAATGGGATGGGACACGGAATTGGGTTGGGATATGGAATGGATTTGAGTGACTTTAGATATGGCTCATATGTTGGTGGAATGGGTGATTCGGATTCCAGAAGGAAAAAAAAATTTCTAACCAAATACAAGAATAAGATTAAGCGACTCTAAACTAATTAATTATACTCAAGATATAGTACCAAATGGGCTTAAAATATCAATTTAACCGGTTATCTAATAGCAATGTGTATTCTTTGATAACCTATTAATCCAATATGCACTTAAAATGCCTTTGAATCATATATACACTGTTGTTTCTAGGACTTGAGTTTACGAAGTGTGTATATTTTGTTGCAGTAATGTTCATGCTGATATGGGTTCTACCGGCGTTGCTCCTTTCGCTCTTCGTAGCTACCGGGACTATAAAACTACCCTTCAGCATTCCTGCTATCGAAGACCTCATCATGTGAAATGGGCAAGTCTGTGCAGTCAGGGGCGGAACTGAGAAGGGGGGGGGGGGGGGGGGGGGGGGGGGTGCCCCTCCTTTCGTCGCAAGTTTTTTTTTTTTTTATAATTTTTTTTTTTAGGAATTTCGGTACCTTGAGTTTAAGGATACTCCGGTCCAACTTCACGTATTTCTTGTACTCAAATTAGGAGGATTTGCTAATAAAACATCTAAATTCATACCCGGACCATCTCAATTTGAATTCTGAAACAATAACTCATTTTCGATCTTATAACGTGATGGTTAGGGTATTTCGATTTAGGTATAGATTTGCTTGAATTAATTTATTTATAATTCAAACTTAATTTAATTTAATTGACGTGTTAACAAACTTTTATTAAATTGAATTATTCTAAAAAGGAACATAGACAAATTTATTGTGCGGGTAATAGATTATCAATTTCAAGTATTTGAGTATCCGACTATTCCTAATAAACCTAAAACTGTTGATAAAAATTAATGTTGGTTTTTAAGAAAGAAAAGTATGAAAGAAGAATGCATGTGAGATTGATATTAATATTATTTATAATTGTTTTATTTAATATTAATATAATATTAGAAAAAAAATATTATGCCCCCTCTTTCAAAATTCTCTGATTCCGCCACTGTATGCAGTTGAGTGTAAGACATTTGTACTCAAGAATATTTAAAGAGTTTTTGAGTATCTAAAATTGTAAATGCACAAGAAAATGAAGTTAGTTTTCCAAGGTGAATGAGACTTATTCCTATATGGGTATAGAAGAGTGTTTTTTTGGGTAAAATAATGTATCGGAGTGCATACATTTTAAAATGAATAATGAAAAAAAATGATCGTCGCCTGAGAGATTCGAACTCTCGCGGGGAAACCCCATGTACTTAGCAGGCACACGCCTTAACCACTCGGCCAAAGCGACTTGATGTACATAGCATGAATTATAAAAGCTAATTTCAAAAACTGGTATGTCAAAAGTAATAAAAAAAAGTGAAAAAAGTGAAAATAAATGCGGTGAGCGTGGATCGAACACGCGACCTTCAGATCTTCAGTCTGACGCTCTCCCAACTGAGCTATCCCCGCTTATCTCTAAATCAAATCCTATAGTGTACATATCCAGGTTTAAACTCAATTGAACTTTAATGTTATAACAAAATCCATTTAATATACAGATATATTCATTTTATCGGTCATTCTATTACTTTTAGAATAAACTAATATCACCAAATGTTAAATAAAAATGTATTAGGTTTTAGTGTTATTTATATAGGTAAGAGTTTGGTTCATTTATCAATAACCAACATAGAAATTTAGTAATTTCTAACAAAATATTATTCATAAAATTAAGCTACTTATATAGTATGTCTTATCTAGTTCATTTATCAAAAGCCCCCATTCAAAAATAAGTACAACTTATATAATATGTTTTTATGGAAATAAAATTGATATTCTTGGCACAAAAGAGGTTGCATGTGTATGTTGCATAGCCAATTTAGGTTTTATCATCAGTTTTTTCGCCTGATATCCCTGAGGTAAGGCGAAATTCGCGAGGTGTATCAAAGTTTTACTATTTCGCACGGTATCCCCGAGTTTTGTTTTTTTCCGCCAAATGCTCACCTGTTAAATTTTTAATTAAAAAATCCAAAAAAAAAGAAAAAACCAACTCTTTTATTTTTAAAGGGTGTTGAGGTTTGCACCGCGTTTTTTCGATTTCGCACCAGGTTGTGAACGCAACCTGGTGGCGTTTAACTTTTTTTTTTTAAACGCAACCTTGTTGCGTTTAGTTTTTTTTTTAGAATTATTGACATTTAAAAAAAAACATGGGTTCGATTAAACCGGGTCCATGTTAAACGCTATTAAATAGCGTTTAAAATGGATCCGGTTTTCGAACCCAGGCGAATTTTGAACGCTACTACATAGCGTTTAGTTACCGTTTAAATTTGAATTGTTTAAAAATCAAACGGTAACTATCAAACGCTACAATGTAGCGTTCAAAAATGACCGTTTGAAATTTCCAACGGTCGAATTTTTGAACTTGTATATATTTGTTTCTTTCATATGCATTCTTTACATGTATAAAATTTCAAAGCATAATAGGGAGAGAGAATGTCATTCTCAAGCGTAGTCGATGGGCCCGGTCTTGAATCGATTAGTGAAAATACAGTACTGGTATGTATACTATGGATTTAATATTATTATTTTACTATAGTAGTTGTACATTATATCTTGTAGATATTCTTTGTATGTTAGGGTCATTGTTAGTGATAAGTTATATGTTAGGGTATTATGATAAATTATATTATTATAGAATGTGACATATTCTTATATTAGCGTAGCATTGTGATAAATTAGGGTGTTACTGTAGAAATGTAATAAATGAAGTTATTGCACATTATATTATATTAGCGTAGCATTGTGATAAATTAGAGTGTTATTGTAGAAATGTGATAAATTAAGTTATTGCACATTATCTTATATTAGCGTAGCATTGTGATAAATTAGGGTGTTACTGTAGAAATGCGACAAATGTTTTAATTTTGTACATGTTTCATACTTGCACCATGATTTTAATGGTAGAACATTAGTTTAGGTATAGAACACTTTGTTAGTGTAGATTTATAATGAATATTAGTGTTTATAATGAATACCAATGTTTGTGAAATAAATAGGGTGATTCTAGTGACAACAACTTTGTGAGTGACGATTTTTCTTCGCATTTTACTACGGATGAGGAATGGGATGATAGACAGAGTATGATTCAATGGGTTCGTTCAGTGGGCAAGAAACTCAACATTTTGATTGTCATACAAAAATCATGGGATCGAAAGGTGATACTATCATGTGAGAAGTCCGGTTCGTACATACCGGTGAAGAAGAAGGCGGTGGAAGGTTGCGAGCCAACCCCTACATCAAACCAGTCAACGAGGACAAAGAAGAGCGATTGTCCGTTTCAGATGCACGGGTTGTTATCAAAAGAGAGTAAGTGGAGCTTAAAGGTCATATGTGGATGGCACACACATGACATCCCAACATCCTTAATAGGGCATGCTTTTGCTGGACGCCTTTGATGCGGATCAAATCGAGGCGGTGAAGTTGTTGTCTGCCACCGGCTCGACGCCGAAGAACATCATTTCTCTCTTTGTCAGAGTAGACCCGAGATCCTTGACATCAAGGAGTCAAGTGTACACGTGCAAGGCTAGGGAGATGAAGAAATCCAGGGGCCATTTGACGGTGACGCAATTCACGTTGGAATTTCTAAGGTCTAAAGGATATTATGCGGACGTTGAAAGGGTTAAGGTTAAGATGAAAGAAAAGGAGAAGTATGTGGAGAAGGAGGTTGTGAGTGATATTTTTATTAGTCACCCCGACTCGAAGCACGTGTTGGGTTTGTTCCCCCACGTTGTCATTATGGATACAACCTACAAGACCAATAGGTAATCTTTTGTTTGAACTTTTCACTACATTTGCACTATATAATTGCATCTTATTTTCTTTTTTAATGTACATGTATAGGTACAGTATGCCTTGTTTGGAGTTTGTTGGGTTCACTTGCACAAACCTTAACTTTTGTATTGCCATTGTATTCATGCGAAATGAGACAACGGAGCACTACGTATGTGATTCGATCCTAGCTAGTCCTATGCTGCCCTACGACGAGTCCTAGATGCCCTAGACCTTGGCGTCCACCGTGGAGTTACTATTATTATATATTTCTATTTTAGTAGTTTTCTATTTTGACATGTTACCATATTTAGCATTTCCTATTTTGTCTTATGATTGATTTAGTACTTACTATTTATAGTTATTTCTGTTTCAGGTGTGTGCTCCTCTTATGCTTAAGAGGGCCGGTCCATTAGTTAGAATAAGGCCCATTAGGCCGAATGCTTGGCTATATAAGTCTTGTCCTATGTTCCTTATTTGGCACGTCAAAGTTTAATCCAAATTGTCAAGTTGAGTTTCTCCTTCCTTGGGTTCGACGTCATTAATTAACGCGTTTCTAAGTTGAATTATCCTGACGTGTTAATTACTCTAACTTGGTTACTATCAAAGAGACGGAATCAGGTTCGCCTTCTACCACGATCCTACAACAAACGTGGTTCGACCCCCCTTGCGGATCACATCAAGTGAGAGCCAGATCGGTTCAAGATGTAGTTTTCCATCTCTTTCCTATCAATCTACCTACTGTTATTACCCACCCACCCATCCCTAATACCGTATACTATACGTACTACAACCACCCATCCCAGCCACTGTTCGGTTTCAACTTCTCTCCTCCGTCAAGTTGCTTGCGTCAGCCTTGTGTCACCCACCCACCCATTGCGTCATCGCTGCTTCATCACCCCCCTCCAATTCGTATTTCCATTTGCTATTACCCCGCCTGCATCACCCTTGCGTCATCATCCTTATCCAACCGCACCACTTCCGCCGCACTGTTAACTTTATTTAATTAGATTGCCTTAACCTAGTTTAGTCAACCCTAATTTACAAGGCTGCGTACTCAAAAAACAAATCAACCCTACCTTATCCCATTATCATTTCTTTTCCCCGCCCATATTTTATCTTTCATTATCCATATCCTAGATTTCCTAGATATCTTTCTATCCTTTCTTTATCCGCCAACCCATGACCCCACCCTAGCCTATGCCCTCACCAAACCCATGGCTTATGATAACAACAATTTGTCGTGTTAATTACTGTTATGTAAGTAGTCCAAACAAACTTTAAACCGTAGTCCTAAGTAAGTAAGGGTCGAGTCCACAGAGAGACAAATTCTATCTTTAAATATAATTTATATGTCAATCCAAAGTAATCAAAGGAGGGTTTTGTATGTTTCAGTAAATCTAAGCATGCAAAAGCAAACAAACTAAAAGTTGATGAATTCAGTAATGGGGAAAATAGCTCAGTCAAACAAACATCCACTATTCGTATGACAAGTTGATCCTAAATAATCATTCAATATCTCATGCAATGGAAATTTCAATTCCTTTTCAGATATAACTAATAGCACAACCATATACTATTAGCACTAACTAATTAAACAACCATGAAACTATCAAGATTCAGTTTAATAGCAGCGTTAAGAATAGGAATATAGTTGGATACAATTCTAGCATAAAACAACCAGCTTTTATCCTAGAATGTAAATCAGTTCTCTTCTGCATAAGACTAGCACAACCAGATACTAGTACGATGCAGTTGCTACTCTGAAATAGATATGCTCAACCAGTAACAATCTAAATCTAGCAATAGATCAATAACGACAAACCCTAGTTGCACAGGCTAGAGATTATCAATATCAATCATAAACAATTCAAGCAAGAGAATAGATAAAATCCATGCAATAGATAAGGAACGAAAATCTCACAACTGAATCAAAACGAAAGCTTCAGCGTCTGACTAAGCAAGAGTGACTTAGTTCTTCATAGCAAAGTACGTAGAAAGGGAAAAGATGAAATTAGGGTTCGAGAGATAGGGAACAAGCCTTTCCTCTACCCTTAAATACTAAAAATAAATAAGATCTCCAAAATTAACCTTAAACAAAATACTAACACATAATTAAAATAGTCCAAAATAAAACAGATATGGAAACGGGCTCGGTGGGCTTCTGACACGGGTGGCGGGCGCCGTAAGAAGGGCGGCGGTCGCCGTAATTACGACGGTCACCGTCTTTAAACGGCGATCGCCGGTCTTTTGCCGTAGCCAAGGTGGCTGGTGAAGCTTTGGCGGCGGTCGCCGTAATGTGAACAACGGTCGCCGTGAAGCCATTCCTTCAGCGTCTTCGTCTCTTCAGCTCCCAAAGCCTCCAAATGTGTGTCTTCAGCACCTCCTCTCCAATACTCCATAACTCCTCCAAAGTATCCTAAAACACCATTAAATCAATGCTAAAACCCCGTCTATACACACAACATAATCGTGTGTATCAAACTCCCCCACACTTGAATCTCTACTCGTCTCGAGTGGATAGAAAACTATCACCCATCATTAATAGAATCCCTAGATCATCAACATGCAAAGAAGCTCACAACTAAGAGTAAAAGCACCTACATGAAAGCACAACATCCCCCTGACCAACCACACATGAAAACTACTCATCCATCATCACACACCAACCAACACAACACCAACACAATGCACACAACAACAACAACCTAATCCTCAGCTCCAAGCAAAACACATCATCCAAGTCCAACATCAACAACAATCATCAAAGAGAGTGAAATAATACCACAATGACTACAGCTTATTCCTCCATGTGAAAACCTACCCAAAACACTCCTATACTCCACTTCTTATATCTCCTGCGCCGGTAAATTGATAGTCCGAAAACACTCAATTTTTTTTCACTCATTTTGCTTAGGCGCCTTTTCAGGTTTTCACCTAACACTCTCTTTTCATTTTTCATATTGGACTCACCACCTCACATCAATCTGAATCTATTTTTGCCAAGGCCTAATGCCTGCCAGATTACCTGCTTTTTACCTGAACCGTCCTTTCGGGTTTTCAGTCCATCCCAGGATTTCTTATTTGCCTTTTTATTCTCTTTTTGGCTCTTTTAATTTTTCATTTTTTTTCTTTCAGAATAACAATAGTAAATACAGAATCCACTCCCTCACACTTGTGATAAACATTGTCCTCAATGAAAGAAGACAAAAATAAATAGGGGAAGTAGAGAAAGTACCACTACTGCGGAGGTGGTGGAAAGCCTGGATATTGGGAACCCATGAATAGCCTGGATAGTGGAAAGCCTGGATATTGGGAACCCATGAATAATTTCATCTTTTCCCTTTCTACGTACTTTGCTATGAAGAACCGCCTTTAACCCGGCGGGAGCCGGGTTGAAGGCGGCGGTCGCCGCGAAGAACACGTCGCCGATTTCCTGGAAACAAGGCAGCGATCGCTGCGGCGGTGGCCCCGTGGTGGCTTGGCGAGCAGCGTACGGCGGCGAGGAGTAGTTGGGGGCGGTGGTCGCCGGGCTTGGGTGGGCTAGGGTTTGAGAGGTTTTGTGAGGAAGGGAGGGTTAGGTGGGAAAGGTGGGCTGGTAAAGGGAAAGGGGGTAAAGGGAAAGGGTTTACAACTTTTTTTTTTGTTTTTTTTGTTTTTGACTTTTATCCCCGTGTAAGGTTTTTTTTTCGGGGTATTTATTTTTCGTCTTTTGCATCCCGTTTAAGGTCTTTTCGGGGCCCATTTTTTCATTTTTTAAGGATATAAGTCGAACCTGAGAATGGCGGCGATCACCGTAATTAAACGGCGGTCGCCGTCATTTGCCGTAAGCAGAATGTCGAAGGGGGTAGATTGCGGCGGGCGCCGTAAGGGGGGCGGCGGTCGCCGTTTAATTGCGGCGGTCGCCGTGATTAAACGGCGGTCGCTGCCAGGATGCCGTAGCCAAGTTGGCTGGCGACCCTTTGGCGGTGGTCGCCGTGAGGGTGGCGGCGGTCGCCGCCTCTCCTTCTTCGCTCGTTCACGTTTCCTGCAGGTTAGTTTGACACAGAATGCAAAGCAGAAATAAAATCAAATTGAAATTAACTAAAGGAAGGGGAAATAAACTACCTAATCATCGGGTTGCCTCCCGAGAAGCGCCATAGTTAACGTCGTGGCTCGACCTCATGCTGGCTCATCACTTCTCAGCTTCGGGTTCCTTCAGGAACGCCTCTTCAATGGTGTCTTTTGTGAAGCCCTCATGATACTTCTTCACTCTCTGCCCATTCACCTTGAACAAAGTCTGTGATGCTGCATCAAATAACTCTACGGCACCATGTGGGAATACTTGGGCAACATAATAGGGTCCTGCCCAGCGCGATCTCAGCTTGCCTGAAAAAAGTCTAAGGCGTGACTGAAATAAGAGGACTTCGTCTCCAACCTTGAAGTCCTTCCTCAATATGTTCCTGTCATGCCAAGCCTTAGTCCTTTCCTTATAGTGAATGGCATTATCATAAGCCTCGATCCTTGCTTCATCCAGCTCTTGCAGTTGCAGCTTACGAAGCTCTCCAGCCTCATCAAGTCTCATGCTACAATTTTTGACAGCCCAATATGCCTTGTGCTCTAGCTCCACTGGAAGGTGACAAGCCTTACCAAACACCAACCGAAAGGGTGACATACCAATTGGTGTTTTGTAAGTTGTCCTATATGCCCATAGTGCATCGTCAAGCCTCAAACTCCAGTCTTTTCTATTGGGAGACACAGTCTTTTCCAAGATGGATTTTATCTCCCTATTTGATACTTCAGCTTGCCCATTTGTTTGAGGGTGATAGGCGGTAGAAACTCTCTGCATGACATGATATTTCTTCAACAGCACAGTGATTGTCCTATTGCAAAAGTGAGTTCCTCTATCACTTATGAGAGCTTTTGGGATCCCAAACCTGGTAAATATATTGGACTTCAAGAAATCTACAACAACTTTAGAAGCATCAGTTCTGGTGGCCTTCGCTTCCACCCATTTGGAAACATAGTCCACCGCAAGCAAAATATATATATTACCACAAGAGGTTGGAAATGGTCCCATGAAGTCAATGCCCCAAACATCGAAGATTTCACAAAAAATTAAACCAGTTTGTGGCATCTCATCCCTACTAGATATATTTCCAACTCTTTGACACTTATCACAGGATTTACAGTGGGTATTCGCATCCTTGAATATGGAAGGCCACCAAAATCCCGCATCAAGTACCTTCTTTGCGGTCCTTTGAACCCCAAAATGCCCACCACATGCTTCTGAATGACAAAACGCAAGGAGAGAATTTACCTCATTTTCTGGGATGCACCTACGAATTACCTGATCAAAACAATGCTTCCATAGGTAGGGATCGTCCCAGACAAAGAACCTGGCTGAACTGCATAGCCTGTCCCTCTGAGCCTTATTGAAGGGTGGAGGGAATTCACCCGTGGTGAGAAAATTCACCAAATCAGCATACCATGGCTCCACAATAGTCAGCCTGAATAGAGACTCATCAGGAAAACGTGTCTGAATCTGAGGCTGTGAGGTGCCATCTTCCTGGACAATTCTGCTGAGATGATCATCAATAAGATTCTCAGCACCCTTCTTATCCTTGATCTCTACATCAAACTCGCTGAGTAATAAGATCCACCGGATCAGCCTCGGCTTGGCTTCTTTCTTCGTCATTAGATAGCGCAGAGCCGCATGGTCTGAATAGACGATGACCTTTGTACCAAGGAGGTACTGCCTGAATTTCTCAAGAGCAAACACCACATCAAGCATCTCCTTCTCTGTGGTGGAGTAGTTCCTCTGCGCACCATTCAGGGTCATAGATGCGTACTGAATCACATGGGATGCTCTTCCATCCTGTTGGCCCAGCACAGCCCCCACAGCATAGTCGCTGGCATCACACATGATCTCAAAGGGCTTAGACCAATCAGGAGCCTGAATAATTGGGGCACTTGTCAGGCGAGCCTTCAGGTCATCAAAGGCTACTCGACACTCAGCTGTGAACTCAAAACCAATCTCTTTCTTCAGCAGGTCGCACAGAGGTGATGAGATCTTGGATAAGTCTTTAATAAACCTGCGATAGAAACCTGCATGGCCTAGAAAAGAACGAACTTCGCGCACATTAGTAGGATAGGGCAAAGACTGAATTACTTCAATCTTCACCTTATCGACCTCAATACCTCTAGACGACACAATATGACCAAGTACAATGCCCTGCTCTACCATGAAGTGACACTTCTCAGAATTAAGCACTAAATTAGTGTCAACACATCTTGCAAGCACAAGTGATAGGTGATTTAGGCATGCATCAAAATTATCTCCATATACAGTGAAGTCATCCATGAAGACCTCTATGAAATTCTCAATGTACTCAGAAAAGATGCTTACCATACACCGCTGAAAAGTTCCAGGGGCATTGCACAACCCAAATGGCATCCTGCGATAGGCAAAAGTGCCAAACGGACAAGTGAATGTCGTCTTTGCTTGATCCTCAGGTGCAATGGCTATCTGAAAGTATCCTGAGTACCCATCCAAAAAGCAATAGAAAGCACGACCCGACAGTCTTTCAAGCATTTGATCAATAAATGGAAGGGGGAAGTGATCCTTTCTAGTCACCGCATTCAGCTTGCGGTAGTCAATACACACTCTGTAGCCTGTCTGTAGTCTTGTATGGACTAGCTCTCCCTGTTGGTTCTCCACAACCGTAATTCCTCATTTCTTCGGGACAACCTGTGTAGGACTAACCCATTTACTGTCAAAAATAGGAAATATCATACCTGCTTGTAAGAGTTTCAGGACTTCTTTCTTGACAACGTCCATCATGGGTGGGTTCAGACGCCTTTGGGGCTGTCTAGATGGCTTCTCTTCGCCTTCCAGCAATATGCGATGCATGCAGGTGGTAGGGCTAATTCCCTTGATGTCAGCAATGGTCTACCCGATTGCCATCTTATGTTCCTTAAGAACCACCAACAATTTATCTTCTTGATCCTGAGTGAGCTTGCTTGAGATGATCACTGGTAATGTCTCCTTGTCTCCAAGAAATACATACTTGAGGTGGTCAGGAAGTTGCTTCAACTCAATCATCGGTGCCTGTATAATAGAGGGCAAAAGCTTCTTGCTAGGCAGGGTCAGTGGTAAAGGTTATTTACCTGGTAGCTTAAGAGGAATCTTATAGTAAGCGTCCAACTCATTGACAACTTCCTGCAAGTCAGTAGATAAAGTAAAATCCAAACTAGAATCAACAATAATAGATTGCGTGTCATCTAGATGGTCCTCATCAAAAACATCTTGCACCACAGGCTCAAGTACATCAATTGCACACAGAGAATGATCATCAGAAGGATATTTCATGGCTTCATAGATATTATAATTAATAGTTTGGCCATCGAATTCCATAGTCAAGGAACCTGTACTCACATTGATCTTGGTATTTGCGGTTTTTAAGAAGGG
This sequence comes from Rheum nobile, assembly GCA_027886185.1. Classification (NCBI taxonomy): domain Eukaryota; kingdom Viridiplantae; phylum Streptophyta; class Magnoliopsida; order Caryophyllales; family Polygonaceae; genus Rheum; species Rheum nobile. The sequence continues at coordinate 5,664,506 of WOAB01000531.1, read as the reverse complement.
TCTCCCTAACAGAATAGGGGCTGCATGCTTATCATATTCCATATTAAGCACAAAGAAGTCAGCAGGAAAAGTAAGATCACCAACCATAACCAAAACATCCTCCACTATCCCTATAGGACGCACACTAGATCGATCAGCTAACTGAATGGAAATATTAGTCGCATGCATGGGTCCTAATCGTAAGGATTCACAAAGAGATGAAGGTAGAACATTAATGGAAGCACCCAAATCTAATATAGCTTTATTGAACTTGGTACCTCCAATAGTGATTGGAATGATGAACATACCTGGGTCTCCACACTTCTTGGGTAAGCGCTTCTGAAACACAGCTGAAACATGTTCGCTTACCTTCACCTTCTTTTTGTTGTTCCTATCCTGATTTCTCTTTGTTGTGCACATCTGCTTCAAGAACTTAGCATAACGAGGAACATATTTGATCAAATTAAGGAGAGGAATGTTTACCTCAATGTTTCTGAACATCTCAAACATGTCCTTGTCCTGCGCAAGTGGCTTGGTACGCTTTAATGCAGATGGGAATGGTGGAACAAGCTTCCAATCAGGAAAAATCGGAGTCGTGGACTCCTTCTCAGCCTCAGCATCGGCTATAGGGAGGCGGCGATCGCCATAAGGTTGGCGGCGGTCGCCGCTGACATCATCAGAAAGTTCGAAAACTGGATCACCGTCACGGCGGTCGCCGTTTTCTGGGCGGCGGTCGCCGTTTTCTGGGTGGCGATCGCCGTAAGGCTGTTGGCGGTCGTTGCTGATGCTCTGCTCCAAATCCGGACTTTCTTCCTTGTTGACCTCAGAATTATCTTCTTCGAGCCTCTTCCCACTTCTCAGAGTTACAGCACTGACATTCCGAATATTCGGGTTCACTTCCGTTTGAGATGGAAGTTTACCAGAATCCTTTGTGTCAAGTTTACTCACCACTTGAGAGATCTGACCAACCTGCCTTTCCAAGTTCTGAATGCTCTGCATCAGCATCTTCACCAAATCATCCATAGAGGAGGATGAATTAGAGCTCTGCCCTTGAGGTCGTGGCACAAATGGCTGCCTAGGTTGTTGAGGATTACCCTGTTATTGGTTTGGTTCTGGGTCTCTCCATCTGAAGTTGGGATGATCCTTCCAACCAAGATTGTATGTACTGGAGTAGGGATCATGCCTGGGCCTCTGCTGAAATCCTCCTACTACATTCACTTCCTCTTGTAGAGTAGGACATGAATCAGTAGGATGCAAGTCGTCATGACAGATCTCACAGGCCTTAGCCTGCTGAGGTGTACCTTTCAGTTTCAGACGCCTCATGATAGAATTTTTCAGTCGTGCGTGCTATCAAAGTAATCCTAATATGCAACTAGAGTATAGCATGCAAGTAAGGAGTCGAACCCAAGGGAATTAACACGTCAATTTCTATGTAATTACTAATTTATCAACTTTAAAGAACAAATGGGGGGGATTGGTTTTTCTACTAAGACTACTCAAATAAAATGACACCAAAATCAAGTTTAAGAAAATAAGATTAAAAGAAGTTTCACCTAGCAGGTTTCCACACAACAATTAACCAAGTTGATCATCGATTCTTCTCATGTTCATATTTATCCTATGGATTGTTCCAATTCTGATCTTGTTTATATTAACAAGCCAGCCGGTCTTGCTAACACTTACCAATTGACAACCTAGAAGACCTTCTAAGTTGGTTCAATCAATAGCATAAAGCGTAAGATTAACGGATTGCAAACAAAGACTTAACACCGCAAGTATGTCATGCAAATCAATTTCCTTTTCACAATTGAACTCAATTTACCAATTTCATGCAATTGTGATTGCTACCTATGATTAGGGATTCCACCGTCTATCCCAAACCTAGCACCTAAATTACTATAGATTTAAACTAGGAGATCAATCTAGCCAAATAGATAGTAATAGAAATATGCTCAAGGAAATCAATACCAAATCCAAAGGGGTGAACAAGAGAGATGAACCTTACAACCAGATTAACTGTGTGCTTCCACGCTAGGCAAAACAAGGGTTTAGTTCTTGCTCATGTTCTTCACAAACTTTGAATCCAAAAGAAAGACAAAAGAAAACTAAAAAATGTTCTTCAAAGAAAACACAGGGAGATCGGATGGCTGCCAGTCTGGACGTGGCTCCCTCTAAACCTAATCCGAGCCCAATTAATTACCAATTAACTCAGCAAAATGAAACCGCCAAACAATTCGAGGAAATCGGCAGTTACACAGTCGCTCAGAAAACCGTGACCAACCGCGGTCACCATGGCTCCCCAAGGTTCTGCTGACCACTGGTCGCCTGGAGAATAAAAGCGATCGCGGGAGATCGCGTCAGATCGCGGGTTCCACTCCAGCACTTCTGTCTTCTGATCACCTGCCCTCCAACATGTCTTCGAACTCCGTCTTCAACTCGTAAGTGCTTTCAAATCATCCACAATGCAGCTCCGCACTACAAGCATCAACATCACCTCCAGAACCCTGCCAAAGTCTCCTAAAATGTGCTAATAATCCCTAACTACGCCATATAAAGTACGACGTATCACCTCACCTCCTCTTTCAGCACATCAAAATCAGCTTGATCAATTTTAGATTGAGAACTAGCGACTACCAAGCTTTGGGAGCATCTCCCACTGTATTGTCTAGAGTCATCAGCCAGGGTGGCAAATATCTCTAGAGCCTCTTCATAAGTCCTCTTCAGAATATTCCCACCATATGCAGAATTTACCATCCGACGATCATCTTCACGGAGTCCTCCATGCAAATAAAGAATCAGATCATGATTAGCATAACCATGGTAGGGACAACTCTTCACCAGTTTCTTGAAGCGTTCATAATAGTCATAGAGAGACTCATTAGAAAGTTGCTCTACGTTGCAGATTTTCTTCTTGAGCTGATTGGATTTGATTGCTGGAAAGTATTTATCAAGAAACACCTTCTTCAAATTCACCCAAGTAGTGACGCTTCCTGGGGGTAAAGAATGATACCAGTCTTTAGCTGATTCCTTCAGAGAAAAGGAAAAGACTCTCAACCTCATCTGGTCTTCAGTAATATCAGATGGTCGCATGTTGGTGCAGACCTCAAGGAATTCATCCAGGTGCTGAATAGGATCCTCAAGTGGGGTTCCACTGAATTTCGGGAGTAAATGGACTACTCCTGTCTTAAGCTCAAATTTAACCCCATCACCCAGGGCAGGGAATTGCACAACACGAGTTGGTTGCTCCAAGTTAGGAGCTGTCAGAGATTCAAGAGTAACACGTTGATCAGCCATCGTATTAGCTTCCTGAAGTAGTGTACGCGCAGCTCTGCGAGCTTGAAAAAAAGTTCTCTCGATTTCTGGATAAAAAACAAGAGGTAGATTATTAGTAATACGGGTGTGAACCATAAGATATGTTCACACCAAGATTGGAACACAAATCACACACACAAAATAGATTATTGCCTCCCCGGCAACGACGCCAATTTGATAACAACAATTTTTCGTGTTAATTACTGCTATGCAAGTAGTCCAAACAAACCTTAAACCGTAGTCCTAAGTAAGTAAGGGTCGAGTCCACAGGGAGACATATTCTATCTTTAAATGTAATTTATATGTCAATCCAAAGTAACCAAAGGAGGGTTTTGTATGTTTCAGTAAATCTAAGCATGCAAAAGCAAACAAACTAAAAGTTGATGAATTCAGTAATGGGGAAAATAGCTCAGTCAAACAAACATCCACTATTCGTATAACAAGTTGATCCTAAATAATCATTCAATATCTCATGCAATGGAAATTCCAATTCCTTTTCAGATATAACTAATAGTATAACCAGATACTATTAACACTAACTAATTAAACAACCATGAAACTATCAAGATTCAGTTTAATAGCAGCGTTAAGAATAGGAATATAGTTGGATACAATTCTAGCATAAAACAACCAGCTTTTATCCTAGAATGTAAATCAGTTCTCTTCTGCATAAGACTAGCACAACCAGATACTAGAACGATATAGTTGCTACTCTGAAATAGATATGCTCAACGAGTAACAATCTAAATCTAGTAATAGATCAATAACGATAAACCCTAGTTGCACAGGCTAGAGATTATCAATATCAATCATAAGCAATTCAAGCAAGAGAATAGATAAAATCCATGCAAAAGATAAGGAACGAAAATCTCACAACTGAATCAAAACGAAAGCTTCAGCGTCTGACTAAGCAAGAGTGGCTTAGTTCTTCATAGCAAAGTACGTAGAAAGGGAAAAGATGAAATTAGGGTTCGAGAGATAGGGAACAAGCCTTTCCTCTACCCTTAAATACTAAAAATAAATAAGATCTCCAAAATTAACCTTAAACAAAATACTAAAACGTAATTAAAATAGTCCAAAATAAAACAGATATGGAAACGGGCTCGGTGGGTTTCTGACACGGGCGGCGGGCGCCGTAAGGAGGGCGGCGGTCGCCGTAATTGCGGCGGTCGCCGTCTTTAAACGGCGGTCACCGGTCTTTTGCCGTAGCCAAGGTGGCTGGTGAAGCTTTGGCGGCGGTCGCCGTAATGTGAACAGCGGTCGCCGTGAAGCCATTCCTTCAGCGTCTTCGTCTCTTCAGCTCCGAATGCTCCCAAAGCCTCCAAATGTGTGTCTTCAGCACCTCCTCGCCAATACTCCATAACTCCTCCAAAGTATCCTAAAACACCACTAAATCAATGCTAAAACCCCGTCTATACACACAACATAATCGTGTGTATCAGCTTATCACCGGCGCTCCACGCGACTCTACAACGACGACGAGTGGGACGACTACGACTCCGATTCGGACCGGCCCTACAACCGGTCGCACCCGAATTGGGTTCCGCCCCCACATGACCCGATCTTGCGAGCTCGCCATGAGCGCATGTTGGATCGCCTATTTCCTCACCGCCACCGCGACCGTACCATGCCACATGCACCCCCTCCTCGGCGCCAAGTCTAGGACGTCTACCGCTCCTATGACCCACCGCCTCAGCGTCGCGTCTATGACTCCCCGCCTCGGCACCGCCGTGACCCGCCCGGTGCCACTACTATGACGCCCCACCTCGAAGCCGATGGGAGTCGAAAATGCGCTACAGCGACGCCCCCACAACGCCGCCTCAGCGGCCACGTTCACCCTCTACATTGCCGCCGAGCCCGATGACAAATCTTGAGGCCAAGGATGCTGCACTCGGTCACTACGATGCAGAGATCGATCGTCGACGGGACTTGAACGATCGCCTTTTTGCGTTACTCGAGCAGATGCGATCCTCTATGCCGACGCCTCTTGTTTGTGCCCTCATTCCGCTCACTCCCACGTGCCCGGTCGCACCACCGCCCCCATTCAGCGCGCCCGCTGATGTGCATGACGAGCCGGCCTGCAGTGAGCTGATGAAGGTGACGACCGCACCTTCTTTCAGCGCACCCGCGCTAGTACCTTCTGTTTCCGAGGCCGAGAGCGAGCCTGCCTTCGTCGTCGCTCCTACCCCGGACCAGGGCCCGATAGTGTTGACCTTGAGCATGCCATCCGACGCCAAGCCCACTCCCGCATCTGATCCACCACTGCTGATATTTGAGATGCCGAGCGTCGGACCGGTACACCTCCAGGATGCAGCGCTCTCATTTGCTGCAGATCGCTTTTTTCTCTAGCCCCCACCAGCTCAAAGCGGGGACGCTTCGAATCCAAAGGAGGAAGAGTGATGTGATCCTGGCTAGTCCTATGCCGCCCTACGACGAGTCCTAGATGCCCTAGACCTTGGCGTCCACCTTAGAGTTACTATTATTATATATTTCTATTTTAGTAGTTTTCCGTTTTGGCATGTTGCCATATTTAGCATTTCCTATTTTGTCTTATGCTTGATTTAGTACTTACTATTTATAGTTATTTCTATTTCAGGCGTGTGCTCCTCTTATGCTTAAGAGGACCGGCCCATTAGTTAGAATAAGGCCCATTAGGCCGAATGCTTGGCTATATAAGCCTTGCCCTATGTTCCTTATTTGGCACGTCAAAGTTTAATCCAAATTGTCAAGTTGAGTTTCTCCTTCCTTGGGTTCGACGTCATTAATTAACGCGTTTCTAAGTTGAATTATCCTGGCGCGTTAATTACTCTAACTTGGCCGCACCCCGCGGCAGATCCTGGCCGCACCCCGCGGTGAGAATGAAAAGGAGGAACAGAATGATCTGTCAAGACCGCCGCACCCCGCAGTGGAATCCACCGCACCCCGCGGTGACGCTGTTTCTCGAGATTTTTCTGCTGCTGCACCGCACCCCGTGGTAGATTCTGGCCGCACCCCGCGGCAGCCTTCTGGAGCTGTTGACGAGCCTTATGTCGACACCTACGTTCGCCCATACTTTCCTCCTCTCGGTCCCGAAAAGCCACCCGCCCCATACCCAGAGGTGCTTTCGGAAGAGGAGTACTTTTTGGGACTAAAAGAGTTCAGCGACAATGAGGAGGAGTACCGCGATCGCGGAAATACTCCAGAGACAACCGTTTCTCTCGAAAATGCCCCGGCAATCCCCGACCCTCTGGAGGCAGCCTATGATGAGTTTGTGTGTCTCAACTCCTTCCCGCTCGTCGCGCTGCAACCCTTCGCACCCTTCCGTGAGGCTTCCTGAGATACTCAAAGGCTAAAGAACAACGAGGATATCTATGAGGCCTTCAGTGACTGCATAAAAACCGTTCCCTTGGTCACACTGGCAGATAGCACCCCTCGCTGCAAGGAAATGTTAAAGGTGTTGGGCACGATCAAGAAGAAACCGAAGGGGAAGCACAAGAAGAAGGCCTTGATCCAATTGGCAAATTTTTACATACTGGATACGGGGCAAGATAGCCATGCAGGCCCTGAGATGTTGGGTAGGCCATTCCTGAAGATGGCAAGTGCATTCATGGGTATGCACAACGGTCCACCCACAAAGAAGTGCAGGAGATTGGGGGTCACGCTCAACATAGAGCATACAAAGAGGCACCCCCCAGATCCAGATCCCAGGTGTTCGGTTGCTATGAGCAACCCGAGTTGAGAGGGAGAATACGAAGTCAAGCCATGACAATAACTAAGGCGCTGTCCGGGAGGCAACCCGAGGTATGTTTTTCTTTCTTTGCTTTTTTTTCTTTGTTTATGCTTTTGTTTTGGTGTGTTTTTTTTTTCTTTGTTTCTAACTAACCTGCAGGGATGAGACCTATGCGAATTGAAGAAGGTGTTTCCCACACCATTGTAAGGCTTTTTTTCCTGCACTAATAAACTCCCCGAAAAAACCTTAAACGGGGAGCAAAAAAAAGATCCGAAAAAAAAATTCTGGAAAAAAAAAAGAATAATCGGAATTAAAAAAAGTTGTACCAAGGCCAGCTGTCCAGAGTTCCCCATGGAGATGTTGTGCATCATGTTGTCCAAGAAGGAGTCATTAGCCCCACACATTATTTGGCAACGATGATGGCCCTACAATCGACAGCTGATGAGGAGGAACACTAGAGCCTCCCACGATTACATCTGGGCTCTACAATGTGTTCGTTGAAGGTCGTGCAGCCCCGAATTCTTTGATATACCACTACTCACCACAGTGGTTTTCTTTTGGTTACACGGTAGGAGAAGATTATAGAGTTGATAAAGACACCCGCCCAACACCAGAGACCTGGGCATTTATTGAAGAAGACCGCCAGCGACACCTTCAGTGTCCAAGCAGCTTGGCGACGTTTGTGAGTTATTTTTTGCTTTTCCCTATGTTTTTATTCTTTTGTCTTTCATTACATTGAGGACAATGCAATGTTTAAGCATGGGGGAGAGTTCTATACTTACTACGTCGCTGAGGAGGAAAAGAAAAAAAAGAAAAAAAAGAAAAATATTGAAAAAGCCAAAAATTTGAAAGAAGGCTAAAATAGAAATCCTGAGATAGGTCGAAAACCCGAAAGGGCGGCCTAGGCAATAAGCAGGTGACTTGGACCAGCATTAGGCTAGGGTAATATGAGGTCAAGAGTGACGTGAGCTTATGTGAGTACATCTATTGTAAAATGATATGAGTGGCTTGGTGAAAACCTGAAAGGGCGCCTTGGCAAAATGAGCGAAAAAGAAGAAGAGTGATTTTTAGGATTTCTCATTATTCTTGGCGAGGCGACATAACAAGAGGTGATATAAGGAGATTCGGGTAGGTTACTCTGGGATGCATAAGAAGATAGATGGGAGACTAGGATTATAATTTATTCACTCTATGGTGTTTGGGATAAGCTTGGGGGAAGTACTCTGCTTTCCTTTTAGCTTGGTTGTGTGTGGTGGTGTTGTGTTATTGTATGTTGTGCTTATTGTGTTGGTGCCTGGAGTTTATTGTTAGGTGTGATTCTTAGAGGGGTTGATTTTTCTATGCTTCCTGAATCCTTGGGGATTGATTGGAGGAGTAGGTTTACTTTAGCTTACTCGAGGACGAGCAAGGTTTAAGCATGGAGGATTTGATCGGCACTTTTTTATAGTGCATATCTAGGAGTTATTACCAGTTTTGAGGTGCCATTTGGATGGGTTTAAAGAACAATTGTGGAGTTGAGAGTTAGAGACGAGAAGTGAAGAAATCATGGGATTTACAGAGGTTTGAAGTGCATTGAAGAGTAGAAGAACAGTGGGCTGAATTCAAATGGTTCGTTATCTCTACTCGGATGTCCAAATGGAGTAATTCCAATTCTAGGAGTTAGATCTTGAAGTCTACTACAAGTCCTCAAAATATGAGCGCAATCAGAGTTGGGAATCAAAAGTTATGGCATTTTTACGGAAGTGTCGCAGAAGTTGGAGAAGTCGTCGCCACCGCACCCGCGGTGGGATGGCCGCACCCGCGGCGAGCACAACAGAAGCCACTGGAATCCCACCGCACCCAGCGGTGGAGACGCGCTGAATCTTTTCTCGGATTTAATTCCGAGATTCTGGTTTTTTTATTTTAATTCCGAAACTTTATTTCCAAGTTTGTTATTTCCTTTTATTTATTTCTAGATTATTTGCCCTAGTATTTAAGGTTATTTTCTAAGACTTTATTTAGGTTACCTTTTGTTTTTGCCACCAAGAACCCTAGTTGCCACCTTTTATCGTTTTTCTCTCACAAACCCTAATGGAGAACTAGACCTCCATTGTTGCACTTGACAGTTTGAAGCCAGTAATTGATTGGTTGTGAGTTTTCTACTCTTGTTCGTTTTCCTATCTAGTTGGATTGATTCTCTTGTGCTTGAATGTTTATTGGTTTATGTTGATTTATCTAGAGTAGCTACCTAGGTTTATTGATATCTTCCTAATTGCTAGGACTTGTGATTCCGGGTTTGGGTTGCATATCTAGTAGCGAGCATGATTGTTGCGTATAGGGGATCCGAGCGCTTCATCGTGAGAGAGAGTTAATTGCATGCTTATAGTAACGGGTTGTTTCTATTGCATGTATCTTGTTGAATCCTTGTTTGATTGCTATTTCTTTATTGAGTCTTGAAGGTTTTCAGATTTGATTTGGTAATAAGTACTATTAGGGCTGGTAGAACTAATAGTTATCTATGATCGGGATAAGAACAACTATAGGAATATTAAGAACTTGAGATTGATAGAATTCCGTGATCGACCTTTCTATTGTTGTGTGGATCTCTGTTGAGTGTGGCGATTTTCCCCATAATATTTACAACCTTTACTTGCGAATTTGTTTTCTTGCTTTGTTTCCTTTGGTTACGAAAAACACTACAAACACCCCCCCCCCTAGTTCCTAGTTGGTGACGTGAATTACAAGAATAGATAACCTGATTCTCTGTGGGATCGACCCTGACTTGCTTGCTACACTATTTAGTAGGTATTTTAGGATTTATTTGATAGGCATCACGACTTTAGCCCTGTCACCCCACCTCGAAGCCGATCGGAGCCGATAATGCGCTACAGCGACACCCCCACAACGCCGCCTCAGCGGCCTCGTTCACCCTCTCCATTGCCGCCGAGCCCGGTGAGAAATCTTGAGGCCATGGTTGCTACACTCGGTCACTATGATGCAGAGATCGATCGTCGACGGGACTTGAACGGTCGGCTTTTCGCATTACTCGAGCAGCTATGATCCTCTACGCCGATGCCTCCTGTCTGCGCCCTCGTTCCGCTCACTCCCACGTGCCCGGTCGCACCACCTCCCCCATTCAGCGCGCCCGCTGATGTGCCTAACGAGCCGGCATGCAGCGAGCCGACGAAGGTGATGACCGCACCTTCTTTCAGCGCACCCGTGCTAGTACCTTCTGTTTCCGAGGCCGAGAGCGATACTGCCTTCACCGTCGCTCCTACCCCGGACCAGGGCCCGATAGTGTTGACCTTGAGCGTGCCATCCGACGCCAAGCCCGCTCCCGCATCCGATCCACCACTGCTGATATTTGAGATGCCGAGCGTCGGACCGGTACACCTCCAGGATGCAGCGCTCTCATTTGCTGCAGATCGCTTGTTTTCCCTAGCCCCCACCAGCTCGAAGCGGGGACGCTTCGAATCCAAGGAAGGGAGAGTGATGCGATCCTAGCTAGTCCTATGCCGCCCTACGACGAGTCCTAGATGCCCTAGACCTTGGCGTCCACTTTGGAGTTACTATTATTATATATTTCTATTTTAGTAGTTTTCCATTTTGGCATGTTGTCATATTTAGCATTTCCTATTTTGTCTTATGCTTCATTTAGTACTTACTATTTATAGTTATTTCTATTTCAGGCGTGTGCTCCTCTTATGCTTAAGAGGGCCGGCCCGATAGTTAGAATAAGGCCCATTAGGCCGAATGCTTGGCTATATAAGCCTTGCCCTATGTTCCTTATTTGGCACGTCAAAGTTTAATCCAAATTGTCAAGTTGAGTTTCTCCTTCCTTGGGTTCGACGTCATTAATTAACGCGTTTCTAAGTTGAATTATCCTGGCGCGTTAATTACTCTAACTTGGTTACTGTTTTGGGGCGAAAAGATCGGAAGACCTAAATCGCCTTAGACGGGGTAACGAGTCGGTCGGGTAATAGAAATCAATCCAAACCAAGTAGACAATCAACAAATAAAGAAGATATGCAAAATATCAAAGTAATTTTATTGATATATTGACGATTGAGTCGGATCAATGTACAACTTATCCTTGTAGGACAAAGGGTCGAATCTGGTCCGACCGGTGACTCTGGGGCTCGACCGGTGGAGACTGAGTGAGATTTCGAGGGGAATGAGCTAGAATGGGTGTATTCTTTGGTCCTACTCAGGGCGAATCGGCGGATGTGGGTGGTAATCGTGTCTCCATCTCCCTCTTCCATGTTCCATCGTGGTATATATATGGCAATTATCGTCTTGTGACCGTTATTCTCCTCTTGCAATCTTTCTCATTCAATCTGGGCGAGATTCTTGGGATATGCTCTTGATTGCTAGCATAATCTCTGACTTTAATGATGGGAGTGATTGTTGGGATTTCTTCTTAATTACCATCATTATCTCGGTGTTTAAATGTTGTGGCCGTTGTCCCAATCAAGCATTCAATGCTCTAGCGTGATCTTCGCAGCTGGTCGGGAGGCAATCGACTGCAGGGAGTCCGACGCTTCTTCCTGGTTTCTCTTAGCTTCCGATTCCGCTTGGATCTTGGCCCAATTCATTTGATCCGTTTTCATGGGATGAATCTGAGCCCAACAATAGCCCCAAAATTAAACTAGGCCAGAGCGTCAAGTGATGGAACGGTTTGATTTTATAACTTCTCTCTCTTCTGGCATGATTTTGATTCTGTTACAGGCGTTCTGGCGACATGGCCGACATGTGTATTGCTCAAACTGAGAGTTAGCCTAATACAACCAATAATCGTGTGAAGACGACTAAGGGCGTTTCTTGTGACGATGAAGGGTCAGGGGACCGCTCCTTGTTTGTCGTTTGTTTTGTTTTGTAGGTGGACTCGTCAGTCGCTTCCCGGTCAAGTCGTGTGACATTGGTCGTGTAGACTTGTAATTGTTGTGCGACGATGGTCGTGTAGACCTGTCATCGATCATCTAGACATGTAATTGTGTGCGACGTTGGTCGTGTAGACCTATCGTCAATCGTATAGACCTGTCGTCAGTCGTATAGACCTGTCGTCGGTCGTATAGACCTGTAATTGTGTTCTACGTTGGTCGTGTAGACCTGTCGTTGGTCGTATAGACCTGTCGTCGGTCGTATAGACCTGTCGTCGGTCGTATAGACTTGTCGTCGGTCGTATAGACTTGTAATTGCGTGCGACGTTGGTCGTGTAGACTTGTAATATAGCATGTTTCATATGTCCGGGGAGGAGTTGTATGTATTGTAGGAAAAGACAAGTGCCTTGGACAGGACAAGTCTTGTAAGTAGTTTTTAGTATGCCGTTTCTCTTTGTTTGCTTGTGATTTATGTATTGTCTGTTGTGTCAGCATTTCCGGCTGGTCGGGTTGCATGCGACGTAGGCGCTTTTTACGCGTTGAAGTCGCGTGTCGAGATGATGGAAGAGTTTGAAGAGGGAAAGCAGAGGACCTGAGATTTGAAGGCGGAGAAGGAGACCATGGAGATCTTGTTTCCGAAGGGGAATCCGGGCTCAGAGCTTTTCCATCTGGCCGGTGTCGGAGAGGAATCTCTGGTCGAAAGTGTCGGTAAGGACGAGGTCCATTCTGGTGACTCCGTATCGCTTGATCCCTAACCTTCTCCCGACTCGGCCCCTGTTGGAGGTGACGTTGCAAACCCTGACCCTTGATTGTTTTTCGTAATTTGATTTGTGACCCCACTAGTGTGTGGGTAGAATACTTTCTGTTTCGGCGACCCGTCCACCATCGCGGGTCATAGAGTGGACGATTGGAAGTCCTGCGTGTGTGTAGGCAGACAATGTGTGTTGGCGACCTGTCCGTTATCACGGGTCGTATGTATGTAAAAAATGCTTTTATCTAATGCAATCTATTTTATAAAGGATCGTACATTTGTGTGTTCGTACGTTTCGTTGGATTCTTCTAGAGAAGATTGTCGTTGACGCCTTTGATTTGTGTATCGGGTTTGCCCGTGTGCTCCGTCGAGTAGGGCTTGCCGCATGTATGTCGGGTTTGCCCGTGTGCTCCGTCGAGTAGGGTTTGCCGTATGTATGTCGGGTTTGCCCGTGTGCTCTGTCGAGTAGGGCTTGCCGTATGTATGTCGGGTTTGCCCGTGTGCTCCGTCGAGTAGGGCTTGCCGTATGTATGTAAAGAAAGAGGCCTTTATGTATGTGTTTGTTTTTAGTCATGACTTTATGCCGGGGAGGTAAGCAATATGTTTCTATTGCGTAAATGTAATAAGGTGTCTTAATCTTATGTATTGTGTAAGGCATGCGGTGTGCCGACGTGCCTGTGTTGTTAATCTCCCCGTGTTCCGATCGATCGTGTAAATGTAGTGTAAGCGCTTTTTGCGGATGACTGGTTCCAGTGTGTATGTCGATGTCATTCTGTACTCATGTTTTTTGCAAGGAGGATGTCCTTACTTAGTGTCAAATGCTAAATTTCAAGAAATAGAGTTGTGTATGCGACAATAAGCAATGTATGACATGTGAAGATATGTAGTTGCGCATGCGACGATAAGCAATGTATGACATATGAAGATATGTTAGTGTCTTACCTTGTTGGTTCAGAATTGGTATAATTTCATATGTGTCGTGTTCCAACTCCTTGGGATTGGTCGTCCGTCTTTGTCTTCTAATTGGTATGCTCCATGTCCGACTACTTCAGTGATTAAGTAGGGTCTTTCCCATTTGTGGTGCAAGCTTTCCGTCGGACGGGTTCTTGGTATTTTGGAACGTTTTCCTGAGGACCCAATCTCCGACTTTGAATGCTTTGATCCAGACGTTCTTGTTGTAACTCCTTGCGACCTATTGTTGGAACCTGACCATCCTAATTCGGGCTCTTTCTCTGATCTCGTCCACCGTGTCTAGGTTGTGTGCTAGTTCGACGTCATTTTGCTCGTTTGTCTGAAGGTTGCAACGGGCGGTCGAAACCAATAACTCGGCCAGAATGACTGCCTCACTTCCGTAGATGAGAGAGAAAGGTGATTGTCCGGTCGCATTTTTTGGAGAGTCCTGTCTGACCAGAGAATGAATGGGAGTTCGTCTGCCCATTTGCCTTTAGCCCCAGTGAGGCGTTTCTTGAGGTTGTTGATGATGATTTTGTTGCTGGACTCAGCTTGTCCATTGGATTGTGGGTACCGAGGTGTGGACGTGACCAATTTGATATTCCATTGGTCGTAGAAGGCTCGAGTCTTATGACTAATGAATTGGGAACCATTGTCGCACACGATTTCTGATGGCACGCCAAATCTGCACAAGATATTGCGTTTTATGAATGAAATGACGTGTTGATCTTTTACCTCTCTGTAGGCTTCGGCTTCAATCCACTTAGAAAAGTAGTCCGTCATGGCAAGGAAGAAGACTCTTTGACCCGACGTGGGTGGAAGCTTCCCGACAATGTCCATTCTCCACCTCATAAAGGGCCATGGAGCCAGAGTCGGATGGAGGAGCTCTAAAGGTTGATGATGGACGGGCGCGTGTCGCTGACAGGCGTCACGTCTCTTGGTGTACTCCATAGCGTCTTTGTTCATCGTGGGCCAGTAGTACCCGTTTCGCAGGGCTTTCCCTGAGAGGCTTCGTCCGCCGGTATGGTTTCCACATTCTCCTTCGTGTAACGATTGTAAGATGTGTCCGACTTCCAGAGTCTTGAGGCATCGCAGGAGTATTCTTGTGACAGACCTTTTGTACAAGATGTTATCTAGGATATAGAAAGAGAGTGCTTGTACCTTGAGCCTTTTTGCTTCTGTTTTATCGTCGGGCAGGATGCCGTCTTTTAACCACTTGACGTAGGGTAGCATCCAATCATCGTTGGTGTTGACAATGTCTTCTTCTGGTCGATCGCCCATCTCCACGGCGACCAGCTCTTCTACTGGTGTAGTCGATTCGACGGATACCTGTCCGATCGCCCATCTCCACGGCGCCCATCTCCACGGCGACCAGCTCTTTCGGGTCTAAGGCGGATCCTAGGTTGGCAAGTGCTTCAGCTTGGGAGTTAAGATCCTTGGGTACCTGTCTGATGTCAAATGTTTAAAATTGTCCGGTCAGCTTCTTGGCTACCTCCAAGTAGGCTATCATTCTGACGTCTTTAGCGTTGTACGACCCTTGTATCTGGTTCACGACTAGCAGGGAGTCGCAAATGATTTCGATCTCTCAGACCCCTAGCTCGTGAGCCAGGATGAGTCCGAATATGAGTGCCTCATACTCAGCTTTGTTGTTAGTCGCATCCCACTCACATCTGACGGCCTGGGCTATCTTGTCCCCTTGTGGCGATTTTAGCACGACCCCTAGCCCCGATCCTCTGGCGTTCGACGCACCATCGGTGTGGAGTTCCCATGTGCCTGTTTCTTCTGTTGCGAGCAATTGCGTTGCTTCTATTGTGGCTTCTTGTTCTAGGGTCGGGCTGAAATCAGCCACAAAGTCAGCTAAGGCCTGCGACTTGATTGCCGTCCTAGGCTCATATTCGATGTCGTAACCGCTGAGGTGTATGGCCCATTTGGTCATTCGTCATGTGAACTCGGGTTTCCTCATGATTGCTCTCATGGGATGATTAGTGCGGACAATAATAGTATGGAATTCGAAATAAGGTTTAAGTTTGTTCGAGGCCATTACCAATGATAGTACGAGCTTTTCAAGTGACGAATACCTCGTTTCTGCCGGTAATAGCGTCCGACTGACATAGTATATTGTCGACTGCTTGCTGTCTTCTTCTCTGACCAGTACTGCGCTTACGGCTGATTCTGACACTGCAAGATATAGAAATAAGGGCTCGTCGCCTTTAGGTTTGGTCAGTAACAAGGGACTGGCTAGGTATTCCTTCAAGTTTTGGAACGCTGCTTCGTGCTCTTCCGTCCATTGAAAGGACTTGTTCTTCTTGAGAGCGTCATGGAAGGGTTTGCATTTGTCGGATGATTTGGAGATGAATCTGTTCAGAGCTGCTATTTGACCTGTAAGTTTCTGTACGTCTTTGATGCATCGGGGGGATCAGAGGTTGATGAGAGCCTTGATCTATTCTGGGCTGGCTTCTATTCCTCTTTGTGTCACCATGTACCCCAAGAACTTTCCTGACGACACTCCGAAGGAGCACTTAGTAGGGTTTAGTTTCATGTTGTACCTTTTTAGCACTTCGAAGCTGTCGCGAAGGTGGTCGATGTGATCTTCTTTCTTTTTTAATTTGACCAATATGTCGTCTATGTAGACTTCCATCGTGTCCCCAATCTGGTCTTTGAACATTTTGTTGACTAGTCGTTGATACGTAGCCCCTGCATTTTTGAGACCAAAAGGCATTACTTTATAGCAATAGATACCTTGGCTAGTGACGAACGCTATTTTTTCTTGGTCTTCGGGTTCCATGAGGATCTGATTGTAGCCACTGAAGGCGTCTGTTTTGGGGCGAAAAGATCGGACGACCTAAATCGCCTTAGACGGGATAACTAGTCGATCGAATGATAAAAAACAATCCAAACCAAGCAAGCAATAGATAAACAAAGAATAAATATGTAATAGCGTGATGGTTTTATTAGATGTCGTGTTTAATCAGACTGAACCGTGATACAACTTATCGTGATAAAACCATAGATCGAGTGGGACTCGACCGATGACTTGTGAGTGGCGACCGACAGGGGTCAGGCATAGGCAGCCGTTAGAGAGCTAGATGGAGAGCGAGAGTGCTATTCTGGTGTGTTTTCTGAGTAAGAATGCTTGTGTGTTCTTGCGTAATCGTGCGTGTTGTGTCTTATCTTCCTCGTCGTCCCAATATGGTAAGTCTTCAATCCTTGTTGCCGTTATGTTTCTTGGCCGTATATTTCGTCTTCAATGCTCAGAGTGATGGCGAAGATTACACCATTAAACCTCCGTGATTATGGTGGTTTGAATATTTGCAGCCGTTGCGTGATCTGGCATTAAATGCGTGGCGAGATCCTCGCGATCCTGTCGGAAGGTATTCGACCAGGGAAATCTCGTCGGCTCCTCTGGGCTTTTCCTTTGATCTTCCGATCTGCAGTGGGCTTGGGCTTTGATGGGTGTCATTTCATGCACCTTAACTAGTGATTATTGACATATTTTAGATGGAGTTTTGGAGTAGATTTAGGCTAAGTCTGTAATCCAGAAGAGTAGTTGAGAAGTGAAGATATCCAAGGTTTTACAGCTTAGATGGAGATGATGAGGATCTGTTGGAGTTTATTGGAGAAGACTACCAACACTTGGTAGTAATGAAGAGCAGAAGAGAAGAAGAAGGGGAGCTGAAGAGAAAAGAATGGCGCCCCGCGCCAGAGCCACCGCGACCCGGCGATAAGTCTCAGAGAAGGATGCTGCCCCGCGGTGAAAATCACCGCCCCGCGGTGGGAGATGGCGCCCTGCGGCCATCACGTGAGGCAATGCGGCGAAGTAATTAATTTATTTCGAGCCCATGATGCTGGAATTGAATAAATTCGGCCCAGGAAGATGAGAGGCCCATGACGGCTGGGCCCAATTGAAGAGAAGATGCCGCGTGAAGAAAGCTGAAGAATTGAAGCTGAAAGATTGACGGAGGATGACGTCAGCCATGTGCTGATTGGAGTGTCGTTGCTAAGTTGGGCCGATGCTGCCGTAGTGGGCCGTGTTGCTGCTGTTGCTAGATGGGCCGCTGATGCTTGCGAGAGGAGGCCGAGCGTGAAGCTGACCGCGAGGCTGCTTGCCGAGAATTGGAGTTACGGGATTAATTCCCAAATTTCGATAGTTTATATTTGGTTATTATTTTTATTATTATTTCCTTTTTATCTATTTTAGTTTTAGGTCAAATACTCTTTAGTTAACCTAGTTTCATATACAAGTTTCAGATCATCTTCTAGTTCGTAGTTTTGCTCCGGGGTTCCAACCCATGGAGAGCTAAACACCTTTGTTTTGCTAGACGTTTGAAGCAATACAGTTGATTCGGTTGTGAGATTTCTATATCCTTGTTCTTATTCTTATGTGTGTTGGTTTGATTCTCTTGGTTATATTGATTATTGATTTATCGTTATTCTTCATAGTCTGGCCAGCTAGGTTGAATGCTTTTTATCAATTGCTAGGATTGCATATAGGGGTTCCGAGTGCATATCTAGTGGCAAGCACAATTGTGCGTATAGGGGTTCCGAGCGTACAATTGTGTGTGAGAATCAATTGCATGTTAAGTAGGGGAGTGAGTACTTGTACGTCTTTCCTTGCATGTATCCTATATCCTTGTGTGTATTGTTATTGCTTTGTTGGTGGTAAAGTACCCCGGTCTGGTACCGCGTGACAGGCGTGACTGGCGTGCTTTATCATTGGCATAGTAATAAGTCTATCGACAACTGTGAGAATCGGTAGTACTTAAGATCAGGGTGAGAACAACCATAAGAATAGTTAAAGAACTTGGATTTATAAGATTTCAATGATCGATTTATCTCTGTATTGTGGATCTCGTTCTAGTAGAACTACTTTCCCCATCATTCTTATTCTTTCTTCTAAAAGCTTGCATCTTTGTTACTCTGCTTGATAACCAAAAAACCCTTTGCTTGTTACTTTGCATGCTTACTAACACATGAATTGATCACTTCCTCCATGTGGATTCGACCCTTGCTTGCCTCTACTACTTGTTTAGGTTTGTTAGGATTATTTTATTTGTTTAGGTGTCACGACGACAAACGCCTATCAGGCTCGATCCACTTGATCCATCTTTCTCCGGGGAATCTAGGCCCAATAATAGCCCCAAGTTGCTATGGGCTTACGGGTTAGGCAAGTAGACCAGAATCCGTGGCAACTTCTCAAGACACGATCTCCACCATCCTTTTTTGGCGCGTCGTTCAGGGCTACGTGGCGCGTGATCGAGGCATGATGCGACGCCTCTGCAAATCTTCACTTCCCTCCATAAATTCGGAGCAGAGGGAATCGATTACTCTTTATCATCTTCCTTTGCAAGTTTTCTTCTGGTAAGCCTTCCGGCCTTTCTTGCCATAGCTTTCTGATTTAGTCATAGCTCTTCGATCTCTCTCTTTTTCCATTCTTGAAATGGTTTCCCTCGAGGCTTCTGAGTCGTCGAAGACTCTTTCCGATTCCAATGAAGGCGAAGCTCCTCCTCGTTTTATTTTGAAAGAGTCGGATGCATTGATTAGCACTATGTTCCAGTCGGAACTGGATCAGGTGCTCCAAGTCGGAGGCTTTCCACCGGAGACGGTCGCTAGGTTGCCTCATCCAGACGAGAGGGCCGATGCTCGTTACGAGGGATGGATTTGCTTCTACTCTTACCCGTTTAGGATAGGGCGTAAGTTTCATTTTTCTCCCCTTGTCAGGGATTTCTTAGCCACCTTGGCGCTGGCTCCATGTCAAGTGATGCCTCAGGCATGGAGAGTTCTTAGGGTTTTAGACCTTGTGAATGTTCAAACTGGGGCCGATTTTGATTTCGACGCCCTGTGGTATAACTACTTCATTGGGTCGAAGAGTTCTTGTCGCGTTCAGTTGCGTGTCCGACCTAGTCGGAAGCCCTTGGTGCAGAGCCCTGATGTTAATGACCGTGGATGGGGGTCAAAATTCTTTTTCGTTGAGCGCTCTTCTTTGGAGAAGGAGGGAGAATGTCCGTTTTTGTTGACGGAGTGGCGAATCGATAGTATGTACTTGCTTTCTTTTTCGCGTATTTGTGTGTCTTAACTCTTGTTTTAACTTTTTCTTTTTTGTAGTCCCCGAACCAGAGGATCTAGAAGTCAATAGCCGGTCGGAGGGCTTGTCGAAGATTGTGTTGGAGATTCTCGTGTCTGAAAGGAAATTCGTGAACGTCAACTTGCTGGCGACGGCCCCTTCCTCCCAAGAAGATATGTCGACTGTCTCTTCGTCTCGTGCGAAAGGTAGACTTTCGGCTTTAGGAGTCTTTTGCTATTTTTTACTTTGTCGTGTACCTCAGGATTTTTTCCTTTTCTGTTGTTCTGTCGTGTCAGGTTCTCCCGGTGGTCGAGCGAGTGTTCGTTTCAGAGTCGCTTCTGGAAAAAGCTTGATTGAGCAGAGGAAGGCGGCGGCCAAGGCTGTGTCGAGCAAGCCGCTTCTGGTGGACCTGACAGCACCAGCCAAGGCCAGCTCGAAGAGGAAAGCAAGTGCTTGCTCCGAAGATGTCAAGGCGGAGGAGGTCTTCAAGAAGAAGAAGGCCGTGATTGTTGAGGGGATTGGCAAGATCGGTGCCGTTGGGCGGTCGATTGCTGACCTTTTTCACGCTCAAGACCCGACTTTGAAGTCGGAGGTCGACAATGTCTCTCCCCTCGACTGCATTGGTGAAGCGGGGTGCTCCGCGTGGAAGGTGAATCGTCTTTTTGTTTGTGTCTTTTTCTTTCGTTCGACCACGTTTTCTGATCGTCTGTTGTGTCGTCGTGTGAGATTGCAGTCTTTTTAGTATCTTTTGGGGGCATACTCTAGCATCAAGGCAATGGTCGCCAAGGCCGAGGAGCGGGCTGCTAGGTCAGAGTCCGACCTCGCGTCCTTGAAGACTAAATTAGAGGGAGCGGAGAGTCGCTGCCGTGAAATCGAGCGTCGCCTCACCAGGGAGTTGAAGAGCTATCAAGGGGAGTTGGTCGCATGTCAGAGGGAGTTTGAAGAGTGCAGGGCAGACATCGAGGAGGAGGTGAAGCGGGCTCGGATTGCCGATGGCCAAATTGCTGGCGACGTTGGGGCCTTCTACGCGGTGAAGTCGCGCATTGAGATGATTGAAGAGTTCAATGAGGGCAAGCACGAGCTCTGGGACCTGAAAGCGGAGAAGGAGACTTTGGATTCCATGTTCCCAAAGGGCGATCCTGGTCAAGAGTTATTCTGCTTAGCCGGCGTCGGAGAAGAGGCTGTGGATGAAGGTGCCGATGACGACGAAGCTCATTCTGGCGATGTTAAGCCGACCGACGAGGTAGCTCCATCGGAGCCAGCCCATGCTGAAGGTAACGTTGTTGTTCACGATGCTTGACTTGTTTTCTTTGCGTACTTTGACTTTGTTTGTCCCACTTGTGTGTGGGTTTAGACATTTGGTGCTTTTGGATAATGTGTGTTTTGGCAACCCGTCCACCATCGCGGGTCGTAGAATATTTCTGTTTGATGAAGTCCTACAAATGTGTAGGCAGACAATGTGGTTTGGCGACCCGTCCACCATCGCGGGTCGCGCATTTGTATAAAAATGCTTTTATTTCGATGCAATTGTGTTTTTACATGTAAAGTCGTATACTAGTTTGTTTCGTACATGTTCGTTGGACTTTCAAGGAAGTTGTCGACGACGTTTAGTATGTTGTGTATGTCGGTTTTACCCGTGTGCTCCGTCGAGTGGGGTTTCACCGTGTGTATGTATGTAGAGTAGGCATGCGATGTGTTTGTGTATGTGTTAGTCATGACATTATGTCGGGGAGGTAAGCAATATATAATAAGATGTTTGTTCCTTATGTTTTAATTGCGTGAATGTAATAAGGTGTTGTACCTTATGTTTTGTGTAAGGTAGGCGGTGTGCCGACGTGCCTATGTTGTCATCTCCCCGTGTTCCGATCGATCGTGTAATGTAAGCGCTATATGCGGATGACAAGATCCATTTGCGGACGACTAGGTCCATTTGCGGACGACTGGGTCCAATGTAAATGTTGTTCTGCATTTGTGTTTTTATAAGGAGGAAATCCTCGCTTAGTGTCAGACGATGACATGCAAAAGAAGATAGCGATGTACATGCGACAGCATGCGATATGTATGCGATAGATGGCAATGTATATGCGATAGCATGCGATAGATAGCAATGTATATGCGATAGCATGCGATAGATAGCAATGTATATGTGATAGCATGCGATATGCAACAATGTATATGTGATGTATAGAATTTGTGTGATGTTTTACCTCATCGGTTCAGAAATGGTAGAGCTTGAGATGTGTTGCGTTCCAACTCCTCGGGATTGGTTTTCCGTCTTTGTCTTCTAACTGATATGCTCCTTGTCCGACCACTTCGGTGATCGAGTAAGGTCCTTCCCATTGTGGTGCTAGCTTTCCGTCGGATGGATTCTTGGTGTTCTGGAAAGTTTTCCTTAAGACCCAGTCTCCGACCTTGAATGCCTTAATTCGAACGTTCTTGTTGTATCTCCTTGTGACTTGTTGTTGGAACCTGACCATCCTGATTCGGGCTTTCTCTCTGATCTCGTCCGCTGTATCCAGATTGTGTGCTAGTTCGATGTCGTTTTGTTCAATTGTCTGAAGGTTGCAGCGAGCAGTCGGAACCAGTAACTCAGCCGGGATGACCGCCTCACTCCCGTAGACGAGAGAGAAAGGCGATTGCCCGGTCGCATTCTTTGGAGTAGTCCTGTCGGACCAGAGAATAAGTGGGAGTTCGTCTGCCCATTTGCCTTTAGCCCCGGTGAGGCGTTTCTTGAGGTTGTTGATAATGATCTTGTTGCTGGATTCGGCTTGTCCGTTGGATTGTGGATACCGAGGTGTGGATGTGACCAACTTGATGTTTCATTGGTCGCAGAAGGCTCTAGTCTTATGACTGATGAACTGGGAACCGTTATCGCACACGATTTCTGATGGGACGCCAAATCTTGAGCCTTTTTGCTTCTGTCTTGTCGTCGGGTAGAATGCCGTCTTTTAACCACATGATGTAAGGTAGCATCCAGTCGTCATCGGCGTCGATGATGTCCTCTTTGGGTCGGTCGCCTATTTCCATGGCGACGAGTTCTTAAAGTGATGTTGTTAACTCGATGGATGTCCTCGGGACGGCTGGCATCATGATGTGGGCCAATGGTATATATGGAAATTCTTTCGGGTCTAGGACGGATCCTAAATTGGCGAGTGCGTCAGCTTGGGAGTTAAGGTCCCTGGGTACCTGTCGGATGTTGAATGTCTGGAATTGTCCGATTAGTTTCCTGGCTACCTCCAGGTAGGCTACCATTCTGGTATCCTTGGCATTGTACGACCCTTGTATCTGGTTTACGACCAGCAGGGAGTCGCAGACGACTTCGATCTCTCGGACCCCTAGATCGTGAGCCAGGATGAGTCCGAATATGAGTGTTTCGTATTCAGCTTCGTTGTTAGTTGCATCCCACTCACATCTGACGGCTTGAGCTATCTTGTCCCCTTGTGGTGATTTCAGCACGACCCTAAGCCCCGATCCTCTGGCGTTCGACGCCCCATCTGTGTGGAGCTCCCATGTACCTGTCTCGCCTGTCGCGAGTAGTTGTGTCGCTTCTTTAGCGGCTTCTTGCTCTAGGGTCGGACTGAAATCGGCCACAAAGTCGGCTAAGGCTTGCGACTTGATCGCCGTCCTAGGCTCGTACTCGATGTCGTAACCACTGAGGTGTATGGCCCATTTGGTCATTCGTCCTGTGAACTCGGGTTTCCTCATGATAGCTCTCATGGGATGATTAGTGCGAACAGTAATAGTATGGGATTCAAAATATGGTTTGAGTTTATTTGAAGCCATTACCAATGATAGTACGAGCTTTTCAAGTGACGAATACCTCGTTTCGGCTGATAATAGTGTCCGACTGACGTAGTATATTGGCGACTATTTGCCATCCTCCTCTCTGACCAGTACAGCGCTTACGGCCGACTCTGACACAGCAAGATAAAGAAATAAGGGCTCGTCGCCTTTAGGTTTGGTCAGTAACATGGGACTGGCCAGGTACTCTTTGAGGTTCTGGAACGCTGCTTCGTGTTCTTCCATCCATTGAAAGGACTTGTTCTTCTTGAGCGCGTCGTGGAAGGGTTTGCATTTGTCGGATGATTTGGAGATGAATCTGTTCAGAGCTGATATCCGACCTGTGAGCTTCTGTATGTCTTTGACACATTGGGGGGATCAGAGGTTGATGAGAGCCTTGATCTGTTCTGGGCTGGCCTCTACTCCTCTTTGTGTCACCATGTACCCTAAGAACTTCCCTGACGACACTCCAAAGGAGCATTTAGTAGGGTTTAGTTTCATGTTGTACCTTTTGAGCACCTCGAAGTTGTCACGCAGGTGGTCTACGTGATCTTCTTTCTTTTTGGATTTGACCAACATGTCGTCGATGTAGACTTCCATCGTGTCTCCGATTTGGTCTTTGAACATTTTGTTGACTAGTCATTGATATGTGGCCCCTGCATTTTTCAGACCAAAGGGCATTACTTTGTAACAATAGATACCTTGGCTGGTGATGAATGCTGTTTTTTCTTGGTCGTCGGGATCCATGAGGATCTGATTGTAGCCGCTGAAAGCGTCCATGAAGGTGAGCATTTCGTGCCCCGCTGTGGCGTCGACCATGGCGTCGATATGGGGTAGAGGAAACGAGTCCTTGGGACAAGCCTTGTTGAGGTCTGTGAAGTCGATGCAGACTCTCCATTTGCCGTTCTTCTTCTGGACTACGACAACGTTGGCTAGCCATTCAGGATAGTGGACCTCTCTGATTTTTCCTGTTTACAATAAGCTTCTGACTTCGTCGTCTATGATCTTGTTCCGCTCGGGAGCGAACTTCCTGTTGGTTGACTCCTCCAGCGTATGTGGTTAGAATGATTTCACCAGTCGTATGCTTAACCTCGCCGTTGAACCCGACCAGTGGGGTCGACTTCTTGATTAGGTCGTTCTCAGTCAAACCCATTTCTTTAAGAGCATCAAGGGTCAAGAGATTTGTCGAGCTCCCTGTATCGATTAGTATTCTCCGTATTAAGCAATTTCCAATGGACAAAGAGATTACCAGACCGTCGTGGTGACCATCCGACCCGTCGGAGTCGGACTCGTCGAAAGTGACCGTCAGAAGGTCGGAAGTTCTCCTCGGCTTGAATTCCGACGCTTCGGGTTTGTCGCCCTTGCTTTCTCTGGCGTGTCGCTTGGCCGCGGAGTACGTGTTCCCACATATGTCTGATCCTCCTAAAATGGTATTGACAATTTTTGTATGGACAGGAGATGGGGGTTTGTTTTGTTTTACCTGATCTCGGCGTTCCATGGTAGCCTTTGCCCGCTCCGAGATTACGTCACGTAGGAACCCTTGTGAGAGCAGCCTAGCGACCTCCTTTCGTAGGGCGATGCACTCGTCGGTCGAATGACCGTGGTCGCCGTGGAATTCGCACCATCGACTCATGTCCTTCTTGATATCCGGTCGATCGCTCTTTCGGGGCCATCTTACGTCTTTTCCATACTTGTTGAAACTCTTGACGAGCTCCGACACGGAAACGTTGAAGTTATAAGATTGGACCCTGGGAGGCAACGCAGAACCGTCTTTCCATTCCTGTGACCTGTCTTGGAAAGAGTTTACCTGATTTGGTTCGTTTCGAGTACGAGAATAGGGATGTGGACGTCTGTCTCGACGGTTGTCGGAGGAATGTTTTCGATCTGATGGATCGGGTCCGCGTGAGGCTTTACGCGACTCACGGTCCTCTTCCAATCTTACCTCGGCCATAGTTTTGGCTTTGACATCTTCAAAGCTTTTGCATGGGTACTTCGTAATCTCGTCGTAGAGATTGCTGTCTTTGACTAAGCCTTGTCGGAAGGCTTCGATAGACGTTGTGACGTCACAGTGGGGGATTCCCACTTTCTCTTTGTTGTACCTGTTAAGATAATTCCGGAGAGGTTCGTTGTACCTTTGCGTGACTCGGTAGAGGTCACTCGATTGTTTCTCGTGCTTCCGACTGCTGGCGAACTGACACTTAAAAGAGTTGACCAGATCCGTGAATGATGCGATCGTTCCCTGAGGCAAACGCATAAACCAAGTTAGTGCGGGACCCGCGAGGGTTGTGCCAAAGCTTTTGCACATGACGGCCTCACGGCTCTCCCTTGAAATAGATACAGCCATTAGTTTTTGTTTATAGAGAGAGATATGGTCATCTGGATCGGTGATGCCATCAAACGTCGCCATGTTGGGGAGATGGAACTTCTTAAGGATCTCGACCCTTGCGATTTCTTCGACGAACGGGGATTCTTCGAATCCGCCGGACGCTTCTCTCTCGATCGGTTGTGGGACTCCTGGGAGCCTATTGAAGCGATCGTCGATCATCTTCATATGTCGGTCGAGCGTCTGCTGGAAGAGAGCCATGATATCTGGCGGATTGGCAACCTATGGTTCGTCGATTCGGGGCCCAACAGACCCGATCAGTGTGGGAAAGGTGACATGGTTAGTCGAAAATGGACTAGCGAAAGGAGTTCGAGACGTACCCTCAGTGTGTCCAGGACGTCGTACGCTCGGAGGCGTTGGCTCGATGTTGTCCATGTCGAGGCGTGTTCAGACGCCGCCGTGGACGGGCGCGTTCCTAGATCCTGAAGCCCCTGATTGTACCTGTGACTTAAGAGACTCATTTTCACGAGTTAGTTGCGCGATCTCGGCTTCGAATTGGGTTGACAAAACGGCTAGGGCTTCAGTTTTTTGACGTTGTTGGGCTAGTTCCACTTGAAGGGCGGTCATTTTTTGAGAGAGTTCTTGGAACTGGGTTGGAGTAGGATTTTCGGTTGGGTTTTCTGTAGTTTGGGTTTCGTCTTCGAGACGTGGTTCTTGATTGTCAGTAGAAGGATCGATAGTCATGGTTGGAAAGTTTCGGAAGGATGATCGGCAAGTTGCCCCACGGTGGGCGCCAAATTGTTTTGGGGTGAAAAGATCGGACGACCTAAATCGCCTTAGACGGGGTAACTAGTCGATCGAATGATAAAAAACAATCCAAACCAAGCAAGCAATAGATAAACAAAGAATAAATATGTAATAGCGTGATGGTTTTATTAGATGTCGTGTTTAATCAGACTGAATCGTGATACAACTTATCGTGATAAAACCATAGATCGAGTGGGACTCGACCGATGACTTGTGAGTGGCGACCGGCAGGGGTCAGGCATAGGCAGCCGTTAGAGAGCTAGATGGAGAGCGAGAGTGCTATTCTGGTGTGTTTTCTGAGTAAGAATGCTTATGTGTTCTTGCGTAATCGTGCGTGTTGTGTCTTATCTTCCTCGTCGTCCCAATATGGTAAGTCTTCAATCCTTGTTGCCGTTATGTTTCTTGGCCGTATATTTCATCTTCAATGCTCGGAGTGATGGCGAAGATTACACCATTAAACCTCCATGATTATGGTGGTTTGAATGTTTGCAGCCGTTGCGTGATCTGGCATTAAATGCGTGGCGAGATCCTCGCGAACCTGTCGGAAGGTATTCGACCAGGGAAATCTCGTCGGCTCCTCTGGGCTTTTCCTTTGATCTTTCGATCTGCAGTGGGCTTGGGCTCGATCCACTTGATCCATCTTTCTCCGGGGAATCTAGGCCCAACAACGTCCATGAAGGTAAGCATTTCATGTCCCGTCGTTGCGTCGACCATAGCGTCGATGTGGGGTAGAGGAAACGAGTCTTTGGGACAAGCCTTGTTGAGGTCTGTGAAGTCGATGCAGACTCTCCACTTGCCATTCTTCTTCTGGACTACGACTACGTTGGCTAGCCACTCGGGATAATGGACCTCCCTGATTTTTCCTGTTTCCAATAAGCTCTTGACTTCGTCATCGACTATCTTGTTCCGCTCGGGAGCGAACTTCCTGCGTTTTTGCTTGACAGGGGGGTGAGATGGATCTACATTCAATTTA
Source organism: Rheum nobile (assembly GCA_027886185.1). Lineage (NCBI taxonomy): Eukaryota > Viridiplantae > Streptophyta > Magnoliopsida > Caryophyllales > Polygonaceae > Rheum > Rheum nobile. The sequence goes on along the minus strand of WOAB01000531.1, from coordinate 5,637,001 downwards.
TGTGTAATAACGTTTGGATATATTCCGACCATGTCCTCATACGACCATGCGAAACAATCGGCATTGGTCCTGAGAAAGTCGAGGAGTTGTTGTCTGGTCGAGTCGTCCAAGTCCGACCCGACCCTTACCGTTTGGTTTGGCTTTGAGGGATCTAGTGCGATCTCGTCGAGTTTTTCCATTTCTGGTTCGACGTACCGACTAGGTCCTTCACCGCTCTGTGGTTGTTATGCGGTCTTGTGTTCGACTGCGCTCTTCATAGAAGCGACATAGCACTCCTTAGCGGTCCTTTGATCTCCTTTGATTTCTTGGACTCCCCATTCAGTGGGGAATTTGATGACTTGATGATATGTTGAAGGTACTGCCTTCATAGCGTGTATCCATGGCCTGTCAAGAATACAATTATAGGGAAACGGACAATCTAGGACTAAGAATTTCACCTGTTGGTTGATTCCCCCAGCGTATGTGGTTAGAATGATTTCACCGGTCGTATGCTTGACCTCACCGCTAAACCCGACCAGTGGGGTCGACTTTTTGATTAGGTCGTCTTCGATCAGACCCATCTATTTAAGAGCGTCAAGGGTTAAGAGGTTTGTCGAACTCCATGTATCGATTAGTACTCTCCTTATTAAGCAATTACCAATGGACAACGAGATTACCAGACCCTCGTGGTGACTATCCGACCCGTTGGAGTCGGACTCGTCGAATGTGACCGTCGAAAGGTTGGAGGTCTTCTTTAGCTTGAATTCTGACATCTCGGGCTTATCGCCCTTGCTTTCCTTGGCATGCCGCTTAGCCGCGGAGTATGTGTTCCCACATATGTCTGATCCACCTGAAATAGTATTGACAATTTTTGTATGGACGGGAGATGGGGGTTTGTTCTGTTTTACCTGATCTCGACGTTCCATGGTAGCTTTCGCCCGCTCTGAGATTACGTTGCGCAGGATCCCCTGTGAGAGTAACCTAGCGACTTTCTTTCGCAGGGCGATGCACTCGTCGGTCGAATGACCGTGGTCGCAGTGGAATTCGCACCATCGGTTCATGTCTTTCTTGACATCCGGTCGGTCGCTCTTTCGGGGCCATCTTACCTCTTTTCCATACTTGTCGAAACTCTTGACGAGCTCCGATACGGAAATATTGAAGTTATAAGACTGGACCCTAGGAGGCAACGCCGGACCGTCTCTCCAATCCTGTGACCTGTCTTGGAAAGAGTTTACCTGGTTTGGCTCATTTCGATTACGAGAGTAGGGGTGAGGACGTCTGTCTCGACGGTTGTCGGAGGAATTTTTACGATCGGATGGATCAAATCCGTGTGAGGCTTTTCGCGACTCACGATCCTCTTCCAATCTTACTTCTGCCATGGTCTTGGCCTGGACATCTTCAAAACTTCTACACGGGTACTTGGTAATTTCGTTGTAGAGATTGTTGTCTTTGACCAGACCTTGTCGGAAGACTTCGATGGAGGTTGTGACGTCACAGTGGGGGATCGCCACTTTCTCCTTATTGTACCTGTTGAGATAATTCTGAAGAGGTTCGTTATACCTTTGTGTGACTCGGTAGAGGTCACTTGATTGTCTCTCGAGCCTCCGACTGCTGGCGAACTGACTCTTGAAAGAGTTGACCAGATCCGCAAATGATGCAATCATTTCCTGAGGCAAACGCATAAACCAAGTTAGTGCGGGGCCCACGAGGGTCGTGCCAAAACTTTTACACATGACGGCCTCACGACTCTCCCTTGAAACGGATGCAGCCATTAGTTTTTGTTTATAGAGAGAGATATGGTCATCTGGATCGGTGGTGCCGTCGAACGTCGCCATGTTGGGGAGATGGAACTTCTTGGGGATCTCGACCCTTGCGATTTCTTCAATGAACGGGGATTCTTCGAATCCATCGGATGCTTCCCTCTCGATTGGTTGCGGGACTCCTGGGAGCCTGTTGAAGCGATCGTCGATCGTCTTCATGTGTCGGTCGAGCGTCTGCTAGAAAAGAGCCAAGACATCTGGCGGATTGGTAACATGTGGTTCGTCGATTCGGGCCCCTGCCGACCCGATCGGTGTGGAAAAAGTGACATTGTTAGTCGAAAACGGATTAGAAAAAGGAATTCGAGATGTACCCTCTGTGTGTCCGGGCCGTCGTATGCTCGGAGGTGTTGGCTCGGTGTTGTCCATGTCGAGGCGCGTTCGGACGCTGCCGTGGATGGGCATGTTCTTGGATCCTGAGGCCATCGATTGTACCTGCGACTTAAGAGACTCATTTTCACGGGTTAGTTGTGCGATCTCGGCCTCGGATTGGGTCGACAGGGCGGCTAAGGTTTCGGTCTTTTGGCGTTGCTGGGCTAGTTCCTCTTGAAGGGTGGCCATTTTCTGGGAAAGTTCTTGGAACTGGGTTGGAGTAGGATTTTCGGTCGTGTTTCCTGGAGCTTGGGTTTCGTCTACGAGACGTGGTTCTTCAGTGTTGGTAGGTGGGTCGATAGTCATGGTTGAAAAGTTTCGGAAGGGTGATCGGCAAGTTGCCCCACGGTGGGCGCCAAATTGTTTTGGGGCGAAAAGATCGGAAGACCTAAATCGCCTTAGACGGGGTAACGAGTCGGTCGGGTAATAGAAATCAATCCAAACCAGGTAGACAATCAACAAATAAAGAAGATATGCAAAATAGCAAAGTAATTTTATTGATATATTGACGATTGAGTCGGATTAATGTACAACTTATCCTTGTAGGAAAAAGGGTCGGATCTGGTCCGACCGGTGACTTTGGGGCTCGACCGGTGGAGACTGAGCGAGATTCCGAGGGGAATGAGCTAGAATGGGTGTATTCTTTGGTCCTACTCAGGGCGAATCGGCGGATGTGGGTGGTAATCGTGTCTCCATCTCCCTCTTCCATGTTCTGTCATTGTATATATATGGCAATTATCGTCTTGTGACCGTTATTCTCCTCTTGCAATCTTTCTCATTCAATCCGGGCGAGATTCTTGGGATATGCTCTTGATTGCTAGCATAATCTCTGACTTTAATGCTGGGAGTGATTGCTGGGATTTCGTCTTAATTACCATCATTATCTCGGTGTTTAAATGTTGTGGTTGTTGTCCCAATCAAGCATTCAATGCTCCAGCGTGATCTTCGCAGCTGGTCGGGAGGCACTCGACTGCAGGGAGTCCGACGCTTCTTCCTGGTTTCTCTTAGCTTCCGATTCCGCTTGGATCTTGGCCCAATTCATTTGATCCGTTTTCATGGGATGAATCTGGGCCCAACAGTTACTATCAAAGAGACGGAATCAGGCTCGCCTTCTACCACGATCCTACAACAAACGTGGTCCGACCACCCTTGCGGATCACATCAGTATGGGCCTTGCGGCGTTTGAAATCCCTCTTCGGTAAAAAAGAACCCACAGCGATCATGTCAGACCGAGATTTGGCCGTTGTGAAGGCTGTACCAATAGTCTTTCCCAATGCACACCATTTGCTGTGCAGGGTCCATGTGAACCGTAATGTTGAAGCAAGGGTCACCGGGAATATGTGCAACAAAAGTGTTAAGCATTTTATGGGGAATATTCGTTGGTTGTTGAGGTCACCCACGGAGGATGTGTACGAGTCCCGACTTAAGTATTTGAGGGACAAGTGGAAGAATGGTACGTTTATGAAGTACGTCGAGGAAGTTTGGCTTGACGACCACAAAAAGAAGTTAGTTGATGCATGGTCTAATCATATTCTTCATTTCGCCACAAGATCATCAAACATGTAAATTTTATAACATATTCTCTCATTAGATACGTATTATTTTTTATGATGTATAACATAAGTATTACTTGTCAGGGTGGAGTCTCAGCACGCTATGCTCAAGGACACCCTAAAAACATATGTTGGAGGGTTTGACACGATCGTAGTACACATCGACAATATGTTCACGGATCAGATACGTGTCATTAGGGGGTCTATGGAGCAGAGCAGTTTTAAGTTGGCCGTCGTCATAAAGGATGGGCCACAATGGGTGAAGATTTTGTTCAATCGCCTTGAGTACAAGATATCGAATGAGTGCATAAGATTACTATACAAACAAGCTATTCTGGCAAAGGAGGGAAAGATACTTGATGAAGAATGCCGCGATGTATGGTGGAGATCCTCGCTTGGGTTGCCTTGCCCACACACGATCAAGAGATATGTAGAGGCTGGTATCCCAATATTGCCAAGTGAAATCCATTTATTTTGGAAACAAGTAAAGTGGGAAGGAGTGGGCCAAGAAGATCTCGGAACTGATGATACTGAGCGTATTTCAAGAGAAGATGTCGTAATGAAGAAGTTGGTCCAAGACTGGCAAGGAAAGGAAATGCCCGACGAGCTATTACGGATTCTCACAACAAGGTACGATGACTTCCATAACCCAAGCACTTCCACCTTGGGAGAGCCCCCGTGCGCAGATACTAGTAAGGGGAGACCTAAGAAGGACTCGACCAAGAGGGACCTCACTTGGTTGGAGCACAAGGAGGAGGAGCAAAAGAAGAAGGAACAAAAAAAGGAGGAGGAAAAGAAGAGGAAGAAGGAGGATGAAAAGAAGAAGAAGGATGAGGACAAGAAGATGAAGACGGATGAGGAAAAGAAGAAGAAAGATGAGGAAAAGAAAAAGAGGAAGTCAGATAGTATTCAATCGTTTGTTGGATCAGAATCTTCTCTGATTCCTGATGGAGACAACAAAAGAGTTTCAGATGGCAAAGAGAGTGGCACTGGCCCGATCCCCCCCAAAATTGAAGTTGATCCAAGAAATGGGGAAAATTTTTGGCACCTCGACTTTAATTGGGGCGTACGAAATGTCGACCCTTTCATGTTCAACTACATCACCCGAGTAGAAGACGTACAAGGTGACGGTCATTGTGGGTACCGTTCCTTGTCTGTACTATTAGGGTTGGGGAACAGAGTTACGATTACGTGCGACATGAGCTTTCAAAGGAACTGTAATTGCATCGAGATCTCTACCGACCAGCGAGTATGGTGACTGACATTGACCATCTTATTAAGATGGTTGATCATACAGGGCCTTGATGGGAGGATCACTGGATGGAAATACCGATGGTTGGGTTAGCATTTGCAACCAGATTCCAGGTGGCTCTTGTCTTTCTCTCATGGAGTGGCCCCTATACATGTCTCCCCATGATTGCTTGTCTGTGTGCCCGACCTCCCACAATGGTGCATACGGTGGCACTAGTAGGAAATCATGATCATATTGTCCCGATAAGCATACTTATACTCGGAAGTTTTACCTTATAAATTATGTAATACTCATTTTAGGTCTTTTTTTTACAGGTTTGGCTAGTTGATGACCGTTGCCCTATCCCACCCCCGCCCGCCGTTTGGAACAATTGGAAGCATCCTAGTGTTGAAGGGTGGGATGTACCATTTAGGGGAAGGATGAATGAATATCTCATCAAACGTGAAAACCAAGGTCGTGGCGGTTTGGTTATGTAGTTTCAGGAGGGAGATTGGATACATTAGGATCACATGTGAATCCACTCCTTTTTCACTTTGTAATATGAATTAGCAATATATGAATGTTCAATCTTCCTGGAATTTAGCATAGCAATATATGAATATCTAATCCAAGCTCAACGGATCTACACTCAAACTCCATTTGCAAGTATATAACTTAAGAAAATGTATAAATTATGGTGCTCATCTGCGTTAGCCCTATGGAATACTCAGATAAAGCAAAAGGATACGTTGTGGTTTCTGACTACTCAGATGGCGTTCTGTGTAAGGCGTGTACTAAACGCCATATTCTAAACGCCACAATGTGGCGTTTAATAAACGCTATTGTGTAGCATTTACCACACGACATCTTGTGGCGTTTAGGGTACGTCACTGTGTAAGAAGAACGCTACTGTGTAGCGTTTACCACATGGTTTAGGGTTAGGGTTTTGTGGATCCTAAACCTCACGGTCTAAACGTTATATTGTTTTGAAGTATGCATGTTTAGGAATTACTATTATGACTTAGAATATATGTTAACACAATGGTTTAAGGGATAAGGTGTTAGGGCTTAGGAAGTATGTTGAAGCAAGGGTTTAAGGGATAAGTTTTAGGGTTTTAGGGATAGTTGATAGTATAAGCATTTATATTGTTCAAGGGTTTAAGGGATAAGGTGTTAGGGCTTAGGGTTTATGTGTTTAGTTCATCCTAATAACTAAAAGGTTTAAGGTTTAGGGTTTAGGGTTTAGGAACAATTTGGCCCGGTAATGTGACAAACGCAGATTCCATAAAATAGAACGGAATTACCTAGTAGATTTGATGATCATGAGAGCCAAAAGTCACATGGGATACGTTGAGAGAGAGCTGCGAAGGAATGAAGCTAGCCACTTCTAGGGTTTGGAAGTTGTGTGATACAATAACCTATATATTCAAAAATAATAACTGAAAGGGAAAGAAGTAAACGAAATGAATTTAAAACCCTAAAATAAAAAAAAATGGGTTCTCTATTCCATTATAACCCTAAAACCTAAGCCCTACCCTAAAACCCTAAGCCCTACCCTAAACCCTCTATACGCCACTGTGTAGCGTTTACTTATTGAACGCCACAGTGTTGCGTTTAACCTTTAAACGCAATACTGTAGCGTTTACATTAATAACTGTTGTATGACAACTGGTTATTAGTTGTCAAACACATTGCCTCTTTATTTCACTATATAAAAAACATTAGGGTTGTTTCTTCTTCAATACAACAATTCCAACACAAGCGGCGCCCACAGAGAGGATTTTGGGTAAACTTCTTCTCCTTCCATTTTCTATCGATTTAGTAACGCTGATTGTTGATATTGATGAATTTATGACATTTTTAGGAAATCAGACACTACAAAAAATAATGGCATCTTCATCAAAATCATCACCAAAAGCAGATAGGATATGCTACTGTAATTTGAAAGCCGTTGTCCGAACTTGGGATTTGCAGTGGAACTATGGAAGGAGGTATTGGGGATGCCCAGAAGTTGGGTGTCATTTCAGGGAGTGGATTGATCCAATGTACGCCGAGAGGGCACACGCGGTTATTCGGCAACAATGGCAGGAAAAACAAGATCTTGTTAAGGAAAACAAGATCTTGCTAAGGAAAATCAAGATCTTGTTAAAGATGTTGATAACATGCGTAGGTATAACTCCAAACTACTAGTTGATATAAATCGTAGATTTGTAGGTGACTAATGTCGTATTTTTTGTGTAATGTTGTTTACGTACTATCACATTTTGTAGGGAGCAACCAAATTTAGCAAAACAGAGATATCATATGAAGAGAACGTTCACTAGAGACTACCCTAATTTCTTCAAACGCTAAAGCAGTGTCATATCTATTCTCTAATGTTTTTCTAAGTTTATGATCAATTTGTATTGTTTTCTGTATTGTGTGGACCTCTTCTTGTCATATCTATTCTCTAATTTTTTCTAAGTTTATGAACCATATACAAGTACGAAAAAAAATCGATACGAAATCGGGGCAAATATGATACGAGTACGGACAAATATAATACAAAATGTCACTACAAAAGAGATAATAACTTCCACTACAAACGCTCTCTAGCCTAATCATGGTCACTATCACAACCCCTCTCTAGGCTAGCCTACAAACGCTCCGCCATCTCTCGATCACGTGATTCTCGCTCAGCTGCTTCCTTCTCGGCCATCGACCTAGATGATGAACCCCTCTCGTACATAGATGACACTCTGGGCCGTGGGGCGGCTGATGACTCACCCATCGAAAACTGGCTCTGGGTCTGTCGCTGTGACGCCCACACCGGTGGATCAGCAACAGGTAGCTCGTCGACATCGATAATGTCTGCAATCCTCTGCCAGTCCTCCATCCCGCCGCCTCCTCGCATAATAACCTCCCGGACATGCGCCCTCACCATGTTTAATCGTTGTGCTCGTTATCGTATAATGTTAAGTGAATAAACTTTATAAGAAAATTATAAAGACGTAATATGATAGATTCTAGAACCTAAACATACCCGAGATGCATCCAAAGCCGGAACAGCATGGCATCTGGGACGAGGAATCTCGATCGCGTCGTGTCTGACATATGGATGAGAAATGGGAAGGAACCAATCGAGATACTCCTCATCCATATCATAATCAGCGACAGCCAACGGACTAGATAAGAGCTCAGCGCATATATGCTCATCCAAACGATCTCAACCGTCCCAGTGAGCATCAAACTCCAGCTTGTACGCATTCTTCCCCTTGAGACTTGCACGACGCGAAACTGTATGGGGCCGTATTGGGTCCAGAGGCCTGCTCTGGGCCCGTCCAAACTGGCGTGCCACGCAGTCAGGCATGTAGGGCTCGGATATATCATGGAAGCGTATCGTGCCTCGATATGTAGAAGCTCTAAATCGTGAATGGAAATTCGGCTGACCGTGTGGCATCCACCGCACCTATAACCATAAAAACAGTCAATGTTACGAGTAATCATTATAAGTTAATTAAAAAAAATAGAATCATGTACTTACATCCTCACGGCGATACTCGTCAAGGACGTGACGGTAACTCTGAATGCGAGATGGTTCCCGTGGAGGGAGGCGTAATACCGAATACCATGCCGCTCGTCGGTCGTCGTCGGCTCTCCTAACCTGGGGATGGGGGTGTCCGGGAAACCAAGGAAAGTACACCCATATCCACATCTACAATCGTCGGAAAATAAACTTAAACCCTATTTTAAACCCTAAGTTCGGAACAATATACAAAGATTAAAAGATTAGCAACGTTTTTATCTGGAGTAGCAAACAACAACCGACTATGCTCCTGGCCTCACCACGTGATGCCTCACCCAGGTTCCTATACAGGCAGGCGAGAACTCCGGCTCCCCAGGCCGTCCGCTGGGTATGCTCATGATCCACGCACAAGGGCAACAACTGACACTTGAGCTTGTTCGTGGACTTGTTCACGAACAAGGTGGACCCCAACAAGTGGAATAGATACCCTGCTGCACAACTCATGGGGTCCTCGCCCAGCAAAATCATCCAGCGAACATCGTGCACGAAGTCCCATGCGTCAACCCCAGCTGTCGCGACCCACTTCCTCACCTTCGTCGAGCCGTAATCAAAAACCTCATGCCATAAATCGGCCACATCTGCGTCCTCTAGTACCTCACTAACAGTGTATCCCTCGATAGGCAGCCCCATGATCCTCTCGACGTCATGAAGTGTGACAGTAATCTCGCCCCAGGGAAAATAAAAGTTGTTGGTCTCCGGATGCCACCTCTCAACAAAAGCAGAAATGAGGACGTGGTCCACACTGCCAAACTGAAGCGCGTGGAGACCGGTCAGCCCGCTCAGTGAAGCGTAATACCACCAGCTACCCTCAACCACCTCCCCTCTAGGAATAAGGCGATGCACTCTCCAGAAATCGAGATAGCGTGGACGTGTATGAACACGTAGACGACGAGGGGAAGATGTGGGATGATGCCATATCCTATGCGCAATGTGATGGTCAAAAGATGACAGAAGCTCACCGTTCCCCACACCGTAAGGAGCTTGGGGATGGGCGGGCTGGAGAGTGGGAATGGGGTCGGGAATGGGGTCGGGAATAGGCTCGGATCTATTCTCGGGTATGGGCTCGGGTCTAGGCTCGGGTCTCGACTCGGGTCTAGGCTCGGGTCTAGGCTCGGATATAAGGTCGGGAGTGGGCTCAGATATATGCTCGGGAGTGGGCTCGGGAATGGAGTCCTGCTGGTGCGGGTCCTCCATCACGATATCAACGTCCTCCAATCCAGGGACGGGATCATCGCTATGGATGGGACGTCGACGCTGCTTCTTCTTCTTCTGCTGCCCGGAAACATCTGCCCTTCGCTTGCGGGCAGAAGAAGTAACGCGACAGTGCTCCGTATCCCGTCCATACGAGCAAAAACGGCGTCGAAAACCCGCACATACATCCTATTTAATCCAAAATTATGGGAAATAATTTACTTTTTAATACATAATTTTACCGCTATTTTACTTGATTATTTAATTACTTGATTTTAAATATAATAAAATCAAGTAATTTACTTAACTTAATATATAATTTACTAAATACATAATTAATTACATGATTATAATAAATCTACATTCATAATAACAAACATTTATTATGAAATTTAAATTATTCTTTCATTTATTTTACTTATTAATATAATTTCTAACATTTATACGTTATTTATACCTAAAATCTCTCTAATATTTGGACGTTAATCTTTATTTCCCTATTATAATTTAATTACAAATTTATTTCAATTATCATATATAAACAAATAATTAATATTTCTTAAATATTTAAATAATATCTAAATATAAATAATTATTAATTCATAAAATACCTCAACGGTAGGTCGTTTCGACTTTAGAACTACCGAAACACTCCTCGATCTGCTCGCCTCGATCATAGACGCCACCGTCTCGTCCCATGTCGACGACTGTGCCACCGCCTCTGTAACACCCCCAAATCTGAACCCATTTGGAAAGGTATTACCGCCAGTGACCCCAGTGTTCCTTACCGAGATCACCCAAGGCTTTACCGGATTAAATACAATTTAAGGCATACAATGATACATAATGATCAAAGTATCCAAAACAAAACATCAATCAAATGAAACATGAGTTACGGGATTACAACCCAATCCCGAATAGGCCAAACACAGAGTTCAAACAAAGTACAGCGGAAGACTAATAAAAGATTTTACAAACAGGGTTGTGATCGTAATGATCACCTGCCCAAGGATCTCAACCTGATTAAAAGCAATTATTAAAACATCCAAAAACAACTGTCGTCTTCATAGTCAATCTAGTCTCCTCAAATCTTCACTCTATCTAATGTGCCGAATCGAACGGATGACACCAGCCCACATGCGGAGAACAATGTTCGTGGGTTAGTCTACTTGAATAGACTAGCAAGGGTAAAAAGCAGAATGGTTCGAAGCAGTTGTATTAGGTTAGACTCCTCGTTCCTCGAATAATAATCGAGTACGCTTGTCAACCACCATACTCCTACTGGAATAAACAAGAGGTATGTACAAGAGAAGATTCTGGAAGACTGAATCTTCACAGAAATCCACTCGAAACGAGACCCCAAGAGATTGAGTCTTTAATGAAATATGACAAATCTGGAATGATTACAGGATCATACAACAATGATTTAAAAGTTGACTGAGATGCTTCGGTTCACGACCAACCTCATCGCACACAGCGACTTCAGATTGGAAAGAGAACGTACTATGATCAAAGTCGAGACGAGTTTTCCTAGCTGCACTATAACTTAGCTGCACTACTCGCCCAAGGTATATTAATCATGTGCACTCGGGCACTTATCTTATTAAATTCCAAAACGAGCATTACGTTATAAGCTTTTACATCTCCACACAAGAGATATCGGATCTCCTCACAAGAGATATCAGATCTCCTCACAAGAGTTATAGAAGGGATGAACCCTGAAAGATTTGGCACTAGCGAAGTGCGCCTACCCTGTGAAAGGGTATGGTCATGACCAGAGAGAAAGTATTGGGGATGAACCACCAAGTACCAGTTATAAAGAAACAGCTAAACCCCCTCAAGGTACATAGCGTTCCTAGCCACTAGTGCTAACTAAACAGTATAGCACAACAACAGCTTCTGGATAAATCCACATAAAGGCCCGAATGGCAATCACAGATAATAGCGTTGTTCTAACAGATATACAACCTATTATATGATTTTCAAAACAGTTTAACAAAACTGTTTCCAGACAAACAGAATATTCATTCCAAATTAATTACTCAGATAAACTACTGATAATTAATGTAAATATGGAACGAATGAGCAAGAGTGAACCGCCACTTGCCTTAATCCACAGAATAGTCTAGAGACGTCACTGGATTCCGGGCTCGACACGGTAGTTCCGACAACACAACAACCTTCGAGTCGACCCATAAAAGGAACCATAAGTTAGATCCGACATAAACAGTACGAATCTAAACACGGCGAAAGAACACGAAAGGAAAGACGCCACGACGACAACCAACCAAGCCAAAGCCACGAAGGCGTTCTGGGCTCTGGCGGCGGTCGCCGTATTCATCATGGCAGTCGCCGTGAAGAACACGACCGACTGAAACGAGAGAAATCTCACCCCAAAACACGAGCGGTTCGGCCTCCCTCGACTTGCTTTGGCTTCTAACCTCCAAGGCTAACCAAAAGCTTCACAAAGGCACTCTGGAAACACACCACAACCCCTCTGGCGAGCACAAGAAAACCGACGAAACTCAACTCACTTTGAGGGAGAATTTTGGCAGCGATTCGGGGTTGTAGATGACCCAAAACCCATGCCCAAGCTCCTCTATATATAGGCAAACCCCAAGGAGTACCCAGCAAACCCTAAGACGCGGCAAACGACGCAACGGCGCGCCTCGAACGACGTCGGCGACCGACGGGCAATGCCCACTGACAATCACGGCGGTCGCCGTGATTTTGCCTGCGGCGGGCACGCGGCGGTCGCCGTCGCTAGGTCTGTCGCGGCCAGCTAGAAGCTGACACGCTGACTTCTCGGGCCCAACCACGGCGGTCGCCGTTTCTGAACGGCGGTCGCCGTTTCTCCCTTTTCCCGCCCATTCAGCTTTGAACGAACATGACGTTAAACCGGGATAAAAATTATCGTACGCGAACGACAATTAAACTCCAAGGCATGACGTCTGTATATTATTTCACTGAGAAAAATATTACAGATACAGAGCACATTACAGAATGTCTCAAACTACCTGAATTAAATCAGACGTACACAACGGGTACCCGGGAAAATTCCATAATTCCCAATATAACCTTACAAAATTACGGGGTATCACAGCCTCCGCTCCGATCGCTGTCGCCACAGAGAGTGTGTTCTTTGCCGGCGCCGCCGCCGGAGCCGCTGCCTCCTCCTCTTCCGCCGCCGCCGCCGCACATGAAACCGGAGCCAGCTCTACCTCCTCCGGCGTCGACCTCCTTGCAGCCACCTCCGGGGAATGCTCTGCCGCCGCCGCCGTCTGGAATCCGGCCTCCTCCACCACCGCCATCGCTCCTTCGTCGTCGCCGCCGCCAAAAGCCATTAGGGTTTGAGTTTTGAAATTGGAAAGGGAAAGGTCGGGGGAAAGAAGAAGAAGTTGACGCTATATAATAGCGTTTTGGAACGCTACATTATAGTGTTAAAAAGCGTTACAACATTGCGTTCAAAGAGCCAGATATTTGTAATATGAGAAAAATATCTAGTTCTTGAACGCTATGATGTAGCGTTCAAAGTCAGATATTTTTCTCATATTTTTGAACCCTCAAGCGATTTTTTTTAACCCCCAAACCCTAAACGCTATCACATTGCGTTTACATTGAACCCGGTTTTCTCAAACGCTGCGAAATTGCGTTTGATTTTTTATTTTATTTTTATTTTTTTAAACACGACTATGTAGCGTTCATAATTCCCGGTGCGAAACACAAAATTTCCGGGTGACGTTTTTAAAGCTACTCTTATATATCAACTCTTGTTTCACCATCTTAATTAGTCTATTTGTCCACCCTCCTCTTAAATGAAATAGAAGATGAAAAGATTAAATGTCCACCACTCTCAGAATCTCCCTTCTTTTCCAGCAAGCGAACACCAGGTGCCCAGAACCTTCTCCTTCGTCGGCGCCTGGATATCGATCGGACGAGTCACTCTTCCTGTTCTCGTGTGCTCCGACTCCAATTGTGACGTCATCGAGGCAGAAATCGCCTAATTGATCGTAGAGCTTGGCGACGAGGAGCACGTTGCTGGCCTTGATGTCACGGTGGACGATGATCTGCTCCAATCCTTCGTGAAGGTTTTGGATGCCACTCATTTGGTGAACTTGAGTCTCTGCTTCCAATTGTGGGTGAAAATTAGGGTTAAAGTTGCCACGGAGGGGTTTGTTCAGTTTCTCTCTCGCTCGTTCTGTAACTCAATTTTGGTGTGAATTTTCTAGGGAAGATTGTAAAAAAGTAAAAATTAGAGATGAGAGCAGCACAAGAAAACAAGTAATTTGCAATTGTCTGGTTACTGGTGAAAATACCATTGGAGATCAAAGGGTTAATTTGGGATGGCATGTGGTAGTATAGGAAGTTAATATTGGTGATGAATTATTTTGGTGATATTTAATATTTATGTTTTTTAGAGGGGTTTAAAAATAAAAGAGTAGGTTTTTTCTCTTTTTTTTTTATTTTTTTTTGAATTTTTTAATTAAAAAATTAACATATAGGCATTTGGTGGAAAAAAAAATTCGGAAATACCACACGAAATAGATAAAATTTTGGTACACCTCGCGAATTTCGTCTTAGCTCAGGTCGAAAAAACCGTTTTATCATTTACTTTTCTTGTATAGAAATTGATATATTTTCTTTTGCTTGTCATTTTTACAAGCTTTTAACATTGTTGCTTGTGTTATTGAGGTTGTTACTAGCCGGGTATGTTGTTGATGAGATTGTGTAAGTTTGATGAGTTGTACGTACTCGCCTATGCAATTGAAGTATACATGGTCATTTGTTTGATCTATTTGATATAAGTTTATACTACTGGATGTTTTAGCATGCTTGTGAGTTTTTAGTATTTAGGGCTTGTTTGGTATCATAGCTTGGGATGATGGACGAGCAGGGGTGTTCATCCGGTCTGAATCAGACCGGAATTTTTCTAAAATATGGACTGGAGACCGGATTAGACTGTATTTTTTTTAAAAAAAAACATTTAAACTTTTAGCTTATTAACTTAAGGAAAATATCTATAAAAAATATTTAAACTCCTATTTAACTTATTAACTTAAAAAAAAAAAACTCCTAACTTATTATTTTTATTTAAAAAAAAAAAACGGTCCAACCGGGTTTTTCCGGTTTTTTCCGGGTTTGGACCGGAATCGGATTAAGGAAAATATCTGGATCGGAGACCGGACCGTAATTTCTCCGGTCCGGTCTGGTTTTCCGGTCCAGACCATTTTTGAACACCCCTATGGACGAGTATAGAAATGAACAAAATCCTTTTCTTGTTTGATTTGTAACACCCCCGACTTATGTCGGTAGTGCCACACGCCAGTGACCTCAGACGTTAATGTCCAAAGTCACCCTAGGCTTTAATCGGAACAATTAAGCTTAAATAAATACATAAATATTAAATAACGAAAGAATAATAAGCGGAAGACATTTTAAATGAATAAAACTCAACATTTTATTAAGATTCATCTCGTAAAATGAGAAGGACGGTTTTACAACAAAGTATAGTGACATCGGAAGACTTTTAAATTACAGCGGAACTCTTTTAAAGTAGTCCTAATTACATGATTATGTATTACATTTATTTCAAATTAAACATACACGCCTTGGAAATATTACTTCTTAAAACGCAAACTTCAACTGCAAGCCTTCTCTTCGATTGGTTACTTCAATCGTCGGGGACCAACCTCTGATGTGGCGTATAGGATGGATGACACCAGCCAACCATGCAAGGAATAAAATCCGGTTGGTTAGTCTAATGAAAGACTATACAAGGGTACAGGCAGAATGGTTCTAGTGATCGTAACCGTTTACTATCATTGTCCCTCGAATAATAACCGAAGAAACGATACATAACCCGAAACTTTCACGGAATGATAGAAGAAGATATGCATCGAAAAGAAGACTCCAATGGAGTTGAGCCTTTAGGGAAAATATGAAGAATTGTTTGGGAACGTTAAGTTTTCACACAAGTTCACAACAACGACCTTGATTATTTGGGCCCACGACCAACCTCACCGCGCAATGCGAATCCAGATTGGAAAGAGGACTTACTCTAACAAGAGTCCGGGCGGGTTCCACGTTGTACTTCTCGCTCGAGGATATATTAATTATGTGCAAATCCGCACTTATCTTATTTAGTTCGAAAACGTATATTCACGTTCAAGACTTTTATCTTATTATCCAACCTCTTAAAAAGAGGAAGAGTGAGACAAAATCCCAAAAGTTTGGCACTTGCTAAGTGCACCACCACTTATATAATATAAGGGCACAATCATGACCAAAGGCATTAGGGCAATAATCCTCCTAACACCGAAATTATAAAGAAATGACTAACCCTCGCGAGGCATTAGCGTTCCTACGAATACTCGTGTTATCTAACAATTTAAATAGGAACAATTCACAATTATCACAACAATGTTACCTAGCAACCTATCATAATATATATATATATATATATATATAAGGTTATAGCTAGCATACATACAACCTAGTAATAAGGTTCCTTTTTCACATTTTTTTACACACAAGGTTCTCAAACATCAATTTAGACTTTTTATCCCAACTTAATTAAGACAACCGATTCATTTTCAATTAAGATAAACATGGAATAAAATGCAAGAGTGAACCGCCACTTGCCTTAGCTTAAACGAACGAGAAATCAGGTTCGAGATCCGGGAACTTGAATTTGCGCACGGCTGCCTACGAAAATTACCATTGAATTTTATCGTCATTATGTAGGGTCGGATCCCAATCCGTACAACCGGCCATGGATACGAGCATAATCCAACCCGACGACGCATACGAGACGCGTTTTAAGACAAGAACCCTAATTAGTTACGGTACGAAAAGATGAAACTAAACGATGGAAGAAGGGCTGAGCCGCGGTCGCGGTTAGCATAGCCGCGATCGCGGTTTGCTGGGAAAAGCCGCGGCCGCGACAGAAGAGGCCGCGATCGCGGGCCATACCTTGGCCGAGATCGCGGGCCTCTGCCTAGCCGCGGTCGCGGTAGATGGAGCCGTGGTTGCGGGAATCCATCCCGACACGGGCTTAAATCAAACTTCGGAGCATTACCGACGATGACGAGGCACAGAACTTTGCTTTCTGGACAAATGCACACTTCCACCACTCCAGGAACTCCACAACGGCAACGACCTCGGCTTCCTACGACGACAAACACCGCAACAAAGCTTTAACGAGAGGAAGAGATAATGGTGAAGGAGAATGGCAATTCCGAGCCCTATTTATAGGCTAGGAATGGAGCCCAAACTCAACGCCAAGGAGGCCAAGCGATCCAGCTCCCGCCGCTTCGAAGAACCACGTGGGAAATGCCAATCGTCGGCGCTCGAAAAAGAAGAGGAAGAAGACGAAGCAGAGTGCCGTGATCGCGATTTCAGAACCGCGATCGCGGTTTGCCCAAAGGCCAAACTGCGCCCGTGGCTCTCGAGCCTTGATCGCGGGTCTTGCTATTTCCGATTTTAGCAACCCTCCAATAATGAAACCCGTATATTTCATTAAATGTGTATCCACACATTCATATGATTCTTATAGGGTTACGGAACATGTCTAACACGTCTTGCTTACAAAATAAAAGTTTGAAAAATTACATAAATGCCCCTACTAAAATTTAGGGTTATTACATGATTAAGGTAAAAGAATGCGAATCATCCATTCTCAGAAATGTCCCATACCCCAATTTTTCATTCTTTTCATACGTTGCCTTCTACCTTGGGTTTGAGTCATATCTAACTTTATTTCAACCACAAAAATTAGCCAAATACCATTCTCATTCTCCATTTTAACTGATCCGTGATATGGTACCAAACGGACCCTTATTACTATCTAAGATATGGGCAATCAATTCCTATCGATTTACATATCAAATGATGTGGATTTGTCCAATAAATGTATTTGTAAAGATTTGTTATAATATACTTTTGATAACAATGTAGTTTTTAAAAAAAAAACTATTTAAAACCATTAAATAAATAGGCAAATCTTTACAAAAAAATAAGTCACTTGGCTATTTCTGCTCTTGACATTTGACTTTTTTTTTTCTTTGACATGTGTAAGGATGCTCTGGCCGATCAAAAAATGCACGTTGGATACACGATTATTTTTCGGCGCATAGACAAAATTTGTCTTTTAGCGCATAGGGTCCACATGTTACGTGTGGTTATTTTAATATATTATAATGATGTGAATGTTGTATAAATATTATTGTTTATTTTTAGTATTTAATTGTGTTTCAATGTTGTGTATGAATCATATTATAATGTTGTGTATGAATGTTGTGTATCCACGCCTGAAAGGCAATTTTCGTAAGCAATTTACATTTACAACAATAATTTTTTTATAAAAACAATAGTTTTTATAATTAAAAAAAATACCTGAATCAGAGTGTAGCACGTGGACATCAATCTCGCATCTTTTCTGGTGCACTCGCCCAAGATGCGGTACACGTGGACAAGAACGCCAGCACCCCATGCATAATCCTTGGTGCACGAGTGATCGTCCACAAATCTCGTATAGTAGACTGGCAATTTGTGTTGGGACTTGTACGGAAAGAAACAAGAGCCCAACAAGTACAGCAAGTACCTAGAAGCACACTTCTCGTCATTCAGCTCTTTGCAATGCTTCCTGAATGAATCAGCAACTACAGTACCGGATGTCACCTCATTACCAGGCAACTCAAAGAATCTCGTTGCCTCAGCCACCATGGCCTTCTTCAAATCAGTCACAGTCAACCGCTCTTGCCAACCCCGTGGAGGTGCTAAGTCTTTTCCGTTGATGCTTAGCCCAAGGATCAACAATACGTCAGGGAGAGTTATGGTCATCTCTCCCCATGGCATATGGAACGAGTTGGTCTCAGGTTGCCAACGCTCAACAAACGCACCAATCAGCGTCTCATGCACATGCTCATGTATCACATCCGGAATATGACACAAGCCTGATCTAGATGCCAGATCAGCGCATGGCGTTTGCAACTGCAAACGCCATGCACGTGTCTGTTTTCCTTGTTGCTGAAACCTCAACGGTTGCACAGTCTATAAATATTTGCATTTTTTAACCAGTGTAAGCAACCGATTTGACATATTTATATTAAAATGTGAAATGACAAGAATAAGGTTTTCCATGCAACTTACAATGCGCTGATAAAGGGTGTACGCCACGTGATTGGCAAAACCCTTCAGAAGTTCGGGATTCTCCGGACCTCCATATACTCTAATCTGCAATTTCGGGTCATATCTCCCATTTTTCTTGGTTCGGGGAGCTCTTGCCTGCGAAGAGGTGGCTTCTTGTTGCTCCTCGTCCGCATAATCAGGTTGAGCTCTTGGAGCTCAGGCTTGACTATCCTCGTCCTACATTTTTTTAAACAAATGATAAGTAATTACATTTTTATCATACACTCATATTTTGATATATTAAGGATACTTACCATAGGACCAGGTGCGTTCGGGTTGAGCCTCTTGCTCTCCCATGGGTTGTACCCCATCTGATCATCTAAGCCGGCTTGATAATATACGAGGCTGTGAGGGCTCTGATGGAGGTGAGGGTTGTGATAGGACAACGGACTCTGATGGAGGTGAGGGTTGTGATAGGACATGTGAGGGCTCTGATGGGAAACCGGGCTCTCATGACGGTAATGGCTCTGATGGGACGTCGGGCTCTCAACACGATAATGGCTCTGCTGGGGTGGCATAATAAATTAAGGGCCATAATAGTTATTCTGGTCGATCGTATCAGAATAACCATGGAGAAGGCTCACGTTGTACTGTGGGTACAACTGCGGGTCCGAGTCCGCAGGGCCACCCGCCACAAACGGGAACACAGGGGGGTCATCATTGCTCGCCTGCCCGTAACCTCCAGCATCCTGTGTACCACCCGCAACCCTACGCCTACGGGTTACCTCCTCCTCAGTCCGAAACGAAGTATCCCGGACGAGGTTTCGTCTGGTTCTACGTCTCGTTCTCTCACCAGGCTCCATCTACAACAATAAATCATTTTATCTCAAAAAATACAAATCTGGAGGATACGGGCATTAAAAAAACCCTAAATCTTAAACACCCTTTCATACAAATCTCTCAAATTCCTACAAAATAACTACTTCAAAATTAACCATCAAATGTAAGAACAAAAACAGTCTCGTCGCCGGAGAGTCGCCAGAGTAGTCGTCGGAGAGTCGTCGCCGGAGAAGAAGCCGGATCCATGTCCACGTTACGTGTGGAGGCCTTCCACACGTTACGTGTGGAAAACTTACACACGTTACGTGTGGAAAACTTACACACGTTACGTGGCCAGCGATCCGGCTTCTTCTCTGGCGACGACTCTCCGGCGACTACTCCGGCGAATTGTGCAGAATCCGGCCACTCAAAAATTTTCAAAAATTCATACAAAAGCACACTAATTTAATAAATCTAACTAAAATACCACTACTTCATACAAATCTAACTAAAATACCTCTAATTCATACAAATCTAACTAAAAAATTCACATCAATTCATACAAATTCAACATAAACCCTAAACCCCCTTTCATACAAATCTAACAAATTTCAACAATTTCATACCCTAAACTACTTCAAAATTAAAAAAACAACAAATACAAGAACATAAACACTAAAACATTATGGATCTAGAATAAATATACAAAAATTTCAATTTTTTTTTTTACATGATATGGGATGTTACTAACCTTTCAAGGAAATGGATCTACGTAACGCGCGAAACTTGTTGATTCGTAACGAGGCGACTACGTAGATGCGTAACGTAGGGAGAAAATTGAGAGTGCATCGGCGTAAATGGAGGAAGGAAGAGAACCTAAGGTTTTTAAAGCCGGGGAGGCTCCACACGTTACGTGTGGAGCCTGTTCCCACGTAACGTGTGGACAGTGGCGAATCCAGGATTTCTTCGAATGGGGGTCACAAAATCGTCTATGAAAAATTATATAATATTGTTTAGCATTAATCACATTACTATTTGTAAAAAAAATTGTACAAATCTTATATACTAGGTGGATTATTATGTTTTGAAAAACATTTTTAACTAATTTACAATTTTGAAAATATTTTTGGACAAATAGTAAGGAGAACTACCTAAAATATGTTAGTATCAAATATATTGTGAGAATTTTAAATAAGATTAATTCAATTAGCTTACAAAAATTTTAACTTATTTCATAATCATGATGGACAAAAATAGGAAATACAAATATTTGTATAAAAGAGAAAATAAAGGACACAAATTGTTATTTATCTAAAAAGAAAACAATACAAAAGATGGGAGATGGGGACTTGAACCCCAAACCTTTGGGTTAAACTCATGTTCCACAACCAATTGGGCTAATAACTCTTTTTGTTAAGATGTAAAAGACATTAATATATATATTTTTAATTTAATTTTTTTTAATATATGACTTGATCCAGGGGAAGGGGGGTCACCGGACCCCCTGGATCCGCCTCTGCGTGTGGATTGTTCTCCCACGTAACGTGTGACGCCTCCTGCCATGTTACGTGTGGAGCCTCTCCTCATGTAATGTGGCGATCCTATGCGTTGAAAGACAAAATTGTCTATGCGCCGAATAGTAAGGACCGGATATTAGAGACATGAAGCAACATCACGAAAAAAACTCCTGATATGTAAATCGATAGCCAAGTGGCTTATTTTACAAAGAATATCATGTCACCGAAAAAAAAAATTATCAACTATAAAAGATCCAACAAAAAAGTATTGTAAATGGATGTATGAACTATATATACATAGATTTATCAATAATAGTACAGGGTTGTTTTCCTGTCAAAGTTTCGAAGAATTTAATGCCATGTCACCGAAAGAAAAAAATCATTTGAGAATTTAAATAATAAATATATATTATAACTTTTAAAAAATAAAAACCCCAAAAAAAGAATAGGAAACATAAAAATGAAGAAAATTGGTAAAATCTTACTATTATATTAGTTTTAAAAATCGGGTTTTTTCATTTTTTAGTTACAATATGTTTCTAACTAAATTATCACCTAGGTTTTGGTTCGGTAAATTCAGCTAAAATGAGAGCTGGAGCTGAATAAGTAGCTGAAGCTGGAACTGAATGACTAGTTAGAGCTAGAGCTAGAGCTGAATTTATTAGCTTAATTATTTAAAAATATAGTTGGTGTTCGATATTATAAGCTGAAATGAGATAAATGTAAAATTCAGCTTGTTAATCTTCAACAATCTAGGGGGAGTCACATTTAAAAAAATGGAAAAATTAAGCTACGTTAATCTACTATAAGCTTTCTAAGCTAGATTGATATTTTTTTACCGAACACTCATTAACTAGATTAAAAAGAAAATAAAGTTCTGTTAATCTCAAAAAAGCTTTGCCGAACGGAGCCATAGTCTTGCTCAATTTTTTTTATCACCTAGTCAACTTTTTCTAATGCCATATCGTCGAATTCGCCGAAATTTTCACCGAAAAACATCCTCGTAACATTTCCTACTTAATACTCCCTCCGTATGAAAAAAGGTTGTCATTTTAGCTCATAATTTTTGTATAGAAAAGATTGTCATTTAGGTGTTTAGGTAATAATTTATTGATGAGTTACGAGGTTTGACATCGAAAATTATATTTTTGGCTCTTTTTATACAAATTTTCTATGTTTATTGGCTACAATTGAGATGAGTTATTAAATAATTATAAATTTAAAAAAATGAGAATATAGAATAATTATTATATTTCTTAATAAGTGTGTTAAACTCTAGAATGTCAATATTTTTCAAATAGGGAAGTATATTTATAGATTCTACAACGGTCTACAATTTCTTAAATTGATATTATTTTTTGTTGATTTTCAACAGTTAGTATGAATTGAAATCACTTTTCCTATTTATAAATAATCACCTCTCTCATTTCACATTTCTCATTAATGTTGAAACAGTATATCCCCAAAATAACTTTGAACGTGTCTTCTATATTTATGAACGGAAGAGCTACTTTTCACTGTGTCAGTGGCGCACGACACTCACTGCCGCGCGATAGTGAGTGCCGGCCGGTACCATATTGTCGGCGGTGGTGTCGGCGGAATTCACGTGCTCTGGGCGTCGCGTGGAGGGAGTTTGATCTGGCGCCGTCGCGCGGTGGTGGTATCGGGACTTCGATCTCGCCGGTGATGGTTTTAGGGTTTAGGGTAGAATATTCGGTGGATTTCAATCAGAATTATTATTGCGTCCGTGAATGAATTACTTTCGGTGGATTTCAATCACAAATTTTCAGTGAATTTTAATAACCCGACTCGATCCGAACCTGACTCGATATTTTTTAAGACTCGATATAATTTTAAAATTTAATATTTTTTTAAATATCGAAGAAGAACCCGACTCGACCTAAACCCGACCCGAACTCAACCCGAAAATTTGTACGACTCGATCGATCCACCGCCGACTACCTCTGACATTCACCGCCACCGGCATCCACCGTCGACACCCACCGCCGCGCGACACCCACTGTCGTGCAGCAGCCGGTGTGTGTCAGGGCACTGTGGCCCGATGCAAATAGTATCTGCCTTTATGAATTGCACTATCTATCTATAAATAATATAAAACACAGTCTGAGCAATGAATGCTCAACCTCATAATTACTCATTTGGTACTATTTCGTACAGTTTAAAATAAGAAAAGATTTTAGAAAATTCAAACAAAACAGACGTTACAAGTGACGTAAAACAGTCTGACCTTTTTTTGCACAGTTTAAAATAAGAATAGATTTTAATGCTCAGCCTCATAATTACCCACCTAATACATATTTTGTACAATTTTAAAGAAGAATAGATTTTAGAAAATTCAAACACCACAGACGTTACAAGTAACATAACAGCAATGAATCCTCAGCCTCATAAATACCCACCTAATACATATTTTGTACAGTTAAAAAAAAGAATTGATTTTTAAAAAATCATACAGACCAAACGTTACAACTCACAAATTTTGCACGTTTGGACTTACAAAACGCCTATGCAGTGTGGACAATGATTAATCAGCCTCATAATTACCCACCTAATTCAAATTTTACACTTTAAAAAAAAAATTCCTACACAGGCTGTTACACATTACAACTTAGAAACACCTATACAGAGTCTTAACATTGGCTGGTTACTGGCTGTTTCAACGGCTGCTCAATTACCATAATGTAGTCTTCAGGATCACATTGACTAATAACGGCTACACAAAAACAAACGGCTATAATTTAGTTTATACCTCTAAACCAATTCACCCATTACAGCTATTCCTATGCTTTTATAACCCCTTATTCTCTCTTATCTCCCATCCTTCTCCCAACACAAACACAGAAATCAGTCTCCCATCCTTCTCCCAACACAAACACAGAAATCATGACTGGAAAAACAGCAACGCACGAAAAGTGTATACCTCTTAACCAATTGATCGAGGGTGTAAGGTTCGAAATCGAAGTCATGGTATGTTGTAAATGGGATGCATTCGATACCTTCGGGACATATAAGTCGACAAATTTCCTCCTCGCAGATAACATGGTATGCTACCACCTGTGCTGCAAAAAAAACTTACTTATTTACTGTTATTGAAATCTTATGTCTACATATTTATCGATGCAACTGCCATTCTATTCACAAACAAACCTCATACATTGTATTGCTAAGAGCAATATTGCACATTGTTTTATATCCAAGCTAGAGGAAGGTTTCATCTACCACTTCAAAGATTTCAATGTGGTCTCAAACAAGGAGGATTTTCGCATCGTTAAGACTAACAATGTCATGCTTGAACTCGATGGAGGTTCAATTGTTAAAAAAAAAAAAAGTCCCTCAGCATTTCCTAGGTATCCCTTTGACATCACTGAAATTGGAGATATACAACCATCGGAGAGGAAGGACCTAATTGGTAAGTATACCTAATTCTTTGTTTTGTAGTCTAGCAACCTACTTTTGTATTTTGTGTGTGCCTTATCACAGATGTTATAGGGTATGTTACTGATGTTGCACAACCTACATTTGTTGGGAAGCCAAAAAAGAAGAATGGTGTTTCACAACTTCTTGAATTCCACCTAATTAACAACGATTAAGTTTTTGAGTAAGCTTCCGCCATTTCTTATACAGCACCTACACTTCACAACACAAAAAACTTACTACTTCTCCATCATCTACAATGTAGGGGGCGTCAGATTAGAGTAGTATTATGGGGCGGCTTGGGAGACGAATTGATCAAGAAGAAATCAACAAATGAAAGCCTATACTCCATCCTCTTGGCATTTATGAATGTGAAGGAGTATAAGAGTAATTTAACATTGAATTCTTCTCCAAACCATATCTACTAATTCAATTTATTTTTTTGTGATTCATATCATGATCACACCCAAAATATATTCTGTGCAGATGAGGTGTACCTATCCAGCACTTCAGCCACTATGATCTATGATTCCACAGACATCCCTCAATTAGTGGAATTCAGGAAAAAACCAATGTGATATTCCCTAGCCATTATATGACTACATTAAGTACATTTAAACACAATTCAATATACCTTTGTTGCTTACATAGTCTCCATGGTGTAACTATGTTTCCTCTACAGCAATAGCAATGTCAGCGAGCGTGGAACAACTACTGGACCTACAGATCTGAAACCAATCGAAGGAAATATATTACAATTGTTGCAATGGTGTAGAGCAAGAAAGAGGGTGAAATATTTTAGACATTATTATTCCACAACAAAGATGCCTACATTCACAACAACAAAATAACTTCTATAATTACACATTACTGAACAGGATGTAACCTTTGAATGCAAAGTCCGAATTACACAGATAGAACCGCGAACCACTTGGTACTATTTCGCCATCAGCAGTGGCCAATGCAAGAAAGGTGTTACTCGCCGTAGTGGAAATTTTTGGTGCCCATCCTGTGAAAAGATGATTAGCTTCCCAAAGACAAGGTATTCATACTACAATTAATTAGCATTATACTTCTACTCTACAGAAAAAACAAAGTGGCCTGGCATATAAAAAAGATTACTACTTAATATTAAACACATGTAAGCTTTTGAACATTGTAATAGGTTCAAGTTGCGTCTTGAGGTTGAGGATGACAGCCATGCTACAATTGTCACCCTATTTGATGACACAGCTGAAAAGTTGTTAGGGGCCATAGCCGACTCTTTGTTGAAAGAACAAGACGTAAGGCATAAAAATCCCTCCTAAAGTATTCATTTCGTACCCCTCTAAACACTTAACCTGATTTTACCAGGACCAAGGATCTGACACTGTGCTTCCTAATGCTTTAATCAACATCATCAATACTTCGCATGTATTGGAGATCAAGTATCATACTTACTATCAACATGCTGGAAGCTTCACATGCACCAACATCATTCGCACAATTAATATTGTGAATGAGGTCAGTCAAATATTAGAATGTCATGTTATAAACTACAATACTAGAATGTTAATACTAGCCTGTAATAAAACTGTCTACACCTTGGGTTTGACAACAACAAGAGAAAACAAGTTCAGAACCAAAAAAAGACAACAGAGATATTCTTGGAAAAGAATCAGAGATTCATGGCGACAACCAATGGTGCATTACCCTTTGCATTTATTAGTTAATGAATTATAGTTACAAGCACTCAATAACAATTGTGTATGTTAAATTGAGGTATGTTAAATTCTTATATGCCAAGTGTTATTTCCTATGAAAACATACATCTCAGTCATATTTTGGTTTTTGCTATTAACTTAATACATTTACACACTTGAAGTTAACCCGAGCAACTTCCCTTGAACAGTCAAGAGATGAAGTAACAAATAGCTACAACCTTGAAGCAGAAGAAGAACATACTATTTCTGGGGATCAAACACTTTCAAAGCGAAGAAAAGTGGCCATCTTATCAGATGACGAGAACTAAACAGAAATTTTCAAAGCTACCATTCCTTTTAGCTTTTCTAGGATAAAACATTTCCCTTCTTTTAATTTCATTAATAAACATGTTATGCTTTCTAAAACAGTTTATTCCTCAATTATTTGCAATAGTTTGATTTTTTTCCTTTTTGTTGCTGGTTTCAATTTCACCAATAAACATTTTCCTTCTTTTAGCTTCACAAGTAAATATTTTATGCTGATTTGTATTCATGTGTATATATACATATAGACTACAGTGCACATTGATAGAGAGATAATACATAAACAAGAACCATACAACAATATGCAGCTATGAACTAATGGGTCCATAACAGAAAAGACAACGAAACATATTAGAGTTCAAAGATGCCTACAAAATCATGCATTCATCTAAGCAACCGTTTTGCACAATGCTTCCAAATAGCAACTACATAAAGTAACGAAACAAAAAAGGGTGCAGGGCACAAACCTTTGCACAGAGCCACTCACCAAACTTTTCAAGACATCATCAAGGGTCGTCAATTTTCTCTTTGAATCTGAAAACTATCCATCGCCAGTTGCATCTTCATATATCTTTGGTCTAGCACTACAACAACAGAAGATAATATTGTTATTGACGTCAAGTGCATAAGCGGGCCAATCTTGATTGCGATTAAGGTTTACTACCTCACTCAGGTAAGCATCTTACAGTTATTCTCTTTTATAAACCACTTAGCCCCCCCGACAACATCCTGAAGTAAAGAAAGCGGCAACATTTTTGTGATCAGACAAGTGATACAACCTCACCCTACATACATAAAAAGCAAAACACCTATAACAACTACAAAATATCAAATGAGTTTGAAATTATAACTTATTTTGCATTTCTTAAATAGGTAAATGGTGCTCAATTTAAAAATGATACGAAATCACCACAGACAAAGATACTACAGACCCTAATAATGACATTTGTTGTAACCCCAAAGGCATTTAATGATGCAATAAAATCATTAGAAAAAAAACTGGTGCAAACCCTCAAAATGACATTCAAAAAAAGAAATCTGCAGACTTCTTCACATTTGTCAAAACCCAAATCAGCAACTATTACTATTCTGGTACAACAACTGATGCCAATAGAAATCATAAATACAAACCAAAGAAAACATGATATCAGGTACGTTATTTTAATCATTTTTTTGGGTCACCTTTTCAACTGATGCCGATAGCAATTGTTGTTTGTTTGTTGTTCATCCTATTCAAACTAGAGGCAAATCTTATTCATATCGTCCATTGTTTTTCCTTGGAAATGGTGTATTTTAGGTTATTAACTTCACCCAATTGTTAATCTATAAGTAGCTATCTAAACTTCTAGAGTAGTATCAACCTCACCAATCACCTCTAACTTTGCTCATCTCTGCTTTTCTTATCTGCAGTTAGTGTTGTGGAATTAAAAAAATTCAGCACAGAATGAACATTATATCCTCAACTACTTTTCATATAAACCAGGTCCAAGTAATTCTTTTAATATATGACAAAGGACCTCATCACTTCAAGAAAAAATATATGACAAAGGACCCTACAACAAATTCTACTATTCAAGCTCATCTAAGAATGTTTACCTTGCTACTTTTGTCGCATGCATAAAATTAATTTAGTTCAGCAATGTCCTCATTCGCATACCATCAGCATCTACGTCTACACGGTTGAGCCAAACATTAAAAATTAGGAAAATTCAGGCAAAACAGATTTAGTGAGAATAACAACAATGTGAAAATGAATGTTGTGCTACTGTTAATGGTAAATGAATGTAAATGCACAATATAGCTTCCAGAAAAAGAGAATTATTGGCTTTAAAACTAATATCAATACGACAGATTTGCATCGCAGGTTTACACCATCCTCTACATCATCAAATGACTATGGAGCAACACTAACATTGGAATCACATTCACAAACAAGAACAAATGGAAAGGTACAAAGTTTCTGCGGATTGCGACTTACAGATCTTGGAAACTTGCAAGCAGGTGATGTTCCATTCATTTATCCAATCACTACGTGTAAAAAAAAGATAATATGAAAATGTAACAAACTTGAACATCTATGTACAACTAATTATAAAAAATTAAAATACCAAAATGTGATTGTATAATTTGCCAAAATATACCGTTGGAAATGCCTCACCACAGGTGTTGAAGTTGCTTCTTCAAGAAATCAACCTCCTTCACACAACTCAACATCTGCACATGGTTAGTTTGTTATTACCATGTATATTTATACCCAAAAAAAACATTACCCAATATGCCTAGTTTATGACACACTAAACAATGACCTTTCATAGGAAACCTACATCTTTTATAAACTAACTTATAAAATTTGCTTATGTCAGATGGTGTTGCTTCTTCTTCTAGACAAAATGAGCTTACAGGCATAGCTATCAACTCAATGGGTAAGGAAAACTTTTAAACATTCCAAAATAAAACATGTACATTATTAAAATAACATGTGTTTTTGACTTAGGCATCCAAGTATTGTAGAAAAAGCTAGACTTTCCAAGATACAAATGCCAGTGTTGCAATGCAACTATGTGGTTTCAGGAAAAGAAGGGAAAATGTAAAGAAGGTGGAAACCCATCATTTTCAATGTGTTGTCAGGAAGGAAAGGTTCAATTGCCAAAGCTACAGCCAGCTCCCACGCCATTAGACCGGCTACTTAACTCTTTTGGTGATCCCATGGCAGCAGCATTCAGGAAAAAGATACGAGTTTACAATGTCATTTTCAGTTTCACATCCTTTGGAGGGCGAATTGACAACAAAATCAACCAGACAAGAGGACCTTATACTTTTAGAATGTCCGGACAAAACTACCATAGAGTTGGTTCTCTTCTACCGGCTGAAGGAAGTAGACCTAATTTTGCTCAGCTATACTTTTATGATACTGAAAATGAAGTGCATAATAGAATGTCATGCATTACTCAAGATGAAGACAAGTTGGATGCATTTCTGGTGAAAGAATTGTTGCGCATGTTAGATTGTCACAGCTCAGTTGCAAAAGCTTTTAGAATGGCTAGGGACTGGTGCAACACCAATAACTCTCTCGAGATCAAATTAAGGCTAATTGGAGAAAGACGACAATCTGGAAGACAATACAACAGGCCTCAAGTTCCTGAAATTGTCGCGCTTATAATTGGGGATTTTGGAACAAGCATTGGAAAAAGGGATATTATCATACACAGCAGATCACAAGGACTCCAAAGAATATCAAAGTTACATCCACTTTATATGGCATTGCAATATCCTCTCCTATTCCCCTATGGTGAAGATGGATATCATGAACAAATACCATATCATAGAAATGAAGGCAAAAGGAAAACAAAGAGATCTGCTATGACAATGAGGGAGTTCTATTGTTATAGAATTCAACAGAGACTGAATGAAGGCACAACACTAATACAAGGTGGTAGATTGTACCATCAGTATTTAGTTGATGCATTTACTGCAGTAGAAGAAGAGAGATTGAGGTGGATGAGACACAATCAAGATAATCTACGTTCAGATTTGTACCAGAATGTATATGATGCAGTGACAAAAGGAGACACAAACGCAACAGCTATTGGCAAAAGAATTGTACTCCCATCCTCTTTTACAGGTGGCCCAAGATACATGGTACAAAACTACCAAGATGCAATGGCCATTTGTCGAGCATTTGGAAATCCAACTCTTTTCATAACATTTACAGCCAATCAGAAATGGCCAGAAATAGATGAAACGTTGTCTGAAATACCAGGCCAAGGTGTTACAGATAGGCCCGATGTCATGGCAAGGTTATTCGAAATCAAACTTTCTGAACTCATGATAGATATCCAAACAAACAACATCTTTGGATCAACCCGTGCAGGTAATCTATCATCCACCCTTAATGTATTTTAATGTGGCTAAGTTTTCTAATAAACTAATACTTTTCCCATATTTAATGCAAATGGGCAGTGGTCTATACAATTGAATTTCAGAAAAGAGGATTGCCACATGCACATATCTTGGTCTGGTTAGGAAGTGCAAGCAAATGTGAGACCAGTATTGACATTGATAAGTTTATTTCAGCTGAGATCCCAAATAAAGAAGAGGACCCAATTGCCTATGAAGTTGTGACCGAGTTCATGTTACATGGACCATGCGGGGGGGGGGGGGTTAACACAACTTCTCCATGCATGATAGATGGGAAATACAGTAAACATTATCCTAAACCATTCTATGCAGAAACAACAATTGATAAAGATGGATTTCCTGTTTACAGACGCAGAAATAATGGAGTTCAAGTGAAAAAGGGAACAACCAAGCTAGATAACCGATTTGTCATACCTTATAATCGTTATCTACTATTGAGGTACCGCGCTCATATAAATGTGGAATGGTGCAACAAATCTAGGGCAATCAAGTACCTCTTTAAGTACTTGCACAAAGGGCCAGACAAGGCAACTGCAGTAATACAGGAAAATGTCATTGCATCAGACAACTCAGGCTCAGAAAAGATTATAGAGGTAGATGAAATCAAGCACTATTTGGATTGTCGATACTTATCTGCATGTGAAGCATGTTGGCGACTTTTTAGTTTTGACATTCACTATTCAAAACCATCGGTGATGAGATTGATGTTCCATTTATCAGATCAGAATCTAGTAACACTGCACGACTCATCAAGCATGACAACATTGGTGCATACAGAAGGTATTAAGGATACCATGTTTACTGAATGGTTGAACCTAAATAGAATAGATGCTGAAGCAAGACAGTGGACCTATGTTGAGATAACAAAAAAATATGTTTGGAATGCTAGCAAGAAAAAATGGACTCCTAGACAACAGATAGGAAGCATTGGTATAATAACTTATTGTCATCCTGCGGCAGGAGAGAGATACTATCTGAGAATGTTGTTAAATGTGGTAAAAGGGCCAAGGTCATTTGAAGAAATAAGGACTGCTAATGGCAAAGTGTGCAACACTTTTAGAGAAGCATGCTATATTTTGGGAATGGTGAATGATGACAAAGAATGGACTGCAGCAATTACATAAGCAGCACAATGGGCATCATCAAATCAACTTCGAGAGCTATTTGTAATTATATTGCTATTTTGTGAAGTAATCAACCCAAGACAGTTTTGGGATAAAAGTTGGGAGACACTATCAGAGGACATTCTTTACCAAAAAAGAAGACAATTCATATTTCCAGATTTAGTGCTCAGTGAAAGTCAAATTCAGAACTATTTCCTGATTCAAATAGAACACATTTTAAACCGCAATGGTAAGTCCCTATCAGATTTCTGTGAAATGCCACTTCCAGATGCATCTCTCCTAACAACGGCAGACAACCGTCTAATACAAGAAGAAATGAACTACAACATAAGTGAACTAGCTATTGAACATCAAAAGCTACATGCATCATTGAATACAGAACAACTATTAATTTATGACAAGGTCATTTCTTCAGTTCATGAACAAAAGGGGGGATTCTTCTTTGTCTATGGAGCAGGAGGCACAGGAAAAACATACTTATACAAGTCCATCATTGCACGCCTAAGATCAGAGAAAGTCATAGTACTTGCAGTAGCTTCTTCAGGTATATTGAAATAACAATTCTTAAGAACACCAAATTAATACAGGATTTTGTCTATACTAAACAATCCAATAATATGCAGGTATTGCTTCACTTCTACTTCCCGGTGGAAGAACAGCACACATCAGGTTTGTAATTCCATTAGAATTAATGGAAAATAGCACATGTGGGATAAAGAAAAATACACATCTAGCAAAGTTAATGAAGGAGGTCAAATTAATCATATGGGATGAAGCCCCAATGACACAAAGATTTGCATTCGAAGCACTTGATAGGACACTAAGAGACATTTGTGAAAGCAAGGAAGAGTCTAATAGGAGCAGACTATTTGGTGGCATTACACTTCTACTAGGAGGAGACTTTCGTCAAATCTTGCATGTAATTCCAAAAGGAAGGAGACAAGATATTGTACAAGCTTGCATCAATAATTCACCTTTGTGGCCAGATTGTGAGCTATTAACTCTTTCGCGCAGTATGAGAGTTAATGAATTGAATTCAGATGGGGAAATAGATCTACAAAAGAAGGATTTCAATCAATGGCTTTTGAAGGTTGGAGATGGAAAAATAGAAGCAAGATCAAAAGAAGGAGAAGATGAAGACACTTGGATTAAAATTCCAGATCAATTCATTATTCATGCAAAACAGAATCCAATTCAACAGATTATGGAGGAGATATTCCCAGATTTCCTAACAAAACAAAGTGATGGAGATTTCCTACGTGAAAGAGCTATTCTTACTCCTCTTAATGAAGATGCAGATGCAATCAATGAATACATGTACCGAATGTTACATGGAGCGGAAAAGGTGTACAGAAGTTCAGATGAAATCTGCAAAGCCTCTACTGATACTGCCGAACAAGAATATATGTACCCAACCGAATTCCTAAATTCTCTGAGATTCTCAGGTTTGGTGTTCATTCAAAAACTTGCAAATAAGTACATGCATGCAATTCAATTCATATTCTTTACTAAATTTCTAGGTATGCCACCTCACATGCTTAGCCTAAAAGAAGGATTATCGGTAATGCTACTAAGGAATGTAAACCCAAGCCAAGGCCTATGCAATGGTACAAGATTGAGAATCACTCATTTGGGAGAATGGATAATTGAGGTTGTTATCATTACAGGAAGCAATATAGGAAAGAAGGTATTGATTCCTAGAATAACAATGACTTCTACAGACGGTCAATGGCCTTTTATAATGAAACGTGGGCAATTCCCTATCAAACCATGTTATGCGATGACAATCAATAAGAGCCAAGGACAATCACTCAACTATGTGGGAGTTTACTTACCAAAGTCGGTGTTCAGTCACGGACAACTTTATGTTACAATCTCTAGAGTGACCGATCCAAAAGGTCTTAAACTTATCTTCAACCAAGGGGATGAACACTTCTGCAGCCATACAAGAAATGTCGTATTTAGGGAAGCATTCAACCACCTCAGCACATAGAATCAGGTAACAACTAAGATGCGTAGGCACATTGACCATCAAATTACATACTTATTATTGCTCTTACAAATAGCTAATGAAAACATTTCAATCCCTTAACTTCAACAGGAACGGTAACAAAAGCATGCCAAGGATGTCATACAAGTATTTCCATCATCTACCGCATTTAGAAAGTAATAATTGTATGAATAACCTTTCCCTACAAGGATGCAAACCTGTTCTTGCATTTGGACAAAATAGTTTGGTGATTTCAAGACTTATATGCATTCAAGCGGAAAAATACAATTCTTTTACTCTTCTCAACCTAAAAAAATATACAAACAACATGGAAATATGTCAGGCATTTTCTAGCTGATTATAGGATGCGCTCAAATCTAACCAAAAAAAGAAGGAACCAAGAAACAACTACAAAGGAACCCTAATCAACTCCAAACTCACAGTTTAATCAGAAAGCATAAAAACCCTAACCAGTCAAACACCATCACCAGACGCGTTTGCAATCAATTCAATCGAAAACTAAAAACCCTAAACTTATAACTTCGATACAATACAAAATAAGCACTTTCTTACGGAAACTCAGTCATACCCACTAGTGGAAAAAACACTTTTTGAGGCTCCCTTTTAGAGGCATACATATTTCAAAACGCCTCAACAACGACCTCCGCAATCAGTTTTTTGGGTTTTTGAGGCGGATAATTATTTTATACGCCTCAAAAAAATCTATTGAGGCGGGCAAAAAATTATACGCCTCAAAAAATTTCCGAAAAAATATTCCCGCTAAAGTATTAGAGGCGGGCCAAAGTTAGGCTCGCCTCTAATGGTATATAATTGAGGCGGGCAAAAAAGCCCGCCTCTATTAACTTCAGTTGAGGCGGGCCTCTTACAGACCGCCTCAACAAACGTACCCAATAGAGGCGGGCGTAAAGAGGCCCGCCTCTATTGCCTCACTTATAGAGGCGGGCGTATTATGCCCGCCTCTATAAGCTAATCCTAATTATAAAAAAAAAACACAGATGCGCTTTCTTCACCCTGCGTCTCCCAAATTCCTTCCTCTGAGAAATCTTTTCCCATGGCCAATGCGTGGAGAAGAGACAAATCTACCAAATTCCTCACCTCCAAGTCACTCTTACTCCTCTTTCTCCCTTTCCTCGCTCTCACTCTCTTATTCTTCTCCTCCCGCCCCTCTACTAACCCTAACCCTAATTACAGCTTCTTCGTCAAATCGCAATCTCCCTAATTCCGCGGGATCGAGCCCTTCGATTGCTTCAAATCCCTGCAAGCTCACCCGGTAATCGCGAACGTCGTTGAAGGAGTCAGTCCCTGCCTGCTCGCGAACCCACACCACCTGTTCGCCGATGGAAAATCGGGAGGAAGGGGATGATGAGGTGCTTGGATCGAGCTTGACAATGGAAAAAGTGAAAGCCGCGAAGAAATTCATCGAGAATCACTACAGATCCCAGATGAAGAACATGCAGGAGAGAAGAGAGAGGTAATTGATCTATGTTTCTGTTGGAATTAGGGGGGGAATATTTTCCTGCTTAATTTGTGCGTTTTTCTACGGAGTTAGATCTTCATATGCCTGGAGGCCGTGATTACAACATTTGATTTGCGTGGTTTGATTGAATTTGTAGGGTTCTCTAGTCTTAGATTTGTTTTTTAATAAGTTGGATTGATTGCGTGTATGTAATGTTGGAATTGAGTGATTCCCATCCCTGCTATCTCTGCGTACTTGGCAAGTTCAATTGAGCGATTGTTGTTAAATTTCTGAAACTCTGATATTGTTTGTCAAATTTGTGGAGAACATGATTTTATTGTGCAAGGAGGGGATCCCACGGGAACGGGAAGAGGCGGTGAATCGATTTACGGGTATGCCACTGTCTATACATACTACTGCTTCTTTGTTTATAGTTTTAAGGTAATTTTATGTTAGGTTTTGGAGAATTCCTCACTTTGTAGTTTGAAGTGATTACATTTGGGGTTACGGATTCTAGCTGAGCTTGATTGTTTGAAGACAAGTCAAAAGGAAGGAAAGGGAGTCAGTCTACTGAGGTTTAGTGTTTAAGCGAGTTTGAAATTAAATGACTTTTGGGGTTTTGGTGTGATTTTAGGGCCTTATGCTTGGGTTAACCATGTTCTTGGAGAGCATGTGCTTCCAAGCCAGCCGAATCAAGGGAGCGTGAAGCTCCGAAATGAAAAGAAGCACCGTAGACAACGCCGTGAGTTTATTCTGGTGAGTGTTTCTAGACTGGAATCTATTCTTTCTCAATTTGAATTGAGAGTGGCCATTTTAGGAGGGGTGGTTTTAGCATTACTGAGCAGCTGGTTAATGTTATTGACAATCTTAATCTTATGGATGTAAATCATGAATGCTAGTTGCTTTATGAGGTTCAGATTTAAGCTGTCAAATCTCAAACATTATGAAGTTTGTGATGAAATTAGTCCAAAGAAATGAGTCCAAAGATATTGATGAAATTAGTCCAAAGCTGTCAAATCTCAAACATCATGAATGCTAGTTGCTTAGTTATCAACTCTTTTTCATGAGCTTGTATATGATAGGCTTTTTTGTATAAGTGCAGCTATAGATGATGCTCTGCTTCTTCAGGTTTATGGAAGTGTTGTTATACATTTTTCATGGCATGTGCAGGCTGAGAAAAAGAAGCGAAAGGCTCTGTTGTGTCGAGTCTTGTTCGTGCATATGTCAATAGCCAAGCAATCAAGTTTTCAACACCTCTCAAGGTAATATAAATTAAAAAGTAACTTCCTGTATAATATGTGATGCAAATTCTAGTATTCCTGGCAAAGATGCAATTTGTTTCTTGTGGAATACTTGCCTTCTACATCTTTTTTCCTGTTTCGAGACACTGTAAACGCATCCATTTGACAGATCAGACATACATCTTGTTTATTTTGTGTTGTGTTCTTCAGGATTTAGATTCTCAGTTGAAATGATGTCATATTGTTCATGAATCATGATAATAGCTTTAGGGTAGTCATCTGTCAATATTGCCTTTAATCTATGGTTTTAGTTTGCAGTTGGCTACAATAGAAGAGGGATTGACCAGACATAGATGAAATTAGTGAAAACCAGTTCCAGTGATCCCAATGCTCCAGCCATACTAGAGCGTGACAAGTGCTTTGCGATTGTGGCCGCAGCAGTTAAGGGTGTCGTACCCGATGCAGTTGTTGACCTAAAATCTCCAGAGGTGCAACGCTCTTGCCTCTTCTTCCCATGTCACATCTCCCTCTTTTAAGATATTTCAAGTTTCTTGTACGCTGACTCGAATACATTCACAGGTCTGCATTCTGATTGAATGTATATCCCTTTTTCGAGTTCCACGGAACTCATTAGTAGCTACTGTATCGGTCCTCCCTCAGTCGCTAGTCTCCATGAAGCCGAAACTTAATATCAATGCCTTGATTTCAGACTCCAAAACAAGCAATGGAGGGCAGTCAAGGGCGTAACAATTTGTGAGTTCTGTTTTCCTTGAGAAAAGGTTGTAGTCATCATCAAAAACTAGCTTGTTTGTATTTTTACCTATATAAATTATGACCAAAGCACCCTTCTTCAGTTGCTCTGCTCTGTTCTGTTTGATGTTCAATTTTTCTTCACTTCATATTATTGATGTGAGAAATGTAATCATAATTGTAGTTGCTTCTTTGACCATTTAATAAGTACACTTGTTGTGTATTCAATTTTGAATCTGGAAGCTGATAATCTGCTAAAGATTCGGGGCCAGCTGATTTTTTTTAAAAAAAATCAGCAATGGGACCCCGGTATTACAAAAAACCGGGGTCCGGATTTTTTTTTTTTTTTAAATAGACTTTTTGAGGCGGGCCTATGGAGGCCCGCCTCAACAAGTGGCTTTTAGAGGTGGGCCTTAATATATACGCCTCTAAAAGTGCCTCACTTCGGCGCCAATGAGGCACTTTTAGAGGCGGGCCTCCATTTATACGCCTCTAAAAGTGCCTCACTTCGGCGCCAAAGTGAGGCACTTGTTGAGGCGGGCCTATAGACGCCCGCCTCAAAAAGTGACTTTTAGAGGCGTATATTGCCCGCCTCAAAAAGGGTCCCTACTTGTTGCAGCCCCCTCACTTGCTGCGTACGATATCCGCCTCAATAAGTGTCAAAACACCCGCCTCTAAAAGGGTTTTTTCTACTAGTGATACCACAGAGGGTTAGGCAAAGAACCCAACTCGAAAACAAACTCAAAACACAAAACCCACGAATACTCTAAATCGATAGTGTTGATACATAGAGCACATGGTTATTACTTACACTGTTGGGAGATTAAAGTCTGAACAACATAATATATAATTTTGGCTTGCAATGCGGGTCAAGCAAACGCACTCACCTGGCCTGGAGATTGACTGAAATGAAATATGTTCCACTCCAAACATGCCTAAGTTTGATCATAAGGAAAAGCACCTACACATGTGTATGACAGGAACAATTACGCTCCAAGCATGAGGACTCTATTTTGAAATTCTGGTGCATAAAAGCGAAAATAGACAAACGCATCCAAACAACATTCTTCAAATTCATGGTAATTCCGATTTTTTTTCACACAACTGACATCTGCTTAATAATACAAAAAAGTTAATCTTGGAATATATGCCAGTAAAAAAAAGCGTACAATGTAGTACAAAATAATAGGAGCATGTACGAAGTGATTCCTAAAAAAAGTTTAAACATATATAGATTGCTATATATATTAAATTAGCCTACCAGACAAACTCAAACAAAACATAGGAAACCATCATCCAAACATACAATCGATTACAGTTTAAAAAGGTTAACAACACTTGGATCTATGATTCTGAAGAAGGACCATATACCTATATGATTGCACTACAAATTTACGCATATGTACTGACATTGTGGAAGGATAACTCCCTGCAAAGTATCATATAAACCAAAACTAATTTCAAAACAATCAAAGAAAAATAAAATTGGAATACAAAAAACAACGCGTATAAATACATTTGGTATGGGCATTAAAATATCCAGAAATTGAGCTGACGTGTTTCAACTTACAAAAGAAACAATCAAATAAGTATATATAAATACAATTACTTGGGGAGAAGTGTTAATCCAAATAAAAAATGTCAGAAAAACTTCTTTCCATACCACGAATAAATCGAAAACATACATACCGTTAAACTATACATATATATATACAACATAGTTCAAATAACTGAAAACACCATAAATATTCACTTTGTTTCACATTTCACTATCCTATTATTTATAGAATGTGACATATCATATTGGGTCGTATAATTATTGGTTGCCCCCTATCACACATGGAATTTCTTAAGCTACTGGAAAATACAAAGCTGACATCATAGAGACACAATATAACCAGAATTAAGAAGAAATGATGTATTATGAAACACCACTACTTCATAAAAACTCTAAAGTATTCCCTTTTACTCCACCTTGAGAGTCAAAACACATAATCATAAGAATACAAAGATATCCAGCTTCATGAATACGTTATTAAGACACATCAAACATTGCCACAAAGACTAATATCACACTTCTACACCAATTGCTCATAGGAATCCAACACTGGATGATTCATGCTGAAATTTTTAAAAAAAAACTTACTCATCAAAAAGCTCATTTGCCATGAATCGTTTAAGCCATGAATCGTTTACATAATCCTCGATTCGTACTAAATACAAATAAAATAAATGAGCCATCCAGTGCACTTCATTGTACCACATGAATGATTACAACAGATAACCCTAAAACGCATTAATTTCCACAGAAAATGACCTACCTTCAGGGATACACAGAGACTGAAATGGGCAGTTTCTCTTTTAAAATTAAATGAAGCAATGGTTTTATTTTAACACATAGCGTGAATACCACAACCATCCGAAAAAAAGAACTTCTATGAGTAGGATATACGGGTCACCCACACGCGTGCAGTATACAGCCATAACATACAATCACAATGTTTAAACACCTGATGAAAACTCATGTTGAAAAGCATTCGTTGACCTATTTCACAACAACAGACAGAGTACAATCAAGTGATTCGTGTTGTTTAATCCATATTGACCCATACATGGGAAACTGAAACCTCCACCTTTTTAAGCTCTACTTGGTCTAAATCACATAGCTCGATTTAATAACAATGACTTTATAGGAAGACAAACAAAAGAAAATGAAAACAGACTAACCAAATCAGGAAGAATAATACCTTACGTACCGAAAGTATGCGGAAAAAAAAGGGGACAATGAATATCGAGATAAGGCAAGAGCTTACCAAGGATTGATTCCATTGCTGAAGAATTTTTGCATGACGATTCATGATCCCTGGCACACGGGAATACAAGAATACACAAAATGTCCTAGCCCGGCCGTTTTTAATCCCCATAGAAAGAAGTGTCAAACTGCAGACCAATGAAGTTATTCTTTATAACAAATAAAATTGCCTGAAATATTACAAAATGACATTAATCAACGGTACCATCACGATTTAAGGATAACACTGGCCATCAA
Source organism: Rheum nobile (assembly GCA_027886185.1). Classification (NCBI taxonomy): domain Eukaryota; kingdom Viridiplantae; phylum Streptophyta; class Magnoliopsida; order Caryophyllales; family Polygonaceae; genus Rheum; species Rheum nobile. Next base: position 5,596,838 of record WOAB01000531.1, on the reverse strand, counting down.
TAGTTTAAAAGAGCAAAATCACAATTACACACAAACATAAACTCACAAAAAAATGAATAACAGACCACATCAGAGCACAAAAAAGGAAAAATACTAACAACAAAAAACATCAAATGTATTCCAATGACATGTAATTCCCGGTCACAACCATGATCAACTAACACATCATATATAGTTGCATTTGGTGTTAAGGAGTTTACATATTCCTGCAATTAATCAATACATAAATTGAAAATTATAGCACTGTACGTATATTGCTACTTTAGGAGTTGAGCATGTTTGTTCAAGGCCTATAACAACTTCAGAAATGATTAATTCTTACAAAATAGTATTCATCTCCAATGTATACAAAAGATTATACATCTTCAATTTACATTAATGTAACAAGTTAAGAATCAGCAGGTTTTATAAAATAACAATTAAAACTTTAGTATGCAAATATGAAAACAGATAATATATATAGTTTACCATAGAAAACAACAAAGGCAATTGCGGTGGACGTTGGAATTAGAGAGAATATGAAGATGGAATGGAGGAAGAAGATGACCACCTAGAAAATAAACAAATCAAAATTAAAGAAAGAATGAAAGGGAACTCAGGACTATCCAAATTCCAAATTAAAGAATGAAGGAAACGGTTAGTGATCAAGATAGATCTACAGTAGACTCATATATTGTCCAACTACAGTACACGCATAACACTTGGAAATGATTTAAACACAAATTAAACAAATAATGAAAGGAAAACCAGAGTATCGGTGTAGACCTGGCCACCAGTACTACCTTCACCTTACCAATCGCTTTCTCTCTCCAGAATCTTTATTTTTCTTCCACTCCTTCTTCTTCGTTGTCGTCTTCGCAGATCTTTCTTCCGGTGGACATCAGCTTCCAGCTTTTGGCGATTCGAAATATAGGAGTTGTAGTAGTACGTCTTCTGGTCAGGGATGGGGAATGCGAGTGGGAAAGAGGAGGAAGCTAACCGCGTTGAACGTGAATCTTACGCAGGCAGATTTACAACAGATTCGATGGCGAATCGGTCGGGGTTAGAGCCGGTGGTAGCTTTCCGGAGAGTCTCAGGCCACCTAGCGATGTGGAATATATGGGGAATTCTCCGCCTGCTAGCCACAACCGCTCTCGATCTCCTCACCTCTTTGCTCCTCAGGTGGGCACGCGGGTAGAAGAGAAGAAGGCGATGAAGATGGGACAAGAAAGGGAAGTCGGCGTTGCCCTAGAAGATGAAACAAATTTCAGGGTTTTTTGGAGCGCCACAGAGAGAGACTGTGAGGGAACAAAGTGGTTTAATTAAGTCAACAATTAATAAAGTACTCATTCGTTTATTACACCTTATATTTTCTTATTAAATAATTAACTCACTTACCTATTACCTATATCATACTAAACTCGATTATATTAACATTATGACCTTAATCTATGCATGTAAATTATTAACATATTTATCGGTGATAAATTAATATTTTTTAAAAATAAATATGTATTTTAAACATGACATAAATCATATAACATATGTATATGTGTAATACTAAATCATACAACACATATGGATCTAGACTAAAAAAAATTACTCCACTTACTGTCATGAACAACAAAAAAGAAATCAAACACACAAACCTAATTACAGAACTATACATCTATTTCCAAAATAAAAGTGTACACACATAATAGCTAATGAATTATATCGAGAAAAACATAGAAAAACAAAACATAGAACTTTTATTTAACAAATTGCAAATTCAACCCCGTGCTACGCACGGGGTAACTATCCTAGTATCTATAAATATATAAAATAGACTAAGGGTGCAATTAATGCCTAATAAATATGAGAAATTATCTCTTATTTTTTTGTTAACCTTTCATTACAATCTTTATCTTCTAATATAACTCAATGGTTAAAAACACTCTCATAATACAAAAGGTCTAGGGTTCAATCCCCTTTCTTAACAACTTAGTTTTATTATTTTATCTTTTTTTTTTGTTTATATTAATTAGTTACTCAAATCTTTATATCTATCGATTTATCTATCTATCTTCTACATATAAAATAGAGCTTTTGTCCAATTAATGACTCGTTAATTTAGCCTCTAAATAAATCATTTTTCAATTACAATTGATTTGTTAAATCTTTCAAATTTTAATGTACATGTTCAATAAAAAAACTTAGCGTTATAAAAGTTATTGTCCAATTAAAAAATCATTATTTAGTCTTCAAATTAAACAATTTCTCAATTACAATCCATCTGTTAAATCTTTCAAATTCTAATATACATAATAAATCTATATCTATCTATAAACATATAAAGAAGACTTTTTGAACAATCAATGCTCATTTTTTTACCCTTCAATCTTAATTGCGTTTCACCTTTTACTTTCCATCAATTTTGACAATTAAAACAATTTTCATCTAATCTCTGACGGTTGTATGCTTGATTGCTTGGCCTTTAATCCAATTATATTTTATTTAAACTCAATTTTGATTACCAATTAATACTCAAATTACGTTACTATTTTTTTACATTACTTATTTTGCCGGTCATATGTTAATTTCAATCACAATACCTACACATTCATATTCCAAAACTATTCTAAATCAAACATCTATTAATATTCCGAACATAACACTTATCTATATAATTGGTATTGCATAGGAGGGGGTAGAACACAAGCAACAAACATGGCATGCACAATCAACTTTCTATTACTATTATATTCTTTTATTAATATTTCGAACATAACACTTATCAATTAGTATCGAAGTGAAATTGCAATCCCATTTGACATTGACTTGATATTGATTTCGTGCAATAGATCACCGCAATATGAGGTATTTTAATTTTAATGTCCTCAATCTCTTTATCTATACTTTTTTATTCCGTTTTTCTTACATTATTGTACGCATTGCTATGTAAAAAATGTATGCTTATATTCTTTTATTTGCTTTTGACAAAAAAAAAAGTATTCGCTTTATAAGTATATATTTAAGACTTGCATTTTGAAATATTGTTTTTTATTCATATAATACATTTTAGCTTACAATATCACAATATAAAATAGTAAAATTGACTACAAAATTATTTTTTAAAAAAAATAACCCATTTTTTTGTTCATTTTTATTCCCAGTAAATCCAAAAGATCATTGATCATCTTAACAATGGAAACTTTCATTCTCCATTTTTCTTAGGAAAAAATTAAAAATCAATTCTTTTATGATATTATGAACATATGAAAAAATTGTCCGAATTCTAGGGAAGTATCATCGAAATCCTTATTATACTGATATAAATAATCATAAGGCCAACCAGACTCCAAATACCTCAATTTTCTTACTCATAAAAGTTATTAATTGCTAGAAATGTACAAAAAAAAACAATACTATAAATGTAAAAAACTGATAAGAAAGTTATTAATTCTTTAACAAAACTAACAAACACATTGAGGTACACAATAACATTATAGAATTACTATTTTGATTCATCGAATATAAAAATAACATTAAAATGTCAACCTATTAATAAAATTAAAAAATCTAACGTGCATTAAATTATGGAAAAATAACTGAAAAACATTGAATTAGCATATATATGCTACTTAATTGTGCAAACATGTAACTAAAAAATACTTTAGTATATATATATAGTGCCTAATAATCTTCTTAATTATGTTAATATTCGAATAAATAAACAATGATATCATGAATGTATAATTATTGGATTCACACCATGTTAAAATCTCTAAATTTGACAATAAAATGTGAAATGATTTACTCAAAATGATTTAGAAATACTAAATGTATAATAAAATGGGCACAAACTTCATTTTATCATTGCATTGGATTGGAGTTTCAATACTGAAGTATATTAAAGTATTCTATTCTTTATAGTATAAAACATAGTAAAGTTTTACATAAGAGTAATAAAAAGATTTTCAGCTCATATATTTTTATTAATGTTTCATTAGATAAAGATTAGTTAAATATAAAATTTAAAATTAGTAAACATAAACCAAAGAGAAAAAACAATTAAAATTTGAAAAAAAAAACCAGATTACTATTAATTATTTTGATTTTTTCGAATATAAAATTAACATTGCAGAAGAAATGTCAAATAGGATCATGTTATTTTCTTTTGTATTATCATTTACTTTGATGATTTGACTCCATGTATGTGTTAAGACTTAAGACATATATTGATATACATATGGAATAAATTCCTTTTTCAAAACATTTTAAAATTCTATTTTTATCTATAGATATACCATTTTCTATTAAATAATCTTAGGTTGTATAAAAATCTAGATATAAAATCTATGTTTATTTATTTATTTACTTTTATCCTATTTATAATCAATAGTTTTTTTTAAGGATTTAGAATCAATAGTTAAAGTGGCTATTTATGATATATAATATTACATGCTCAAATTTTTTATGATGTATATGTTGCTTCAATTAATATTTTTACCTTTTGACAAATTTATAAATTTTTAAGATTACTTTATATAAAGGTCAGTTATTTAGTTGAAATGAAAATTAGGTACACCGCCTTAAAAAGTTATTTTGCATTAAAAATATTTAGGTCCTTATTTTCTTAATTTATTGAATTTGAATATAAGTGACCATGTGTGTTTAACCACTTTGTCTGACATATTCTGTCATTCCACATTATTTATGTATTGAGTTTCTTTTTCAATAAGGAAAAAAATTACAAAAATAATAACACATGTGAATATAAAAGAGATTTAATAGCCCAACATTCAATTCAAATAAAAAAAATCATGATAAAAAAACTAATAAAGACATAAGAAGTTTACAAGATCACAATGGAATAAGTTTAAAATTTTTGGAGAAGTTACATCGGTCAATTATCTAAATTGCAAAAGTAATGTTCACGCTTATGTTAAAAGTTAACCCGGATTTAGTTATTTATATGTTTTGCATGATCATGTTATATAATGTACAAAAGTGCAAACTTACTATTTATATTGCATTGTGAATTTTGATCATTTATAGAATCAAAATTAAAATTATTATGAACCTGAATAATGATATAGTATCCAATATCAATTGTTAATTAGTGTAACTCCTAAAGACTAATTTTACTTTCATTATAAGAACTCAAGAAACTCTATTACGCCAAAAATGGAAATAAAAACATATTATAATTTTTAATATTGGAAAATATACACGAAATAATTGCTAATAATTATTTGTGATGACGTCTTTTGTAAAAAAATCTTCATACTTTCATCTCAACATCCTTGAAGCTATAAAATTTTGTATTACTTTTAAAGGAAAAAAGAATGTTAGATATAAATCTCTATTTCAGATTTTCCATATTAAATTCATATATATCAAAAATATACATTCTTTAATATAGAACTTGAAAATTCAACGTTCTTTCCCTTATCTATTTTGGATATTTTTAATTTTGAAGATTATTTTTATGTTAAGTGAACATTTAATAATTCTTAAATTAATCTTAAAATTTAAAATAAACAAAATAAAAATTATAAATTATATCAATATAAAAAAGTCGATCCCGTGCGTAGCACGGGAATGAATATCTAGTATAATGTAAAATACAATCCTGGATCATTAATGCTCATCATCTTAAATGATAGAAAAAAAAATTTTTCTTTTAATAAATCTACCCATGACATCATTTTATCACAAAACTACATTTTTTCACAAAAATAGAGTATAACTAATACAAAATTAACATTCAAATGTAGATGAAATCAAAAACTAACATTATTCATGTGGAAATCCTTCACATGTAATAAGAATTCATACATAATATAAAATAGAGTTGTTTATCACAAATGTCTCTTGATGTGACCTTGTCCGGGGAAAGACCACGATTCGTCGTCTAGGATCGATTGAATGCGTAGTAGGGCGTTCAACTCGTCGGAAGGGATGAAGTGGGAGTTCGGTTGGACTGTGGGCTGTTCGGATGGACTGGGGCTGTTCGGATCTGCAATGGACAATGGATGCGTGATGATGAGCGGCGGCAGGAATGGTGGTGACGGTGGAGATGATGATCGGCGGTGGAGGAGAGTGACCGGCGGTGACAATGGTGGTGAAAGATGGTGATCGGTGGAGGCCGTGAGAAACTATGGAGGGAATTAGGGTTTGTGTTGGTGGGGGAGGCAAGAACTAGGGTTAGTTCTTGTCTCGGGAAATACGGATAGTAACTGGATAGTTAGAATCGAATTAACGCGCCAGGATAATTCAACTAGAAACGCGTTAATTTGTGTGACGTCAGGGCCCGGGTTTGCAGGAGATTACTCGACTGGAAAACAAGCTCTATTTCGACGTAAACTGAAATGAAATACAATTGTTCCTATTTATACTAGAGAGTTGACCTAATGGGCCAGACTAACTAATGAGCCGGCCCTCTTAAGCATAAGAGGAGCACACGCCTGAAATAGAAATAACTATAAATAGTAAGTACTAAATTAAGCATAAGACAAAATAGGAAATGCTAAATATGGCAACATGCCAAACTGGAAAACTACTAAAATAGAAATATATAATAATAGTAACTCCAAGGTGGACGCCAAGGTCTAGGGCATCTAGGACTCGTCGTAGGGCGGCATAGGACTAGCCAGGATCGCATCACTCTCCCTCGCTTCGATTCGAAGCGTCCTCGCTTCGAGCTGGTGGGGGCTAGGGGAAACAAGTGATCTGCAGCAAACGAGAGCGCTGCATCCTGGAGGTGTACGAGTCTGACGCTCGGCATCTCAAATATCAGCAGTGGTGGATCGGATGTGGGCTTGGCGTTGGATGGCATGCTCAAGGTTAATACTATCGGGCCCTGGTCTGAGGCAGGAGCGACGACGAAGGCAGGCTCGCTCTCGGCCTCGGAAACAGAATGTACGGCTGCAGGCAGGGGAGCACTGGGCATGACGGTAGGCGCGGCGACTAGGGTTTTGGCAGCGGAGAAGGGTGCGTAATTTGGTCTTTTGAGGGGTCAAACGATGTCCGTTTTGGGCGAATTTTATATGTCCGGACTCGTCTCGAGATGCTCTACAGGAATATGGAAGAAAATTGCGGAAAGGGAATTTTTTTTTGACGAAATCTGGGCAGAAAGGCTCGTCAGTTTTGGTTTTTTTTATGCAGGAATTGATTTACGGAAGCGAAGGAGTGATTGAAAGAAGAGTTGGAATGACTTACGCAATTCGTAGGCTCTGATACCAGTTGATGTGTTCCTGGGTCGGAACGAATCTTCTACGCCGTATCTAGATCGAGATGTTCACCTGGACATCACGGATAAGCACGAACAAGTCGTGGGGTTGTGTTTGGGATAGGGTGCAGTAGCGTCTGCAGCGGAGGAAGGGAGATGAAGGGGATATGTTTGGAGTTTAACGCAACTACCAAAACGGATTCAAAATCAAGGGTGACGTCGAAGCAAAGGAAGGAGGATCAACACTCAACTTAAGCTTTGCTATTCAATTCAACGTAATTAAAACGAAGTACAAAGAAGAGTATTTAAAGGGAGTGGGCACGGCTAAGAACCCTAATGGGCTTGGGCCGTGACACACCTATGGGCTAGCCCACTATGCAATAGTGGAGCAATGCCCAAAATAGAAAGTGCATAAAATAGAAACTACTTAAAAGGGAAACATACTAAAACAGGAAATCAATAAAAATAGGGAAATATATAATAAACTAGACTAAGTCTTGAACCAAGGTGGACGCCATGGTCTCGGGCGCCTAGGACTCGTCGTAGGGCGGCATAGGACTAGCCAGGATCGCATCATCTCTCCTCTTGATTACACCTTAGAAGTATGAAGTATTACATATAAAATCAACACATAGAAGAAAGAGTTTTGCCTAAATAACAACATATAAAATATAAAATGATATAGTCCTAATTCTAATATAATCTCTCTATTTATATAAATATAATATTTTTGGTAAATAGTTACTCCTAATTCTAATATAATCTCTCTAATTTATATATCTGTATAAGTATAAGATTTTTGGTAAATATTTACTCACTTACACCTTAAAAGTATCACACGTAAAATCAAATTTATTTCCAAAAAAGTGTTTTGGGCTATACGATTATTTACATTCCATTATAATCTATATCTTCTCTTATATACAATCCTTTTTAATTATTAAATCAACGCCACAACCAACATTATCAGCATAAATACCATTATAATACCTATATCATAGATGAAAATGTTATCACGTACATAATTATTTTTTACGTTGATAACTTAAATCATAAGTTTGATTCGAATTGAAAATTTGATACATTTTTTCGTCTGGTATAATTTATTCATGTTATTTTTTCTCTATATCTATCTATATATAATAGGGTTTTTGAGCAATGAATGCTCATTTACTTAGCCTATAAATTAAACAATTTTGACTAGTACGAAATTTTTTTAATTAGTATGTCAAAAAACTACAAACATAATTATAAAGTAGAATTTTAGTTAGTATTAAACTATTTCAGTTAGTATAAATATTTATATTATATGTATACAATGCTCAAAATTAACTAAAGCCTCGGAATAAACAACATCATGCAATATATGATTAACAATTAGGACATAAATTAAAATAGTCATTTCGGATAAATGAGTCCAATAGAAGAATTTGAAGACACATTTTGTGTCAAAGTTTGTATATCTAAGTTTGGGTCATTCATCATATGTTAGTATATTTAAGTCTGGGTCAAGCAGCATAATTGAAATTTGTAATCTACTTAATATTGGTTAGAATTAGAGGGTTCCAAGTGTGTAGTACATTTTCTTCTTTCTTTTATTAATTGAAACATGTAGATGGGACAAGAATACATATTATAATCAATTAATTGATAATAATAATAATGGTCCTTATTAATTTAGTTAGAAATTGTTTCATTTTGATCAGTTAAAATACTAGAGTTTGTTCATATGTTCAAAACGCTTTATATGTTTTCATTCTATATATTAGCCCATTTAATAAGATTGATTGATAACTATATGGTATACTGTTATGAGAATCTCTAGACGTCATTACATTCATGAACAATTTCAAATAAAATGTATAATATTCCATATAAATCCAGAAACTATTTTTTCATCCATGCCCTCCAGTCCCATATCGACATATCTCTTGCCACATGTTTCTTTGATTGTTTTTATCTACATCAAATTCATCCTTTTGCTTCTCCTTCTTATTTTCATATATTTTGTTCTAACTTGAAAGTCATGCCAAAATTGTTGATGTTTTACTGAATAAACCAACATTTGGCAAGTTTATACTCCATTTTCTGATTAATTTTAATAAACTAATCCTTATTTATGCCTTATTTGCAGAAATAATCTACAAACGAAACTATAGCGCAAACTTGAATTGGATCATTACTATTCTCTCCTCGATCTTCGGTTTTTTGGGCTATGAATATCGGTATGAACGGTGTCGATTGTAATCAAGTTAGATGTATTTTTTAAGATATTTTTAATCAATTTTTTGGTAGAATATATATCGTATAATGTGATAATTTTCACATTATGAAATTGAAAATATATTTTGTATGCACTATCTATGAGAAATTTTTAAAAAAACCGAAGTCAATTGAAATTTATTTATTCCCCATTTAAGGAAAAAAAACAGTTACTTCACATTCCTAATAGCTTTATAGCTTACAATAATAAATTCAACTAATAGATTGAAATGACATTTGCTAAATTCAAAGGAGAAATTAGAAAAAATAAATTAAATAAACCCTTAAAATAAACAAGATCAAGCAATATATAATTAATAATTATAAACAAGGATACAAATTAACCTGTCATCTTGGTATTATTATTCCATGTTTTTTCTACACAAACATTTCCCCTCCATGTAATTTACTATATAACCTTGACCATTATATTCGAACCCAATTTACTCGAATAATTGAATTCAATAGATGTATTGAATACTCATTTTTGTAAGTCAATGGCGCACATTCTCTAATTATCTCATATGCATTTATGTGATATTGATACAAATATGACAATATAAAGAAAAAACTCTTAATATATATATTTTTATAAAGATTACGAGAATAGTAGAATTGATTTATAAAACAGTAAAACTAATTCACAAGTAAAACCAATTATAATTTTTTAATCTTCATTTAAAGAGTAGAAATAAGAGTATAGCCCGTGCGTAGCACGGACATGTTCACTAGTTAAATAGAAATATACAGTCATTCATTTACAACAAAAAAATATAGAAATATATAATTTTTACCAAAAAAGAGACAATGGCGTTGTCATCTTTGAGATATGAATACAAATTGAACAATAAATTACATAAATTGATAAATAAATTAAGCCTCAATCTTCAGTCCAACGAAGTTTTTAATTTTCATGGTTCAAACTCGAATATGTTGTTATGAAACAAAAAAAATCTTCTTCGCCCTAGATCTTATTGAACGAAAAAATCCATAATTCTTTAACGAAGAAGACTTCAATTCTTATTCACAAGGTTTCATATTTTGTTATTTTTCTTTTCCGGGGAAAAAAAGGTGAATGGAATGTGGCAACTTTTACAATATAACAACTATTGGGCCAAGGCTCTTTAAATGGAAGTTACAACTTAAAAATAATATCATCATTTTTTCGTGATGTTGCTTCATGTCTCTAATATTCAACATGGAGCAGTGGTTGAAAAAAAAGTGATGAGAAGCTGAGTGGTTGAAAAAAAAAACGGTGGAGAGAATTCATACACATGTGAAGTTGTCACAGCAGGTTTAACTTGACATCTTCTTTGCTGTGACAATTCATACACATGGCTTTATGAATTGTCACAGCAGGTTTAACTTGACATCTTCTTTGCCCCAGATGAGTAAGGATGCTGTGGCCGATCAAAAAATGCACAGAAATTGCATGGAAGTCCCAACGGAAAAATGTTGGAAACCCCGATTCCTACATAGTTTGAAAAAAATGCACAAACGTTCCTTATCAAAAAAAACTTGACATCTTCTTTCATCAGAAGAAACCACGCTTCCTTTTTTATGGTAAAAAGCTTCAATGGCGCCATCAGCATGAGAAGAGTTTGCATTTGCAATCGCCATGAAATTCAGGAGTTCCTTCCACAAGACTTGTACCGCCTTCTGTAGCTCATCCGATTCCGCCTCCAGAGGTACCAACTCTTAAACCCTATTTCTCCCCTCTTTTGATTCATTCCTCTCATCAACAAGTTTCTTGATGATGCACAACCAGATTTAGAGAGGATTGCAGCTCGGGAGCAGAAGCACTTCTCCTACAAGACGCTTTCCAGGGCCACCGATAAGTTTAACGCCAATCGCAAGCTTGGAGAGGGCGGATTTGGACCCGTCTACAGGGTACTCCTACTTCATCTTTCTGCTTAAATCGTTTTCTTCGGGTTGTTGATTTGGGGAATTAGGGTTTGGATTCATATGTTTAGGAATAGTACATAATTCTACGAAATTGCATTAGCTAGAAGGGAGAAGTTATCCTTTCTTCAATATGAAACCGAAATGTTGGATCCTCTTTGAATTCCTGCCAGAATTGTAATCATGTCACCCTTGAACAGAGTTATGTAAGGTGCTGGTAATTTGGAATACATACTTTCCCAATGTTGTTCGTGATGTAATATGTCAGGACTCGTTATCTTTTAATGTAGTGTAGTTGAAGAACTACATTAGTGATTAAAGGAAGTTACATGATCTGCAGAAAAGAATGTGGTTGAAGAATCATTTAGTTCAGTAAATTATCTAGGAAAGATAGATTCAACCATACTAATCATTATAATGTCTGTCTAAAAAAATTGCAGGGTAGATTGGATGATGGGAGAGAAATTGCAGTTAAGAGGCTCTCTCAGACTTCAAAACAAGGCAAGAAGGAGTTTCTGAATGAGGCTAGATTGCTGCTGCGTGTTCAGCACCGTAATGTTGTTAACCTCTTGGGGTATTGTGCTCGTGGGGAGGATAAGCTTCTTGTCTATGAGTATGTTCTCCACGAGAGCCTTGACAAGCTTCTCTTTAGTAAGTTGATTTATGATTCCTTATTTGTTCCTTTGAGCTTCTTTTCATTTGGTGGTTAGGTTAATGTTTTTTGTTGGATTCATAAGCCTCATTTAGTAGTATGTGCCTATTTGATTTGAGACAGAATTGTCAATTTTATGGATAATGAATTAACTTTGCAAAAAGGAAAGGAATGTGCTGATGATGGTTTGTTCTGGGTAATGATGTGAATAAGTGAGTAATAATGAGATCAAATTGGGGAAAATGCAACTACTTAGTAAATGTTTTCATCTTGTTCTTATTTAAAGTATTTTTGTCCTTCAAGCCACAGTTGCATGTTTGAGCATGCAGCCATGCACAATTTGCTCCCAATTTGACTGATTATATATTAATCTTGGTGTTTATGTAGGATATATGAAAAAATATTTAGTATAATATAATAGTTGGATGATTTTGATATTTGGAAATCTGGAGGGAAACCCATATTCTTTGGTCTGAAAAAGCAAGGATTATAGTATTTGAAATTATTGCTTCATAACTGGCCTTCATGACAGCTTTCAGTAGAAATTGGAAATCCAAGGGTAGATTGCCATTATTTTACATTTCCCAAGTTTTTGCTGTTCACTGTTTTTCTATTTAGAATATCAACAGAGGCTGTAGATGTTAATTATAATGTTTTTCAGAGTTCTGAAAAAAAAAATACATCTACTTGTCTCTAGTTGAAATCCATGGAGACTAAATTGTTTAATAATGCTCTTGAAACCAGTTCAGACCTCCTTGACTTATTAATAATCCCTTAGTGCCTACTTCGCGTGAAGAGTGTTCATTTCTGGTATCTTCTGTAAAGCTTTTTATCAATAGTATATATTTCCTAAAAGTTTTTAGAACCCCCTTCTTGAATATTTTGTTGCTATTTGAAAGTTTCCTGATTTGGCACGGGTAAGTGTTGAAGGACTTCACATGATTGATAAGAAACTGCTTACTTCCATTTTTTGCATGCTTCTGTATTTAAGCTTTTATCTTTTTTATCAGTTCTAAACCACACGTTTTTGTATGTTTACACATTACATAAACAAGATAATGCTTTTCTTGCACTTCACATTGTACTGCAAGGCTTATAATTATGGCTATCTTCTTATTTGTCATGTGAGTTTTTTTGAATGTTAAACATCTCATAGATTCTTGCACTTACATGTAGCCTCTGACCTCTGTGTTGTTTTTTGTTTTCTGCATATTAAAATTATAAAATTATTGTTGGTTTTCTTCTTAATGGAAAGGGTTCTTAAATCTCAAGTTTTTGGTAATTAATTCACAAGGTGTAAATGAAGACAGACATAAATCCTTTTTTTTCTATCAAGAATTGATTTAATAAGGCCATGAGTGATGTAGTTTCTTTCATATTGTGTTTGTGGAATCGTCAATAGGAAAATAATAGTAAGTTGGACCACCACATGCATAATATACTTTTTTTCAAAAAATAATGTAAATTCTAAACACCTTGTAAATGTTGCGTCAAAGGAAGAGTTGCTAAGTTTTGACTAAGCAAATCTCTCCTTAAATTCCTTCTGACTTGTTCTTATTGGGATTGCTATGTTGATCTACTTTGACACAGAACCTGGTAAAAGAGAGGAACTTGACTGGAAGAAGAGATATGACATAATATTAGGAATTGCAAAAGGTTTGCATTACCTCCATGAAGATGCTCACTCTTGTATCATCCACCGTGATGTCAAGGCTAGCAATATCCTGCTAGATGAAAAATGGGCTCCAAAGATAGCCGATTTTGGCATGGCCCGCCTTTTCCCCAAGGACGAAACCCATGTAAGTACAGGCGTAGCTGGGACCAGGTACAAAAACGTGCTTCTCTTTTCCATCTTCGTCCACTTCTTTCCCTTGCTATACTCATCTTTTTGGTTAATCATGACAGCGGCTATATGGCTCCTGAGTATCTAATGAATGGACAGTTGACGGTGAAGGCTGATGTGTTCAGCTTTGGAGTGCTGATACTCGAGCTGGTTAGTGGTCGAAAGAACTCTTCTGTCAACATGGGCCCTGATGCTGACAACTTACTTGGTTGGGTAATGTCTCTTTCCTTTCTTGAATGAACCCATTTCTGATATATCAGACTAGGATTATTTTATCTTAATTCAGAATTTCATTCAGTAATTAATGTTAGTCGGTTAGAGTCAGTTGAGTTAGTCAAGTCAGTTTCCCCTATTTTAGAGCATTATTAACATTACCTAAGTAGTGGATAAGTGAAGTTAGGCCACTACCAGTTCAATTATCAGTATTTAAGCACTAATCTGAGTCATTCTGTAATTCAGCTTGTTAATTGATTCAATATATTGAAAAGGGAGATTCTCCACCAATTTCCTGTTTTGTTAGATTCTGACATTCAGTGGTTTTCCTTTGGGTGAGATGCTTGCCTAAAGTGGTTTCTATCAATTTCCATCAACTGTGAGTGAGAATTCCTTTCATGATTACCAGGCTTTTAAGATGTTCAACAAGGGAAGAATCTTAGAGATCATGGACCCTACACTAGCACCAACAATAGAAGATCAGGTTGCCTTGTGCATCCACATAGGCCTCCTATGTGTCCAATCCGACCCATCACTCCGGCCCACAATGGAGCGGGTTGAGGTGATGCTGACCAAGAGACCTAGCAACCTCGAGAAGCCCACAAGACCCGGTAATACCAATATCATAGTGTACCATAGATCAATCCGGCCCGCCTCCTCATCCTCCACATTAGCTGCATCCTCAAGCTCAAGATCCGAATCCACCAGTACAAATACTAATACTGCCACCACCTCATCTGCTGCTAGAAGCCCTGAACCCGGATTGGCGGGCCACAAGGGAAAACGTCCCATGGAGGCCTAGATTTGGATCCATTCCTTCATTTTAGGTGTAGGTGGAGATAAGACTTAAGAGAGGAGTTTTTGGTTGTAATTTTTAGTTTATGTAGAGTTTACTTGTTAATTTTTGTGTGAAGGAGCTGCCACTGGCCACTGCCACCCTTTACAAATGGGTTTAGATAGGAATATAGGGTACATAGTACAAGTTTGATTTTGTTTGAGGCAATCATTTTTATAATCAGTGAGTTTACTGCTATTGGACCAAAACCTAGATGAAGTATGAACTTCGTAAGTTGTGAAGCGAAATAATTTGCTTTCACTCTCAATTTTCCTTACCTTCAAGAGATAAGGGTAAGTCAAATTACTTTCACTTACTTTTAACATCAATTACTGCTTGCCGAATGCCCTAAGTATCGAATTTAGTTGGATTATTTCACCTGCAGTAAAATTCGTTTAGACCAAAGACACAAAAAATTGGTTGGTTTAAAACTTATACTAGGTAAATAAACAGTTAAACACGAATAAAACATTCAACACAAGTTTCATTTTTTGAAGAATGCTTCCAACTTCAAGCTCATGGGCTATTTACTCATAACGTCAAGCCGGTCAAGGGGATAAATTTTGGCCTCTATTATTCGGCGCATAGGCATTTTTACCGTTTGGCGCATAGGCTCGTGCGTAACGTGGGAAGAGATTTTTCACGTTACGCACGGGAAGTGACTCGTTCAAGCCCACACGTAACGTGTGACGAACCTCCACACGTTACGTGTGAAGCGCATCCACGCGTTACGTGTGGGTTTACGCCACACGTTACGTGTGGAGGAGATCTGGCTTTAAAAGCCAGATCTTGCTTCATCCTCCATTCATTTGAACTCCGCAGCCTCACTCGTTACGCGTCTCTTGCATCTACTCGTGACGAATCAACCGACTATGCGCGTTACGTTCAAGATCTTTGAAATGTTAGTTAGTAGAAATTGTTTTTTTTGTTTTATTTTGTTAAATTTGAAGTGTTTGGTTAGGGATTGTAGATCCATATTGTAGATCTATGTTGTGGAGATGTTTAGGATGGTAGATCTATGTTTTGTAGAAGCTTTTGGGATTGTTTTTTATTTTTTGTATAATTTTGAAGATTTTTTTTGCATGAGGATTTATGTTGAATTTTTTGTGAAAATATGCTAGTGGAAGTAATAGTATTGATAGATTTGTAAAAATTGTGGATTTTTTGTTGAATTTCATGTATTATTTGATGGAAAAAAATCGCCGGAATTCGGAAATGTCACCGGAGAAGACGATCGGAGGATCGCCGGAATGTCGTCGGCGTCTCGCCGGCGGGAGTTGGAATGTGCACATTCACACGTAACGTGTGAATGTGTTCCACACGTTACGTGTGATTCCATTTCACACGTAATGTGTGGATCGCCGGCGAGTCACCGACGATTCTCCGGCGATTCTTCGGCGACATGTCGGCGATTCTCCGGCGACATGTCGGCGACTCTCCGACTCAAAATATTATTTTGATAATATTTTGATAATATTTTAATTATATTATTTTGATTATATTATTTTGATTATATTTTGATTATATTATTTTGATAAAAATGATATCAAAATATATTATTTTGATTAATATATTTTGATATATAAACGCAGATGGAGCCTGGGGAAAGAACCGAACGTAGGAGACGCCGCAACCTTCAACGCGAACAGTCGTTTAGGACTGGCGAAGAGGTGAACAGGTCGGAGAGGAGGCAACGGAGGAATGTCAGCTACCGGGATGATGAGACCGACGCATATCAGACTGGAGCCGGTGGCAGTAGTGGGGTTGATGGCATGATAGGAGTTCAGAGCTTAATGGTTGTGCCTTCGTTTCATGGAGGTAGGGCAGACTCTGAGCCTCAGATCTACCCGGACTACCAAGGGAGCCCGCTACATGGTTATTCTGATACAATAGATCAGAATAACTACTACAGGCGGAATTTTAGTCCGCCGGTACTACCGCCGCATCTGAGCCCTCATCATCATAGCCCTTCGCATTATTATCAGGGGGATGAGGATCAGCACAACCCGTGGGAGAACCCAGCAGTTTACCCGAATGATCCCTATCATCAGCCTACGGTAAGTACATTTAGTATAACCTGAATTAGTTAAAAAAATGTAATTATTTCTGATCTATTTAATAAATGTAGGATCAGGTCAATACATGGGGGACTCAGGACCAGTCCAGCAATGCCTGGATGCCAAGAGATGACGCTCCGGACGTGGACGAGGAGCCTCAAGAAGCCTCTTCTTCGCGGGCAAAACCGCCCCGGTCAAGGAAGAATATGAGATATGACCCTGAACTGTGGGTGAGCATTCCTGGAGGTCCGGAGAGCCCTGAACTCCTGAAGAGTTTTGTGAACCACGTGGCGTACCTCCTGTACCAACGCATTGTAAGTTGTATGTAACTTTATTTGTTTTAATTATTAATCTTATTTTAAATAAGTCTGATGGATTGCTTAAATATGTTTATATACAGTCGGTGCCACCCTTGAGGTTCCAGCAGCGAGGCAAGAAGTTACGCTCATGGCGTCGCACAACGACTGACGCGTGGGGTAACATGGCTGATAGCTCCATGACCCGCTCATTGACGGCGAAGGACGAAGAGGGAACAACGGGAGTGCACTCGAGGAGGGCGAAGACGATGAGTTCACTGAAGAAGAAGGAGGGCAGCGACCGCCGCCCCCTTTACGGCGACCGCCGCCGGCCACCAAGAACACGGGAGAAGAAGCAGAGGTACGGCGACCGCCGCCCCCTTTACGGCGACCGCCGCCCACTTTTCGGCGCCCGCCGCCCCCCTTCTGGCGCCCGCCGCCTATGGAGAATCCGAAGACTTGCCTACGGCAAATGACGGTGACCGCCGTTTAATTACGTCGACCGTCGCATTTCCCACTTTCGGTCCGCGTCAGCGATCTCCTTCCGTCGTTTGCTGAACAATTTTATTATTATTTAATTATTGTTTTGTTGCTATATAAACCTTGAAACCCTAGTTTTTAATGTTACGTTGAATTTGAGTAGTAAAGTTGAGTACGCTCATTCCCTTGAGTTCTAACGTCAACTCTTCGATCCCACGGATCGTCTATCCCATAGCTCATCGCTTCGAGCAATTCATACATCGTCTCTTCGGTGTTCAAGATCATCTCTTTGATCTCTTCGTCATCTCTTTGACGCATTTGAGGGTTATCTCTTTAACCCTAGGAAAGCCATCACTTTGGCTACGGAAGAGAAGAATTCGACTTCAAGCTTGAGGAATCCAAGATCATGCGTTGCAGACAACACTTCAGGGGTTGTTCGCATCAATGGCGTCTGCGTCCGGGCTATGTCATCTACCGGACATCATGCACGAGCATGTGGATGAGACACTGATTGGTGCCTTCGTCGAGCGTTGGCAACCGAAAACCAACTCATTCCACATGCCATGGGGAGAGATGACTATAACTCTCCATGATGTGTGGATGATCCTTGGGCTGAACATACAAGGGCAAGACATGGGTCCCCCAAAGAAATGGCACGAGCAGCTGACCCGCAATGATTTGAAGAAGGCGTTGATGGAGGAAGCGCATGAGTTTTTTGAGCTGGAGGATGGTGCTATCGTCACTGGTAACGTGCATGCGGCAGATTTTAGGACTCATTGCCAGGATTTGGCTAACAAGAAGCAGGCGGCTGGGTTCTTGCTGTACTTGGTGGGGTCTTGTCTCTTTCCTGACAAGTCTCAGCATCGGTTGCCCGTTTATTACACTCCGTTCGTGACTGATCCTTCGTCAGCCACGAACTATGCATGAGGTACCGGTGTTCTTGCCCATGTGTACCGCAGCTTGGGCGAGTGCACAAGAAGGAGGCGCGGGTCATGTCCACATGTTTCACTCTGATTCAGGTATTAAATGGCTTGAATAAAAACATCTGTATTTTTGTTATAGAATAATATTTGTTATTAAGGGAATTGACTTATATGTAATTGTTTTGTAGGCATGGATATATCAATACTTTCCCATGTTTAGACCTGCACAGAGAGTTTACTGGGATCGCCAACAACCGATCCCATACGCCAATCGATGGGACATGTCACAGCCACCCAACCGGATCAGGAATTATAGGGAGGAGCTGGATGGGATGCGTGCTGAGAGTGTAAGTGCATATACAGTCCTTATCTAGTATGTTAAAATATGAAATTATATGCATGATTAGTTGTTTGAAATTCAATTATGTTTAGGTTGAGTGGATGCCATACGGCCCGATTGACTTCAACAATGGAATGTTTGCTTCATCGCGATTCCATGGAGTCATATCTTGTTTGTGGGTCACCGAGCCTTACATGCCAGATCGAGCATCTAGGTAGTTTGGGCATGCACAACAGTGTCCAAGACAACCGATTGTTCCAATTAAGGCATGGAGGGGCACGAAGATTAGCAGCTACACGGTGGAATACGATAGATCCTTACATGCATGGGATGCCCGCAATGAACATTCCATTAGCCTACAAGCCATGGGTCCTCCAGTCCTTCACCCCCACCAGTGTAGCGGTGATTATATGCAGTGGTACCTCCAGCATACACATCCATTCATCATCCCTCAAGAGGACCGTAACCCTCAGCACCATGTAAGAAATTGAATAATTATATCTTGTTTAATTTCGTGTACAAACTTTATATTAATCGTATCCACTTATTGTGACTGCAGTGGGTCGATAGTTGCTACGGACGTCTGGATCCATATCGCGATCACCAACATGGAGATGACCAATGTGAAGACCTATCTGAGGCGTTACAGCAATCATTGGAGCAAATGTATCCCTACCTTTCGAACCATTGAACTTGGATGCTTCGTCATTTGAGCATTAAACTTTGGATTTCATTGAACTTTGGAAGGTGACAACAATGAATGTTATGACTTTTGTTTGAATGTTTTTTATGAGTTGTTTGGATTATGACAACAATGAATGTTATCACTTCTATTTGAATGTTTTTTATGAGTTGTTTGGATTTAGGGATGTGATAGCATGCATTTAGGCTAGTTGGTCGAGCCGGACCGAGTTGTGTGTTGCTTGAGTTTTCTTGAAGATTGGAGATTGTTCTTGGATCCAAACAAGTATTTCTCTGCTTTTTGGATTAGAAACGTCGAACTCATTGCATCATAATTCATACATATCATTCATTACATAAATCGACCGTTTCAACATTCTTCTTTCGTCTTGTCTTCTTTTCGGCCTTGGCTGCTTCGTACTCCAACAACCAATCACACGTCCTTTGATCTACGTAATCACCCGCATACGGGTCATGATATACCACCCACGCCGGGTAAAGAGTAGGCAAGGGCGATGTCTCGGCAAGGCCAATCTACATCAAAGTCAATGCATCATACATATGTTTTAACACAAGATAGTATCAACAGATGTGATTGTATTAACGTACCGCAATAAAATGTTGCTCTTCCTGGACATGGAAAATGCATATCGTCTTCAGCTTCTCGCCAACCGATGCTTCGTTTGGCTTCCCCCTCATAGGCAGGTATGTCGTTCCCACACCACCACCGACGGTAACGAACACACATGTGAATGTCGTTGCCACCAAACATCCCATATCCGGGAGGTCCAACCACGTCTTCGGTGGGGCTGGCCTGTTCGGGGAAGGAAACCATGCTAGCTTCGCCTCCATTGCCTTAAGTGTCATCGTAGACACCCAAAGTGGCGCGAGTAGCTCATACTCTTTTCTCAACGTAGCGATCATGGTACGTCGAACAAAAGCCCACTGATCTTGCCCTAAACCCAGACCATGCACAATTGCTCTGTACCCGCAGTTTTCATCACCCACTATCTCATACCATCCTCCCACGTGTGGTCTCATACACATGGGAAACTGGGTACGATATCGCCACGGGTTCTTGATCAAAGATGTGTCACCCCAATGCTTTGCTGCAAGCGTCTTCGGTGGTCTTCCTTTTTGCTTTTTCGGAGGCGTTTCGTCCATTTGTTGGTCAGTGTACTCCCATGATGACGGTTGTCTTTTGGTGGCAAAGTTTAGAGCTCCTTGAGGCCGACCCTTATGCCTGACTTTAGCTGGCTCTTACAGAGCAGTCCGCTTTGGATGCGCAATACTTGTTAGTGTTGAGACTGCTCTTTGTTGAACCTGCACTGGCAATGTGGGGAAGACGCTTTGGGCAAATTCTTCAAGCAACGATCTATTCACTCTGCGTTCTCTGGCTTCTTCCTCTTCTTCTGTCTTCACTTCTGACAAGGTCAATTGCCTCCAAAACGGATGCAATGAGCTAGGTTCAATTGGGGCCTGGCTCCTCACATTTAGCGCCATGTCATGCACGCAAGGCAAGCCATCTCTGACCCTCATCTGGCATCTGCATATAGTGCTCCACAATGGAGCTTCTCCTTTCCTGTATTCCTCAATCAAACGAGCTAGTGCAATCGCAGAGACCTTGAAGTGCAGCTTGCAGAAAAGATGTGCGTTCGTTAGCAGCGTATATCTCTTTCCAATGCTCTCATTCAATGCCCCCTTTATCTCACCAATATGACTGCGCAACCGTGTATGATATTGATCGAACACAGTGCAAAGGTTGCCATCATTGCTTGTGAAGAAACTTTTCAGACTGGAATGGGCCCCTTCAACCCTGTATTACAATCAAGAATCTGAAATCAGTATGTTGCTGTAAAGGTCTAACTAAGTTCAAATAACTAGCTAAATTTAGAAAAAAACATAATACACAAACCTGTTAGTGGTGGTAGTACCGAGCGTGAACACTATATCTGTCCATACGGAGACGATTCTTTCCTTGTAGGGGTCAAGCCAGTTCTTTTGTAGGTACTGGAGACATTTTGGAGATTTCCTCCAATCACACTTCAACTTCTTCAGTGTTGCTTCATACCCTTGTATGGTCGTTTCCTTGAAGAGTTTCATGCAGTCGTTGGAAAACGCTGTGCCCCTAAACTTGTCCATGTTCTTCTTCCCGAAGTCTTCAATATTCTTCCTCACATGCCGCCTACATAGAAGGAATTTTGCTTCTGGAAACTTCTTCTCTAAGGCGTTCATCAATGCCTTCTCCCGATCAGTGACCAAACATGTGGGTGCTCGTTGCACCTTGACAAACATCTTTGTAAGTTGCTCTATGGCCCACTTGTAACTGTCTTCGTCCTCCTTCTCCAGAAATGCCCTGACAATATTGTAGTTTTTCCAAACAGATGTGATGCCAACAATTTCAAGGAAGGGCAAATTGTAACTGCATACATAATCATATATAAAATATGATGGCATCCTAACCTTGACATGAACAAATGAAGAGTATAATAGATATGTATGTTACTAACCAGTTAGTTGCATATGTAGAGTCCAACAACACAATGTACGGAAATGCCTTCAGCAACGACAACTGTTCATGGCTTGCGAAGAAGATATACGTTATCTTGTTGGTCTCCTTGTTGAATCTATGCTCCATGAAGTATCCCTTCTCATTGCACTCATAGAAGAACTGTTGTACAACTGTTCTTCCTTCCATGCCCTTCTTTCGTATCTCATGCATGATGTTGTACACTTGCTTCATCTTGGTCAAATTGACATGGGACGAATGGATTGTAGCTTGAATCTTTTGAGGCTTGCAATGATTGACTGTCATCACCCTAATAATCTCATTCTTTTCAGCGCTTGGTCGTCCAGCTAATGCACTACCATACAAATAATATGCTATGACATGATTGTGAGTTCCATGTTGTACAATGATTCTCCACAATCCCTTCGGCCCTTCTTTTAGCCTCAACATGAAGGGACACCCACACTTCTTCGACCTTGTGATGTCTCTCACTTGGTCAGCTTGTTTAGGCACGTTTTGTCCATGCCTATCACACGGTAACCAAGTCCCCCCAAGGGTCGAAGGGGTGGAAGGTGTATTCCTCCACTTTTTGATGCAGAAGTGTTTACACTTAGCCATCTCCCGCGCCCACAAAAATGCTTCTTCTCTAGACTCCCAGATTTGATCAGTTGTAAAGAACCTTGAGTAATCAGCAGAGACGTAAACATCCTCCTCCGGTGGTACACTAAACTGAGGCTGTGTGTGTAGGGATGCAAAGCAAAACTGTGGGGTAGCATGAGATGAAGATGCTTCTGGAGGAAACGGTATCCCAAGTGAGAAGGATGGTATCTCAATAGCTGGTTGAGGCGTGTTCCAATCCTGCAGCTTTTGAGGCGTTTCCCAAACCGTAAATGTCTTCTGTGGGGTGCTCCAGTCATTGGGGGAGATATTGTTTAACCCCTCGTATAAATAATAGTTCGTCTACATACACATGAAATCATCTCATCAAGTAGTGCACAAATTATAAACCTAAATTCAAAATTTTCTTTGAGAGAGCAAATTCTGTAAAATGGCACGGTTAGTGACAAACCGTGCCATTTTACAGAATGAACCTACAACCGGTTTCTGGTGGTGATTCCACACGTAACGTGTGGGAGCGTTTCACACGTGACGTGTGGCACTCTCCCACAAGTTACGTGTGGAAGCGTTCCACACGTTACGTGTGCACTATCTTGCCACATAACGTGTGGAACTGTTCTTCAATGTAATAACGATTTCGCAGCCATAAACCCTAAACAATGCTCAATCTTTGTTTCTAATCCCCTAAACAATAAAATGAGATCTTTAATATTAAACAACAAATATCATGTCTAGCTTGGTTAAATCCTAAATAACAAATATCATACCTTTCAAAACCCTAACCATCAAGCTAAAAACTTTAAACAAGTTCAAAACAACAAAAAAAGAGAACTTTAGGTTACATAATAGAAATTACCTCGTTCGAAAGTGGAATATCTTCCCCACTGTTGCTCCAATACTCGTTGTTGTTCGGATTGTCCATTTTTTTTACAAAAATTGAGAGTGCAAAATAAGACTTTGTGAGTGTTTCAAATGAGGGTTTAGGCTCGAAATGGATCGTTAGCCGGGGAAGAAGACGGGTCATTATTACAGTTAGGTGGGGACAAGACAGTTAATTCAATGCGTTTTGCCACAGATTGAACCACACGTTATGTGTGGGATAGCATGACATGTAACGTGTGAGCTGATTCCACACGTTACGTGTGGTTCAAGGTTTAGGCGTATGAGGCTTTTTGTTAGGGTTTGGGATAGGGCTTGGGGTAGGGTTAGGGTTTGGGGTTTATGGATATGGTATTGGGATAGGGTTTAGGGTAATGTGGTTTAGGTTTAGGGATTAGGGTTTAGTGTTTAGGTTTTAGGGTTAAGGTTAACTATTTATCTTTAATTAATAAGGGTGAATCGGGTATTTTAGTTACCTTGTTTGTGAGATTGAGGAGAAGAACTTTTAATTAGGATTTAGGGTGGTAAATGATTGTTGAGAAGTTATTAATGCTAGTGGTTGAGTTCATTAATGCTAGTGGTTGAGGTCATTATATACTACAGTTATATACAACTGTATATTAGCTGTCAAACACATTGTTTTTCACTATATAAGAGGCATTAGAGTTGTTTGTTCTCTACAACAAGTCCAACACAAGCGACGCTTGAAGATTCAATTGTGAGTAAGCTTCTTCTTTCAGTTTCTTTTGATTTATTATCCCCAAATTTTTATATTAATGGATTCATGATATTTGTAGGAAACCAAGCACTATAACAAATAATGACATCTTCATCCGAATCATCAACAAACCCACTATGCGCGTGTAATTTGAAAGCCATTGTCCGTACTTGGGATTTGCAGTGGAACTACGGAAGAAGGTATTGGGGATGCCCAAGACTGGGGTGTTTTTACAGGAAGTTGATTGATCCTATATACGAGGACAGGGCACACGCGATTATTCGACAACAATGGCGGAAAAAACAAGATCTTGTTAAGGAGAATCAAGATCTTGTTAAGAAAAATCAAAAGCTTTTACAAGATGTGGATAAGATGCGTAAGTATAACCTCAAACTATATAATGATGTACATCGTATACTGCCTTGATGTCGTATCTTTTGTGTAATATTGTTTACGTACTATCAACCTTTGTAGGGAGCAATCAATTTTATCAAAGCAGAGCTATGATAGGAAGCGAACTTTTACCAGAGACTATCCTAATTTCTTCAAACGCAACTAGACGATGTCATTTATTTTGTGTTAGAGTTTCTAAGTTTATGAAGAAGGCGAAGAACATGTATTATTTACTTTATTTTGAGATAAATGTGGTTGTAGTCATCCAACGTAATGAACAATTCTATTCTGTCTTCTAGGTTGATTATTTTGGGATATTTTTTTTATTAATTTTAGATAAACAAATAAACCCTAAAAATAAACAATAATATGATACAACATTCATACACAACATTATAATATATATAAAATAATCAATAATTCAACATTGAACCACAAATAAATACTAAAAATATACAATAATATGACATACACAAATACCATAAAGTATACTATAACTAAACAATTTAATATACTAAAACACCACACGTTACGGGTGGTGTATACCCACACGTAACATGTGATATGGCTTCACACGTAACATGTGATATGGCTTCACACGTAACATGTGATATGGCTTCACACGTTACGTGTGAGGTACAACCACACGTAACGTGTGAGGTACAACCACACGTAACGTGTGGTAAGGCTCCACACGTAACGTGTGGTAAGGCTCCACACGTAACGTGTGGAGCTTATGTGCTAAACGGTAAAAATACCTATGCGTCGAAAAGTAATCGTGTAATTTTTTTAATAAAAAAGGTTTAAGCTTATAAAACCTGTGATTGGATAATGAATCTCTCTCTCAACAAAGAACAATTCTGGTTGACACGTGCTTCATCTGACACCCTTCCGAAAGCCGTTTCTTGACCATGACATACCCGGAATTACGTTCAAAATCGAGGGGTATTTTCGTCATTACGTCACCAATCTTCATCCACCCTTTAGCCAAGTCATCTATCTGTGTCTCAACTTCCCAGTTTAATACCATCCATCCGATCCAACGCCTTTTGTCGAAATCCTAGCCGTCCGATTTTCAATGATAATCTTCTCCGTGTTTATTAAATTCCACCTCACTTGCCATTGAAAGCACACCGCACTGAAATTCTGAAAGCACAGAAAACACTAATCAGCTCCCATGGAGGAATCTACTGGACCCAACTCTTTCCCAGACTACCCACAGGTAAACCTACCTCTCTCTCTCTCACTCACTCTCCGTTTGGATGACTTCTTTCTGAACTGAAAACTGAAGCACATAATCAGGGACATTGTTCTGCATGCCATGTGTTTGTAAAAATTCCTCAGTGAGAAAAACCACCTCACCTGCGTTTTCACGGGCTGAAATTCAGTTATACGAGTTATACCACGTCGACTTTCCTCCAATCTCTGTTTAATTCACCGCTATGAACTTCAATTTTGTTTTCCCTCTTTTTAATCTCTGTTCTAGGTTACGAATTTTGACGCCTAATGATTTCGAATTCTTGTGTAAATTCCAGATGATAATGGCGGCAATAGACGCCCTGGGCGAAAAAGAAGGCTCAAACGAGTCGGCGATTTCGAACTACATAGAATCGAGCAACCTTGATCTCCCGGCCGACCACTCCACTCTCCTCTCCGACGCCCTCGAGAAGATGAAGGAGAGCGGGCAGCTTGTTTTCGCCAACGACAACTATGTCAAGCCAGATCTCGACGCGCCGCCGAAGCGCGGCCGCCCACGGAAGAACAAGGCGGCGGCTCCTCCTCCGCCGGCGACTGGATCGACGAGATCCAGAGGGAGGCCTCCGAAGGCGAAGGACCCGTTGGCTCCAGCTCCGGAGCCGAAGAAGGCTGCGTCGGTTGGGAGGCCCCGGGGGCGCCAGCCCAAGAAGGCTGAGCCGGCGCCGCCTGTGGAGGCGACTGCTGGTGTTAAGAGAGGAAGGGGCCGGCCGCCGAAGGTCCGCCCGGCGGCAACTCCGCCGGCGGCGACGGTTGGGGCTTGAAGTGGATAACAACGGTGCTAACAATCTGGAAGGCCTTTGTTTGTTTGTTTTTATTTTCCAAAAAATGGTTAGAATTAGTGTTTTGTTAGTCTTGTCTTTTTAATTTTGGGTGATTTATTTGTGTTAAGACGGTGTTTGTGATGTGGCTAATTGAGTGGAATGTAAATGTAGTTTTATAAAATTTGGTGGTTAATGTGGTGTTTACAACCATGTGGTGCACAATTTCTCGGATAGCATTTCTCTTTTCTTAGCTTTAAAAAAGTGAAATCTTATATCCGATATAAAACAAAAAAGAAGTAAAGTAAACTATTCTACGTATTTATTGTATGAAATGATGTAGAATTCTAGTTATTTTAAAAACATTGAATAACTAGAATGACCAAAGTTTATAAACCATCTTATGAAAGTTAAGATAATTCTGTATAATTTGATAAGTTAATTTATTGTAGCTAATTCTCTTGATTGACAAACAACTAATTGAAAGGAAAAGGACCAAAAACAATGAATGCTATAAATGCTTCTGGACTTCTGGTCCTTATGCTCTTGTTTCGTTGTACTTGTATTCCAGGAAGAACCAAGTTATCCATTTATCCTTGTTGGGTTTCGCACGTGAATGAATGGTGTAGACGTGCACTAGAATGAACAGATTATTATTGAAAGGTATATATTAATTGTTTTTTTTAATATGTATTCATTGATATATGTTAACAAGTTAAATTATGAAATTATATTTACAATAATTTATAAAAGAGAATAGATAAATACTTAGAAAAAAAAATTAAATTAATGACGATTAAAAAATTATTATTAAAAATTGAATTTTATTACTAAAAAAAAATTATTATACACTAGAAAAAAACCTATATTAATTTGAAGTAGTTTGTGGAGACAAATTATGGGAAGAGAAACAAAGGAATACGATGATGAGATATGGAACGTGGAGGATTCGAAGAAGGGAAATGGCTTGCTCCTTTTGTGAAAACAGATTTAACATATGTATTAATTCAAATATACATTTTTCAAGGGAAAGTTGTACTAAAAATATAATTATTATGCATGAAAGTGATTCATATTATTTAAGGACACCATATTAAATTATAAAATTTAAGTGCTTTTTATCAACAAAATGGTCTTTAAATTAATTTTTGTAACAATTTAACACCCAAAAGTATTAATGTTTCAAAAAGCTCTTTAAATCAATATTGATTAATCGAAAAGGTTCATGTGAGAATATAGCTTAGTGAGAACATGAAAATGTTGGATGTGCATGAATTTGTGTTTGTATATGCATGACTTTCGTATGTGGAAACATAGGCGAAAATTCATGCACACCTTAAGATGTGCATGAATTTTTTCATGTATGTGCATATATTTGTGACTATATGGTAACTATGTGTAAGTGAAAACTCATGCACATACAAATATATGTGAATTTTTGCATGTATATGCACATCTTTTTTACTATATGTGTATGACTATGTGTAATTGAAAACTCATGTGTGCATGTATTTTTGTTTGTATGCATGTGTATTCTCATGTTCTCACCTTAGCGTTCATTCTCACATGATCCACTTTCTTGATTAATAGTTATATTGTTATAGCTTTATAAGTGTATTGCATCAAATATTTTATATATTTATTTATGGTAATCTTAAAGGTAAAGTGAGGGTGTAACTGTGTAAGTGTTTTTTTAAAAGGGAAATATGATTCATGTATAAAATATGTAATTCTGTTAACACAAAAACACATTGCGGAAGATCAGTCATAAAAACATGCTCATAGCCTGTCTCAGGCCGAATACGAGCGAATGAGCAACCGTATTGCCAGATTTACAAACATCGGAACAAAAACCAGATTTAAAAAGACAAAAGACAAAATCTAATATCTTTCAAAATGCAACCCAAATAAGATAAAAAGGCAAGTGATTTTGCAAACTTAGCACACCATAAAGTGCATCGATCAGATTCCAACTGCACATGCAATGCCCCCATAATCTGCAACAACAAGTCCAAACACCATGGCCATAACCTTTTGGATCAATGCGTTCATTTTTGTTGTTCTTCCTTTATAGATCAACATAATGTCATAGAACTCACAAAGTTTCAATTTAAAGTGCAAAATTATATAATTAGGTCTTCTATAATCAATAAAAACATATACGCACAACGGCACAAACGCACACATGCCACTTTTATGAAGGGTTAAGCACATAACCAAAATGAAAGGCACTACAAAAGTCAATAGCCTAAGGAATAATCCAAAAGTTGCTACTTAAGTCATAGACAAAAGGATATAACATGCAAGATTATACCAAAGTCATAAACATGCAAGATACTACCCAAGGCAAAGTCGTATTCATAAACAAAAAGAAATCACAACTAGTAGTGACTAGCAGACTAGTATAGTCAGTATCTCAATCAATATCATCATCCTCATCCTACAAATCATCATCATCTCCTAACTCCTCTCCATCGGTCTCTTCATTAAAATCAAATTATTATTCTTCAACATCAACCATGGGACCTTTTCCAATAATAAGGCTCACTAGCTCCACTAGCTTGATCCACCATGTCCCATGTTAAAATATCACTTTCAAATACAAATTCATCATCACCCTCTTCTTCGATTCTTCCAATTAGCGACTCATTCGAATCATCAATCTCATTTAACATAATAGGGTCAATTCTATCCCGAAGGTTGCGCCGATGAGTCAAAGCCATGTTGTATTTGACAAAAACCAAGTCATTCAATCTTGAATGTGATAATCGATTTCTCCTTTTTGTATGAAGCTGTAATAAAAACAAACAAACAAACAATCAATCAAACATAACAATTAACTAGTTAAGTGTAATCAATAACTTATATGTTACAAAATATAAATTTAGAATTAACAATAACAATAAAACAATTATTAAGTACTTTAGTAGTTTCTTACTTATTGAAAAACACTCCAATTCCTCTCACATATATCTAGTAGCTGTACAAGTGAGGCTCAAGATAGAAATAGCAAACTTTTATAAATTTGGGGTTATAGAATCATATGCCTTCCACTATTCAGCTAGTAATAAGGAAGAACAAGTACATACATGTATTAGTGGCAATATTATAAAAAAAGTAAAAATTATCAATAATGAAGAAAGAAGTATGAACTATGAATGTACTTGGAGATTTTGTTTTCCTAGCCCTGATAGCTATGGGCATGCCAAAAAGTATCTCACCATTTATGTACTTAGGCAATTCAGTTTGCACTAAATCTTGATCCGTATGAGTTTGCAACAACCTTTCTACACAATCATAAAAGTCATTCATGATAGTTGTGTTTGCATAAACTCCTTGTGGATCATCATAATAGATATCCGGGTTGAGAAAGTAGCCAGCTGCATGCAAACGATGGTGAAGTTGACATTCTCACAATCCCACCTCTTGTCAATAATATCAATAGCCTTCTTACACTTTTCTTCTTGGCCATTAAAACTCTTCAATATAGTTTCTTTTGCCTGATCAATAGCACTATAGATGTAGCCCATAGAAGGTTTGTCACTATCAACCATTCTAAGCACCTTAACTAATGGACCCACTAATTTAAGTGCAAAGACAATGTTCTTCCAAAAGCTTTCCATGAGAACAATTTTAACACATGATTTGCCTCCAACTTCCTTAGCCCACTTTGTCTTTCTCCAATCATCAAAAGTGAACATCTTTCTCAAATTAGCCTTTTGCTCGTGAAGTGACTTAAAAGTTATGAAAGTTGTAGCAAACCTTGTGATTGTGGGCCTTAGCAATTCTCTCTTCATGGTGTACTTCCTCATAAGGTTCAAAACTCCAACATGATTGTAGATATAACTATTTAAGAAAATAGCATTCTTTATGGATCCTTTGATTCAAGGAATTTTCCCTATATCCTCCAACATCAAGTCAACACAATGGGCAACACAAGGGGACCAAAATAAATGCTTTCTTCGTTGTTGCAACAATTTTCCTAGTAAGAAGCCAAACGAAAATAACAAATTAGCAATGTAAATTGACATTTAAATCTATTTATATCGAGATAATAACAAAATCTTACCCGTTGTGATGTAGTTTGATGCATTGTCTATGACTACTTGAATCACACTTTCTTCACCAACTCGTTCAACCATTGAGTCAAGCAATGAGAATACTTGTTGAGCATCTTTGATCTTATCAGAAATATCAACACTTTCTAAAAAGACCGGTCCTTTCAGAGAGTGAACCAAGAAATTTATAATATCCTTTTGCACAACCGAATCACGCCAACCATCCAACATAAGGGTACATCCAACCTTAGCCCACTCTTCTTCATGACTTACCAAGATATCTTGAATTTGCTTCTTCTTCTTTTGAGGCAATGGCACTCTTAACTCATAAGCGCTAGGAGGCTTCAAACCCATGCCAAATTGACCCACTTTATCCAATGCTTTTTGAAAGCTAGCTTGGATACTTTGCCGCATGAAATGGGATTCCGGCTTCATAAAACCATGTAGCCAACTCTTGTGCCACTTGCTCTCTGATAGTAGCTTGTCATGCAAAATTCTTTTTCGGTTGTGCTCTTGGATTGACAAACATATCCATAGGACCTTTGAGTTTCATTCCCTTCTTAGACAATTGAGAATTTTCGGCACCTTGTGATGGAGTTTAATTTCCTTTTCTTAGAGACAAGTTCATATTCCATTTCTCCCTCATCATCTTCTACATCAAGATCAAAGGAGCTAGCTATTCTTGCCTCCTTTTCCTTTGCTTTTTTGTTCATGTAAGAGGAAATATCCTCTTCCACACTTGGAAGACACTTGAGGCATTCCTTGACATCCGAATAACCTCCAACAATATGCTTCTTCGCTCGAAATATACCACACTTTGTTATCTTTCCACAAAAACTGCAAATAACAGTATTATCATCTTTAGGATTTGATGTAGCATATTTCCAGCAAGGGTCCTTTTTATTAGATTCATCCATATTTATGTAACCTGAAAATTTAAAAATGAATGAATTAGAGCTGCAACAATGTAACACGTACATGATATTAGTGCTAGTGGAACTATAAGAGATCAAAATTCAGTGAAACTGTGCAACTATAATATCATTGCCAGTGGAACTATAAGAAAGATGGAAAAAAATCAAGTATCAACTCAAAAAAATCAGTGAAACTATGATATCAATGGAACTACCGATGTTATCAACTCAAAAAAATCAGAGAATCAACCAAGAAAGTAAGAATAAAATCAAAACTTCAGTAGAACTACAATATGATATTAATTAAGTATCAACTCAAAAAAATCAGAATTCAAAAGATCAAAACTAGAAGCATTCTAGTTTACTGCGTAAAGAGACTAAGAGAGAGGTAGAGAGTTGAAAAATAAGAGAAAAATAGAAGATAACCAAAAATACCTTTCTCTGACGTGTGGTTGTTTGAAGAACAAGAAGCTTTCTTCTCCAAGTCTCAAATGTCTCAGCAGAAGTTCAGCCAAGTAGAAGAGAATATGTGGGATAGAGACGTTAGATAATAGAAGAGAAAGAGATAGACGGTTAAGAGGAAATCCAATGGTTAAAATGAATTTTTTTAACTTTCTACTTTTCTAGGTTAGCTAAAAGGCTATTAGAGTCATAGTCTTAGCTCTTTTACCAAAAAAAAAAGTTACATCCTTAGCTATTACTTTTCAAAGGCTTCTCCTTCCTTTTTTTATTTAAAATAATAAAAAAAAATGCCTCAACCCAAAGACGAGTGCTTTTCGCCTAGTCGCCCACTCGCCTTTTGGAAAACGCCCACCTTGACCTAGGAAAGGCGTTTTGGCTACCGCCCCGACGCTAGGCGTCGCCTTTTTATTCAATGCTTGTTATGCTCCAAATTTTGAGGTGTTGCTTATATACCTTTCATATCCTTGATAATATTGTTTGGTGTTGTTGGAAGACAATTTTATTGCGCTAGACATATACACCACACAATTGAGTATTATACTGCTATTTTAGCTGTTAATTTGTTTCCTTCTCAATGTTATATGTGAAGGCCAAGGTAATGCTATTATTCAAGATTATCAGGATCGTGATTCTAGAATCGGGTCGGCGAGGGGTTTTCTGGATCGGATTGTAAATATTAAGATTATACATTCTATCTAATAGTATGTAGTGACAACCTAATATTTTATATGTTTATTATATATTAAGTTAAACAAAATTATAAATATTAGATTTTGGGTAAGTAGTAATTTTATCAAGATTAAATAGAATAATATTTAACTAAGTTTCAGATATAAATCATATGTGATAATATATATATTTTTTTATTACTTTTTAAGTGTTGTCGTATATGATTAATATGTACATGAATTAAAACTGTAATTGTGTATAACATATATCAATTTCATTGCGAAAATAAAGCTATCTTACATCGAAAGTTGTGGCTAAACAAAATTAGTATATAAGCCTAGTGGATTGCCAATTGGTTTTAGGATGGAAATCCGATGGGCTTGTATATTGGGCTTTAGCATGTGTTGCACTTGGATAGACACGTCCCCCATTATCGACCCACCAGACTTTAACATGGTATTAGAGCGGTTTTGGATTTGAGTTCTTTTCAGGCTTGTTTGTGCTTAGCCCGCCATGATGGTGTGATATAGGATAACTCGTTTTACTTGTCAACCTTAAGGCATTGTTTGGGCTTAGCCCGCCATGAAGGTGTGATATTAGCTAGCTTGATTGGCATGCTGACCTCAAAGGCATATTGTCAAATGTCAACTAGTCCAGGCAGTTTCACTTGACGGGGCGTTTGAAAATAAAAGCTATCCCGCACCGCAAAGTTGAGACTAAACAAGAGTAGTATATAAGCATGTTGGACTAATCCTACTATTGTCAATTGATTTTATAATGGAACACCAATAGACTTGTATATTAGGCTTTAGTGCGTGTCGCTCAGATAGACACGTCCCCCATTATCAGTCCACCGGACTTTAACATTCATACTTAAATAGTATATTATAAATTGGAAAAGGTTCACGTGAGAATGAACGCTTAAGTGAGAATGCTGGATATGTATGGATTTATGACTGTATGTGCATGACTTTGGTAGGTGGATACTCATGCATATACAAGCAAAAGATGTGCATGAATTTTTGCTTGTATGTGCATAAATTTGTACTATATGGTGACTATGTGTAATTGAAAATTCATGCACATACATGCATATATTTTTTACTATGTGTGTGAATATATGTAAGTTAAAACTCATGTACATACAGACAAATTTCATAAACACCTTAAAATTTGCATGAATTTTTGTCTGTATGTGCATATATTTTTTTACTATATATGTGACTATGTATAAATGAAAACTCATGCACATACATACAAAATTTCATACACATCATGAATTTTTGCATGTATATATGTGCGTATTTTCACGTTCTCACTTAAGCGTCATTTCTCATCGGTTCCACATCCTTATAAACTATAGTCATTTATGTAGGATCATAATAATTGTTTTTAAGATCATTAGAGTCATATGTAAGATCAAAATAGTACACAAAATTCTAATAATTTTATTTGGTCAATTAAGATCATAACTAAAATTTAAAATGTGGGATCGTTCCGTCTTTTTTAAAACATTTTCTAAC
This sequence comes from Rheum nobile, assembly GCA_027886185.1. NCBI lineage: Eukaryota > Viridiplantae > Streptophyta > Magnoliopsida > Caryophyllales > Polygonaceae > Rheum > Rheum nobile. The sequence goes on along the minus strand of WOAB01000531.1, from coordinate 5,562,401 downwards.
CGTATATCCAGATTAGGATTATGATAACTTTGCTACTATTAATCCATAAAACTTTTTATAAGAAAAATAATATCTAAGGAAAAAAAAAACTAACATAACTTCAGAGGCCGGATAATTCCACGGCGAAAGTCGATAAACAAGAGATGTTCATCGGGTACAACCTCATTGATAAGCGATTAAATTAAGATCAAAATCACATTGTCAATGAATATGAAATATTAAGTTCCCCAAATCACTTTGCGTAATTAAGAAATTATTATACGGAATATAAAGTATTAACTTACTAAATTATCAATATTTTAGGATCCGTTTGGATAGATAAAATAATAAATTAAGTTGCATTATCTTGCATTAAATTAACAATTTAATGTAAGATAATGTAATTTAATACATTATTTTCGAGAATCCAAACGGATCCTTAATGTGTGGGCCAAAATGAGGAGACAACCAAGGCAGATTGATAACCCTAAAAGAGTAGGACCACATTTTGTCAATCAATATCTATTTAAAAGTTAGCTTTGTGGTATATTCAAAGCTAACTTTTAAATCCTTAAAATGAAAAAGATTTAAACAACGTAATGCTTTAATGGGCCATGTCCAAGAAATTGCACACGTAATACATGATAAAGGCGAAATCGTAATACATGATAAAGGAGAAATCGACCCAATAATATGTTGAAATGGGCCTAGCCTGATATGTTCAAGTGGGATGGTAAAGTAGAGATAAAACCTGATTTCTGACAGTTTGCTAAAAGGGAAAAATAATACATGGGCCAAGCATATGTGCAGGTGGGCCTAGCCCTAGAACGAGACTAATATGTTAAATAAATGAGGTCCATCAGGTAACCCTTCATTTGCACAACCGCCTTTGAACTGAACTAATATCTGCAATTACAACAGGTCGGTCGGTTAACTGTTGGTGTACCCCAACGCGTGTAATTACCACATTTGCAATTATGAACCTATCTTTTGGCCTTCAGAAACTAACAACGCCTGCAAGAGTTGTCCTATTTTTGTTGCCAAAGTTAGTCTGGATGGCGTTGTTGAGAGCAAAGCGTTTGGAAGAAGCGTTTGTCTGCGAAGCCATTACATGGCTTCTCATCTACCACACCGCCTCCTACAAGTCCCTCTGATCCGCCATTGACAGATCCAAGCTCGATTCAATGAAGAAGCTATCCTCCTCCACCTCCAAGACGAAGAAGTTCGATCGCGTCAAGAATGCCCTTAAGGACGTCAGTGGTGATCTCTCCCTCCAGAAGTTGTTAGGGTTTTCTCCCCCCATGAGGCCGGCAATGTCGGACTCTTCTCTATGCCTGATCAGAAGACCAATTGATTCATCAGTTTAGATCTAATCTCATCTAATTCAATTTACACTCAATTTCATAGTTGTTCTTTTACTTGAATTTGCAATCTGTGTGGTATATAGAAACCTTCATCAACCTTCAAATCAGCAACAATGGCATCACCTCTCTCGACTAATTAATTTGGAGATGGGATTGTTCAATAGAATGGTGCAGGTGGTCGTCGGCGGGGTCGGCAGTTGCGCGGGGTCGCCAACGGCGGAGCATGGGATGGATAGGGAAGGGACGGGGGATTCGGAGGCGCAGTCAACGAGCCAGAGAGAAGGGCTGGAGAGGTTGACGACGAGAGTGGCGGGTACGGGTTCAGATCCGATGCGGATCCGGGTCAAGTACTTGCTTGTGACGTGGTGTTTGGAGATGGGGAGGTGGAGAGAGAGGGTGGCATGGAAGGCAGAGAAGAGGAACAAGAGGAGAAGAAGAGAAGTAGAAGCCATGGTTTTTTTCAAAAGTTGTTTGAATGTGTAACCAGAGCATTTAAATGCTTGACAGATAAATCGACTTCCACCTGAGGTTGTCAAGTACTTCACTGATCCAAATGCAATTAAACCACCGGATATGCAATGACTACTCCCTTTTGTTGATTATGCGTTGCCCCTTGCATATGGAGTACTCGGAGTTCATCTATTTCATGTATGGAACTCCAATCCTTATATGATGTTTGTAATTTATGTCTCAATCTACGAAGTGAATCTATTATTCCGTATGTATCTCATATTTAATCAATATGTACTCCTCTACAAACTATAAGAAATATACTAACATCTATACTTGAGCATGTGTATCTCTTATCTTATGATTCATAATAAAATAACTATTTTCTACAGGAAATTGGACATTTTTTGGCGGCTTCTGCAAGGAGAGTACAGCTTTGGTGCAATCACGCAGGTATCATGTTAAAATTCCCCTGATATCCTATTTATTTTAATGCTATGGTGACTGATTAAATAAGAAATCATGTTAAAATTCCCGTGATATCCTATTTATTTAATGCTATGGTGACTGGTTAAATAAGAAATTTTGTTTATGCTCAGTAAGCTACCAGAGAAGTTCTTTATATATCCTTTTGCAGCTTCTTCTGAGTATACTGCGTTGCTACTTGCTAATCATCCTTGAATTAAACCAGTGCTTGTATATTACTTTTGCTTGCAGTTCTTTGTGCATCTGATGTGTATTTCTCCACTCCTAAGAACTTTGTAGAAGTACCATGGTGCTAATCAAATTTTTAATCTTATATAGTTCAAGTCTATCCTTCCTGATAAAAGAGCTAAAGTGGACATTTCTCTTGCTGGTCCACTTGCTGGTGGTGCACTCGCTTTATCAATGTTTGTTGTTGGCCTTCTGCTCTCCTCAAACCCAGATGTTGCAGGAGATTTAGTACAAGTCCCGAGCTCCCTATTTCAAGGCTCTTTGCTTCTTGGAGTGGTCAGCAGAGCCACTCTCGGTTATAAGTATGTCTTTCTTTTGCCATAGTATGTGCTCAACTTTTTTCTTTTTAATTACCATGACTTTTTGCACAATAAATTTCTCATTTTCCAGTGATAATTTCAGATTGCCATAAAATATCTGAGAAATTTTGATGAAATAGGCTTGTCAATATGTCACTACAATCTTTGAGAATGAGCCAGTTTAAGACTATCTTTGGATCAATATCAAGTGGAGGATTTCTGGCCTCATCCTAGAAAGAGCTTTTTGATGTACTTGGCTTACTAGAAAATGGGCACTTGGGCAACACTCTATATCCCCTTGAGCAAAGGCCTTTTGTGTTTGTTTCTGAACATATCAGATGAGAATATAACGATGGCTTTCCTTTTTGAAATGATTACTACACAAATTGCCCAAAAAAAAAAAGAAGAAATGGTAATTCATTATTGAGAAAGGACCTTTATCTAGAAGAAACAACACAGCAGCCACAACTCAAAGCCTCAAGCAGTAGAACCTGCCTGAGTTCATGACTTGTATTATTCTGTAAACAGTTTTACTTCTGTTTAACGTGCCTCTCTCTTACTAATGCAGAGCAATGCATGCGTCTACGATTTCAATCCATCCGCTTGTAATTGCTGGCTGGTAAGCTTTTCTGTCCCTTTCACTTGTATAATTTTTTTACTTTCAACAACCTTTTATACCATTACTGCTATTGCAGGTGTGGCTTAACAACATCTGCTTTCAATATGCTTCCAGTGGGATGCCTTGATGGTGGGAGGACTATACAGGTATAGTATTATTCTTTTCTTGCATTTGCACTGGGAAAACTGCACATTCTCTTGATCCAAGACTGCATCATGTATTTTTACACCTTCTGTAATCATGACTCTCATGAGGGAGAAAGACCTCTTTTGGGATGCATTTTAGAACATATTTTGCTCAGAAAATTATTTATTTTTCCATTTCTTCTATCATTTCAAGCAGCCTATGTAATCGTTGGCCATTTGGCGAAAAAAAACCCGGGGGTACCGTGTGAAATAGGTGAATATTTGGGGCACCTCGCGAATTTCGTCTTACCTCAAGGGTACTAGGCGAAAATGATGGTAAGTAATGACTAATATATTTTAATTAAAATGATATTTGTCTAGGAATATGTAAAGTCGATGTGATCAATAAAACGATATATATTTCAGACAAAAAAATATATATTAATGAATATTAATAACTAGAGCATAACAAAAACATTATTAAAATGCAATATATTTGTAAGATAAAGGCAAAAGTTAGAAATGTGGAGGGTAGTAGAGCATGAAATGAGAGTTGTTGTACGAAGTTTCTTACAAACACTCATGTTCAAGCACAACATATACAACATATAATTAGATACGAATTTATAAAATATTCCCCAAATATTTTCAAAGGAAAAAATACATCCCTACAAAAAACAACTATCGCCTTAATTCAAAATTTAAATTGAATTTCTGACCAAATAAATAAATAAAATTGTATTTCGTACAATCATAGCATTTTATACATAAAATACTTAGATATTATATTAAATACATATCAAACAATATATCATTTAAGATAAAACATACAATAACAATCCATATATTACAAATTCACATTTAAATCGCGACAACATATATACAAAAGGCCCGTGCAAAGTACGGGCTTTGATTTCTAGTTAAATGTATTCGGAGGTGTTTGCGTAGTTGTGAAGATCAAGTGATTGCTCATCATGGAAATGAACCACAACAACACACAATATTCTCCTTCTCTTTTATGAAAACGAATATGTTGATTGTTGAGGCCGGCCGGGTATCAAGCATATGCTCACCACTCACCAGGTTCCATCCCATCTACTTACTTTTTAGCGGACCAAATTTATTTGCCAATCTAAGTTTAGTTACGTAACGAGTGCCCACATAAAACTAACATACAAGTGTGTTATGTGTATATATATACAAACTTGAAGTGTATCGTCCTTTCAACGAAAAGTTTTTTTTTCGATGAGGAAAGGATTCGAAATACCAGACATATCTGGTAAATCGAGAGACCGAGAAATTCGGTAGCCGGACAAATCGGCATGACAAACAAAACAAGAACAATAATAATAAAAAAGAAACAAACAAATCGAAGTGGAAAGCATAGAAGATCCAGGGAAGGGGTGAAAAAGACATAAACGCGGGTGAATAGAAACTAACACAGCGCCGTGTAGCCGGGGAGCAGGCTAGCAAGAGGAATTACTCCTGGGGAAGTGCGACGAAACTCCTGGAAAAAGCCTCGTCTTGAAGGGCCAACAGGAGGCACACAATACAACCTCATCCGAAACACAAACTCGATCCATACGCCCAAGACCAGCTCCACACGAAGAGAATGCTTCTCGTGACATGTGTGACATGACAAATAAGAGTTGGTTGATAAATTTTGATTTATGAATGAGAGTAATTTTGTGGTTTACCACAACAAATTTTTGGAATGCAATTTTTTATTATTATTTTAAATTCTACTTTTTAAATCATTATAAACAATTTGAAGATAGCGTTAAACTGCTGTAAATATTTCTAAAATTATGATTTTGTATTTTTGAACTTACTAGTTTTCTGACATTAATTTTAAATATCATGCATTATCGTACCACATGCATAAATTACGAGGATCAACTGCGAAGGAGTTTTGTACAATGTGCCACAGTCAATAACAAGAGTGGATGTGAGCGGATATATTGAAGAGAAAGAAAACTATATCTTGTACGGATTTGATTTGTAAATCTTGAAATTAAAATATTATTAAATATATAAAAAAATAATCTGATAAATTATAGAGTTAATGTATTTTCATATATGGTGATAAAGTTTTCATATGATTAATTTGTTTATAAAAATGGAACATAAATTGGAAATTTCATACAAATACTGAATAAGAAAACATATAAGTTTATATTTAAATAATGAGAGCATTAATTATGTATAATTAATTAAAAGATAAAAAAGTTAAATTATATCACATATTTATTTTAAATATTTTTAATATATATTACCACTTTTGCATCATGAATCCAATATTACCGATTATATATGTTAAATTGCATGTTAACAATATAAATTTAAGTAAACTATAAGAAGTAACATAAAAATATATTATAAATAGTTTTATTTACAAGTAAAGAAACTAATAAGGTAAAAAGATACGAAAAATCTTTAAGATAATAGTATCTGCATAATTAAGATAAGTTATTTGAGATAAATAGATAAGAAATAAAATATATAAATATCAAAATTTTAAAAAGGATAATATTTTAATTATAAATTGAGATTCACCTATATAACATAGCTTATGGGCTAATACGTATGAGAGATAACTAAACTTTAGTATATTATATAGATATGTAGTCATATCACAATGCTCCAAATAAGGCAGTATATTGTATGATTGGTAATTATAACTTGACACTATATATATGTTTTCTAAGTATGTTAGTCGGTCAAACACTACATTTAAATAGTTTGTTTGACGTAATATATAATAAATGTTCATAAAATACTTATGCAACTTCTTATTTATGCTCAAAAAATACTTATTCACGAATCAAATTCTTATATAAGTCAGAGACGGATTCAAGTGGTCTTACTAGAATTTTCAAAAAAAGAAATTACTTTTTTTATTTTTTTTATTTTTTAACCTTCTTTACAAAAATTCAAAATTACTTATATATTTTATTTTTAAAAAATATTAATATGTTTTTTAATTAGAGATTTGTTATGTATAGCCCTGAAAATACAGAAAGAGTACAACTTCATCCAAATTACACAAAACTTTCAATGAAAAAATGCACTATCAACGTTATATATATTTTTATTTGTGTTAAAATGTTTAAAATTTAGGTTTTATGGGTTTGGACGTTTTGAAATTAATTTTTTTATATGATTTTTGGATCAATTTTGAAGAAAATTTCATTTGGAATTTGATTATAGGATTTGTTTTAAAATTGATTGTGTAAAATAAACGATAAACTTAGTGTAAATAATAATTTTTTAGCCATAGTTTAAATATTTCATTTATAAGAGAAATATAAAATTTGAAACTTTTTATTATATTATCTAAATTTAACGTAATATATACTTTTCTTATTCGAGTTAAGCATGGTAAACAATTTTTCTATTATCGCTTCATGCTTTTACATTTAGCAATAATATCGTATAAATAAAATAATATTCCAAATGTAGTCATAAACAATTATGATGTTGTCAAGGAGATCCAACTCTAGAGAAATTCTTAATTGTGACTACACTTATTAAAAAAGTAGGATTTTCAATAATCGATTTTCCTTTTTTTCCAATTAAAGCCATACACATTCTACCATCAATCTACGAGGCAATAAAAACAGGGGAGCTAGAAACCTCCATCTCATATCGAGCGCATTTCTCTCTCTAGATTCCTGACATCAGTTTCTCATCTCTCGTTCCAACAATTGAAGGTGATCCGTTGCGTATTTCACTCTCTCACTTTCTCTTCGAATTCTATAATTTTCTTCGCTCCCTCTTCTTTCCCGATTCATCTCTCTGATCTGGTGCGCATTTCGAGTGGTTTTTGCAGCTTAGGTGGTGGCGAAATGGTGGTGTTCAAGGTTATTACTGTGCAGACTACTCCCTTCGATGGACAGAAGCCAGGCACTTCTGGTCTCCGCAAGAAGGTTATCTTTCTCACTCTCTGGATTTTCAATCTTCTTGCGTTTTGATCTGAATCCGTCAAGTTCGTTCCTTGCTGATTGATGCCGTTCAGTCATCTGTGTGTTGATTGCTCGCTTAAAAACTCAATTTTATTGTCACTCGACTTCAAGCTTACATGGATGTTATTTTTGTGTTGCTTTTTTTTCGGAATAGTGGAATTCAGACCGAGATCCTTCACTAGATCTGTATTCGTCTATGTTCATGATGTTAATTATATGCAGCGATCATGTCAGAATGTCACCAGAAGTAATGATGTAATGATATGAGATGTAAATCGGATAACCACACTAGCACTCAAATGAAAAGTTAGTCACACAAGATCTGGATATTATGTTGTGAATGGTTGCAAGCTTAGATCTGTATGAATTTGATTATTATTCATTCAGGAGGAAATGACATGAACCTCCAATTGTTTTTCAATTTTTAGAGCCAAATATCTGATCTGATATCAAAATTGTAACCTTCCCATGCATATTGCCAGAGGATTACGAAGGGTGAATAGTGCCACATACTACTTATTTACAGATTGTTATAATATGCTGATTAACTTGTGCATAAAGAGTGAGATCAAATCTGTTATCCCCTTTGGTATCAAATTGAGAATAGTGCTAGATACTTCAGATTTAGAAATTGTTATCATGTTGATTAACTTGTGCATAAAGAGTGAGATCCAATCTGTTGTCCCCTTTGGTATCAATTTTGCATCAGTTCTTTCAGTTTATCACTATTATGCTTGCACTGTTTCACATTTCATATCTTTGATGGTTGCACCTGCAGTGAGCATAAACTTGGTAAAATATCTATTGCTTTCTATTTAAAAAATTTGTTTCAAGAGATCTTGCAAATATGCTAATGTATTGTGCCATAATTAATTAAATTTATTACAATTGCAGGTAAGAGTTTTCACACAGCCCCATTACCTACACAATTTTGTACAGGCAACATTCAATGCTCTCACAGACGAGAAAGTTAGAGGTATGCTCTATGTAGGATCTCATTCAGTCAGTTTGCATTGTTCTTGATTGTTATAACTTAATTAGACAGAAGCAGGAATTTAAAGTTTTGTGGTAAAGGAAATGCTCATTATAGTTTCCAACTCTCTGTCTTTAAATACTTGAACATAAAGCCTTTGTTTTTGTGCACAACTTTATTTGCAAATTCTTCTGTTTGTTGTTTGTTTGGTGATAGTTGGTCTTGAACTTGTGGGTCAAACAACTTTGAATTTCAATGATTTACGTTCCTTTTTCCTCTTCTAGCTCCCTCTCACCAAAGTTATTCTTATGCGATACATAAATATTTTCTATTCTTAGTGCTTTACTGCTTTGGTATAAATAATAATGGGTTTGACAATGCAGGTAAAACACTGGTTGTTTCTGGAGATGGTCGCTATTTTTCAAAAGATGCAATTCAGGTTGCTGAATATAAATCAACCCTTTTTCCTTCTTTTGCATGTATAATTTTGCTATGAGATTTATTCATGATTTGTCTTTAATTCTTTGGAAAACAGATCATTATCAAGATGGCTGCTGCTAATGGAGTAAGACGTATTTGGGTTGGCCAAAATGGATTATTGTCTACTCCTGCTGTATCAGCTGTCATCCGTGAAAGAGTTGGACAGGATGTAAGTTCAGTGTAACTTGTTTTGCTCTATGAGAATCACTTTCTGTGTAAGGAATCATTATAGTAATTTTTTCTTCTGATTTTTTGAATCAGGACTCAAAAGCTTCTGGAGCATTTATTTTGACTGCTAGTCACAACCCTGGAGGTCCCCATGAGGTTTATCCCTTTGAAGTTGCTGAAAATGAAAACTCCTTGTCCACTTTCATTCTTAAGTCATAAGGCTGTTCTAACAAAGAACATAGTATAGTAGAAGCTGAACTTGAGAATGAAATCTGCCAAAGAGCTTTTCATTTTATGCCTAACTATACTTGTCCAAATGTGTTCTATTAGAAAAACCTTCTTGACTTCTCAATTGCAGGATTTTGGAATCAAATACAACATGGAAAATGGAGGCCCTGCTCAAGAGGCAGTTACGGACAAGATATACGAGTACACAACTACCATAAAGGAGTACTTTATTGCAGAAGATATACCAGATGTAATATTGGCTTAACAGTGCATGATATGCCAGCGTATACACATCTGTTGTCTAATACACTTTCTATACTGCAGGTGGATATTTCTACTGTAGGCAATACTAGTTTCTCCGGGCCTGAAGGACCATTTGATGTTGATGTTTTTGATGCCACTGAGACCTATGTGAAGCTCATGAAGTAAGTCATTTTTATATGATTGCTGCAAGTTCTATGGATATTGTTGCAAAGCCAATTGATAACCTGCAAACCAGTGGCTGTTGATGATCTTCTATGGTGTCATGTGTCAATAGATTATGCATGTAAACTACAGCTGATGTGTAGATTTCTATCATGCAGTAGGTGGTCTTGCAACTTTGTGCTTGGTGAATTTTAATCGGCTAATCACCAATGCCCCAACTCTTCAAATTGCAATTTCCCTTCAAATCTGTATCAAGAATGTCACTTCATCAATATTTTGCTTAAAAATATGGACTTACTTTTATTCTGCTCAACGTTCTCTTAGACACGGTTTAGCCTTCAAATATTGGATTTACAAGTCATTTTTACTCCTTGCATAATTTATGATGTGCGTTTTGATTGAACAGATCAATCTTTGACTTCCCAGCTATTCAGAAGCTGCTTTCATCTCCAAAGTTCACATTTTGGTAGGTTTTTAACTTCAAGTCCCTGCCTTTCTTCTAGCTTCCTGTGCAAGTACTTATTCATTATGTTCCGGCTTATTTGTCATTTTGAAGTTTTGATTCACTTCATGGAGTTGCTGGTGTATACGCTCAACGTATTTTTGTGGATGAGCTTGGTGCAGACAGTGCATCATTGTTGAACTGTGTACCAAAGGTTTGTCTGATCAGTTCTCTGAGCAAACTGTATTAACCTAATAATTCCAGCAAGTCATCTTTGGTTTTCTACAAATTTTTACAGGAAGATTTTGGAGGAGGACATCCTGATCCAAATTTGACCTATGCAAAGGAATTAGTTGAGCGCATGGGGTTAGGTAAATCAAGCTCTCAAACCGAGCCACCGGAATTTGGTGCTGCTGCTGATGGTGATGCTGATCGCAACATGGTCCTTGGTAAAAGGTAATATTATTTTATAATTTATGTATACTTTACCCTGCTAAATTGCTAATATCTTAATGTGACAAGAAAAATTATTACTTCGTTTCTGGCTAGGTTTTTTGTGACTCCGTCAGACTCTGTTGCTATTATTGCGGCAAATGCTGTTGAGTGCATTCCTTATTTTGCTGGAGGTCTGAAGGGAGTAGCGAGGTAATGGCTGACTGGTTACATTGCTTCTTCAAACAGAACATATGATTATGATGAGTATTTATCTTATTTTCTCATGGGGATAACATTTGTTTCATCTCCTGTTCAGGAGCATGCCAACATCAGCTGCTCTGGATGTTGTTGCTGAGCATCTTAAATTGAAGTTTTTTGAGGCAAGTGTAAACTTTAAATTGTCTGAACTAAACATCACCTGCAAGTCTGCAACACCAACGCCTCCCATTTTATAAGCCACTGTAAGTATAATTGAAATAACGAAATTCCAGGTGCCCACTGGCTGGAAATTTTTTGGTAACTTGATGGATGCTGGAATGTGTTCCGTTTGTGGTGAAGAAAGCTTTGGAACTGGTATGGGCTTTGTCTGTTTACTTGCACTTGCATCTCCTAAATGTCAGGGTTAGATATTTATCTCCTTATCGTATTCTGATATAGGTTCTGACCATGTACGTGAGAAGGATGGTATATGGGCAGTTTTGGCTTGGATGTCAATTCTTGCTCACAAGAACAAGGACAATTTAAGCAGCGGAAAACTTGTTACTGTAGAAGATATTGTTCGCAAGCACTGGGAAACTTATGGTCGACACTACTATACACGCTATGATTACGAGGTAATAAGTTGTAATGGTCTTAAGTTCCTCTATTAGTGTAAATGTTGTGTATGGACTCATGTCTTGACAATGAGTGCCATTTTTCCCCCTTGAAGAATGTCGATGCAGGTGCTGCGAAAGAACTTATGGCTCATCTGGTCAAACTTCAATCTTCCATTCCCGAAGTTAACAAGTATGTCGGAAACTGTTTCTTAACTGTTGATCAAATATACTCCACCTGTTCTTTTTCACCTTTACTAAGCTCAGTACTTTTCTGTATTATCCAACTTCACAGGATTGTGAAGGAGGCACGCCCAGATGTGTCCAATGTTTTACGTGGTGATGAGTTCGAGTACAAGGATCCTGTGGATGGCTCAATCTCAAAGAACCAGGGAATCCGCTATTTCTTTGAGGACGGGTCTAGACTTGTAAGCTAACACTACACAATCTTCTAGCTATTTTATGCTATATTTCTGATAGTCAACATTTGAGCACACCACTATCTTTTTTCCTTCTCTACTCCTCCCATCCATCTTCCACCTTTTGACTACATTGGCATCTAGCTATTGTGTGATGGTAGTTGACAAAATATAATTGAGTTTGAATTTTCTGGAGGTATAATAAAATATAGTTGTTTCAATGAAAGATGATCTAAATCATGATGCATTCCCTTATAAAATTGCAGATTTTCCGTCTCTCTGGAACCGGATCAGAAGGAGCAACCATTCGTCTTTACATAGAGCAGTACGAGAAGGATCCATCAAAGACTGGCAGAGATTCACAAGAAGCACTCGCTCCTCTGGTAAAGATCTTCTTTTCCTCTTACTCGGATCAATCCATCCTTTGCTCGTTCCTTGTTCTTGACGCCTAACCTTGGGACGGGTTTACTGCGTTGGCAGGTGGCTGTTGCTCTCAAGCTTTCCAAGATGCAGGAGTACACTGGCCGATCTGCTCCCACCGTTATCACATAAATCAAGCAATGCTACTGTGGGGGGGGAAATATATCAAAGCTTTAATATTGTAACAGATGAGTTTCTCTTGATACTCATTAGATGCGTTGTCATGTCTCTTTCATGCTTTATTTTTGAAACAACGAGTCTTTTTCAGTTGGCAACCTCATTAGAAGGACAGCAAGTTTGCTGGTAACTGCCACCTGAGCTAAATAAAAAAAAGGAACTTGTTTTTTTAAATAATTATTATTACAATCTCCGCTATTCTATTTACCAAGTTTCATATTTTTAGTGGTATATCACCATTATAATAATATCCTGAAACTCACATTGAATAATCGTGTTCAAAGCTTTGCTGCTGCTACTATATCCCAATTCCCAACCCAAATATTCTATTCAAGAATACTTTTGTGATTAAGGACTTTTTCCATGTCACATAATATGATAAGGGTGTTGTTTTTGTATAAAATCACCATTTCTTTCACATATATGTAATACAATTACCCTGTAAAGTAGCCATACGTTAAGTATCAACACGAGTATGATTTGTATGAATGTCACAATCCCATGTTCACGAGGCCCAACTACCACTTACTTTAAATACAAGCACACATCATAGACCAGCCATGTAAGGAGCTCCGGTGGCCGGAATCCACAAATCTCCGGCCAAAAAGTTGCTGGCGGTGAACCTGGAAGCCTGAACCGGGTTCGTTATTACATGGTAACCAGTCCAATTAACTCTTGCTCCAGTATTTGCACCACGACCAAAGTTCATGTACTCCCCATAGTAGAGGCTATTCAGGGCAAAGGCTCCCTTCCATGGCAGCCAACCTTGTGGGTGTATCAAGCTGCCCAGGAAACACTTCATGAACACCGTTCTCGAGTACTTCTTCCATGGCCGTCCCAGATACGTAGCTCTCCTCACCGAGCTCTCCACTCGCTTCAACTCCTCAGTTGCCATGATCCAAGAACTGTGGATCACTATACCTATCAAATGTGTACCAATCAAAGGAGTAAAAAACAAGGTACACAAAATCTCAAATTACCACCCATAACCCTTTTTCTTAGCTCTCTACATCCGGTCTAGACCCGATCGGAATTTTTACCATCATTGAACTGAAGACCGGACTGGTAAAAGTATTTTTTTCTATTAATTAAAAATTAATTGTTTTTTTCTATTTTTATGACTATTGTTTGTAAGATTAGACATTATATGTTATTACTAATTTATTTTTATAATAAAATAAAATGTTTAATAGTGTTATGGGATATATAAAATAAAAATAATAAAAACCAGTCCATTCGGTTCGGATCGAAAACCGAAATCTTAACAAATATAAACAGCGGACCGGACCGCCAATTTTGCACACCGCTACTTTTTCAGCTTTATTTATATATATTTTGGATAATCTGTTTTTGTGTAATATACCCACAAAATCCAATTTTAGTTTCTACCTTCTAGCTAGGCTTAATGTTTAGTCCAACGGACCTGTGTTTTCATGAGGATCAGATCTTCCTTGAGCAGTGATTGTGACCTTCTGATTCAACAAAGGCCTTCTCACGTATATGTTACAACTCTGGAGTACCACAGCTGCATCCCCAAAGATGAAGTCGACGGTGCCATAGATGTCGCAGTTTCTATAGAACTGGCGCTTGGAGTGGACGTACAAGGTGTCTTGGTACCCTTTGAAGCTGCACCTATGAAACACCGAGAAGTCGGATCCGGATCTTAGAGCAACCGCTTGGTGCTTCTCTGGCCCTGCTGTGTTCTCAAACGTCATGTCCCTCGCTATGAACCCGTCTCCAGAAACGGCTTTTCATCAATTTAAACACAACCTCTTAGTATCGAAGTATAAGCCTAAGAGGGAGAATGATTATTACTGTATAAAATGTGGAAGTTTTAAAAATACATAAGTTTTTATCTGTATGTGCGTAAGTTTTTACTTGTATGTGCATCATTTTTATTTTACACGATAATAATCATTCTCACCTGATCAATGCTCAGCTAAACTCTAAAATGCCATGTTTATAGCATGATTGATCAAATTGGCATACGTTGGACGTACCAAAAGTTGCTGATCTGAAGGTGGTAGATCCATCGGCGACGTTTTTGTTGCCTCTAACAATGGTGATGTCAATCCCATCTCCAATCAACATCAAACTCTTCATCTTCTTTGTGATCACAACGTTCTCCATGTACACGCCCGCTCTCACATGGATCACAAATCTTCTTGTTCCGCCTCTTCTTAGCTTGGTTGAAGCAAGTATAGCATCTGAGATAGTGTTGTAATGCCCCAAACCATTCTTATCCACCACAAGATCCGCCACTCTAGGTAGATCCTCCTTGGGCCACTCGAGAAATCTCATGTCTTTATGTGACACCCACGACGAGAAGCCTTTGTGCAACACATGTTTGTTGTGTGTCATATGTGACGTGGTTGGAGGCGAAAGGCTATGAATGGCTAGGGCATTGCTAAGCAACTTAGTGAAGTTGCTTAGCATAAAAGAGAGCTTTTGTAAGTGTGGAGTGGTTGAGTTGTGGTCTAGAAAGCCATTCTTGCAAGCCTCTTGGTTGGCAATAGCTGCACTCAAATAGGTTTGTATGTCATTCATACTACTTGTGGTAGTATTAGAATTGGTGAGGCTATTCTTGGAGTTGATTGCTTGGTCAAGCAAGTCGCTCGCGTCCTTGTAGAGCTCCAAGCAATCACTCCATGCTGACTTGGCATGACCATTGACCGGACTCGTGTTCATAGAGGAGACGAGCCTATGAGCTTGGCGAGCTTGGTCCTTGGTCACCCTTAGGGCTAAATCACTAAATGGTAGTTGTGTTTGGTTAATTTTAATGAAGTTGTGACATGTTTGAGGATGAGGAGTTTCGTCACAAGACGATATGATTCGAGTTGCCTTATGATCTTGATCAGCATTGATGCTACAATACATGAAGAAGAGGAGAATGATGGTTCTTAGAATATACAAGAGGATAGCCATATGTAGGTGTAGATTGAAGTGGCTCGAAAATGATTCGGGTGTAATAGAATCTAGCTATAAGAGAAGATGTTGATTTATATAGAAATTTCTAATGTGTGATGAATTACATGAAAAAAACTTGTGGTGCAGATACTTGCCAATAATTAATGAAAGTACATTTGAGGTGAAGAACTACTTGGAACTAAAATCAGTTGTTTGGATTTTTGTTGGTGGCAATTCACAAGTATTGACATGTAAGAAAACCAATTTAGAGAGACACCTCATGTGTTAATTAGCTGCCTCCACGTGGCTTTCTCCCACTTCTATTCACGTATAGACTTACTTTATGCCACGTGGTTCCCTTCTCTCCTCCTATTTACGTGTAAGGGTAGTAATATCCAGCGATATTAATATACCTACCTACTACTGCTTGTTCTTTTCTCGTCTTGTTTAGCTAAAGAGGTCCAGAAAATAAGCAAGGCTAGAATGGGCCTATTGGGCCTGAACCCTAGTCAAAGGCCCATAATCTTCTCCGCCCAATTGTCAGCCCACTGAGGGCATGCTGTATATCAGTACATGATTGGACCACGTATACGATTTCTGTTAAATTATTTCTGTAAAAACTATCCATAAAATACTTTAAATGCAATAAAAAAGATTTTGCCGTAGCCAGGATTCGAACCTGGAGTCGTCCAATCATCCAAGGGAGGAAGATTTTAGCTTAATCAAGTAGTAATTGTGCTACTACGGCTGTTATGATAGACTTCCACATTTTATAACTATATATCTATATTAACACTTAGCTCATATGATACAATCATACAAACATACATACTTCACAGTTTGATAAGATAATATATTAATATGTACAGCACAATCATCTCAACCCAGAAGATAAGCAAGCCTATTGGGCCTGAAACCTAGTCTATTATAAAATAAATGTTATTTAATCTTTTATTTTTTTAAGAAATATTTATTATTTTAGAATTTTATTTAATGATTTATTAGTGAGTTATGATGTATTTTATTGTAAATTGCACTGACACTTTATATGCAACTTCGTTCACTAATTAGAAATAATGTGGATAATTATTAAAATGTAGATTTTTTTCAAAAATCTAGTGTTTTAACTTAATTATTATATCTCTTAATAATTGTGTAAAAAACTAAAATAACAAGTATTGTTTAACGATTGTAATAGTTTATAATTATTAACATATTAACACTCATATCATACAATACAATCACACATGACTTCACAGTTGGATAAGTCTTCATACGGATAATATGCAGAGCCCAAATCCTTAACCACCATCATTAGTTGTAATTACTCTTAGTACTAGTGCCATTTTGTAAATAAGCAAAATAGGTAACCGTGTTATAAATAAGGCCTCGATCTGTTAGCTTTGTGGATGACAAGTCATCAATCACTGAAAATGTCCAAGAGCTTCACAATAATGGATGATTTTTCCTCTTTGTTTCTTCACTGATTGTTGATCCAATTCTGATATTTTCAATGGTATAAATATATTTGATACAAGTAGAAATTAGCCGTAATAGGACAAATTACCAAGCCAGATCCATCACATTGCATGCCTTTATATACAAGCTAATTATGTGATGTCGAAACTTTATACAAAAATAGACAAACATAACTTGGTGGCCGGAGGAGGATAATGTTGAAACATATATTGTAGGAATCAAACCTACTCCACTTCTTGTTTAGTTTACACTAGTCAATTGACCTGTCAAAAACCGATCTGACCTGAACTTTTAGGATTGAGACATAATTAGAAATATAGAGAGTCAGGAAGAATTCGAACTCGACAAATCCATTATTTTAATAAAAAGTTATATATATTTTTTTCCTTATAATAATTATTATAAAATGGACATTTTTTACTTATTGGTCATTTCAAAAATGGACTAAACTCGTTATGGCCCTACCCGAACTACTTAATTGTTTTAGCAATCTGATTAACCCGAATCCAACTCGTGTGATCCGGTTGGCATGTCCAATTGTCAATTCCTTCAAAAAGTTGGAAAGCTGGGCGAAGAAGCAAAAAGCTCCTTAATTAGTCACGGCCTACAAAGAAAGGATTGTGTGTGGGCAAGAAATAGCATCTCGTGAACCCCCAATCAATCAATTAAAGCATATATCACCCTACTTTTATATTTTGTTAGAGTATATTTAAAGAGGGCTTATTGGAGAGTCTTATTGAATTTTTTTAATTAAAAAAAGAAAAGCTTTCAATAAACCCTCATTTGGGGATTAAAAATAGACTAAAAAATAAGCCTCTCAAAAGAGGCTTATTATAAGGCTCAGCGCCATGTGGCACCCGATTATTGGGCCACATTCGCGCGCCCAATGGGCGACATATGACGCCCGATCGGACGGTCATGGATTTTTCCTGGTCGTTTGTTATTTTTTTTTTGTAAATTGTCTTATTTTTATTTTATTACATTAAAAAAACAAAAATTACTATAATTCTAATTGTATTTTTCTCTATCCATAGACACCCATTATGGTTATGTTTCTATTTTTGAAATTTTTTATAGTATTTTATATATTATTAATTGAAAACAAATCATTTTAATATTATTTATGGTGGTTTAAAATATAAATATACACTAACTTAATTTCTTTACATTAAAATGACATTGTGGATAGTTAAGACTATAAAAATGTACTAACTAAGATTATTTAGACAAGTTTTGATGTACACTAATTTAATTTATTTACATTAAAGTGACATTGTGGATAGTTTAAGCTATAAAAATATACTAACTAAAATATAAATATACAAAATACTTGAAATAAAATATATTTTATAATTTAAATAATTTAAATATAAAAGGTATATTAAGTATTTAATATGAAGGTTATATTGATAATTTGATATGAATGAAGGGGTGTAATTGTAATTTAATATATTTCAATATGTCTCTCTAATAAGTCACCCACTAAAACAAAACAAATGAGTGAGGCTTATTGGAGAGACTTAATTTCAAAAAACCACAATAAATCCCCCAATAAGCCCTCTCCATTAAAGATGCTCTTAGAATTAATTCATAAAAAAATGACTTTTGGTTGTTAGAGAAAGTTTATTTCATTTCATGTAGTTTTAACTGAATCTAAAGGCCGGATTGTGACCATGGGGTGACAATCAGATGAAAATTAATATATAACGATGGATTTTTGTAGTTTTGTGTAATAATTATATTTTGTTTTGTTTTTTTTTCCAAGGACAAAAATAGTCCAAATTAAGTCTCGTGGATGGAGAGTGAGAGAAGAGAAGAGAAGAGATAGATATTATAGATGACTAGATGAGATATCACAAACACAAATTTCACCATCAAAACATTGCCCGAATCCAGCAGATTAACTCGGACCTGATTATGATGACCCGTGAAGTCATCATTTTTGTCTGCTAGAGCTTTAACCAAAAGTATTAGACGACAAGCTAATTAAAATTATTATAGTCATAATTAAATTTCTCCAATTTATAGATTAACTATATATTTATTCAAATACGTACTTTGGGCAAATAAATTAAGTACTAGAAAACGATTTGGAATATGAAAACTAACCTACCACGTTACAAGGACAAGGGGCTTGATGTTACTCTTGAAGAGAAAATCGGGACAAACTGAATGAGGAAATTTGAGAGCTTGAGATTGTATTAGTCGTTAATGATTTTACAAGAAAGGGTGTTGAGCCTCAATTGTGAATTTCACATTTGAATTGTGAGGAATTCAAATTTACAATATAATTAACGAGTTATTCCTCCTATTATCTATTGATTTTAAAATTAATATTTGTTGGACTTGTATATTGTGTTTAACAGTTAGACTTAAAAGGACATCTTTCACTAAAATAGGACATATAAACTCTAATTGGGTAATCAGTTTTGTGTGTGTTTATCAATTTGTCAAGTCAAATATATTTGATCAGTTTTGTGTGTGTTTTTCAGCCACATATAAACTCTAAATTGCACAATGCATATATGTTTTTCAGCCACATATATCACTAATTCATTTTCTGATCAATAACGTACATGAGTGGTTTAAACAGACAAAAAAAAATTGTTTTTTTCGCAAGATTACAAAAGCTTGTGAAAAAAACAAAGAAATAAGCTGCGGGTTAACCGAAAAGGACGGATAAACAGTGGTAATTAATGGATTGGAATTCTCACCCAGGAAGTGACGAGAACTGGTAAAGCGATTAAAACGATAATCATAAGGGGCTGAAATATATTAAAAGATTATATAAAGGACAATTGATATGGGGATATCAAATAAAGGTATTGATTTGACTTTTGAGCAAATTATTAAACCTTTGGTTTAGTTTATCATGTTACCGAATCAAAGTGATAAGAATCCAGGATAAAAGTAAGGGTTTTTTTAAATGTATTTTTAAACATGTTAAGAGGTTAAAATTAACATTAAAATTGAAGATTATTTTTAAATTGGAATGTTTAAATTCATATAAAAAAAAATTAAAATTAACATATTTCTCCTCATGTTCCGTTGTGGGTAGGGGTGAGCACGGGCCGACGAATCCGAAGCCCGAATCGAACCCGGCCAAAAAACCCGAACCGAACCCGAATCCACATGACTTCGGTTCGGGTTTCGGTCTGACCTTTTTAGCGTTTTGGGTTTCGGTTCGGGTTCGATTCGGGTTTTAGTCCATTTTTTCCTTTTTTTTTTTTTCCTTCGAGTGCTATTTAGTCCGAACCGAACCCGAACCGAAGTCTTCGGGTTCAGTCTTCGGTCCCATGTTTTTGGGGTTTCGGGCTTTTCGGGTTCGGATCGGGTCCGACCCGTGCTCACCCCTAGTTGTGGGATGGCATCTGACAAACTCACTTTCCCCTTTTTTTACAAAACCAGGATTACGTCAGTGATGTTTATCACTCACATACATAACGTATATATTTATATTTTAGTACGTTCATGTACATGTTCGTAAATAGCGCGCGAAATGTCCGAAGCGCAAATGTCCCAGAGCGAGTTCGAATGTTTGCCTAGCTGGTTCATGGTAAGCGTGTCAGCGTGTGTTGACGAATGTGGAACGGGTGTGTCGTCACCTTGCCCATGACCCTATGTGTGAGGTTTGTCACCAAGGTGATGAGACACTTGAACATCTCCTTAGAGACTGCCCCACAACGAAGCAACTTTAGATTAAGCTTTCCCCTCGCGATATCCCGATTCGCTTCTTCCAACTGAACTTTAATGATTGGTTCACGTGGAATACCAAAATGCACAGCAGAAGAGGTGATAGGGAGGATTGGATCACCGTCTTCTTAACCACCATCTAGTGGATATGGAAAGGGAGAAATCTTTGGGTTTTTAAGGAGGAAAAGGTGGGCTATGACAAACAGACGTTCATCCTCTCTCGGACCAAGGAGTGTGCCGAGGCTGTTACCCTTAGCATATCAGCACATACTTGTCCGGAGAGAGTGGAGAAGCTTATTCATTGGTATGTTCCTAGGCCGGGATGATTCAAATTGAATTGTGATGGTGCATCGAAAGGGAATCCTGGCTTGGCGGGCGCTAGGGGAGTGATTCGCGACAATCTAGGTGCTTGGGTTTGCGGGTTCATTGCCAATATGGGTATTGCTTCTGCTCCGGAAGCTGAACTTTGGGTGTGTTCTATGGCCTCCAAATTGCTTGGGAGAAGAACATCAACCACCTCCTTGTTGAGATTGATTCGGAATTGATGGTTAGTTTACTCAAGAAGGGTGTTGAACCCACACACCCTCTCTTCAGCTTTGTATTATGGTGCCAACTGCCGAGGCTACCTTAAACGAGATTGTCTTGTTAGTGTTTCTCATATCTTTCGGGAAGGTAATCGTGTTGCGCGCGGATGCTGTTGCAAACATTGCATTTCCACTTGCTCTTGGTTTTCATGCTTTTTGTACCCAACCACCGGGAATTAGGAATTTGATGTTAGATGATCTCGGTGGCGTTTATGTTCCCCGCTTTGTTGTTCGTTAACTCTTTTCAATGAATGTGGAAGGCTTTGCCTTTCCCTTACCAAAAAAAAAAATAGCGCGCAAAAGAGAATGATACAGATTATACAATATAAATTGTAGTAAGAGGTCGTTTGGTACCATTCCAAGGGAATGAAGAATCGGTATGAGAATGGTTGATTCCCGTATTTCTGTTTGATAGAGCTTGGAATGAAAATCAAATTCATTCCTTGGAATCACAAATTGATTCCTACCCCGAAACCATGAAATGAGCCATTCCAAGAAAAACACAACATTGCTGCCTATTCCCCTCTCCTTCACCTTCTTCCAGTGAAGGAACCCTTCATTGACGACCTCTCACAGATCAACTTCGTTGGCCGCCATGCCAAGTCCTGCATTCGAGTCACTCAGATCAACATTGTTGGTCGCCACTTTCTTTCCTGCCTTCTGCGGATCGATGTGTATACCCTTCTCTATCTTTCTTCCCGCAAATCCCTTGTGATTCACATAAACACTAAAACGCTTTTTTTTTACATCGATGCTATTGATTTCGTTGTTGCCACCATCGCTGATTGCTGGATATATGTGATTTGGCTTCAATTGGTGACATCCCCACTACCAGTAACAACAGTTCACCCTTTTTCTTTAAGCTCTGCTGTCAAGATGCTTGTTGAGATTTGGTCAATGCAATTTTCAATTTTTTTGCTTAATTTTGTGTAGAGGTTGCACTACGAGTGATGTGTATAATTGCTTTTGCTGAGACATCATGATAATATCAATTGTCAATATTAGCAATTTTTATTTTGTGTTGAAATTTATTGTGGTTGTGATATTTGAATTTAAATAAGATCACCTTGAATAAGAATTTTTTTTTATTTTATTTCACATTTTCTAAACATTATATATATATAGTTGGAATGGATCATTCCAGACACATATCAAACACCAATTTATAGAAATGACTCATTTCAAGAACATACCAAACATTGACTTATAGTAATGATTTCTGATTTCCGATTCCAAATGTCATACCAAACGAGCCCTAAAATTAGTTGCATTATTTATACAGTTTTAACAAAACCAGCATTAATTCTAGTTCCATGCATATACAATTATACATCCTTTCAAGAAAATGTGAAAAATCCCTTATTTTGAACTACTTCGCGTCTACGCCCACATAAAACGTTACCAACACTAAATCTACCTAATTTAAAATCTTATAACTTGGATTGAATACCTTGACTTATAACTCAAAACAAGTGAATTTACAAATTCAGTTTGAATTTTAAACAACGAATTCATATATAGACCCAAACACAATCCCCAATACTATATCCTTGTACGTTATTGTACATGACAATTTTGGCACATGTATAAACATTTATATTTTCCATTCTTGAATGTGAAAATGATTCAAAAATGAGGTCAAACTTAATTAGAAAATTGCACATACACACACATTAAGTTTCTTCCATTGCCGAGTATTAATTTCATTTCATAGACTAAGATATACACACTTTAATGCATCCATACACATAGATGATACACCCCTATAGAGAAACTAAAAAAGCGAAAAAGAGAAATTAAGTGATTTAATAGAAAGAAACTGTATTATACGGAGTATAAAGTTTATAACTAATTAATTAATTACTAGCTAGTAAATATTAATTGAGCGTAGATGCACCGTAACGGTTGACGAGAGCCAGCGCGTTACTAGTGACCTTGACGACCTTGGTGACGCGATTACAGACGTCGCTTTTCAACGGCAAGTCAGGAACACCGTCAAATCCGTCTGTACACGTGTCCTCGTCCGTGAGGGCGGCGCTCATCCAAGTCTGGACGTTGCTGAGCTGGAACCGGACCTCCTCGGAGGCGCGTGAGGGGAGCCGCCGCATCTGGGCGAGTGAGCCGCGCATCTGGTACACGGCGTCCGAGAACGTGGAGGAGCAGTCGCGGACGGCGGCGGCGGCGCGTCGGTCGCAGCCGCTAGAGGCGTTGTAGGAGGTGTGGGTGAGGTTGGAGAAGTAGGCGGCGGCGTGGCGGGCGCGTGAGAGGCTGACGCCGATGGCGACGCAGGCCAGCTTGGAGGAGTCATGGCTGACGGCGGAGGCGTAGCGGGAGAGGGAGTGGTAGCAGACGTCGGGGTAGAGGGTCGCATTGCAGCTTTCGCGGATGAAGTCGAAGTCGGTGGTGGTGGCTGGTGCGGCGGAGGACGGCGGCGCCGCGTGGAGGAGGAAGAGGATGAGCAGCGGGAGGGTGGTGCGGAGGAATATTAACATCGTGGGGTTTTGGTTTTGAGTTTTGTTGATTTGGGGGGTTTGGGATTGGGGTCGGAATTTTTTGTGGTGTGTCGTGGGGATTTTTATAGGATAATGGACTGCTGCACAAGATTACCATTTTATCCTTTCCGCATTCACATCTTTCCGTTCTTTTTCATTTATACATAGTATGGAGTGGGGTGCGGATTAGAATAAATATTACTGTAAAAAATAAAAATATCTTCTAGTTTTTGGATTTAAAAATTTAAAGGTTAGGATTAGTCATGTACATGACTATTTAAGTGGAGAATTAACCGATTTGATCGGTCAAAGTTTTTTTTTTTTTTGACCTTTTTTTTTTTCTTGGGACCACTTTTTTATTTAAGATGACATGTGTATATATTTTGGGTTGTGTGTGCATCTATATTGTCTTATATGTGCATCGAAATTTTATAAAGCGTTGTCCGGCCTAAGTTTTTTTTTTTCGGATCCATTTTTTGCTTGCACTGACATGTGCACCATTTTTGGCTTGTGTGTGCATAAAAATTTTATAAGGTATTGTCCGACCGTATTTTTCCATTCATTTTTTTTTAGCCTAACTTTTTTCCAAAATTATTTTTTTGCTTGAGATTGCACGTGCATAAGTTTTGACATATGCACATTCAAGCAAAAAGACATGTGTTTCAAATGGTATGCACATACAAGCAAAAAACTCATGCATATATCAAGCCAAGAAAACGATGCATACAAGTAAAATTTAGATGCACAAACAATTGAAAATCCGTGCACTTACAAGACAAAACCTATGCACATTCTGTAAAGTGTATAAGATTTTACATGTATGTGCATAAGTTTTCACTTACAAAAAGTCACACATATAGTCAAATCCTATACACGTCTAGTTCAATTTACATGTACATGCAAGGAAAAAGATATACACTTTAAAGGGTATGCACATACAAGTCAAAACTCATGCACATTTCAACCCAAGAAAACAATGCACACACGTAGAATTTAGATGCACATACATGTCAAAATTTATGTACACACAAGCCAAAACATATGTACATTCTGTGAAATACATGCATAAGTTTTTGCATGTATGTGCATGAGTTTCCACATACACAAAGTCACACATTAGTCAAAACTCTATGCATAATTTATGGAATTTAGATGCATATACAACAAAAAAGACATGTAATTCAAAATGTATGCACATACAACTCAAAACTCATGCACATTTCAACCCAAGAAAATAATGTACATAAGTAGAATTTAGATGCACATATATGTCAAAATCTATGCACACACAAGCTAAAACATATGCACATGCTGATAAATACATGAATTTTCACATACACAGTCGCACATATAGTAAAAAATTCTATACATATTTTATACAATATCAATGCACATACAAGTCAATATCGATGCACATACAAACAAAAATCAATACACATGTACTCTCGCAAATCCAAAAATGTGCCTGATAAAAAAAAAATGGCCGAAAAAAAAACTTGATCGTCAACGCGTTGACCACGCCGGAGCTCTGACGTTGACCACTGATAACTGGTTTGACCAATCATGTTGATCAGTCAAACCCTAAAACCAGGTACATGATATTTTAATAAAAGTTTAATCCTAACCTTTGATTTATTTATCATCCAAATGCTAAAATTTATTTACATTTCTCATTCTATTATATATTCTTATATGAAACTTTTCCTTTTTCTTTCTGATGAGGGTAATTTTTAGTTCGTTTGAGATGAATGGTTGTATTTTATTATGCTAGCAAGTGCAACTCGCTTGGTTCAAATCTCATGTGCGAAGCGATGTTTTCATGCAAATATGTGAATACTATTAATAACTGGTTTTTAGTGTTAACTGCCCTTTGATCTGCATTGACCGGCTGACTATCATTGAACATTTATTAACTATCCGTTAACCGAATCTTAACTAATTGGGTATTAACAAATAAATGAATATTGTGGTGAATGTACTAATACATCAGTTTTTCTAACCTATGTCGGTATAGGTTAAGATCTCTTATATAAAAATTTTTAATTATGTATTAATTTTTTAGAATTTTTTAATTTTTTAAATGAGTTTACTATTTTTTATTTAGGATTTATATTTCTTAATAAAAATTCTTAATTTATACCTTTAGGGTATAAGTTAGACAAACATTAGGATGTGGATCATTTTATTCAGTCTAATCACATATATGGGAAATATTTTTTACACCTGAAAAATATCCTTATGTAATATATTACTTTTAAGGATATTTTATCATATAGTATCCTACGAAGATACTTTTCATACCTTCATTCTAGCAAAACTTTGACTAATATTAAGGTACTTAAGTAAAAATATCACGTGAGGATAGGGTGTTAGGATAGGAATGAGGATGCTTCACAGCCGTTCGTTCTTTTCCCTCTCCATCTAATCTCAGCCGTTCCTTCTCTTTTCCTTTTCCCTTTTCCTTCGAATTTTCACTGTTCACAGCCGTTCCTTCTCTTCGCTCGCTCCAAAAAACCAGATTCCAGATTGCTTGCTAGTTCGTTTTTACTTGTAATCCATCCTCCTTCGTGGTAATCCATCCTTCTTCATGATAAAACTAATCCGTTCGCTCGTTTCATCGGCCGATCGTTTCCGTCTTGCCGCCGGTGTGCTTTATTTTCTTCTTGCTGTTTTCGTTTTAGTCTCGTCGTTCTTAGTCGACATGGTTACTCCTTCTACTGATTCAGGTACAGATCTGTAATTTGTTGTTGATTTGTTTGTTGTTTAGGTATTTAGGCATTTATGTATGTGTGTTTCAGCAGAATTTCTCTGTTTTTGGGGATTTAGGTATGTGCTTGGTTGAATTTGTCAGTTTTGAATTTTAGGTATTGCAATTAAGATCTGTGTATTGCAATTTTAGGTATGTGCTTGAATTTGTCGTTCTTAGTCGACATGGTCATGCACTTTCTTTGAGTCAGCAGTCCACTTATAAGCTCATGCACTTTCTTTCCGTCAGTCATGCACCTTTATTCACTCTTTCATGCACGTTTATGCACTTTCTTTGAGTCAGCAGTCCACTTATAAGCTCATGCACTTTCTTTCTGTCAGTCATGCACCTTTATTCACTCTTTCATGCACGTTTATGTATAGGGTCATGCACTTATTAGCTCATACTCTATTATTAATTCCACTCTTTCTTTTGTCAGGAGATGAGCATAAAATGAAGCATAATGTTATATCTGTTTCCCCAAGCATTACCGCTGAATATATTATTCCGGAGTGCAATGATTCATTGAAGCCGTATCTTGGGCAGCTTTTCCCGACTCTTAACGACGCTATTGCCTTTTACGAAGCCTATGCAGCGGCATGTGGTTTTACTGTTCGTGTTTGTTCTACCAAGAAAAACAAGAATGTACCGCCGACTGTTATTTGGAAGCACCTTTGTTGTAACAGAGAAGGATACAAAGTTGTCTCTCCATATTCCGAGTTCAACCAGGCTGTCCCGACAGATGGAGATGTTGTGAAAAGGAGGAGAATATCTAATAGATGTGGCTATGAAGCTAAGTGTTGGCTCAAGTACAAAGGTAATGATGGTTACCGTGTTATAAAATTGGAGTATGGTCATACACATGCTATGTTGGAGCTGTCTCATATGGTTTTCTCAAAAGGGAACATGCAAGTGACTCCATTTCATCAAGAAATTATGATGAACTGTATTAAATCCAACATTGGTGTCACTAAGAGTTACAAAGTGTACAAGAATCTAGTGGGCTCATATGCTAACGTAGGCGCCACTGTTATTGACTTCAAGAACTTTATGAGGGGTTTGAACTCATACATGGAAGGCAGTGATGCTCAAATGGTCATCAATGACTTTTTGAAGAAGAAAGAATGTTGTAATGCATATTATTTTGATTATGATGTAAACAAGGAGGGCCAGCTATGCCATTTGTTTTGGTGTGATCCTATCAATCGGAAGAGTTTCTCTTATTTCGGTGATGTAGTGTCAGCTGATGCTACATACCAGTTGATTAGGTAATTTTATTTTCATTCATTTACTTATGTAATCTGATTTATGTATGATCAAATGATTTTCCCATGTACCCTGAGTAACTCATGCAGCTGCAATGAGTAACTCATGCACCTGCAATGAGTAACTCATGCACCTATGCTCATCAGCTCATGCATTTATAATGGGTAACTCATGCACCTACGATCATCAGCTCATGCACCTATACCTGGTGCTTCATGCACCTTTACGGAATCATTCATGCACTAACATGCTCAAACTCTTGCACCCCATATTGCAGATATAATATGGTGTTCATACCATTTACTGGAGTGGACAATCATAAGAGGTCTATTACATTTGCTGTTGCTTTGCTTTTGCATGAAGACATTGACTCTTATGTGTGGTTATTTGAGAATTTCAAGAAGGCGATGGGCCATGAACCTCATGTCATTATAACTGATCAAGCTGCATCTGTCAAGGCTGCTGTTGAACGAGTGTTTACTCATTCTGTCCACCGATTGTGCATGTGGCATATAATGATGAAGGTTGCTAACAAGGTTAAGTTCCCTCCAAATACAAATCATTCTATCATTGATTCGTTCCAAAAGAAGTTCAAGAAGATTGTTTGGAGTGACAAACTCACTCCAATTGAGTTTGAAAATGAGTGGTTCTCGGTTCTTGAAGAATTTGGTTTCCAAGGGCATGAGTGGCTAGGAGTAATGTTTGAGCTACGACGTTATTGGATCCCTGCATTTTTTCATGATGTGAGAATGTCGTCCTTATTGAGAACGACATCAAGGTCTGAGAGTCAAAACAATTTTTTTGGAAATTTCATAGGGTCTCAATCAAGCCTAGTGGTGTTCATGATGCAGTATAGCAGTGCAATTGAATCGCAGCGGCATAATCAGAAAAAGTGTGATATGGATTCCTCTACCTGCACTCCACGGATGAAGACACCTTACCAGTTTGAAAAGAACCTAGCAACTATTTACACTATTAACGCATTTTATGATGTCCAGGAGGCGTTTGTTAGTAGCACGTATCATTGTAGCCTTGATGAACTGAAAAAAGATGCCGATATCCATCACTTTAGGGTTGAAGACGAATTTGGCAGAATCTGTGTTGTTTAGAAAGTTGTTGCAAGTAATGAGTATCATTGTTCTTGCAATAATTTCCTCACTATGGGCTTTCCCTGCCGACATATTTTCTTTGCTTTGAAGAATACTCATGCAATTGTCTTACCTCCTACCCTCATCAACACTCACTGGACGAAGCAAGCGATTCTATAACCAATTTTTGAAGTGGATGGTGCAGTTTATGATGCGAGTGTTCAAATTGATGAAAAGAAGAGGCTGTTGGCTGAAGTGATGACATAAATGTATTCTTGTGTCGACATTGTTGGTGATGATATGGACAAATTAAAAGAGTTTTTAGCTATTTTAAAGGAACAAAAGGCTGTACTCACAAGGTCACAAGTAGTTGATCCGTCTGCCTCAACATCAACCAGCAACTATAAGTTTAAGAAATTTGTAGGCCCGTTACCGGATCAAGTGAATGTCCACCCTCCGAAAATGGCAAAGAACAAGTTCAGGAAGATGCGCATTAGAAGCGGCCAAGAGGTTGGAATCGAAAATTCCAGGAAGAAGACAAGATTATGTACTCTTTGTAAAAGGTCGGGACACAACATCACGACTTGTGCTCAATATGTTAATTAGGTGTTTCAAATTTTATATGTATTCAGATAGTAGGGAATGCACTTGTGCATACTTACTCATGCACCAAAATACAGTGACTCATGCACTGTTATTTCTCTTTTCTGTTAATTATGTATTCAGATATTAAGAAATGCACTTATGAACTTAATCATGCACCAAAATATAGTGACTCATGTACTTTTATTTCTCTTTTCTGTAAATTAGGTATTCAGATATTGTCCTCAATATTAAGAAATGCACTTATGTATACTCACTCATGCACCAAAATACAGTGACTCATGCACTTTTACATATCAACTCATGCACCAACAAAGGTTTGTTTGGGGGTAGCTTATGGTGTTTTTTGTAAAAGCCTTGACTTTGTAATTCTGGTACAACATCAATGGTTTGTTTTTGGTGTAGTTTATGTTGTAGTTTATGGTGTTTTTTTGTAATTAGCCCTGGTTGTTTAGTTTTGTTATAACATCAATTAATTCATGCACTTTTACATATTTAGTCATGCACCAACTAACGATGACTCGTGCACTTTCGACATACTACTCATTCACCAAAATCATTATTCTGTTCCGACACATAATAACTCAGGCACCAACACATAACAAGTCATGCACCAACACATACTGAGTCATGCACCAACACATATTGAGTCATGCACCACCACATACTCGCCATGCACCAATACGGACTCACTAATTCTGTTCCATGTTCAAATAGATATTAAGTCATGCAACAACACATAATAACTCATGCACTTTCCACAAATTACCCATGCACCATTACAAAATCACTGATTCTGTTCATGTTGAAACATATATTAAGTCATGCACTTTTTACAATTCAACTCATGCAGTTTGTTGCAAAGCTTGAATGAGCATTGATCTTTCAATGAGAAACATTCATATACTGTTCAAATGTGTACTGTCCGATAGATGACCTGATACTTACAAATACACCTACTGTTTCTTGAAAACATCTGCTAGATTACCTAAATTCCTACAACCATTACCTAAACTGTTCACTAGATTAGTCAAAATTACATTGAAACATTCTTTTTCCCACGACCATGCACAGCTGCTACATTTCCAGCTTTCTTCTCTTGAATAATTTCTTCAACTCTGGCCTTCTTTTCATTAAACTCGCTGGTTAGGAGGACATAGCAATACTTGATCCTAAGCTTTGCCAACTGGCGTTTGTCTCCCGTATTCAGTTTAGGATTCCAGCTTGAGAGTCCATTTCCCATATATGTCTCCATATGTCTTAGTAGAAAGACCCCACAGTCAACTTTGTTTTTTCCATCCCTCCATTTCATTTGCAGCCTTTCACATGGGACATTTGCAATGTCTTCAATTGCTTTAGCTTTGGCTTTCATATCATGATTCAATAAGAAACTGACCATCAAATGTCTCTGCACAAATAAAGTGGTTAAATTCTATAACATTTGTGTATATCAAAACCTTTAATTGTTTATAAAAATTATTATACTCAATGTATACTCACCAGAGTAGATGATACTTTTCCATACTTGTCATCGCTCCCACTTGATGAGTTGTCTATGATATGGAAACTGGGGTTCTTGACATTTATTGCAATCAAATAGTAATACCCTTGGCTAATAATTGGGTAAAAGAACTGTACAAGTAAAAGAAAAATAGATTGTAAGTATCTAATAACAACATGGACTTACCCATGCACACTAATGCAGTTTTCATGCACATACATCCAACCCCTCATGCACCAACAACTATTCCTTCAAATGTAATCACTGATTCACCTAGAAACAGTAGTTCATGCACTCTACAAACAATACTTCATACACCTGAAAGCATTGGTTCATGCACTTTGGAGCATTGTCTCATGCACCAACATACAAACACTGTCTCATGCACCAACATACAACCACAAAATCACTAATACTAACTCATGCACCAATAATAAAAAACCTCATGCACCAACATACAATACTCCATGCACCTACAAACAAACCTCATGCACTTTTGAGCACTGTCGCATGCACCAACATACAAAACACTGTCTCATGCACCAACATACAATCACACGATCACTCATGAACTTTAACATACTAACTCATGCACCAATAATAAAAACTTCATGCAGTTTGATGAACATACTCATGCACCAGTAAAAGCTGAGTATAAGATAATTACCACATCAACATTTTTAATTGTGTAATTTTTGTTCTTAAAATCCTTGACAGCAGTAAATGTTTCTAGCACTGAATCTGTGAATATGATAGATTTCTCCTCCATTGTGTATAAGGTGTCATCACAATCAAAAGTCTACGAATACAAAAAATGGAAATTAATACATTAGAGCACAAATTAACATAATATTGTTGCAAAGTTGTGTCTTACCATAGTCAATGACGGTAGAAAAAATCTCAACGGTGACATACGACCCCTATATGTTTCATTTTCATTTAACATGACTGTAAATGCATCAATTAACAGACTGTCTATTTCAGCATTTACAGCCAGTGTAATCAAGTCCCTTTTCTTGAGAGTGGTATCTGCCATTCGGAAAACATCTTCACTGCAACACAAAAAAAAAACAATTCGTGAACTAGCTAGCTACATGTTATTAAATGTTATAACCAAATTCATATAATTAAATATGTACTTACTTTTCCCCTCCTTCTTCAACAGTTATCCAATTGTAAATGATCTTCTCATCCGGTGTTGTTCTTTCTGAAATATTTTCCTCTCTCTCTCCTTAAATGGTGAAATTGTGTTTTCAGAAGGAAAAATGTTCCTTTTCTCTGCTAGTGTAGCATCAGCTATACATTTTGGCTCAGAACTGCACACAAATTTCACCTGACAAACCCCACATTCACAAGTTTTTTGAATTGTGAAATTGTTTGAAACGGATAACACTTAGTTAGACAATGAATAATTCAGAGATAAACATCTTGTTTTATATACCTTTTTTGGTTGCTTATTTACATTATCGTCTTGCACTTTTTGCTTGGTGATGTTGTCCTACAACACATACACACAGAAAAAATTATTAACAGATGCACCAAAAAGCATTCATTCATACACTGACAGTTATTAACAAATATTCATTAACAAGCATTCATTGATGCACCAATAATTATTCATTCATGCACTAATAATCATTAACTCATACAATATCTTCCATGCTTGTACACTTTTGCTTTTGAGTTGCAATTTCTTCAATCCCTTCCTTGCCATCAACTTCCTTGTCAGCAACTTGATCTCCTTGTCCTGCTTGATCCACCTCCTGTTGTTGTACACTCTCTCCCACCTCCTTGTCAGAAACCTCCTTCTCCTTGTCCTCCTTGTCTTCAACTTCTTTGTCAGCCTCTTTGTCCTCCTTGTTATCCTTGTCCTCCTTGTCTTTGTCAACAACTTCCTCTACAACAACTTTCTCTACCACTTCCTCTACAACAGCAGCCTCAAATTGTTGGTCTAATTCCACCTTTAAAAAACAGTATTTTTGTTAACTATATAACACTTACTCATGCACCAATCAGTTTTCAGTCATGCACCGATATAAATAGGCTCATGCATCTACACCACCCTCGAAACACCAAAATGGGAATATTCTATCATGCACATAGTCATAAACACTTACTCATGCACCAATTATTTTTCAGTCATGCACCGATATAAATAGGCTCATGCATCTACACCACCCTCAACAGTAATTTTAAAGTAGATTTTACCTATATTGGTGACAGGCCCAAGTCAAAACTAGGGATTTCTGGACCCATCTGCAATAATTAAGAAAAAGCATTAGTATCATACAGTAAAGCTTAATGTCATTCATGGAGAATCATGTACAAAATATTTTTGTAGAGTCACTTACCCCTATATTTCCTGCATGCTTTGTATCTTTGTCTTTGTCATTGTCCTTACCCTCATTACTCTTATCAACAATATCTTCCACATCCACTCCTCTACCAACGTCCTTCTCAACGTCTTCCCCAATAACTTCTCCATCAACAGCCTTGTCAGAAACGACAACTTCTTCATCAACATCCATGTTGACAACTTCCTCTTCTTGCACGTCATTACCATCATGCTCTTTTGTGATTGTATGAATGAGATCTGAAAACCCGGGAATAAACATGTTCCCGTTGTGTTCCTTCTGTTCAGTAAGTGTTTTCTCAACCTCCTCCATACATGTCACAACTAAATCCCAGAACTCAGTGTCTTGGGTTGGTTGTTCCTCAGACACCTCATCATGAATTGTTGAGGTAAGCTTGACGTTGATAATTTTTTCGGCTTGGTTGTTGACCGTCTACAAGACACTATTTCTCTTCAGTTGTGCCGGGATTTGCTTCTTTTTCATCAAAACTGCTCGTACACTGCGAGCCATGCCTTCTATCTCTCTTAGGTATTCCTCCATAAAACACTTCACATGCTCATCCGTTTCCATGACATTTGCTGGTTCGGTTGGAACATCAAGCTCTTCCTCTTCAGCCTCATTAACCCCCCTGCTCGCACTTGCCTCCACATGTTCTTTGAAGGTTGGTCTACTGAGCAGAAATCCATTCCCGAACCCACCATGTAGGATCTCCTCATCCTCCATATCCTTCAGCATCTTGGTGATCCAGTTCTTGATAATCGGGAATTTTCTGTGGACATTCAGACCTTTCCACTTCAGCCTGTCCACATAAATCAACTGGAAAACATAATTCAAAAAGAAATTAGTCATAGAATTCTTGTATAGCCGAGACATATATTACTAGATAATGATTGACCCATGCACTCAGCGGCCCTGACTAATGCACTCATATTCTCTGACTCATGCACACATATATATTCATAAGATTATGCACATTTACTTATGCACTCATAAGATTATGCACATATAAACAGTTACTCATGCACCAATACATTTTTCAGTCATGCACGTGTACAAATAGGCTCATGCATCTACATAATGCTAACTCTAGCACCTACATACACAGACAAAGGCACATAGACATGTAGTTAGTCATGCACCATCACAAACTAAGTCATGCACCTAGAAACACTGGCTCATGCACCTACACATAACAAGTCATGCACCTATAAACACTGTCTCATGCACCTAAACATAATTACTCATGCACTTTCCACATAACAAGTCATGCACCTATAAACACTGTCTCATGCACCTTCACATAATTACTCATGCACTATATACTCTTAACCCTTGCATCTACACACATAATTACTCATGCACTGTGACACAGCAAGTGATGCACCAACACTCTTTTCAGTCATGCATCTACACACATTAACTCATGCAGTTATCAAAACACCAAAATGGTAATATTTACCTACAGTAGAAGCAAGCTGCCATTGAAAGTCTTTTGTTTCTTATTTGCCCATGCAACAGAGCAATTGATAAGGGCCTTGTAGAGGAATGAGCTCTAATTAAATTTCCTTATTTGATCTACATTCTCCAGCAATTGAAGAATCTTCAGATTTATTTTCCCACTCGAATAAGACTCAACAATCGTGTTGACAAACAATAGAATGAAATATCTTTTGAACCAAATTCCTCCATCACATTTTTTCATCTTCTTCAAGATGTCGGTTGCAGTCAAATTTCTGATCTCCTTTCCCTCAAAATCAGCCTTTAATTTCTTTAGAAACTGCTCATTGGTGAGTGCTTTAGGCAACTCAATCTCAACCTCTCCCTTGGTAATGCCAAGATAATCATAGGCATCAGTATCGGTGACTAGTATCTTCCTCCCATCGCTGAGTTTTATTGTAGAATTCAGAGGGTGAAACCTGCTGCATACATAATGCCCTAGCCTCATAGGCATGTCCTTTATGTCCCAGTGTACAAGACTCTCAAAGCCAATTTCCATCAGAGCAGTTCTCTGATTGGCTGTGAAATCAGTTTGGGAAAGCACGTAGGATGAAATGACAGATGGGGATGTTCTACACACCAGCATGGAGTAGTCCTTCTTGAGTTCTAGAATTCCCCTTTTGTTCCCCAGCTTTGGGATCTTGGACTCTACAACAAACACATTCTCCACCTTCTCTTTATCCCTCCTCACCTGTTTCTTTGTTTTCTTTGTCTTCTTCTCCTCATCACCCTCCACCCTGGCCTTCCCTTTTATGTCTGCAACAACCTTTTTACGAGCAGACTCCCTTTCTTCTGTTGCTTTCCTCTCTATTTTCAAAAGAATCTCAACAATAGGTACATCCTCACTATCGTTGTGATCTTCATCCAAGACCCTTGGCCTTTTTGATTTTTGAGGGCCTTTTCCCTGGGTCTTTCTTCTCTTCCCTGTGTTCAAAACTCAAAGGCATTAGATATTGACTAACAAATCCATGGTGATTAAAATTTAAAGAGATATGATGAGCATTAGCTTACCAAACAGAGGAGTGGGAGGGGGTGCATCTCCATGCATTGTGGTGGCTGGGCACACAGTTGGTTGGTCTTCACTGTCTGTTAATTCACATTGCAAACGAATTTGTTCATGCACACATTTTTAAACACAAGCACAACCAGTTATTCATGCACCTTTGCAAACATACTTATGCATCAGTGCTTGTTCATTGGTGCATAAGTATGTTTGAAAAGTTGTAGATACAAGTGTTTGTGCTTGTGACTATACTGTTAAAGTGCATGAGTGGTTGTTCATTGGTGCACAAACATACTGATGCACCAAGAAGTAATTTACTCATGCAATATCAGATAGTGAGTCATGCACTAACATACCAACTCATGCACCAACAAGAAATTACAAAGAAATAACTCATGCACCAATAAGAAATAACTCATGCATTTTAGTTATTTTTCACTCATGCATTTGTATTTCTAGTTGACTCATGCATTTATATTTCTATTTGACTTACCAGTGTCTATATATTTTTGTGATATTGTTACTCTTTTTGTTATTGATGGTGATGGCAAAGTTGTGTTTGTAGTAACTAGATCTAGTTGTTTTGTTTTAGCCTGAGATCTGGATTTGTTTTGAGTTTTGCTTGGTGATGCAAGCTGGTCTGGTGTTTGAGTAATGATTAATGTATCATATCTTAATTCCTTGACTATGTCGGGTGGATTTTTGTCATCACAATGCTTGCCTTTTCCTACATATTATACACATATATATATATATATATCATTCATAATGGACAATACTATTCACAAAACCACATGTTATGCTCATGCATTTATACACTCTTAACTCAAGCACATGCATAGAAAGAGGAAGGCACATACACATATAGTTACTCATACACCATCACAAACTAAGTCATGCACCTAGAAACAAATTTACTCATGCACTCATATTCTGTAACTCATGCACACAGATATATTCATGCATCTTCATTAGTTGATGCACCTACACGTAACAAGTCATGCACCTATAAACACTGTCTCATGCACCTACACATAATTACTCATGCACTTTCCACATAACAAGTCATGCACCTATAAACACTGTCTCATGCACCTTCACATAATTACTCATGCACCTATAAACACTGCATAGAAAGAGAAAGGCACATACACATATAGTTACTCATACACCATCACAAACTAAGTCATGCATATAGAAACACTTACTCATGCACTCACATTGTCTGACTCATGCACACAGATATTTTCATGCATCTTCATTAGATGATGCACCTATAAACACTTACTCATGCACCAATTCGTTTTCAGTCATGCACCTATATAAATAGGCTCATGAAGTCTTGCATATACACACATAGTTACTCAAACACCATCACACACTAAGTCATGCACCTAGAAACACTTACTCATGCACTAACACTCTTCAGTGATGCATCTACACACACATGTTAGAGCAAAAGCAGCGAGTGACATATATAGAAGATATTTTTATTGATCTATTATGCACAGACGTATATTCAGTCTAATATATAGAAGATATTTCAAATCAGAGCATGTATCTAGTGAGAAATCTCTACATCGACCTTTTGCGATTATGTATTTAGTGAGAAATATACCTTGTGTTCCACTTGCTATCTTTGACCTCATTTTGTTCTTCTTTTGTTGTTGATTCTTCGTATTTCTGATTTCTAGTTTGTTGCGACGATTCTTCTTCTTTCTGTTGATTCGGTGAAAATCGTCTTTTCTAGGGTTTATGTTTCGAATCGCTCGGGAAATGCTTGATTGTGCAGCGGATGGTCGATTTGTGAAAGTGAGAGAGAGAATCGAGAAGAGAGCGAGAGCAAGAGAGCGAAGAAGAACGAGAGAGAACGGTTTGATTTCAGGGAACGAAGGAGATAATCGAAAAACGAGTGAACAGTGTTTTAAGAGCCCGCTAACTTTCAATCGAAAAGCGAGAGTGAACACGCACGTGCTGGTCCACTTAGCTTCTGGCCCTTGGATGGACTCCATGCTACGGATGGAGTCCATCCTTATTCCTTCTCTAAGAGGTCTTCCTCATCGAAATTTCACCCCTTAATATTAAACTTTATAATAATCATACAATTTCAACCTGAAAAATAAATTGAAAAGGGATATCACTCCAATTTAAGACAAATAAAATAGAAAAAGAATGTTTTTTGGTGCACCTCCAAAGTTTCTACTTATACCTCCATTTTACCAAAATATCCTTCTTTAATTATGAAATTACATCAAGTCTAAATCCTTGCTTTTTTTTTTAACCCGCAAATCAAGAAAAGCACGACCAACAGGGGACTACCCCAAAATTGTCTCCCTCCTGTTGGCCAACAAAAACACCCCTTGACATCTCCACACCACCTCAACCACGTCCCCCTTCTCACATCCGCTTTATTTTTATTTTTATCTTTTTCCTACAGTTAGCCACCATTTATATTGCCATCCAAGCTCATTAATCTCTCCGATCTATTTTTCTAACTCACAAATTAAATTTCATAAAGTGAAAATCGAAACTTCCTTCTTTCCTGTCACTCCGACCGTCACACTCAGGGGCGGAACTTGGGGGAGGAGGGTCTTATGCCCCCTTTCGTCCTAAGATTACTTTTTTTGTTTACTCGTTCTTTATATTAATTTTTTTAAAAATTTAGAGGTATCCTTGAGTTTAAGGATATTTCTGTCCAAATTCACTTATTTCTTACACTCAAATTAGGAGAATTTGCTAATAAAACAGCTAAATTCATACCCGAATCATCTCAATTTGAATTCTGAAACAACTTATTTTCGACCTTATAAATTCCAATCGTGATGGTTTGGGTATTTCAATTTAGGTATAGATTTGCTTGAATTAATTTATTTATAATTCAAACTTAATTTAATTTGATTGATGTGTTAACGAACTTTTGTTAAATTGAATATTCTAAAAAAGAATATAGACAAATTTATATTGCGAGTAAGAGATTATCAATTTCAAATGTTTGAGTCTCCGGCTATTCCTAATAAACCTAAAAACGTTGATGAAGATTAATGTTAATTTTCAAAAAAAAAAAAGTATGAAGGGAGAATGTATGAAAGATTGAAATTAATATTATTTATAACTATTTTACTTAATATTAAAAAAAATCATACCCCTATTTCAGAATTCTCTGATTCCGCCACCGGTCACACTACCGCCACCCGGTGCCCATCTATTTCACTATACCCATAAATTACATGTTCACACTTCTGGGTAAAAACCAGAAAAAAGGCAAATTTGTCACCAGGGTTGAAAATAGGTACGCAAAGTAATAACTGAAGGTGCGCCGAGACCTTCGTTAGAATAATAAACTGTTAAAAGTTATGGGCCTCCAAGTTCTACATTAAAAAAATCATGATCAATAATTAGGTTGAAGGGTAGAGTGGTAATTAAATTAAAATGTGTTAGTACTTGACAACAGCAGTGACTCTAGTGATTGGTTATCGCATGATAAGATAAAGAAAATGGAGAAAAGGAAGGAAGCAGTTGTAGTTGTGTCAAAAAATTAGTACTGAAATCACTCCGGAATTATTCGGTAGATCTTGAATGCTGATGAAAAGCCTGAAATTGGCACACACAAAGAAACATGATGCCTTTTTTTAGAGATTGATCTTCATCATTAATATTTCCAATATAAAAAAAGAATAGGAAAAGTAGTTATTTTCAACCTGCACTGATTTTGTCATGTGTGCATCTATTCATTAGTATACTTTAGCATGTCTGTCGAAAAGTAACCCCGCGCCGGGAGGAATTTAATTGGTTAAGTTTGAGAAGGAATTTTAATGGAGTATTTACAATTTTCATATTCTTATAAACTTATACTGTATAAAAACAAATGAAATAAAAATCTAACGTGTAGCTAAGCTTAGCTGTGTGCAAGATTACAAAGACATAAAAACAATATATAAATAACTTATCTGTCTATCGAGATAATAATTTATTAGGTATTGCAAATTTTTACCTTATTAAAAGAAAATAAAAACACCATATAAATAACTAACTCTGACCAAGCCCTAATTTCTGTTTGTAGCAAAAAAAAAAAAATCGTTTTAATTGCTTGTAAACTATGTAAGGAATTAATTAGTAGAGTTGGGGAAATTCCATAAGCACATGCGTGGGAGCTAGTGATATTATTTCCACGGCAATAACTTGTAAAAAAATCAACAAGGTCAAAATCCATAAATATACATTAGGAAAAGTATCATGTGCGAAAGTTTATTAACGTACAAATACGAAAGAATTATAATCGTCCGATTTGCTTCAGTTTTTTGCATTGTTACACGCGCTTTCAATTTATTTATTTTCGCTTCAGCCTTCTTTTTTTCGCTTCAGCTTTTCTATTTATTTTTTTTCAAATTTTTTTTTGTATTGTTACACGAACTTGCACTTTTTTTTATTCATTTGCACTTCCTCCTTAACCACTTGCACTTCTGTTTAACAGCTTGCACTTTCGTTCTATTCGCTTGCACTTATTCATTATTCTGATGCACTTTCTGTTCGCTTACTTGTATTTTAAATATTTTTTAATATCATATTTGCTTGTACTTTCTGTTCTTATTTGCACTTTACTCTGTATTTTCATGTACTTTCTTCCTATTGGCTTGCACTTTCGTCATTTCACTTGCACTTATTCATTATTCTGATGCATTTTCTGTTCACTTACTTGCACTTTACTTCGTGTTCTCATGCACTTTCTTCCTATTGGCTTGCACTTTCTATTATTTAATCTCTTGAACCTAAAGTGCAAACATATAAGAAAAAAGTGCAATCAGAAAACATAAAGTGCAAACATATAAGAAAAAAGTGCAAGCAAATCAACACAAAGTGCAAGAAAATAAACACAAAGTGCAAACAAATACAATGTGTATTCGAATATACACAATGTACAAGCAGAATAAACAAATGTTCAATGAAAACATAAAGTGCAAGCAAAAAAATACAAAGTGCAAACGAATAAACACAAGGTGCATTCGAATATACACAATGTGCAAACTAATAAATAAAAGTGCAATCAGAAAACATAAAGTGCAAAAAAATAAACACAAAGTGCAAGTAAACATAAGGTGCATTCGAATATACACAATGTGCAAGCAGAATAAACAAATGTGTAATGAAAACATAAAGTACAAGCATATAAGAAAAAAGTGCAAGCAAAACAAAATAAAGTGCAAGAAAATAAATACAAAGTACAAGCAAACATAATAAAGCGGGTGTAATGACACACTCCATAGCGCTGGCCACGGTGGACAGCTGAAGATCTTTCGTATTTTAACAGTCTTTCGTACTCGAACCGCGTCCTATACATTATATTATATAATATTAATTCAGCAGTAGATTTATACTTTTCTTGAAATGGAAACTCTATACTTTTTTTTTCTAGCAGAGGAAACTCTATTCTTAATACAATAGTGGAACTTTGCCTACCTCGATCATAATTAATCGAAGAAGGTCGGCCACTTCAGATCAGATAAAAAAATACCTCCCATTTGTTATTGGAAATAAAACATACTTTTTCTTGTCACACAATAATAGCTATGCGTGACATGACGGCCAAAATTATGATTATGCATCATTAGATTGAACTTTGAAGATATTGCTATCCGAACTAACTTAAGATCGTTTCAAAAACAACTTATAAGTTTCAATAATAATATCTGAAGAAAATAATTAACTTACTTATATATATTTTATTTATTATATATACTTAATCTTGTATGACTAAATATAAATTCATCGCTAACCAAACTGGTGCAGAATATATACGGCTTAGGCTAGAAATAGAACTACAAGTTAACCAAACTAGTGCAGAATGGATTGGAGGTTTTTTGTCTACGTCCCCATCTTCATACAAGCAATTTGAATTTTTTCCATCTTCATCCCCATTCCCATTTATCTTCCTTCCTTGCTCCAAGACGGAATTCCCACAAATTTTTAAAAATCTCCTATATGTTGACTTTCTTAGTCACGGATAAATATATACATGTATTATTCATATCAAATCAGAATGAAAATAACATCATTTCGTTTAAGTCCTAATTGTGGAGTGCAAGCATAGATATTTTCCAAAAAAGAGTTAAAGAGATACAAAATCTCCTTTAAATCGGAAAGCAACTTCATGTAATTTTTTCAAAATTAATAAAAGTAGAATATGTTCTAGAAAACAATATTATTAAAAATAGATGATGAATTTGGCATCTCCAATCGTCACGACTCGTGATTAGTCTTAACTTCTAATATATAATTTCACAATTTTATTCTTTATATTTTTATTATATCTTTTGATAAAAAAAAATCTTTGATTCCTTGTAAGATAACCCCATCGGATTGTAATAATAATAGTTGGTGGGTTGTATAATAGTTGGCGAAGTATAATAATACTAACAACATAGATTAGTCTTCAGTACATATGATAATCTCTTACCTCGGACAAAACTAATTAATAATACATGATATATGTATGTTTACTGTTTAGGCTTACGGGGTATATAAAAAGGAAAAAGGGAAGAAAGATTCGGGGCAAAACTGAGTGGCATGGGTAAATTTAATGGCGGGTCTTTAGCTACGACAACCTTTTTAACGGACCTCAACTCTATCATTATCATAAGCCATAGCTTAGCTTAGCTTAGCTTTGCTTTGCTTTAAATTTTATTGGCACTCGTTCAATATTCATGTATGTACGTATGGAATAAAAAACACAAATGTAAATGATGAAATATTTAATTTGCCTCACAAATAGATATCCTTAGTTGGCAAATATGACGTCCCGTAATCACATGTTTGAATTCCCCTATCCCATTATACGGCCTAATGTCTTCTAACATATGATACCTCAATTTGATATACTAAAATTTAGAGATTTTATACTTTTATATTAGTTTATCTAACATATGATACGTTAAATTTTTTAAAGAAACTATTTTTCTAATAAAAATGTTTAAATTCTGTTAACAAATTTAAAAATTCTTAAATAAATGATACTCCATATATTTAATTTTTTTAAGATAATTTTTTTAACCTATATTATATAAATCGTTTATATGTTTTTAATTATATTTTTGGGGGCATAAGTATGTTTTAATTATATTGAGATAAGGCGTGTTTCAAATTGAGAAATTTTATTCGTCAATAGCTATGTATTATACTTATAAAAAAATATCAAAATTTGCAGCTTAGGTGGAACAAGTTTTCATGTTTTGATCAATTTAACTATTTTATTGCATATTATTTACAAAATATTTTATTGACCGATGTCCTAGGACATATTTTGATGATTTGTTAATTATATGCATGCTATTTTCCTAAAGATTAGTTCTATAAACTCTACAAAATTTCTAACTAAATAATAAATTATTAAATACAAGAATTCACTTACCAAATTTGAATGATAAATATATTTCGCATGTGTGAAAAAATACTATTAAACGGAATAAGAGTAAATTACAAAAAAAAAACGTATTAGAGTTAGAATTTTCTGCCATAATCATCTCTTTATAAAAAGAAAAGGCCACACTGAGATTTTATTAATAATAAATAATTGAATTTGATTTAGCTCTTATCTAAAAATCCAAAATTTAGCTACTTCCTAAAATAGTAAAATGTGATGGTAGGCACGTGCAAGCATGAGGAGGTGACCCCACCGGGCCACCATGCTTATCGCTTACCTCACAAGTCTCAATTTCCCATCAAATATGTCCAAAAACTCTTAACTGCCTCCCCAATCCCCATGCCTTCACAACTCAATTTGCATATATAAAGCGTCAAGAAAATAATTAAGGGTACGTTTGAATTGTCGGAGATAATGTATTAAAATGTATAATTTTATATTAAATTGATAATTTAATATAAAATAATATATTTTAATACATTATTTTAGTTATCCAAACGCACCATAAAAACGTTTTACCTATATTAATTTTCTTTTTTATAATTTACAAAACAATGGCGATTGGCGAATGAATAATTATTGGATAAGATATAATAAAAATAAACATAACTGTATTTTTCGCAATGTTTAATTTTAATAGTAATATATAAGATGTCTTATCATATCTTATATATTATAATAATCTAAATTAATATTTGAATAGTAAATTCTCTAATGAAAAAGATGATTATATTCCAAAATTATGTATCTGAAGAATACTTATATATATATAATATTCAAATGTGAAGTTAAAATTAAACCTAATCCATTTAAACAAAAATGAATCATATATGATATAAAATTATTATAATAGCTTACCCATAACATAAGACACAAGTTTTGCTCCAATTCATATTAAAACATATTCAATTTTAGAGTTCTTACAAGCTAGGTGAATGAAATAAATACAACACTAACTAATCGATACATTAGTTTAGATCATATGAAAGTATAGTAATTGATGTTCATTCACTCATGAACCAAAATTTCAAGGCTTGTGGTGATCAGATTTATGATGCTTGGAATCGTCATGGCAACGATGCTTAGTTTTCCTACTAATACAATCTTTGTCTCGTGTTGCTTTAGAGAACACTTCATCTCCGATCGAATCGACGCCTTCCGTCAGCTTCACTTCGGTCGGCCGCTCATATACGACGCCCTCCGACAGCCTATCCACGTCATCCGGGCCCGCCATTACGTGCTCCGCATACGACAAAACCAAGACCGTTGCGAGAAAAATTATGAGAGCCTTCGCCGTTGCCATTGTGTTGATTTTTATCTCAGTTTTGTTTGGTTTGAATGAGAATTGTTGGATGATAAGTCTGTTTTTATAAGG
Source organism: Rheum nobile (assembly GCA_027886185.1). Taxonomy (NCBI): domain Eukaryota; kingdom Viridiplantae; phylum Streptophyta; class Magnoliopsida; order Caryophyllales; family Polygonaceae; genus Rheum; species Rheum nobile. Next base: position 5,517,904 of record WOAB01000531.1, on the reverse strand, counting down.
AATTGAATGGCTCATGGAGGAAGATATTAATAGGTTATAATTCATTGGAGTATTAATTTCTTTTTATAGGATGTATATATGAACGTTTCAGAAGAAAATAAGCTTTTTCATACAACAAATATAAACGAAATACAAGGGTATTGTTTCCGTGCAAAAAAGGGGTTAATTTGCTGTGAATTTTATAATATCAGAATTGTCAATCTCTAATCTGGCTCGACCTTAACTATAGAAATTAATGTTTGACAGATTTTCAATCTGAAACAACCTTATACAGTCCAATTAAAATGAACAAAATTAAAATGTGGTATAAAACTAGAGAGAACTGTTCCGGTGCGAACAATGCTTACGATGCACATTCTAGTGTAATGTCAATGCACATCCACAATGTAGTGCACATTTATTTGTACTATGATGCATATTTCAGTATTTATATGATGCACATTCAGTATTCAATATAGTTTGTGATACGTAAGCTTTTACATTAGTGATGCACATTTCAATATATATAATTGTCAGACACATTTTATTATAACTACGATGCATATGTTAGTATAACTACGATGCACTAGCTATTTACACATTGATACACGCTCATGCTTATTTGGATAAAATACATTCATGTCACTTTTTCCCGTATAATATACGTTTGTATCATTTTTTACATCACAATGAATGTATCTCCTAATACACCTTGAATATGACTTCATTAGACCTTGAAAATGCATCACAATGCACACAAATATGCCCCGTAATGTATTTACTTGGGAGCCTCCATTCACATTTGATTAATTCTCCTCATAAACGACCGGTTAAACTACTACTCAAATCAAACTCTTAAGATATTTAGACATTTTTGGGCCCGTTATGTACAAGCCCAATAAGTAGATTTGATTTTGGGCTTGTACATATAAGGCCTAATACAGTTCTAAAGGCCCAAGATATTTTCATGTATGTAACTAAATTAAGCCTGTCAAAAGTCAAAGTCAGCGGGGGTGGATGTCTCCAAAGTCAAATCGTCAGCTTCTTTTCACAATCCGCCATTACATTTCTTAATCGTTGCAAGTTGTAGAAGAAGAAGAATAAGAAGAAAGATGAGTCAGAATGCGAAGGCGCTTTTGGTAGGGGTGACAGGCGTAATCATCACCTTCTCAGCTTACTCCCAAACCCTAGTCTCCTCCAGCAGCTGCGTCACCATCGGCTTCCTCGTCCTCTCCTTCGCTCTCCTCATCCGCGAAGGTTTCATCTCCGTCTGACGCGCGCAAATGATCTGGTAATCAGATCGTCGGTTTATGTGTTTTAGGAAGATAGAATCCAAGTTCGCGATTTGATTGATCAAAATTGCTCGAATTGGCGACTTTGTTTTGGTTGACTTTTGGCTATGTGATGCTTTGGCTCATGATCGTGTTTGGATCGTGAGATTCACTGTTGTAATTTGAATTCAGTTCTTTGTTGTAACCTGTGATGCAGAATTGATTTTAATTTGAAAGCTCTTTGTTCTCCTGTTCTGATGTTTGTTTGAAAATTACTCGACAGTTCAGTTCAATTTGAATCACAGATACAACAATCGTGTTTAATCTGGGAGAAGATGCAATCCTATGCAAAACTGATCCTCCAGTTGTCAATGAAACAAGAAATCAAGCTGAGGAATGGACTTGTAACAACATAAGCATAGATATAACTCAATCAATACTGTTTTCCTTTTGTACACATTGACATTTTAGCTTACTAATCTAGAATAGTCTTTGGCTGCTTCTGAACTACCTTTCTTCCTCTCTATAAGCCAAAAACAAAGCTTCCAATTTCCAAAGCTTGTCAAATCACGCACAAGCCGCTTCTTACCAAAGTAGGCTACCGAATAACAAAGCAATCATCCAAACGTCGCTGCCAAAATGACGTCGTGCTGCACTGGCAAAGCTTGTTGAATTTGATGAAGGAGCAAAAGATGTGCTGTTTACAGCATATGCTCCATTGCTTCCACCACTGCCAATGAAAAGAGCCAATAGAAAAGTTATCTTGTTTCTGCATATTGCTAGAAGTGTACACAGTTGATCTTTTAATGTTCAGAAACTAGCATACTCTCAGACGATTAATGCACGAAAACATAGTGCAAAAAACCTTATCACATACCTTCCAGGAAATTTACAAGAACCATGACCTGCATAAAAGGAAAAATCAGTGATCATTCATCTTAACAAAGGCTAACTGTACTATTAAGACTATGACTTGTATAGTAATATTAGTTCCTGATTTCATAACCCCATCAAAATAAAACAAGTGGCAAGGCAATTCTTCAGCTTAGTTGGCATATCATAAATTTGAAATGATCAAGTAACACCGAATCAAATAAAGTCTTGAACAGCTTACTCGGGTTGGTCGTGGTGACAGTAGCCACTCCATTGAAGTAACAAGTGCCGGAAGCCATGCCCGCTTTATGATAGTACGCGTCAAACGCGTAGTTTGCATGAGTCACCACATTGTCGGGCTCATAACACGGTTGCCCTTGCAAAAGAGGCGAGCAATCTACTCTTCCCGGTCCACACGCCCAGTCCAGCGCGGCCTGCAGCATCTTAGCATCCGCGCCCTCTTTTGCAACACAGTAAGTTTGGTTGGTGGTGTCATTTGCTAAAACCGTGCCTGAGCCAGTTAACTGCAGAATGTAAACAGGGACGCCATTGGAAGTAAAAAGCCCCCAGTTTTTCTCTGACACGGCTCCAGACCTCGCATCCTCGTTGTACAGCTCATACACGTAAGTATTAACTGCTATGTTCGGATGCTTGGGAGTCCCGGTCTTGTTGAGGACATGCTTGATCAAATTGCTGTTGAATGTGTTTGCATTTTCAACCGTGGCATCTGCCTCAGACGAGTCCCCTTTCGAAGGCCATCCGGATTCGGTCACCACCACAGGAATGTTAGTGAAGTTCAGATAGTTCATAGCGAAATACGCTGCATCGACAACAGCATCAAACACATTAATGTAATGCAAGAGAGTGTTCGAGTCCACGGCTTCCTTGTTCGGAGGAAGAGGCTGAAACAACGCATAGTCCAACGGGATGGCGCCATTTGATTGCACGTAATCATAATACGGGTAGACGTTTAACATAAGGTAAGAGTTACTGGATTGGAGGAACTTGAGCAGGGGAACCATGACCGGGTCCCATGTTCGGTTGAAGAAGGCTTGGGACGGTGGGAACGAGTCGAGTATGATGGAAGAAGAATGCGGGGTCGACACTTTGATTTTGGAGTCGAGTTTGGAGGCAATAAGGGCAGAGTAGATGAACTGCATTGCAGGGATTAATACAGGAGCAGCATTTGGGATATCAGTGAGAACTTCTGATCCTACTGCTATGGCTGTGATGTTGGTGGCCCGAACGTGAGGAACAATGTTTCGAGCCACCCAATTCGAGGCAGTGACATTGGATTGGCCTATCCCGAGCAGCTGGTCGTTGGGGACGGAGACAGTGACCTGAATCCCGGTATTGGCAAGTGCAACGAGCATGGCACGATCAGTGTCGAAGAGCCTGACGTGTCGTATGTTTTGAGCTTTAAGGAGGGAAACCACCTCAGAGGGTCTTGGCATGTCAGAGAGGTCTGTGCCAATGTTTACACCAATGAATGGTCCTGCAATAGAGAAAAAACAAGTAGAGCAATTGAGGAATGGAATGAAACTTGAACAACTAAAAGTACGTTGGAGCTCATATCACTAATTGAAATACTATTAATCAGCTAGTCAGACCTGCTAACACAATTCCCTCAATGCAGATAACACAATTTGAACATTTGAAGTAATGGATGGATCTTACTGAGGAAATAAAAACAGTGTTCTAATAAATGATTATGGAAGAAGCTTTATGAGCTTGAAAGGTCAATTTCACTTCAGAGATAAGATCAACTAAAATGTGTTTGATATCTTCTTCTGACAGGGAATTAGAGAAGCTTTGCAGTATGACAGGAACATCTAAAATGTGATCCATTATACTCTATAACGAATTATAAGTACTTCTCAAGTGCATACTTATATTTATGCTGAAAAAGTACTTATAAGATCCTTTTTTTTTTATGTACAAGGAATTTGCCCACTGAAGAGAAAGACTTCAAGCTGATGTACATTCATTGCAAAGAACACTTAGTTAGGCCACAGTTGTGTATTTGCATGCATAATCTGATGAATTTGGGCAACCTAGTACAATGCAAATACACAATTTCACCAATTGCCACAATATACTTGCAAATTATAGTCCACAAAATACACAATTTCATCTATAAGGGATAAAAAATCAGGATGCTATTCAAGTCAAAATAGAAGGACTAAAACACAATTGAACATGAAGGAAGCTTTAAAATATACTGCATTTACAAGAGAACACTGAAGTTCAGTGACAGTAATTGTCGGTTATTTCTTCTTTTGGACAAAAAATAGCTGAAATGAAGCAAGAAATCTGAAAACAAGTAGAGTGAGTGAAGACTAAATTACTTTCATCAGCTGCAGCAGAGAGAGCTGCTAGAAGCAGAAGAGCAAGCAAATTAGCCATTGATTTCTCCTGTTATGAACAGATGACACTTGGGAAGAGTAATGTGGCAAAATTTTCAAAGGAACTCCATAAAAGGGAGAGGAAAGTAGGTCATAGAGACAGCAAAAGTGGTGGACTGATTAACAGTGAGAGGGAATTGAAAGTAGAGATAACAAGGAAGAGTTGGACTCGTGAAAAGGCGAAGAAGAATTTTGGTTTTTGTCAAACGATGGACGGCTGAGATTACAGGATTGTAGTCCATTTTCACACCTGATTTGTCGCCTGTGGCTGTGCATGGCGGGTGCGGCGCTTGGTGGTGGCTCCCAGTCACGTACTAGGGAGCTGGATGCTGACGTGGTAATCTAAGCATTAAGACTATCTTTTTTTATGTGAATATAGAGAGTTATCTATAAAAATGATGATTTTTTTTTTTATTGTACTAAATAAAATGTTCATCATTGCAGCCCTATGAAGGAAACATGAGACAACTCCAATTGGTTCTTATGGTGATGTTTGTTCTTTCTTGCAACTATTTATCAAGTTTTCGTGTCATTATAGTACTTCCTGTACTGTTACTGATTGAAGGCTAGGTCAATGAATGTATTTCAGGCTCATAACAGATTTTCTTCATAAAACAATTAAGTTGCACCCTCCAGATTTAATATCACATGAATCTTGTTCTTCTTATGAGAGTGGGAATTTTGAAACCTAGCTGATCCATGAATTCCTTGTGGAAGTGCTTTTCTTAGCTTGTTTATGTGGCCGGGTATTCAATTAAACTTGACTGCAGAATTCTTAATGAACATTTAAACTGGCTTATGTCCTTGATCACCTAGCTAGTTTAAAATACTCCCAAGGAATCATACACCATATAATCCTCATAGCAATTCCAAATTTCACATGCCTCAAGATGACAAAATTCCAAAAAATACCAACACTCCTCCAAATTGTCAGCTACAACTCCCAAGTTTCACATGCCTCGATCAGATTCATACCCAAATCACTATAAAAAATCCTCTCCTCCAAACACACTTCCATAACAACCTCAATCCTCAAAACTGATAACAATTGTCAGTCTGCTGATAACAATTGTCAATAGAAAAATTTCTTTTTGTCACAAAGAAAGAATAGACAGAAGAAGAAATTGGGCTGAATTTTGCTTGATTCTCATTAAGAAATTGAACGGCCTTTTATAGGCGATTACATAAACTGACTTAACCTTAATTTAGGACCCATTACAACCACTAACCGCACTAACATACTGCTGCAATATTTTCTCTAAACTAACAGCCCATAAATTCCTAAAATTCAGCAACTGATAAATCAAATTAGGAAATATCAAATAATTAAGGAAATATGAAATAATCAGGAAATATCTAACAATTCCTCCCTTAAACTGAAGTTTGCTAACATCAGTTTAATACTTTGATACTGCAAAGACCAAGTAGCTTCCTGAGCTTCATGAATGACTCCTTTTTGAGTGGTTTGATGAAGATATCAGCCACATGTTCTTCACTTCGACAAAAGATGAGATCAATTACTCCATCCTTGCTAAGATCCCTCAAGAAGTAAACTTTCACATCAATATGCTTACTTCTACCATGCATAACTGGATTCTTTGACAACTTGATTGTTGAACTGTTGTCACAATAGATCTCAGTTGGTTCTGGTTGCTTGAAATTCAGCTCTTCAAGAACTTTCCTCAGCCATATGGCCTGACAAGCACCAATTGTTGCTGCAACAAACTCTGCTTCCGTGCTTGACAAAGTGATAATAGGTTGCTTCTTTGACATCCAAGAAATAACAGTTGTACCAAGCATAAACACATACCTGGAAGTGTTTTTCCTGTCATCTTGATCTCCTGCATAATCACTGTCAGTAAATCCCAACAAATTTGTCAGGTCACCTTTCTTGTAGTTCAGGCCAAAATCCTTGGTTCCTTGTAAGTACCGAAGGATTCTCTTAGCAGCCAGCAAATGCATTTCAGTAGGATTCTCCATGTATCTACTAATCAAGCTGACAACATACATAATATCCGGTCTTGTGGCAGTCAAATACATCAAACTTCCCATAATTTGCTTGTAGAGTGTGCTGTCCACCTTCTTCCCTTCATGATCTTTGTGTAGCTTGAAACCACACTCAGCTGGAGTATTAACAGGATTGCAATCTTGCATCTGAAACCTTTTCAGAATATCTCCAACATACTTCTTTTGGGACATAAAAATTTCATCACCTGATTGTACTACTTCTATGCCAAGAAAGTAGTGCATCATACCAAGATCTGACATTTTAAACTCATTCATCATAGACCTCTTAAACTCCTTAAACATGACAGCACCATTTCCAGTAAATAGCAAATCATCAACGTACAAGAAGACAATGAGCATTTTCCCCTCATCTCCACTCTTAACAAAGAGTGTATGCTCATAAGGACACTTTATGAAACCTTCTTTCAAGAAATAGCCTTCAATGCGACTATACCATGCCCTTGGAGCTTGCTTTAGCCCATAAATAGCTTTCTTCAACCTGTAAACTTTATGCTCATTTTCAGATTTAACATAACCAGGTGGTTGATCAACAAATACTTGTTCATCCAAGTTTCCATGTAAGAAAGCTGATTTGACATCAAGTTGGAAAATTGGCCAAGAGTTCTGAGCAGCCAATGCAACCACCAATCTGATTGTGTCATGCCTTGCCACCGGGGAAAATACTTCTGTATAGTCAACCCCATACTCTTGCTTGTATCCCTTTGCTACCAAGCGAGCTTTGTACTTGTCAACTTCTCCATTCTCTTTCAGCTTTGTCTTGAAGACCCACTTCACACCAATGGTCTTGTGACCTTCTGGTAGATTGCACAACTCCCATGTGTCATTTCTTTCAATAGCATCAATCTCAGCATCCATGGCCTTTTGTCATTTTTCTTCTTTGACAGCATTTGCAAAACTTGTAGGATCACAATCAGCAAACAAAGCAAAATAAGTAGTCTCATCATTTAATCCAGTTACCTCATAATCTCCCATCCAATTCGGCCTTCTTCTGACACGCCGAATAAATTGAGTGTCTGCTGGATTAGGCTGGGCAATTGTCGGACTGACATTTGCTGTTGTCGGACTGACATTTGCTTCTGGCTGGCTGACATTTTCTTTTGGCTGGCTGACATTTGCCGAACTTTTAGCGTCATAAACGACTTGGGTAGGCTGTTGCCTATTCCAATCCCAAGTGTTTTCTTCATCAAAGGTCACATCTCTGTTGGTCACAATCTTCTTTGTGAGTGGATTGTATAACTTGTATGCCTTTGATGTTTCACTTACTCCAAGAAAGACACACTTCTCAGCCTTGTCATCAAGCTTCTTCCTCTTGACATCAGGAACATGAGCATATGCAATGCAGCCAAAAATCTGAAAGTGATCTACTGCTGGTTTTCTACCACTCTAGGCTTCTTCTGGTGTCATATTCTAAACAGCAAAGGTTGGGCTTCTATTCAGAACATAAACACTCCAATTTATCGCTTCTGGCCAGAAATTCTTTGGGACTTTGCCTCTTGTCAACAAGCTTCTCACCATGTTGAGGATTGTTCTGTTCTTCCTCTCAGAAATACCGTTTTGCTGCGGTGTGTATGCAGCTGTAAGCTCTCTTCGAATCCCTTTCTCTTCACAAAATGCTTCAAACTCCTTTGAGCAATACTCACCATCCCGATCTGTTCTAAGTGTTTTGATGGATCTTTCTGCTTCATTTTTCACCAGAGCTTTGAAGCTTTTGAAAGCAGTAAATGCTTTTGATTTTTCCTGTAAGAAATGAACCCACGTTTTTCTGGACAAATCATCAATAAAAGTAATTACATATATTTTACCTCCATTAGAAGATGGCTTTATGGGGCCACAAATATCAGAATGTACCAGCTCTAGAACTTTACTTGCTCTCCATGATTTCCCCTTGGGAAATTGAGTCCGATGTTGTTTGCTAACAACACAGTCTTCACACACCTGAGTAGGAGCTGTAATTTCTGGAAGACATGTTACCATATTATTTTGCTGAAGAGTCTTCAACCCTCCAAAATTCAAATGCCCATATCTTAAGTGCCATAACCATGATGACTCACTTACTTCAGCCATCAGACTAGATTGAATGCTTTCAATCTTTAAAGAGAACAACATGTTTGAACTCATTGGAATAAGAGCAATAGCTCCTCTAACAGGATCATAAATTTCACAAGCATTTGACTTAATTGTGATAATATAACCCTTTTCTTGCAATTGGCCAGCACTCAGTAAATTAGTCTTCAAATCAGGCACATACAGGACTTCTGAAATTTTCTCCACAAAGCCATTCTTGGCTTTTATCCTGATATCTCATTTCCCCATCACTTTCACAAAAGATTCATCCCCAAATCTTACAGTAGAATGATAATCTTCATCTAAATAAGAGAAAGAAGACTTACTTCCACTCATGTGGTTACTGCAGCCTGTATCCACAAACCAAACACCTGCTTCAGACTTCTTTCCATCTTGGATTGTCATCGGCAGAGTTTCTGAGTCCTTTGTTTCAGCAAACTTCGAGTTCTCCTCCTTCTCCTTGTGCAATTTGGTGTAGCATTCAGATGCATAATGACCAAACTTATGACACCTATAACATTCGACTTTAGACTTGTCGAAATCTCGGCCTCTGCCGCCTTTGCCCTGACTGCTGTCATTATTGGGCCTGAAATTGTCATCATTTGACCTAAAATTCATGCTGGAATCATGATCTCTGTTTCCTCTATCCTCTCGATTTCCTCTTCCTCTACCACGGCCCCTTCCTCGTCCTCTTCCTCTGAAGTTGTTGGACTGGGTGTTGGTAGATGCCTTCAAAGCGTGCTCCCCTGTTGTAGAGCTCCTATTCACCTTTTGTTCATGCACCAATAGAGAACTTTGCAATTCATCAAGAGAGAGCTCATCAATGTTTTTCGATTCTTCGATCGAACAAACAAGTTGAAGTTTTGCGTCATGCTCCGCAAAATCTTCTCTACTATGATGACATCAGTCATCTTCTCACCATAATTTCTCATCTTGTTGCAGATCTCCATCGTTTGCCCGAAATAACTAATGACAGACTCCTTATCCTTCATCCTCAGCGACTCAAAATCGTCTCTCAAAGCTTGAAGTTGTGCACGCTTCACTCTGTTGGAGCCTTCATACTTCTTCTTCATAGAGTCTCATATATCCTTGAAAGTATCTTTGCAAAGAATAGTTTCCAGGATGGAACGATCTATGATTTGGAAGAGGTAGTTCTTCGCCTTGAAATCCTTCAATCTTCTACTCTCCAGATCTGTTTTCTGAGCATCTGTCAAAACTGCGTTTGCCGCCGGTTCTTGCACTCCACCATTAACAACGCTCCAATTCTCCTTAGAGCGAAGAAAATTTTCCATCAACATACTCCAATGATCGTAGTGACCATCAAAGTGTGGAATAGAGACTTGCACGTAATTGGATTCAGCAGCCATTGGATGAGAAGAACTGTAGTCTGGTTTTGTGAATCTCTCACGTGTTTACGCTCAGAATCTGAGAAAAATTAGGATCGTCGCTCTGATACCACTGATAACAATTGTCAATCTACTGATAACAATTGTCAATAGAAAGATTTCTTTTTGTCACAAAGAAAGAATAGACAGAGGAAGAAATTGGGCTGAATTCTGCTTGATTCTCATTAAGAAATCGAACGGCCTTTTATAGGCGATTACATAAACTGACTTAACCTTAATTTAGGACCCATTACAACCACTAACAGCACTAACATACTGCTGCAATATTTTCTCTAAACTAACAGCCCATAAATTCCTAAAATTCATCAACTGATAAATCAAATTAGGAAATATCAAATAATTAAGGAAATATGAAATAATCAAGAAATATCTAACAAAAACCAAACACAACATGGCTTCCAAGATCACTTCCATGGCAGCCCTCTTCCTCGTCCTCAACCTCGTCTTTTCCACCGCCATCTCAGCACGAAACGTCGACTGCCCACCAACCACCAAACCCAAGGCTAGGCCTTCCCCATCCACTCCAACCTCGTGCCCAAGGGACGCGCTTAAGCTGGGAGTTTGTGTCAATGTGCTGAATGGATTGGTTAATGCGACAGTTGGCATGCCACCTAAGCAGCCATGCTGTAGCCTCATCCAAGGCCTTGCTGACGTGGAGGCCGCCGTTTGTCTCTGCACCGCCATCAAGGCTAACATCTTGGGACTCAACCTTAACATCCCCATTTCCTTGAGCTTGCTCCTTAACCACTGTGGATCCAACGTTCCTCGTGGCTTCTAGTGTGCTTAATTGTTTGTAATTCTAGCAAGAATTGTGATACTATGTTTCATTCATTATTTTGCATGTTTGTCTTTGATTAAAGTGTGTTTTAATTTTTATTTTATTTATATGGCATTGGAATTTTCATGTACTGAGGCTTCATAGAAAATTAAAAGGCTTCTGTTTATGAAGTGTTGTAAGAGTACGTACGTTCTTGTTGAATTGAAGAGATTAGTGTCTATTGCTTCTAATATCTCTAATCGTGAAGGAACATTGTTTTTCTACTATATTCTAATCATCACATTTTGATTTTGGATACATATATAAAAGAAGAGAATTGAAAAACTATTCTTTACTTGAGCTCGCATATAATATTAAGGAAAAGTGTCAGGTGCGAAAAAATATTAAAATACGAAATACGAAAGTTTTTTAACCGTCCGATTTGCTCCAATTTTTTGTATTGTTACACGCGCTTTCTAATTATTTTTTTTCGCTCCAACTTTTTGCTCTCGCCTTCTTTCTTTCGCTCCAGCTTTTCTAATTCTTTTTTTTTTTGATGAATTTCACACACTATAAATTTCACACTGTAATTTGATTGTTGGTTAATCCCTTGCACTTTTTTTTATTCATTTGCACTTTCTCTTTAACCACTTGCACTTCTGTTTAACAGCTTGCACTTTCGTTCTATTCGCTTGCACTTATTCATTATTCTGATGCACTTTCTGTTCGCTTGCTTGCATTTTAAATATTTTTTAATCTCATATTTGCTTGCACTTTTCTGTTCACTTGCTTGCACTTTACACTGTATTTCCATGCACTTTCTTTCTATTGGCTTGCACTTTTCTGTTGTTTTATCCCTTGTACTTTTTTTATATTCATTTGCACTTCCTCTTTAACAACTTGCACTTTCATTCTATTTGCTTGCACTTATTCATTATTCTGATACACTTTTTGTTCGCTTGTTTGCATTTTAAATATTTTTTAATCTAATATTTGTTTGCACTTTCTGTTCACTTGTTTGCACTTTACACTGTATTTCCATGCACTTTCTTTCTATTGGCTTGCACTTTTCTGTTGTTTTATCCCTTGTACTTTTTTTAATTCATTTGCATTTCCTCTTTAACAACTTGCACTTTCATTCTATTCGCTTACACTTATTCATTATTCTGATGCATTTTCTGTTCGCTTGCTTGCATTTAAAATATTTTTTAATCTCATATTTGCTTGCACTTTCTGTTCACTTGTTTGCACTTTACTCTGTATTTCCATGCACTTTCTTCCTATTGGCTTGCACTTTTCTGTTGTTTCATCCCTTGCACTTTTTTTTATTCATTTGCACTTCCTCTTTAATCACTTATACTTTTGTTTAACAGCTTGCACTTTCGTTCTATTCGCTTGCACTTATTTATTATTCAGATGCACTTTCTGTTTGCTTGCATTTTAAATATTTTTTAATCTCATATTTGCTTGCACTTTTTGTTCACTTGCTTGCACTTTACCCTGTATTTTCATGCACTTTCTTCCTATTGGCTTACACTTTCTGTTGTTTAATCCCTTGAACCTATCATAATGTGCAAGCAAATAAACATAAAGTGCAAGCAAATAAACATAAAATGCATTCGAATATACACAATGTGCAAGAAGAAAAATATTGTTGGCAAGCATATAAGAATAAAATGCAAGCAAACAAAATGTGCATGTGAATATACACAATGTGCAACCAAATAAATAAAAGTACAAGCAGAAAAACATAAAGTACAAGCATATAAGAATAAGTGCAAGCAAAAAAACATAAAGTGCAAACAAATAAACACTAAGTGCAAGCGAACAAAAATAAAGTGCAAGAAAATAAACGTAAAATGCAAACATATAAACATAAGGTGCATTTGAAGGCGAGCGAATAACAGTGAGCGAATAAAGCGCGTGTAATAAATAAAGGTTTACACGCGGACGGCTAGTATTCTTTCGTATTTTGTATTATAAGCAGCTTTCGCACCGAATCTCACCCTAATATTAATATCTAACAATATTCTTCGATCACGCATGCATATGTTATACTTGGTGCAAAACAATATTTGTTATTGACGATTGTCAATTGTAAGTAACACAAAACATTGTAATCGACGATTGCTCAATTATACGTAACACTACTTCATTTGTAAACGGTTACTTTTTTTTATATGTAAAAAGCTATTTTTTGATATATTAATTGAGAAGTAACAGAGTCAGAAAATCTCGTAAGGGAATTCAAAGGTTTAAAAAAATTTAAATAGAATTAGTTAAGATTTACAAAAATAGCACACAGAAAGTTCATTAAAAAAAAATTGTCGTTCTGACTCTTCAAACTACAAAGGGGTAAATCCATCTCGCGAGTTCTCATACTCTCGAAATGTTAAATAGTAACTTCATTATTAATGTTTATGAAAACACCCTTCTCCACATAACACAATAGAGAATCGGTGAGAAACTCATCTCCTATCTTGTTACGCAAATCTGATTTAATGAGATTCATCGCGAAGAAGGCTCATTCTACAATGGTAGTCGCAACATGTAATACTATCTAAAGCCAACTCATCAATAAGACGATATACCAAATGAAAAGCGCTATGAATTCATACCTTGACCGTCTTCTTTGCAAGAGCTCCAATATTTTGCAAGTTTGAAAAAATATCATCTCGTCTCATTTCATGAATCCATAACTTCAATTGTACTTTAAGCTCCATTAAATCGCACACTAAGAAGTCTTGTGGATATAATTCTGCAAGTCGAAGTAGATTTGACTCACTGAAATGAGAGAATGAATCTTTTGAATCAAGACATGCTACACATGTAAGTGCTTCTGTCCTCGTCTCATTGAAACGGTTCTCCATTTTTTTTATCAATTTGGTCAATAACCTAAAAACGTACGCTGTCATTTTCCAGATCTCAGAGGCAGGCGAACATGTGATTTGGATCGACGCACAAAGAGACTAGATATATAGGAAAGAAGGGGATGGAGGAAGCAGTGAGTCATGATTGTCAAACCAACACGTGGAAAAAAGTAAAGGCAAATAAGGTAACATGTGAAATAAAATAAGGACATCAAGTGTGAGTGTCTATTTCATATAAAGTTGTAATAAATGAGCAAGATTAAGGGTCATAAATGAAATGTTCATTTAACCAACTTACGCTTTTAGTATAGTAAAAATAAATAAGTCATATAATTTGACATAAAATTAAGTCAATTTTTAACTTATAATCATTATAATCATAATCAACATAATATATTACATAAGATTAAACATATTCGAGTTTAATATAGAAAAATTGCATCACGGTCCCAGTATCCATACGGATAATTAATTTGCTCGTCCTTGTTCTCATATATTTTCTCTACCCCACCCCTATGAGGCTATGATGGGATCATATTTCCCATATGTTTCGAAAAATATCATCCTCATTAACATCCCTGATTGAGAATCCTAACCCGCTCTCACATTTGATTGTCAAATGTTCGATATCAAACTATATACCTAAAGGTTCTTAATTTCCCTAAAATTAGATATCGATCGACACCCACCATTTTTCTTTGGATTTTAAATTTAGAGTTTGAATTCGGAGGTTTTGATATTTGGATGAGATTTAAAATAAATTGTTAAAGTAAATAGATTAATTGATATATATGTAGCTTAATTATTTAATTTGATCTAGGCTCCATTCGGCAAAGCTTTTTTGAGATTAACGGAGTTTGATTTTTTTTTTAATCTAGTCGATGAGTGTTCGGTAAAAAATGTCAATCTAACTTAAGGAACTTATAGGAGATTAGTGTAGCGTAATTTTTTCATTTTTTTTAATGTGACCCCCTAAATTGTTGAAGATTAACATACTGAATTTTACATTTATCTCATTTCAGCTTGTAATATCGAACACCAACTATAATTTTTAAATAATTAAGTTAATAAATTTAGCTTCAACTCCAGATAATCATTCAACTTCAGCTATTTATTCAGCTTGTAATATCGAACACCAACTATAATTTTTAATGTGACCCCCTAAGTTAATAAATTTTACATTTATCCCATTTTTTTAAGAATTAATGATATTTAAAAAAAATGGGTTCGATTAAACCGGGTCCATTTTAAACGCTATTGAACCCATGAGAATTGTAAACGTTACAGTCCAAACGGTAACTTTAAACGCTACGTAGTAGCGTTTAAAGTTACCGTTTACATTTCAAATGAAAAAATGACCGTTTTAAATGACTGTTTAAAGTTACTGTTTACTCTTAAACGCTACGACGTAGCGTTTAAATAACGGTCTCTTTTCCAATGACTCTATTTTACCCTATAAATACAAACAATTTCACCATAACTTATGCACCCTTCTCCTATCTTATTTTGTTTTAATTCTCCAAAAGTTAGTATGGCTCCGTCATCTAGAAATGTGATAGTAATCAACGATGACTCAAATTCATCTATTGTCGAAGAAGACAACAGCTACACATCGGACGGTACTGGAGATGATGACGATGCTGGAGATGCTGTAAATTCAGCATTAGAAAGAGCTGAAGCTATGCGACGTGATCCTCAGAAGAGTTTCATTGTTGTATTAAATCAAACGAATGTCTACCCAAAATATCGGCTGGTAGGCATCGCATCCTTCATAATGTAAATTTATGATTTGGATTTGATCATAATATCAACTTTAAATGCACTTACTAATATGCAGAGCATCCCGATGGAGCATGTTTTGAGATTCTTGAGTTCTGCAGCAACAACGGAAGTCACCCTGGATTGTAGGGGTGTTCATCCGGTCCGGAACGAATTTTTCAAAAAGTTCGGACCGGAGACCAGTCCTGGACCGGTTTAGATCGGATTTTATTTTATTTTTAAAATTTTTAATTCTTATTTAAAATCTGTAAAAAAATATCTAAAAAACATATATACTCCTAACTTATTAAATTAAGAAAAATATCTATAAAAAAATACATATAAAACCCCAAAAAATATATAAAAACATATAAATTATTTAAAAATAAAATAAAATCCAGTCCACCGGTTCAGACCGGTTTTTTTACGGGTTTGGACCGGACCAGATTAATGAAATTATCTGGACCGGAGATCGGACCGTATTTTCACCGGTCTGGTCCGGTCCGGTCATTTCCGGTCCGGTCCAGATTTGAACAGCCCTATTGGATTGTCGTAATGCTAATTTGCATGTGTGTATCACAACGAGTGAGAATCGATACAGATTTGACAACGGCTGACGGGATTTTGTAAGATTCCATAGATTGAAAATTAACGATGTATTACTGTTTGAAATAATAGGTCGGCGTCCCCAAGTTATATACCACGTTAGAGTATTCAAAGATTAGGGATATTTACTATTACGCATTTAATAGGTCGACTGGCAGGATTTTGTAAGATTACATAGATTGTTATGTATGTATTTTTCGGATGACATGTAGTAGTATGCATTTAATATTATATTCATATTTTGGATGACATGAAATGACCCAAAATAAAAAAAAATGCATAATGAGATTTAACAACCCCCCCCCCCCCCCCCCCCAAAAAAAAACGGTTCGATAAAACGCTACTACGTAGCGTGTACAAGTTACCGTTTGAAAAGGTTAGCGTGTACAATTCCCACTTTTTTCAACGGTTGAATTCCCCAACGGTCGAATTTTTGAACTTGTATATATTTGTTTCTTTCATATGCCTTCTTCACATGTATAAAAATTTCAAAGCACAATAGTAAGAGAGAGAATGTCGTTCTCAAGCGTAGCGATGGGCCCGGTCTTGAATCGATTAGTGAAAATACAGTATTGGTACGTATACTATGGATTTAATATTATTATGTTAGTGTAGTAGTTGTACATTATATCTTGTAGATATTATATGTATGTTAGTCACATTATTTGTGATAAGTTATATGTTAACTTATTATTATTAGTAATAATTCTATGCCAGAGATATTATATGTATATTAGTATAGAATGTGATAAATTATATTAGTATAGAATGTGACATATTCTTATATTAGAGTAGAATTGTGATAAATTATCATGCTACTGTAGAAATGTGATAAATTATGTAATTAGAGTAGAATTGGAAACACTTCGTATTTAAATTGAGGTAAATGAGGAGAACAGACAAATGTTTTAATTTTCTACATGTTTCATATTTGCACCATGATTTTCATGGTAGAACATTAAGTTAGGTATAGAACACTTTGTTGGTGTAGATTTATAATGAATACAAATGTTTGTGAAATAAATAGGATGATTCTAGTGGCACCAACTTTGTGAGTGACGATTTTTCTTCGCATTTTACTACGGATGAGGAATGGGATGATAGACAGAGTATGATTCAATGGGTTCGTTTAGTGGGCAAGGAACTGAACATTTTGATTGTCATACAAAAATCATGGGATCGAAAGGTGATACTATCATGTGAAAAGTCTGGTTCATACAGACCGGTGAAGAAGAATGCGGTCGAAGGTTGCGAGTCAACCCCTAAATCAAACCGGTCAACGAGGATAAAGAAGAGCGAGTGTCCGTTTCAGATACACGGGTTGTTATCAAAAGAGAGTAAGTGGATCCTAAACCTCACGGTCTAAACGTTATATTGTTTCGAGGTATGCATGTTTAGGAATTACTATTATGGCTTAGGATATATGTTAAAACAAGGGTTTAAGGGATAAGGTGTTAGGGTTTATGGATCTTTGATAGTATAAGCATTTATGTTGTTCAGGGTTTAGGGTTTAGGGTTTTGATATGTGTTTAGTTCATCCTAAACCTCAAATCCAAACATTATATTGTTTCGAGGTATGCATGTTTAGGAATTACTATTATGGCTTAGGATCTATGTTAAAGCAAGGGTTTAAGGGTTACAGTGTTAGGGTTTAGGGATCTTTGATAGTATAAGCATTTATATTGTTTAGGGTTAGAATGAGTCTTTCTATAGTTTAGGGTTTATGATTTAGGGTTTAAGAACAATTTGCAAAGAAATGTGACGAACGCAAATTCCATAAAAAAGAACGGAATTACCTAATAGATTTGATCATGAGAGGCAAAAGCCACACGGGATACGTTAAGAGAGCTGCGAAGGAATGAAGCTAGCCACTTCTAGGATTTGGAAATTGTGATACAATAACCTATATATTCAGAAATAATAATTGAAAGGGAAAGAAGTAAATAAAATGAATTTAAAACCCTAAAATCAAAGAAATTGGGTTCTTTATTCCATTACAACCCTAAACCCTAAGCCCTACCCTAAACCCTCTCACATAACACTAAACGCAACAGTGTGATGTTTCAGTTCCACACGCCACACTGTAGCGTGTACATTTTGCACGCCACAATATTGCGTTTAACTTGTAAACGCTATAGTGTAGCGTTTACACTATTAGCTGGTTATTAGATGTATACAAGTAATACATCTGGTTATTAGGCTTTTGACAGCTAATAACTAGCTGTCACACAGCTGGTTATTAGTTGTCAAACACATTGCCTCTTTTTTCACTATATAAGAAGCATTTGGGTTGTTTGTTCACTACAACAAATAATGACATCTTCATCAAAAGCATCAACAAACGCAGATAGGATATGCTACTGTAATTTGAAAGTCGTTGTCCGAACTTGGGATTTGCAGTGGAACTACATAAGGAGGTATTAGGGATGCCCAGAAGTGGGGTGTCGTTTCAGGGAGTAGATTGATCCAATGTACGACGAGAGGGCACATGCGGTTCTTGTTAAAGATCTTGATAACATTCGTAGGTATAACTTCAATCTACTAACTGATGTACATCGTAGGTGACTAATGTCGTATCTTTTGTATAATGTTGTTTATGTACTATCAAATTTTGTCGGGAGCAAGCAAATTTAGCAAAACAGAGATATCATATGAAGCGATCGTTCACCAGAGACTAACTAATTTCTTCAAACGCTAAAGCAGTGTAATATATTTTCTCTAATTTTTTCTATGTTTATGATCAATTTGTATTGTTTTCAGTATTGTGTGGACCGCTTCTTGTGGCAGCTCCTCACGTAACGTGTGGACCATATACAAGTACGAAAAAATTCAATACGCAATCGGTGCAAATATAATATGAGTACGGACAAATATAATACAAAATGTCACTACAAAAGAGATAATAACATCCACTGCAAACGCTCTCTAGCCTAATCATCGTCGCTATCAGAACCCCTCTCTAGCCTAGTCTGCAAACGCTCCGCCATCTCCCGATCACATGCTTCTCGCTCAACTGCTTCCTGCTCAGCCGCCGACTAGATGATGAACCCCTCTCGTACATAGATGACACTCTGGACCGTGGGGCGGCTGATGACTCACCCGTCGAAAACTGGCTTTGGGATTGTCGTTGTGACGCCCGCATAGGTGGATCAGCAACAAGTATCTCATGGACATCGATAATGTCCGCAATCCTCTTCCAGTCCTCTATCCCACCGCTGTCGCTCCTCCAGCCTCCGCCACCGCCGTCGCACCTCCCGCCAACAGATCTGAGACCACCGCCGTCGCTTCTGCCTCGTCGCCGCCGCCGTTAGACATTAGGGTTTTGGAAATTAAATTTTGAAAGGGAAAGGGAAAGGGAAAGGGAAAGGGAAAGGAGGAGGAAGAAGACAACGCGATTAAATAGCGTTTTTGAACACTACGTCGTAGCGTTCAAATGCAAAACGTTTTTGAACGCTACAACATAGCGTTCAAAAACGCTAAAAAATGTAAACGCTACCAAATTGCGTTTACCTTGAACCGAGTTTACTCAAACGCAATTTCGTAGTGTTTACCTTTTTTTTGTTTTTTTGTAAACGCTACATCGTTGCGTTTATTTGTCCCAGTGCGAAACACAAAATTTCCTGGTGCAAACAAGACCCCCCGTAAATGAAAGGATAAATTCTTTAAAACTAAATGAAATTCCTACTGGACCCCACTTCCCTCCAGCCCTATGTATGTGCTAGGGGTGAGCAAATATATCCGATCCGGCTAATCCGATCCGAAAATCCACTGATCCGTATCCGAAAATATCCTTTAAGTTTTTATCCGTATCCGATCCGATCCGGGTGATTTTGCCGGATACTTGAACCGAATACGGATCGAGATATTTAGCTTACCGGATATCCGAAAATATCCGGTACTATTCATATAATATTTATAATCATAAATTTGTTTATTATAACTAATATATTGAGTAATATATTAATAAATTTTACATCCTTAATCACATATTTATATTGTTGTCCAAGTAAAATATTGTAAATACATTTTCATATGAATAATAAGTGTGTATATAATTTAAATCGTACGAACAAATTAAGAAACAACCTACAAATTTTATTTCTTAATTTACAAATTTATTACTTTTGAATTTAAAAAATGAATATATTGATTTATTTTTAATAGATTTGTAGTAACCGGATAATTCGGATATCCGGCTCAGATATCCAATCCGATCCGGGTCCTTTTTACCGGATATCCGTTTCAAAACGGACCGGATACGGATCAGGGTTTTGTAAATTTTTTGAACCGGATATCCGGTATAACGGATCGGATCGATCCGTTTGCTCACCCCTAGTATGTGCATTGTTTTGTTAGTTTTGCTATGCCAATATCCCTGGATAACTATCTGCAAGGTAACTATCTGCAAGGTCGATGTTGTATTTTATTATATTGACTCATATAGTCATATGTAAGCTCATCAAAATTTATGTTAGAAAATTCAATTTTAGTTCAATTTAACATGTGTCCTTTATAATTTTCTCAATCAATATTATTTATAAATATATTGAGAAAATTATAAATCAATAAAATTTATGTTACCATAATATTAAAAATATTTAGTGATTATGATTATGTACTACATATCTAGATTTTTATAGGTTAATTACTTAATTCTATATATCAACCAAATTTCAACTAGAAGCGGTGAATTAGGTAAATGACCATTTGACAAATCTATTTTTAAATTAATGGATCCTTAATAAAAATAGACCCCTCTTTTTCTCTAAACCCTATCCCTAAAATCTTAAGCTTTAAAAATTAGTAAGAAGAAATTCTTAAATGCCAATGGCCAAAATCCTCAATGGAAGAGCAAATGAAGAAATAATTGGAGTTCACCCCGTTCTCTGTGATAGAAAAATCAAAGCGTTTCGTTGATTCTCTGCTCGATTGCTCAGTAATGGAGCCTTCGCCAAATCAACGACCAGGCTCTTCTCGGTCGCACCAAGTCCACCCTGCCCGCCCCCTTGTCACCGACCTCTTCAATCTCTACTTAGGGGTACACTTTCTCCCCCTCCTCCTCTCACCCCTGCTGTTTTCATCGATTGAGTTTTTTTTTTTTTTTTTTGTAGAGAACTGCAAGGCAAAAATCCGAAGATACATTCCGTGAGCCACCGTGAGTTGTTCTTCCGAATTTCTTTTCATCAATCTTTGTTTATTGTGCGTTGTTGTTCAAGTGATTACTAGCTGGATTAGCCATATTATCTGTTTCTGAATTAAGGTTGATTGTAAGTGGTGCGATTGATTTGTAATCAACTTTCACAAATCTCTGCTCTAATTCTAGTCTGGTTAGCTCAGTTCTTTCTACGGTAGCTACTTAAGTACGTCATGTGTGGAAGGAATTAAGCTGTAGTTCATTGAAAATTGCTACTGCTGTCTGTGATTGTTGTTGAGTGAAAAAATGCAATAGCAAGATCTACACGCATTGCCTATTTTATGGCTTTTGGAAGGACATAATCATTTTATGATAAATTTATGGACGTGAATGATGATTGTGTTATACAAAGAGACTGAAAGAATAGTAGGAATGTAGGATTATGACTAAGGTAAGGGTTTCAGAGGATCAAATATGAATTCGTGTCTTATAGCTACTTGGCCGCAAAAGCAACAGAAATGGGTCTCATGTCGTATAAATCAACTTTGGCCTTTTGTTATGGAAATAAAATTTCGGGTTTCCCACTTAAGGATTATATGCTAGCTCTGTCTTTGTTTTGTTATATACTCAAGACAATTGATGAATTCTGCAGCATATGTTAGATTTTCTGAAATGTCTACTTACAGAGCATGATGATTACAGAATTTGATAGAGCTGTTGTGGTTTCTTTACAATTTTACTTTTTACCTTTTTTGTGTGTTCTTTGGCATTTAATCTGCAAGATAACAGGAATAAAACACAGAAGCGTGTCACAGCCCTTAACAGAGATCTTCCTCCACCCAATGAGCAATTTCTTACAGATTTTGAACATATCCAGAGGCAGTTTCCTGTAAGTGCTATGCTTAAGGTCTAAAATATGTGATACTTATATTTCTATATTATGGTTTCTGATATTAAGTGTAAACACAATGAAGCAAACTTTCATGAACTCACTACTCTCTTATGCATCACAGGACCAAGAGCAGCTGAGGTTGGTGACAGAGTCTGTATTCGTATCTTTGGTTGTGCAATGTAGCAGTCATGCACCAAGAGCGGAATTCCTTCTCTTTGCATTAAGGAACTTGTGTAGTGTAGGCTACATAAATTGGGATACCTTCTTACCCTCTCTTCTTAATATGGTATCATCTACGGAATTGTCACTTTATCAGGGGAGTCAACATGTGGCTACTGGTGCATCAACAAGTGCACCACAGTCTGGTATTGCTTTATCTGGTAATACAATGCCTATCTCCTCCACTTTCCAGCCTTCTAATCCTGCTTCTCCACTGACTTCAATTCAAGGCATAGGATCCCCTGCACATTCAGCCACTGAGCCATCATCTTCCATGGCTATGTCTCCAGTAAAATTAAATGAAAATATGAACAACCCACAATTATCTACTTTGAAAGCTGTACCATCTGTTAGAGACAGTGCAATAAGCAGCCTGAGACAGCTCTGTTGCAAGATTATTCTAACCGGTCTTGAATCTAATTTGAAGCCAGTGACCCATGCTGATATTTTTCAGCACATGATGACCTGGCTTGTAAATTGGGATCAACGGCAGCAAGGTAATGATTCTGATGTTGCAAATTCATGGCGACCTGACAAGGCTCTGATTGAGTGGCTTCATAGCTGTTTGGATGTTGTTTGGTTGTTGGTTGGGGAGGATAAATGCCGAGTGCCATTTTACGAGTTGTTGCGTAGTGGGTTGCAGTTCATAGAAAATATACCTGACGATGAAGCCTTGTTTACACTTATATTAGAGATTCACAGACGAAGAGACATGATGGCCATGCATATGCAAATGTTGGACCAACACCTACATTGCCCTTCATTTGGAACGCAACGTTTTCTGTCACATGGAACTACCAATTTGGGAGGTGAAGTAACAGCAAATCTGCGGTATTCTCCAATCACTTATCCAAGTGTTCTAGGAGAACCATTGCATGGAGAGGTGATTAAAAAGTTGTTAATTCCATAGTTAGTGCTGGTGTGTTAGCATAGTAAGTATTATTTATAATTCAATTTTTTTGTAACTGGCCCTCTACATCTAATAAGTTTTCTAGAAAGCAAAAAATAGGAAAAGCTATGTATATTGCTCCTGGACTAGCCTAGCCAAAATTCAGAAACTCTCGCTAGAATGCCAAACTTAGTTTCACATGAGTTTAACTTTACTAGTTGTATCAGCGATGGGCTAATGCTTCTATGATTAATTACATATTGTTATTTCCCCTTACATATATTTATAGTATCTCCAATGAGGTTGGTAAAATCAGATGATTAAATATTCTGGCACACAACTACATAAAACATATTGCAGGCTGCTAAGTACTTAAGTAACAAATATAAAACAACACAAGGTAGAAGAGGAAAGGGGTGCGAGAAAACGTAGCCTCAGTCAAAGCTTGTCCATTCCTAGTTCAAAATGAAACAGGAGCAAACTTGTAATGATGCTCTGCTAAATGATAACTTTCACACTTTACTTAGCCCCACTGAACACATCAACTCTACTTATTTCGATCTTGTTAGTAGCTAATCATCTCACAAGCTTTGTAAGATAGAACCCACACATTTAGAAATGGTCGTAGCTGTTGTGACTTGTGAGCATCCTTATACTTATTGATTGACTAAATTGACAGAGTTTTACGCTTTTAAAGTTCTAATCTTGTGCACTTTTAAGCATAAGTCATATAATGAAGCCAGGTTATATATCTAGTGTAGTTGACACTAGTACTATCTCATTATAGTCTTTTACCTGTTTTAGGATCTGGCTGCTTGTATCCAGAAAGGCACATTGGACTGGGACCGGGCTATACGTTGTTTAAGGCATGCACTTCGTACTGCTCCATCTCCTGATTGGTGGAAGAGAGTTTTGATTGTTGCGCCTTGTTATAGACCACAACCTATTATTCCAACTCCTGGGGCTGTTTTTACATGTGAAATGATTTGTGAAGCAACAATTGACAGAATCATTGAGCTATTGAAGTTCACAAATTCAGGCAAAATCTCTTGCTTCACATGTATACTCTGATTACATTCATGACACATATTCCTGTGAACAAAGATTTTTATTTCTATGTTTATAATAGAATAATAGTTAGATATGATGATGAAGGATTATCTGCAGCTAAACTTTCGTAAGTGGTGATCACAGTCATTGTTATGTCTTTCATCCTTGCATTATTTGACTGGAGGTCGTGTTTGAATGTGAAAGCAGTAGCAATGTGTTACTCTGTTAGGGTTCTGAGTGTGGTGTTTTTGAGAACGGTGATGGTTTTACTATACATATTTTGTGTCTTCACATGTTATTGTTGCACTTTAGACCAGTTCTTTTTTTTTGGGGGGTGGGGGTTCTCTGATGAACTTGCTTAAATTGTTCAGGGTGTTATATTATTTTTGGGTGAAAGGAGAGCGTAATTGTCATGGTTCTGCTGAAACTTCTTGAACTGTGCAGTAAAAAGTAGTTAATACTGACAGTGTTGGATGAGTAGTGGATGTATGAAGTGCTTGAGCATCAAGCTGGGTTTCTAGCACTGTCTTGGCAAACATGAAACTTCACGTAAGGGAGTGAGAATACTCTCTGCCTCTCTTGCTGGGCAGAGCTAGGGGTAACTACTGTAAATAATGCTTGGTGAAAACAGCATGTATTGACTTCAATATGTACAGAAAAGAGAAGTTAGAATATTGAAGACTTATAATTAAGACAGCATATTTTCTATATGAAAGGGTTCTGGGCTTATGTTTGTAATATCCTGATATTTTTCCAACATGAAGCAACATAAGAAAGGAAGAGGCTACTAGTTTGTTCATTTGTGGTACTTTAAGCCTCAAGGGGTATTTATCCTATTGTTTCTGTTTTTTCATGTCTCTGGTAGCCTGTATTCTGGTAGCTTGCAATATTTTGTATCAATGTGTCCTTGTCATAGCTTCCTGATTACGTTATTCTTCAACTTCATCTTCAAGTATATAATTTGTTATGATGATTTCTTGTTGTCAATTCAGAGATAAACTGCTGGCAGGAGTGGCAAATCTTTTCAGATATATTTTTCTTTATGATCAAAAGTGGGTGTATCGATTTTGTTGATTTTGTGGATAAGCTTGTTGCACGAGTAATAGAAGCTGATAATCATTTTCTGCGAACAAACCATGTCACATGGTTGCTTGCACAAATTATTCGCATTGAGCTTGTCATGAATGCTCTAAATACAGAGAACAGGAAGGTATATGAAAACCTCTTTTTCCCTCAACAATGAGGACACATTGACTGTATATATGATCTTGTTTTAAACTTTTTGGTTTCGTTGACAAAGAGTAAAATAATTCACAAAGTATCCTAAAAATTCTAGGAACGGAGCTATAACCTAAGATTAATTTCACTGTTTTTGTAGATGGACTTGACAAAGAAGCTCCTCTCTTTTCATAGAGAAGAGAAAATTGCTGATCCCAATAATCCTCAAAGTATTTTGCTCGACTTCATTAGTAGCTGTCAGAATTTGCGCATTTGGTCATTGAACATATCAACTAGAGAATATTTGAACAGTGAGCAGCTTCAGAAAGGCAAGCAAATAGATGAGTGGTTGAAACAAGTAACCAAAGGTACACATTATTTCCATGAGGTTTTATTATAAAAGTGCTGCTGCTTTTCGTTGTTGTCGTACTCTTTGCTCTTGATTCTAGAGTAATGATACTTTGCTCAGTTCCCATCCATGCTGAATATATACTACTAATGACAGACTTCATGGTTGCACCCATATATGTTTTCACTAACTGAAAGTATTTATATAAAGCATTGCATCTCTCTGAACCTTCATTATTGATAACACAGGTGAACAAAAGATAGACTACATGAATTTAGACAACAGATCCGTTGGGATGTTTTGGGTGGTGTCTTTCACTATGGCACAACCAGCATGTGAAATGGTGATGAGTTGGTTGCAATCTGCTGGTACAGACGTATTACCAGCTTCTGGTTTACAGTCAAATGATAGGCTAATGGTCATGAGGGAAACAAGTCCTGTACCAATGTCATTGTTATCTGGATTGGCAATCAACTTAATGTTTAAACTTGCGTTTCAAATGGAAGATTCCTTGTTCAATGGACAGGTACTAAATTTTATATCGCAAATTTGCTGTTCATTACTTATAGGAAGACCGCAAGGATGCCTCTTTTTATGCGGCACTCTGGTGGTTGGACAGTAACTGGAAACTGAGTGGTATTATATGTCATAGAATGATAGAAGTGTACAATCACAGATGACCACATGCTTCATCCATTTGACTGTGATGTTTTAACTGTAGTGCAGGCTTTGTTCCTGTATTCTCTTGATTAATTTTGTAAAGTCTTGTTCTTACACTTGAATCGATGGGTTAAAATCTTGACTTGATATTAGACGAGATATATTGCATAAATTTTGATAACATCTTTATGTGGCTTTCACTCCCACTTTTAAATCATCTTGATGTTTAACATCTTTTTTGCTTGGGCAATGAACTTTCTTCATGATAGGTAACCAAACAAAAACTATCTTTGGACCGCAAGGAGGTCTCTTGTATATATAATAAAAACAAGAGCTTCAATTTACAAACTTTTGAAATCTTGCTTATGATTGAATAAATTTATAATTCTCCACCGAGTTGATGTCTCAGTGATGCAACATACCTAGAAAGTAAAATTCAAATCGCAAGTACAAAGCCAGAAAGCTAATATGTTCACTCTCACTAGCTGATGATTGTTAATACCAAATGAGTGGTCAAAAAATAAAAACTCGTGTAGTTAAATTGTGCAACACGTTGCTCATGCCTTTCCCGAAACTTGCTCAAAGGAACTGGATTTCGTGGAAGAAAGTAATGCAATTGCTTGGGAATCCCTTGAAAATACATCGTTATCTATCAAGGATAGGTGACTGAGCTTCTTTCACTTTCCTCACTTTTGAATTTCACAATAATGGACATTGAAAAAAGGGAAGCTATCCATGACTAGTTATATTCTGATCTGACTGACTAGAAGTATTAAATGCCCTGCACTTGTGACATATTAGAGATTATATCACATATACATGTCATTGATACAGGTTGTCCCCAGCATTGCAATGGTTGAAACCTACACAAGATTGCTTCTCATTGCACCTTATTCCTTGTTTCGCTCACATTTCAGTGTAACTCCTCTTCTACTTATGGAAGTTCTAGTTCATTCTCTTCGGTTAGTTTTTCGTATGTTACATCTGCTGATCTTCCATTAGAAGCTTGTTGCTTAATCCACCAAATCTATGTGGGTCTAGTATGACATGTTGCATTTAAAGGAATTCTGCTCCTTTTCCTGTAAGCTCATTTAGTTTATGTTGTATCTCCTGATCTTCATGATGAGAATACCTCTGGTGTAATGCAAGCTGTTGCTAAGATGTTTCTGTTTGAAAGATCATATGTTGCATGCATTTCATTTTATGAAACCTTAAATTTGAGTCTTTGAACCATGTATTAGGATTTAGGAGCAATGATAAGCAGGCTCACGACAACTTAAAATGCTTTGGCCCTTGTGTTCATTAACTTAGTTGATTTCTAATTTTGTTAAGTGGCTCATACTATGCTGGGAGAAAAGGCCCGAAAATGTGCAGAAATTTGTCGATGGAGCTTGTGGGACAGTTTTTGTTGGCCGTAAACTGTTGTAGCACATCTCTGTTCGTTTGAAATAATATGTAGCAAGGTCTTATACTCTTAGAAAAGTCAGACCCAGTTGACGAGGAGAGTCCATCACAATATTCTTCTACCTTCATAACTGAGGCAATTCATAATAATTCATCTTGTTCTCGTGACTTGAATGTGTCATAGTTTCCCTGACTGTGGCCTTGCCTAATATCAATGGTGTTTGCAGCATTTGACTCAAAGGAATCCAAGCACATTAAGTAAGCCAGGTGCAACACTTTTGGTGCTTGAAATATTGAACTATCGGTTTCTTCCTCTATACCGGTGAGTTGACATTTTATGCTTACGCACTCTTGTATAAGTCCATTGCTGTAGTGGAAAAAGGGCATGAGACACAAAGCATCACGAGGCTGAAACTTTTATATCTAAATATACTTTCAAGAATAATGTATCATGCAAATTAACAACAAACTCATTAAGGAGAACAAAGTCATAAGAGGATTGTATAGTAAGATTTTAGGGTTGATTAGCATTGGTTTGCAGTAATATAATATCATCACAGGCATAGCTACAAAAGCTTCATGAACAAAGCATTATGTTGCCTCTAGTGCGTGAGATGTTTGTGGTGAGAGGCTTGTCTCTCCATTGTTTAAGCATTGTCTCTTTTTTTTAATTCACTGTGCTGTTCAAGATAACTTTTCTATCTCTCAATTTGTCTAACTTTTATTTAGATCTGCTTGTTGAAGCTGCTGATCTTCAGGGTTATTTGTGTCCCTGGAATCTTCTAAAGTTATGTTACTCCCAGAATTAGAGGCATATTGACACATACTCTCTTCAGATATAAATTTTTGAAGTTGTTTGGTTACCTTATTAGCATTATTTTGCTGCATGGAAGGTGCACGTAGTTGTCTTCAGGTTTCTACTATCCTTTTGTTTCATGCTGTAGTGGCTGGGCAGTATTACCCGTAATTTGCCATCCTTCGACGTCCATAGATATTAGGTCTATATTCTGGTCAAATAGAGGATGTGATGGTCCGTTTCATGATTTTTATTTATCTATTATATCTAAATGGCCAGATTAATTGATTCGTAGCGAAAGGCGACCTTTCATGCTACACTGCCATTTGAAAAAATCTAGCTATATTAGGTTTAAAAAAATGCTCAGATGGTAATGTAGACCCAAAAAGAAATTATTGCTCAAATGACAACGTAGATCTAAAAAGAACATAATGCTAAAATCATGATGGGTAACTTTAAAATCCTAGCTTAGTGTTCAAAGCTCCTCATGGGGATTTTTCCCCAATAATGGTTCCCCATCCTTTCCTTTTTTTTTTGTCATTGTACGTGACAATTTATTTACTCTTGTTTTTGTTGTGTCATGGATACTAATATATTGTGAATTTGTCAATCAATTGTTATGGAAGTTGTACTTGATTGAAAACTCATTACTACGTTTTTTTATTCTTTTGATAGGTATGAAGGGAAAAACAAGAGCTTAATGTATGATGTTTCGAAAATTCTTAGTGCCTTGAAAGCAAAACGAGGAGATCATCGTGTATTTAGACTGGCAGAGAATTTATGCATGAACTTGATTTTGTCTCTGAGGGATTTCTTTTCAGTGAAAAAAGATGCAAAGGTTCAGAGCATGTATATTATTGCTCCTCACTTTGAAATGATGTTATCTAAGGAGACTATCATATCCTTGTATTTTTTACTGTAGGGACCAACTGAATTTACAGAAACCTTGAACCGTGTAACTGTTATCACACTTGCCATTATTATTAAGACACGTGGCATTGCTGAGGCTGAGCATCTTCTTTATCTACCTACATTACTAGAACAAGTCATGTCAAGCAGTCAACACACCTGGTCTGAAAAAACATTGAAGTATTTCCCTGCTGTACTGCGTAAAGCATTGAATGGTCGAACAGATAATAGGGGCCTGGCAATTCAAGCCTGGCAGCAGGTATGCTATGCAGCGTGTTCTTTTTCTAAATGTGCGTAATGGTAGTTTCTGATAAGTAATAGAATGTTAGCATCATTTCTATTCAATACTTATTATACAGTCAATTGATGATAGGACTTGTTTTCAAGTTTGTACTATGAATCTACTTGACAACGCTAATAAAACATTGAAAAAAGAAAGAAAGAAAGAAAGAAAGAAAGAAAGAAAGAAAGAAAGAAAGAAAGAAAGAAAGAAAGAAAGAAAGAAGGAAAGAAGGAAAGGAAACAAGATACGGTGGTTTCTAAGACCTTGATGCACTAACTGCTGGCAGCAGAAGCTTGCCCCTGGCCAACAAAGGATATATCAGCTGAAACACTTAGTTGCTGGCTGTAGCCTTTAGACTGTCTGGGGTATTGCAATATTAGTCCAGTTTGCATTTTAATCTGGATGTTGTACTTGTACGGTTGTACCTAACCATACATAAGTATGGAAGCTTGAATTTTTATCCTCACTTGTTCCTTCTTGAAAGGGAAATATAAAATTTCCTCTTTTTTCAAGCTCATCAACTTTTAGCTTTGTTCTGAGCAAAACATGCCCGTATTAGAGTCCCACTCCGTGAGCTTGAAACTTGTGGCTTCATTTATGGGTTTGCTAGATGCATTTATTTGACTTCTTTAATCCTGCTTGCTTGTTATCTTTGACTTGATCTTGATCATTACTGGAAAGGCTACAAAAGTAATTCCTAGTTGCATATGGAAAAGAATGACTAGCATTGGAGAAACCTGTCATGAGGACTTGGTGTGCCTTGTTTCTTGACACCTTCTAGGAGATGGAATTGAGGGCCTAATTACTACAATGTGTGATCATCTTTGTTGTTTTGGCAGGCAGAGCAAACCGTGATAAACCAGTGCACCCAGCTTCTTTCTCCATCAACTGATCCTAATTATATAAGGACATATGTCAGTCATAGCTTTCCTCAACACCGACAAAACCTTTGTGCTGGTGCTTGGGTGTTGATGCAAGCACACCCTGAAAGTATAAACAGTGCAAATCTGGTACTACAAGTTTGCAGCTTTTATCCTGGAGCATAGATATAAATGCTGAATGCTTCTTTGTCTTTTGTTAATGATATACTGCTATTTTTTTTAATCTATAGTAAATTTTATCTTACGTATTGATATGCAGGCAAGTGTTCTAAGAGAATTTTCTCCAGAGGAAGTAACTGCAAATATCTACACTATGGTGGATGTTCTCCTTCATCACATTCAAGTTGAACTTCAGCGTGGACATTCCTTACAGGTCAGTAGGCTATGCAGTTTTCTGCAGTAAAATTTTCTTCCTTGTTAATCTCCTCCCCACAGGGAAAGGAAAACACAATTTTGCTTATTGGGTTGAGGGATACTGTGGAGGAGGGAAAAGTAATATTTTGTTGTAGTCAAATTGTTCATGTAATATTGTGATCCTTTTTTTGCTTATAGGACCTTCTTTTGAAAACTACTACGAATCTGGCATTTTTTATATGGAACCATGAGCTGCTTCCATTGGATATTTTTCTCCTAGCATTGATTGATCGTGACGATGATCCCCATGCTTTGCATATAGTGGTAAGTTTTGACGAAATTTTACTTCTATTTTAGAATGATATGTTGTTAACCTTTTGTTTTGCGTAAATCAAAATGGAAAAAGGTTTGTCTTATCTCAGAATGTAATTTTCTTTTCACCTGACAAGTTTGCCACTCCATTGAGCAGACATTACTTTCTTCTTTTCCATACATACAGTGGAATTAATAGTAATGAGTTGCTACTTATTCCTCCATGAGTGTTGTCTGTGAAGTAAAACAACAATTTGTTCAGCAACACCAAGCAACAGGGCACCACATAGCATTTTGAAGGGAAGAAGGAAAAAGAGGAGAAAATTAGGAGAGATTTTAGGGGCCCTTTCTTAAAATCACCCTACCCAGCCAAACTGCCGCAAGTAGAACAGCCCTGCTAATTACCTCTACCTTTCAACAACATATGCTGGGTGTTACACGTTTCTGGTGGAATTTGAATGGTTACTACAATCTCAAATTACTTTGTGATCCTTATTGCAGTTTAGTCTGCTGGACAGACAAGAGCTTCAACAAAGAATGAAATTATTCATCATGAATCGTGGGCCTCCAGAGCACTGGCTGTTCTCTTCAACATTCAGTCGTGTGGATGTGCAGAAGGCTTTAGGAAATCATCTCTCTTGGAAGGATAGGTTATTTTTCCTCATGAATACTTGTGTATATCTTTTTTCTAAAGATGGACTATATTAGTCTTTATTTTTTTAGAAGGGGACCATATTTCATAATCATGTGCTTTGAGATTCTTGAACTAATCATGATAAGTTAAAACTTAAAACTGGATTCTGCACCTCAAAATTTCCTTCATTTGTATCTGTCATCAAGTTGAGCAAAGGCTGTCAGGCACAGAATAAAATCAGCTCTTTGATCAAAATGTATGTGGGCCATAGGGAACATTGACATTGAAGGTCACAGATCATAGGGTTCCATTGAACGAGATCTGATTAGGTTATACTTTTTCCTGTAATTTTGATTGACAATGCATCTCCCATGATTTAGTAAAAGTTTATAAATGAAAGATCCATGAACTGCTGTCCAGTTGACTACACCCTTTTATGGTTATTCTGTTTGACTTGGGTCTTATGGAATTTCTGAGTTATCTCTGTAAAGTTCTCCCTCTTCAATACATCGGAGCCTTTTTCAAAATAAATAAAAAGGCCAATGAGTGCATTTCTATAGAAGTAAATATGATTAGATCATAGGAAAGCTTAGGAGGCTCTATCATTACACTTATTTACTAAAAAGATCCGGCGCATGTTTGAGCTTCTCTGAAATATTCATCATATTTGATTGATGGAAAAAATTGAACTTGTTTTTACCAATGATTGAAATATGAGAACAATATCTCCCTGAAGAATATTTTACATCCAACCTGGAGGAGCCTGCTCTAAAGGAATGCCGTTTTGTCCATCTTCTCCCTCACTTTTGAAGTCTTACTTCTACTACTGTTGCAAATCTTCTTCTTGCTTTTCTTTCTTTGACATTCTCTTCATGGATAGGAATGAGCAGCCAAAAGGTCATCATATAGGAAATATTTTCTGTATGTGATGCTGTTAAATTTATGGTGGAATACTGGTGAAAACGCTTTCTTAGAGTTTATCGAGAAAGTTACTTCCATATGGTTACAAGAGTTGTTGAAATGATTTCAGACGTCAAATTACTTAAAAGTTCCTCATTGAGTGATCACTAATTATTATATAGAACTTCCAAGATTATTTCTGATTGACTTTCCTCATTTGTGAAACGCTGAAATAATTTATGATTTGCAGGTTTCCGGTATTTTTTGATGATATTGCAGCCCGTTTGCTCCCTGTCATACCTTTAATTGTTTATAGACTGATCGAGAATGATGCCTTTGAGCAAGCTGATATGGTCCTAGCTATGTATAAGCCATTGTTAGCTTATTATCCTTTCAGATTTACCTTTGTCCGTGACATACTTGCATACTTCTATGGACATCTTCCTGGAAAACTCATTGTTCGAATCTTAAATGTTCTTGATGTTTCAAAGGTAGCTCCGCTTCATTTACCTATATTTAGTACCCTTTCTTTTGAGCTAAATTTGAACTTCTGGGTTCTTAACTTGTGTTCCAAATTGTGCAGATACCATTTTCAGAATCATTTCCACAACACATTGCTGCATCAGCTTCTGCATCATGTCCTCCTCCAGACTATTTTGCTACTTTGTTGCTGGGCCTTGTAAATAACGTTACCCCTCCATTTAGTAGCAACCCAAGATCTGGAGCAATGTCTGATAATTCTCTTCATTCAGCACGTGGTCCACAAAGCAAGACTGCTGCAGCAACTCAGATTGGGTCTACAGGTGCTGCTGAAGGCCAGAAGGCTTTTTATCAAATCCAAGATCCTGGAACTTACACTCAGCTGGTTCTGGAAACAGCTGTCATAGAGTTGCTCTCCCTTCCTGTTTCAGCATCCCAGATTGTTTCCTCTCTTGTTCAGGTGGTGGTGCATATACAACCTACACTAATACAGTCGAGCAGCAGCTTGCACGGATCTTCAAATGGTGGTGGGCAAACGTCTGTTCTGCCTACTTCCCCTTCGGGGGGCAGTACAGATTCCATGAATGCAAGCAGATCAGCTCCGTCAGTTTCAGGAATAAATAGTTCCAGTTTTGTTTCTCGAAGTGGCTATTCGTGGCAACAATTGTCTTGCTTGTTGATCCAAGCTTGTGGTCTTTTACTAGCTCAACTCCCACAAGATTTCCACACACAGCTATACACGGAGGTGTCCCGTATAATAAAAGATAGCTGGTGGCTTACTGATGGGAAGCGGTCACCTGGTGAACTAGATTCAGCTGTTAACTATGCATTGTTGGATCCTACATGGGCTGCTCAAGATTATACATCGACAGCCATTGGTATGACTTCTTTTTTTCTTGCTACTTGGGAAGCTTATTGAGATTTTGTATCTCAATTTGCTCAGTCTTTGTCATGTTTACATGCATGGTACCCCCAAATGTCAAGTAGGCATTCACGTCTTCATTCATGTTTTCATTGGTATCTGGGAGGGACCTTAAATCTGATTCAGTTTGATATTATAATGTAAAATTCCTTTTTATTATTTTCATAATGATTTATGAATTTAATTTAAATTCTATTTCCAGAAATTAGTACATGATGGCAGCTGTTTACAGTTTCCAATTTCAAGTAGCATGGCTGAGGACGTTTTAATAGAGGAAATTTTCTGTTGAATCTGATTTCTTTATGTATTCTTTGGTTAGAGGTGATGGAATGGACTTGAGGGTATTTGGTAAATGGAGAAGGGAAAGGATATAGTTCGTGTCAGGGATTATATTCATCACTCAGTTGGCTTCACTCTCTCTTATTTTGTTCACTACTTAGACTGGTGTTCTGTTCGCTTATTCTCCTCCTAATCTGATGTTATTTTGTCAATTTCCAGGTAATGTGGTCGCTTTGCTTCATTCATTTTTCAGTAACCTTCCGCAAGAATGGCTGGAAGGTGCTCAATTAATCATTAAGCATCTTCAACCAGTGTCATCAGTGGCAATGCTGAGAATAGCCTTCCGCATAATGGGACCAGTGCTCCCAAGACTTGCAAATGCTCATGCGCTGTTTAACAAGGTAGGGCAAATCAGGTTCTATTTTTTTTTACAATGTTTTGCAAAAAAAGCTACATTTAATCCTTCTGGCCCAAAATCTGAGAACCAAGGCCATTGGTCTATATCAGAGTCTGAAAATCCAAGTTTCAGTCCAAGATTGAACCCAACTACCGTTGCTAAACATTACCAAGGTTATGGTTGATGTTTGAAGTGCTATTCAAGTTCTGACCTTCACTATTGATCACCAAACCATGGTCAGGATCCTAATCCATGGCCCAAAATGCAAGTCTCAACAACAAAAGAGTAAAAGCTATAAACACCTGGGTGCCTAATAAGGTTATCAACTTCATCAATCACTCATTATGCAAGCCGCAGGGTCTTAATAATCCAACATCCTACACCTGGTTGCGAAACCACAACTCTGAAGTTTATTTATAGAACCAAGTTTAATTGCTCCTTCACTACTCATGACTCATGAGGCATGCCCATAACCTGTCATCAACTTTCTGCTTTACTTTAATGCTGTATAGACCAACTTCCACATGCCATCACCCTGTGGACATATTTTGCTCTGCTAAATGTGAGTATTCTAGTTGTATGTCCCCCACTGTGATTTCCTATTCTTCCTTTATTCTTTGATTAGGGATTTATACTATAGACGCCCAGTAAACTAGCCCCAGGTCTAAGACCCGTTAGTAAACCTAGGGGCTAGTGTACTGGGCATAGACAGTATGCATCCCCAACGGGTCAAGTCAATATCCTAAGCCTACAGTCCAAGTAAAATACACTTCTTGGAGTCTAAACATGCATGTAAAATTATGGGACAAGTCAATATCCAAGCATATAAGCCAAGGACCTAATACTGAGCAGTAGTCACCGACTCACCAAATCCGAGGTTATATTGTCCAACTAGAGTTATAGTCAGTTTGTGTGTGATTCATCAAAATTTTGAGGCATCCTAGTGTATCTCAACTCTTAATCACCAAAATAAGGCCTTATTCCATGATTTCTGCCAAATATCCAAGATTGAGAACTTTTTCAAGAGCTTTACTCTGACAACTCCATATATCTAGGAAAATGAAGGCTGATGGCCTGACCCAAAACACCCAAAATCAACTCTGTAGCACCCATGGTTATGTTTAGATTAGCTTTAGTTGAACTGGGGCTGCAAGTAAGCCAAGTGTTTGGTAACCTTTTGCTTGATTGTTGTGGATTTGTTGACTGAAAGAAGTCAAAGGGCTTGCTCAGAGAGTTGTAGTGACTAACATTTTGCCTATATAAGATGGTAAGAATGTGAAGACCCTTATAATTTGATGATATTTGTCCTTAGCTTGGTTAAGGTTGGTGGAAGATCTATAAGATGGTAAGAGTGTGAAGACCTTATATGAATTACGTGGCATAGCAGTGAGATTTCCACCTTGTAGAACTAGTTTTTGTTCCTAGCCTGCCATTTAAGTTGGGCAAGGGTCGTTAAAATTGATTACTTGAGACAAGGGCTAGAGTATCAATTTCTTTGTCTTATGATGTTGCTTTCTCAGTTCTCACCTATTCCGAAAATTCGCAGTTGAATTTGTATGTAATTACGTATAAGCCTGATCTTCAGTTGACTTCGATACTTTCAACATGTCTGAAAAAGTAAACAAATTCCAAATTGTGTCACATGCTCATCATTAGTTGTGGTTTCAATTTCATTGCTTCAAATTTTTACTTACACTCATTATTCTTCTCTAATGATGTTTGACAGACTTTGTCATTGCTTCTTGCTATATTGGTGGATGTGTTTGGGAAGAACTCACAGCCTGCCGCTCCTGTTCGTGCATCAGAAATAACCGACCTAATTGACTTCCTGTAAGTTCATGTCATTCCCTTGAATTAAACTGAGAAGAAACGTTTTCTATTCCACGGTTCATTAGCTAATTCAACTAAACACCCGTTTTCTGGTTCAGCCACCATGTCATTCATTATGAAGGACAAGGTGGACCTGTGCAGGCCAATAGCAAGCTTCGGCCTGAGGTTCTGGCCCTTTTTGGTATTGCGTCTGAGAATTTACGCCCTGATGTTCAGCATCTACTTTCCCATCTCAAGAGGGATGCTAACTCTTCCATCTATGCTGCTACTCATCCTAAATTCCAGAACCCAGTTTGATGCCCCAGTATATGATGAGATCATAGGTAACTCTGCCTTCATGGATTTGGGCTTTTTAGTAAATGCTCATTTTTATTGTGTTTTATAGCGTGATCAAGCATCAACAACCGGCTTTATGGCCATGGAAGAGGCCGTGTGTCTAACCCATCTCTTGCTAACTTTAGACTGCAAACCAGAATGTCGTGTCTGAACCGACCTTTAGGAACATAACAGGTCACAGAAGCATGGGGTGTCTGGTTTACAGTGAAGCTATGGAGTACTCCTGGAAGTTTTACTGAGTTTCAGGTAAAGAGAAGATTTGAGTACTGTCTGTTTTTGTCAATCATTTGGCAAGACTCTAAAAATGTGGCAGTTTTCCTGAGCTCTTCAAACCCATTACCATAAATCTGGAAAAAGGATACCATGTTTCTCCAGAAAGTGTAATATTTAGTGACAAGCTTGTATTATAATCCTTGACATCAACCTCAAGTTTCATCTAAGGCTAGTAGGATACGTGCTATTTGTTTTGTCTTCTATGTGAACCATAAATGCTGTTATTTGAGTGATTCTTGCAACTGCCATGCAACAAGTAGCTAGAGAATCTTAAGAGTCTGTGGTTGAACAAGAAAAGAGGCAGGTTGCGGTGGAAAATCAGAGCATTTGTTTGGTTCAAAAAAGACGTATAAATAGTTAATTTGTGTCAGCAAAATCCAAACGGACTCCAATGAGTCGTCTAAAAAGATGTCATATGTTTCCATTGCAAATTCTTCTTTGTTTTGGTGCAAGCCAAAATAACCCGAATTGAAATGGACCGAATGCCACCTGTCCAAGTACGTGTCATGCCCCAATTTTGTTGTTGTTGTGATTTTGCGTGTTTGTCATTATTTTCTCTTATTCTTTTAGCTCAATCACTAGTGTAATATCTGTGCCTTGTACGGGATTTCTCTATTTTATTTTACATTTGTAAAAACCCGGGCCTTGCACGGGATTTGTCTAATTTATTTATACATTTGTAAAAATCGTATCTTTTTATTATCGAATAAGCATTGTTTCAATATATATTTGATTAGTGATGTAAATTAAAAATGATTAATTGACTAAACAATTGGGAGTACGATCATTAACGAAACAATTGGGAGTACCTCCAAGTCTAGATCCTGCATAATTAGTATAATAGATTTTTGTTATAATTATAAACATATTTAACTTTATTTTAAACATTAATTATTTTCGACACAATTCAATTAAACATATATTGTATTATTGAAAATCAAAAACTGATTACAATAAAATGAAAAGAATCAAAGTAAATAGAAAATCTACTAAAATAACCATTACTAACCATTTGAAATGTCGGACATTGGGATACGATCATTAACGAAAGAATTGGGAGTACCTCCAAGTCTAGATCCTGCATAATTAGTATAGTAGATTCACGTAAGTATTTATGTTTATTAGAAAAAATGTCTTAAAAATAAATGCAAATATTGACCCGATCCATTTGAATTTGTCCGTTGTTGTTTCTCTCTAATAACAGCCAATCTAAACTCTCTGTTATGTCGGGTTAATTCGTCCATAACAAAATCAACCTGACAAACTAACATATAAACATTTAAATAAATCAATCTACATACCAACATTTATTTTAATCTTATAAAAATACTTAAACATGTTTAGCTACTTAATTTAAGTATTTAAATATAATTCAATTATAAATATTGATTTTAGTATTATAAAAAAAAATTGTAAATACTAAAATGGATTTATTGGCCCAAAGAATATTTGTATAAATTGTAAATTATTAATGCAAATTTGAATTGGTTTAATGTGCTTTAAGGATCAATTAGAATAAATGCATAACTGAAATAGACGGCAAACTATAAAATTCCAATTTATATAAAAAGTTATTATTTATATTAAAAATAATTTCTCCCTTATCATGTATATCTAATATCACCAAATTTCAACATTATATTATTTTTGTTTTTATTCATACATATAATAGTCAATGGAACTTTTCAGTTATATTTTACAAAGAAAATAAATAAAAATACAAAATTAACATTTAATATAATTATTTAATTATATGTGCACTATACCCTAAATACAAACAACAACAAAATTGAATCGGCCAAGCCCATAACATTAACCTCGTTTCTTTGATAAACGAAGCCCATAACATCATTTGAGTGATGAATTGGGCCAAGCCCATAATGCGTGGTTTGGACATTTTATAGACGCCTAAACCTAAACCCTACCTCACTCCCTCATTTCCTTTTCACTCCGGTGCCGCCATTCGATTTCGCTCTCGTTTTCTTTCTCCTTTCAATCTTTCCAGTTCGATCCACATAGTTTCTTTCCTCTGTAATTGCAAAAACTCAGTGGAGATGGGGAGAATTTCCGAACCCCTGGAAAAATGTATGTAGCATGATCGTATTATTATTATTATGAATTGCAAAAACATACCTGCTATCTCAAAGGAAGAATCGATATTGTTTAGGCCTGCGCAAGAACTCACAAAGTTTTAGAATGTAATTGAGGAAGATGCTCTCTATTTATAAGCCATAATTTTTATTGATTATAATGGTTGATTTTATTTGATTGTGCACATATTAAACTGCCATAATAGATGCAATTTATTTTGTACATGTATTGTATACATCTTCAAATTGGAAAAAATCTTGCCTTGTAGATTACAGATTGCAGAAAAATATATGCACCGGGCCCAGATCATTTTCTTACTATGTATGGCCTTGCATATTAGCATTTTATTTTTGGTTTAAGCAATTCATTTTTTAAGTTTAAGTAATAATTATCCATTGATGTAATTTTGGTACGTATGCTTATGTTGTTTTTTAGGTCATTTGAAGAAGCAACTTCATTGTTGTATTCTTTGCATGGATGTAATTTTTGTCATTTTTGTGTTCTTTGCATATATTGCAGGTTTGTATACATGTATTATTTTGCAGGTTAGATTTTTTTTATGTCTGCCCTAATTGCATTAGGGTTATTAAGATTATTTTGCAGGTTATTCAGACATTTGCAGGGATTTGCATGAAATTTAGACATACATATAGTACTGGTGCCCTAATTGCATTAGGATGAAAAACTTATGGTTTAAATTTATACATACATATAGTACCGGTTAATGATTAAGGTTCAATTTTAGCCATTTATAGTGTGGTTGTTCATATATTGACGATTTTCAAAATATTTTTGAGATTCTGTAATATGATTTGTGAAAAAAATAATCACAAAAATAGAGTAGCAGATCTTAATTTATGAATATGGAAAATATAATATTTACACATATTCTGGAAGATTCAAATTGAAAGATAGAAATGGCAATAATCGGAATAAACAGAATTAATGACACGTGGACAAATTATTGTAAAGATGCCACGTGGCAAGAAAAAAATCGGTGCATTGTAGGAGTGCCACTTGGCGTAGCCGGGCCTTTGCGTTTAGTAGATATATAGTAGATTTATATTTTATTAGTCTGTTTCCATAGAATAGAAACATCAAACAAATGTGTGAAGTAACCCAATTGTGTAACCTCAATAGCTCATATGATGCTCGCGCGTATTACTAAACACCAATTTCAAGGGCTTATATATAATTTATACTGTATGTAAACTATAAGCGATTACGTACTTAATTTATTTATTTTTTTCATTGCGACAGATTTGTATTATTGTCATATATTTTAGT
Source organism: Rheum nobile (assembly GCA_027886185.1). Classification (NCBI taxonomy): domain Eukaryota; kingdom Viridiplantae; phylum Streptophyta; class Magnoliopsida; order Caryophyllales; family Polygonaceae; genus Rheum; species Rheum nobile. The sequence goes on along the minus strand of WOAB01000531.1, from coordinate 5,477,108 downwards.
GATTAACAGAAAAGTGCTGAATATATATTTTATATATGCAGAGTAAGGATCAAATGCGCGTGGCTATTATGATAAGCACAATGCACATATCTCCACCGTCCAGCTTTTCTCATCCAGCGGTCCACATCACGCCACGATTGCAAGCAAAAGAAGACACAGAAGGGCATAAGGGTAATGGCTTTTTATCTTTCTTCTCCCAGCAGCTCTTCTTTGACCAAAGGCGTCCCAAAATCGCTTCTTCTGGAATCTCCATGGATTTGATTAGGCACATACTCGGCAAGAACAAGCAAGTCATCGACCGATCGATCTTCGTCCTCAAACAGATTTTCTGGAATCTTCGCCCTCGTAGAAATTGCCATCGACCGATCGATCGATCTTCTGGAATCTCCGGTTCTCCCGAAATCGGGCCAGATCCTCCGTCGAGTGGTACATCGGGTGCGAGAAGGGAGATAAATCAACCGGATTAGTCCACCGGTCTTCCTTCCCGGCGGCGGCGAGAGAAGGCGTGGAATTCTACATAAATGGCAATTTCTACGAGGGCGAATTCCACAAGGGGAAGCCTAACGGAAGCGGAGTTTACACCTACATCGTCAACGGCCGGTACAAAGGGGATTGGGTGGATGGGAGGTATGACGGCTATGAGATTGAGAGCTAGGCGAGGGGGAGCCGTTACCGGGGGCAGTATCGGTGCCGGATTCGGACTCTACTGGTTCTACACCGGTGATTCGTTCGCTGGCGAGTGGTGTAATGGATAGTATCATGGGGTTGGGGTGCGAAGTTGATCAGATGACAGTTGCTATGTTGGTGAGTTCAAGTGTGGCGTCAAACACGGCCTTGGCTGCTACCATTTCAGGTTCAATTTCAAATTAATTAACTCATTTATGACCTTTCCTCTATTCTCTTCTTTTCTCTTGTCTGTGTTGATGTTGGTGTCAATTTCAGGTTCAATTCTTTGTATTATATGCTCTTCAATTTCTTTGGTGACTCTTTGGAAAATTATGTAAAAAATCTCTCTTGCCTATACCACCTCATAGGCACAAGGGTTTGAATCTGATCTGGAAGCTTTGACCCATGCCAAAGTTGAGCAGGAGCAGCGAGCTATCCGAGCTGAGGAAGACATGAGACTTACGAGATGGAAAAATGCAAATGATGCCGGGAGGATTCAAGATGAATTCAAAAGACTCTACATGAAAATACAGTCAACTTGTGAGGCTAATGTGAAGGTGACTACTAAGGCAATGACAGAAGCTAGTGAGATGCAATTGATTAATAACCACCTTAAAGAATTGCTACAACAAGCAACAGAAGAGCTTCAGTCTGTCAAAAATGATTATGAAACACAAGTATATGATCTTAATTATAAGCTGATTTTGAAGTCAAATCAGATTGAAGAGATGTTAAACCAACTCAATCATCAGATAGAACAGGAGGATGAAATCTGCCAGTCTCTCTCAGCAGAGCTGTTTTTGCGTAGAGCCGAGGTAGATAGGCTTACATCAGATACCGCTTCTCTCGCTGCGCAGATAGAACATGGGGGAGATTTGAAAGTGGAACTTGAGCAAGTGAAGCCAGTGGTCAAAAGGCGAGATTTGCTTGTCTGGAGGGAGAAAATGAAAAGAGATACCCTTGCATTTGCGGTTGATTCAGTGAATATAAAGGCAGAAAAGTCACTGAAGGAGCTGAATACAATAAGGTGCTTCAAGAATGAAAAGGATATGGCCCTCTTGAATCAACAATCTGAAGTAAACACTGCTAAAGCCCATTGTGAAGAGTTGAGACATTCTTTATACGAGGACAAGTTAGAAAAGGATAAACTAAGAAAAAAAGTAAACCTAATGGAAGCTAAACTAAAAAGGGATGATGCTCTTACCGCCATGGAGAGGAAGCTCAAAGATAATGAGGGACAAACAGAACTTGCCACATGTGTTTCTGAAGAGGCTACCCATTTGAAGGAGAAGATACAAGTGCTTGAGGTAAACCACTAAATCGGTACAACTTCAGTTAGTAAGTTTTATTTATATGATGATCTTTGTATCATCAATGGCTAGTAAAATAGTACATAGAATGGTGGTACACATCTCATTTGATTTTTAGTATTATTATCTGGTATTACTGGTTGAATCTTTTGCTGCTAGATGAGGAATGTCAAATCTATACAATGTAATCACTTGGAACAATTCTTGATTTGCTATTATTTGCAACAGGGACTAATAAAGCAGAAAGAAAATGCTCTGGAGACCTCTGCAAATACATTTGATGAAAAAGAGAAGGATCTTCATGATAAAATTGAAGAACTAGAAAAAAGATTCAAGGAACTCAATAACTGCGGCACAACTTACAGCGAACCTGAGCGCAGAAAGGTAATGCACTTATAATCATGTGTTGTGACCTTTTCTTGCATCATCTCTATTTTCCAGTTCCTTTATGACTGATCAACTTGTTATTTTTCAGCGAATTGTGGAAGAAGACTTCCTCCTAATCCTATTGTAGAAAGCACACCAATTTGGAAGGAACCTCAGAGCACAACATACAAAGGAAGGCGCCCTGGTGAAAACACGTTGAAGAAGGAGCTCTGGGTGAGATTTGAAGCTGCAACAACAAATGATGGCCTTAATCTGAACCTAGCCTTCCCCAAAGCGCAAAATCACAAAGGGTTCCTTGACATGCTTGAGGAAGCTTCTTGAAAAGAGAGAGTACAAAGTACTACAACCAGAGCAAGACATTAATGTTGAATGTTGAGGAATGTTTTGTTCTGCTGTTTTGTTTTTGGGAGTAAGATACTGATTACTTTCAGAGACATCCTGAGCAAACACTTCAATTTTCAATCTCAGGAATAGCTGTTCAAGATCATTGTTGTTGTTACTTGTTACATGTAAAAATAGTATCACTCTTATTTTTCCTTGTTCATGGAAAAAAGATATATTAATTTCATCTGTCCATTTGTTGCCTTCTCTTTTTTTAAGAACTCCCAATGTTTGTCTGGCTCTGCTTCACTGAGAAGTATATGCAGAAACTACATATTTCATTCAAAACATATCTTTCAGGTTGTGAAATTGGACTATCATGCTTGTGAAAATACAATGATATTTTGCAGGTTCATGAGTTTTCTCTTGCAGGTTCATGAGTAAACTCTTGCAGGTTCATGAATTTATTCTTGTAGGTTCATAAATTTTTTTGCAGGTTCATAACATTTTTTATAGGTCCATAAATTTATCATGCGTGTTCATGAGTTTAATCTTGCAGTTTACCAAGATCATGAATTTTATAATGCAGGTTCATGAGTTTACACTTGCAGGTTCATGCGTTTACACTTGTAGGTTCAAGAGTTTTTTCTTTCAGGTTCATTAATTTTTTTTGCATGTTCATGAATTTTATCTTGTAAGTTTATGAGTTTATCAGGTTCATGAATTTTATATTGCAGGTTCATGAGTTTACACTTGTAGGTTCAAGAATTTTTCTTGTAGGTTCATTAATTTCAGCCTATAAGATAAAACTCATGAACCTGCTAGTTAAAACTCATTAACCTGTAAGTTAAAACTCATGAACCTATAAGATAAAACTTATTAAACTACAAGATAAAAAAACTCATGAACCTGCAAGATAAAAAAACTCAAGAGACCTCAGAAAACACCCATGAACCTGTAAAACAAAATTAATGAACCTATAAGACAAAACTCATGAACCTGCTAGTTAAAACTCATGAACCTTAGAAAAATCTCATAAACTTGTAAAATAAAACTCATGAACCTATATGTCATAACTCATGAACCTACAAGTTAAAACTCATGAACCTACCAGTTCAAATGCATGAACCTGCAAGTTAAAACTCATAAACCTATAAGATAAAACTTATTAAATTACAAGATAAAAAACTCATAAACCTGCAAGATAAAAAAACTCAAGAGACCTCAGAAAACACCCATGAACATGTAAAATAAAATTAATGAACATGTAAGACAAAACTCATGAACCTGCTAGTTAAAACTCATGAACCTTAGAAAAATCTCATAAACTTGTAAAATAAAACTCATGAACCTATACGCCATAACTCATGAACCTACAAGTTAAAACTCATGAACCTACAAGTTCAAATGCATGAACTTGCAAGGAAAAACTCATGAACCTACAAGATTATTGGCTTAAACTTCTCTTGTAGGGTTTATCAACCTCTAAAATATAGCCTATGAGGGATTTAAACCCACATCCATGTGAATAAACCTCTACCATTTGAGCTAATAGGCTATGACAATCAATTCACAATTTCAGCCTTTTGTCATTCAAATTCAGCACATGAAAGACTAATAGCATAAGTGTCAGATGAACAACCTCAGAATGCAAACAACAGTACCAGCAGAAATGGAAAGTTGTTGGTCACTTCAATTTTCGAAACATAAACTGATTGCAAATGCTAGGTTTTATAGTTGAGTTGCTGCTCTATTTTAATGATCAAGAAATTATGTTCACGAAGGAATAAACCGAAATCCGGAACAAATACAAAAACTCAACAAAACGCAAAGCTAACCACAACAATGAAAGCTATGATATTTCTCCACAGGAAAATACGACTATTTCTTGCTCTACCTTGCAGATGAACAACTTAAGATGGACTTATTGAAAAATAGAAGACTTGTGACCAAGCCCAGATGAAAAGCAGAAATATAGCAGAGAGATTCCATACTATGCTGCAGCTCAAAAGATGAAGAAGCAAAGCAACAAAGTTTTCAGAGATTCCAATTTGGCTTCAATCTTTTCACTATCCAACACAGTTCTTACAACAACAAGTCCATCTAAATTCTCCAGTAGCAATACAATTTCAACAAGTAATGCAAAATGAATCGTGTAAGAAGCAAAATTTGTTTCCTCTATCAATGCCAATTCAACCACCATCCTCAAAAGGAATCCAAACAAATGAAAGAATGGAAAGTAAAATTCCAAATTTCCCCCAAAAAATCAGATAAGGAAAAAAAATCAGTTTGTTTGCAAGGATTTGGAGAGTACCTCAGATAAAAGCGTGTACATATGGCGCTTCATTTCTTCTACCTCCTCTCTATGTACACACACTCCTAGCCGCCACCCCCATTCCCGAACTCCTTCTCCCTCACTTCACCAAACCCACACCCACTGACCGCACCACAATCCACACCGAACTCTCCCCCGTCGTCGAGTCCACTCGCTCCTAGAACCCACCTCGGACCGCACCGCACCACCACCATAACCAGATCCAATCTCATCTCCGCCTCTTCACCTCACCCACCACGAACCCAGATCGGCGCGCTCCACCGGACCACCGCCCTTGAACCACGCAAAATTAACCCTAAATCGAAGTATGTACTTGTTTTCGTCAAATCGAAATCCTAATATCTCCGTACCTTCATCATATTCGTCGATGTATGCTCCTGTGTTCTTCATCTCGTCGGACGACGACATCTTTAAGCTTCTTGCTTTGTTTTCTTCAAAAGGAATCGATTCTTCACAGGATTCGTCGGACGATTCGAGCTAGAAGTTGAGGGTTCGGTTGAGTTTCTTTGAGAGTGTTTTGAGAGCGAGTTGTGCATTGTGTGAGCAAATGAGCGTGTTCTTGTCTTTTGGCCTGTTTTAAACAGAAGGGTATTTTTGTCTTTCACTAGCCTTTTGTCTTAAATTGCAAAAATGTCACCGTGCAACTACTTTTTAGGAACTTGCTTTTTTTTGCTGATTCTCTTAGAATCAATCTGGGTCGTTGATCTCCTTCATCCAAGGGTTGTTATTAGTGTTTAGTCTTAAAGGGGTTATGTATGTGAGCGAACCTCTATATATGTATCGTAAGCTGGACGAATTAAGTTTGTCAGTTGAACTAATAGCTCATTATCATTTATTGGTTTGCAATGATAACTAAATTGAAAAGTAAGTTTGGTTAGCTAAAATCAAATGTGATAATCAAGTAAATAAAACATAAATAATATAAGATATATTATTTAAAGTTCAGATACTTGATTGGTTAACATTAAACTTCGTTAATTTTTTATAATTTGACACATGACTAGAGTACACTAATTCTAATTTTAAAAATTCAAAATTTCTTTTCTCCACCACCCTCCTCACTCCCAAATCTAGGTTTTGCAGTAAGAAGAAACTTGTTTCTTCAAAAATGATTGCTACTGAAATATTGAATGCTTCTTTGCTGTTTTACTTTACAAGTTCTTTAAGGCTTCGTTTCTTCATTAGAACTCGTCCGGGATGGTAGACAGTGAATGGTGCAAAGGCTGCAAATTTATGCTGATACAACAATATCTGATTTTGTCAGATGAAATGCAATTAAAATGAACTCATATATCTTCTAACAGAAAACATTTTGAGTCATTTATGCTTTAGCATTCATAATTTGGTCTTGTAGAGATACTGATATCTATCTTCAAAGAAACATAATTCATTCTCTTCCACATAACAATCAACTCCAGTAGCACATTTCTGACCTACTCAAAATGCCAATCAAAGTGAAACTTGCCTGCAAATATTTCTTCCTTCTGCTCAATATATACTATGTTGCCGAATCTTCTCAATTCTACTTTCTGGAAGCACTTTGCTGGAACCCATTCCTCCTCTTCTTCTTTCTTTCGACTTCCCCCTTCAAGAGCAACTCTCTAAGTTGATAGCGGCTTGGTGTTTGGTAACCCGGACCAAATTCTCCAACCGCCTCAACAATCTCTTTGAAGCTATCACTGGACAGTGAAAAGGAAGGCCAAACTCATACAACCACCTAGCCAAATATTGGTGCACTTGATGACTTCGTTCTTTGTAGAGAGCATCATTGACGTTCTGTTGTGTACTTCTTTTGCTTTCCCTTACAGAGTTGCCATCAACTTTGATTATTGAAACATATCTATCCATAGGTCCAAGAGTACGAGGCGGCTTTTCAACTTCACGTTGAATGCTTTCGTTGTCTTCTTTCGTCGCTATCTTCTTCTTTTTGGCTCCATTAAGTGCGTCTAAGCATAGTTTCTGGTCTTCAACAAACGCCATCAAACACGGTGTAACATTCCCCCTTTTTCCGGCAATGTGAAGCTTGATTCGGTAAACTCCACCGCTGAATTCCTTACCAACAGTAATGTCGTGAAGAAGAGTCGGATCACCTGTCATATGATAAGATGCCCCTGTGTCTAGTATCCAGGAAGGAGACATACCAGATTTGTCAGTGAAAGATTGCATGGCGTTATACATTTGCATGACAACGGTCCACTGGTCGTTGTTTAGTGTGGAACCAAACACCTGGCGATGGGAGGAGGCTAACGGATTTGATGCAGCAACTGAGGCGGCCTGAACCGCGTGCGCGGCTGCGGGTGGACGTGCATCCGGGGTAGATGAAGACGAGGAGGTGGGCGACCCAGGCTTCGAGCGAGAAGCGTCACGAGCGGCCCACTTCTCTTTGAGCCAATCCGGATAGCCGATCAGGCGGTAGCAGGAGGCCTTGTCATGTCCATTACGGCCACAATGGGTACACACCGTGGTTTTGCGAGAACCTGGAGGTCTGGAGGTCCAGGGGCCGAAACAGAAGCCGGAGTAGTGGCGGGTTGTCGAGCTACCAAAGCCATCGTCTCAGCGGACGATTCACGAGAAGTCACAACGGACTTGAGACGCTCCTCTTGAACAACAAGGGCGTAGACACGGTTTAACGGCGGAAGCGGATCTTGAGCCATGACGTTGGAGCGAAGGGTCCCGAAAGAAGCGTCATCGAGACCCATCAAAAGTTGATGAACACGTTCCTCCTCGTGGTTCTGCGTCCAGAACGAGTTGAGATGACACTCGCACTTTCCGCATGAGCAATTGCGAAGAGGAATATACGTGGAAAGTTCGTCCCATAGTTTCTTCAGGATGCCAAAATAAGCTACGACACTTTGGCCAGACTGACGACGCCGCGTGATGTCGGACCGAAGTTGAAATTTCCGCGGCCCGTTCCCGACACTGAAACGCTGACGGAGATCCTCCCAGAGATCTTTGACGTCGGAAAAATAGGTGATGGACGAGCGAAGAGTGGGGTCGATAGATTGAACGACCCACCCGACCAACATGGAATTGACCATCGTCCAATCTTCAAGGAGAGGACTTTGGGTAGCGTCGGCCGTCGGCTTGGAGATACTCCCAGTAACGAATCCGAGTTTTCGCTTTGCGCATAAAGAATTGTGCATCGTGATTACCCATTCATCGTAATTATCACCCTTGAGAACCACCGGGCAGATAGGAAGACTCGGATGGTCGGAAGGGTGCAAGTAGTATGGAGACGAGAAGGTGATGGCGACTTCCTTGACGGGGACGTTGTCAGGCATGGTGACGGTTGGTAGCGAGTAACACTGGCGAGAGGGAAGAAAAAAACAATTGGAGACGGTCGACGGCGGCAAGCAACGCGAGGGGGCGAATTAGGGTTGTGTTTAGAAAGGCTATGATACCATGAAAATTTAGAAAGGCAAAGATATTTTGAGAATGATTTTCCCTTAGTGAATTCATTAACCTCAATGGGTATATATGGTTACAAGATATGATCTTATCTTTTGGCTAAGATAAGAAAATAACTAAAGATATTATCTATACAAACAAAGAGATAGATACTTGGTGAATAAGATAAGTAAATATGTAGATGATAAGGCTTAATATCTTCTCTCTAGATCCTCATGTAAGAAGCATCCTTTATAGGTAAAGTAATATAAATTTGGTACACCAGAAATGCAACTGAAATCATACATTACAAAAGATTACCAGTCTGAGCTTCAAATCTAAGATTTCCTTCTCTCTCTGATACGCGAAAAAATTGAGAGACTGATGCAGAAAAAGAAGAAGAAAAAAACAAATCAAAATTTAGCTCCCAAGGAATTTCAAAATGCACGGTAGATTACGCGAAAAAATTGAGAGACCTGAGCGTAATTTCTTTACTTATTGATTACCTTGACAACTTCTCTGTGCTTCCAATGTTGATGCATTCCTTCTATAACACCATCAAAGACGCCCCGTCTTCCTGTGAACATATACATTTGAAAGAACAAAATCATTCTTAGGTTATTTTATAACACGCTTCTGTATTTTGTTTATGATATATTGATATACTCACCTAGAACTAGAACACCGCTCATCCTTAAACCAATTTTCTTTAAACATTCTCTTTCCTCATCTGTCATTAATTCCTGATCAGGCTCCTCTTCGGACGGGTTCCACGCGGAATTCAGTTTTGATAGCTCCTTCGTTGTCCGTCCAATTTTCCTTCTAAGCTGCAAATTAAATGTCAAGCGCTTTTCATAAACTCGGCCTGTGAATAAAGAATCAGATACAATCATGTTAGGATGTAGAAAAAAGAAGATTACAGTGGCAAGCTTGAACTCCTTCCTTCTAAGCAACTTCTGTAATCTGTCCTTAACTATCTGCCACTTCTGATTGCCCGCACATTTCTTGGATGACGTGGAATTCTGATAGAGTTCCAGCTGTACTGCTGACTGAGGGTTTTTCACTTGAGCGAAGAGCCTTAGTTGTTGCTTTATGCCGCGTATCTTCTTCAAAAAGCTGCCATTGCCTGAGCTCCATTTCTCTCTCCACCACCAAGTTTGCAACATCAGATCACCAGCAAGGAAGTCCTTACCTCTGTACAGGATTATAAAGAACTTGTTGCGCAGCAAAAGAACCCCTCATGTGAGACGCTGAAACAAACATGACACTACATAAGGCTATATTATAACAAATTTATGGCATGATGCCAATTCAACAAATTAATATAAGTTCCTCTTGAATATATCCATGAAACTTGCTTAGCAAATTAATCACTCTCACTCATTCTCTATACATAGAAAACTAGATATTCATGTCCGTACTACGCACGAGAATACGCTTATTTTTTCTTCTGTTTACGCTCAAAAGACTCACGCTCATGAAAAGCGGGAGTGAGATCAAACCCACGCACACGAAAAACAGGACTGTATTAAAATTGAGGGTATCCGATTTTTATCAGGTCTCACAGTGAAACTTTGTTTTGATTAAATACATAATGTCAAAGCGGGTGCGTGAACTTGTGTTGTTTTGGAGTCACGCAATTTTTGGCTTCTTTTTAATATCTCAATTTTTGTCTCTCTCTTTCTTCATCAATTTACTCCACCAACACCACCGACCGCTGCCTCTCTGCCGCCGCCGGTGACCTCCAAATCCACTTCCCTGAGATGGGTGCCGCAGAAGAGACAGTAAGCCTATCAAAGACTTCATCTTTTATTTGTTTCTCTTTCCCCCAAACCCAGCTTCTAAAAAGTGCTAAATTAAAGGTATGTTCTTGATCCTGTCTCTCTGTTTTTTTATTCTAATTATCCTTTTCTTCATGTAGGTGGTAGATAGAGACACTGCCAACAGAGATGCAGACCCGGAAAAAGGATTGGACAGGTTGGTGGGCGGTGCTCCACTTTTTGACAGGTAGAGCATGGCTGCCGGTTGGACTTGGTTGGGGCCGTGAATGGATTTCCTGCAATTTCTTGTCTTTCTAGGCCACCATCAAGCCATGTTCAGCCCCAGAAAAGACCCCTCTAGAGCCATTAAATCCACAATCTGACCACTCCATCGTATTCCTCATGTTCGAGTTAGTTGAAACCGACTCTTGAATCGTCTCAAACCATCTCCGAACGACATCGAAGCACCTCTGAACTTGTTCATGTTGTGCACAAAAGACCGAAAGACCATGCCACTTTGAAGCATTATTATGACTCATGTGGAGTATTCTAGCCTCTGCGACCCATTTTCGGAGAAACCTTACAGCGCTACGAATCCAACGGCATCGGCCTCACTCCATATTGTCATGGTTTGAACCGCCAATGAGTCGCTCAAAATAAACTAGACGAAAGCTTTATTCTTCGAAACATCAGTATCTTGACTCTCATCTTTGTCCAAAAATATATCAACTCTTTAATAAAAAGTTTCTCCAGATGAATTCTTCAAAAGTGACACGCACCACCGCGGGTGCGTGACTCTTCGTCACTTTTGATACGGATACACGTTCATTGGGTCTCGCTCCCGCTTTGCGTTGCCGAGCCTTAGATTCCGCTCTCGCTTTCTGTATATGTGAGCAGTTGAGCTTATTTAGTAAAAAAAATTGAGCATATCTAGCACTTCCCATTTTTTATATTGATATAATTTATAATATTATTTTATTTATTTTTAATTTTTAAGATTAAATTAAGATTTATTAAATATTAACGTAACATAGCAATAATCTTCGAAATTAAAAAATATCCAAAATTGATAAGGGAAATAACATTGAATTTTTAAGTTTTATATTAAATATTGTTTTTTTTTTATATATGAATTTAATATGGAAAAACTAAAATAGAGATTTATATCTAATTAACATTTTTTTTCATGTAAAGTAATTCAAAATTTTATAGCTTCAAATAATTATTAGAAATTATCTCGTATATATTTTGACAATATTAAAAATTATAATATGTTTTTATATCCATTTTTGACGTAATAGAGTTTATTGAGTCCTTATAATAAAGTAAAATTAGTCAGGCAGCCACACTAATTAACAATTGATATTAGACACTATATCATTATTCACATCATAATACTTTTAATGTTAATTCTATAAATGATCACATTTCACAATGCAACATAAATAATAAGTTTGCACTTTCGTACATTATATAACATGATCATGCAAAACATATAAATCACTAAATCCGGGTTAACTTTTCACATAAGCGTGGACATTAAATTTGCAATTTAGATAATTGCTAATATAACTTCTCCATAAGTTTTAAACTTATTCCAATGTGATCTTGTAAACTTCTTATGTCTTTATTTTTTTTATCATGATTTTTGTGTTTGAATTGAATGTTGGGCTGTTAAATCTCTTTTTATATTCACATTTGTTATTATTTATGCGATTTTTTTCCTTATTAACAAAGAAACTCAATACATAAATGATGTGGAATGACAAAATATGTCGGACAAAGTGGTTAAATACACATGGTCACTTACATTCAAATTCTAAAAATTAAGAAAATCAGGACCTAAATATTTTTAATGCAAAATAATTTTCTAAATCAATGTACTCAATTTCATTTCAACTAAATAACTAACCTTTATATAAAGTAATCTTAAAAAACTTAATAAATTTGTCAGAAGATAAAAATATTAATTGAAGCAACATATACGTCATAAAAAAATTGAGCATATAATATTATATATCGTAAATAGCCACTTTAACTATTGATTCTGAATCCTTAAAAAAGTTATTGATTATAAATAGGATAAAGGTAAATAAATAAATATACATAGATTTTATATCTGGATTTTATACAACATAATATTATTAATAGAAAATGGTATATCTATGGATAAAAATAGAATTTAAAAATGTTTTAAAAAAGGAATTTATTTCATATGTATTTCAGTATATGTCTTAAGTCTTAACACGGTGTCAAATCATCAAATTAAATGATAATACAAAAGAAAATAACATAATCCTATTTGACATTTCTTTTGCAATGTTATTTTTATATTCAAAATAAGTAAGAGAAATCTGGTATTTTTTCAATTTTTAATTGTTTTTTTGTTTATTTTATTTATTTTTTATTTTTTATTTAATTGAACTTTATCTAGTGAAACACTAATAAAATATATGAGTTGAAAATCATTTTATTACTCTTATGTAAAACTTTATTATGTTTTGTATCATAAAGAATATAATATTTTAATATACTTCAATATTGAAATTGCAATCTGTTGTTATGACAAAATGAAGTTTGTACTCATTTTATTCTACATTTAGTATTTCTAAATCATTTCACATTTTATTGTCAAATTTAGAGGTTTTAAAATGGTGTGAATTTAATAATTATACATTCATGATATCATTTTTTATTTATTCTAATATTAACATATTTAAGCATATTATTGGGCACTATATATATACTAAAGTATTTATTAGTTACATGTTTGCATAATTAAGTAGAATATATATGCTAATTCAATGTTTTTCAATTATTTTTTCATAATTTAATGTACGTTAGTTTTTTTAATTTTATTAATAGGTTGACATGTTAATGTTATTTTTATACACGATTTCTATTTCACGCACCGGCAAAATTGTTATTTCACGCACCGGTTCGTCCGTGACGTACCAAATGAAGCCGCCCGTGACGAACGCAATCACTCCGTCCGTGACGGACCACAGTAAACCGTCCGTGACGCACCAACCTCATCCGTGCGTCACGGATGAACATGTTGATCTGCGACACGATTTTGGAATCGCCATAACTTTTGATTCCCTAGTCCAAACGCGCTAAAATTTGGAGGTGTTATAGTTGACATCTTGATCTTTAATCTGACGTTGGAATCACTCAATTCGTAGTTACGTAGAAAACGTTATACTTCTCCAAAGACAGGACAAAGAAATAGAGATCTCTTAAGCACCAATGCGAGTACAATATCATTTAAGCCGGCTTACAATATCATTGCAATCATGGATCACAATAGCATTACAATGTGCGAGTACAATAGCATTTAAGTTTGCTTGCGACCTCGTCTCTTTCTTGTGCAAGAAGGTCTGAATGCCATCAGCTGAGATGACCTCAAATGAGTGGTAGGAGCTTTAGGGTTTCGTGAAGGTATACTAGTGGGCATTGTTGGCCTACCTCGTTGCTTCTTGGGAGGTGTCCCTTCTGTATCTTTGTATGTGTACTCCAATGAAGAAAGATGTCTTTTAGTGGTATCTTTGTTTAGAACTCCCATTGGTCGTCCTTTATGCCTCACAATAGCCGGCTTTTGCAGACTAGTCCCCTCGGGGCGAACTATGTCGTAAAGTCGCAAGACACATTTTTCTTGATCATCTGCTGATAGATTGAGGAAATGATCCGTATAAAATTGATCCATCAAAGATCTCGCAACTCTGTGCTTCACCTCAACCTCACCTTCGTCTTGCACTTCTGACAAACTCAATCGTCTCCAAAATGGACTTAAATGCTATTGTACTATTGTACTCGCACATTGTAATGCTATTGTACTCGCACCTTCTTCTACAAGAAAGAGACGAGGTCGCAAGCCGACTTAAATGCTATTGTACTCGCACATTGTAATGCTATTGTGATCCATGATTGCAATGTTATTGTAATCCGACTTAAATGCTATTGTACTCGCCTTGGCGCTTAAGAGATCTCTATTTCTTTGTCCCGTCTTTGGAGAAGTATAACTTTTTTTACGTAACTCCGAATTGAGTGATTCCAATGTCAGATTAAAGATCAAGATGTCAACTATAACTCCTCCAAGTTTCAGCGCGTTTGGACTAGGGAATAAAAAGTTATGGTGATTCCAAAATCGTGTCGCGGATCAGCATGTTCATCTGTGACGGACGAAACATGTTCATCCGTGACGGACGAAACATGTTCATCCGTCACAGATGAAAATGCTTCGTCCGTCACGGATGAACATGTTTCGTCCGTCACGGATGAACCAAGGCGTTAAATTAAATTTCTTTTATTGATGTTAACATCCAATAAAGTAATTGTTTATAAACTTATTCTGATTATGTTTAGTTTTTAAATTATATGACTTGATAGATTTTGCATTGTAATTCAAAACAAAGACCTAGATAAACCGGTTTTTGAAAAGAAAAACAATTATTAGAGTATGTTAATAGTACATAACTACTATATGTCCACGTGTCATGTACATGTTTAGATAAATATAAACTATATATTTAACGGTATATCAATTGATAATATAAGATGCTATTGACTAACAAAAAATATTATAATAATTATATTGTTTTAGCATGCTAAAAAATTAGAGAAGGATTATGTAGCTCAAGTAAATCATATGTTATTAAAGTAAGAATTAGACGGTTAAACAAATTAAGTTTCTTTTATAAATATGCATGAGAATGATTTATTCCATAAAGGTAACAAAACTTTAAGTAATATATTCATGAAACAATATAAAATATATTTTATTTTATACATTTTATGTATATATATTGCAAAAAATACTATGTGACAGTTTAATTAGTGGCTTAATAAATCTAAAAGTATAGTGCAAGTAATATACACACCGACATTAAAATGAACTATGTTTGGCCAAATTAGAGTCTTGATAATGCTTATAATTTCAATAAGATTGGCCATACATAAAGATAATAGAAAGCTTCTTCCATCTCGATTGTCAAATGTTTCCCATTTGTTTTCAAGCAATCGTATCCCTTCTTTCTAATGGTTTGAGATATCTCTACTCGCCTTGGCGCTTAAGAGATTTCTATTTCTTTGCCCCGTCTTTGGAGAAGTATAACTTTTTCTACGTAACACCGAATTGAGTGATTCCAACGTCAGATTAAAGATCAAGATGTCAACTATAACTCCTCCAAATTTCAACGCGTTTGGACTAGGTAATCAAAAGTTATGGCGATTCCAAAATCGTGTCGCGGATCAGCATGTTCATCCGTGACGCACAGATGGGGTTGGTGCGTCACGGACGGTTTATTGTGGTCCGTCACGGACGGAGTGCTTTTGTTCGTCACGGGCGGCTTCATTTGGTACGTCACGTACGAAATAGTGCGTGAAATAGAAATTTTACCCGTGCGTGAAATAGCAAGGGCCTTTTTATATTCGATGAAATCAAAATAATTATAAATCATCCGATAATTCTATAATGTTATTGTGTACCTACTCGCAATGTGTTTGTTAGTTTTGTTAAAGAATTAATAACATTCTTATCAGGTTTTTGCATTTATAGAATTGTTTTGTTACATTTCTAGTAATTAATAACTTTTATGAGTAAGAAAATTGAGGTATTTGGAGTCTGGTTGGCCTTCTAATTATTTATATCAATATAATAAGGACTTCGATGATACTTTCCTAAAATTCAAACAATTTTTTCATATAATCATAGTATCTTACAAGAACTGATTTTTAATTTTTTCATAAGGAGAATGAAAGTTTCCTTTGTTAAAATGATCAATGATCTTTTGGATTTAATGCGGAATAAAAATGAACAAAAAACAATGGATTATTATTTAAAAAATAATTTTATAGTCAATTTTACTATTTTATATTGTGATATTATAAGCTAAAAAGTATTATGTCAATCAAAAGCAATATTTCAAAATGCAAGCCTTAAAATATATACTTATAAAGCAAATAAATTTTTTTTTTGTCAAAAACAAATAATAGAATATAAGCATACATTTTTTTTTTGCATAGCAATGTGTATAATAATGTAAGAAAAACAAAACAAAAAACTATAGATAAAGTCAATGTCAAATGGGATTGCAATTTCACTTCGATACTTATTGATGATGATAATAGTAATAAAAAATTGATTGTGCATGTCATGTTTGATGCTTGTGTTCAACCCCCTCCCATGCAATATCAATTATATAGATAAGTGTTAGGTTCAAAATATTAATAGACGTTTGATTTAGAATTGTTTTGGAATATGAATGGGTATGTATTGTGATTAAAATTAATATATGACCAACAAAATAAGTAACGTATAAAATTAGTAATAGTAACGTAATTTGAGTATTAAATGGTAATCAAAATTGAGTTTAAACAAAATATAATTAGATTAAAGTCCAAGCAATGAAGCGTATAACCGTTTGAAATTAGATAAAAACTGTTTTAATTGTCAAAATTGATAGAAGGTAAAAGGTGAAAGACAATTAAGATTGAAGGTTAAAAAAATGAGCATTGATTATTCAAAAAGTCTTCTTTATATGTTTATAGATAGATATAGATTGATTGTGTACATCAGAATTTGAAAGATTTAACAAATGAATTGTAATTGAAAAATTATGTAAATTGAAGACTAATGGGTCTGTTTGTTTAGTAAATTATAAAGCCATTATTACAAATAAACCCTTTATTTTCACCTTTCACAATTCCTCATACCTCACAAATTTCAAAAACTAAAAAGACATTATTATAAATAATGCCCTTATAAATCCCTCCACCAAACAGACCCTAAAATGAGCTTTTAATTGGATGATAACTTTTATAACGCTAAGTTTTTTATTTATTGAACGTGTACATTAGAATTTAAAAGATTTAACAAATGAATTGTAATTGAAAACTTATTTTATTTATACGCTAAATTAATGAGTCATATATTGGACAAAATCTCTATTTTATATGTAGAAGATAGATAGATATAAAGATTTAAGTAACTAATTAATATAAACAAAATAAAATAATGAAAGATAAAATAGTAAAACAAAGTTACTAAAAAGGGGGATTGAACCCTAGACATTTTGTATTATGAGAGTATTTTTAACCATTGAGCTATATTAAAATATATAGGTTGTAATGAAAGATTAACAAAAAAAAGAGATAATTTTGTATATTTATTAGACATTAATTACATGTATATTTATTAGGCATTAATTACACCCTTAGTCTACTTTATATATTTAATATAGATAGATTATATGCATTGAAATCCAGGGCAACCATAGGTCCATAAACAACCACAATATTCTACAGTCAAAAGCTGAACTGGTCTGACTGTTGAGAAACAAAGTTATTCAATTCTTTTGGCTTTTGTCATGAAAAACTTGCCTTCAGCTCAGATGCCATGAGCTCATTGTTAGTATTTTGAACTCCCCACTTAATAGCAATCTTTGCAATGATACATCTCTCCCACAATTTTAAAATAGAAGCAGCAAGACCCTGAAGTCCACTGTTCCTCCCTTGAGATCAAAATAGAGAGTAGTTATAAGTTTCCAGTCAAGCATATTAGCATCAATAAGCAATAAAACAATGGTCACAAGTGGAAACAATGGTCAAAAGCTGAACTATGTTACCCAAGGCAACCTCCTCCGCGCCCTCTCCAAACTCGTATCACCATTGCCCACCAACTGTTTGACGAAAAGCCCGCTTCCAGTTTCACCGGATCTCGGCTGATCCTGCTCGGAATCACTGTTCCTGTGCAATTTCTCGATGTTATAAGAGATTTCCTTGGCTGCCTTCTTCCCCATCCGACCCGGGACCTTTTGGGTCAGAAAACGATCAGGGTCTCGAGAAGAGCCATGCTTCTTCTTCTTCATAGGGTTTGTGGTGGGATTGGAGAGGTGTAGGACTTCCCCTGGTGGGAGAAGAAGAGGACCCTTCATCCATGGAGCAATGGGCATCTTAATTCTGGGCTCTTCTCCGTCATTTTTGCTGTTGTGGGAAGTGGGAGTGGGGGTGAGAGATCGGCATTGAAGGAAGTGTGAGGTGACATTGGAGCTGCAAGGGAGAGAATTGGGGATTTGAAGAGAGAGGGATGGGGTTAGGGAAGAGAAAGAGGAGTTGGCATTGGAAGGAAAGTGCGGAGCGGAGAGGGAGAGTGTTGCTGGCATTCCTGACCCTGAACTTGCAGACTTGCGATTTTAGACAGAGAGTTGAAGGAAGACGATGGCAACTCTCTTTGACGGATTGGCCAGAACAGAGTGTTGTACTCATTCTTTGGCATATTCATTTTCTATAATTATACTCCGTATTAAATATTTTTAATTACAAAATTATTTTCTTATATTAGAAATTAAGATAACATAGTTTTAGCTTTTTCCCTTCGAACATGTAAAAACGATGAATATTTAGAACAATATATATAATTTAAAAAGAAAGTAAGTTCGAACGAATGGAATATATATATTGAAATATATTAAAGCTTAGCTTAGATGATATAAGATTTATTGGAAGTTGTGATCGTTACTTAATTATTTTTTGAGATTTTTCTCTCTTTCACATAAATATAAGAAATCTTATTTCAAATTCTATACAATGGAGAAATCAACAAAAAATTTCTTTCTAGAAAAAAAGATGAATAAAATAAGATATATATAGTGGAAAAAGAAAAAAGAAAATATAAAGATCAATAGACACTTCCACTTTATTGGAGAAATGAGTTTCTTTTTAAAGAAACTATATTTCATCCAATGTGGGTTTCTCTTTTATTTTTCTGACATTTTATTAATTTTCTTTTATTTTTAAATATTTAAAAAACTCATGGTATCTCCATTGTGGATGCCCTTATATTATGGACTGCGTTAAATGTGAATGAAGGTGTACAATCATTTATAATGTGATGTATATTTAATGTGTAATGTAGTTCAAAAATATATTCGTGTACAATTGGTCTTTTACATTGACCCATTAGTTTTCGACGTTGACCACTGTTAATCGATATTGAACTATCATTGACCGTTCAGTGCATCAGAGTTACATATAATTGTGCATCGCTTTTAAATGTACACCATATTATAAATAAACGTACACCATGTAACAACAAATTGTGCATTGAGATAGATGTGTATCATGTTATAACAAAATGTGTATCAAATTGCAAAAAAGTATGTACTAGTGTAAAATGTGTATCATGTTATAAATAAATGTGCATTAAAATTGATGTGTATCATGTTACAAGAAAATATGCACAGAAATAACGTGCACCATATTATAATAAATCGCACACTAAAATAAATGTATATCATATTATAACAACGATTTTTCTAGACTATGTTCTAAGGACATAGGTTAAGATCTCATATGTATAAATTTTTGATTAAGTGTTAACTTTATAAAATATTTTATTTTTTTAAAATGGATTTATCTTTCCTTTTTTAGGATTTATATTTTTTAATAGGAATTCTTAACTTATACCCATAATAACAAAATATACACCGAATCTACTATATAATAACTAAAGTAGAATCGCATCTGCACAGACACGCGCCCCTATATTGCACCCAAAATTTTCGGTGCCACGTGTCATTGCGGAAATTCATTGTACACGTGTCAGTTTTTTGCTTCATTTGATAGTTTACTAAAATACATCGTTTTAGGCTTATTTAACATTAACATGATTTTCTTTGTTCCATTTTGATTTGCGTAATTTGTAAATCTTTCTAAAAAAAATGCAATTAATATTCTAACCTAATTTTTTGATTGAAAATCTTTATAAAACTAAACAATTATAATCCGATCTATTATCTGAATATTGCATATAATTCCAAAAAAATAATGAAAAATTTGCAATAAAAAAACAGTAGAATTGTACAGTATATGATTTATACAAAACATTATAAATTTTAAACAATAAGAAAAATAATAGAATCTGCATACAATTAAAAACTTCAAAGACCAAAATTAACCTAAAACATAAATTAAATGCCCAGAAAACATAATAAATGAACAAAACCTGCCCAAAAAGAAATTTCTGTGGTATACAAATTATGAATAAAACTGAAATTAACTATGACCAAATACAAATGCAAAAAAATCTGCAAAAACATGCAATAAACTTGCAACACACATGCAAAAACACATCCAAAAACTTGCAACATACATGCAAAAACTTAATACACCTGTAGAAAACTTGCAAACTCTAAAAACATCACATTGCTTAAAACTGAACTTGTGCAATATTAAAACCTGCAAGGCTAAACATGAAGCAGAAACAAATCACCATAAAACTGACAATAATACACAAATATAGAAATTATGAAATTGCTGCCTCGACGCCCAAATTCTGCAAACCAATCCTATGAACCTGTCCATAAACATACATATGGCATAATATTTTAGAATATAAAATATATGCACAATAAATGAATCATATCAAATGAAATCACAGAAAATATATTGCAATATATATGACACTGAGAATCTACATTTTCCAAATGAATACATGGCAAAATATTACAGAATCAAAAATATGTGCAAAATAAACAACAGAATATATATGGCAAAATATAAGGCAAAAAATGCAGAAAACCTGCCCAGCTATTACATAATATATTGCACAACTTTTAAATCACGTATATAAATTATAGAAATTCGGCATATCTTATAATCTTAGACAAATCATGTGCTTTCTATTTCCCAATGACGGAATTTCGGCATATCATAAAACATCCATAAAAAGCAAAACTGATTATAAGATCTATGCATTCCAAAAATACAATACTACATCTCTTTCATATAGTAGACTATAAATCTATAAAAAGCAAAACTGATTATAATCTTAGACAAATAATGTGCTTTCTATTTCCCAATGACAGAATTTTGGCATATCATAAAACATCCATAAAAAGCAAAACTGATTATAAGATCTATGCATTCCAAAAATACAATACTATATCTCTTTCATATAGTAGACTATAAATCTATACCTTCTCAGTTATTGTAAAACCCTAAACCACATCAGAATAGAGACATTCAAGAGGTAATTGATGCGATCCTACCAAGCCCAAGTGCCGAAGAAGAAGAAGAAGCCTTGCGCGCGCCACAAGAAGGACCAATCACAAGGGCACGCGCAAGAGCCATTGCGAACGCGGTGAACTCTATCATTCAACGCGTTCATGCAAGCCAAGGCAACAGAGAGCCCAACCCAGAGAACGCGTTCTCTCTTCAAAGGCTCCAAGAGAATACATAAATCGCGTTCAGATGGCGTCTTCTTTCAACAATTGAATGAACGCGATCATTTCAAACCAGATCACGATCTTCAACATTTAATGCGCCTTAATTGAGAATATTCGGCATTAATGGCCGAATCCATTTTGAATTCAAATTAGATCTGGTGTAATTAATGTAATCTTATCCTTAATCTTTGCATTTACTTCTTAGATTTGGGTCTTGATGACCCTTCTTAGAGTAGTATAAATAGAGGCCTTTGGCCAATGTACAAAGGTTACGTTTTACCTAATTCAGAGCTTGAGTTTTGAGCAATTGTCTCCTCTCCCTTTGAATCCGAAACGTCACAATCTGCTTCTCATCTCCTTCACCATATGTTCCTTGTCCTTTCACCGCCGTTGCTCACGCGCCGGCACCACTCGATCACATCGGGTCTATCTCTCCACCACCGCTCCACCCTATACACTACAACACGAACTTCCCCCTCCGCTGCTACCAAACACAACTCCCCCCAAACACTTACGCTACAACACTTCACCGTGCTATTTCCCTCTCCCAAACACCGCGTTCCCTCCATCTCCATCAACGCGTTCTTTCCCAAAACGCATCAACTCAGTGTTGCGACTCCCACTGCAAGATCTCGGTCCTCCAAAACCAAGTAGGAACGCATCAACTGGTATCAGAGCCTGATCTTGTAAGTCGCTTTCAAGTTCATTTGTTCACGTAATTTTTTTTTCATCGCTCACCATACTTGCTTCCGCCACCCCCATTTTCACAATTTTTTTTTTCCTTTTCACCCACCTATCGGTCCTACAAGAGAAATCTTGGCCGAATTTGGATACCTTTGCAAACTAGTGTGTTTTTGCTTGTTTGGAAAGTTTCTTAATTATTTGTGTGTTTTCTTACGTGATTGCAAAAACAACGCGGTGAATACTTGACATATTCAACGCGTTGACCAAAAAAAATCTACATCAACTTCTTTTCCCCCATCACGACATCAAAACGTGATTTCGTTCTCTAGTTACTTAGCCGTTCTTTTTATTTTGCTTTTAGTCTGATCATCTCGTCAATCAATACGAGCTCTTGGATCTGACATACAAAAAAAAAAAAAAAAAACGAAAAGAAGTCGCATTTTCAAAAACATCGCGACAATTTACAAAAAAAAAAAAACAAGAGGTAAAGCCAAAATAAGGCAACCCTCTTTCACCACCAACGGCTAGGCTCATTTCTTAATCTCTCTGTCGTCTAGTGTCTCGCGTGGTTTCTGTCTTGTTTTAACGCGTTCTTTACGCAAGATCTTAAGACAACATTCATTTGGTTAAGTGGTTTTCACGCGTGCATTACACACTTGTTTTGCTAGCCTGTTAGCCGCCCTCACGGCCAAACACTCCCAATTACCCACGTGAACACTTGTTCTTGTCGTACTTGCTTGTCTGTGCTTTGTTGCTTGTTGTGCTTCTCTATTTGCAATGGCAGATCACGATATTGTAGGTAACGTCGCGTCACAGGTTGGTGCCAATGGGTTAGAGCACAACCCCTTGCCTCAAACACAAGACCTTACCCAACAACAAGCCCTTCCTCAAGATCAAATGCCCCCTCTCTTACAACTGTCTCAGGAGCAACGAGAAATCCAAGAGTTGAGACGCCAACTCGCGGAAGAACGGAAAGAGAAGGAGGTGTTCTGACGCGCTGCGTTGCAACAAACAGATCAAACCATGCAGATCGCGATGAACCCCATCTTCGTACCCAATCCAACTGAAGCGGGCACAAGCAAGCAACGCGCCGA
Organism: Rheum nobile; assembly: GCA_027886185.1. NCBI lineage: Eukaryota > Viridiplantae > Streptophyta > Magnoliopsida > Caryophyllales > Polygonaceae > Rheum > Rheum nobile. The sequence goes on along the minus strand of WOAB01000531.1, from coordinate 5,453,939 downwards.
TAAGGGGAAAGGCGTGATGCCCTCAACCTCACATCCTCAACCACGCCTACAAAGGATCCATTCGGTAATTGAGAGCAAACAAGGACATGTTTCTCATCGAGATAGATATGTCCCACAGGCTACACCGGTTCCCGATGAAGAATACCAAGAAGAAGAGGATGATTACCAAGGTGAGTACAATGATGAGTTCGCTTTGGATGACAGGTACCAAGAGGAATATGAACGCGAGGATGCTACAACCCCGCGTACTGGACGACAACAGAAGGACACACGTGATCCCAAGCTGGCGCGACAATCAACCCGCAACAAACAGTTGGCGGCGCGCAAGGGTCAACATAACAAAACCCCAGTGTCCTTCAATGTCAACAAGTACTTGGGTCACCAAAGTGCGCGTACTCCGCGTGAGGATTCAGATGGATATTACTCATCCACACCTATACACCAAGAAGACCCTGAGGACTTCGATGATGAGGAGATAGAGGACTATGGAATGCCACAGAACAACCGCCAAGATTGGTTTCCTCCAGCACAACTCCCCCAAAATCAGGAACTGGAACGACGCGTTCTTTGGCGAACCAACAACCTCTACACAGAGAATCAACGCGCTAACCAAGACGTGCGAAGAAACCACAGAGTGCAACGCCAATTACAACAGGAACTTGGGAGTCAATATGGTGCCGATGACTTCCCACCTGCTCAGTTGCAAAGACCGCGTGAAAACAATGCACTGCGTCTCAACCGCCATGACATCAAGGTAAAACTTGAACACTTTTATGGAACATATGACCCTGCTGTGTTTCTTGAATGGTTGCAGGCCACGGAGTATACATTACTCTTCACCCAAATACCACTCCAAGATTTCGTGGCGGCTGCAACAGTCCACTTCAGAGGTGCCGCGCGAGTGTGGTGGCATCGATTCGTGGATGACAGGACGCTGAGAAACAAGGTGCCTCTCACTGAATGGCACCAACTCAAGTATGTGATGACAAAGAAGTACGTTCCCCAGGATTACAAGAACCAAATGCGACTCAACATCGCGATGGCCAAACAGGGGAGCAAGACACCTCTCGAGTTCTTTTCCCAACTCGAAGATATGTACTACAAGGCGGGAATCAGTGTCTCAACATCCACCTTGAGGACCAAATTTTTGAGCGGTCTCAACCTCAACATCAGAGACCAGCTAGAAGTGCTGCCCATCAACAACATCAACGACTTGACGCATGCCGCGATGAAGATCCACAATCAACTCATTCGCAAGCGCCAAGTACCATACCAACAATGTGGGCAACGAAGGTATGATTCTAACTCCAATCAATTGCCTTCCACTAATGTTTGCGGTCCTTCTACAGGGAACTATCCAGGTTCTGAGAACAAACCAGGAAAGACCGCGACAACTTCAGGCACCATGGCACGCGTTCCACCAGCAAAAGGCAATCAAGGCACCCAGGCAAGAGCAAGTGACATGGAGTGCTACAAATGTGGAGGTAGAGGGCACATGATGAGGAATTGCCCTAACAACAAGAAAGTCTTGTTCTCCACAGTCTCAAACGGCTACGAGTCCTTCGACGACGACGAAGCCAACGACACCATACCTGAAGTTGAAGAAGACGACGAGGAGGCTTACACTTGTGAAGCCACCGCGCTGCATGAAGGCACCGCGTTGAGTCTCGTCACCAGGAGAGTGCTCACTGTTAAGGAAGCTACCCTTGTCGATCAACGCGAGAATTTGTTTCACACGCGTTGTTTGGTCAAGACTGCAACCTTAAGCGTCATAATCGATGGAGGAAGTTGCTGCAACATCATCAATGAGAAGGTAGTCAAACACTTCAACTTGCCAACTACTCCACATCCACAGCCATATGGACTTCAATGGATCTCGTCGAGTTCAGGTAACACTATAACTCGTCAATGTCTAATTCCATTTTCAATTGGCCAATACACCGATACTGTTCTGTGTGATGTGATCACCATGGACGCGACACACTTGTTGTTGGGGCGTCCATGGCAGTTTGATCAACGCGTTCTTCACGATGGGTATTTAAACACTTATGTGTTTACTTACCATGAGAAGCGCGTCACGCTCTTACCTATGTCGTCACATGAGATTTTACAGGACCAGGTAGAGCACGAGAGACAAAAGGCTATTGAGGCTTCAAAGAGCCAAGGAAGCCAAAGTACGCGTTCTTCTGGGGAAGCCAAGCAAAAGAAGGATGTGGCTTCTCTGGAAAGAACGAGATCCAAAGAGCTGCCACCAACACACAAGGCAGACACTCAGCTGCAAGGAGGCTGTGAGCACAGACTCCTCTTGGCACGACCAAGTGACTTGACGCCTACACTCCAAGGAAAGGCGCCTTGTTTCTTGCTAGTGCCAAAACACAATCAACAAGAGACGCCAACACTAGAAGGCGTGCCCAGCGAGATAAGCAGGTTGCTAGAGGAGTTCAAGGATCTCTTTCCTGAGGAGCTCCCACAAGGATTGCCACCACTACGAGGCATTGAACACCAAATCGACTTGGTGCCTGGTGCCTCACTGCCCAATCGAGCAGCTTATCGCGCTGGCCTAGAAGAAACAAAGGAACTTCAAAGACAAGACCAAGAGCTACTTGATCGCGGCTACGTGAGGGAATCTCTGAGCCCTTGCGCGGTCCCGGTCATTTTGGTTCCTAAGAAAGATGGTTCATGGCACATGTGTGTCGACTGCCGCGCGATCAATCAGATCACGGTGAAGTACAGACATCCAATTCCTCGCCTGGATGACATGCTGGACGAGCTCCATAGCGCAACGATCTTCTCCAAAATCGACCTCAAGAGTGGCTATCATCAAATTCGCATGCAAGAGGGAGATGAGTGGAAGACCGCGTTCAAGACGAAGTATGGTCTTTACGAGTGGCTTGTCATGCCATTCGGACTGACCAACGCGCCAAGCACGTTTATGCGGCTGATGAATCACGTGCTAAGGGAATTCTTGGGCAAATTCGTCGTCGTCTACTTCGACGACATTCTGGTATATTCCCTAACTCTTGCTGATCATGTTAACCATTTGAGACTTGTTTTACAGTGCTTGAAAAAGCAAGAGTTGTATGCCAACTTGGGCAAGTATCGCTTCGCTTCAGACACAACAAATTTTTTGGGCTATGTGGTCTCTAAGGATGGTTTGTGCGTCGATGAGGAAAAGATCGCGGCAATCAGAGACTGGCCAACTCCGACGACTCCAACCATGGTGCGAAGCTTCCTAGGCTTAGCAGGATTTTATCGGAGATTCGTGAGGAACTTTAGCACCATCGCGGCGCCTTTACATGAGCTGACAAAAAAGGGTGTCGTGGTGCTTTGGAAGGAAAGCCATGAAAACGCATTCAACACGTTAAAAGAGGCACTGTGCAACGCGCCACTACTTCAGCTCCCAGACTTCAACAAACATTTCGAAGTGGAGTGTGACGCGTCAAACATTGGCATTGGTGGAGTGCTCCACCAAGAGAGAAGGCCCATCGCGTTCTTTAGCGAAAAACTAACAGGGGCCACACTGAACTACCCTACGTACGACAAAGAGTTGTACACGCTGATTAGGGTTCTGAAGACTTGGCAACATTATCTGTGGCCGCGCGAATTCGTCATCCATTCAGACCACGCGGCCATCACCTACTTGAAGAGCCAAGCACACCTCAGCAGACGCCACACACGCTGGGTAGAATTCATGGAAACATTTCCATACGTGGTGGTGCACAAGAAGGGTAAAGAGAATATGGTCGCTGATGCGCTCTCACGAAGGTATGTCCTCATTTCTCAACTTCAATCTAAACTGCTTGGGTTTTCGTTGATTAAAGAGTTGTATGCGTCTGACTCCTTCTTCAAGCCTATTCTAGAACAATGCCTTAGGAACCGCGAGGTAGAAACATTCTTTTTGTAGGATGGGTTCCTATACAAGGCAGGGCGTTTGTGTATTCCAAACTCTCCCATTCGGAAGCTGTTGATACAAGAAGCCCATGAAGGACGCGGTCATTTTGGTGTGACAAAGACGCTTGCGGCTCTTCGCGAGCACTTCTATTGGCCCAAGATGACAGCACAGGTGACGCGCTTTTGCAAGAGTTGTATCACCTGCCAACGCGCAAAGTCCACTTCCCATCCTTATGGCGTTTACACACCACTGCCCATTCCTCTAGCGCCTTGGGAAGATTTATCCATGGACTTCATCACTGGCTTACCTGTCTCCAAACGAGGTAAGGACTCTATCTTTGTGGTTGTTGATAGGTTTAGCAAAATGGCACACTTTATCGTGTGCAAGACCACACAAAGCGCGTCCGAGATTGCCGCGTTGTTTTACGACAACGTGGTAAGGCTACACGGAATACCGCGTTCTATGGTAAGTGACCGCGATACCAAGTTCGTGTCAATTTTCTGGCGAACTCTGTGGGGAAAACTGGGTACAAAATTGTTATACTCGACAAGCTATCACCCACAAACAGATGGTCAAACTGAAGTGACCAACAGGACACTTGGCACATTACTTAGGGCGATGCTGAAGACCAACCCAAAAGGTTGGGAGGACTTACTTTCTACTGTCGAGTTCTCTTATAACAGGTCAAGGCACTCGGCGACAAAGCGCGCGCCCTTTGAAGTTGTTTATGGCAGGAACTCGCTCACTCCCTTGGACCTGCTGCCGCGTCCTCTGAAGGACAACAAACATCCAAGTGTGGCAAATCGGGCGCGTTGGATTCAAGAGTTGCATCAAAGAACGCGTGAACAGTTGGAGCAACGCGCTGATGAATACACCAAGCAACACAGAAAAGGACGCAAGCGCGTCATTTTTGCTCCAGGTGACTTGGTCTGGGTGCATCTTCGCAAAGGACGTTTCCCCGCAAAAAGGAAGTACAAGCTTGCACCACGCGGAGATGGGCCATTTCAAGTGCTTAAGGCAATTGGCGACAACGCCTATGAGATCGATCTACCCCCGGATTATGGCGTACACAACACTTTCAACATTGCAGACTTGGAGGCATACGTGGAGCCAGAAACCGATGATGGTGAAGCGGGGACGCTTCACAACCAAGTGGGGGAGGGTGATGCGATCCTACCAAGCCCAAGTGCCGAAGAAGAAGAAGAAGCCTTGCGCGCGCCACAAGAAGGACCAATCACAAGGGCACGCGCAAGAGCCATTGCGAACGCGGTGAACTCTATCATTCAACGCGTTCATGCAAGCCAAGGCAACAAAGAGCCCAACCCAGAGAACGCGTTCTCTCTTCAAAGGCTCCAAGAGAATACAGAAATCGCGTTCAGATGGCGTCTTCTTTCAACAATTGAATGAACGCGATCATTTCAAACCAGATCACGATCTTCAGCATTTAATGCGCCTTAATTGAGAATATTCGGCATTAATGGCCGAATCCATTTTGAATTCAAATTAGATCTGGTGTAATTAATGTAATATTATCCTTAATCTTTGCATTTACTTCTTAGATTTGGGTCTTGATGACCCTTCTTAGAGTAGTATAAATAGAGGCATTTGGCCAATGTACAAAGGTTACGTTTTACCTAATTCAGAGCTTGAGTTTTGAGCAATTGTCTCCTCTCCCTTTGAATCCGAAACGTCACAATCTGCTTCTCATCTCCTTCACCATTTGCTCCTTGTCCTTTCACCGCCGTTGCTCACGCGCCGGCACCACTCGATCACATCGGGTCTATCTCTCCACCACCGCTCCACCCTATACACTGCAACACGAACTTCCCCCTCCGCTGCTACCAAACACAACTCCCCCCAAACACTTACGCTACAACACTTCACCGTGCCATTTCCCTCTCCCAAACACCGCGTTCCCTCCATCTCCATCAACGCGTTCTTTCCCAGAATGCATCAACTCGGTGCTGCGACTCCCACTGCAAGATCTCGGTCCTCCAAAACCAAGTAGGAACGCATCAGTAATGCTTAACAAAAGCAGAACTCAGTCATTTAAGTAATTCTTATATCATTGCAAACAGAAATTCAGTGTTTGTAGGGATTAAGATTTAACATTTCAAACCGAACTGATATTGATTTTTTTTACTTTGTTTCAGTTTTATTCAGGATATCCAGAACTCAATTACAAGGTAATAATTCATTCACTATACTCTGTGCAACATTTAATATCTATTTTTCATGTTCATATCAATGTTAGTATAGTATCCGTACCTTCAGGTTTTCTTTTTTAGATCTTGGAACCCCATGAGTTGCCAGAACATCATCCCCTTAAATGACTGAGTTCTGCTTCCCAACCTCCAGACATCCTCAACAAGGGAAAAAATGAAACAATAAGGATTTTTAGAGAGACATTAAACAGCAAGATCAATGAAATGAAAGACATCCTTACACCTAAAAATATTTGTTCTGCAAATGAAACAAAAAGGATTTCACCCAAAATACATAAACAATCATAATGAGGATATTTATTCTGCAAATTTTTTTGTTTGTCTTTCATTGATTTACAAAAATATGCATCTTTCATTATAATTTCACCCAAAAATATTTGTCTTTCATCCTTTCAATGCATCTTTACACCTAAAAATATTTGTCTTTCATTACATTTTCAACCAGAAATTATATATGATGATATTGATTTTCAAAAATATTCGTCTTTCATTACAATTTCACCCAAAAATATTTGTCTTTCATCCTTTCAGTACATCTCTACAATTTTTTTGCCATTCACCTAAAAATTATATATGATGATATTCTATTATTCTGTATATAGTAGATTAATTTTTATATACTTTGAAGGGAAAAAACATACATTATAACATATGATTAAATGTATATGATTTTCTTTCATTTATGATTATAGCATTTCGAAAAGGAAGGGACTGTCATAGATGGAGAGAGAGAGAGAGAGAGAGAGAGAGAGAGAGAGAGAGAGAGAGAGAGAGAGAGAGAGAGAGAGAGAGATGAGTTGATTTTAAAAAAAAATGGGAAAAATCTTTAATTTGTTTGAAAACAAATATATTATTATCCATTAAGCCCATTAATGCAAATAAGCCCCTTAAACCCATTAAGTCAAATAAGAAGTTGTCGATAGGTATTTATTTGGGCCAATAAGCCCATTATGAAGTTGTTGATTATATTATTTATTGTATTACATATTTAATGGGCCGAAGCCCATATTTATAATGTTTAAGCCCATTTAAATTAGTAAATAAAAAAAACTATTTTTAATCTGAACTGTAATATTAAACATTTATCATAAGTCGAGCCGATTTCATCTAATATCAATATATTATTTACATTTTAACCCATTAAAATATAGATATATACTATATTGAATGAAGTACAATCTTCATCAAGAAGAGTCTAGATTAGGAATAGTTTTCAGACTAAAACACTAAAAAAAATATCAAAGGAATTTGATATTATACTATGTTCTTATGGGTTGCTCTAACTCAAATGATATTAATTTCCAAACTATTAATAGAATGCAACAAGAAGAAGAAGACTAAGACTAGAGGTTAGTATCACGTTTTATTAAATCCAAAAAATTTAGAGTTCCAAACATAATGGATCTCCAGAGAATGAGAGAGAGAGAGAGAGAGAGAGAGAGAGAGAGAGAGAGAGAGAGAGAGAGAGAGAGAGAGAGAGAGAGAGAGCTTACCTATGGATATCCTCATCAACCCCGGTCTTTGCTTTGCATGTTAACTCGGGGACAACAACGATTGTGGATCTGAGGAAGACGACGAAGTTTATCCTCTAGATCTCCTTTTTGGTTTAGTGGGATACAGATCTGAAGTGGGGTTGTGGATTATCAGATGATTAATTTGGAGATTTAGTGTAAAGGAAAGAAAATGAAAAAGTTTGACGAAGAAGAGAGAGAGAGAGAGAGAGAGAGAGAGAGAGAGAGAGAGAGAGAGAGAGAGAGAGAGAGAGAGAGAGAGAGAGAGAGAGAGAGAGAGAGAGAGAGAGAGAGAGAGAGAGAGAGAGAGAGATCGAAACGGCGTAAATGAAAAGATGATAATTAGTAGGGTTTCCCAAACGAGAGATATTTGTTTGTTGTTATTGGATTTAATCGGCTTTGAATTTAAAAGCCCATTCAATAATTGGAATTGGGCTTATATTGTTTTTTCGGGTCCATGAGCCCAATTAATATGATTAGGTGATGAATAATATTAAACATGTAATGGGCCAATAAGCCCATTACTTATATTTTATTGGTTTTAAAACATAAACATATAAAAAAATTGAGAGTCAGTCCACAAGCCCAAACCCGAAGATTTTGTGGTTTTGGGCCTTTTAAAATATAGGTAATTATAAATTTGGGCCTAAAGCCGAAATAAGCGCAATAAAATGTAACAGTTTCATTACATGTATTAAGCATAAAATGGCCCAATAAGCCAATTAAAAGTCTAACTACAAATCTATCAATATTTGTCGGAAATATATATTTGAGCCTTATTGATCATATTTGGCAATTTTTAATTGGGCCTAAAAGTCCATTACAGTTTATCAAGATGGTTTAAGTTTTAATCGGTTGTATTAAAAAATTGTATTTTTTTAATTCTTGGACCTAGCCCATTAAACCCACTCACAACCCAATTTGATTTTAGCAGTTAATTTTGGTGACCATTTTTTTTATTCGTATGTTTTCAATCAATTAAAGTGAACAACAAGTCTGACACCCTACCGTAGTCATCATGTTCTTGAACTATATAATCAATATCTATAAGAAATCGAATCAAATTAAATCAATTTTTTTTAATTCATATCAGAGAGTAATTAAACTGAATAAAAAAACAACGAATGAAATCCTAAATTTCCACCAAATTTTTTTACTCCGGTTTGATTGAATATCGGGCACTCGATTAAAGAAAGAGATAAAAATTGATATATACAAAGATCTTACATTTCTTCTATGTTGACAATGGTAGGGTGAGGGTCAGTACCTCCTTCTTCAAGAAACAATCGTCACCAATGTCCAGATCTCCTCATATCCTCATATGCAAAAAAATATGTTAGTATATCAGAGAGTAATGAAGCAGCAAAAAAAATTAAACACTCAATGAATTCCAAAATCACCTAGAATATTCTTTCCTTCATTTTCATTGTATACAAGTCAGTCGAGCATTTAAACATAAATTTGTCGCCAGAGATGGAGATAGAGAGAGAGAGAGAGAGAGAGAGAGAGAGAGAGAGAGAGAGAGAGAGAGAGAGAGAGAGAGAGAGAGAGAGAGAGAGAGAGAGAGAGAGAGAGAGAGAGAGAGAGAGAGAGAGAGAGAGAGAGAGAGAGAGAGAGAGAGAGAGAGAGATCTTACCTATGAATATCCTCATCAACCCCGGTCTTTGCTTTGCATGTTAACTCAGGGACAACAACGACTGTGGATCTGAAGAAGACGACGAAGTTTGTCCTCTAGATCTCCTTTTTTGGTTTGGTGGGATACCGATCTGAAGTGGGTTGTGGATTATCAGATGATTAATTTGGAGATTTAGTGTAAAGGTAAGAAAATGAAAAAGTTTGACGAAGAACAGAGAGAGAGAGAAAAATTGAAACGGTGTAAATGGAAAGATGATAATTAGTAGGGTTTCCCAAATGAGAGATATTTGTTTGTTGTTATTGGATTTAATCGGCTTTGAATTTAAAAGTCCATTCAACAATTGGAATTGGGCTTATATTGTTTTTTCGGGTCAATGAGCCCAATTAATATGATTAGGTGATGAATAATATTAAACATGTAATGGGCCAATAAGCCCATTACATGTGAAATATTACTTATCAGTAATTAAAATCAAAATAATTATAGAGAAAGTACAAAAAATAAAAGAAACTTACTTTTTTTTGGCCATTGACGAAGGTAGGAAGAGCTATGAAGGTTTATTCTTGAAAGTGGGCTCACGACAACGTTCAGATTCGAACATGTACAAACAAGTGAAATATTTCAATTTAATCAGTCAATAAAATAGGAATATTAACAGAGAAAGCAAAAAAAATTAGAGGAACTTACATTTTTTCGGCAAGGATGAGATCTCGAACACCGGATCTGGTTCGTGACATAAGCTCCTTTTGTTAAGAAGGTCCAGATCACTAATGATTTTTCCTTTGCATGTTTCATAAAAACATGATCTGCAGATTCAGCAACACTAATCTGCAGATTCAGCAACACTGGATAAAAGAAGAATCACTACAGATTCATCAACACTAATCATGTTGAATCTGCAAATTCAACATGATCTACATGATCTGCAGTTGTATTAACATCGGTTCTGGTTCGATTTTTCCTTTGCATGTTTCATAAAAACAAAATTTGCAGATTTAGCAACACTAATCAAAAGGAGAATCACTCTTTTTCCCAAAGATAAAGATAAATAGAGAATGAATACCAATAGAATTACAAAGAAAAGAGAAGTATGACCTTACCTTCAAATAACAGATTCAACAACACCAACGACGGAGTACGAATTGGGACCAAATTCGGCTCCGCGGATTTCTAGGGTTGAAGAAATTGGGACCAAATTCGGCTCTACGGATTTCTAGGGTAGAGTCGGTGAAGAGGAAGACCAGCCAAAGACTTCGAGTGAACGTCGACCGAACTGGAGCAGTTGCGCATCAAGGGAGGGATAAATTGCGGGGCTAGAGGAGAAATTACGGGGCTAAGGAAATAATATGTCTTTTTGCTCGGTCTTGTGGATGTCTGGAATATATACATAGGAGAATACAATTTCTGCATGATGGTAAGATGGAAGGTTGAAATCAGAAATAATTTCTCTAATTTCGATCTGGAAAGTTTGAAAATGGAAACGATGGAAATGGAAGGATGAAGAAGGAGAGAACACAAACAAGGCGCAGATGACTTAGGGAAAATAGGGCTAGGGTTTTCGGCGATGATTTTATGTGGTTGTTGGTATTGGGCTTGGCCCATATAAAATTAATAGAAGGCCGATATTGAGATTATTGGACCCAATATTAATTATGCTTTGCAAATGGCCCTAACGAAATTTTAATTAACCCACATTCGGTTTTAAGTAAATGGCCGAACAACCATTATTGGGCTTGGGCCAGCGGTGAGGTATAAAGGAGGCCCATTAAACCAATTAATTTGTTTATTATTATAAATTTAATTGTTATTTTGTTAACTATTAATATAATTAATTTGTATCTAAAATTAGTTAATTATTTAGATTTGTTTAATCATGTATGGGCTTATTGGTACATAATTAAATTTCATGTTTAATATAATTTATTATATTTTACAAGTAGTGAAAAAAATATGTAGTATGTACATATATTTTATATTATTTTTGTAATAAATATAATAAGTATTTATTATGTATAGGAATTTTCATGATATTTAATAGAACCTAATTACGTCATATGACACTCTCTCATTAAAATCGCCACATGGCATCCCCTCATTAAAACCGCCACATGTTATTTTCTGCTTTTTTATTTTTAAAATAAATCTAATTATTAGTTAAAGATTATTATCATAAACCTATTACTCATTTTTTCCTAATTTAAATACAAATCAAGCATAAATATTACACGTTTCACAAAGATTACAAATCCAAAATTTCTTAATTACATACAAATCCAAAATTTCCTGATTATATACAAATCCAAAATTTCCTAATCTACTATATATATACTAAACTAGAACCTAATTACGCCACATGACACTCTCTAATTAAAATCGTCACATTATACTCCCTCATCAAAACCTTCACATGTTATTTTTTGTTTTTCAATTTTTAAAAATAAATCTAATTATAAATAGACAATTATTATTCTAAACGTATCACTCATTTTTTCCTAATAAATACAAATCAATCACAAAGATTATAAAATCAAAAATTTCTAATTATATACAAACCCAAAATTTTCAATCTACTATATATATACTAGAGTATAACCTAATTACGCCACATGATACTCTCTCATTAAAATCGTAACATGACACTCCCTCATTAAAATCGTCACATGAAATTTTATGCTTTTTTCAATTTTTTTAAATAAAAGTAATTATAAAACAAAGATTATTATCCTAAATCTATCACTCTTTTCTAATTTAAATTCAAATAAAGAACAAAGTTTACAAGTTAATCACAAAGATTATAAATAAAAATTTCCTAATTGTATACAAATCTAAAATTTCATAATCTACAATATATCTACTAAACTAGAACCTATTTACACCACATGACACTTCCTTATTAAAACTGTCACATGTTATTTTTTTTGTTTTTTCAATTTTTTAAAATAAATCTAAATATGAATAAAAGATTATTATCCTAAATCTGTCACTCATTTTTTCCCTAATTTAAATACAAAACAAACACAAAGATTACAAATTAATGACAAAGATTACAAATCTTAAATTTCCTAATTATATATAAATCCAATTTTTTTTAATCTACAAAACTAGAACCTAATTATGCCACACGACAATCATGTCAAACAAGGAAGAATATTACATACAACAATATTGGATATACAATTTTGATTCCTCATATGATTATGTCATCCTCATACACTTCAAACCCTTTTGGGTTTCAATGAAGACAATGTTTCTTGAGTGTCTGTTTTGCTATGACGATAAACAAGAGCTAGGTTCATTCTATTGCAAATGCCAGTTTGCATCTTTCACGCCCTGTTTTCACTCTTGATTAGTTTTTTGTTACATCATCCAGAGTTACTAGCAAAAAAAGTTTGTAGATTTTGATATGCGACAAAAAAACAAAAAATATCTAATACTACAACCAATGTAGTATACAAGGAAGTTTTTTAAAATAATTATTAGCAATTTTGAACATCTTACGATATTTTATGTTTAGGGTTTCATTTGTATAAGATGAACATTTTGATTATGCTTTATCATTTTAGTATAATTAATGTTAGAGATGTGGCTATCCCCATTTCAAAATTACTTAACCAATTTTTACTATTAATAAAATTATAGAAAGTTTTGTATCTCTTTCAATAATATTTTGTCAATTTCTTTAATATTTTGTATTCAATTAGTTTTTTTATATTAGCATTTGTCTACTTCTATAACCGTCACTATCTAAATAATTATCTATTAATTAAACGTATAATTTAAATATACTATTTTTATAAATATAAAAAAAAAAAAAAAAAATCCGTGCAAGACACGGATACTATACTAATTATATAAAATAGTTCATCAAAGTATGATGTACTGATGTACACAGCTTATGACTAAATTGTACACTCTGTGTGTGTACACCTTTATACGAAAACCAGATTTATCCAAACATTTAAAAGCTTGGGTGACATTATATTTGAATGTTCAGAAGAACAAAGATTATGATTTAGAAAATTATAGTTATTATTAATATTTTTATATGTAGTATGACATAAACTTGTTTTCCGAGAAGCACTCTCCTAATATTATTTTACGAGTTTTATTTTAAAACTAGATTGGCGGGATATTAATAGAAAAATGAGTACATATAATACTTATTAACTTATTTTTATATCATTTTTAATATATCAAATTTCTATTTTTTAGTTGTTACGTTAGTTTTTTAATGTAAAGATCATATAAGTAAACTATGTTTTCATAAATAAAAAAAGATTCTTTTTCGCACCCGTTTTTTCTTATGACGTATCCGTCCTTGGGCGCAATCAGGTTGCACCCAAAAAACGAATTTTTATTTTCAAAAAAAAAAAAAAATGGATGCAACCTGGTTGCGCCCAAGGTCTGGATGAATTTTTTTTATTTTAAAAAATAATTTTTAAAAAATTATTAAACTGATTTTGGAATCTAAATCGGTTGCGTCCAAAAAAGTTAATTTAATTTAATTTTTTATTAAAAAATAATAATTAATTGGGCGCAATCACGTTGCGCCAAGAAGAGGACATTGCATAGATTTATATTAAAAAATCATTGTTATTTTCTTGAGGATTTGATCTCTTTAGATACGATGATAATTGTTATTTTCTTGAATAGTTAACGTTACATAGATTTATATTATTTGTGGTTTGACAAGAGACACCTAAAGTAGATGTTATTTTACTGAATGCACATGACATAACGTCACATTATACAAATCACTTATACGTGTCAAATGTTATATTATGCAATTTCCTCTTTACTTTATTGTCAAGTGTATAGTTTTCTCAGAATTTTGTATACTTGGATGTCTTTACTTGAGTAGTTAACGTTACATAGATTTATATTATTTGTGGTTTGGAAAGAGACAGTTAAAGTAGATGTTATTATACTGAATGCACATGACATAACGTCACATTATACAAATCACTTATACGTGTCAAATGTTATATTTTGCGCCCAGAAAAAGAAAAAAAAACGTGGATGTCTTGTAGTTATATTCAATTTGGTTATTCTTATGGTTATATCCTATACTTATATACTATAATTATATCTTATAGAGTTATAGTTATATCCAATTTCGTTATATCTATGGTTATATCATATAACCAAATTAGATTTAACTATAAGATATAGTCATAGTATATAACTATATGATATAACCATAGTATATAACTATATGATATAATATAGGATATAACCATAGTATATAACTATGAAATATAAATATAAGATATAATCATAGTATATAATTATAGGATATAACCATAGTATATAACTATAGAATATAATATATGATATAACCATAATATATAACTATGAAATATAACCATAAGATATAATCATAGTATATAACTATAGAATATAACGATATGATATAACCAAATTAGATATAAGTCAAATAACTATAAGATATAACCAAATTGGATATAAGTCATATAACTATATGATATAACCATAGTATATCTATATGATATAATATAGGATATAATCATAGTATATAACTATGGAATATAACCATAAGATATAATCATAGTATATAATTATAAGATATAACCATAGTATATAACTATAGAATATAACCGTAATATATGACCATAAGATATAATCATAGTAATAATTATAAGATATAACCATAATGTATAACTATAGAATATAACCGTAGTATATGACCATAAGACATAACCAAATTGGATATAACCATAGTTATATGTGATTTTCGAATGATATAATCATAGTATATAACTATAGGATATAACGATATGATATACCAAATTGAATATAACTATAAGATATAGTCATAGTATATAACTATATGATATAACCATAGTATATAACTATATGATATAATATAGGATATAACCATAGTATATAACTATGGAATATAACTATAAGATATAATCATAGCATATAATTATAGGATATAATCATAGTATATAACTATAGCATATAACTGTAGTATATAACCATAGTATATAACTATATAATATAACCATAAGATATAATCATAATATATAACTATAGGATATAACGATATGATATAACCAATTGGATATAACTATAATATATAATCATAGTATATAATATATGATATAACCATAATATATAAATATAAAATATAATAGAGGATATAATCATAGTATATAACTATAGGATATAACGATATGATATACCAAATTGAATATAACTATAAGATATAGTCATAGTATATAACTATATGATATAACCATAGTATATAACTATATGATATAATATAGGATATAACCATAGTATATAACTATGGAATATAACTATAAGATACAATCATAGTATATAATTATAGGATATAACCGTAGTATATAACTATAGAATATAACCGTAGTATATAATCATAGTATATAACTATATAATATAACCATAAGATATAATCATAATATATAACTATAGGATATAACGATATGATATAACCAATTGGATATAACTATAATATATAATCATAGTATATAATATATGATATAACCATAATATATAAATATAAAATATAATAGAGGATATAATCATAGTATATAACTATAGGATATAACGATATGATATACCAAATTGAATATAACTATAAGATATAGTCATAGTATATAACTATATGATATAACCATAGTATATAACTATATGATATAATATATGATATAACCATAGTATATAACTATGGAATATAACTATAAGATATAATCATAGTATATAATTATACAATATAACCATAATATATAACTATAGAATATAATATAGGATATAACCATAATATATAACTATGAAATATAACCATAAGATATAATCATAGTATATAACTATAGAATATAACGATATGATATAACCAAATTAGATATAAATCAAATAACTATGAGATATAATCATTGTATATAACTATATGATATAACCATAGTATATAACGATATTATTTTATGGATTAAACTCTATTTTATGGACTAAACCCCAAAACCTAACCCTAAACCCTAAAAAACACTAGAAATCCCTTGGACGCAACTAGGTTGCGTCCATAGTTCTGGACGCAATATAGTTACGCCCAAAGGGTGTGTGGGGATTATTTTAGGGTTTTTTAGGGTTTAGGGGTTTAAGGGTTTGTACTCGAATGAACAAAAGCCCCAAAACCTAACCATAAACCCTAAAAGACACTAGAAATCCCTTGGACGCAACCTGATTGTGCCCAAAAATCCTAAACCCCAAAACCTAACCCTAAACCCTAAAAAATACTAGAAACCCTTGGGCGCAACTAGGTTGCGCCCATAGTTTTGGACGCACTCTAGTTGCACCCAAAGGGTGTGTGGGGATTGTTTTAGGTTTTAGGGTTTAGGGTTTGTACTCGAATGCACGAAAACCCCAAAAGCTAACCATAAACCCTAAAAAATACTAGAAACCCCTTGGACGCAACTTGGTTGCGCCCAAAAATCCTAAACCTTAAACCACACACCCTAAACCCCAAAACCTAACCCAAAATCCTAAAAAACACTAGAAACCCTTGGGCGTAACCTAGTTGCGCCTAAAGGGTGTGTGGGGATTGTTTTAGGGTTTAGGGTCTTTATCATAGTATATATCATAGTATATAACTATATAATATATGATATAACCATAGTATATAACTATAGAATATATTATAGGATATAACCATAGTATATAACTATATAATATAACCATGAGATATAATCATAATATATAACTATAGGATATAACGATATGATATAACCAATTGGATATAACTATAATATATAATCATAGTATATAATATATGATATAACCATAATATATAAATATAAAATATAATAGAGGATATAACCATAGTATATAACTATAGGATATAACGATATGACATAACCAAATTGGATATAACTATAAGATATAATCATAGTTTACAACTATAGGATATAAACTTAGTATATAACTATATGATATAATATAGGATATAACCACAGTATATAACTATGGAATATAACCATAAGATATAATCATAGTATATAATTATAGGATATAACCATAGTATATAATTATAGAATATAACTGTAGTATGTGACCATATATAAGACATAACCATAGTTATATGTGATTTTCGAGAATAGTAATAATAAACAGTTAATAACAAACGAATTAATGGAGAAACATACATGAATTTTAGATGAATAAAAGTATATTGAAACCTCATGATACAAATAAATTTATTGCCATGTAACCCTGGTTACTTGAAAACGTCTATTACTATAGTCAAATGTACACAAATGTACAAATCTATTAGGTATTTGAATTTCCAAATCATATAAAATGTCAAGATAGATACAATGGGATGAGTATGTAGTAAATTTATTTTAAATATAAAATAAATTTGTTGATATAAAATATCCAAGTTTTTTTTTCCTTTTTCTGGGCGCAACGTAGTTGCGCCCAAATTTTAACTTTTTTTATTTATTTAATGGGCGCAACTACGTTGCGCCCAAGGTGAACCGGATATTTTTATTTTTATTTTTAAAATCGGTCATGAACCGGGTTTTTTAACAACCCGGTTCATTCACTTGGGCACAACCAGGTTGCGCTCAAGGAATTGTTTTTTTTGTCAAAAAAAAAAATCCGTTTTTTGGACGCAACCTGATTGCGCCCAAAAACGGGTGTACGACAAGAAAAATCGAGTGCGAACATTCTACCCAAAAAAAGAGAGTAAACCATGTTACTCATATGAGAAGGCTCGTATATAATATTAAATTTACGTACGTTATGGTACCCAAATGATCGAAATTAATTTATCACGACAATTTCATGTTTTATTATGTTAAAGTGAATCAATTCATTGAATCCACGCTTTCTTTAGTTTTAGCTAGGGGTGTTCATAATTATCTTATCCTGTCGATCCGATCCACTGATCCGCCAATCCGATCCTAAAATATCCGAGTCCAGTGGAATACTATCCGAATCCGATCCGGGGAAATTTTCCGGATCACCGGATCGGATACAGATCGGGGTTAGATATCCGACGGATATCCGGGGGTATGCCACTATTATAATATTTATATTAAAACTAATATATATTACATGAAAATTAAATAGGCCAATGGTTTTCCTATTTTTAGAAATGTGTAA
This sequence comes from Rheum nobile, assembly GCA_027886185.1. Taxonomy (NCBI): domain Eukaryota; kingdom Viridiplantae; phylum Streptophyta; class Magnoliopsida; order Caryophyllales; family Polygonaceae; genus Rheum; species Rheum nobile. The sequence continues at coordinate 5,435,525 of WOAB01000531.1, read as the reverse complement.
ACATTAATATTTTCATTATGGATGAAATTATTGAAGTTTAAACAATTAAATATTTATGTTTTGAGCTCGAATTAGTGGACTTTGAAAGTATCTTTGTTGTTTTTCGATGGTTTGTTTGAAATTGTATATTGGTTAAACTACTAAGTAGTTTGTTTTAATTTATATGTTGAACATGTAGCTAATCTAGTTGATGAATAATAAATTTATGATAATATTTTTAATAAAAAATATTTTTTTATATATAGATTGGATATTTAGGATATACGAGATGGATATCAAATCCGAGGTTTTCGGATCGGATATCCGAGATTTCCGAATACGGATAGCGATTTTGGGATTTTTCATTTGAGGATATCCGATCCGATAAGTTAGATCGGATCGGATATCCGGTAATGAACAACCCTAGTTTTAGCTAGTTAGGTTAAATAGGAAATAACAAGTACGATAAGGTTAACAAGTTAATTAGACTCATTTAAGCTAGCTAGACATGCATGCAGGGCCGTCTAATTACTTTAGGTGGCTGTACGATTGTGTCGATTTTAAATTTTTAAGTATTTAGAATTTATTTTTTGTAATACTTTTATAATATAATTTTTTAAATTTTTATAATTTGGGTATTATTTGTATAATTTATTAATATAAAAACTAAATTTTAAGGTATAAAGTCCATCGATCATAAATTTAACTACATGTTTTAATTTTTTTAATGAATATATTTTATATAACACCTTGTATCATAACTTAGTTATATACGAGTGGATTTTTATATTTAGAAATGTCTATTTTAGATATTAGTTTATGTAGTTTTTTATTTTTTGAAAAATAATATCAAAAGATGAGACTGATAGGGATTGAACACAGTGTGCAAAGGTTAACTAGCATGATACATGCTGCACCAAAGAACGATGTCGTATATATAAATAAGTACTCCGTATATGATAAGAATATTTAGCACATTACAATATAAGAAATAATATTTATATTACACCTAGCTCCTTTAATAGGTACAATATTAGAGTCATTGCATTGAATTTAAATAATAGGTAAATACATATAAGATCACAAAAATGAATTTAGAAGGGAGACTTGATCTCCTCCCTACACTAATTTTATTGGTATTAATTAACTGCATAAAAACATGTTCAATTGCACATTCGTTAACCAATATCTATGTATGAATAAACAACAATCAAAACCCTAGTACAGTAGAAGCAATGTCCAAGAGGGGCTCCAATGCAGAAGGCATAAACTTCCTAGCAAACAAGAAACAAGTACGAGTATCGTTACCGTCATAACTCCAGTTGGACCCAAATCGAACATGATCAATAAACTCTTTCGATATATCTTTAGGTCCAAACTTGACAGGTGAGAACCACCTTTCGACCAATCACTATATGTAATACTCTTGTTGGAGATCAAACTCGAAAACTTGATGTTCGCTAGATTTGGCAAATAATGCTCGTCGCTGTAACAAGATGGACGACAATACTCTCGGAAGATGGCGTAGTATTTGGTATCAGAGACGGTGTGAGCGCAGGTGCGGATCCAGTTCAGGCCCAGGAAAAAAAAAAAACTTTTTTATTTCAAAAAAAATTAAAAATTTTAAGCATTTTTTACCCTTATTGAATCTGAAAATGTAATTTCAGTTAGCCATAATAAATTTAAGCTATAAAAATGAAATTATCTTAAATTTCCCCCTCTTATCTCATCTGAAAATGCAATTTCAGTCAATTCTAACAGATTTAAGTCAAAAAATAAAATTACTTAAGTTTTTTCCCTTCATCTCACGTGAAAATTATCTTAAGTTTCGTAAAAAAATTAAAATTGATTTTTGCGAAATAGGATTTAAGCCACGTTAGATTTAAGTCACAAAAAAAAAATCGCACGGGATTTTATTCCCTCCTGGGGTTAATTCCTGGCTACGCCACTGTGTGAGCGGCCAAGTCTCTATGGACCTCAAATCATTGGGATCCTTTCCTCCAGTCTTTAACGTTTACGTCAGGCCACATTTTCTTGTTGTAACGTCCTCGAGCGTTTCTTATAGGGCTATCGAACGAGCCAAAAAAGCTTTGGTTGGAGTTGATTAGGTAGTTTTTCTTTAGCTTCACGTGGGTGTCGGGCCCACCTTCGGCGGAGCCCACTAGTCCCACGGCCAGAGTAAGCTGTCCCACGCCATCCTGATGTGTTAAATAGGAGCGCTTCGCGGGGCGCCAGTGCGTTTCGAACCCGGATGGTATTGCACACCCAGTGGACTACTTCGACGCTGGAATCGTTCAGCTAACGCCCCTGGGACGAGTTGATTAGATAGTTGTACACCATAGTAAAGTTAAAGATCGGAATACACGCCTCAGAGATTAACACAAATCTTTGATTTAATTTGAGATGTCGAGAAAGGCATTGGCTAAGAGTCGTCTCTCTGCAACGATCATTGATATTGATCCCCATGTTATTTCCTTCACAGATTAACAAAACATTCTGTTAAATCTTAATTAGTATTACTAGGTCATTAGTTTTAAGCTATCGTAGGTTGATTTATGTTATCTAATTAATCACATAGGTCACTAGAAGTTTCTCAAACTTGTTCATATGCTTTGTTTAATTTCATAAAATGTGATTTGCCTCCAATATTAGTTGCATTGTCGTGCATATCCATACCATTAAGTTCCCTTAAATTCTCATTTGAACCGTCCTAGCTTTTCATGACTAGATCTTAATCCCATAACATATTAATTAACGATTTTTTAAATCAAATCATTCTAAGGCCATGTTTAGTTTTCATTTTTTGAAATGAGGAATGGGAATAAGAAATCACTCATTTCATCATTCTGCTTGATATGAATTAAAACAGTTATCGATTTCATCCATGGAATAGTTTATGCCAAAGCTAATGAAGCAATCGATTCCATGAAAAAATATGAGGTATCATCCATTCCAACCTCATTCTCTATCTTTAATTTGTCTTAAAAAATGTAATTGTCAATTTTAAATTTATTTTTCATATTCTCTTTTATAAAATATATCATTTTAAAGCAAAATAATTAGAAATCTATAAAATTTAAATGTATAATATTAACAAGATTTGATTCTCATATTCAACCAAACAATAAACTTTAGAAATTGTTCATTCCGGAATCATACCAAACACCTAGTCACGAGAATAATTTATCTTGATTCATGATTCCAACCCAATTTCAAATGTTATACCAAACGAACCCTACGTTAGTTGATAAACATGATACCTACTCGATCTCATGAGTTTAAGAGTTTGATTTTCTTGTTGTTGTGAGGCCTAGTATCTCCTATGGCCATGGATAGAAAAAAGTATCAAACTATCTAAAACCTTTTTAAACCGAATTATAGTACGTGTAAACATCAACCAATGATCTACTAATGCACAATGATCTACATTTTTTCGATTAATCTCTATCTATGTAGTGAGTTGTACGTCAATGTTTTGTGGACAAACCTAACATCTATATTAAAGCAAAGGAATTTAAAGCTATCTTATTGATTTTGACCCTACAAATCCTATGTGTTAATTTATAATTAATTCACTTTTTTTATTAACAACTCTATTCAATTTAAATCACAATATCTAATCACAACTAATTTTAAATATTTAAAATTTTAAATCACAATATCTAATCACAACTAACTTTAAATATTTAAAATTTTAAATCACAATATCTAATCACAATTAACTTTAAAAATATAAAAAACTATATACAACTTTTTATAAAATTTGATTTCTACAAATTACACATACAATAAGCTTATAATATATGTCAAAATAATATACGATAAATTTCCTACTAAACCTATATATAAAATACATCTTATATTCGTTTATGTAATTAGTAATATTATTTTCATGTATTTGCATATATAATTTGACCTATATAAAATCATACAATATATATTCTATTTTCAACTCATAGTACATGTACTTTTGTAATCAAGCCCATTATATTATATTATTACACGTAAAAACAAATTTTATGGCCCATTTAGAGTAAAATGACCCGAATAAATTTTATAGCCCATCAATATATATATTAAAGTTATTGAATTTTGAGTCACTAAAATGCATATGGCCCTACAAATCACGTGTTATTTTGTTATTAATTCACTTTTTTAACATTATATTTCAATTTAAATCACAATATATAATCACACCTAACTTCAAAAAACTATATACAACTTTGTTGAATGCTTATATACGTTTCTTATAAATTTGATTTTTACAAATTGTAAAAAATAAGCTCTATAAATCCCATGATTTCTTCACTTCTCTCCACAACTTCTGGATTACAGACTTAGCCACAATTAGATTGTTTCGTTGTGTATCGTGTGATGTTTGTCGTTAAATTTTGTCGTTTTCGCATGTTGCCTATCAATGTATGTTTGTCTGTCTTAATTTTAAATGAATAATATAATTAAATAATTAAAATAAAATAGCATTAATAAATTTAATGTATGATTTTTTTTATATTAATATATAATAAGGGGTAATAATATAATAAATGGTATATTAGTAATTTAATATTAACCTAAGGATTTAATTGTAATTTAAACTAAATCTAAAAGACTCATCTAAAAGACCCCAATAAAAGCCCTCAATACACCATAGGTCCCATAGCAAATAATTCTCTCAAAAACCCTCTATAAGACCCCATTAAAGATGCCCTAAGGATAATATTGTATAATTGTATTAAAAGTTGTGCTAGACTCTTAAATCTGAACAGAGGGAGTATCGTTTTATTGCAAAAAATGCTCACAAACATTATTACGAGTCAACCAAAATCTGATTTGACTTGATACTCGAATTCACAATCAACTGAAATCGGTCATGCCCGACATCCGGGCCTAAATCATGTTATTACTATTCCTTATATATTAGATGGTTTAAGGGGCTTAATTATTCCCCAGATGGTTCCTACTCAGGCTTTTATTTTATGTAATTACTAAGTAGAAATTTAGTAATTTGCATAATTAACTCACTATATTGTCCTTGGTCAAGTGTCTGTGGAAGAGGCGTAACCTCCCAATCACTGTGAAATGGGCTGTGCCATGGCTCCCTCCAAGAGAAGTCCACTCTGCTTTTTAAAAATATAACTCAAATTAATATAAAGACAAGCCATATATAAGGAAGAGATGACAAAATCGACATGGCCAAAGAAAACTGATCCAATCCACTATTATCAAACCCGAACGGAGTCGGCTCGAAAACATACTAGATCACGAAATGGACATGAACCTAAAACTCTAGTATGGGATGCATGATATATTTTCAATGCCCGCTTTGTTGCGTTATATACCCAAACGCAACTCACACACTAACCTAAACCGAAATACAACGAAACCTTGCAATGACTGAAACCTGAAACAGCTTTTGAAATGTGAACACAACAACTACAGTAACTGAAAATTTAGCTTAACCTGCACTAGTTGAACGTGAGCACAACTCTACCAGCCCTAATTGAAACCAAACACAACCCGATCGCTAACCAAAACCCGAACATGGTCTAAACGAAATCTGACCAAGCCCGAAGTAGGCACAATCTCAACTTGAGCTAAAGCGGGCCGAATAAAATTTGACACAAAAGTGACCTGACCCTGGTGCGGTCGATTTCTACCCGAATGCCACCTCTATATAATCATGAAGATTACCCCAAGAAAGCTAGTAAGATTAATATATAAAAAAAATGTCTAGTAGTGTCCATTTGGCATGCAAACTTCATGAGTGGATAACTTCCATGAAAACGAAAGAAGTCCAGCTCATCTAAAAGAAAGAAAGAAAGAAAGAAAGAAGACTTATTTATTAGGGTAGATTTCAAAATTGTATAAGAGGGAAGCAGACTAGAGACACGTTTTATGTGACTTTTTCCCTTGTAGAGTTAGTGTAAACTAAATTAGTGTTAGGTCTCACAAATAATGATGTACATTGTTTGTTTTGATGGACAATTTTCGAAAGAAAGAAGTATACACTGTGATACCAATTAAATTAATAACAAAAAATCTTAAACAACATACAAGATTCATTTTGTCAAATTCTAGACAACAATTGCGCGAACAAGATATATATATATATATATATATATATAAGAAAAACATACGGAGGTCTCGAGCACTTGATAAAAGGTGCTAGTCTGTCTAGCGCATTTTGCCCAATCTTCCTCCTCTCTGTCGATCTAGCCCGACCTGAGCCCCATCTAAGGTTTCCACCATCTGCCATTTAGCTTGATAGATATCTGCAAAACATAAAATCCATACCAAAGATATAGTTATGTATTCTTATGATTTATGTGTTATACGACAGCACTTAAAAATGAAGATAGGTCAAACTCTGAAACATGAATTCGTAGCAAACTGTAAAGCATGTGATTATGTATATTTGTTGGGTGATCCCACTTATAGGCGGGCCACTGCTAGGGGTGGATGGTTACCTGATATTCGGCGAACATTGGTTAACCGGAATTTCGGTTAGTGAATTATGATAACAGTAACCTAACCGTAATTCTCGGTTAACCAAATCCTATAAAAACTAAACAATATTATCCGTCCACTATACTGTGATTGCATAAAATAAACTATAATACACTATAGAATAACTAATACATATTATAAGATAATGTGTAAATATGCAATCACAAACCAAAATAACAAAGTGCTAATATAATACAGTATAAATAAACTATACTGTTTCATTAAAAAATGCAACACCAACAATCCACTAGAATGTTGGCCACTAATGTGCTTGTTTAAGGCTTGATAAATAAACTATACTGTATTAATTTACCTATTGCATTAGCTCTATATTAGCAATCCATGCATATTGCTCACATCTACTTCTCAAGAGCACACACATAATAACAATTTCGATCTACATATTAATTATGAAGCCATGAAGGTCCAACACGGCAGCACATCCACACTAGACACTACACTAGACATCCAAATGACAGTAGACATTCAATATGACAGCAAGTTTGTAGGAGAGGGGTAAGTATAACTAAACGGCTGTGTGATTAGATTTGGTTATATGTGAGTTGGTTTGTCTTATTATGATCTTCCTTATACCTGCAAAAAAAACAATCAAGATTCTCATGACAATTGTGAACCTTGTTTAATAAGTCATATCAATAGTTATTGAATGAATTTTTTTATTGGTAAAGATAACATATTGTTAAACTAGGGATATATTGTATGTAGAGCAATGGAAGTAATTAAGAGGCACCGATAAGGCTCACTCACTTGACATAAATCTAACTCAGGCATTTCTAACCCAAATGTGTAATATTGAAGCCAATTGATTCAGAGTGGTAATAAGCTATAACTAGATCGTGATCAATAAACTATCTTGCCTTAGTACGGTCCTAGCATGATAATATGAACTGCAAGCAAATCAATTTCAATCTTTGTCATTTTATACATTCAATTTAATTGGCTCACTAAGTAGTTAGTGTTTATATGAATCAAGACGCTAAAGTTCGTATGTTGTGCACTAGCTTGTCCTTAATTGTACACTTTATGCCTACATCAATCACTCGTAATTCATCTCCAAAATAAAAAGAAGATAACTGGAATTCTGCATTTAGTTCCACTTTAACGATACGAAGAAGAATCCTATCATTTCTCTATAGCTCTCACCCACACCCACACCCACACTTCAAAGTTTCATATACATTCTAGTTCAACAGCACGCATTGTCTATAGAGTTCAAATTCACTCATGACCGCTTACAACAATGTAATGGAGGCAATCAATCAAGCTAGATATGATTGCAAATACATTTTATTAAGCTCCAACAAACAAAGATGCTGATCAGGGAGCAGCTTTTGTGCATCCAAAATCAACAGAAGGTTGCTTATTTATGAAGATAGCTACACACGGCACTGTATTGAGCAAAAAAGCATAAAGGAGTTTGTTACAGTAGAGAGTATTTATAAGTAGTTAGGATATTTGCCTGTAATGACTAAATGCTAAAGACCTCCACATATATGCCACGTAATACAACAATGACTCAACTCTACAGAAACAGAAGTAATCGAGCACAGAGAAAAAGAGATTGTAGTTCACAGAAATCAGCTGGTTCCCAAGAAGAAACTTTGAGGCAAAAACTAGTCTCAAACAACCTAATAAACATGGATATGAGGAAATGTGTCTACTTTAAGTAGACAATTAATTGTTTATTACAAAGTCATACGTTTTCCGAACCAGGGGGAGAGAAGGACGAACCAGATAGCCGGAAGGATTCGTTCTCGGAAAGATGGAGAAACAAAAGGGGGCAGAGTAAAATAGGGAAACGTTTATTGGTTCGAAGTAAAAAAAAGGGTTTTACGGATTCAAGAGGTCGAAACGGGACAAGGCCCAAGGGTTTACGGATTCAAACGGGACAAGGGTTTCAAATTGAAGACCTCACAAACTACATTTAAAACCACAAACCAATAAATGTGCCACAATAAGAAAAAGGAAAAATATTAGATGAAAAAAGCCACCGGATAAACTAATCTATCTAGATCAATGTTGACGGATCTACTAAATCAAATAAAAATTTGATAATTGATTTCATTTTCAGAAATGATAAAGCAGAAATATGCATAACCGTGTAGATAGTCAACAACTTTAAAAACAAAGGTCTTCGCTGTCCGAAATGCATTACTTATAGCTAAAGAATTGAGATTGGCAAACATTGAACCAAAAAGTAACAATTTAACTATTGTTAACATTATCGAGGGTATTTGTGCTTGTCCGTGGAGATATTGAGATTTTTTTCCTCTAATATCCTTCTTCTGTTACATTCATTTGTGACAGCCCAGATCAATCGTATCTTTTGTGAAATTAACCCGGTGACTGACTGTCTTTATTGCAAAACTTTGCCACTAGAAATCACTAGAAGATATTAAAAAAAATTCAGAGATTTTATTCGCAAGGGTGTTATAAGATGGTTTTCAAGTCGAAATTGAAACCAACCTAATTCTTAAAAAAAATCTGAAAAAGGGAAGAAATGGAGAATCAAACACGAGTGGGTGGGTTTGTGTGCATCTTGTTATATACACTTGAACATCCTTTCGCGAAAATGTAAAATATGACTTAATTTAACGGGCGTTCTATATACAAGACAATTTTCGCCTATTTAGCACTACATTCTGTATGCAAGGAAAAGGTGTACGCGTATAGGTGAAATACGCACCAAAAAGTGTACAAATATTATAAGTTGTATTTTAGCGTACGCATAAATCAGGCGTATAGACCAATATACGTATTATGAACCAAACTTAAGGCAACAAAAAGAAAATGTTATTTGATGTACTCTGTGTACGATAAAATAAGAGAAAGGGTATAATTGTAATTTAATATAAAATTAAATGCCTCCTAAAAACCCTATGGATAAATCCCTCATTACTTTAGGGATTTTAGCCATTAAAATTGGCTAAAAGCCCCCCATGAACCCCTCATGGTTAAAGATGCCCCGATAGATATGCATGATTTTTCCGTGCATCATGGTATCAAAGTTCTAGAGAGATTTGAACGTTCAATCACTAACAATTATGTTCATTTATATCAAGGTAAAGGAGGATAGTTGTATCTTTAATAATGATGACACCATATTCAAGGTTGAGGCGGCCAATAAGGGTGAAATAAAAAAGGATGTTGAAAGTGGGGGAGGTAATTAGTGTTAGAGCATCTACAACCATGATTTTCTTCTTGTGATTCATAATATCAAAAAAATAATTAAATAAAGAAAAGTAAATTTTTGACAGTGAGTTTGTTAGATTGGATATCACCTGCATGATATCCTCCTCACCTTTTTCCATAGATTCACACCCCAATTTTGACATTTATTTTTATTTTTTATTTTAAAAATATTTTGATACTCCATATGAGACTCCAAATATTATCATTGAGGATGCTCTTATAGGATATTGAATATATGAATCAAGGTTGACTTACGAAATATATTTTTTTTATAATGTTCTCATGATCCCCTATGTTTGTGTATTACATTTTGAAATAATGTCCATCATGTACTAATACTAGTAATGAACTAAAGACTGATGACCAAAAGAAAAAGAAAAAGTAATGAACTAAAGACAATGTGAAGGTTGGTCATGATCACACTGTTGATGAAAATGAGTGTATAGGGCAAGCAAGGATGGAAGAAAAGGTAAGTTCATCTATATTGCTACACTAGTAGAGACTAAAAAATGTCGTAAAACGAAGTTGGATTATGTGAAGAAATATTCATAAAAACAAAGGGAGGTTGATGTATCTAAGTTAGACCGAAGCATAAATGGGCGGATATGGTTATTATATTTAGCATATTTTGTCTAGATAGTCCGGCATGTCCGTATAAACGGGCTGGATTCAATCACTGATAATATCCCATTTAGCCCGAATAGTCTATCCGGATGCCCGGATTAATTTTAAAAAATAAATAAAATAAAAATATTTTTATATCAAGTTGTTGACTCTTTTCGCTTTGATCTCCTTTATCTCTCGGAACTGCCAACGTGATGGCAATCCAGGCTCGTCTCGGGGCTCGAACGTGATCGAGGTTGTCGGAGGTGTGGAAGTCTCAACGTGATGGGGCTTCGATGACGAGATCAACATGATGAACAATCAAGATGATTCAAAATGATGAATCAATGGAGGCTCGAACAAAGTAACCAGTTTAGGGGTAATGCCTAGGGTTTAATAAGGACATAGACTCGAGTTGTAAACTAAACCATTCAATTAAGCGTCAGGATAAAAGACATAGGAGCCACTTATATGTTGATATAATACATAAGTTTTTTGATAATTAATTTGCTTAATAGTTCATGCTTAGATTTCAGTCTTTTGACATATGTTGTGTATAGGTAGAATGAATTATATTTCGTTAAAATCGATAATAAAATTTCTAATGGATGACAAGAGTTTAATGTTGATAGTATGAAAAATATAAACTTCTATGACATTGTAGTTGTTCATTCCAACAATACAAATATACCATGTGACAAAAGTATAAACACCACTAACATGAAATATCCGTCCAATGATAATTCGTGCAATTGTACCATGTGACAAAAATATAAAATTCGCTTACATTGTAATATTCATTCCGACAATAGAACTATACCATGTGACAAAATTATTCATTTCGACATTGTAATTGTTCAATCCAAGAAAATACTTGAAAGCAGAGACTGGATGATATGTCCTTTTCATTCAACTAAAGTTGATAATACACAGATCATGCATCATCTTTGAATTGCCAACCATCATAAGGGCAATACATTCATGCAAGAAAATGTCAAGTACTGTCTTTTTTTTGTTTAAGAGTCCAGCACTCTATGAGAATCAAATTCGCTTTACAACAATTTTCCCCTTGTCAAGAATCAAATCACAATATCCTTTTTTTAGCGGATGAGTATTGGTGATAGAATAGTTCTTAAAATATGACAGGATAATTCTATATGTTTTACTTCATTAATGAGTGATTACAACATTGAAGCAAACACAAGATAATTCTCTTTGCAACTAAAGTGCCTATATAACATTGAAAGACACTAAAGTGCTAAGGAAATAAGACAACATTAAACTCTGTATAATATCATGTCACCTATACAACATTGAAAGACACTAGAGTGAGAGGTTAGTCAATAAGGCAACATGAGCTCATTTTCTACTTGTACTTGTCAAATGAGTTAATTTTCTTGATCTTATCCTTGAGGTCTTCTTCTAATGACTCCAGGCCTCCAATAGGTCATGCAAAATCATATCAAATTTTATGTCTTACATGATGTTAGAAAAAACCAGGAACTAGAGGGAAAATAAAACAAGTGAAAGAATAATGTCATTAGCAAAAGCTTTAGATAAAACTCAGAAGAGATAATTTAGAGGTCCTGATACAAGTCAAACATTGTAATTCAAAGTAATTTAGAGGTCCCGACACAAGCTATATGCAGCATTCTCGCAAGCTATATGCAGCATTCCCTCAAGAGAATGAATCCAACAACATAGTTCTATGTTCAAGCAAGAAAATTTAGAGGTCTTGACTTTTACTTGTGAATGACACAACATTAGACAATAGTGATAGCTTTGGGATCAACAGCTCCATTCTCCATAGCGATTTTAGCAAGAATGAGCTCGAAATCATGATTGCTTTTTATGAAATCATCAAAATCCTTTGCTTGGTTATCGGAAGAAGCATGAATGCTCTGGTGTGCTATATTTGCAGGTGGAGCCAGCCTGTAAAAGAGCCAACTTATGAGAAGGGAAAGCCGTATTGATTACAATATATCCTAAATATCTAACCTGGTTGGGCAAGCACCGCTAACTCAATACTTTTGCCATATTGAATCACCTATATTTCTCTTCTTTATAAGCCAAACAGAAAACCATCATCAAGGTTGAATCAATACCTTTAATGTCTGTATTTTCACATTCCTGCTTATACACGTGACAAAACAAGAGTGTTAAGTACTTAGTTTGGAGAGAAGACATACAATTCTTATACTTGAGCAAATTACCAATTGAATCACTCGCATTCCAACTTGCTTTACTGTTCTCTTTTTTGTGTCTGCAAAATGAAAACCTTAATAAAACCCCAAGGTTGTGGAAGGGCCCCACACAGTTTGGGGAGAAGACATCTAATTTCATGAAATTGAGATCTAATCGCTTAAACTTCGCATTCAATCAACAAAATCTACTCAACCTAGAAGCAGCCGACAAAAACATTTGTAAATAACAACATTGTCCCTTATTTATCTTTTATCCCATTAAAGGAAACAAAATAATCAAAAACCTAGAAGAACCGTTGAACGAGAGAAGCAGACGAACCGCGAAGAAGAGGAGAGAAACCTAGCTAGTGTACGCATATGCAAAGATAATCTGAATGCGTTTGACATGAAGAATTGAAGTTGCAGACTTGCAACAAGTTTGTGTAGTTTCAAAATTGCGGGCATAGTGATGACTTTTGTGGAGTCGATAATTTGGAGACAGGTGAAAAAATTAAAGTTGAAACCACATGCTGGTTTGACTAAATTGTTCTCCTTTTTACTGCTGCATATATTTATATTCAGAAAGTACATGAAGCAAAGATCAGAAACTGAAGTAGAGAGAACGAGAAAGGTGTTACCTGAAGAAGTACACAAACCTAGAAATCGAGGCTTAGAGACGGCTTGATCTTCAAAATCTCCGGGAATTTTTGCTTCGATGTCACCCGCTTTATGAAGAGAAACAAGAATGGTGGTGGTGGATGGTTAAGACTGTTCGGAGACAGAAAGACATCGTCATTAACACGCAATTGGGAATCACTTACCGGTAAGAGGACACATCCGACGCGATCGAGTTTGTCGTCGGTGGGGAAGAAAGCGAGAGTTGAGCGGCCGTCGGGGTAGAGGAGGGGTTCGAGGTGGTTGTTGGCGAAGGAGGGGGAGAGGATGGGAGGGAGTTGCCGGCGAACCTGGCGCCTTTGGTGGACCTTCGAACGCTCGAACCACAAATTGGCGTCGTCAATCGTGTCCAACGTTAACAAGATGGACGGAATCGGCAAAAGCAGCGGAAGCTGCGTTGGAGGAAGAATCAGAATCACCGATCCAACACTGGTGAAAAATTGAACGAGAGGGTTGAATGAAATCGGGTTGAAGAAATTTAGGGTTCTAAAGACGAGAGAGAGAAATGTGGATCTAGATTACTTTTTGATTTTCAATTTTAATTTCAATTAAAAAAATTTTAAAAATAAATTTTTTTCTTTTCATATTTTATTAACTTGTCACATTTATTTTTTCAAAAAAAATAAAATTTAATTTTAATTTATTTTTTTATTTAAGAGGTATTTTTGCAAAAATAAAAGAATTTTTTTAAATAGGATATATTTAAAAAAAACAAAAAAATAAGTTAGAATTGCAAATTGATTAATGAAGAGCTGTATTGATTGCTATTACATTTTTTTTTGAATAGGGGTATGTTTGATGAAGGGTATTATTATAAGGGCATTATTTATAATACTGTCTTTTTAATTTTTAAAATTTGAAATTTATGAAATATGAAAAATTATAAAGGGTGAAAATAAAAAAATTGTTTATAATAATAGCTTTATAAGTTATCAGACAAATAAACCCTAGAATGCTCTAACCCGTTTGATCCGAGATAATACCAAATAGTACATTATTCACGTGATTGAGTGAATCCAAACCAACCCAAAATATTTCGTCAAAAAAGGCCTCCTACACTTCCAAAAAAGTTTTTTTTTTCTAAAAAAAAAAAAGAAACCCTAACTTCATAAACAGGCTTTGAAGTAAAATCTTTTTATTGAGGCGGTCCGTCTCTTCCCACTACGCTCCGTTTCTCTGCATCGATCGAGTGCGTTGTCTTTCTCTAACTGAAATTCGAGAATGTCGTCGGAGGATGGAAGGTTGAAGACGCGGAAGAGGATACTCGTGGAGAAACAACCCGAATTTCCCCCAAATTCAAAGAAACCACGGTAGACTTCTATTTTGAATTCCAGCGTTTTTTCGTCTATTTTCACAAGATTTATGCACCGGCATCTCCAATTACTCTGTGCTTTTTGGATGATCGAGGTTTATTATTGAATTGTTGCTGCTCGTATTTGGTTTTTCATTCATAATCCGCCACCGCTTTGTTGTTTTAGCGGTTAGGGTGTGATTTCAGAAAAAAGAAATTGTTTCACATTCTACTCAATGAATTGGACTATTATAATTGATGTGTGGATTATCTGGTTGTGACTTCGGTAATTTCCATCCTAACCACGAACACTTGTCCTGTAAAATTTATAAATCAAGCCTTGTGTAATGCTAGATGTTTGATTGATTTGACTACTGCTCTCTTCTAATATTCTGTCACCTGATTAATTCTTGCATCATCCATAGCAGCTATATGAATTTCTACTATCTATGTACCAGAGTGTGTTGTACGGAGAATGTCTCTCTTGTGATCTACTCCCAAATGCTTTAGCTCTTAAAATCAACACAGGCTGGTTTTGCATCTTAGATAAAAATCTATTATTCAGAATTTTTTTGCCATTGAATTTTATGTTGCTTCTTTGGTCTGTTTTGGTTGTACTTCAACATTAATCCCACTGATTTTGACAGAGAGTCATCCCCTTCCCCTCATGTCCAACTATCTGATGGTAGTAGTAGTGGACTTTGTGTTGAAACGGAGAATGTTGAATGTGCAGTCATTGCCTTGTCAAGTTGGAGCGAGAAAAGTCTATCTGAACAGGTGAGTTTAAATTGATTGTTGTTCAATTTGTTTGTGTGGACTGTTGACTAAATCTGCATGTTCATCTAATTTTATCAGGGTCCTGAGTATGAGCTTATTGAGGCACTAGGATGTAAACGAATGGTTGGCCCAACTATCTTTCACTGCAACTTTATTGCTAGGCCAACAAATGGAAGTGAAGCTGAAGATAAGCTCTTTTTTGCGGAACTGAAGTATTCAAAAGATTTTACAAAGGACGGAGAAGATGTTGCTCTTGGCTGCCATGTTTGCTGCATCTTAGGGCCCAGTGGTACTGGTATGTGCACCCTGACCCAGTGATTAAAAAGGCGCACTCCAGGCGCGCCTAGGCGCGCTCGGCCCAGGCCAGCGCCTGGCTAGCCTCAGGCCTGCCCAGAGTGGCTGGGTGCACCTCAGGCGCCGCCTAGGCGCGCCTTGGAGTCAGGCTAGCGCCTCTCAGTTTTCCAGCAGTTTCTTCTGATATTTTGATATCTTTGTTATTTTTTTTATTAAAAAAAGATTTCGTGATATATCCAAATAACTGATTTCCTTATTTATCTCTTAAGTAATCTTTTCTCTCCCTTAATTACTCCAAAAAGTCAAAACATTTATTATCTTCCTCCTATGCCATTATTCCAGTGCTACTTGTAATCTTTTCTTTCCCTCTATAAACCCCTAAAACACTTCCCAAAATAAAAAATCGTCTCTTCCCCCTCCTCTGCTGGTTCCTCTGTTTTGCAGTCTCTTCTTCCATCCACTCTTTGAGCTTTATGCTTTCAGTTTCATTACTTTATATGCTTTAAAATTTGTTTTCTTATGCTTTAAACCTATTTTCCTAATTGTTTACTAGTTTAGACTTGATTTTATAACATTATATAGCTTTAAACTTCCTTTTATTTCATTATAAACATGTTTTTATGATTTTATAGCATTCTGCCACTGAACTTAGTCCTTTTCTACAATAGTGTGGCTAGGCGCGCGCCTAGCGCCTCTCAGGTGCGCCTAGGCTCCAGGTCCCTGCGCCTAGGTGCGCCTTGAGCCTTTTTAATCACTGCCCTGACCTCCTTTTCAATGGCTTTTACAGTGTGCTGATGGAAATTTCTATGTTTTGCTGAATTTTGTTTTATTGGTGGACTGTTATAGTGTTATGGAACGTTCATTTTAGTGATCTGTGGGCAATTTATTCATATCTTTGAATGACATATATGATATAACTACTTTTTAATAAGATTATTTGGTTTATGCTATATTTAACATTATTTAATAATGTTCATTTTTTGTTATTGATATTCTAAGTTGCTTAAAATATTTAATATTTTGATATTGTAGGTTTTATTTTTTTGGTGATTGATATCTACTATACTCCCATAAACAATTAATTGAATATAGGCTGCCGGTTCTGCCACATTGATTTCTATGCTTAACATTCATTCGTGGGGGCAATCTCTGTCACTTGTCTGCTCTCTTTCCACTCAAATTGTGTAGTTTAAAATATCAGTAGCCTGATGTCTTTTGTATAAACAGGTGGATGATCTAACTTGCATGACCATGTACTTCAAGCACTGTATAATCTGGAATATGTTGTGTGATATGATTTGTTGTTTTATGGTTTATTAACCTGTTGTTAGTACTTCGTAATTTATAAATATCCAAACAATGATTCAAAGTTTCTGTATTTGATTTGGGTCTATTAGGGTCTTTTTTTTGTCATAACAGTGTTCATTTCTCCTTGTGTTGTTCTAAGTAACAAAGTTTGTAATGGTTTTTTAGTTACATTTTTCAAATCTCACCTTGCAGAGACGGGACTCTGTGGCTGCATATCTTGTGAATTGCATCACACTCTCATACACCATCCTAGAAATAGAGAGTTCATACCAGGACGGTAGTTTGCCCTATTGAAGTATATGGTCAAGAAAGGACGGTAGACTTCTATGTATTTTGAGTTCTAGTAAATAATTATCTATTATTACAAGCTCTATCCTGTTCTGCACCAACATTTCTGAGTACTCTGTGCTTTTCAGATGATAGAGGTTTATTATAGAATTTTATTTCTCGTATGTGTTTTTTCATTCATAATCCCGTCACTGCTCTGTCTTTCTAATGGTTATATTTGGAACTCTCCAGATTTCACCTTGTATGCATCTTAAATAAAAAATTGATAATAATATTTTTTTTGCTGAATTTCACGTGGCTTATGCTCCTTCTTGGTCTGTTTCTATTGTACTTAACCATTAATCCCACTGATTTTGACAGAAGACCATCTCATGACGGACGTGCCCCTTTTATCAAACTATCTTATGAATATGACACACCTCCTGACGAGGTAGTCCGTCACTATGTAGACATTCGCTTATCAAGCTGGAATGAGAAAAGTTTATCTAAACAGGTGATTTTTAAATCGGCGCAAAATCGCACAGTCGCTTTTTTTTAGCTGCGCACTTTCCCATGGGCGGCTCGACATGTCGCCGACAAAATCCGAGTTCCATGGGCGGCTCTACGAGCCGCCCATGATGGGTTCAGTTTTGGGATTTTTTTTTGAAATAAATAAAAATGTGTTTTTAAAAACCGGTTCATTGAAACCGGGGTTGTGGGCGGCATTTCGTGCCGCCCACGAAACTGGGTCAGTGAACCGGGTTTTTTGGGGGACAGGGTTCATAGGCGGGACTTCCTGCCGCCCAGGGTTCATGGACGGCACGTGGTGCCGCCTAGGGTTCATGGACGGTACGTGGTGCCGCCCAGTGAGTATACGTTTCATTCCCAACGGTCGATGTGGGCTGCACGTAGGGCCGCCCAGTACAGGTGTAGCCGGCTATATAAATTAGGGATGTATTGTATTGTATTCAAATCTAGAAACTCATTTTCATAATAAATGTCGTCGTCAAGCGGTTCTGGTTGGAGGGGATTGTCGGAGTCCTCTTCGAGCGCTAACACATCTGTAGATGATGAGGGTGATTTGCAGGCGCCAATTTCTCTCGAGTACTTCAAGGTATGTAATATTGTAATTTTTACTGTATAAAATAATTAGATCTTAAATGTACTTAGTCTTTGAAATGTTAAACTGTTTTGAAATAATATTTAATTTATTGATATTAGTTTTTAAAAATTTAATTATTAATTAGTCTCTAATGTGATAATTTTTGTATATAAATAGGGTGATTCTAGTGATGATGGATTTATATCTATCGACTTCTCATCCCATTTTACTACTACTGAGATATTTCCTAGTAAGGAAGGATTGCGAGATTGGGTGCAAAGGGTAGATTTTAGTCTTTTTATGGTGATCACTACTAAATCATCAAATCCTAAAAAGATTATACTTCACTGTGAGAGATCCGGTTTACCTAGGTCCGGCAAGAAGAAGGTGGTAGTCGATGGTATAAAGGTCAGCCCGATACGAGTGAATAAAACTAGGTCAAAAAAGAAGGGTTGTCCCTTTTTGCTGCATGGTACTTTTAGGGAAGTAAATGTTATTAGAGATCCTGGGTGGACCTTATCGGTTGTTAGTCGATCCCATAACCATATGCTTTCTACCACCTTGACCGGCCATGCATTTGCTACCCGACTTACGAAGGAGCAGCGTATGAAAGTGATGATTGATACTGCGGCGGGTGCAAGACCCAAGGTTATTTCTACACAGCTTAGGAATGAATATTCGAGTGCAACGAGTTCGAGGAATCATGTGTACATTGTTAGGGCTAAGGAGAGGTTGAAATCCCTGGACAATCTGAATGTGACACAATGGTCATTGGGATTTTTGAATGAGAAAGGCTATTTGTTGGACACTGCTACTAAGACGAGGGAAGATGGGAAGGAGGTTTTGGCGTGCTTGTTTATTTCTCATCCAGACGCTCGACATTTGTTGTGCATGTTTCCTAATGTCGTCATTATGGATTCGACCTACAAAACCAACAGGTAAACCTTAGTCTTTTTTGTATTATGTGTAGATAATGGTATTTTCTACGGGTTTTAATTTTTTTGTGTGTATAGGTACGGTATGCCTCTGTTCCAGATTGTTGGGTTTACTTGCACCAACTACACATATTGCATTGCTCTTGTGTTCATGGAAAGGGAGACGACAAACCACTATGCATGGGCGCTGAGACGATTGAAGTGGTTGTACGGGGAGAAAAATCCCGTATGCATCATGTCTGATCAAGAGCTAGGACTGATCAAGGCTGCCAAACTGGTGTTTCCGAAGGTTCGTCATCACTTGTGTCAGGTCCATGTAGACCGTAATGTGAAGGCACATGCTAAGACGATGAAGATTGACGAGAAGAAATTCTCGGGAAGTGTTCGTCGGGTGATGAGGTCTCACACAAAGGAGGAGTACAGAGAGCGGCTTGCTCACTTTAAGGGGATATGGAGTGAAGGCTTGGTGCGATATGTGGAGCAAACTTGGTTTAATGAGCATAAGAAGAAGCTGGTTGCGGCATTGTGTGATGATGTTCTCCATTTTGCCACAAGAACATCAAACAGGTAACTTTCATACAAACATTTGCAATCAAATTGGGTTATAAAATTTATTTACTTAATTGTATACGAATATATTATTTTCAGGGTTGAGGGTCAGCACTCTATGCTTAAGGACATGATTGAGACATCCGTCGGAGGGTTTGACACACTTGTGCAGCACATCGACAACATGTTTGTTGATCAGCATCGGAAGATCCGATATGAGATGACCAAGAACTGCACTGCATTTCCCATGGAGATAGTGAAAGGCCCTGAGTGGGTTAAGGTGTTCTTCAAGCGCATCCTTGAAAAGTGTTCTGAAAAATGCCTGAGGATGTTGTATGCCCAAACTGTGTTAGCAAAGGAGGGGAAAATTGGGAACAAATGTGCTGATTTTTGGTGGAGGTCCACACTGGGGCTGCCTTGCCCACACACAATTAAGGTCTACGTGGAGACGGGTTATCCGTTAGTGCCTGAAGAGGTTGATATTTTCTGGAAGCAGATCCGATGGGAAGGGGTGGATGCTAAGGATCTTGATGTCGATGATGGTGTTTCACTGACAGCGGACAATGTCACAGTGGATGACTTCGTTGAAGAGTACTTATGTGGGACAGTTGAGGGATTTGATTTGAAGAAGATGACGGAAAAGTGGCGTGAGTCAAAGGACCCTACATCGTGCGATATTCAAGACCCGCCACGTGGCGAGACCAAGAAGGGGAGGCCTAGGATGAATGCGAGAAAGACCGGTACAAAGAGGAAAATGTGTTGGGACGAGCATGTGGATGCAAACATGAAGAAGGAGAAGCAGAAGATGAAGATGGAGGATGAGGAGCTGGGAGTGGATGAGGAGGATGAGCCTGCAGAGAAAGAGACGACCAATGTAAAATCGTCCGTTGGATCCCCGGGATCGAAAGGATGCCCTTCTAGCGGACGACCTCACAGTGGAGTTTCAACAATAAAGGGGAGTGCCACTAAACCTGTAAAGCCGAAATCTGCTTCAACCAAGTCCAAGTCGGGTTCAAACAAGCCGGTCAAGTATCTCGGCTTCAACTGGGGGCACGAGAATATTGATCATTTCATGCTCGCCTATATTTCTGGAGTTCAAAATGTCAAAGGTGATGGTCATTGTGGATTCCGTTCTCTTGCCGTTTTGCTGTGTCGCCAAGAAGACGAGTACATTGATGTCCGGTTAGGGCTTTCGAAGCACGTCCAGGCACATGGAGCGAACTACGTAGCGATTCTTGCGGAGGAAGCGTTGACGTTGGAAGAATTTGTTAGAAAATTGAATTATATTCCTTCACCGTGCACGGCAAACTTCTGGTGTATAATGCCTATTACTGGGTTGGCGTTTGCAACGGAACACCAAGTGGCTGTTGTTGTCTTATCATGGTTCGGACCGCACACATGTCTTCCATTGTGGGCCCTCCCGGGTGCCGAGCCTCCGACAAAGGTTTATGCGATAGCACATGTAGGCAGGAGAGACCATTACGTACCGGTACGTGGAGTCCTACTCTCTCGTATTTACTTATTCTTTCATAATTTTTTTAGTAACTGTATTATTTACGTGTACAGATTTGGCTTGTTAATGACCATTGTCTCATTCCACCGCCTCCAAGACAGTGGCGCATTTACAAGGATCCAAGTGTTGATGGATGGGATAGTCATGAGCGCTTCAAGGATAGGTTCAAGAATTATGTAGAGGAGCGAGCATATCATGGGCGACCTGACATACTTACCTAGGTTTTTTGGATTGTAATCGACTTTATATATGATATTGTATTTCCTTTTGTGTGAAAGTTTGATTGAGATTGATCGTATATTGTGTTTTTAATCATTTGTTTTTGAGAATTGAAAAAAATCGGAAAAATGTTATACGAGACAACAATATTACTAATCATTAACAAAAACACGTTCACGAAAACATTAAAGCGTACACTAGTTTAACATGAAACATAAAAAAAGCTATCTAATCTCTGTCCGAATCGGCCTCCCCGCCATCATCATAGCTGTCGCCCAATATCATGGGTGGCACACAGTGCCGTCCATATTATTTCATCACCACAACTCCGCTGTACAGCCCATGGGCGGCACTGTGTGCCGCCCATATCATTTCATCACCACAACTTCGCTGTACAACCTATGGGCGGCACTGTGTGCCGCCCATATCATTTCATCACCACAACTCCGCTGTACAGCCCATGGGCGGCACACTGTGCCGCCCAATATGCCTATAAATAGGCCATACGGGGTCCCCTTTCTACCAAGCTTGTCTCACCCAAAGAGGCAAGCTTTCACATCCAAGAGGAAGGGATGTGTTTGATCGCGGTAAGAAAAATAAATATATGTATTTTATTGATTATTTACGCTATTAGGTTGTAGTATTCGTTGGAATCTAATTAAATAATATTTTATTTCAGATACAAGAATTCAATATCGTGGGTTTCGTCGTCTAGCATTTTCAGAACTTCAGTCCCGGAGAAACACAGTCAACCGCCTTTTCCACCTTCACTAGTGAGCTTAAACCGAATTGTTTTGTATTCATTGTAGACTCACGTCATGTTGTGGTCATTTCTAACAGTGCGTTAAGATGGATGCGATTGCCTTGTGGTCATTATACTCTTGACCGAGTCAAGAGTCCTAGGACGAACCTCCTTCGGCCATGTCGTGCATGCTGAGCTGCTCTTTTTTCCTCGCTGCAGCACAGAAAAATATGAGATCTTCAAATTTCGGTATTTGTAGGATTTCAAGTTTTTCTGTGATGCAGCAAGAAAAAAAGAGCAGATCAGCATGAACGACATGGCCCAAGGAGGTTCGTCCTAGGACTCTTGACTCGGTCAAGAGAATAATGTCCACAAGGCAATCGCATCCATCTTAACGCACTGTTAAAAATGACCACAACATGACGTGAGTCTACAATGAATACAAGACAGTTCGGTTTAAGCTCACTAGTGAATGTGGAAAAGGCGGTTGACTGTGTTCCTCAGGGACTGAAGTTCTGAAAATGCTAGACGAACCTCCTTGGGCCATGGCGTACATGCTGATCTGCTCTTTTTTCCTGGCTGCAGCACAGAAAAACATGGGATCTCCATATTTCAGTATTTGTAGGATTTCAAGTTTTTCTGTGATGCAGCTAGGAGAAGGAGCATGAACGCCGTGGTCCTAGGAGGTTCATCCTGGGCTCTTGAGTGAATGTATATGTATAGTGCAAGAGTTGTGTATGTCATTTGTTCCAGTGTGTATGTATTTTTTTTAAAGTGTGTAAGCCATCAGTGAATGTATATGTGTTTTTAGAATTTGTACGTGTTTTTAGTATGTGTATGTAATTTAAGCCATCGGTGAATGTATATGTGTTTTTAGAATTTGTACGTGTTTTTAGTATGTGTATGTAATTTAAGAATATACATGTATTTTTTTAGAAATAACGCACGAAAATCCAACAAACCAATAAGCAAAGAACTAAAACTAGAAACGACGGAACAAATTAGAAACGACGGAACAAATATCTAAATACGAAACCAATAAAGCCAAAAGTCATACTTAATTTACTGGAATTTCAATCCCCAAAAACGTACAAACACAAAAGTCAAAAGTCATACTACGAACTCTCCGTCTCACTATCAGATGAGTCATCTAGATGTGGAGTGGAAGCACTAGCTAAGGACACACCCGAACCCACGCCCGGTGCCCATACTGGAGGAACATAAGAGGTCGGCTGAGACGATGCCTGCTGAACTGCTGCACGCTCTTCCGCCATCCTAGATGATTCGGCTCTCTCAAATATAGTAGCGTCTGCACTATATACATGGGAAGACATCTGTGAAGCCCGTACAAGCGGTGGAGCTACAGGAATGACGTCACTGAAAAGGATGTCATGCAAATGCTGAAAGTGCTCCCTACACCCTAAACAACCTCCTCCAGACATAAGCTCCTGAAGATAGGCCTGGCTCATCGCATGACGCTGCAAATGAAAACAAACATTTTAAAAACATAGACTTTCATAAAATAATTTAAAAGAATAAAATGGGAAAAAAACATACCCTTTGCAAGTTGATAGCCGGAGGTGGTCCTCTACTGATACGAGGCTGGACTGGCGCATGCGGACTCACGTAAGGATGCGACACCTGTAGATACCAGTCCAGGTATGCGTCGTGGACATCCCAAGCCATCGTCGCAGGAGGACTCGCCAAGATGTGGGGGCAAAGATGATGCTCACGCTGGTCCCACCTGTGCCAACGCGGGTCAAAGTGCAACTGGTATCGCCTCGTCCCCTTGAAATCAAGAGGACGAACTGCAACCAGAGGCTCAATGATATCCATCGGCCTGCTCTGTCGATAACCGAACTGGCGTGTAAGCCGATCTGGCATGTATGGCTCCTCTACACCGAGAAAACGAATAATCCCTCGATAAGTGGAGGACCTGTGACGACCTCGAAAATCAAGACCCTCGTACGGCATCCACCGTATCTGCAATTAACAAAACACGATGGACCATAAATTAATTCATTAAGCTATCTTACTGTAAATTAAAATTGAAAAACAATACGTACATCCTCTGGCCTATACTCGTCCAGAATTCGTCTGTAGTGTGACTGGTCACGGGAGGACCGGAGAGGTGTCCGGCCAATGCAGTATCGTCCAGCGCGTCGGAGGTCGTCGTCCGCACCTTCCTTGAGGTTAGGGTTGCCCGGAAAGTATACAAAGTACGTCCAAATCCAAACCTGCGAACAGAGAAAGAAAACCATTAGTTATAAACAATTCAATAATGTATATTAATAATCTAAATTATAATTTAACTATATTAAAGGACTACCTCCAAAAGACGTGCGCAGCCGGCGAACTGTGCAGCTCCGCGCCGAGAACCCTCTCCGAGGTTCCTATAAAGGAGAGCCAGAACCCCGGTACCCCAAGCAGTATGAACAACACGCTCCCAGTCCACAAAAAGAGGTAGCAGTGTGGTCTTCAGCTCGTTCGTTGACTTGTCAACGAAGATGCTAGCCGACATGGCGTGCCATAAGAAACCGGCTGCTATATCCTCTGGGTAGGCACCCTCCTCAATCATCCGCATCACATGCCTCCCAAGCTGAAATTGCTTGACCCAACCCTTCCTAAGGTCGCGGACCATGTCAGCATCATCCTCATCATAGCTGTAGTCCGAATCTATCCCAAACAAATAGCCGAACAAAGCCTCACACTCCGCCATCTCCCTATCATGACCGGTCCATGGTGACGTCACCTCAAATCCCTCGATCGGCAGCCCTAAAATCATCAGCACGTCATGTAGAGTAGGAGCTATCTCGCCCCAAGGAAAGTGAAAGGTGTTCGTCTTTGGATGCCATCTCTCAACGAATGCTGAAATGAGGTTGTGATCAACATTGCCGAACTGCAAATCAAGTAAACCTGTCAACCCCGTCTGCTGCGCAATCCAAAACCAGAAACCCTCCACAGGGACCCCTCTAGGAATACGATCCCTCCAAAATGCAAACTGCATAGGGCGTGTCTGAACCCTCAAACTCCTAACAATGTCCTCGGGTGGGTCCAACGACGCCTTCGTCCATATCAGCTCTGCAATGTGCGTATCAAAGTTCATCAACAAAGATACAAGCTGCTCAGCTGGCTCATGCGGAGATGGGGCCTGTGTGGCTGGCTCAGACTGAGACGGGGCATGCTGAGATGGCTCATGATGTGGAGATGGGGTATGCTGAGATGGACATGGGCCATACTGAGTCTCCTGTGTGGCTGGCTCAGGCTGAGACGGGGCCTGCTGAGATGCCTCACACGGAGATGGGACATGCTGCTCATGTGACTCCTCCAGAGATAGCCGCTGCTGAGGTGAGTCATCAAGATGTGGGTCCTCCTGATGTGACTGCTGAGGTGGGTCCTCCATAATCACGTCCTCAACTGAGCGGACGGGACCAACATCGTCCTCACTAGCGCCCTCACTATCGGCCTCACTATGGCCCTGCAATACACCGCCAACCCTCCTCTTGCGAGCAGATGCAGTAGTAGGGCGACTATCTCGATCGGACCGTGCGATCTTACCCAAAACTTCCTATTTTCGCATAAAAAATATAGAAAATTGTTTTCTTACAAACAAAATCAATATATTAAAATTTTCATAACAATGACATATTTTATATTACAGTATAATTATCGCGATTTACCTATACTATTTTTTATAATGATTAAATACAATAAAAACCAAATTTACAAATATAACTATATTCATTTTACCCACTATAACCTATTTACATATGTCCAAATATTATTTTCTTACAAACAAATTAATATATTAAATTTTCATTACAATGATATATTTAATATTATTTAACACTATAATTGAGTCTATTACCTATACTATTTTTTATCACATAATGATTTAATAATCTAAAATCCAAGTATATATAAATCTACAAGTACAGTAACAATTTAATTAAATAAATTAGATTTAACGATTACAAATTTAAAAAACACCATACCTTTTCAGTTGGCCTCCGTTCATATTTTCGCTTTTGGCGAACGGGAATTTCACCCAAGTCTGACATAGCTTGATGAGCAACCGCGCACGCGACGTCAAAGGCATTCTCCGCCGCAATATCGCCCTCCTCGCCCAAAAACCCCCCAATATCGCCCTCCTCGACATCGGTTATGGGCGGCACCACGAGCGGCCCAGATTCCTCCATAGTGGGCGGCACGCTGTGCAGCCCAGCCTCGCCTCCCTCCTCGGCCCCCGCTTCGCTTCCTTCCTCCGCCAGCCTCGCTTCCTCCACCGCGTCCCTTGCTTCAGTCGCCTCCTCCGCCGCGTCGCCACCCCTCTCCCCCAGCCTCGCCTCCTCCAACGCCTCGTCGCTGCTGCCACCCGTCAAACAGAGATTGGCCGCCGACGCCGCCGCCGCCAACGTCGAATCGGCCGTCGATTCTGGTACATCGCCGCCGTCTCCGCCAAGAACTCCTGCCGCAGCCATCTGATTTTCCGTCCGTTCTTCCTCCGCCAAGAACTCCCATATGTCGTCAACCGAAAATTCGCCACCGGGATCCATTTTCGCTCTCGAACTCTGGAAATCGCGATCGGAGAAGACGACCCTGGGCGGCTTTTACTAACGCCGAGAAGACGACCCTGGGCGGCAAGATGTGCCGCCCACGTTTCAATTTCAAATTCGCCCTTTGGCGGGAAGCTGTGCCGCCCACAATTTTGGGTTTACACTTGGCGGCTAACCGTGCCGCCGAGTTTTAACCCGGTTTCCAGAAAACCATATTTTTAATTTTAAAATAAATAAATTAAATTACAAAATCGGGTTCTACAAAAACCTAAAAATCTGGGCGGCAATATGTGCCGCCCAGGTATAATTCGGGTTCATAAAAAACCGGTTTGCATGGGCGGCATTAGGTGCCGCCCATGTGTATTCTGGACGACATGTAGAGCCGCCCAGGAGGAAGTACGCGGCTAAAAAAAATCGACTGCGCGGTTTATCGGCCTTTTTAAATTGATTCTTGTTCTGTCCAAAATTATGTTCTCTAATTTTTTTTATGTTGACTATATTTGCTTGTACATCTTATTTTATCGGGGTCCTGAGTATGAGCTTGTTGATGTACTGGGATGTAAACGAATGATTGGCCCATGTATCTACCACTGCAACTTTATTGCTAAGCCGAAAAATGGAAGTGAAGCTGAGACTATGCTCTTTTTTGCGGAAATGAAGTGTGCAGACAAGATTGGTCGTGTGAGCTGCACTGCTTGCATCTTAGGCCCTAGTGGTATTAGTATGTGCCTCCTGCTTCTCCCTTTTATGTCTTTTTTGTGTATATTTTGTCGGTGCGAGTGACTTCCTTGCTAATGGCTTCTACAGTTTAGTGATCTATGGGCAAATTATTCTTTTTTTCTAAATGACATTTAACATGTTTAATCAAATTATATGATAAATGCTGGCTTTCAAATTATAGTGATCTATGGGTAAATTAATCTTTGTTTTTGAATGACATATAACTAATCAAATTATACGATGAAGGCTATATTTTACATTTTCAAAATAATGTGCATTTTTTGTTATTGATTTTCTTTGTTGCTTGAAATATTAAATTATAGTGATCTATGGGTAAGTTTTTTTTTGCTTTATAGTCTCAGTTATCTGTTGCTAGTTGATATGGTATGTTATTTTCCACTATTTCACACTTTGTAATTTATACATGTCCAAATAATGATTAGTAGTAGTCATCATAATCAAGAAGTTTTTGTATTGGTGCTGTGTTTTGGTCATTGCAAAGTTCATTACTCCCTTATGTTTTTGCAACAAAGTTTGGGATGTTTTTTTTTTTTTTCTTTCTTTTCAAATCTCGATCTTGCAGAGACGGGACTTGTTGGATGCAAGATATGTGTAATGCATCCCGATCTCGTGCAGCATCCAGAAAATGGAGAATTTACAAAAGGACGGGTGGATGCTTTACAAAAGGCCATTGCCAAGGCTGAACGTGCTTCCATGAAATGGTAATATCTGGATACCAAGTTACCAAGGTTGTAGTAAATGTGTACACATAAATTTTGATCCTGTTTTTTTATGTTAATCTGCAATTAGTAAAAGCTAATTCGGATGTTTGAGTTATTCCATACTGTGTAGGCTTGGAAGTATGGGCTGCCATGTTTGCTGCATCTTAGGGCCTATACTGTGTTGATTGCAGTTAAGTGCTTGTGGGTTGCAATGGTGGACATGTTTTCATATATTGATCAATGGGCCTTTTAAATGACATTTAATTTGTTACTTGGGTTGATCTGGACTAGGCTAATTTGGATCTTACTCGCTTAAGTGTGAAATATTTCTATATTGTAGGTTCTATGTTACCTTTATTGATATATATCTACCCTTTTAAACAATTAAAACACTATATGATGTGTTGATGTTTTCTTTTTAGATTGCCCTTACTATGTATTTATACGAAAGATTGACGTATCTGCGTGTTTGTTTTGCTTCCGATTCTGTGTAACATTGGTGTTTTGGTATCATGTTCATCTTTAGCATACATGTATCATAACCTAGTATTGCTTCTTTCAAACTTCACTTGTGGGGTCAATATTTTGCACTTGTTTGAACTATATTTGCGTAGTTGAAGATATCAATACCCTCATAAAAGCAGCTGGATGATCTAATCTACGAAATCATGTGCATTGTATATTTGTGGGATATGTTGTGTAATATGATGACTGATTTATGGTTCATTTGACCTGTGGTTTGTTGATACACCACTGGGTTCCTCTGTTAGTTTCTGCAAATTCCCAGTTTGTAATATATACCTATCTAAATAATGATTGCAAGTATCCATCTTGATCATATTGCTTTTGGGTTTCAACTTGCAGAGACAGGACGTTTTGGCTCACACCTTGAATGTGGATTCACAAAATAAAGTTTGGGACGACGTTTGTGGTGTTGGACTTGTGGTTTTTTGATGAACTTATAAACATGAATACCTAAGTAAGTATGGTGGTGAATATGTAAACAGTAGTCTGCTTAAACTCTGTGTTAACATGAAACGCAAACGTTATGGTTACCACTTACCATAATAGTGGTACTGGTACACTAGGATGCAAATTTCCAAGTATGGTGGTGAACTTTTCTGTTCACTATTATGGATGAGAATATAAATTCTTAGATTACTTTAAAGAACTTGATTGTCTATCTTCACACCCTTCATTGTGGTTGAACTCCTGCGTTTATTTCCATGAACTTTTATGTTCACTTGCCTAGCACTCGTGCATGCACATGACTTGTTTGAAATTTAGATCGAAACTAGTGTAATATTCGTGTTTTGCATGGGATTTTTTTATTTTACATTTATAAAAATTATATATTTTTATTATCGAATAATCATTGTTTTAATATATATTTGATTAGTTATTTAAATTAAAAATGATAAATTGATTAAACAAATTAAAGATATAAAAAATTATATTATATAAAGAGAGACGAAACTCTCCATAACTTTATTAATTGTAAAAAATGGTTAAGTAGTCTTACAAACAGGTATAGCCACACTCTTTTACATCAATACTTGTAAAACGATAAAACATAATAAAAAAGTTCATTTAACTCTAATACATGAAAATGACACGCTAAACATAATAAATGGCACGATGTTCAAAATTGCTATAAATTATCAAAAACTTTTTTGTATACTACATTAGTTGTAGTATTATATATCTTCTTGTCTTTGTCACAAATCAAGATCTTCAAACCTTTCTTGCTAGTCACCCTTGAAAAAGCAACATAAAACTGACCATGACTGAAAACAGGACGTGGAAGATACAAACCGACATTGGCAAGAGATTGGCCTTGGCTCTTCTTTATGGTCATAGCAAAACAGACACTTAAGGGAAATTGTCTTCGTTGAAACTTAAAAGGAAATGAAGTGTCTGACGGTGAAATTATCATGCGAGGAATCAAAACCGTATGTCCAATATTGTTGCCTGAAATAATTCTCCCTTGTATGACATGACTGCCAAGCTGCGTGGTTATCAATCTCGTCTCGTTGCATAAACCTGAAGTCTGATCAATATTGCGAAGCAGCATAATAGGGACCCCAACCTTAAGTTTCAGTACATGATTCGGCAGACCAGAACATCTAATACTATTCAAGAAGTTAGACGAATAAATATCGGCATCACTATCTTTAACAAAACCTGTCTTGCACAAACTATCGGAACTGAGATAGACCTTTTCATCACCAGACAACGAAGACAATATATACTCATTAACTTTATCTACCTCTTCGTGTGTTGGAGCAAGAATTGGTCGTTCTTCAAAGTATGCCGAAGCCAACTGATCTTCCATAAGAGAGGGATAAACAGATTTGACAATTATTGGAATTGGATCTAATTCAAAATCCTTCACCAATAGTTCATCGGGAATTTCAATTTGCGCTTCCCCATCATTGTCAACACCTACAGTCCCATCTCCGATACTTAATACCCAAGCAAAAAATTTATTTGCCTCTTGGATCTCAGATTCAGATGTACCTTGTTGAATCCTCATGTTTCTTGTCAGAGTAAGAACTTTGCAATGATCCCACAAATAAGAGGAATTAATTGTAGAAAAAACAACATCTTGCCTGCTACCTTTTGAGATAACGGGTAGGATTTGCCTAAAGTCTCAACCAAATACTATGACTTTCCCTCCAAAAGGTTGTTCGAAACTAAGAAGATTTATAGCCCGTAAAATATCTCGTAATGTCCTATCTAAAGCTTCAAAACATAACTTATTCGTCATGACAACTTCATCCCAGATAATAAGTCTGGCAGCACATATCAACTCAGAAAGTTCCGTACCTGAACATATATGATACGTTGAATCCTCATTAACTTGCAAAGGTATTTTAAACCTCGAATGAGCAGTTCTGCCGCCGGGTATTAGGAGAGCCGCATTTCCACTTGAAGCAACAGTAAGGACTATTTCACCTTTTGACCTTATTGCCGACGAAAGTGCCCTTCATATATAAGTTTTGCCTGTTCCACCATAACCATATAAGAATAAGACACCCCCGTTATTTGATATAACAGCATTCATGATCTCATCATAAACCCTTTTTTGTTCCATTGTAAATCTAGAAAGTAATTGAGCATGCTCCTCGGCTAGAATTGTCGTGTCATATCGAAGTTCATCTTGTATAAGCTTGTTGACACCTTCACAAATAAGACTTGAATCTACATGAGGCATGGTTTTGTAGTGACTCAAACTACTACCATTCCGTTCTAACCTGATTCGATTAGCGGTGTTCCATGACGCTTATGCCTTATCACATTCATTCGCAATTTCCTCCTCAATCGAGCTAATTGTTTCATGAAAATAAATATTAAATATTATAAATTAATAAATTACTCATTTCATACCACTTTAAAAAATACCATACCTTGTTCGACATTTTGCAGATGATTTTGTTCTATAAGCATGACATTTGCAATTGATATGCACCATAATTTTCTTTGTCTTGAACACTAATAGGTAAATGTGAATTATGAACGTTTTGATCAGTTCTGTAGTGCAAAGTCGTCGGAGTAGATGAAGTTCTTCTACCTGAACATTAAAGAATTAAATAATGATAGATAGTTTTTGTTTATAAATAAGCAAACAATCTTATCTAATTAATTTTGTTTTAATTATAAAAAACGAAATTAAATTTATTTTAAACATTAATTTTTTTTCGACACAATGATATTACGTCTTCGAGGAATATCAAACACTAATTACAATATAAATGAAAAATTGAAGTAAATAGATAATCTACTGTAACAAACATTACTAACCATTTGAAATATCGGACATTGGGATACGATCATTAACGGAATAATTGGGAGTACCTCCAAGTGTAGATCTTGCATAATTAGTATTTATATTAAAGTTCATATTAATATTTATTAGACAAAAATTCAACCAAAAAATGCAAAATATTAACCTAATTCATTAGAAACTGTCTGTTGTCGTTTCTCTCTAATAACAGCCAATTTCAACGTTCTGTTATGTCGGGTTAATTCGTCCATAACAAAATCACCCTGACAAACTAAGATATAAATATTTAAATAAATATATCTACATAACAATCATTTAATTTTCATCTTATTAACTATTCTACTTGCCACCTTTCCTCTTTCATCTTTCAATTTTTAAATCACACTGATCGAAACTAACTATTTGCTTTTCCACCTCCACAACTGAGATCTGTATAACACAAGACAAAACGAAAAGGAGATCGAGAGGAAAACGGTTGATGAGAGAATCTCAATGTTCAAGAGGAGACCTGGAAGAAGATAGTTCTCCTGAGATCCACATTCGATAAAGGTAAACTCTCTCTCTCTCTCTCTCTCTCTCTCTCTCTCTCTCTCTCTCTCTCTCTCTCTCTCTCTCTCTCTCTCTCTCTCTCTCTCTCTCTTGTTGTGTTCATCCCTTTCTCTTTCCTTTAACTATAAAACGTTGAAAACTTTCGATTCAATTAATGGGGTGTATTAACATTTTTTACAATCGTTTTATTATTGTTCACTGATTTCATACTATGCAAAATAATCTAATTTCATCTAGATTAAACTATAAGTGAATTTTTTCATAAACTAATCTTTTTTTTTGCGTATAAGTATTATACTTATTATTCAGATAATGTTCTTGATGAAGATTGTTCTTCATGTTCTTCGTTGAATATTATATATATGTTTATTATAATGTCTTAAAACTAAATAATAATTTCATATTTTATCTAGATTAAACAATTGATTAATGGAATATCTGTAATTGCACATTATTTGTTGTTCAGTATTTCCTGGTCTGTAAATGGAAAATCAGTAATGGACAAAATACATACGAAAAATAGTAACGGAAAATGAATTCAATGTTGGATGATCTATAAATGCAAAAACTCAGTGGAGATGGGGAAAATGTCTGAAATCTGATGTTCTAAGAATTTTGAAATCTGATGTTCTAAGAATATACGTACCTTTATGTATTGAAGCCATATATTCAGGTCATGATTCTATCAATTCATATGATATTCATTATATTTTAATTTATTAATTTATTATAACCATATAATAATTAGGTCTTCATTTATTATTGTTGTAGGAATGCGTATGGGAAATCAAACTGGGGTTTCAAACAACTCATGGAGTTCCAAGATCTAAAACTGAAAACCCAAAGGTACGGATACTATACTAACATTTAGATGAACATGACAAATATATATTCAATGTTGCATAGAGTAGAGTGAATGAAAGCATGAAAAGTAGTTATTCGATGTTGCATATAGGTCCTGAATTATTACCTTGTAACTGAGTTTTGAATTTCCTGAGTAACACTGAACCAAAGAAAATAAATCAATATCAGTTATGTTTGCAATGTTAAATTTGAATCTCTACAAAATAGAAACTGGGGTGTTGTTTGAAATGATATAAGCATTACAAATGATATAAACATTACCTCTTAAATCTCTGTATTCTGTTGTAGTTTATCTTTTTCAAATAACCGAGAAGCTCTACATTTATATTTATAGGCGAATATGTGAAAGAGATGTAGAGTATTCTATTACAACTTTCGGTAGAACAACTCATGTTTATTTTTTTATTTTTGGAATGCACAAATTTTCAAATATCAAATCTTTATAGTAATCTTTTTTTAATTTTGTACATAAACTATTGTGCACGGCTGATAATTATTCTATATTATATTATATGAATTTTTTGTTCAGATCTTGTAATCAATTTTGCCTTTTATGGATATGTTATGATTTGCAGAATTTCTGCCATGGGGAAAAGTAATGGCACACATTTTCGTTTCAGTTTTTTTGCAATTTTGGAATGTTTTCTGTGCAATATTTTCTGTAATGCTTATGTAATTTTTTTATGCTTCATGTGTGTCTTTGCGGTTTTGTAATATTTGTGCGGGTTTTGTGTATTGTTTTTGGGTGATTTCTTTCTAATTGGGGTTTAGTATTTCAGTTTTTAATATGCTGCAATTTCAGTTTGTTTAGCAATGTGTTATATCTGTACAGGTTTTGTGCATAAGTTTTATATGTGTTATATCTGTGCAGGTTTTTTAGCAATGTGTTATGATTTGCAGAATTTATGCCATGGCAAAAAGAGATGGCACACATTTTCGTTTCAGTTTTTATGCAATTTTTTAATATTTTCTGTGCAATATTTCCTGTAATGCTTATGTAATTTTTGTATACTTTATTTGTGTCTTTGCGGTTTTGTAATATGTGTGCAGGTTTTGTACATTATTTTTGGGTTATTTCTTTCTGGTTGGGGTTTAGTATTTCAGTTTTTTATATGCTGCAATTTCAGTTCTTTTAGCTAAGTGTTATATCTGTGGAGGTTTTGTGCATAAGTTTCATATGTTGTTTTATTTTCTGGCCAATTATGCATGCATAGTGGTTCAATTGTATAGAAAAAAATTAG
Source organism: Rheum nobile (assembly GCA_027886185.1). Lineage (NCBI taxonomy): Eukaryota > Viridiplantae > Streptophyta > Magnoliopsida > Caryophyllales > Polygonaceae > Rheum > Rheum nobile. Next base: position 5,400,929 of record WOAB01000531.1, on the reverse strand, counting down.
GTCATCGGTTTTATTTAATAAGATATTCAATATTCAAAATATTTGTGCGATTCTGTAATATGATTTGCGGAAACAAAATCACATAAATAGAGTAGCAGATCTCAAGTTATCAATATGGAAAATATAACATTCTACACATATTCTAGAAGATTCATATTGAAAGAAAAATGGCAATAACCGAAATAAATGGATTTAATGACACGTGGACAATTCGTTGTAAAGATGCCACGTGGCATAAAAAAAATCGATACATTGTAGGGGTGTCATGTGGCTTAGCCGAGCCTTTGCGTTTAGTAGATATATAGTAGATTATAAATTGGGTCATAGCATTCGATTCAACTAGTCATAAGTTTCTTGACATAAATATTTTAAATTAAATTGTATTACTATTATGTTATTTTTTAATCATAAAATATATTATAATATCGATTATAAATGTAATGCATGTAAAGAAACCATACAGATTAACGCAATTTATAGACTCCGGACCCATAAAGCTCGTATTAAATCTTGATCCATTGATTTTTGACTGAATCTAACCCAAAAGTTTTCGTGTAGGTCAAGTAGGGTCAAATTTTGAGATGCTTATGCACCGAAAATAAAATCATATGATAAACATTTCAAACATAATTACATATAATAATGTATATATTGAGAAATGAATTAGAATTATCATAAACATATTTAGTAGATTCAAATGTTTTAATTTATATATTAAAAAGTAAACCAAGATCATCTATAGATCTTTATTAAAATATTAAGAAAGTAAAATAAAATTAAGACAAATTAAACGACAACATATTACGCAACGTGGAGTAAAAATATGCCGATAGATGATGTGGTACAACGTGAGAATATCATGTGGGCTCAGAAAAATTTGATTTAATATTATATATAATAGATATAGTAGATTATGATTTTAACTAGTACATATGTTCATTGTATTTATCATTATATGTTCGTCATGATGTTTAAATATGTTCTTACAACTTCTAAAATCTCGTATTTTGCTTGAATGTCCATTAGATCAATTTTAAACGTGCACAACGAAAATCAGATAGAGAAATTGATTGAAAAGAAGCTACATTATGAAGGTATCATAAACAAGTAATTTAATACTTACACGAGCTCATGTTTTTGGATGATTTGAATTTTCTTTAGTAGATAGATAGGAGGAATATGGTTTGTATCACGCTCTTGATGAAGTTCTCTAATCACGATTTTGTTTGCGGATTGATGATATTGTCAGTGATGTTTACAACATTTAGGATTTTTCGGTTGATAGATAGCTATAATTTATGTAATCTTTTACGAATTGATTTCCAAAGGATTTATTTATGTTATTTTTTTATTGTATAGGTGGACTAGTAAAAGCGCGTTTAAATTTTTGTAATGTGATTGTATGTGCATGTGTCAGCTGTTAGAAGACTTCTAAATCAACGGATGAGAAACGCTATCAGTTCTCTCATGGTTATGGATTTTCAGTGACCTTATAAATATATGTTATTCGGTAATGATCTATTTGATGCGTCTCCCTTGTGATCTACTCCCAAATGCTTTAGCTCTTAAAATCAATATAAAGATATCTGATTGGAGGAGCGCGCTCCGATAAAACGGGAATTGTGGTAAAACGAAAGTATAAATAAGGAGCGTTGGATTGAAGAGATTGGAGGGCTGGATTTGATGGAGCAAAATAAGCTACATGGGGGTGCATTGTACCGAATTTGAATAACCTGCCTTCTTTATTGAATTACCGAAATTAATATCCTACAAAATAGAAAGTTGTTTTGTAATTGGAGAGAGAATGATATTCTTTAAATATTTAAAATTTAAATGGGAAGATTATTTTAAATTCGTTTAGATTTAAATTCGTTCTGTTCGTTTAATGATTTTCCAAAGTTCGTGAATATCGTTAATGTGTTCACGAATATCGATCATTTGTTAATGAATATCGTTCATGTTTGTTTGAATATCGATTTCTATTTAATAAGTAAATATTTAATATCTTAAAAATGTGAATATCATTACTTGAATCATGAATTTCACCACTTGATAATATGAATATCACACTAAGTTACATGAATATCTCAATTAATCACATGAATATCAAATTCAGTTACACGAATATCACCACTCAATTTGTGAATATCACTACCCATTTTGTGAATATCGTCCACCACCCAATTACATTAATATAGTCATCCAAGTACATGAATATCATCACCTAACTACACGAATATCACCACCCAATATCTTCGAAGCTTTGATTCATGGCGGTAAGGTTTAACAATGACATTGTCGCGTCGATTTTGGGTCGCACAGTCGCACGATCAACCTGAATATCAACATTATTATAATGAATATCAATAACATTATTATAATGAATATCAAGAACATTATATTGAATATCACATCATAAAATTTGAATATCGACTATTCAACGCATGAAACCTCATGAATATGAACAACATTATATTGAATATCACATCATAAAATTTGAATATCGACTATTCAACGCATGAAACCTCATGAATATGAACAACATTATATTGAATATCACATCATAAAATTTGAATATCGACTATTCAACGCATGAAACCTCATGAATATAAACAACATTATAGTGAATATCATATCATAAAATTTGAATATCAACTACTCAATGTGACTTAAATCCAACATAAATATAGGATCCGTCTAATTTTTACTTTATTAAAAAATAAATTGGAAATATATACATAACAAACAGTTATAAAAAAAACTTACAAAACGGATGACGATCGAAATGGATAACACCCTCCATTAGTATTGTAGGTGTCAAGACCTGGAAATTAAAATGGTGAAGGGAAAATTAGTAACTAGATAGCTAGCATATCACAATAATTATATAGCAGTAATGAAAATGGTTAGAAATTGAGCAAATTTGTTTACTCTGAGGCCGTGGACGGAGAGAAGGCCACTGATGATGCATTTCTTGAGGCCACTTCCGAGCACAACCACGTCGTACTCTTCATCCATGGCAGATCTCGCTGTAATCGAAGCTTTTCAAAATCGGAAATACGAGAAATTTTAAAATTCGAAGATGAGGAAGAAAGGAAGAGATGCGTAAGATGAGGAACCTTGGTGGTGCACTTGTTTATGCTTCTGCACACAGTCGTACATACCTGTTGAAGACCTCCACTGTCCGATTCGATCCTCCATTGTCCGATTCCACACGTGCAAGTACATAGTCAACGACGGATTCGGTCCTCCATTGTCCGATTCCAAATCCGGCGAGTCGGATGTTTTCATCGGCGGTAGTTGGTACTGGACGAACAACTCTCGCATGCGATCCTCTTCCACGAGCGAACTACGAGTGCTTGACCGGCGACTCTTCCAAGGCACCGGCGATCTTCGTCCCGTACTACCCCGGCCTTGACGTCAACCGCCACATAATCCCCACTGTGAAACCCACCTCTGTTGTCGGCGATCCCCCTCGCCACCACCCGCGACCACCCAGACCCGCGCCGGCGAACCCTGCCCCGAGCCGCCCAGATCCACCGACGACCACTTCACCGCACTGCTCCGAGCCATCCCCAGCCTCTCACGCCCAATACCTGACGCTGCTCAGACCCGCGAGCCACACCGGCGACCTCGCGCTCTTCCTCTACCGTCCGATCCACATCCTGCGATCGATCTCGTAGATCCGGGCTGACGAGACCGATCTCTTGGATCTCTCCTTCTTCGGATGACAAAGCCAATTTGGGAGAGGAAGAAACCGCTCCACTGCTGAGAGCGTAATGTTAGAGAGAGGTTATGAAAGGGGAAGCAAATCAGGAAAAGATTTGGGATTAAAACAAATCCCTAAAAATATGCTAAAGAAAAAATTGTGTGTGGGTGAGTCTACCAGCCTATTTTGTAACTTTTTAGATTAAATCGTAACCATTAATTTCATTCTCATCCAACGCTCTAGATTAGTACTTTTGTTTTACCCTAAGAGTCCGTTTTACCTGATCTTAAATCTCTGATTGGATATCTAATTTACTCAGGGTCCTGAGTATGCGATTGTTGTTGCACTAGGATGTAGACGAATGGTTGGCCCAATTAGGATGTAGACAAATAGTTAACATTAATAATTACTTAATAAGAATGTATCTTAATTATTAGAAGATATATAAAAATAATATAAAGATACTATATCCATCACTTATGATAAGATATGATCATATATAAGTAATAGTTTCTCTTGGAAACACGTACAGAGCTTCCTCCTCCTCCAAGAAAATGCACGGCCGAACCTCTTACATGCAAGCCAAAGTTGTTTCCTTCGTTCGTCGTTCTAGCAGATGAGACCAAAGGCGATCCAGATTTCAGACTCGTGTGGACCAATTAGAGAAGTCACACTTGGGGCTTTCGATCTCCGCTGAAATCCTGTCGGAACATTTCAGACACGCATCAAACGGTATGTAACTCTAACCCCAATTGATCCGTATCAATTCATGCATGAGATCCTTGTTAGATGTAAGAAAATAGTTTTCTACAATTCCGCTTATACGTATCTAAACCCTACAGTGGCATCAGAGCCTCTTGCATAAATTGATAGGATCAAAAATTAAAGAGTTAATTTTGATGCATGTCTTGATTCAAATTAAGCGATAAATTGATACGTAGGTTAATTTGCATTAAAATTTTGATTTTAATTGATTGGATTAGTAAAGTTGAAGAATTTTATGAACAAATATGCATGTAAAATTGTTCTACCCATACTTGATTCATGTGATTTAATTATGCAAGAGATATGAATTTTTAACATGTTTTAAATCATTAGATGAAGATTATGATCTTCATAAGATGAATTAATCCCCAAAATTCTATTTTTCATCAATTCTGATTTTTATGAAAATTCTGGAGGAAAAAAAAACAGAACGGACCGAACCAGATTGGATCTGGTTCGGCACGCACCCCGGCTCATGGCGATGGGTCCGGCTGGTACGTACCGAGGTTGGGTGCGGGCTGGCTCGCGCGGTGCAGACCGGGTTGGACCCGGTTCTGTACGTTCTGCTGGCTTGCGGCTCGCGGTTTGGACCGGACCCGGGTTGGATCCAGTGCACCACAGTTCGCGGTTCTGCTGAACCGTGCGGCTCGCGCGGGTGGAAAGTGGTTCGGGCTGAGTGTTGGTAATTCATGCCACGCCTCCAGCAGAAATCGAACTCGAGACTTCTCAATAAAACGCTTAAGAGAGTCTAACGCCAAACCACCAGACCAACTGAATGTTGGTAACTCATGGCACAGTTGAATCCAAATCCTTTTCTACAATTATCAAATTTATGCTATGTATGAATTGAGTGGGCTTTCCACTGTGCAACTTCTGATTATTTCTTTTTATGTTGATTGCACATAAAATAAAGATTACTCCATGCCTTGTTGTGTTTGCTGATTTTATCAGGCTTTCCATTGCGGTTTTGCTCCTCCAAAGCAACTTTGAAGCTTTTTGAGGTAACTTATCTATTACTTGTGCAACAATTATTTTAATGTGTTTTCTATTCTAGGGTTGAGTTTCAGTGTAATTGTAAAATAAAGAACTAAAACTGAAATTCGATATTTGATTATAATATTGATTGACTCAAAGGACTAAACATGACTTAAAATTAAAACATATAGGACTCAAACATGACTTGAACTCACAAGATTAGAGTAGATAACTTGACCCAACTAAAAATTAGAAGAATGACTCAAATTCTGAAATAGTCACTAATAGAGGGACTAAAATCATGACTTAAAAACTGAAATGGACATAGAGCTGTCAATCGAGTCGGTCAAATCGGATTCGGTTCGGTTATTTTCGGTTCGGGTTGAGAACGGGTCGGATCATTTCGGATAACAGGTCAAGTCGATCGGGTCAATACAGGTCAGCGGGCGGTTCGGGTTAACCAACGGGTCAAGCGCGTCATTTTTTAAATATTTTGTTCACTATTTAAATATTATTAAATAGTTAAAAACTAATTTAAATATGTCAAAATAAGTTGAAATGGATTAAAATAATAATAATATTAATAATTATTTTATTGTAATTGATATTAGTAGACCAAAATCATATTTTATTTTTATTTTTTATTTATAAATTTCTACATTATAAAAAATTATATGAGTACAACAATGTTTTTTTTAGGATATTAAGCATATTATCATTATTTATATGTCATTTATCATATTATTTTATATTATATTTTATTAATACTCCACATTTATTTGTTAATCGGGTCGGGTTCGGGTTGGTCGGGTTCGGTCTCGGTAAATTTGGGTTCGGTAACTTCGGGTTATCAAAAATTTCGGTCAGATCGGGTCCAAAAACGGGTCGGTCAGGTCGATAAAACGGGTTCGGTAATTTTTTGAGAGAACTAAATGAACATGACCCAGTAGAATAGAAGGAACTAATCTATATTCATGATCGGAGAAGTTGCATCTACTTGATTCTTCTTTCATAACCATTTGACTATGGAGTAGTGTTACTCATAGATAACCGTTTTGGGTAACGGTTTTGCAGTAGTGTTGGCCAGTACACTCGATCGAGCCTCTTCTTCAAAGGGCAACAACACCTCCACCAATGGAGGCTCCCGCACCACCGTTGCTTTAATCAAAGGTTTGTATCCATTCTCGATGAGACGATGAATGAGCATTTGTATCTCGTTGTTGATCGAGTTGTGCTTAACAACAATGGTATCACAGAGTAGATGCAAATTGGACTCCAAAATTGGGGTTATTGGAATGGTTGGGTTTTGCGGTTGTTCTCTATTTTTTACTATCTTCTTCACTACTTGTTTTTTTTTTTTATATTGAACTTGAGAGTGTAATGGAAAACAATGAATGGGATAATGCTTGAAATATAATTTCTGTTTTCCATGAGGCGTGATTTTATGTTTAGAATTATTATTAATTTCCATGAGGCGTGATTTTATATGTGTGCGCGTGTGCGTGTGCGTGTGCGTACGGGTGCGTGTTTGTGTTCATGTGTGCATGCATGTATAACATGTAAGTACGTAAATCATGGGCTAGAAAGGTCAAACTGTCGTGTGAGAAGTTTTGGTCATATAGATCGGAGGTGAATAAGAAGGTAGTTGAGGGTCCCGAGGCAATCCTAGCAGAAAAACAAATCTAGAACAAAGAAGAGCGAGTGCTCATTTGAGTTGCATGGGTTGTTTGGAAAATGAGGCTGAAGACACATGGACATTGTCCATTGTTAGTGGATGTCACAACCATGATCTTTCAAGTAGTTTGATTGGTCATGCATCTGCTTGACAACTTATGCAACAACAACATGGGAGTGAATGTTTTGTCTGCCTTCGGCACAAAGCCGAAGAGTATTATGAGTCTATTTCTAGAGAATGATCACCAATGCTTAACATCAAGAAATCAAGTGTACAATTGCAAGACGAGGAAGAGAAAGAAGTCCAAGGGGAATTTGACGGTGTCGTAATACACGTTGGATTATCTAAACTCGAAAGGATATTATTTGGACATCGATAAGGTTACGGTTGATGGGAAGGAGGTTGTGAGTGACCTTTTTGTTTGTCACCCCGAGGTTAGACATTTTTTGCGTTTGTTCCCTCACGTCGTCATCATGGATACGACCTACAAGACCAACATGTAAACTTTAGTTTTCATTATTGCTACATCTAAAATATGCAGTTGCATCTAAATCTTCTATTTTTTACAGTTATAGGTAAGACATGCCTTTGTTGGAGTTTGTTAGATTTACTTGCACCAACCTTACATTCTGTATTGCGACAGTTTTCATGCAAAATGAGACATCGAAGCAATACGAACGGGCTCTACGGTGCCTTAGGTTAATGTATCGCAAACAAGAACCTAAGGCGATCATGTCAAATTGAGAGTTGGGTACTTCGAAGGCTCTCGAAGTAGTCATTCCGAATTTGCATCATTTGTTATATAGTGTCCATGTCAACCGCAATGTTGAAGCTTAAGTTACGAGGAAGGTTAGAAACATTGGCCATTTTTCGGGTAATATTCGTTGGTTGCTGAGGTCACTCACGAAGGATGTGTACGAGACACGACTTGCATATTTGAAGGTGAAGTGGAATGAGTTGTCAAACGAGTCGGGTTCGGGTTTACGCACACCGGGTCAGGTCATTTACGAGTCAGGTCTATTGCGGGTCAAAACTTGTGGGTCGGGTTGTTGCGGGCCAAGTACGAGTTTAGGTCAACCCAGCGGGTCGAGAGCGTCATTTCAAATTTCTACAAAATAATTATTAAAATGATATTTTAATGAAAACAATAAATAATAAATCAAAAAATTATAATTATATAATATTTTAATAATAAAATATATTATAATATTTAATAAATATAAAATATCAACACCTATACCTGGTGCTTCATGCACCTTTACTGAATCATTCATGCACTAACATGCTCAAACTCTTGCACCCCATATTGCAGATATAATATGGTGTTCATACCATTTACTGGAGTGGACAATCATAAGAGGTCTATTACATTTGCTGTTGCTTTGCTTTTGCATGAAGACATTGACTCTTATGTGTGGTTATTTGAGAATTTTAAGAAGGCAATGGGCCATGAACCTCATGTCATTATAACTGATCAAGCTGCATCTGTCAAGGCTGCTGTTGAACGAGTGTTTACTCATTCTGTCCATCGGTTGTGCACGTGGCATATAATGATGAAGGTTGCTAACAAGGTTAAGTTCCCTCCAAATACAAATTATTCTATCATTGATTTGTTCCAAAAGAAGTTCAAGAAGATTGTTTGGAGTGACGAACTCACTCCAATTGAGTTTGAAAATGAGTGGTTCTCGGTTCTTGAAGAATTTGGTTTCCAAGGGCATGAGTGGCTAGGAGTAATGTTTGAGCTACGGCGTTATTGGATCCCTGCATTTTTTCATGATGTGAGAATGTCGTCCTTATTGAGGACGACATCAAGGTCTGAGAGTCAAAACAGTTTTTTTGGAAATTTCATAGGGTCTCAATCAAGCCTAGTGGTGTTCATGATGCAGTATAGCAGTGCAATTGAATCGCAGCGACATAATCAGAAAAAGTGTGATATGGATTCCGCTACCTGCACTCCACGGATGAAGACACCTTACCAGTTTGAAAAGAACCTAGCAGATATTTACACTATCAACGCATTTTATGATGTCCAGGAGGCGTTTGTTAGTGGCACGTATCATTGCAGCCTTGATGAACTGAAAAAAGATGTCGATATCCATCACTTTAGGGTTGAAGACGAATTTGGCAGAATCTGTGTTGTTCAGAAAGTTGTTGCAAGTAATGAGTATCATTGTTCTTGCAATAATTTCCTCACTATGGGCTTTCCCTGCCGACATATTTTCTTTGCTTTGAAGAATACTCATGCAACTGCCTTACCTCCTACCCTCATCAACACTCGTTGGACGAAACAAGCGATTCTACAACCAATTTTTGAAGTGGATGGTACAGTTTATGATGCGAGTGTTCAAATTGATGAAAAGAAGAGTGATAAGCACTACTTTGTAGGGCTTAACCAAGAGTCATTAGAGGTTTTATTAGTGTCATTCGGGTAGATTTAGACACATTCATGTGTATGGCGTTTGGGGGCGAAGTTGGTGTATTTGGAGGTGTTTGAGCCGTTTTGGAGATCATAGTAGACACTGAGGAGGAAGCCACCAGAAGTAGACGCCAAGGAGCTGAAGAGACAAAGACTTCGGAGGAAGTACCTTACGGCGCCCGCCGCAGAAGCCACGGCGACCGCCGCCTAAACCCTCACAACAACGATGGCTACGACTTGGCCACGGCGCCCGCCGTGGAAATGCGGCGCCCGCCGTGGAAATGCGGCGCCCGCCGTGGAGGTTGCAGCGCCCGCCGTGGAGGTTGCAGCGCCCGCCACCGCTGTTCAGAAGTCCGCCGAGCCGTTTCCTTGTTTGCTTTATTTTGCATTATTTTATTACGATTTATTATTTCGTTTTAGGTTAATTCAGACTTTGTTTCCTTTAGTATTTAAGGGTAGAAAAAGGCTTGTTTGCCTATCAGCCAATCTCTCTTTGAATCCTAATTTCATTCTACGTATTTGTTATGAAGAACTAAGCCCCCTTGGCTTAGTCAGACGCTGAAGCTTTCGTTTTGATTCAGTTGTGAGACTCTCGTTCTTAATCTATTGCATGGTTTTTATCTATTCTCTAGCTTGATTGCTTATGATTGATATTGATAATCTATATCTTGGACGCAACTAGGGTTTGTCGTTATTGATCTATTGCTAGATTTAGATTGTTACTGGTTAAGCATATCTATTTCAGAGTAGCAACTGTATCGTACTAGTATCTGGTTGTGCTAGTCTTATGCAGAAGAGAACTGATTTACATTCTAGGATAAAAGCTGGTTGTTTTATGCTAGAATTGTATCCAACTATATTCCTATCCGTAAGGCTGCTGTTAAACTGAATCTTGATAGTTTCAGGGTTGTTTAATTAGTTAGTGCTAATAGTATCTGGTTGTGCTATTAGTTATATCTGAAAAGGAATTGGAATTTCCATTGCATGAGATTTTGAATGAGTATCTAGGATCAACTTGTCATATGAATAGTAGATGTTGTTTGACTAAGTGCATTTCCCATCACTGATTTCACAACTCTTTAGCTTGTTTACCTTTTGCATGTTTAGAACTTACAAAACTCACAACCCCCCCCCCCCCCCCGTGGTTACGTTTGATTGACATACAAATTGCATATTAAGATAGACTCTGTCTCCCTGTGGACTCGACCTTTACTTATCTAGGACTACGGTTTAAGATTTGTTTGGATATTTTGCATAGCAGTTTTACACGACGAAAACCTGTTATCAAAGAGGCTGTTGGCTGAAGTGATGATAGAAATGTACTCTTGTGTCGACATTGTTGGTGATGATATGGACAAATTGAAAGAGTTTTTAGCTATTTTAAAGGAACAAAAGGCTGTACTCACAAGGTCACAAGTAGTTGATCCGTCTGCCTCAACATCAGCCAGCAACTATAAGTTTAAGAAATTTGTAGGCCCGTTACCGGATCAAGTGAATGTCCACCCTCCGGAAATGGCAAAGAACAAGTTCAGGAAGATGCGCATTAGAAGCGGCCAAGAGGTTGGAATCGAAAATTCCAGGAAGAAGACAAGATTATGTACTCTTTGTAAAAGGTCGGGACACAACATCACGACTTGTGCTCAATATGTTAATTAGGTGTTTCAAATTTTATATGTATTCAGATAGTAGGGAATGCACTTATGCATACTTACTCATGCACCAAAATACAGTGACTCATGCACTGTTATTTCTCTTTTCTGTTAATTAGGTATTCAGATATTAAGAAATGCACTTATGAACTTAATCATGCACCAAAATATAGTGACTCATGCACTTTTATTTCTCTTTTCTGTAAATTAGGTATTCAGATATTGTCCTCAACATTAAGAAATGCACTTATGTATACTCACTCATGCACCAAAATACAGTGACTCATGCACTTTTACATATCAACTCATGCACCAACAAAGGTTTGTTTGGGGGTAGTTTATGGTGTTTTTGTAAAAGCCTTGACTTTGTAATTCTGGTACAACATCAATGGTTTATTTTTGGTGTAGTTTATGTTGTAGTTTTTGGTGTTTTTTGTAATTAGCCCTGGTTGTTTAGTTCTGTTATAACATCAATTAATTCATGCACTTTTACATATTTAGTCATGCACCAACTAACGATGACTCATGCACTTTCGACATACTACTCATTCACCAAAATCATTATTCTGTTCCGACACATAATAACTCAGGCACCAACACATAACAAGTCATGCACCAACACATACTGAGTCATGCACCAACACATATTGAGTCATGCACCAACACATAATAACTCATGCACTTTCCACATACTCGTCATGCACCAATACAGACTCACTACTTTTGTTCCATGTTCAAATAGATATTAAGTCATGCACCAACACATAATAACTCATGCACTTTCCACAAAGTACCCATGCACCATTACAAAATCACTGATTTTGTTCATGTTGAAACAGATATTAAGTCATGCACTTTTTACAATTCAACTCATGCAGTTTGTTGCAAAGCTTGAATGAGCATTGATCTTTCAATGAGAAACATTCATATACTGTTCAAATGTGTACTGTCCGATAGATGACCTGATACTTACAAATACACCTACTGTTTCTTGAAAACATATGCTAGATTACCTAAATTCCTACAACCATTACCTAAACTGTTCACTAGATTAGTCAAAATTACATTGAAACATTCTTTTTCCCACGCCCACGACCACGCACAGCTGCTACATTTCCAGCTTTCTTCTCTTGAATAATTTCTTCAACTCTGGCCTTCTTTTCATTAAACTCGCTGGTTAGGAGGGCGTAGCAATACTTGATCCTAAGCTTTGCCAACTGGCGTTTGTCTCCCGTATTCAGTTTAGGATTCCAGCTTGAGAGTCCATTGCCCATATATGTCTCCATATGTCTTAGTAGAAAGACCCCACAGTCAACTTTGTTTTTCCCATCCCTCCATTTTATTTGCAGCCTTTCACATGGGACATTTGCAATGTCTTCAATTGCTTTAGCTTTGGCTTCCATATCATGATTCAATAAGAAACTGACCATTAAATGTCTCTGCACAAATAAAGCGGTTAAATTCTATAACATTTGTGTATATCAAAACCTTTAATTGTTATAAAAATCATTATACTCAATGTATACTCACCAGAGTAGATGGTACTTTTCCATACTTGTCATCGCTCCCACTTGATGAGTTGTCTATGATATGGAAATTGGGGTTCTTGACATTTATTGCAATCAAATAGTAATACCCTTGGCTAATAATTGGGTAAAAGAACTGTACAAGTAAAATAAAAATAGATTGTAAGTATCTAATAACAACATGGACTTACCCATGCACACTAATGCAGTTTTCATGCACATACATCCAACCCCTCATGCACCAACAACTATTCCTTCAAATGTAATCACTGATTCACCCAGAAACAGTAGTTCATGCACTCTACAAACAATACTTCATGCACCTGAAAGCATTGGTCCATGCACTTTGGAGCATTGTCTCATGCACCAACATACAAACACTGTCTCATGCACCAACATACAACCACAAAATCACTAATACTAACTCATGCACCAATAATAAAAAACCTCATGCACCAACAAACAATACTCCATGCACCTACAAACAAACCTCATGCACTTTTGAGCACTGTCTCATGCACCAACATACAAAACACTGTCTCATGCACCAACATACAATCACACGATCACTCATGAACTTTAACATACTAACTCATGCACCAATAATAAAAACCTCATGCAGTTTGATGAACATACTCATGCACCAGTAAAAGCTGAGTGTAAGATAATTACCACATCAACATTTTTAATTGTGTAATTTTTGTTCTTAAACCCCTTGACAGCAGCAAATGTTTCTAGCACTGAATCTATGAATATGATAGATTTCTCCTCCATTGTGTATAAGGTGTCATCACAAGCAAAAGTCTGCGAATACAAAAAATGGAAATTAATAAATTAGAGCACAAATTAACATAATATTGTTGCAAAGTTGTGTCTTACCATAGTCAATGACGGTAGAAAGAATCTCAACGGTGACATACGACCCCTATATGTTTCATTTTCATTTAACATGACTGTAAATGCATCAATTAACAGACTGTCTATTTCAGCATTTACAGCCAGTGTAATCAAGTCCCTTTTTTTGAGAGTGGTATCTGCCATTCGGAAAACATCTTCACTGCAACAACAAAAAAAACCAATTCGTGAACTAGCTAGCTACATGTTATTAAATGTTATAACCAAATTCATATAATTAAATATATACTTACTTTTCCCCTCCTTCTTCAACAGTTATCCAATTGTAAATGATCTTCTCATCGGGTGTTGTTCTTTCTGAAATATTTACCTCTCTCCTTAAATGGTGAAATTGTGTTTTCAGAATGAAAAATGTTCCTTTTCTCTGCTGGTGTAGCATCAGCTATACCTTTTGGCTCAGAACTGCACACAAATTTCACCTGACAAACCCCACATTCACAAGTTTTTTGAATTGTGAAATTGTTTGAAACGGATAACGCTTAGTTAGACAATGAATAATTCAGAGATAAACATCTTGTTTTATATACCTTTTTTGGTTGCTTATTTACATTATCGTCTTGCACTTTTTGCTTGGTGATGTTGTCCTACAACACATACACACAGAAAAAGTTATTAACAGATGCATCAAAAAGCATTCATTCATGCACTGACAGTTATTAACAATATTCATTAACAAGCATTCATTGATGCACCAATAATTATTCATTCATGCACTAATAATCATTAACTCATACAATATCTTCCATGCTTGTACTCTTTTGCTTTTGAGTTGCAATTTCTTCAATCCCTTCCTTGCCAGCAACTTCCTTGTCAGCAACTTGATCTCTTTGTCCTGCTTGATCCACCTCCTGTTGTTGTACACTCTCTCCCACCTCCTTGTCAGAAACCTCCTTATCCTTGTCCTCCTTGTCTTCAACATCTTTGTCCGCCTCTTTGTCCTCCTTGTTATCCTTGTCCTCCTTGTCTTTGTCAACAACTTCCTCTATAACAACTTTCTCTACCAGTTCCTCTACAACAGCAGCCTCAAATTGTTGTTCTAATTCCACCTTCAAAAAACAGTATTTTTGTTAACTATATAACACTTACTCATGCACCAATCAGTTTTCAGTCATGCACCGATATAAATAGGCTCATGCATCTACACCACCCTCGAAACACCAAAATGGGAATATTCTATCATGCACATAGTCATAAACACTTACTCATGAACCAATTATTTTTCAGTCATGCACCGATATAAATAGGCTCATGCATCTACACCACCCTCAACAGTAATTTTAAAGTAGATTTTACCTGTATTGGTGACAGGCCCAAGTCAAAACTAGGGATTTCTGGACCCATCTGCAATAATTAAGAAAAAGCATTAGTATCATACAGTAAAGCTTAATGTCATTCATGGAGAATCATGTACAAAATATTTTTGTAGAGTCACTTACCCCCATATTTCCTGCCTGCTTTGTATCTTTGTCTTTGTCATTGTCCTTACCCTCATTACTCTTATCAACAATATCTTCCACATCCACTCCTCTACCAACGTCCTTCTCAACGTCTTCCCCAACAACTTCTCCAGCAACAGCCTTGTCAGAAACGACAACTTCTTCATCAACATCCATGTTGACAACTTCTTCTTCTTGCACGTCATTACCATCATGCTCTTTTGTGATTGTATGGATGAGATCTGAAAACCCAGGAATAAACATGTTCCCACTGTGTTCCTTCTATTCAGTAAGTGTTTTCTCAACCTCCTCCATACATGTCACAGCTAAATCCCAGAACTCAGTGTCTTGGGTTGGTTGTTCCTCAGACACCTCATCATGAATTGTTGAGGTAAGCTTGACGTTGATAATTTTTTTGGCTTGGTTGTTGACCGTCTGCAAGACACTATTTCTCTTCAGCTGTGCCGGGATTTGCTTCTTTTTCATCAAAATTGCCCGTACACTGCGAGCCATGCCTTCTATCTCTCTTAGGTATTCCTCCATAAAACACTTCACCTGCTCATCCGTTTCCATGACATTTGCTGGTTCGGTTGGAACATCAAGCTCTTCCTCTTCAGCCTCATTAACCCCCTGCTCGCGCTTGCCTCCACAGGTTCTTTGAAGGTTGGTCTACTGAGCAGAAATCCATTCCCGAACCCACCATGTAGGATCTCCTCATCCTCCCTATCCTTCAGCATCTTGGTGGTCCAGTTCTTGATAATCGGGAATTTTCTGTGGACATTCAGACCTTTCCACTTCAGCCTGTCCACATAAATCAACTGGAAAACATAATTCAAAAAGAAATTAGTCATAGAATTCTTGTATAGCCGAGACATATATTACTAGATAATGATTGACCCATGCACTCAGCGGCCCTGACTAATGCACTCATATTCTCTGACTCATGCACACATATATATTCATAAGATTATGCACATTTACTTATGCACTCATAAGATTATGCACATATAAACAGTTACTCATGCACCAATACATTTTTCAGTCATGCACGTGTACAAATAGGCTCATGCATCTACAGAATGTTAACTCTAGCACCTACATACACAGACAAAGGCACATAGACATGTAGTTAGCCATGCACCATCACAAACTAAGTCATGCACCTAGAAACACTGTCTCATGCACCTACACATAACAAGTCATGCACCTATAAACACTGTCTCATGCACCTAAACATAATTACTCATGCACTTTCCACATAACAAGTCATGCACCTATAAACATTGTCTCATGCACCTTCACATAATTACTCATGCACTATATACTCTTAACCATTGCATCTACACACATAATTACTCATGCACTATGACACAACAAGTGATGCACCAACATTCTTTTCAGTCATGCATCTACACACATTAACTCATGCAGTTATCAAAACACCAAAATGGTAATATTTATCTGCAGTAGAAGCAAGTTGCCATTGAAAGTCTTTTGTTTCTTATTTGCCCATGCAACAGAGCAATTGATGAGGGCCTTGTAGAGGAATGAGCTCCAATTAAAGTTCCTTATTTGATCTACATTCTCCAGCAATTGAAGAATCTTCAGATTTATTTTCCCACTCGAATAAGACTCAACAATCGTGTTGACAAACAACAGAATGAAATATCTTTTGAACCAAATCCCTCCATCACATTTTTTCATCTTCTTCAAGATGTCGGTTGCAGTCAAATTTCTGATCTCCTTTCCCTCAAAATCAGCCTTCAATTTCTTTAGAAACTGCTCATTGGTGAGTGCTTTAGGCAACTCAATCTCAACCTCTCCCTTGGGAATGCCAAGATAATCATAGGCATCAGTATCGGTGACTGGTATCTTCCTCCCATCACTGAGTTTTATTGTAGAATTCAGAGGGTGAAACATGCTGCAGACATAATGCCCTAGCCTCATAGGCATGTCCTTTATGTCCCAGTGTACAAGACTCTCAAAGCCAATTTCCATCAGAGCAGTTCTCTGATTGGCTGTGAAATCAGTTTGGGAAAGCACGTAGGATGAAATGACAGATGGGAATGTTCTACACACCAGCATGGGGTAGTCCTTCCTGAGTTCTAGAATTCCCCTTTTGTTCCCCAGCTTTGGGATCTTGGACTCTACAACAAACACATTCTCCACCTTCTCTTTATCCCCCCCTCACCTGTTTCTTTTTTTTCTTTGTCTTCTTCTCCTCATCACCCTCCATCCTGGCCTTCCCTTTTATGTCTACAATAGCCTTTTTACGAGCAGACTCCCTTTCTTCTGCTGCTTTCCTCTCTATTTTCAAAAGAATATCAGCAATAGGTACATCCTCACTATCACTGTGATCTTCATCCAAGACCCTTGGCCTCTTTGATTTTTGATGGCCTTTTCCTTGGGTCTTTCTTCTCTTCCCTGCGTTCAAAACTCAAAGGCATTAGATATTGACTAACAAATCCATGGTGATTAAAATTTAAAGAGATATGATGAGCATTAGCTTACCAAACAGAGGAGTGGGAGGGGGTGCATCTCCATGCATTGTGGTGGCTGGGCACACAGTTGGTTGGTCTTCACTGTCTGTTAATTCACAATGCAAACGAATTTGTTCATGCACACATTTTTAAACACAAGCACAACCAGTTATTCATGCACCTTTGCAAACATACTTATGCATCAGTGCTTGTTCATTGGTGTATAAGTATGTTTGAAAAGTTGCAGATACAAGTGCTTGTGCTTGTGACTATACTGTTAAAGTGCATGAGTGATTGTTCATTGGTGCACAAACATACTGATGCACCAAGAAGTAATTTACTCATGCAATATCAGATAGTGAGTCATGCACTAACATACCAACTCATGCACCAACAAGAAATTACAAAGAAATAACTCATGCACCAATAAGAAATAACTCATGCAGTTTAGTTATTTTTTACTCATGCATTTGTATTTCTAGTTGACTCATGCATTTATATTTCTATTTGACTTACCAGTGTCTATATATTTTTGTGATCTTGTTACTCTTTTTGTTATTGATGGTGATGGCAAAGTTGTGTTTGTAGTAACTGGATCTAGTTGTTTTGTTTTAGCCTGAGATCTGGATTTGTTTTGAGTTTTGCTTGGTGATGCAAGCTGGTCTGGTGTTTGAGTAATGATTAATGTACCATATCTTAACTCCTTGACTATGTCGGGTGGATTTTTGTCATCACAATGCTTGCCTTTTCCTACATATTATACACACATATATATATATATATATATATATATATATATATATATATATCATTCATAATGGACAATACTATTCACAAAATCACATGTTAGGCCCATGCATTTACACACTCTTAACTCAAGCATCTGCATAGAAAGAGGAAGGCACATACACATATAGTTACTCATACACCTAGAAACAAATTTACTCATGCACACAGATATATTCATGCATCTTCATTAGCTAATGCACCTACACGTAACAAGTCATGCACCTATAAACATTGTCTCATGCACCTACACATAATTACTCATGCACTTTCCACATAACAAGTCATGCACCTATAAACACTGTCTCATGCACCTTCACATAATTACTCATGCACCTATAAACACTGCATAGAAAGAGGAAGGCACATACACATATAGTTACTCATACACCATCACAAACTAAGTCATGCATATAGAAACACTTACTCATGCACTCACATTGTCTGACTCATGCACACAGATATATTCATGCATCTTCATTAGCTGATGCACCTATAAACACTTACTCATGCACCAATTCGTTTTCAGTCATGCACCTATATAAATAGGCTCATGAAGTCTTGCATATACACACATAGTTACTCAAACACCATCACACACTAAGTCATGCACCTAGAAACACGTACTCATGCACTAACACTCTTCAGTGATGCATCTACACACACATGTTAGAGCAAAAGCAGCGAGTGACATAAATAGAAGATAATTTTATTGATCTATTATGCATAAACATATATTCAGTCTAATATATAGAAGATATTTCAAATCAGAGCATGTATCTAGTGAGAAATCTCTACATCGACCTTTTGTGATTATGTATTTAGTGAGAAATATACCTTGTGTTCCACTTGCTATCTTTGACCTCATTTTGTTCTTCTTTTGTTGTTGATTCTTCGTATTTCTGAGTTCTAGTTTGTTGCAACAATTCTTCTTCTTTCTGTTGATTCGGTAAAAATCGCATTTTCTAGGGTTTATGTTTCGAATCGCTCGGGAAATGCTTGATTGTGCAGCGGATGGTCGATTTGTGAAAGTGAGAGAGAGAATCGAGAAGAGAGCGAGAGCAAGAGAGCAAGAGAGCGAAGAAGAACGAGAGAGAACGGTTTGATTTCAGGGAACGAAGGAGATAATCGAAAAGCGAGTGAACAGTGTTTTAAGAGCCCGTTAACTTTCAATCGAAAAGCGAGAGTGAACACGCGCGGGCCGGCCCACTTAGCTCCTTAGCTTCTGGCCCTTGGATGGACTCCATCCTACGGATGGAGTCCATCCTTATTCCTTCTCTAAGAGGCCTTCCTCACCGGAATTTCGGCATTGTAGTGAAAAATTTTGGTATTTTCGGCATTTTTCTACTATAATTTTGTATAAGATTTTAATACGAGTATATAACTATATGTTAGAACCATAATATATGCTTATAGTATATAACAATATTATATAACTATACGATATAACAATAGCATATAGCTATAGTATATAACAATACGATATAACAATAGTATATAACTATAGTATGAAACTATACGATATAACCATAGTATATAACTATTCGTTAGAACCATAATATATAATTATAGTATATAACCATAGTATATAACTATACGATATAACAATAGTATATAACTATAGTATATAACTATACGATATAAAATTTATATATAACCATAGTACGCTAGAACCATAATATATAATTATAGTATATAACTATACGATATAACCATGGTATATAACTATAGTATATAAATGAACGATATAGCAATAGTATATATATAACTATACGATATAACAATAGTATATAACTATACGATATAACCATAGTATATAGTTATATATTATGATTATATCTTATAGTTATATTCAATTTGGTTATATCTTATGGTTATATCCTATAGTTATATACTGTGGTTATATCTTATAGTTGTATCCAATTTGGTTATATCGTATCGTTATATCCTATAATTATATACTATGGTTATATCCAATTTGATTATATCATATCGTTATATCATATAATTATATATTATGATTATATCTTATAGTTATATCCAATTTGGTTATATCCTATAGTTATATACTGTGGTTATATCTTATAGTTATATCCAATTTGGTTGTATCATATCGTTATATCCTATAATTATATACTATGGTTATATCTTATAGTTATATCCAATTTGATTATATCATATCGTTATATCATATAATTATATATTATGATTATATCTTATAGTTATATCCAATTTGGTTATATCCTATAGTTATATACTATGGTTATATCTTATAGGTATATCCAATTTGGTTATATTTTATAGTTATATCCTATAGTTATATACTATGGTTATATCTTATAGTTATATCCAATTTGGTTATATCATATCGTTATATCCTATAATTATATACTATGGTTATATCTTATAGTTATATCTAATTTAGTTCTATCATATCGTTATATCCTATAATTATATACTATGGTTATATCTTATAGTTATATCTAATTTGATTATATCATATCGTTATATCATATAATTATATATTATGATTATATCTTATAGTTATATCCAATTTGGTTATATCTTATGGTTATATCCTATAGTTATATACTATGGTTATATCTTGTAGTTATATCTAATTTGGTTATATCATATCGTTATATCATATAATTATATATTATGATTATATCTTATAGTTATATCCAATTTGGTTATATCCTATAGTTATATACCATTTTTATATCTTATAGGTATATCCAATTTGGTTATATTTTATGGTTATATCCTATAGTTATATACTATGGTTATATCTTATAGTTATATCCAATTTTGTTATATCATATCGTTATATACTATAATTATATACTATGGTTATATCTTATAGTTATATCCAATTTGGTTATATCATATCGTTATATACTATAATTATATACTATGGTTAATGAAATAATATAGTACATAAGTGGAACTATATGAAATATAATGAAATACTATAGTATATAAGTCTAAGTATACTAGATTTAATGAAATACTCTAGTACATAAGTGTAACTATATGAAATATAATGAAATACTATAGTATATAAGTGTAACTATACTAGACTTATTGAAATACTATAGTACATAAGTGTAACTATATGAAATATAATGAAATACTATAATATATAATGTAACTATATGAAATATAATGAAATACTATAGTACATAAGTGTAACTATATGAAATATAATGAAATACTATAGTATATAAGTCTAAGTATACTAGACTTAATGAAATACTATAGTACATAAGTGTAATTTTATGAAATATAATGAAACTCTATAGTATATAAGTGTAACTATATGAAATTTAATGAAATACTATAGTACATAAGTGTAACTATATGAAATATAATGAAATACTATAGTCTATAAGTGTAACTGTATGAAATATAATGAAATACTATAGTATATAAGTCTAAGTATACTAGATTTTATAAAATACTATAGTATATAAGTGTAACTATATGAAATTTAATGAATTACAATAGTACATAAGTGTAACTATATGAAATATAGTTAAATACTATAGTATATAAGTGTAACTATACGAAATTTAATGAAATACTATAGTACATAAGTGTAACTATATGAAATATAATGAAATATTATAATATATAATGTAACTATATAAAATATAATGAAATACTATAGTACATAAGTATAACTATATGAAATATAATGAAATACTATAGTATTTACTATATTATATAAAGTTTTTATTCTCGATTTTTGGCTTTTTGGAGGGGAAAACGATATCCATTTTGGATGAATTTTATATGTACGGATAGACCTGTCAACTGGGTCGGGTTGGTCGGGTTCGGGTCAAATCGGGTTCGGGTCGATCGGGTTGGTAAAATTTTCGGGTCGGGCGGGTTCGGGTTGACCCGGCGGGTCGAACATGTCATTTTCTTATGATTATTATTATGATTTTTAACTTTAATAAAATAATTATAATAATATAATTAATATTATATTATTATTTAATAAAGTATATTAAAATATTTAATATAACTGAAATAAAATATATAAAATAAAGGGGACCCACGAGCTCGAATTTGTGTTCGGGTGGAGTCGGGTTCGAGTCCTTCTTGACCCAATGACGTTCGGGTCGAGTTCGGGTCCTTTCGGGTTGAGTCGGTTTTTATTATTATTATTATTTTGATAAAGGTAATAATTCGAATGACCGACAAAAAGTCGGACCACTCGAGAGGCCGATAAATCGGCAACTGGAAACCCAGTTAGTACAACAAGACAAGCTAATGAAAATACAACAAAGCAGAAGCGAGCTACAAGACTAGAGGGAGAAACGAGTCCACCACCAGACGACGGGTCAAAACAGAAAAACAATCTTGGGAAATGAAGAATGGACAGCCATGACGTTGCCCCCACTCATGATGGGGGATCTTCAGGAGTCTCGACCACCCTGACGTTGTCGTATGGATCTTCAGGAGCCTCAACACAACCATGACCGTGACTGGAACAACTCAATCTACACACTAGTCAGCCCAACAAGAGCAAAGTCGTACAACACAAAAGCTATCCAAACACACACAAACCTAAAACAAAAACAAAACAAAAAAAAAAACAAAAAAAGCCAAAGCAAATTAAAAACAAACAGCAAAGGAGATCGGGGGAGGGACAGGGGGACGGCGGAGGGACAAGGGGACGGCGGCGGGACAGGGGGCGGAGAGGGAAGGGCGGCGGGGAGGGCGGAGAGGAGGGTGGTGGGGGAGAGGGGGAGCGGGGAGGAGGAGGAGGAGGCTGGGGGGAGGTCAGATTTGGAAAGAGGAGGAAACGGATGAAGGGTGGAGGGGGAGAGAAGGCGGGGAGGAGGAGGAAGCGGTGGAAGGGTGGTGGGGGAGAGGTGGTGGTGGGGAGGAGGAGGCTGGGAGAAGGTTCGGATATGGAAGGACCCCAGGGCCGGCGGAGAGGCGGGGGGCCGAAGAGGCAGACGCCGGAGTGGCGGGGCCGGAGAGGCAGGGGGCGCGGTGGAGCGGAGGAGTGGGCGGAGCGCGGTCGGATGCGGTGGGGGCTCGGTCGGAGCGGCCATGGTAGCGGCGAGGAGGCGAGAGGGGTCGGGAGCCGCAATCCGACGACAAAGCACGATCCGGAGACCGGAACTGGGCTTGGATCGGCGGTGCTGCTGGTGCCGGTGAGGCGGTGCCATGGTGGCGGCAGAGTTAGTCGGGGACGGTGGCTCGTCGGAGGCGGTGGCCAAAGGGGTTTCAAGGCCATCTAGGGCCGGCGGGCTCGTTGGGAGCGTTTTGCATTTACCATGTAATGAACGTGGGGTTGGGTCGGTTTTTGACAGGTCTATGTACGGACTCGTATTAAAGTTTTATACAAAATTATAGTAGAAAAATGCAAAAAATACCAAAAAAAATCACTACAATGCGCTATATGCCGGACACTAAATTGTAAAAAAATGGGTAGGATGAATTCGTTTTTTGGACTTTTGGAGGGACAAACGATGTCTGTTTTGGACGAATTTTATATGTACGGACTCGTATTGAAATTCTCTACATGATTTGCCACAAACATTTTTAAAAAATGTTATATAATTTTTGAAAATGCCACAAACATGATTTATATGTACGGACTCGTAGCTTACGGGTTTGCCACAAACATTTTTGAAAATGCATATTTTACCCCTGTGCGCGTAGCTTAGCAGTACGAAACCGCGCTGCTAAGCTACGCACACGGTTTCGCGTCCATTTAGACGCGAAACCGCGTGCATATACCCACTGCCGATATATATTAGTGGTAGTGCCCCCACCGAAAGCAAAGCTACGCTGCGTGCGCCTACGATTAAGATTTTCCACCTGCAACCATTTTTATTGAGTCTTTTTAAGTACTAATTAATTAAATTTATTTTATACAGGAGTATATAGTAAATAAATACGTACGTACCTTTTTGTTCGCATAACTTTCTCAAGAAAGCAGCGAAAAGGGTGATTAGGGCTACAACTGCAATCAGCCCGATGATGATTGCAAGCGTTTTCTCCGTCTCGTCGTCTTGTGATGATCCTAAATTTATGTAACAAATAATTAATTGTCATACTCAAATTTAACTCTTCGTTCATACTCCTATATATCTATATAGGTATATATATAATACTTAATTTACACTTCTTTTCATGGTCTAATAAAAAAAGGTAGATACATATATGCATGGAGCGAGAGAATATACGTAACAAAGTACAGTATCGATCATAGATATATGTATGTCCATAATCCTACATATATACGTAACAAAGTACAGATACAATATATAATGAAAAGCGATTATACTATTTGCATGTGCATAGGTCGCCTGCGCATATAATTGAGAATTGCTTCAACGGGAAAAAGGTGGTCGGTCGGTTGCCTGGAACCTAGAAATATTTTCTTGGATATATAATATTAGTTTTTTTTCACTAGTTATATATGACCGTAGGTAAACTAATAAACCCTAAAAAGGAGATGATAAATTCTCTTTAAAAAATGTTATATAATTTTTAATAATTAAAATCTAATATAATTTTAATTTTACATTTTGAATCTTAACCATTGACCTAAGTTAGAAAAGATTTTAATTTCGTTTGATGGGTTGAAACATTTTCATTTAGAGTAACGGAAGAATTCTTAACCGATGAAAAAGATTGATATGTCTAATTATGGCATAGATTAAGAACTTATATTTAGAAAGATTGAATTTGATTTTAGTTATTTCAAAAAAAATTAAAATTCTAGTTATTATTTTATTTTCCAAAAGTAAAATTCATATAGCGTAGGTAAAAAAAAATCTTAAGAGAGGCATGCCATACAAAACCAAACCATAAATTACAAACTTTAGTTTTAGCTATACATGTATTTTATTAGTTTTAACTGTTCCAACCAATTGGTCCAGCAAATCTACCTAAACCATCAATTTTTTCAAATCTTGCCAATAGTTTCCACTCTTCTTTTTTCTTTGGTCAAAAGTTTTCATTGTTCTTACATTAAAACTTCTTGAAATGTTAGAACATACAAGCTCCGTAGTTCCACCACATTATGACTTTGACCTACTTACAGCGACAATATTTCCTACAAAAATTATTCAAATATAAAAGTCACAAAGACTTGTACCAAAACTTTATGAAAAAAAACATTTTTGCTACAAATCTCCGGTTCTTCAATTGACTAATAAGTGAGTTATCACTTTCCACATTTCATACAAATATACACACATATATACATATATATATATATATATATCATTTTTTGAGGTCCATCTTCTTGAATTTTTTATTTAAAAAAGAAAAAATATAAAAATAAACTCTATTTTAGCTATTAGACAAAAATAAAACTTCAAATTAACCAATAAAAATCTCAAGTATATACACATGAATAAAAATTGAAATATTATAAAGTAATTCTTTTTAGATTTTTTTAGAAAATGTAAATTCCGTAATTTTATAAAGGAGAATCACTTAGAAAATGAACATCAATAAGAGATTTCAAGAGTTTCTCACTAATAAAAAAGTAATTGTTTTTTATAAATTTTTTTCTTCAAAATTTCTCCTAGAGACTCGCCTAACTAGTCTCTCATATTTTTTATATTTTATTTATTTTTTGTGTGAGAAACTCATGAGGAAATTTCAATCTTTATGATCTTAATCGGCCAAATTAAAATTTCAGTTGAAAATTATTTTATATTATTTTCCGTTCATAAAAATATAACTATAATTATTTTGAATTAATTCGAAAGTTGTGAATTTGTGATCAACTTTCTATCTTATTCTCACACTAGTACTATTTTTTATGATTTATTCATAAACCAACCTACCGTTTTTAGCAGACGCGTTCATTCCACCGATGGAGTAGCGCGCGTAGCACTTGGCGAGGAACACGTCACCCCAATTCGCTGATCCGCAGTCGTTTTTCAGCCGTCCGATGGCGTCGGCCAAGCAATCCTGACACTGCCCGGCGTTCAGATCTCCGACGCACCCGGCCACCCCCCGGACGTCCCCCGACCCGCCAACTCGGAACAACTCGCGGCCACCCGCCAGGTAACCCAGAACCGAGTCGCGCCGGGTCAACTCGTCCGAGTCACCCTGCAGCTGGGGCCCACACTTCCTGGCGGCCAGCGACTTGTCCTCCACGCCGAAGAAGGACGCGTTGTCGTACCTGATGAGGCAGCCGTCGAGCTGGAGCGCCGCTCCAACCGAGTCGCCGCAGAGGACGCCGAGTTGACTCACCGAGTGGGAGACGCAGGTGGCGCAGTCGGCGGCGGGGAGGTCGGGGCGGCACTGGAAGAGGCCGTGGACGACCCCGCCGGCGGTGAACTTGTTGAAGGAGGAGTAGGAGGCGGCGTTGAGGATGGAGGTGAGGAGGGCGTCGAGGTTGCTCTCGTACTGAGTCGCCGGCATGTACTTTATCTGAGAGCAGCCCACGTACACGAAGGAGTCGTCGCCTGTCACCGCCGTGGATTGGACGAGGACAGCGGCGAACACCATCGCCGCCGCGAGAAAGAGAGCGGATGGATGAATAACTGGGAGTTGCATGTCTAGTTTTTTTCTTAAAAGTGTATAGTTTCTGCATGATAGGGAAATATATAGATTGATGGTTGAGTTGTAATATGAGTAGTATTTAGTTTTTTATAAATTAATATTCTAAGTAAAATTTAGACATATATTCAATTATATAAGTAAACTTTTGGAAATGAAAACTTTAACCTAATATTTATCAAGTATTGTTAATAGCATTTAACTCTTGAATGCGTATTTGTAAAAAAATAACTTAATATATTAAATTAATAAACTTATATAATTCAAACAGTAAAATTGATTAAAATAAAAAGAAGAAAAAAGTGTTTTGGTTAACCATACAACTTAAAGTACATATATATTTTAATTTTAAAAATTATAGATTCATATTGGACATATAATTAATTGAGTTAATAAAAATAAATTAAAAAATAGTTGAAATAGTGTTACAAACTTACAATAAATATAATTTGAAAAATAAAATTCAATAATTAAGTTATAATATTAAGATTATGTGCTTAAGATATTTTAGTGATGGTATTTATCTATATATATATATATTAAATCAAATGAATTTAGAGTAACCATATTGATTCTGGCCCCGCAGATCCTACGTGTCATTATGTGGTTAATTCACTTTTTTTAATATTAACAATTCTATTTAATTTAAATCACAATATATCACCATAACTAACTTTAAATCTATAAATCATATATACATATACAACTTTATTGAATGTTTATATATAGGAAGGTGATCATTTTTTTTAAAAAAAAAATGAAAATAATAACCTTATATTTATATAACTAATATATAAAAGCTTATATATCTGAATTTTGACCACTGTATAATCTTATATAACCAATAAACTTATAATTATATCTACACATAACTAATTTTAAATCTATATATCATATATATACAACTTTAGTCAATATTTATTTACATGAATGTGTTAAAAAAATATATAAAAAATACAAACAATAATATGGTGGATTATATATTTGTAATTGGACCACCATATAAACTTATATAACTACTAAATATTCTTATCTTTTATCATATCAAATTTTACCTCCCAGCCAAACTTTATTAAATCAAAATATTTTAGATCTATATGATGATATATACAACTTTAATATATGATATGGGCCATATGGCCCGTATCCACCTCCAAACCAATGTCTGGTATCCACCGCCAAGTGATATGGCCCGTAATCACTTTCCCCTTCCACCTCCAAAATCAGTTTTGTCTCCAACCTAATCTCCACCTCCAAAATCTTCTTTCATCTCTGAAGGGAATTTTAATATCGGTTTTACTCAATTTGGAATCTACTAAGCTAAGATACTCCATCATCCAATGGCCAACATTCAAAGAGTACACATCTTCTCATCAAGCACCTACAGCCATACACCCTGCAATCTCTCAATCATATGGAGAATTTTGGCGCCTTGTTGTATTCCAAACAGATAAGATTTGATTTTAGATATTTTTATTTATTTGTATTAAATACATATGCATGAAGAATATCTGTATACTCATCCAAGTACATCTATATTAATACGAATTTTTTGGTTGCTGATTTCTGAGATATTTTTGGTTGTCAATTTTACTGAATTCTGATTTAGTTGTTGATTTTATGCGATATATATAGATTTGCTGATTTAAAATATATTTGACAAACTGATTTAGTTATTTCTTCTGTGTATTTGGTTCCTGATTTGTTGATAAACTCATTTGTATATTTAAAATATATTTGTTGATTTGTTAATAAATTGATTTGTTGAGTTGGTGGCTGATTTTTATAAACCAATATCTAGGACTTCTTTCTTGATTTCTGAAAAAATAAAAAATCAAGAATCAAGTGGTCGTTTGATTGTTGTTTTAAAATTTGTTGATTTAAACTAAATCTGTTAAGCAAATCTTGGCGGTTGATAAATATATACTCCATTTATATCTGTGAAGCAAATCTGCTGAACCGTTATTAACAACCTAAAACGCATCTATATATAGAATATTATTTAGGCAATGCATTACGGCATAAAGCAAAGTTGGATTTTATCAGTGTACACATCTCTATTCCCATGGCCAATTTTATTGAAGAAATTACTGAACTAAAAGGTGTTTGGACACTCAAAGTTCGTATCGTAGGCATGTGGAAGCAGAAAAACTATGAAGGAAGAGACGAAATTCGCATGGTTATGATAGATGAAAAGGTTGATACATTTCAATTGCACTATTTTCTGTTTGTATTTTCAGCAATTGCTTTTTATTATATATATATTACTAATGAACTATTATTTTTTATGTTGCAGAATTCTAGGATTGAATCTACCATCTCAAGTTATTTTGTCAACAAATTTTCACAAATGATCAAGGTGTATTCCATATACAAAATATCAAATTTTTCTATTGAAGAAAATAGTGATAAATGAAAAATTACTCAACATTCATACAAAATAACATTTACTTACTCCACAACTGTTCAACAATGCAATGATGCTTCTATCTTTGCAATAGGAACATAGTTTGTAGATTTTGAAACCATATTGTCTGGCCAATTATGTGATAACACTTGTGTTGGTATGGTCTATTATTTTATTAAATAAAATCAGTTTATGCATTTTTTTATTATTTTTTATTTAATATCATACTGATTCAAATGGTTATTTGTTATTTTGGTGTAGATGTTATCGGTGAGGTGATTGAATTCAATGATGTCACCACTTTTGCAAGAGAATCTAGAGAGATAAAAAAGTTTGAGATTAAAATTGAAGATCAAAGGTTATCATATATCATCTTTCTGTGAAAACTTAATTTCCATTTCACAATGCTAACGTTTGTCACTTCTTTATATTTTAGCAAGAAAATCATGAGTTGTACCTTGTGGGGCATTTATGCTGATGAGATGTCAAGTCATATAGATGAATACAAGGATGAACGTGTCATAGTCATACTATAATTTTTCAGAGTTAAATTTTTCAGAGGTAACCTATTCATTTTCAATTTTCATGATGAATGTCCACCAGAGAACTTATTTATTTACTGATCAAGTTGATAATGATATACCAATAAAGTAATATTTGCTTTCTCCTCTGTCGTGTGCAATCTCTAGGTAATAATCTTTGAATGCTTTGATGTTACTAATCATATTCTGATTTAAAAATGAATTCTGATTTGGTTGCTGAACTGATGTTACTGATCTTTGTGAATCACTTAATTCGATTTGAAACTCATTAGCATACTAGAAACTTTCATTTTCAACTGCATAACTTATCCTTAACCACATCTCTGCAATCTCATGTCATGTGCAATATTTATGTACTTTTCTTTGAATGCAATCAGGACTACTAACCACATTCTGATTTAAAACTGAATGAGTTTTTTGGTTGCTGAACTGATTTTACTAATCTTTGTAAATCATTTAAGTAGATTTAAAACTGAATTCTTTGAGTTTAGACAATTAGGCAACCAACTAAATCCGACGTGCTCAACCAAATAACTTTTGTCTGAACCCATTTAAGTATATTTGAAACTGAATATTGTAAATCATTTAAGTAGATTTAAAACTGAACTCATTAGCATACTAGAAACTTTCAGTTTCAGCTGCAGAACTTATTTATTTACTGTTGTCTACTAAAGATATATATAGATTGTTTCAGCTGCAGAACTTACTGTTGTCTAACTGATCTTTGTGAATAAAACATAATGGACTCTTTGGGTTTAAGTTTTAGCTGCAGAACTTACTGTATAACTTATTTATTCAGTTTCAGTTGCAGAACTTATTCAAGCTACAGAGCATGATAACTAAATCAGACATGCTCAACCAAATAATTGACAACTTATTCTTTATAATTTCTTTTTAGGTAAATTTACGGTTCAAAATGGACTCTTTGGGTCTAAGTTTCACTTCAATCAAGACCTTTCTGAAGTTGTTAGTTTTTTAGAAAGGTAATCTACTTAAATGTTATGTTATTATTTATTAAATGAAAGTTTTTTATTTTATTTACTTTTTTTTTTTAAATGCAGTTCTTCTACCACAACCGAACCCGGGTCACTACGTGGTATCACTCATGTATCTACTACCAATTCCAACTCAAAAGAAGACACATTCTTCAATCCATCATTTAAAAACTCTTTGTTGGAGATAAATGATTCACTTCAGGTCGTTTTTTTTATTAATATTATTGAATGTTCCTGGACTAATAATATTAAATCAGTAATATTTATACCATTTTTATATCTATATATGCAGGTTGGTTATGGTGTAGTTTTGGCTACTGTTGTCGATACTGATGATAAAGTCAATTGGTATTACAATGCTTGTAAGAAGTGTGTCTACAAGCTTGAACTTGAAGGAGATAAGTTTCGTTACAATACTTGTAGAACACTCGTCAACATTCCATCTCCTAGATATGTTTAAATTATTATTATTTTCAGATTTTAATGTACTTTAACTTGATTTCAAATTTTCTCTTCGATTCCTACAGATATCTAATTAAAATCATAGTATGTGATGATGGTGTGAATATTGCAAAGTTTACTTTGTTTGACAAATTTGTACAAGCCTTTGTGGGAAAGTCTGCTTCTACTATACTTGATCAGGTATTTTTATATCATTGTAAAAGTTCAGATAAATAAATATCAATATTTGTGAGTTCTTACTTTAATCAACAAATTTCAGTATTTTATATTTCTCACTTTATTTTTTTTCCAACATAAGGACATGAATGCATTTCCTGACGATCTGAGCGTTGGTGTTGACGGCTATTAAGCTAGGTTGACGGCGGTGGAACGACCAAGGCTGGACGGCCACTGGTCGTCGCGATCGGAGGAACTCGGCAAGTCTTTAGAGGGTCGCATCACCAACTGAGAAAAGGAAGTGTCTCAACACACTTTGGGTTCAGTAAATCAAGTTTCCAAGAGAGATAACTCCCAGAAGTTTTGTACAGATGGTAAATGTTCACATGTTTAGTATCAGGAGGGGTAAGAGAAAGGAAGTTCTCATCCTCATGTTAGTATCCGTTTCAGTTTGGATCGTAGTTGGAGGGTTTACCTCTGAATGGGTCGTGGTGGTAAGAGTATAGGTTTCTGCTTCTTGTACCAGCTCTTGTTTATGCAAAGGTATATAAGCCTATTCCTGTACTTGATAAATCTTGTCATAGAGACAAATTTCTCACTAGAGAAGATTAAGTACAAATCACTTAAGTTCCAGTTCAAGATATACACATCTCGGGTTCCGGTTTTAATAGTACATTTGATCACTACTACTGAAGCCGTTTGAAAGGAAACAACAAGAGGGAAACTCTTATTTTTCAAACAATCAAAAAGCAAAAGTAGTTTGTTCAGAGGCCATTTATTCATGGAGTTTGATCTCTAAATTTTGTTCAGATGATGATGGTTCCTTTTTGGTTGTAGTCTTTCTTTGCTCCTGGGTGCACTTTCTTGTATAAGATCCTCAGAATATTCATCCAAAACAGTTCTAGAGCTCCAAAACCAACATTGTAAGGGTTGACAGGGCATAAACCTAAAGTGATGCCACCAGCGAAGTAATCAACACTGAAGACAATATTGGTAGTTTTATAGTTGTTCATTTTCTTTTTAGAGGAGGTTATAACTTGTTTGGTTTCAGCTTAAAACCTGCAAATGCAAACCAGAAAGGCAGGAAATCAGTCATAATCCAGCACGAGTTATTTTTGTCAAAAGTAAGTTGGTCAGAGTGAACCAAATTACTCCCAATTCCATCTATGTTTTGAACGGGCTTGTTCAGTGAGTCAAAACTCCAGATAGGATTGTTCAGGGTTTGATAGTCCAGAAAATGATTTCTATCAAGATACCATAGTCCCACAAAATCAGGAAACGAGAAAGGAAGGAAGACACCTTGGATTGGGGAGGCATAGAGGTTTACTCGCCCGACTCCTCGATGAAGAAGCGAGATCCGGGACACCAGAGGGGCAGAAGATCCACTCCTCCACTCGGCGCAGGAAAGGATTTATCTCAGAGGCCCCATGACGAGCAACAGAGCACTCGTCCAAGCGTCCTTCACCCCACTGGCTCCAATCGAAGCTCCAAATCTCCATGAACACCGAAATCACGAAGAGGGGGAAGCTTCTTAGAAGATCTTGATTTTCTCCCTGAATACCGCAACCCCTTCAAGGAAGGAGCGATTGGCCAGGGAATTGATGGGTTGCAGGTTGTCGTCGACATGGTGGTGGTTGGGGTTGCAGTAGGAGTCAAGGTGAAGAATCGAGA
Organism: Rheum nobile; assembly: GCA_027886185.1. Lineage (NCBI taxonomy): Eukaryota > Viridiplantae > Streptophyta > Magnoliopsida > Caryophyllales > Polygonaceae > Rheum > Rheum nobile. The sequence continues at coordinate 5,367,814 of WOAB01000531.1, read as the reverse complement.
TCCAGAGATCGGTGAGCGGCGGCCGCTCGAGTTCAAGGGTTTGGGGTCAGAGAAGAGAGCGTTTTTCACAACATATGGGAAGCCTTGAAAACAGATGAAGAGATAAGATTGATTTCGAAGGAGATGATCGATGTGGACGAGATCAAGATCAGTGGCCATGGTGAGGGTAAGGATGAAGAGCGGCGGTGAAAAAGGTTTTAGGGTTCAGGTTTTCATTTTTACGGAGAGCGTTTTCCACTTCCTTTTTGTCTCCTAAAAAAAAGGAATTTGATGGCTCCACCGACAGAAGAATACCAGATGGATATTTTTGGGGTAATTTTGATCTAAAATAGGTCATATTACATTTGTAGGTGTAGTTACAAAGTAATATAACATAATGGCATGGGCCATAAAATAATTCAATATCTATGATTTTGATGTAATTGGACCAATATGTAGGTGTAGTAAAATATAGTGGGTCATAAAATAACTATGAATTGGAAATGATATACATATTGTATAATTAAAATATTTTGGTCGATAAATTATATTAGCAAACTTATAAAAATAATAATATAAACTGTATAAATGAATATAAGATAAATGAATATAAGATGTATTTTGTATATGTTATGTATAAATCAAATTTTAAAAAGAAATATGTATAAATTCAACAAATATGTATATATACATGATTTATAGATTTAAAGTTAGTTATAATTAGATTGTGATATAAATTGAATATAATTGTTAATTTAAAAAATTGAATTAATCATAAATTGACACATAGGATTTGTGAGGCCGAAATCAATAGGATGACTCCAATTTTGTTTGCTTTAATATAGATATATAGATAGTTAATTTAACTCAATCAAATATATAATGTAACAATATATCGGACAAAAAACCCTGAAAATATCTGATGTTATACTCTAGTTATAGAAGACATATATAGAAAAGCTCAAGTATCGTAGAGTACAATGAAAAATAATAATTGAAGCCGATTCACAAGATACCGAATGTGGGATGTACTCTCATAAATATATACTCGAAATGTGGGGACTTGCCAAATATTCACAAGGATTTGGTTTCTTGGAATGGTAATATATCTGCAAAGAAGCTCCAAGAGATTGAGCCGGATAATATTAATGCTAGTACTTACATGTTGTTACATAACGTACATATATGCCGCCTCTGGAATGGAATTTTTTTTTTCCAAACTATGCACTTTTATCAATTTTATTCTTAAATTAGGTTCAGATTTAAACTTTTTTTAAAATAGACTGACTGAAAAAATTTCGGGCTAAATCGCTGTTCAAAAAAACGACTAATTCATATTTACTTTTTTATAATTAAAAATATATTTTAAAATAAAAAAATAAAAAATATATATGAGTCGTTGTTTGAAACAACAACTCATATATACAATTTTTTCTCATATTAAAAATTGAATTTAAAAACTAAAATATAGAAAAAAAATAAGCATGAGTCGCTGTTTGAAACAACAACTCATGCATATTTTATAATTTTTTTATTATATTTTTTTATTTTAAATATGAAAAACTTACATATATGAGTCGCGGTTTCAAACAGCGACTCATATATTTTTTATTTTTAAATGCAATTTTTAATTATAAAAAAATAAAATCACATCGGCTTCGTCTTTAGTCGTTGTTCTCTACGACGACTCTTAAGAGAAGAGTCATTGTTTTGTACAGCGACTCACCCCGAAGCTCCTCAGTCAGCCTATTTCGAGAATAAGTTTTAATCCGAGCCTAATTCAAGAATAAAGTTAATAAACTGCGTAATTTAGAAAAAAAAAGTCTTCTGGAATCACTACCACAAAAATAGGATTTTAATCCGGATATAAAATGAAATATAACCCGGATATATCCCAGAAATGATCCGGTATCTTGGTTGAGGGTGTAATAGGGTATATAACCCGGATCTGTTAAGACACGCCCGGGTTAAAAAAGTCCCCAAAATGCCACCTTGAAACTGTACTTTTTAACCCGGATATGTTTTGATACGCTCGGGTTAAAATAACTGGACTTTTTATCCCGGATCTTTAAAGATCCAGGTTAAAAAGTCCAGCTGATTTTTAAAAAAAGAAGGACTTTTTAGCTCGGACCATTGGATATCCGGGCTAAAAAGTCCTGTTAATTTCAAAAAAAAAATTTGGGATATTCAATCCCCGGTCTATTACGGTTCGCTTTTTATAAGCCTTCAAGAAGGTACATACGTGCCTTCCATTTCCATGCAATTCAATAAGGATCATAGTTCAAACCATAGTTTGTAAATACATGTACATGTCCAAGATGTATAAATAACCAAGTAAGACTACCTTTTTTTTCTCTATCTGCTAAACTATTCAAACGAGCACAAATGATAATCATCAGTTGACTCTCCAAATGAGGATAAATAATTGCTAAGAAAGAAACACAAATGATAATCATCAGTTGACACTTGTGTTTAAGTGATCTAATAATAGCTAAGAAAGAAACCACAAGACTAGTCAAATATCAACTTGACAAGTTATTTATCAGCAGCACAGTGCCAGTGTAAATACGAACCCTAAATAAAAAAATACAAACCTTATAATATGATAAGCATAAATAATAGCTAAGAAAGAAACACAAGAGCAGAAGAGTAGTACCCAAAAGTGCATCCAGCGCTCTCAAATTGGCAAGAGGATTATCACCAACGAGGACGGAGTAGGCAGAAACCTTGTCAGCAGTCCACCTCACTTATTTGTGACGGGACATACTGCATGATATTTAGCTCGCAGATTCAAGCGTGGCCTGAATAGAAAGGAGTCCACCTCACCTATCACAACACTCTGTACGAGAAGTTGGAAAGAATAAGAAAAAATTAGATCACTTAAACACAAGTGTCACATGCCACTCAAAGAAAGCAAACTGATAAAAAATGCATAATACATGGTGAAAAGAAAGCAACTCTGACTAAAATTACAAACAAAATGGAAAACTCAGAAGCAGTAAAGTACCTTTCATATTAGGATGCTCAGAAAGTAGGTTTGACATGTGATAATCTGCATTAGATGCAGACTTGTTCTCATGATCCCCCAGCTGCATGCAATAATAGAATAAGAGTGATGGCAACACAACTTTTTTCCAAAGCTATAAGTCGTTTCTAACTTCCAACAATTTTTAAAGATAGGATAAGCCAATTCGCACTTACTTTATTAACTAGAGCAGACAGTAATCTCTGTTCTTGCTCGGATTTGCTCTTCAGCAGATTATAGATAGTCTACAGTGGACAAAATGGTAAGACAAAAGGCAAGAGGGTAACTTTATGAATAATCAATTATGAAGACACAACACTAACCCTAAGCGCCTCGTCCTTCGGTATGGGTAACATATCTCTGGATGCTTCTTCAAGTGCATAAATAAAGCGATCATATCTGATACGTTTATGTACAACTGAGTGTCACAATATGGAAAGTACATATTAATATGGTTAACATTTGGCACTAGCCAACACCAGTAGCGGCAGCAAGTCATAAATCAACAGATTATGCTAAGTTGAGCTACATGTTCATTAGTCCTAGAAAAAAACAATTCCCTCTTCAAGAAATTGCACATGCAATAAATAAAGAATTCCCTTGGTCCTAGCTTATGGTTTGCAGTAGAAACTCACAAATACAGAATTCTAATTTCTGATAAAATACCTATTCTTCAAGCAATCCTCCCAATACCAAAATAGCAGAAGAGAATAACCATCCTTTGTTTCAGGAAGTAGCTTAAGCGGCTGCTGCAAGAGGGTCTTCAACTTACGATCAGGCAATAGGCTGTAAATACACCACACTAATGTTAGTGCGTATCCAGGACAATTACATTCCATGTAAAGCATAAAAATAATTTCATTTTTAAGTCTAATCCTGTTGTTAGAAGTTTTGTCCATATACTATGAATGTGTGGATCAACTACGTGATGAATCAGCAGTGACAACCTGGAGGCTGGAGCTTATCAATACTAGTCACTTCTGCCAGCCAAAGGTCACTAGATATACAGAAAAATACTTCATGTGACAGAATTATGATGCCAATCATGACAGTCAATTCACAATTGTGTAGTAATTTCCATTGAACAACTAATTCCAAATAGCCAGTTTGCAGTAAAGATCTATAGCAGAAGTGTCAGGCCATATAGAAACATCAAACAAATTACAGATAATGTGTTACCTCTGAACAAATAATTCTTTCAAGGCTTCAAAGCCAGTCAAAGCATGGCGCTTCCCAACCTTTGAGGTTATCATTGCTACAATAAAAAAAATGTATTCCCCAATATCAGACATGTGAAGAGATTGAAAGATGCCCATAGTAAAAAAAAAATGAGACATACCAAGAGTCAATTAAAAATGACATGTACAGAAAACACAAATAACATTGGGCCTCCTATGCCGAAAATTTAGATCTGGAGGTTCCAATATCCAGAAAAAGAAATATTACACAAAGCATCTATAGAAATATGTACACCATTTGTTCATTATAATGGGTCAGCCTATGGAAAACAGAAAAACCATGCCCCTTTCTTATCGAGTAACAAAAAAAATGATCTTGTATCAAAATTTAATCCCATGGCTCCTTTGTTACAAAACTAAAGCCCAGGTAATGAACAACGAATTCAAGTATTCCTATACATCCCCAATGATGCAAGGTCTACCCTGTACCATTAATGTAGATGCACCAATGTTGTCAACTTGACATTGAATTCATTCCAAACAAATTATCATGGCAGATTCATGACTTACTGTCTGCACTACTTGTAAGTTGGGACTTGTCCTGGAAAATTGTTGAAAGCTTGGATATTCCTAAAGACACAGCAAGCAACCTATGTAAAACAACATCTGCAACCAAAAACCGAATCCATTGATTGGATTGAGACAAACATTTTCATATAATGCAAAAAGTAGAATCCAGATCTTTCATGTCGCATTAAGTATTAGACCTGCTCACCTGCATATCTCCTAATAGGAGATGTGAAGTGGGTGTAAAGAGGAGATGCAAGTCCATAATGGAGGTATTCTAGGGGGCTGAGATCTCCACTACAGAAATATACAGCCTACAATTGCAATATAAAGAAAAGGTAAGACTTAGGTTGTGTCACTTAACAAAAATCTACACCAATCTGCAAAGATCCTTTTACCTGTGTCATGCATCTTGTTGCCAGTATACATATCAGCTTATTAAAGTATGGATCACTACCCTGAAAGCATATTTTCACCATGTCAAATAAAAGGTAAAAACTAAGAGAAGCAAACTTCTACAAGCAGCACGCGGTCAGAGTTCAAGCAACCATTATGCCTCGTGCTTGGGAGCAAGACCATGAGGGTAGTAGGGTACCCAACAGAAAAGGTAACAGTAAGCATGCATGAACTACGAAGATATAATCAACATATTATGCAGAAAAACTCAAGTGGAAGTCAATTTTATAGGTCTCTTGAATACCATCCAAGGCACTTAGATAATGATAAACATACCACTGCACGGATTCACACTATAATAAAATTATAGTGTGAATAAAATTATAGTGCAGGATGACAATAAATTATGACCTTTTTTGGCCAAGAAAATACAGTTTTACAAAGAAAAAAGGAAAAAAAAGTATAAGAGTACATGCTTCAGGAGTTACATCTAGAACCAAAACAGTTATGTAGAGTAGACAAACCTCAACAATGGAGAAGCTCAATCCAAACAGAGAGATCCAAAACACTCAAATAGAGAGATCGAAGTTAATGGCATAACAAACAAAACTCTGAGAAGCAACAATCTTCATTCATAAAAAAACAACAATGAAACATCGAATTGAAGAAATTGAAGCACAAATTGAAGATCTTCAGTAGCAGTAGAATAGCGCAAGTAAACACACAAATTGGGGCCTCCAACAGCAGGAACAAAACTTGAGCGCATAAAAGAACAAATTTAGGGTTTAGATCAGGTATCATGTGAGATGAAGAAGGCGGCGCTAGTTTCAGAGATTGTACCAGAGGTGTTGACAGAGGGGCAGCGGTCAGGCGAGAAACAGAGGGGCGAAGACGACGCCGGCGATACTTTGAGAGAGGGTAGCCCGAGGTGCCGAGGTTTGCTATGGTCATCTAATCCAACTTGAAAAATTAAACTAATTCCATTGTTGGCAAGTATTAATCCGAAGGGGTGCATTCTCACAATTCCAGAGCTTCGGCTTAAGATCGAATTGATGACAAAAAACTGCGTGAGTGATAAAAGCTAAAGGAAGATAATACCTTTGTACGTCGAATCGCAATACGACGAGACATTTTGGCGAAAATCTGCCTTTCTGATAGACTGGGGCGACGGACGAGCAAGATATGAAGATGCAGGGCGGAGGAGCTAATCTGGGGCGACCGACGAACTCCCGGATAATGAGAGGGCGGAGGAGCGGAGGCGGCTAATTTGGGACGGAGAAGATTGATGGCTAGAGGTCGGAAGATTGATGGTGAGAGACAGTAGGAGCGTAGAGACGGTAGGCAATTTGAGAAGGTTGGGGCAGAGACGATAGGTTAGGGTTGTAAATTTTGGGGATTTCTAAAATCAAATATACCGGATATTAGTGATTCCGGTGTATATTGTTTTTTTATTGATTATTGAAACCGAACGTAGATAAATCCGGGTTATATTCTTATCGTATCTCTATCTCCACGAACTAAATAACCCGGGCTTATTTTTTATTTACATATCCGGTGTATATTCCCACTTAATACACCGGATATTCTCATGAAATACACTCCCGTGTTATTCTCATAGAACGATTATTGACCCAGCTGCTCAAATAACTCGGGCGTTTGTTAATATGTCCGGGTTATATTCCTTTTTCATGGCAAAATTTAAAAGAAAATTCGATTTTTTTTATGTTATCAGGCCCTATTATACCGAAAAACATACATCCGGGTTATTATCTTTCGGAATAAATTTTGTGGTAGTGAATGTGGAAAGAAGCTGCATGCTTAGAATCAAATACGAAGGGTTGAAGAAGCAACCCGGTTGCAATTGGATTGAAGTTGGGAACATGTCTTATAATGTGTTTGTAGTTGCTGATAAGTCCCACTGCTAGTCTAATTCTAAGCTTATTGATGGTGTGGTATGGGATCTTCATGTGATCATGAAGAAGGTTGTATTCATTTATTCTTGAATCATAAGTGTGTGGAGGAAGTTCTTTGAATCAACCTTGAGAAAGGTTCATTAATTTCTATCAATTGAAAAATTAAGCATATAATTCAAGAAAGAGAATAATGAGCTTTATTATTAAAAGCCCATTAGAAGGAATAGTCCATTAAGGCAAAAAGCCCATCAAGAGGTTTTTAAGTATATAAAAGAGGCATAAGATGTAACTTAAAGACCTAGCATCTACAATTCTCATTCATTCTCTATGTTCTAGGTTTTCTGCCTCCATGATCGCGTCGGAGGGGCTTTAGGTGAGATCCAACCCTCCCGTTCACGTTTGTTCGTGTTTCAGATGGTTGAATTGAAGTCCGTTCGAGTTTCTCACAACATATATCAATCGTTCCTTAATCAATTTCTTGGAGGTACAAATTTCTGCTACCACAGTTGGGTCAATTTTAAGTAGGGTTATGTAGGATCACAAACTTATTGGTCAGTTTCATGCTATAAGTTTGGATTAATCCAACAATTAGAGGACATCTTTATGGTTAAAAGGAGACTTGTGCGGAATAATGGGAAGGAATAGTTGATAAAGTCATGGTCTTGGTTCAATTATTCAAGCAGTTGAGTTATTGTAGTTATAATGTAGTGTGTTTTAGTGATGATACATGTAGGGGATTAAAAGTGTTCGGGAATATCATGTCTTGCAAAGTTGCAATTATGTAAAGAAGAATGGCAAGAGGAAGTGTTTTGGAACAATTTGTTTTGCAAACTGTTTCATATGACAAAGTTGGTTACATACGTATTGTAAGACATTTTTATTTTCCTAAATTTTTTATTTCGCCAAAGGGCAAATACAACACGTGAGTTACTGGACAAACTAGTTTTATGTAGTCCATTTGATATCGTCGTATCTGAGAATCAGCAAATTTCACTCCGCATTGTTCGCAAAATTTTGGTTCTTCTTTTTCATATGCGATTACTCGATAATTTCGAGAAGCACACAATTTTCTTTTTATCGGCCCAAAAATTCATTGTAAGTCAATAATGCAACTGTCAATAGTAGAATGATAATTATGTGATTAAGCTTGACATTTATATGTGGGTTTGTTCTTTTTGGAGTTAATTCAATAAGCTAATGGACTTATTTAAGAGTTTAATGATAAGAAAATGGGCCAAGTAATGGGCTGAAAAACTTAAGCCCAAAAGAAGGAAATTAAGCCCATATGGTAAGATCTCTCCATAATGTCCAAGTTTGATTTGAATGGGCCGAAGTTCCCGAAGATACAAGACGGTGGAGCTTTAACCAATTAAGCACGTGGTTAAATTAGTAGATGTAGATTGATGTTTAGAAGTCATCGCATGTCTATGTGATAGTGCACGACTTAACCAAGTACCTCTTGGTCTAGTGATAACTGGCGTTAGGCCGCTTAAGTATTTGTCCAGAGGTCTCGAGTTCGAGACTCTATGGCGGTGTGTATGCAGCAGAGAGGCTTGGGAGGAGAAACACCCCTACCGGGGTCCAGCCGAACTCAGGTCCGGACGTAGGCAAAAATTACCGAACCGGGCGAGGGTTCAGCCCACCAAAAAAAAAAATTAGTGCACGACTTAATTAGCAATTTCCGAAATTATATATTGTTGGAAGTACAGAATTTTTTTAGGGGGGAGTTTTGCGGCTTCCCACATCGACATTTTGGAGCTGATTGCTACATATATATTGGGGTGTACTTGATACTATTATTTGAGTTAGAAAGGTATCCCCTCACGTGTACCGTCGTTGTTGTCCGAACGGTCCGGTCCGTGTTCATGGCACGTGTGCGGTGTGAGTCCTATTTTACGAGTCATAATAAGTTTTTGGGCCTTTAAGTTTAAGAACGTAAATTAATTGTGTTTCCAATTCTTCTAATTTCTTTATTTGAATTTTAAAATGTTTGAACTTGTCAAACTTTGTTTGTAACAACCCCTTAATTTCAGCATAACAACCCACATTTTTGAAGAGTGGTTACTCTTCCGGAATTACAAATTGAACGTTTTAAAAGGAGAAGTTCTTCTACTTTGTAAAATACAGAAACAAAACAATTTAGTTCTCTTCTCAAAAAAACGTTTTCGTTCTGAGCATACCCGACTGATTCCAGTCCTCAGTTGGCGAGAGCCCGCGATCGGAGGACGTTGTGCGAACCTTGGGGGGGGGGGGGGGGGGGGGGGAGCGATCTGATAGAGCTCTGATGGGTCATGGCGAAATTGCTTCTAAGGCAGCGGATTTCGTACCGCGACGCAACAAGTTTTTGTTCGTGTTTTCAAACGGATTTCAAAGCAGCCCAACACAAAATTTTCAGTAAGGTCTCATCTGGTTCAATTCTAGTTTCATACTAACAATTAATTGGGAAGTCCCACCGCCAGTCTAACACAAATAATTCAATATCTATGATTTTGATGTAATTAGGCCAATATATATGTAGGTGTAGTAAAATATAGTGGGTCATAATATAACTACTAACTATGAATCGGAAATGGTATATATATATTGTATATTAAAATATTTTGGTAGATAAATTATATAAGCAAACTTATAAAAATAATAATATAAACTACATAAATGAATATAAGATGTATTGTATATATGTTATGTATAAATCAAATTTTAGAAAGAAATATGTATAAACATTCAACAAAGATGTATATATACATGATTTAGAGATTTGAAGTTAGTTATAATTAGATTGTGATTTAAATTGAATAGAATTGTTAATTAAAAAAAGTGAATTAATCACAAATTGACACATAAGATTTGTGAGGCTGTAATCAATATGATGGCTCTAAATTTTGTTGCTTTAATATAGATATATAGATAGTTAATTTAACTCAATCAAATATATAACGTAACAATATGCACACCTAAAAAAATTATCCGTGTACCATCTTTTTTTAGGGTATCCGTAACAATATAGCGGACAAAAAGTCGAGCATCTAATTCAAGAAGGAGAATAATGGACTTTATTATTAAAAGCTCATTAAGAAGGAAGAGCCCATTAAGAAAATCACCCGTTAAATAGGCCACTTTACCTACAACCACCCGTTATACAAGTAATTACTTGTGACCACTCCTTAAATCCATTCCGTTAGCAAAGAGTCATCCATCAGCCCATTCCGTCCATTTTCACCGTTAACCCTTGCGAAATTATAAATATGCCCCTTATTTTAATTTTTCCCCAATTGTTTTTTATTTTGAATGGTCATGTACAGGTTCGGGTCGACCTAGTGGGTCGAGAGCGCCATTTCAAAATTTTATAAAATATTTATAACAATAATAATTTAATTAAAACAAAAAAATAATTTTTTTTATTATATTATTTTAATAACAAAATATATTATAATATTTAATATATAAAATAAAAACACATTTGTAATGACCCAACGGGTCAATGACCCAACCTACAAATTTTCGGGTCGAACGGGTCGGGTCACTTTTGACCCAATATTTTTCGGTCAGGTCTCGACCCGGAAAACACGGGTTGGGTCGGGTTTGCAGGTCAGGTAAAAAATTGACAGCTCTAAATCGGACCAAACCGGTTTTAATATTTTTAATGGTCAGGTACGGGTTTGGGTCGACCCAGCGGGTCGAGAACGCTATTTCAAAATTTTATAAAATAATTATTAAAATAATATTTTAATCAAAACAAAAAATAACAAATAACAAAAATTATTATATAATATTTTAATAACAAAATATATTATAATATTTAATATATAAAATAAAAACACATTTGTAATGACCCAACGGGTCAATGACCCAACCCATAAATTTTTGGGTCGAACGGGTCAGGTCACTTTTGACCCAATATTTTTCGGGTCGGGTCTCGACCCAGAAAACACGGATTGGGTCGGATTTGCAGGTCAGGTAAAAAATTGACAGCTCTAAATCGGACCAAACCGGTTTTAATATTTTGAGTCGTCAAGTACGGGTTCGGGTCGACCCAGCGGGTCGAGAACGCTATTTCAAATTTTTATAAAATAATGATTAAAATAATATTTTAATCAAAACAAAAAATAATAAATAACAAAAAATATTATATAATATTTTAATAACAAAATATATTATAATATTTAATATATAAAATAAAAATACATTTGTAATGACCCAACGGGTCAATGACCCAACCCATAATTTTTTGGGTCGAACGGGTCGGGTCACTTTTGACCCAATATTATTCGGGTTGGGTCTCGACCCAGAAAACGCGAGTCGGGTCGGGTTTGCAGGTCAGGTAAAAATTGACAACTCTAAATTGGACCAAACCGGTTTTAATATTTTGAATGGTCATGTACGGGTTCAGGTCGACCCAGCAGGTCGAGAGCGTCATTTCAAAATTTTATAAAATAATTATTAAAATAATATTTTAATTAAAACAAAATTAACAAATCAAAAACAACTATTATATACTATTTTAATAACAAAATATGTTATAATATTTAATATATAAAATAAAAACACATTTGTAATGACCCAACCCAGAAATTTTCGGGTCGAACGGGTTGGGTCACTTTTGATCCAATATTTTTCGAATCGGGTCTCGACCCAGAAAACGCGAGTCGGGTTAAAAATTGACAGCTCTAAACTGGACCAAACCGGTTTTAACATTTTAAAAACCAAACGAGTGGAAAATTAAAAGAACCGGGCAAACCGGAAAAAATGAGGGGCATATGGATAATTTTATAGGGGTTAACGGTGGAAATGGACGGAATGGACTGATGGGTGGCTCTTTGCTAACGGAATGGATTTAAGGGATGGTCACAAGTTATTACTTGTATAACGGGTGGTTGTAGGCAAACTGGCCTATTTAACGGGTGGTTTTCTGCAAATCTCTCTATATGTTATGTATAAATCAAATTTTAGAAAGAAATATGTATAAACATTCAACAAAGATGTATATATACATGATTTAGAGATTTGAAGTTAGTTATAATTAGATTGTGATTTAAATTGAATAAAATTGTTAATTAAAAAAAGTGAATTAATCACAAATTGACACATAAGATTTGTGAGGCTGGAATCAATATGATGGCTCTAAATTTTGTTGTTTTAATATAGATATATAGATAGTTAATTTAACTCAATCAAATATATAATGTAACAGTATGCACACCTAAAAAAATTATCCGTGTACCATCTTTTTTTAGGGTATCCGTAACAATATAGCGGACAAAAAGTCGAGCATCTAATTCAAGAAGGAGAATAATGAACTTTATTATTAAAAGCTCATTAAGAAGGAAGAGCCCATTAAGGCAAAAAGCCCATCGGAGGGTTTCTAAGTATATAAAATAGGCATAAGAGGTAACTTGAAACCCTATCCTCCGTAATTCTCATTAATTCTATATGTTCTAGGTTTTCTGCCTCCATAGTTTTTGAGAGAGTAATTGTCTGACTTGAGCGTCGAAGGGGCTTTAGGTGGGATACAGCCTTCTCGTTCACGTTTGTTCGTGTTTCAGATGGTTGAATTGAAGTCCGTTCGAGTTCCTCACGACAGATTTCAATCGTTACTTAATCAATTTCTTAAAGGTACAAATTCCTGTTACCAGAGTTGGGTCAGTTTTGAGTAAGGTTATGTAGGATCACAAACTTATTGGTCAGTTTCATGCTATAAGTTTGGATTAATCCAACAGTTAGAGGGCATCTTTATGGTTAAAAGGGGACTTATGCGGAATAATGGGAAGGAATACTTGATAAAGTCATGGTCTTAGTTCAATTATTCAAGCAGTTGAGTTATTGTAGTTATAATTTTGTGTGTTTTAATGATGATACATGTAGGGGATTAAATGTGTTTGAGACTATAATGTCTTGCAAAGTTGCAATTATGTAAAGGAGGATGGTAAGAGAAAGTGTTTTGGAACAATTTGTTGTTCTAGCAAACTGTTTCATATAACAAAGCTGGTCAGATACGTATTGTAAGAAATTTTTATATTCCTAAATTTTCTATTTTGCCGAAGGGCAAATACAACACGTGAGTTACTGGATAAGTCAATTTTATGTAGTCCATTTGATACCATCGTATTCAAGAATCAACACATTTCACTCCATATTGTTCACAAAATTTTGGTTCTTTTTTAAATGCGATTACTCGATAATTTCGACAAGAACAAATTTTTCTATTTATCGACCCAAAAATTCATTATAAGTCAATAATGCAACTGTCAATAGTAGAATGATAATTATGTGCTTAAGCTTGACATTTATATGCGGGTTTGTTCTTGTTGGAGTTAATTCAATAAGCTAATGGACTTATTTAAGAGTTTAATGATAAGAAAATGGGCCAAGTAATGGGCTGAAAAACTTAAGCCCAAAAGAAGGAAATTAAGCCCATATGGTAAGATCTCTCCAGAATGTCCAAGTTTGATTTGAATGGGCCGAAGTTCCCGAAGATACAAGACGGTGGAGCTTTAACCAATTAAGCACGTGGTTAAATTAGTAGATGTAGATTGATGTTTAGAAGTCATCGCATGTCTATGTGATAGTGCACGACTTAATTAGCAACTTCCGAAATTATATATTGTTGGAAGTGCAGAATTTTTTTAGAGGGAGTTTTTAGGCTTCCCACATAGACATTTTGGGACTGATTGCTACATATATATTGGGGTATACTTGATACTATTATTTGAGTTAGAAAGGTATCCCCTCGCATGAACCGTCGTTGTCGTCCGATCGGTCTGGTCCGTGTTCATGGCACGTGTGCGGTGTGAGTCCTATTTTATGAGTCACAATAATTTTTTGGGCCTTTAAGTTTAAGAACGTAAATTAATTGTATTTTCAATTCTTCTGATTTCTTTATTTGAATTTTAAAATATTTAAACTTGTCAAACTTTGTTTGTAACAACCCCTTAATTTCAGCATAACAAACCACATTTTGAAGAGTGGTTACTCTTCTGGAGTTACAAATTGAACGTTTTAAAAGGAGAAGTTCTTCTACTTTGTAAAATATAGAAACAAAAAAATTCAGTTCTCTTCTCAAAAAACGTTTTCGTTATGAGCATACCTGAGTGATTCCAGTCCTCCGTTGGCGAGAGCCCGCGATCGGAGGGCGTTGTGCGAACCTTGGGGGGTGACGCGGATCTAATAGAGCTCCGATGGGTCATGGTGAAATTGCTTCTAAGGCAGCTGTAATACCCCTCATTTTTAGTAAGGGTATTTGGGTAATTTTTCAATCATCGTTGGGAAAGCAAGACGCATTTGGCAGAATTTGGAATTTCTGTAACTCGTATGATCTCTGTAATAATTCTCTGAGCTTTATAGTATACATTCGATGTATTTTGGAGGTTTAGAATATTTGTTTGGGTATAAATATTTATTTTTCCCGGGGTTAAAACCCGTGTTAAATCCTTCCTTGAGCAAGCGAGGGCAGAAAAGGGCATTTCCGCGACCGTGGAAAAATGGTGCTCAGAAACGCTGGGCAATGGAATTTTCCGCGATCGCGGAAAAGGCTCGCGAGCTTCTACTGCCTCCCTACGCGCCTCGTCGTTCGCGTCGTCGTCAATCTCCTGTGCAGCCGTCGATCTGGTCGGGGGCTGCTCTCCTCCTTTGGCTATAAATGGAGGCCGAGTTGGATGGTTCTGGGCACCCAAAATCAGATCTCCTCTCTCTCTCTCTCGTTTCCATCGTCGCCGGAGTCGTTCGAGCCTCGTCGGAAATTCGTGGTGTCGCCGGAGCTCTCGCCGAAAGTTGTAGTGGCCGTGGGGTGGTGCATTGGAGGCACAAGGAGGATTGGAGTGGAAGCCTTCTCGAATCGAGCCCCGTCGTGTCGTCGCTGGTGAGATTCTCGCCAATTTAGGGTCGTCGAGTTCACGGCCGCAGACATGAACTGCCGCGACCGCGGACGAGGTCCAGTCGGCCACAACCGCGGACATGAACTGCCGCGACCGCGGACGATGTCCATGACGTCCGCGACCGCGGAATCCAAGCCGCGACATCGGTTTGCCTTCGCAAACGCGATCGTGGCCTTGGACAAACCGGTCTCGGACGAGACTCTCGTTCTTTCGGTTCCGTTCATTTTTCCTTAGATTTGTATTATTGATTGTCGAATCTAACCTAGGGTTTCGTCGTGGGTCGTTGTCGTAGGAATCTGTAATCCGATTTCCGTTCCCGTTTCGGACCCAGAAACCCGTCGTCGCTTAATCGTTCGTCTAGACTAAGACAAGTGGTGGTTCACTCTTGCTTATCATTCCATGTTTCCATTAATTATTCATTGTATAATTGTTAATTAAATTGGGATGAATTATTGTTTTCGTTTGGGAACAGATTTTATAAATGATACGATTAAAACATGATATTATAATAGGTTGTATATATTGCTAGAAACAACGCTATTATATATGTTATTACCATGATGGTATTGGTGTGGATTTTATGTGTGAACTTAAAATATAGTTAGAACGAGTATTCGTAGGAACGCTATATACCTTGCGAGGTCTAGCCGTTTCTTTATAACTGTGGTGGATAGGATGTCTAAGCCCTAACACCCTTCCCTGGTCATGACTGTCCCCTATCCGAGTATAGGGGAGGTGCACACAGCTGGTGCCAAACATTCGAGAATTGTTTCCAAGATATATCTCGTATCGAGATGATATATTTATATGATAAAAGCTGTAACATGAATATACGTTTTGGAATTAAACAAGATAAGTGCGATTATGCACATAATTAATGAAACTTCGGGCGAGAAGTACAACTTGGAACCCCGCATGGACTTTGGTTAGAGTAAGTCTTCTTTCCAATCTGGATTCGCATTACACGGTGAGGTTGGTCGTTGACCCAAATGATCAAGTCGTTTTTAAATGCTTGTATGAAAACTATAACGTTCCCAAACACTCTTGTCATACTTCCCATAAGACTCAATTCCTTTGGAGTCTTCTCTATGTGCATGCTTAAATTCTATCACTTCGTGAAAGTCCCGGGTTATATATCGTTCCTTCGGTTATTATTCGAAGGACAATGATAGTAAACGATTACGATCACTAGAACCATTCTGTTTTCACCCTTGCATAGTCTTTCATTAGACTAACCAATCAGATTTTATTCCTTGCATGGTTGGCTGGTGTCATCCGTCCTATACGGCACATCAGTGGTTGGTCCCCGAAGTCCTGAAGTAACCTGTTGAAGAAGAGACTTGCAGTTGGAGATTCAAGTATCTATAAAGGTTGTCAATTACTACTTTAATATATTCTTACCACTAAGTCATGTAATAGATTTATTTTTAAAGTCTTCCGGTGTGTAATTTATTAGCCTTCCGCTATGATTTCATTCTGTTGTAAAACACTTCTCCCGTGTTGGGAGAGATCTTTTAATAAAAGGATTGAGGTTCATATTAAAATGTCTTCCGTTGTTTAACCTTTTGTTACTTAAGATGTTTATTTAAGCTTAATTGTTTCGATTAAAGCCTAGGGTGACATCAGACAACAACGTCTGAGGTCACTGGCGTGTGACACTACCGACGTAAGTCGGGGGTGTTATAATTATGGTATCAGAGCAATGATTTTAAAATTCTTGGCCTATTGTTAGGTTTGAAAATTTTCAAAAAAAAAATAATTTCGAAACTATTTTCAACCTATTTTCTATTAAAAAGAATTTTGAGGATTTAACTGTTAGATTTAAAAGTTTTATTTACTCATTGGAATTTAAAATAATGATTTAGCTGTTTGAACTTCAAAAGCTATTTATATTTGGTTTATAAAATGTCGTGTTATAAACGATTAAATTAACTTTACGATTGTAACTTTAAAAGTGTGAGTTTGGTCTTGGTAAAGGTTTTGTGATAATCATATCACTAGTTAAGAAATTAACTTTATAAATAAAGTTTTATTTGTATAATAGGGTTAATAGTATAAAGTCTAAAGTTTGACAAGTATAAGGTTTTATAATAAGTGGTTTTCAAACTTCTGCAAGATTCAAATTGTTACTCATTCCTTTAGATCCATTCTTAGGAATATCGTTTCTCCTTAGATTGAATGTCATTTAAAGGTTGACATTCCTAGAGTTTCCACTTTCCAAGTAAGTAAAGAGAAGAAGGTCGTTGCTGCGGTTAATGGTGGTGGGCCAGTCAGACTGATATAAAGTTATTAGTTTGGACCCTTATAAATCGTATCATAACGTAATTGACTCAGTGTCAGATACCAGTTGGAGAAGTTCTAAACTAACGTTATGGTTCATCAACAGGTGATGGACACCCGATCCACCAACCAAGCAGCTAGCGAGAGTCTTAGCAGCAATTCTCGAAATCAGCTGAGGAGTGCTACTCCACAAGGGGAAGACGCGGGATCTGGATCACGTAGCAATGACCCGACCCTGCGACAGGATGTTCATCAGGGACAAGCAGACCCCCAAGTTGCAAGGGGAGTTCCACCTCCTACCCCGATCATGCTAAATGCGACGACTATTGGGCAGATAGTGGGGCTAGTGGTCGAGGTACTAACGGTCCAGATGATACCGCAAGCCCAAGCGGTCCCCATACCTCAAGTCGCAGCTAGTGTGTAGGCATATATTAAGGCAAGGAATGGGCAACAAAATCGCAGGACTGACTCGTTCAAGCGCCTAACTTCGCCCACCAAGATCGAGAAGTCTGGTCGTACTAGGATCAAGACGACTCCGTCTGATTCTGCCAAGGGCTCAGGCTGTGATAGCGGCGGGATTCAATGCCACAACTGTGGTAAGGCTGGGCACAAGAGCCCTAGTTGCCAAAAGATGAAGCGGGTATGTTACAAATGTGGGAGGGAAGGCCACATGAAGGCATACTGTATGAAGAAGGGCTTTAGGCCAACTCAAGCAAATCAGGCCTCAAAAGTTGGCAGTGGACAGAACCCAAGAGCGGAAGTATCTGTTCCGGGGTAGTCTGCTACTCGTGATAAAGGCAAGGCGTCTATGAAAATTATGGTTATATCTTATAGGTATATCCAATTTGGTTATATCTTATGGTTATATCCTATAGTTATATACTATGGTTATATCTTATAGGTATATCCAATTTGGTTATATCTTATGGTTATATCTTATAGTTATATCAAATTTGGTTATATCCTATAGTTATATACTATGGTTATATCTTATAGTTATATCCAATTTGGTTTTATCATATCGTTATATCCTATAATTATATACTATGGTTATATATT
This sequence comes from Rheum nobile, assembly GCA_027886185.1. Classification (NCBI taxonomy): domain Eukaryota; kingdom Viridiplantae; phylum Streptophyta; class Magnoliopsida; order Caryophyllales; family Polygonaceae; genus Rheum; species Rheum nobile. The sequence continues at coordinate 5,349,546 of WOAB01000531.1, read as the reverse complement.
ATAGTTATATCCTTTAGTTATATACTATGGTTATATCCTATAGTTATATACTATGGTTATATCTTATAGGTATATCCAATTTGATTATATTTTATGGTTATATCTTATAGTTATATACTATGGTTATATCTTATAGTTATATTCAATTTGGTTATATCATATCGTTATATCCTATAATTATAGACAATGGCTATATGCACGCGGTTTCGCATCTAAATGGACGCGAAATCGTGCGCGTAGCTTAGGCGCACAGTTTTGTGCGCCTAAGCTACGCGCACAGGGGTAAAACAGGCATTTTTGAAAATGCCTGTGACAAACCCGTGCGTGTCGCTTACGCGCACAAAAAAAAGTGCATAACCCATGCGCGTAAGCTAGGCGCACCAAAAAAAAATTGCAATTTTTTTTCTCCATAATCATGTAGAGAATTTCAATACGAGTCCGTACATATAAAATGCGTCCAAAACGGACATCGTTTGCCCCTCCAAAAGCCCAAAAAGCGAAGTCTTTCTACCCATTTTTTTTTAATTTGGTGCCCGACATATAGTGCATTGTAGTGAATTTTTTGGGTATTTTTTAACTATAATTTTGTATAAAATTTTAATACGAGTTCGTACATAGACCTGTCAAAAACCGACCCAATCCCAAAGGACCCGAACGTCACTAGGTCAAGAAGGACCCGAACCCGACTCGACCGAACGCAAATTCGAGCTCGCGGATCCCCTTTATTTTATATATTTTATTTCAGTTATATTAAATTTTTTAATATACTTTATTAAATAATAATATAATATTAATTATATTATTATAATTATTTTATTAAAGTTAAATAACATAATAATAATCATAAGAAAAGAAAATGTTCGATCCGCCGGGTCAACCCGAACTCGTCCGACCCAAAAATTTTACCAACCCGGTCGACCCGAACTCGACATGACCCGAACCCGATCAACCCGACCCAGTTGACAGGTCTATTCGTACATATAAAAATTCATATAGTTACACTTATGTACTATAGTATTTTAGTAAATTTCGTATAGTTATGCTTATATACTATAGTATTTCATTATATTTCATATAGTTACACTTATGTACTATTGTAATTCATTATATTTCATATAGTTATACTTATGTACTATATTATTTCATTAAATCTAGTATACTTAGACTTATATACTATAGTACTTTATTATATTTCATATAGTTACACTTATATACTATAATATTTCATTAAATTTTATATAGTTCCACTTATGTACTATAATATTTCATTAATTCTAGTATACTTAGACTTATATACTATAATATTTCATTATATTTCATATAGTTACACTTATATACTATAGTATTTCATTATATTTCATATAGTTACACATATGTACTATAGTATTTCATTAAATCTAGTATACTTAGACTTATATACTATAGTATTTCATTATATTTCATATGGTTATACTTATATACCATAGTATTTCATTAAATCCAGTATACTTAGACTTATATACTATAGTATTTCATTATATTTCATATAGTTCCACTGATGTACTATAATATTTCATTAAATCTAGTATACTTAGACTTATATACTATAGTATTTCATTAAATTTCGTATAGTTATACTTATATACTATAGTATTTCATTATGTTTCATATAGTTACACTTATGTACTATAGTATTTCAATAAATCTAGTATACTTAGACTTATATACTATAGTATTTCATTATATTTCGTATAGTTACACTTATATACTATAGTATTTCATTATATTTCATATAGTTACACTTATGTACTATAGTATTTCATTTTGTTTCATATAGTTACACTTATGTACTATAGTATTTCATTAAATCTAGTATACTTAGACTTATATACTATAGTATTTCATTAAGTCTAGTATAGTTACACTTATATACTATAGTATTTCATTATATTTCATATAATTACACTTATGTACTATAGTATTTCATTAAGTCTAGTATACTTAAACTTATATACTATAGTATTTCATTATATTTCATATAGTTACACTTATATACTATAGTATTTCATTATATTTCATATAGTTACACTTATAAAATACTATAGTACATAAGTGTAACTATATGAAATATAATGAAATACTATAGTATATAAGTCAAAGTATACTAGACTTAATGAAATACTATAGTACATAAGTGTAACTATATGAAATTTAATGAAATACTATAGTATATAAGTGTAACTATATGAAATATAATGAAATAATATAGTATATAAGTCTAAGTATACTAGATTTAATGAACTATTATAGTACATAAGTGGAACTATATGAAATATAATGAAATACTATAGTATATAAGTCTAAGTATACTAGATTTAATGAAATACTATAGTACATAAGTATAACTATATGAAATATAATGAAATACTATAGTATATAAGTGTAACTATACTAGACAATGAAATACTATAATACATAAGTGTAACTATATGAAATATAATGAAATACTATAATATATAATGTAACTATATGAAATATAATAAAATACTATAATATATACTATATTATATAAAGTTTTTATTCTCGGGTTCGGGTCAAATCGGGTTCGGGTCGATCGGGTTGGTAAAATTTTCAGGTCGGGCGGATTCGGGTTGACCTGGCGGGTCGAACATGTCATTTTCTTATGATTATTATTATGATTTTTAACTTTAATAAAATAATTATAATATTATAATTAATATTATATTATTATTTAATAAAGTATATTAAAATATTTAATATAACTGAAATAAAATATATAAAATAAAGGAGATCCGTGAGCTCGAATTTGCATTCGGGTCGAGTCGGGTTCGGGTCCTTCTTGACCCAGTGACGTTCGGGTCCTTTCGGGTTGGGTCGGTTTTTGACATGTCTATGTACGGACTCGTATTAAAATTTTATACAAAATTATAGTTTAAAAATGAAAAAAATACCAAAAAATTTTACTACAATGCGCTATATATCGGGCACCAAATTGTAAAAAAATGGATAGAAAGACTTCGTTTTTTGGGCTTTTGGAGGGGCAAACGATGTCCGTTTTGGATGCATTTTATATGTACGGACTCGTATTGAAATTCTCTACATGATTATGTGGAAAAAAAATTCTGCATTTTTTTTTTGGTGCGCCTAGCTTACGCGCATGGGTTATGCACTTTTTTTTTGTGCGCGTAAGCTACGCGCACGGGTTTGTCACATGCATTTTAAAAAATGCCTGTTTTACCCCTGTGCGCGTAGCTTAGGCGCACAAAACTGTGCGCCTAAGCTACGCGCACGGTTTCGCGTCCATTTAGACGCGAAACCGTGTACATATAGCCTTTCCGTAATTATATATTATGGTTATATCTTATAGTTATATCAAATTTGGTTATATCATATCGTTATATCCTATAGTTATATACTATGGTTATATCTTATAGGTATATCCAGTTTGGTTATATCTTATGGTTATATCCTATAGTTATATACTATGGTTATATCTTATAGGTATATCCAATTTGGTTATATCTTATGGTTATATCATATAGTTATATCTTATAGTTATATCATATTGTTATATCTTATAGTTATATACTATGGTTATATCTTATAGTTATATCCAATTTGGTTATATCATATCGTTATATCCTATAATTTTATACTATGGTTATATATTATAGTTATATCCTTTAGTTATATACTATGGTTATATACTATAGTTATATACTATGGTTATATCTTATAGGTATATCCAATTTGGTTATATTTTATGGTTATATCCTATAATTATATACTATGGTTATATCTTATAGTTATATTCAATTTGGTTATATCATATCGTTATATCCTATAATTATATACTATGGTTATATCTTATAGTTATATCCAATTTGATTATATCATATCGTTATATCATATAATTATATATTATGATTATATCTTATAGTTATATCCAATTTGGTTATATCTTATGGTTATATACTATTGTTATATTATATAGTTATATACTATGGTTATATCATATAGTTATATACTATGGTTATATATTATAGTTATATCTTTTATTTATATACTATGGTTATATACTATGGTTATATCCAATTTGGTTATATCATATCGTTATATTCTAGAATTATATATTATGGTTATATCTTTTAGTTATATCCAATTTGATTATATCATATCGTTATATCATATAATTATATATTATGATTATATCTTATAGTTATATTCAATTTGGTTATATCTTATGGTTATATCCTATAGTTATATCCTTTAGTTATATACTATGGTTATATCCTATAGTTATATACTATGGTTATATATTATAGTTATATCCTTTAGTTATATACTATGGTTATATCCTATAGTTATATAATATGGTTATATCCAATTTGGTTATATCTTATGATTATATCCTATAGTTATATCATTTAGTTATATACTATGGTTATATCATATAGTCATATACTATGGTTATATATTATAGTTATATCCTTTAGTTGTATACTATGGTTATATCCTATAGTTATATACTATGGTTATATCCAATTTGATTATATCATATCGTTATATCCTATAATTATATACTATGGTTATATCCTATAGTTATATCCAATTTGATTATATCTGTAATACCCCTCATTTTTGGTAAGGAAAATTTTGGTATTTTTCCAGCTTTACTCGTATAAAATATTATTGCAAAATAATTGTATGAGATATTGTTGCAAAATAATTATATAAGATATTGTTGTAAAATACTTATATAAGATATTCGTGTAAGATAATTGTAGACTCTCAGGCGGCGCCAGTACCGGCACCGACATCGTTTAAGGTGGGTGGGTGGCTTGGTAGCTGTGTTAGCTTGGCCTGGAGAGTGTCACAAATATATGCAGGATAATTATATAAAGTATTTGTGCAAGATATTTATATAAGATATTTGTGTACGGTATTTATACAAGATATTTGTGCACGGTAATTGCTTGAGATGTTTGTGCTAGATGATGCACGAATATATTTAACCCGGGATTAAGATTATTTGATCTCTTGGTGAGATAGGACAAAAACGGGTAAAAAGGGGTGATTTTGCCGTGACCGCACCCGGCGCCAGGAGCCACCGCACCCGCGGCAAGGGCCAAAACAGAGGCGGTCGTCTTCCTCGCGCAAGTGGCTCGGTTGGGATATTTTTTGGGCAGGCCAAGTGGCCCTTCGCCTTTGTCCCCTTGTCCCTTGCTTGTTCCCCCTAAGGTGGTTCGGATTTGTGCTATAAAAGGGGTCGAAACCGAAGCCTTTCCTTCTCTCTTCTTCTTCTCTCTTTTCCTTCTCTGTTTCCCCTGTTTCACCATTGTTGAACGAGTTGTGAGCTCGGTTTTGAGCTCGATTCGAGATCCCTTTGAGTGTTAGAAGGTTGCCTTGAGTGTTGGGTAAAGCTTTGAGGAGTTTGGAGATCAAATCCGAGGCAAATCGAAGCTTGGAATCGAGTTGGGTAATTTTCTTTTCCCCCATGGCTGTCGCTCGAGCCTTTCTCTGTGCCGTCCACCGCACCCAGCGGCAAGTCCCACCGCACCCGCGACGAGGCTTGTCCGTGAGTGTGTTCTTGAGTTTTGGCTTGGGGCTTGGCTCGATTCTTTTGATTCTTTTCCTATTCTTTTAGATTCATTTATGAGGATATTTGATCTAAGTTAAGATCTTGTTATGGGTCGTTTCCTAGGGATTTTTATTCCAAATCTGTCCCCGTTTTGGATTCAGGAACCCGTTCTTAAGCTTTGTTTGAGCTCGTCTATTCCAGGCAAGTGGCTTTTAATTAATTTGAGATAATTAAAATCTGATATTATATTAGGTTGTATTTCTGCTAGAATCAACGCTATTATAAGAGATATGTTGTAATTATGTGGCTTGAGATTTTGATATGATTCGTTGATGTGTTGAACTGTTTGAGTTAGCACTTGAGATTTTGATGTGATTTGTGATATGTGGAACTGCTTGTGTTGCATTTGTGTGAATCATTGGTGAATGTTTTCCGCCCTTGCTTAGTCTATTCATTAGACTAACCCCTTGTATTTTATTTATCTGTAACGTCATGGTGGTGTCGTCCGTCCGTTTCAGCACATGCAGATCAGTGAAGGCTAGAAGCGACTATGAGGATGGACGTCGTTTTGTTTTCGACAACTTGTTTTGTCGTTGTATTTAAAAGACTTCCGCTGTGTTATATTTATTTAATTTGTTAAGACTTCCGCTGTTGTATTTCTGATTAATTGGGTCGTTTTTGGAATCGTGTAATTCCGCGACCATGTGGTTTAATATGTAACACCCCCAAATTTAACCCCATTTGAAAGCGTTACTGCCGATGACCCCGGACGTAAACCCCGAAGTCACCCCAGGCTTTTCCAACGACATAACTGTCTTAAACATAGTTACAATACTAAAATCATAACTTTTATTAAACCACATGGTCGCGGAATTACACGATTCCAAAAACGACCCAATAATCAGAAATACAACAGCGAAAGTCTTTAACAAAATACAAAATAGCACAGCGGAAATCTTTTAACAAGGCGACAAAACAACTTGTCAAAAACACCGTTCATCTTCATAGTGGTTCTAGCCTTCTCGGATCTTCAACACACCTGATGTGCCGAATCAGACGGATGACACCAGCCAACCATGCAAGGAATATAACGGTTGGTCAGTCTAATGAAAGACTACGCAAGGGTACAAAGCAGAGTGGTTCGAAGCAGTCGTATTACGTTAGACTCATCGTCCCTCGAATAATAACCGAGTACGCTAGTCAACCATCATACTCCTACTAGAATATCAAAAGGTATGCACAAGAGAAGATTCTGGAGACCGAGTCTCACAACAATCAATCCTAAAATAAGACTCCAAATGAAATGAGCCTTATAGGAAACATGACAAATGTTGGGAAACTTAAACAAACACACACACACATCATCACAATATCGCATACGAGCGACTTACAACTAAGACGAGTTTTTCCTAGCTGCACTAGCGCCTAGCTGCACTACTCGCCAAAGTTCATTAATTAGGTGCTCTCAAGCACTTATCTGAATTAAATGACCACACACACACATATCACGTTATGAGCTTTTAACATATATGTCTCGCCACTCGCGGGACACATATCGAACCGGGGTTTGTGACACCTGCAGAGTGCACCACTTCTACACTCCACTCGAGTATAGAAGTTAGTCATGACTCACCAATTATTATAAAGAAACGACTAGACCTCCATCCATCGTCCCTACGAATATTCGTGCTAACTACACAGTTAAACACACAACCAAATCACACAGAGCCATCACGGCCCAACCTGCACAAACTATCTGTATCTATTCCCACCTGGCAAACACCCTAGATTTAATAATCTAAACACACACAATAAATCACATCAAAGTCCCTTACGGCCTTCACCTGCACAAATCTACAATATACTAGCGTCGGTTCTAGCAGAATATACAACCTAGTATAATATCATCTTTTAATCACATATAGTTATCAAAACTGTTCCCAACATAATTAAGAATCATCCCAAATTAATTAACAACAAAACAATTGATAATTAATGGAAGTATGGAATGATGAGCAAGAGCGAACCGCCACTTGCCTTAGATCCGACAACTTCGAATCAAGCTCAGTAACGTCTAGTTCCTGGATCTGAAACTGGAGCAGATCTTGGATATCAAATCCCTAAGAAACGGCCCATAACAAGACCCTAAGTTAGATTCAATACACTTATATATGAATCTAAAAGAATACAAGAAGAAATCAAAGGAATCGAGCCAAGCCCAAAGCCAAACCACAAGACACACAACTCGGACACCCTCACCGCGATCGCGGCAAGTCGCGGCCAGTCGCTGTTCATCAACAGTGGCAAAGCTTCGACAACTCCCATGGAGTTTTTCTTACCCCAAACCGATTTGTTTGCCTTCGATTTGTCTATGGTTCGATCTCCCAACACCTCAAAGCTTTAGTCAAACACTTGGGCAACCTTCTCCAACTCGTGAGCCTTCTCGAATCGAGCTTAAACAGCCCCGAAAATGGCGATTTCAAAGGGGAGAAAAACAGAGAAAATGAAGAGAAAAGAAGGAAGAAGAAGAGAGAAAGAAGGCATCGGTTCGAGCCCTTTTATAGCACAAATCTGAGCCACCAAAGGGGGAACAAACCGGGGACAAGGGGACAAGCCAAAGCCAAGTGGATCGAGCCACTTGCCTGCCCCAAAAACAGAGAAAAAAACAGAGTGCTACAGTGGCCGCCTTCACGAGGAAGACGACACGGCCTGGCATTGGCATTACCGCGAGCGCGGTGAGTCGCGGTAGGTCGCTGCAGATCGCGGCAAGTCGCGGTTTAAAGGCCGACTTCGTTAATTCTTATCCGAACTTGGTTTGGATTAAATTTCTTAACTTTGGGTTAAATATATTCGTACATTAACGATACATTAACCCCGAAAACACCTCAACTGTATTATATAATGCTCGGAAAATTTTACAGAGCTCAGACCCCTTTTGAGAAGGTCCGAGACTCACTGAATTAAATCCGTCTAGCAAAACGGGCATAAGAAAATTTTAAAAATAATTCAAAATACCCTTAAAAATTACGGGGTGTTACATAATAAAAGTTATGATTTTAGTATTGTAACTATGTTTAAGACAGTTATGTCGTTGGAAAAGCCTGGGGTGACTTCGGGGTTTACGTCCGGAGTCATCGGCAGTAATGCTTTCCAATAGTGTGAAATTTGGGGGTGTTACAATATCATATCGTTATATCATATAATTATATATTATGATTATATCTTATAGTTATATCTTATGGTTATATCCTATAGTTATATCTTATGCTTATATCATTTAGTTATATACTATGGTTATATCCTATAGTTATATACTATGGTTATATATTATAGTTATATCATTTAGTTATATACTATGGTTATATCCTATAGTTATATACTATAATTATATATTATGGTTCTAACGTACTATAGTTATATACAAATTTTATATCGTATAGTTATATACTATTGTTATATCGTATAGTTATATACTATAATTATATATTATGGTTCTAACGAATAGTTATATACTATGGTTATATCGTATAGTTTCATACTATAGTTATATACTATTGTTATATCGTATTGTTATATACTATAGCTATATGCTATTGTTATATCGTATATTTATATACTATTGTTATATTGTATAGTTATATACTATGGTTATATCATATAGTTATATACTATGGTTATATATTATAGTTATATCCTTTAGTTATATACTATGGTTATATCCTAAAGTTATATACTATGGTTATATCAAATTTGGTTATATCATATCGTTATATCCTATAATTATATACTATGGTTATATCTTATAGTTATATCCAATTTGATTATATCATATCGTCATATCATATAATTATATATTATGATTATATCTTATAGTTATATCCAATTTGGTTATATCTTATGGTTATGTCCTATAGTTATATCCTTTAGTTATATACTATGGTTATATCCTATAGTTATATATTATGGTTATATATTATAGTTATATCCTTTAGTTATATACTATGGTTATATCCTATAGTTATATACTATGGTTATATCCAATTTGGTTATATCTTATGGTTATATCCTATAGTTATATCCTTTAGTTATATACTATGGTTATATCCTATAGTTATATACTATGGTTATATATTGTAGTTATATCCTTTAGTTATATACTATGGTTATATCCTATAGTTATATACTATGGTTATATCCAATTTGGTTATATCATATCGTTATATCCTATAATTATATACTATGGTTATATCTTATAGTTATATCCAATTTGATTATATCATATCGTTATATCATATAATTATATATTATGATTATATATTATAGTTATATATTATGGTTATATCCTATAGTTATATCCTATACTTATATCATTTAGTTATATACGATGGTTATAACCTATAGTTATATACTATGGTTATATATTATAGTTATATCCTTTAGTTATATACTATGGTTATATCATATAGTTATATACTATAATTATATATTATGATTCTAACGTACTATGGTTATATACAAATTTTATATCGTATAGTTATATACTATTGTTATATCGTATAGTTATATACTATAATTATATATTATGGTTCTAACGAATAGTTATATACTATGGTTATATCGTATAGTTTCATACTATAGTTATATACTATTGTTATATCGTATTGTTATATACTATAACTATATGCTATTGTTATACCGTATATTTATATACTATTGTTGTATTGTATAGTTATATACTATAATTATATATTATGATTCTAACATATAGTTATATACTCATATTAAAATCTTATACAAAATTATAGTAGTAAAAATGCCGAAAATACCAAAAAAATTCACTACAATGCCCTATATGCTGGGCACCAAATTGTTAAAAAAAGGATAGGAAGACTTCGTTTTTTAGGCTTTTGGAGGGGCAAACGATGTCCGTTTTGAACGAATTTTATATGTACGGACTCATATTGAAATTCTCTACATGATTATGGAAAAAATTGCAATTTTGAAGAATTTTTTTTTAGTGAAACGCAAGATCCTTGCGTTTCTGTGTATGAAGATAATTTTTTTTTTAAAGTGAAACGCAGGATCACTGCTTAAGCAGTGATCCTGCGTTTCAGTTTAAAAAAAAGAAAGATGAAACACTGCGTTTTAGTGTTATACCGAAATGCTTTTTTCTGGGTACTTTTGTCATGAAACGCAAAAATCTTGCTTAAGCAAAATTTTTGCGTTTCAATCTGTAGTGTACACAGAAAAAAAAATGGAATGTACAAAGAGCGTTCATTAAAAAATCAACAAAATTAAGTTATAATCATCTATAATAAGTTTGTTAAGTTAGATGAATAATTTTCGTCGAATACTCAATAAATAGATGAAAAAATTTAAGCTGTCTAAAAAAATTATGCCGACTAGAGCTTACAATAGGCTAGGTGGATGTGAAGAATCACAAAAGCTCAAATTTTGGATTTATCAAATTTAATAAGAAAATGACTTGCGGAATAGGAAGAAAGTGATTTTTAGAGGGTATCAAAAAAAAAAAAAAAAAAGGGTCCCTTCAGCTAGAATAAGCTCCCTATAAATTTGGCCAAATTTCAGCTAGCATAAGCATAAACTCTCGTTACCGAACACTCCATTGCAAGCTTATTTTCTTAGAAATCAGCTAGCATAAGCTCCATATAAATTCGAACTCTTCATAAGGAAGCAAAACCCTATCTTGCAATTCGCTTCTACAACGCCGTCTCTTGATTCTTCTTCTCGATCATCCTTTTCTGCAATTTCAGGTAGGACAACTCTTCACACTTTCTAAATTTCATATATACGTTGTCTATATGTATGATTTTAAACTTCTCTCGGCTTTTGTTCGAAGCTTTTATGATTTGCGAGTATATGAAAAGATTTCGCATGAAATTGAGTAGACAAACCAGGGTAGTAATTACAGTTTCATGTTAAATAAAGAAGAATTTATGCAGAAAAAACTGTTAACTTGGCTTTTAGGGTTTCTGTTGTTGACGAGTCAGTACTGATTTTGGTTATGTCTTCTGCTGCGTCAGTAATGGCTACCACAAACAATGGCTTAGATCTGTCACGGAATGTTGAAGCTTCTGATGAGGGCAGAGAAGAGTCAGCTTCTGATGTGTTTGTCAAGTTCTTGATGAGTCAGAATATATCAGTGGATGTTAGCAAGGACTCTAATTTCCAGACACTGTTAAAAAGTGTAGCTCAACAAGGCCATCAATCTTGCCTCTTTCTGGAAAACTCCAGTCATACAGAACTCTCTGTGGAGATATGAGCATGAGATCAAAGAATACATGAGAATGGTCATGGGATCTTGGGAGACGACCGGTTGTACGCTAATGTCCTAGAATGTGAAAGGACCACAGCAAAACAACCGCGTTCTTGGGTTTTATTGTCCCAAAGGATTCATCTTCCTTGAAGGAGGTCAATCAGAGCAACAAGTTTGGAATGCATTGGCAGATCTTGTGCCAGGTTCGCGTTATTATGACTTCTCGAACAGCATAGTACGATTTGTTAGACACGATTGTTCTTATCACTCCAAATGTCAGTATCAAGCACTTGATGTGACTGGTATGACTCAATACAGCCTTTATTATACTGATATCAAATGCATACGGCAGCAAGTTCATGTGTTCTGGAGGAGCATTTGCAAGACATCCAAGTGGGTACAAAGACTGATTGAGAAATCAGATGAAGTTTTTGAGTGCCTAGTTACTTCAGATTTGAGTGAAGTATTTTACAACACTCTGAAGCAAAAGGGGGTTGAACGCCTTGTGGGTTGGAAGAATGCAAGTTCCTTTGCACGTCTACGTATGGTTATGAAGGTGAAGTCTGAATTGACAGATTGACTATCACATCTTCATAAGTATGACGTATTTCACTTACAGAACGAGACTAATGTAACGGCAATCATTAACAACAGTGAGTTTTGGAGTGATGGGAGCCAGCTTGTACGAGTTCTAACCCCTTTTTATGAGATTCCAAGTCTCATGGACACGCTAGTTCCAACTGCTGGATACTTGGAATTGGCAATAGATAAAGCAAGTGGTCTCCTCAAGACCTACTCTGAGTCCGAGCCTCTCAAGTATAAACAGATATGGGAGTTCTTCAAGATCTGGAGTGATGACTGTGTTGAACTTTCCCAAGATCTTGCTCGCTATTTAAACCCTTGTTATTATATATTAGGCCAAGATGAGAAAGAGGACATCACGGGAGATTCACTACCGTGTTTGTATGGACTTGCTGGCACAGATGAAGAAGAAGACGAAGAAGCAGTTGATGCAGAAATAGATGCCTACACTACCAAATCAAGCAACCCGTTTGCAGGCGTTTCAGTGTCTGAATTCGAAGCAAATCATCCCAGTAAGTCTAGTAACAATATTGTTAATTATTTGAATGTGTATTCCGTTTCAGTACCTGACTTCGTAGCTCTGCACAATGTTACAGTTACATTATGGTCCAAATATGGTGGTGGATTCCCTTTGTTACAGAAGTGTGCTTATATACTCCTAAGCCAACCAGCGTGTTGTTTGTGCAAACAAATTGAGAAGCAAGTGTTGAAACTTGGAGGATCAGACAACTTTATACTGAGATTGAATGGCCTGATGATGGAAGAATTTACCAAGTTGGGAGACCAAATTTATCAGCCCATCCATATTTAGTACGTCGTCTCCTTGTGTTCTTCAGTTGTACTTGAAATAGACCTCCTATCCTGTGTTATGTCCTAGTTTTTTTTTAATCGTTTTGATTATGTATCAGAGTATCAGACTACTTTTAATCGTTTTGATTATGTATCAGAGTATCAGACTACTACTAGATACCAAGTTTGTATTAGTTGTGTATCACGTACACTCATTTGCAGTGTTTGTGTCAAATATCTGGTATGAATCTAGGCTTTGATTTTCACTAATTGAGCTACTACTTCAATTTTTTTTCCCAGCCCTATGATTTTGTAGTGATCAACACTTATGTGTCTTCTTATTTGATGAGATAGAGAAAGCCCATTCTGATGTCTTCAATGTGTTCCTTCAGATTCTAGATGATGGCAGAGTACTTTCAGCTTGTTCTTAACTTCAATCTTGTTATGTGAATAGATTCTGTTGCTTATTTACATTATCATAAAAACATGATATTTATCAAAATTTGGTGGGTTTTATTATAGTTTTAACACAAATTTGTGATTCTTTCTTGAACTATTACTTGTAGTGTTTCGTTAAAGGTAGTTATATGGTTATGTTTTCTGCTAGAATATTGGTCTTATACAAGAGTGCCTGAGAGATTGTGACCGAGCCTTTAATATTCGCCCGAGGTATACAAAAGTAATTGTTCTGGACATTTTAGTATTTTGCCCGAGGTATTCTAGCTTTCGGCAATCCTGAAATCATATCATCCTAAGGTTGATAAAAATGTATAATAGCAGGTAATATAAAATAATATGGAAAAAATGATGATAATTATTTTGCAGAGATTTTTTTTTATTAATTAGGATTTTGAAGGGAAAAATGGTTTTAATCAAATCAAATGTCAAATCAATTTTTATCTTTTATATACTCCATCCGTCCCACAATGTTTGTCCTGTTTGATTTTTGGACACTGTTCACCGTTGAAGAGAATCTTTAAGATTTCTTCCAATATATAAGAAAAAATATAGTCATATGGGGTCTTATTTGATTCGTCTCAACGAGTACTTTGATAATATCAAAAAATTATAATTTTTAGGATTATGTAATTAGAGATATTAACGATACAAAACTCGCATCGGCAAGTGTGCCCGGTCAAAACAGGACAAACAAACCGGGACGGAGGGAGTATAATACACTAAAGTCCTAATTCTCTTTTTTATGTGTCATATAATTAGTTATGCCACATAGACAAATTCATTTAGGCCATTACTCACCCTTTATATTATTTGGTAATTACCTTCATTATTTATACTTTTCAAATTTTATACTTATATATAAGGTATCTTCTCCAAGATTTATCAAAATATATCAAGTTAGATATAATGAAAATTCTCTTAGAAAGATTCGAAGTACAAATTTTTATTAGATATGATTTTTTTTGTTAATTTCGTAAGCCATAAGCGTTAAGACGCGTACTCCAATAATTTTTATTTTTGTTCAAATTTACAATTTTTTTTTGTTAATTTTGTATAATTTTTTTTTTATCGAAACAATAATTGTGCAAGTTAATATATTAGATTAATCTTAGAGTTTGTCTTTCTATTATATTTTATTATTTCTCTAAATTTGTCTATATATAATACTAAAACTGAACTAATTTGTCTATATATAACACTAAAGTCATCTATGTGTGGTCCATCTTGCTATATCAGGTAGGAAATCTTTTTTGACCAATTAGCTTTTTCACTCTTCACATTTATTTGTATATTATTTGACCCTTTTTTGGTTACAAAAGCACATTATTCATTCTAGTTTTCTTTATCTTATGTATAGTATCTTTTCAAGACGATTTTAGATGATAAAAAACATATTTTATTACAATAATAATATCAACAATTCATATGCCACCAAAAAATTACGTTATATGAAATAAATCGTTCTCATATGTGCAAAATAAACTTAATTTATTTAATCATCCTAATTCTTACATTAATATTATTTTTATTTTTAAACATCCTAATCCCTTCTATACTTTTTTATCATTCTAAAATAACTTAATTCTTATAATATAGTATTCATGTTAATCAATATTACGTTGTATAATAAATCTGTTCACCATTATATATACAAAGTTGCTATTTAACGCCCACCCTATATTTCTTTACAGCGCCCACCCTACACACGTGAGTCCGTGACTCATTAACAGAGGACACCACTCCGTCCGTGACTCATTCACGAAAAGCACTCCGTCTGTGACTCATTCACGGAGGAAAGCACTCCGTCCGTGACTCATTCACGGAGGAAATCATTCCCAACTGTCGCAATAAAGGTTACTTGTCCCCACCTAACAGAATTAAATTACCCCTTCATATATTACGACAATCACTCTTCCACCTTCAAAAAAAATTATCCCACCCTCAAACAAAAATTCTTATATTATGGAACATCATGATCATTTCTATGGCACCATGAGTGAAGGAAATGATTCATTCATGTTCAATCACAACGAGGTTAGTTCCTTTTGTTTTTACTTCAAACTAGTTTTTTTATGTGGTTGTAGTCATAATTTTTTTTACTTCAAAGCATGAAAGTTTTGATTTTTACTTGTTAAAAGTCCAAACTTTAACTAGGTTAAAGATAGTTGTTGCAAATAGATTGTTTTTTTGATGTTGTTCTAGTCATTAATGTGTGTTTTAAGGTAGTTATAGTCAAATTTGTAGTGTTTCTAAGTTACAAGAAAAAAAACAGTGGGGCGATAGAAAAAACCAGTCAAAGGAATCCGGTGCCATTTTTACCTTGAGGAAAAACCTCAAGGTAAAGCATCCCTTCCGTGACGGACTAAGTCACTCTCTCCATCACGGAGGGAGATGGTCCATCCGTGACAGAAGGAGATAGTCCTTCCGTGACGGAGGGAGATGGTCCTTCCGTGACGGCTGTGTTTGTGCATATTTACAGAATGTTTATATTTTACTGTAAATCACTATTTTTTTAACATGAAAGTAATGAATTTTATTTTGGTCTTAACGACCTAAGGATTAATGACGGGTTTGCATCAACATCACAAAATGGGACGTCTTCTTCGTACACACTCGACCATGGATTTGTACCATCAAAAACATTTCCGAATTTCACGCTTCACGATGGATTTGGCCATGAGTTTGTATCATCAGAATCAATTTCTCGGTTTGGGTTCCTACCATTGCACACACAGCCGCAGTTTGGGGGTACCCTTAGAGGATGTAAACCAAGTTTCAGCTGATTATTCTGAGTTGTTTATTACAGATATTGTGTTCTACACCAGGGATGAGGCAATTAAGTGGGTTAAAGAGACTGAGTTTCAAAATAACATGTGCATCAAGATTAGCCGAGATAGAAAATCAAATGATCGTCATCTCGGAAAGACTATGTTGTTGTGTGAAAGAGAAGGAATATACACCCCATCTAAAGGAGGAGAAAACAGAGTCCGGAAAAACACATATACAAAGAAATATGGGTGTCCCTTCAAATTGATGTGTCGTGAATATTCTAGAGGCTCATGGAAGATCGATGTTGTACATAGAACTCACAACCATGAGATTGGGTCTAGTTTATATGGGCATGCATTAGCTGGCAAGCTCACAGATGAGCAGAAGAGATTGGTGCAGTCA
Source organism: Rheum nobile (assembly GCA_027886185.1). Lineage (NCBI taxonomy): Eukaryota > Viridiplantae > Streptophyta > Magnoliopsida > Caryophyllales > Polygonaceae > Rheum > Rheum nobile. Next base: position 5,332,687 of record WOAB01000531.1, on the reverse strand, counting down.
ATGACAAAGACACATTGTATGCCAACCAAGATTGCAACTGCACTGAACGAGTTCCCAGGGAACTGCACTAGAAAGAAGCAAGTGTACACCATGGAGATACATCATCATTGGCACATTGATATGATCATACATGATGTCATGCAGGTGAGTAAGGCCGCTGCTTCTGGCGAGCATACACCATGTAGATACATCATCTAGCCTCCATGCTTTCAGCTGTTCAACTCTTAATTGAACCGTCAGTGTCTTCCACTCCTGTAAAACAAATAACAGTGAAATGATGGAAATATAACAATAAAATTAAATAACAGTTAAATCAATTACTTATTCATAATTTACTTACCTTGCCCTGATAAATATGGTGCGCCACATGGGCTTCGAAACTATGCAAAAGGCATGGCACACGAGGGCCTCCAACGCAAGACGTAGTCAGAAATGGATCTATTACCATCCCACCCGCTCCTCTACCATGTCTCCGCGGTCCATGTCTTCGAGTTCGACGTGTAGTTGGGGCCCGAAGATCATTGTGTGCAGCTGAAGTTGGGGGATCATTGTGTGCAGCTGAAGCTGGGGGATCATCGTGTGCAGAAGCAGTCGGTTCCTCTCTGTCTATGTCATCCCATCTCTCTGTCACATGAAACTCGTCCATCAAGGACGACTCGTAAGTAAGTGATGGCTCGTATGCAGCATGCATCTGATATGCAACAGGCATCTGATATGCAAGCATATCTTCTGGCCCTCTCTCTGTCACATGAAACTCGTCCGTCAAGGACGGTTCGTAAGTAAGTGATGGCTCGTATGCAGCAGGCATCTGATATGCAAGCATATCTTCTGGCCCTCTTGACGGCCTACAACGTGTTCGGACATACTGACGATCTATCTGGCGATTTGCGTCTCTTCTACGAGCACGCCCCGATCTAGTCTCATCCATCTGCAAAATAATACATATATAAGTTCATTTCGTCCGTAGATTGACCACATAAGGTAGAAGTGACGAATGTGTTCCACCGTCACGGATGGATTGCATTCGTCTGTCAAGAAAGAATGCAGCTCGTCCGTCACAGACGAATGCAGCTCATCCGTGACGAACAGAACTCGTATTCTGCAGTTCGTAAACCCCAATTTCTCCCATGGCTTAACTCAAAACGAACACAACAATTTCAACCCAAAATCTATCTACATCATATCTATTATACATTTTATTCATGTATAAACCTAAAACTTCAAATCTATAAGGCAAATTAGGTAAAAAATATCCAAAATTTCAGTTTGATATTTTCTTAAACCTAAGTACGAATTTACCCAAAAAAGGTTAATAAACTTACATTTTCTTGTAGAATCTTCAAGTGTGGCACCTCCTTGATCCAAATTGATGCCAATTTAGTGGCTAAGTGAGGAAGAAAGTGTTGATTTTTTGTGGTTTGTGAGATTGAAAATGGAAGAGAGAATGAGAGGTGGGAGAGAAAATGAAAGTAAGGAGTGAAATGAAGATGGTAGGATTGTAATTTTAGAATAATTTCTTATATATGAGTAGGGTGGACTCCAAATAGAAAAAATAGAGGGGATTCTAAATAGAAATGACCTTATATAGTTTCTATTATCAAAATCTGTGCAAAAGACTTGTACATATACTAGTATTTTTCTAAAGTCGTGGCATGTCTATATATATCAGTAGTGCGAGGCTTAATTAGCAATTTCCCTCTTGTACAGTATTCTCTCCGTTGTTTTTTTAGCTTCATTTTTTGTCTATAAATATTTGTCTCTTTAGCTATTTTAATCATAACTTTACAAATTTATCCTTATAATAATAATATGTTATTATTAATGGTTTTTAAGAAAGTAAAAAAATATTATAATAAATATGAATGTATTTATATTTTTAATACTCTTATTAATAAGTGTACAAAATAATAGGATGACGACAATTTTTTTTAGATGAAGAGAGTATATTGATAGTTCAACACCTAGAATTTTGAGAAGTCACTTCATATTCCACTAGAATTTTGGACAAAAACTTTCAAATTTACCCATTATATCAAACTAAAAAAACTAAAATTAGACTATATCAATTTTTGATATAAAAAATAAACATTCAATTAAAAATATTTTATATAATTATAGACTTTTTTAATATGTATATTTCTACCTGCACCTTTTCAAATAAATTCCCTCACCCACACTCACACTAATCGACAGCTAGATGCCTAGGTGGATGTGAAATTGAGAAGAATAACAAAATCCCCGATTTGGATTTATCAATTTGAATAAAAAACGGGATATTAAACGCACCATAACTTTTTACTATTTACATGCGTGATGCGTATACTTTTGTTTATGCATTCGAAAATCATACGCATATGCATGCGCAGTGTGCATATATACGCGTATGTATGCGGAATGCACATATATACGCGTATATAGCGGAATGCGCATATATACGCGTATGTATGCGGAATGCGCATACATATGCGTATGTGTTGAATTTCTTAGGTTTTGATGGTAATAAACATTCAACTAATCTGATAACTAAGTGTTTCGGGAACAAAACAGTTGTCACGTGAAACCATTGCAGCGAAGATTACAGATGGAACAAAGAGATCTCCACATTCTTTGTTACCTCTCAAGGAACATCAACGACGAACATCAATCAAGCTGCGAATGGATTGGAAGATATCCAGTGTGAAGATTATGAAAACTATCATGGAAGATCACGCGGTCAATGATAAGAGATTTCGGCTGAAAGGATCTCGCCGAATGAGAACATATGGAGAGAGAAGCCTAATGTGTTATCTTAGGAAATCTTTCCTAAGATAATGATATTTGGAGAGAGAAGATTGTTATCTTTAGCCGATTATATTATCTTAGGAATTCCTTCCTTAGATAATGTAAGCGGTTAAAATAATATTCTTCAAATCATTTTAGATCTTCTTGTTACCAAGTTTAGAAAGATTTTATCTTGTTACGATTAGGTTTTAGTCGTGTTGTATTTAATAGGAGTGTGGATTCATTTCTATGTACCAATCGACGACGACGACGAACAGAGAGCATTGAATTGAGAAGAAAAAGAGAGTGAAGTTGTTTGTGAGTCTTTGAGGATTGAGTTCGTATTCACTGTTGTAGAAGAGAGTTTCAAATCTAGGTGGAAAGTCTAGGGTTTGGAGTCCATGCTACAAGTGTAATCGAACAAGAAATCAATAAGACAAGTAGACGCTTCAAAATCCTCTCAAGCGAGAAGCTTGACGGTAGTGGTTTTTCTTTGATTAGCTAGTTGGCTAATTAGGGTTTCCACTATACATCATGAGTTCGTTCCTTATCTTTCTTACTATATTATTCCACTGCACCTTCTGTGGGAACAAAGCATTTGTTCCCTCAGATGTAACTCTAACGATCCAACAATTGGTATCAGAGCCTAGTGCTCTAGATTGTGTTTGTTAAAAACTTTGCAAGAAAGATGTCGTCAAGCAATGCCATTGGAGATTCATTCTGGAAGCCTCCAATTCTGAAGGCCGGAGAGTATGATTGGTGGGTAGAACAAATCAAGTCCCATATTTGTTCCCTCGATGGACATATATGGAGAATCATTGAAGTTGGCCCCATAGCTATTCCTAATGATAAAGATGTTACAAAGCCGAAGCCAAGGGTTGACTACACGGATGAAGACTGGAAGAAACTAGAGAAAAATAGCAGATCCAAGAAGATCCTTCACATGGCTCTTCTCCCCTCTGATCTCAAGAAAATCATCGGCTACAAAACTGCTAAGGAGATCTGGGATGCTCTAAGACGTCTCCATCATGGAAACGAAGATGTCAAGAAAAACAGAATTCTTTCTGTTAGGAAATGGAACTCTGGAACCTCGGTTCCCCTGAGAGTTCCTTTCCTCAGTTTCTCTACTTTTGAAGATGACAAATATTATGATACTAATGTTTATCTCAAAGATGTGTTTTAAGGAACCACAGGAATATACCAAAGGCAAGAAAACCAAACAGGACAAAGAGAACCAAAGGAACAAGACAGAAGAAGGAACCCAGGTGTACCCAGAAAGGTAGCATGCAAGGCTGCGATTTCCGAGAAATCTGGGAACACACAACCTAGGACAAAAGTTGTTGAAAACGACTTGTCCGAAGTTTCCAAAGGTCTGCCAATGTCCAGAACAAAACAACAAGATACCCAGAAACGCTGAACCTCGGACAGAAAAGATGAAAGCGACATGACATAGAGATATCACTATCCAGAAGACAGTTCCCAAGCGCCCAGCTTGCTCAACCTCAGACGAAAGCACTTGAACAACGACATAGCAAGACTCGTCTGAGGTAGTTGACCAACCAAGAGAGATTATGAGCTGCCTAGGTTGTTTGCACATGCCAAGAACAACGTGGACCAAGGAGAACCACTGATCCTCGGGCAAGCTCAATCTGTGGGAACCCAGAGAGGATTAAGCTGTGAAGAATCCTCTATAAAAGGAAGACTAACTCAAGAGAGTTATCCTCATGCACTGAAATACGAATCACACTCATTAGCAAATATCAAGTGTGAACCTTCAAACAAGATCATCAAAGCAAACCGAGATCAAGAGGAACCAGTCAAGGAAGAGAAGAGCTGAGTGCTAAGTTCCTGTGACTGTAAATAATAGTTCCTAGGTGCGAAGGTCTGTTTCTTGGATTAATTATTGATTGTGTTAAGTTATCTAGGATTGCCTAACTGTGTGTAAGGCAAAGAAACTGTGTGTTTGTTCCTAGGATAAACTGTAACCAAAAGAGATAAGAAATCAAGAAGTAGACCTTGAAATCCTTTCGAAAGAAAGGTAGTGGTTTTTATCCTGGATTGCTAGTTGGCAATCAAAGGTTTCCACTATAAGGAACTTGTTATTTGTTTGATTGTTTATTTCCGCTGCGAAGGGAACTTAGAATTCATATTCTGAGTTCCTTAAGTTATTTTCTAACAATCACGATCCTACAATTGGTATCAGAGCAGGAAAAGCTCTAGATCTTTGTTAAGTTTGCAGATCATGTCTCAACCAAGCAAGTTTGAGCTTGGAATCTCCACCAACAAGCCACATCTCCGAAAGAAAGGAGAAGAAACATGGTGGGAAAAGTGCATGGAAAGCCACATTAAGACCAACGACTACCAATGCTGGAGGATAGTCGAAAATGGAGATGGCTATGTCGACCTCACCATGAAGGAAGAAGATTGGAAACCAGAACACTATGTTGTCATGGAGAAGAATGCCAAGGCCAGGCAGTTCATCCTCAATGGATTGGACAGAGAGGACATGGATAAGGTCATAGGAATCAAGACGGCCAAAGAGATGTGGAAAGCTCTCAAGGAGATGCATGAAGGAAGTGAGGAACTAAAGCAAAGCAGAAAGTTCACTTTGGAAGGAGAATACCACACTTTCAAAATGATGGAAACTAAGACCATCTCAGAGTACTACTCCCGCTTCAACAGATTGATTGAAAAGTTAACAGCGACGTGAGTCGATCTTGATGAAGTCTCCAAGTCCCTAGTGGTCATCAATGGACTCAACTCCAAATTCACCCTTCTGAAGGGAATCATGAAGAGCACTTCAGGCATCCAATCCCTTCCCTTGACACAAATCATAGGAAAACTGGAGGTTGAAGAAGGAGAGCACACCAAAGCCAATACCGACAAGAAACTGGAGAAAGGAATTGCCCTCAAGATCTCCAAAGCCTTCTCTAGGCTCGAGATGGAGGAAGAGAACTCAGACCTTGAAGAATAGGAGGACGAACTAACAACCCTCTTCACAAAGAACATCAAAAAATTCTTTGTGAAGGGAAGGTTCCAAAAGGGCAGTTCCTCTCACAATGGACCAAGAAGAGACCTCAAGGAAGTCTCCTGTTACGAGTGCAAGGAGAAGGGACACTACGCTAAGAACTGTCCCAACAAAGAAGAGTCCAAGGAAGAGGAAAGACCTCAAAGAAAGAAGGCTCTTGTAGCATCATGGGGAGAAGACTCAGATGAGGAACTGGATCTGAGTGGCTTCTCTGGAGGAAGATGTCTCATGGCAAAAGGAGACTCAAGCGACTCAGAAGACCTCGAGGTAACTTCTGACGATCTCTTAAAATTCCTAGTTGATTGTGATAAGAAACAACTTCTTAAGATCATAAAGAAACTCGGAAAGGAAACCAGTTCCCTTCAACAGAAACTAGATGATTGTGAAGATGAAATTGCTTGCTTGACTGTCGAGAATTCTGTTTGGAGTAAGAAACTTGATGAAACTGAGAAAGACCTAGCTGAAACTCACTCCAAACTCATTGATATTAGAAATGTGCATGCTAGTCACCTTAAAATTTGCAAATCTTGTGATGAAACTAGCATAGACTCTGTCAAAGTTCCCTTGCATGCTAACCCACCTGGAAATGACATGCTTCAATCCATAATTGATAGGTTAGACAGTCTCACTGATTCCATTAATGAAAAAACGATAAATCAAACTGTTTTTGTGAGACAACGCCATGGAATAGGATATGTCAATAATAAAGGGAACAATGATGCTGAAGAAGAAAAGGCTAGGCGAGAACTTGTTGAGATGAATGAGAATCTCAGTATTGCTCTTGCCACTTCTCGTGATAGGAATCAATTCCTATCAGAGAAGATCATGGTCCTTGAGAACAAGGCTGAGATTGTCAAATGTCTCAATGAAGGCTCTCAAAGTCCTAAGAAGGAACCAAAGGGAAAAGAAAAGATGGTTCCTGAAAACCAATGGTTCACCAATTCCTTTGCTCACAAAAGATATATTGACATGGCCCATAGCAAGGTTAGGAACAATGTTGATTTTAACAAAAGGAAAACTGAAAAACCTTTTAGGCCAGGAAAAGGAAAATATGGACATGTTGTTTACAATCGTTTGTGTACCTACTGTGGTAAGAATGGTCATTACAACACTGATTGTGCTAAGAAAATGAACTTTGAAAAGGAGAAAAGTACTCATTACCATGAAAGGAACTAGTTCTCTGGTTATTCACAGACTCGCAATGCTAATCCCTCCAGTAAAGCTAAGCTTCGCTGGGTTCAGAAATCTTAGTTCCCTTATGTGCAGAAAGATGAGAGGCAACCTCAACTATGGTACATCGACAGTGGTTGCTCATGCCATATGACTAGAAGAAGAAATCAAATGACCTCTCTTCAACTTCTCCAAGGAGGGAACATATCCTTTGGAGACAAAAGCAAAGGGAAAATCTGTGGAATAGGAACTATGAAACTCAACGATCACATTCAGGTAAACAAAGTTCACCTTGTTGATAATCTTGGTTTTGACCTAATAAGTGTGTCACAACTGTGTGATCAAGGAGACAATGAAGTTAGATTCAGATCAAACGAATGTTCAATCCTTGACTCCTCGGGACAAATCATCCTAAAAGGGAAAAGATTCAACAATGTCTACATAATTGATCCATCCTTTGTTCCCAAGGAGAAACTTTGTCTCTCAACTGTGAATGACCAAGCTGACTTGTGGCATCAACGCCTCGGTCATGCTAGCACCAAGCTGATTCAAAAGCTACACTCAAAGGAGCTAGTCAGAGGGCTGCCATAGCTAAGTGGCACATCTAAGGAACTATGCTCTGACTGTGTAAAAGGGAAACATGCTCGTAGTTCCTTCAAGTCCAAAAACATGGTAAGTACCTCAAGGCCTCTTGAACTCATCCACATGGATCTGTGTGGACCCATGAGAGTTCAGAGCCTAGGAGGGAACAAGTATATCTTTGTTCTTATCGATGACTTCTCTCGCTTTACTTGGACCATCTTTATTAAATCTAAGAGTGAAGTTATTGACCGCTTTAAAGATCTGGTTCCCTTGTTAGAAAAATCTCTTGATTGCTCACTCAATGCTATTCGGTCTGACCATGGTACCGAATTCGAAAATAGAGAATTTCTAACCTTTTGCAGTGAACATGGAATTGATCACAACTTCTTTGCACCATACACTCCTCAACAGAATGGAGTAGTGAAGAGGAAGAACAGAACTTTGGAAGACATGGCCCGGACTATGCTGATCTCAAGTGGACTCTCTCAATCATTTTGGGCTGAGGCGATCAACACAGCTTGCTACATCATCAATCGAGCCATGCTTCGCCCAATCACAGAAAAGACACCCTATGAGCTCCTAAGAGGAAGAGTTCACAACATCTCACATCTGAGGGTGTTCGGATGCAAGTGCTTTGTGCACAACAATGGGAAGGACAATCTTGGCAAATTCGACCCAAGAAGTGATGAAGGAATCTTCATTGGATACGCCTCGGGTAGCAAGGCGTACAAAGTCTTCAACAAAAGGACTAAAAAGGTAGAACAAAGTGTTCATGTTATTTTTAATGAAAAATCACTTGAAAAGATTGTGCAGAACACCACCAATTCCTTTGAAGACCCGTTTCCCAAGTCATATCAAGAATATCCAAATGAAGATGTCACTACACCCAGTTCCTGTCCTGCTGCTCGGAACCCTCCAATGGCTCCTCCACCAGTTCCCATGGATAATGAATAACAATCCATCTCTGGGAACCAGGAGCATGACGACAACATCTGTGGAGACTTCAATGATTCATCTTCCCACATGATCTTCAATGGAGAAGGTGATCCCAACCAGGAAGCTGAATGCTCAACTCAGAATGTCTCCACATCAAATGCTCTAGCTCCTAACAGAGAAAGAAGAGTCATCAAGCCTCCAGTCAGGTTCGAACATCTAACCTTCTTTGCCTTCAATGCCTTTCTATATATTGTGGAACCAAAGAACATAGGTGAGGCACTGAAGGATGCAGACTGGATCCAAACTATGCAAGAAGAGCTTCATCAGTTTGAAAGAAACAAAGTATGGCATCTAGTTTCCCGCCCCAAGGATAAACACATCATAGGAACTAGATGGGTTTTCAGAAACAAGCTAGATGATACAGGAGCTGTGATAAGAAACAAAGCTAGACTTGTTGCTCAAGGATACAATCAACAAGAAGGCATCGACTATGATGAAACTTATGCTCCAGTGGCAAGGATCGAAGCAATAAGATTGTTAATTGCCTTCGCATCTCACAAAGGGTTCAAGTTGTTCCAAATGGATGTAAAGACGGCCTTCCTCAATGGAATTCTTCAAGAAGAAGTCTATGTCAAGCAACCACCTGGTTTTGAAGACGACGATCATCCAGATCATGTCTACTTTCTAGACAAGGCACTCTATGGCCTCAAGCAAGCTCCTAGAGCTTGGTATGATCGTCTTGCCCAGTTCCCACTCTCAAATGGCTACAGGTGTGGAGTCATTGATAAGACTCTCTTCATCCTAGAAGAAGAAGGTAACATCTTAGTGGTTCAAATTTATGTTGATGATATCATTTTTGGTTCCACTAATCTGTCCCTTGTAGATAAGTTCAAAGACTTGATGGGCAGTGAATTTGAAATGAGCCTAATAGGGGAACTCACTTTCTTCCTCGGATTACAAATCACTCAAAAGAAAGATGGCATACAAATTCACCAACAGAAGTATGTCAGGGAACTACTGAAGAAGTTCAAAATGGATTCATGCAAGCCTCTCTCCACTCTCATATCCACCATTGCACACTTAGATAAGGACCATTCGAGTCCTCTAGTGGAGGAGAAGCTCTATAGAGGTATGATAGGCTCACTCATGTACCTAACTGCTAGTCGACCAGACATTGTTTTTGCTGTTGGCTTGTGTGCTAGGTTCCAATCCTGTCCAAGAGAAACCCACTTGGTTGCTGTGAAGAGAATACTTAGATATCTCAAGGGAACTGACTCTCTCTGCATTTGGTACCCCAAAGAATGTCCCTTTGAGCTGATGGGTTTCACTGATGCTGATTATGCTGGATACTTGGTGGATAGGAAGAGCACTTCTGGAATGGCACAGTTCCTAGGCCCTTGCCTTGTGTAATGGGGATCAAAGAAACAAGTCTCAGTCTCCCTCTCCACCACAGAATTCGAGTACATTGCGACTGCCTCCTGTTGTTCCCAACTTCTCTGGCTAAAGCAACAACTCGCGGATTTTGGTATGTCTTATGGCCCTCTTACAATTCTTTGTGATAACACTAGTGCCATAAACATTTCAAAGAATCCTGTGCATCATACTAGGACCAAACATATCGACATAAGACATCATTTTCTTAGAGATCATGTTGAGAAGGGAAACATCATTATGAAGTTTTGTAGAACTGAAGATCAGGTTGCAGATATATTCACTAAAGCATTGAATAGAGTTCCTTTCGAGAACCTTAGATTGGAACTAGGAATGATTCCTATAACCTAGTAGTGACTTTAGTATAAAGGTTCCTTTCCAGTTCCCCTGATTGTCTAGTTTAAGATTGTCAACTTGTTGAGTCTTGATATCTTTGTGTTATATCTGTTGCTTCAAACCCTACTTTTCATAATGGTCTCTTTAAAAAGGGTTTAGATAAATTTTTCTGGCTCGTGTCCTTCTGGTCCTCATTATTCTTTCCACTTCTTCAGTGTTCAAGTTTCTTTGAATGGCCCAAAAGTCATAATCTGATCATATTTCTAACCCAACACTACAAGCCAAAATGATGATTGTGTACTAAGACCTTTCCCTGCCTCATTGCTCACTTTAATTCTCTATGATCCATCCCTAAACCCTCTCTGAGAATTATTGTGCAATGCGATAAATGGTCTACCCTGATTTCTTGTATGGGAACGTATTTTTCTGGTTCCATTGTTTAAACCCACATCAAAGGTTCCCACTTATCCTTCTAGCACGTTGAATATATCGCCAGAAAGGAACCAGGATGAAGCATACTTCCAACGGCTACTTTGGCTCTCCCCTAAAGCTATTTATGGCAAAATCGCAGAGGTCAGTCACGTCCTATCAGTTGGCAGACCTCCCTCCTCTCTGAAAGGGTAAGCTTTGAATTTGTATTGACCATTCGGAAAAGCTGCAAAGAGCCTTCAATGCTCCAGATTCTCCCCAATCTTCTCAACGGCTAGATTTGTCTCAACGTCCCTTCCGCCCTCACCACCTTTAAGAGTTGCCATGTTGCTCCAAGCTAATCCCACAACTCGCCATCTCTCTGATCTTCAACTTCTCTCTCTCTTAAACACAGAAATCCTTAACCTCTAAAAAATGGCCAATCCAAACCCCAATGTTATCCTGGATGAAGAGGAGGCATCCCTTCTCAAAGCCTTTCGCGAAAAGAAGGCAACATCTTCCTCCAAGCCTATTTCTGCCACCACTTCTCCAAAAACCCAACCTGAAGATAAAACTATGGAGACAACAGTGGAGAAACCTGAAGAGAAACTTGAGAAGCCGTCAAAATCACAGGCTGAGGAGAAAGCCTTAGCCATCACCTCGGCCTCGGAATCGGCTACAAAATCCGTCCCCGAAGGTGACTCTCATGACTCCTCCCCTGACAAGTCTATCCAAACGCTCTCCAGCCCTGAGCCCTCACCAGCAAGCCTCAAATCAAAACCCCCTTCCAATCCCGGTCCCTCTGTTGCCACCAGGCTACAACAACGGAAAAGGACTTCCCAAGCCTTGGTTCCCTATGATCCTCAATCCAACGAGCAGAAACCCTCCAAAAGAACCAAAGCCCTAACCGTCTCTGCCTCTTCCTCCCTGGGTCTCGTCTCCTCTCTCTTCTCTAAGAGGAAGATCCGCAAGCCCCTCATAATCGGCAAAGAGTTCTGGTCACAAAAACTGGAAGAAGAAGATGAGGATATATTTGGAGAAGCCCTTGCTGAGTTCCACTCCCTCCTGCAGTACCAAGGATGGGACGAGATGTTGATTGAGCCCTTCTCTGCTTCTGATGAGGTCGTCCGCCTGTTTTACCAGTCTATCGAGTTTGTACCCGCTAAAGACAATTGTCCCTGTAACGATGCTATTCTCATATGGAAGGGAACCAGCTATCCCCTATCCTCCAACCTCATTGCATCCGCTCTAGGGATTGAGTCCAGGTCTGGGGTTGGCATTCTCCCTCAGAAATAGGGGTGGCCCAAGGGAAATGGCTACAAATCCAAGGAAACAGTGGTCAAGAAAATCTACGACGACGCCTCCCCCAAATCCTTGGAGACAAAGGACCTCTCCATCACAAACAAGATGTTACACTTCTGGATCACCCGTAATCTAGTTCCCAGACAGGAGCACAGGAACGACGTTCTCATCACAGACGCCATTTTTATGGACAAGGTGCTCTCTGGTGTCCAGATTGATCTCCCTCGCATTGTGTTAGCTCATATGCAGTTCTGTTCATCCCATGCCTCCCATGCCCTACCCTTCCCTCATATCATCAAGTCTATTCTCTCTAACCTTCACCAATACCCAGATGATTTGCCTGAGACAGTCTATAGCAAGTGCCTTACCATGGCCATTGTCCGAAAGTTAAAGACAAAGGAACAACAGCCCAACCCTTCTGACGCTCAAGCCAATCCGCCTAAGGAAAATGCGAGTTCCCAGGCCCCTTCTAGCTCCCGACCACAGCTCAACCCCTCTTTAGACTCCTCTGCGATCCTCTTTGCTTTGGATCGTATTGAAAAAGCAATCATGGAAGGCTCGACTGCCATCCCGGTCGCCCTCCGTGATCAAGTACAAGAGTTGGGAAAATGAGCTCAGTTGTGATAAGTCTGGTGAAAGTCCTTCAGATGAATTGGGAAGATGCAATCGGTGCTCATCATGCCACATGCCAAAATGTAGGAACTGACGACACAGTTGATGAAGAGGAGGCCGCTGCTCTGCCATAGGAATGCTTGTTCTGGTTCCCAGTGCTGTAACATCACAGCGTGCTAGTAGTTTCCCCTAGGATCCTACTTCCCTTTTCCTTCCCCATGTCGTCTTTCCTAACGATTGCTTTTGTTGTTGCCCTCATCGTTTTTTATTTTGTTGTTGGTTCTTGTCGGTGGTTGTTAAGTTATTAGTTTGTGTTGTTTTGTGGCTTATCTTATCCTTTCTATGAACAATGATCAGTGTTAAGTTTTAATGACTATCTTTTGGTTTCATTCCAATGATCAATTTGTCTTTGCCCTAAGTTTCCATTATGCTTCTGTTATGGGATTGATGCATTTGCATATTCACTTGGATATCCTGTTCTTAACTAGCATTTAATCTTTTCGATGATGTCAAAAGGGGGAAGAAAAGGATAGGAACCTTGAACTTTGGAAACCACTTGACTAATAGAAACTCTGAACTAGTTCTACTTCTAAGGGGGAATTTGAAATAAACTCGTTCACTTGCTTAGGGGGAATTTGCAACCATTGAATGTTCCTCATTACTCTGTAATATTGAAAATCCCTTAAAACTCAATATGGTCTCATGAAATTCAAGTCCTATTATGTTGCCAGGTTCCTTGTATTTGTCATCATCAAAAAGGGGGAAATTGTTAGGAAACGAAACTCTGGAACCTCGGTTCCCTTGAGAGTTCATTTCCTCAGTTTCTCTATTTTTGAAGATGACAAATATTATGATACTAATGTTTATCTCAAAGATGTGTTTTAAGGAACCACAGGAATATACCAAAGGCAAGAAAACCAAACAGGACAAAGAGAACCAAAGGAACAAGACAGAAGAAGGAACCCAGAGGAACCCAGGTGTACCCAGAAAGGTAGCATGCAAGGCTGCGATTTCTGAGAAATCTGGGAACACACAACCTAGGACAAAAGTTGTTGAAAACGACTTGTCCGAAGTTTCCAAAGGTCTGCCAATGTCCAGAACAAAACAACAAGATACCCAGAAATGCTGAACCTCGGACAGAAAAGATGAAAGCGACAGGACATATAGATGTCACTATCCAGAAGACAATTCCCAAGCGCCCAGCTTGCTCAACCTCAGACGAAAGCACTTGAACAACGACATAGCAAGACTCGTCTGAGGTAGTTGACCAACCAAGAGAGATTTCGAGCTGCCTAGGTTGTTTGCACATGCCAAGAACAACGTGGACCAAGGAAAACCACTGATCCTAGGGCAAGCTCAATCCGTGGGAACCCAGAGAGGATTAAGGTGCGAAGAATCCTCTATAAAAGGAAGACTAACTCAAGAGAGTTATCCTCATGCACTGAAATACGAATCACACTCATTAGCAAATATCAAGTGTGAACCTTCAAACAAGATCATCAAAGCAAACCGAGATCAAGAGGAACCAGTCAAGGAAGAGAATAGTTGAGTGCTAAGTTCCTGTGACTGTAAGTAATAGTTCCTAGGTGCGAAGGTCTGTTTCTTGGATTAATTATTGATTGTGTTAAGTTATCTAGGATTGCCGAACTGTGTGTAAGGCAAAGAAACTGTGTGTTTGTTCCTAGGATAAGCTGTAACCAAAAGAGATAAGAAATCAAAAAGTAGACCTTGAAATCCTTTCGAAAGAAAGGTAGTGGTTTTTATCCTGGATTGCTAGTTGGCAATCAAAGGTTTCCACTATAAGGAACTTGTTATTTGTTTGATTGTTTATTTCCGCTGCGAAGGGAACTTAGAATTCATATTCTGAGTTCCTTAAGTTATTTTCTAACAATCACGATCCTACACTTTCCTTGATGAAGGAGTACGATCAAATCTCTCAAGGAAAGGATGAACACATTCAAGAATTCTACTCTAGGTTTCAGGGGATATTAGGTCAATTGGAGTTCCTTGATGAAGAAATGTCAGACTGGAAGCTTACTCACCACTTCATACAAGGCCTCAACTCTCAGTGGGATGCAATTGCACTAGCTCTCTACTCTCAGACTGATGTCAAGACTCTCACCATGGAAGAGGTGGTTGCCAAGCTTGAAAGCAACACCTCCGTTTATAACCACAAGATGAACAAGAAAGGTGAAGAGAAGGCTAAGAGTATTGCCTTATAGGTGGAATGTGCATTTGACTTATCTCAAGTCGAAGATGAAGATGAGGACGGTGATGAAGATGTAGCTCTCATCACTAGAGCTATGAAGAATATATGGTCTCGAAACAAGGACACAATGAGTTCCTCCGAAGGGAACAGAGACATGAAGAATGTCGTTTGTTACCACTGTCAGAACAAAGGACACTTTGCCAAAAGCTGCTTCAAGAAAAAGGCAGGTCTCCCTCCATCTCGTGAAGGGAAGCAAGCAATGGTAGCAACATGGGGTGATTCTGAATCAGATGATGAAGAATCGTCTCACTCTAGGGATGTCTGCCTGATGGCCATAAAAGACTCTGAGGTATCAAAAGGTGGTTTGCATAAGGATGAGGTAAATGAATCTGAACTCATCTCAAGCTTGAAAAGTAAGTCTAAAGATCATCTAATTTTCTTCATAAAAAAACTCGTTCATGAGAATAGTCTTTTCAATGAGCAGATTGAAGAAAAAGATGAATCGATCTCAAGTTTGATCGAAGAAAATAAAGGTTGGGCAGAAAAAGTGTTCAAACTTGAGAAAGCTTCATCCTCTTCTCCAAGCCCTTGCAATGAGTGTCCTAAACTCATTGAGAAGATCGAGTCTCTAGAATCCTCTGTCTCCTCACTTGAGTCCGAGTCATTAATGTTGAAACTTGGAAATGCAAAACTGTCTAGTGATCTATCTAAACTCAGTGAGGAACAAAAGGAAAAGCCAAAAGGAATTGTGTTTGTAGCAGCCAAGAATGACAAGAAGACAGAAAAGAAGGAAGTACCTCACTTTGGAATTGGTTATCAACCTAAGCTTCCTGTTGATGGCACTAAGTCTAAATGTCCTGGCGTCGAAGGAAAGCAATCAACGCAAGAAAAAGGGGAAGGTTCCTCGAGGAGGAACAATCACAAAGACTGCTCAAATTCGACTGATGGGAACAAGGCTTGGTACTATGGACAGAAGGCTCATTCCATTTGGTTGAAATAATCTCAAAGCGGTAAGTCCAATCATATTGATTTTCATTCTAGGATTGCTGACAAATCAATTTGGCCTGGACAAAGCAAGTATGTTGATCTAAAGTGTCAAAGGGTCTGTTGGTATTGTGGGCATTCTGGTCACTACAAACAAGAGTGCCTCCTGAATAAACACAATGAGGAACTTGCTCGCACTACTAGGGAGAAAATGAATGCTAAACCTCCAAAAATCAAATATGTTGCTTCTACACTCAGACAACCTAAGTTTGTCTGGGTTCGGAAAAACTAACTCTTCTATACATGCTGAAGTGGGGAAGGTTCCCGGTATTTCGATAGTACTTGCTAAAGATACTTGACAGGGAACAAAGGACGGCTCACCTTACTTCAACAGACCTCCGAAGGGTCAATAACCTTTCGAAATAAGAGTAAGGGAGAAGTTTGTAGTCTCGGTAAGGTAAGGCTTTCTAACCATATTACTATGGATAATGTGACACCCGTGAATAATCTCAGGGTTGATCTTTTCTGTGTGGCTCAACTGTGTCAAAACAAGAAAAATAGGGTAGTCTTTATTATTGATGATTGTTATGTTGAGTGCATAAGTATAGGGAAAATTCTACTCAGAGGGATCTGCGACAACAACGTCTACAAAGTTGACCCTGCTTTTATCCCTGAGAAGGAACTATGTCTGTCGTCCATCGTTGGGACAACATACCTGTGTCATACGCGGTTTGGACTTTGGACATACAAGTCTTCAACTTCTTTCACACTTTTGGTTGTAAGTGTTTTGTCCACAACAATGGGAAAGGATGAATATGAACAAGAAGTTGATCCATCACTCTATCGAGGAATCATAGGCTGATCCCAAAGAGACACACCTCAAAGCAGTGAAGAGGATTCTGAGATACTTGAAGGGAACAGACGATCTGTATCTGTGGTATCCAAGGGGTGGAAACTTCAATCTAGTTGGATACACAAATGTTGACTTCATAGGAAACAAAGTGAATAGAAAATCTATATCTAGAATGGCTCAGTTCCTTGGGCCGTGCTTGGTTTCCTGGGGGTCAAATAAGTAGAATTCAGTTGCTCTGTCAACTGCAGAAGCTGAATACATAGCCGCCGCTAACTATGATATTCTTCTTGACTCTATTCCCATTCTTTGTGACAATACTAGTACAATAAATATCTCCAAGAATCTTGTGCAACACTCACGTACCAAGCATATCGAGATAAGGCATCACTTCTTACGTGGCTGTGTGGAGAAAGGGTTGGTGTCCATGGATTTCTGCGGAACCAAGGATCAAATCGCTGACATTTTCACCAAGGCACTAAATAGGGAACCTTTTGAACAGTTTTGTATGGAACTAGGTATGATCTCTCTAAACTGACTGCTTATCTCTTATGTTCCCTCGATGATTGGCTAATTTACATGGTAAAGTGTGAAAGGTTAAATCGTCATATCTTGATCTACACTCATTCTCTTGATCATTAATTGAACAACTTGCTTAGACTCGTGCTAATACTTCACTGATGTGCAAATGTTCATGCATGATTATCTATGCTATCATAATAATACATGAATCAGCTTTCTTTCGGCCCAAAAGAGTCAACTTGATGCATTGATCCCTCACTATAAGCCCAAATGATTGTTGACTCTACAGCTTACCCTAGCCATCATGCTTGATGCTTCCTATGAGCCCCTCTAATCATCCACATCTGGAAGCCTCTCATTCATGATTAAAAATGTTACAAGATTTCATATATTTGTGTGTAATGTTCTTTGTACCCTCTTTGGTAACGTTACCCCCGCATCACACTCTTCTACTTTTTCGGAAAGCCGAGAATACGAATCGTCGCCTCTGTGGTCTGTGGCTGGGATTTGACAGGTATGATGTGTAATGATATCTTACAACTGCTTGAGAAGTGTTATGTGCATTAAAGTTGATGTGATGGTTGCGTGATGTTTGTTGCGCTCGAGATTTTGTAGGCTTTGATAGATTTGGACAGAATCTCTTACAAGATTTATTTTTGGAAGATATATTATTGGTTGTGATCTTTGAAAAAAAAGGAAAGAAGAAGATTTGGAGAAATATCCTTAGTACTTGAAAAGATATGGAAAAGGATTCTCGTGGTCACTCCCCTCCTATCTATATGGCGACTTCAGCTAGCTTACCCCACCGCTCTCTTGTGTTGTTCCCAAAAAAAAAAAAAAAAACTGAAACACCACAAGGTATATAAAGAGGGGACCAATGAATCTTTCTTCTACCGGCGGCTGGACACTAGTAACCTACACAAGAAGTTGTTTGTGTTACAAGAAGGTGTTGGTTGGGTCAAGGTTGAACATGAGATGGAAGTTGATGTGGATGAGGAAGAGTCTGAAGGTGCAGACTTTGAAGAGGAACAAAATGAGGAATCTGATTTGAGGAAGGATCTCAGGAGTTTGTCCCGCGCGGTGTCTATACCGGCGGAACAACAAAGACGTCTTATGGAGGAGGTTCGTGCCCTGATTGCTCTCAATTCTTAGGCTCCCTCTGCTGGCACCAGTGGCGCATGATTCATCTTTCTCCGCTTACCAACCTTTTCTTTGTTCCCAGCACATCTATCCCCTCGATGCCTTGTTTCTCGTTGTCTCTGTTTCATGTGTTTACCTTGATTGGCATGTTAATCATATGTGTTATCTTTGCTTATTTTGATGGTGTCTTCGCATGTAGTCTATGTTTGCGAGGTTCAATCTAATGCAAAAGGGGTTGTCTGTTTCTCTTGCCATGCTAATTTTCCTTTCGCTATTTACTTATGTTTTTGATGATGCCAAAAGGGGGAAAATGACTGGTAGCTTTAGTTGAGGGGGAACAATACATGGTTTCATATATTGCTGGACTAAGGGGGAACTATTATGTCTAAGTGTGTAACTTTCTCTATACAACTATCTTTATCTCATATATATGTTTTATTGTCAAGGATGTTTGTCACCATCAAAAAGGGGGAATTTGTTGAATTCCTTAGGTTTTGATGGTAACAAACATTCAACTAATCTGGTAACTAATTAAGTGTTTCAGGAACAAAACAGTTGTCACAGGGAACCATTGCAGCGAAGATTACAGAGGAAACAAAGAGATATCCACATGCTTTGTTACCTCTCAAGGAACATCAACGGCGAACATCAATCAAGCTACGAATGAACTGGAAGATATCCAGCGTGAAGATTATGGAAACTATCATGGAAGATCACGCGGTCAAGGATAAGAGATTTCAGCTGTAAGGATCTCGCCGAATGAGAAGATATGGAGAGAGAAGCCGAATGCGTTATCTTAGGAAATCTTTCCTAAGATAATGATATTTGGAGAGAGAATATTGTTATCTTTAGCCGATTATATTATCTTAGGAATTCCTTCCTTAGATAATATAAGCGGTTAAAATAATATTCTTTAAATCATTTTAGATCTTCTTGTTACCAAGTTTAGAAAGATTTTATCTTGTTACGATTAGGTTTTAGTCGTGTTGTATTTAATAGGAGTGTGGATTCATTTCTATGTACTAATCGACGACGACGAACAAAGAGCATTGAATTAAGAAGAAAAAGAGAGTGAAGTTGTTTGTGAGTCTTTGAGGATTGAGTTCGTATTCACCGTTGTAGAAGAGAGTTTCAAATCTAGGTGTGAAGTCTAGGGTTTGGAGTCCATGCTACAAGTGTAATCGAACAAGAAATCAATAATACAAGTAGACGCTTCAAAATCCTCTCAAGCGAGAAGCTTGAAGGTAGTGGTTTTTCTTTGATTAGCTAGTTGGCTAATTAGGGTTTCCACTATACATCGTGAGTTCGTTCCTTATCTTTCTTGCTATATTATTCCGATGCACCTGTAACACCCCCAAATATATCCTTGAAGGTATTACCGCCAGTTACCTCAGATTCCACATCCGAAGTCACCCCAAGCTTAACCAAAGGATACAAATAATAAAACAACAGTTATAATACAAAATATCATAACTTTATTTAAAACATGGTCTTGGAATTACAAATGTACATTCCAAATACAATCAAAATACAGAGTAGTCTTGATACAACGGAAGTCTTTATAAAATAAATAACAAAAGGGTCTTGATCGTAGCGATCACCTGCCAAGGATCTCAACCTGAATAAACTTCTCAAAAACATCGTTTGCCTTCATAGTCGATTCTAGCCTTCACGGAACTGCAACTTATCTGATGTGCCGTATAGGACGGATGACACCAGCGAACCATGCATGGAATAAAACCGGTTGGTTAGTCTAATGAAAGACTATGCAAGGGTTAAAAACAGAGTGGTTCTAAGTAGTCGTATTAGGTTAGACTCATCGCTTCTCGACTCACAACCGATGACGATAGTCAACCACCATACTTCTACTGGAATATACGAAAATGCATGATCAAGAGAAGATTCTGAAAGACCGAGTCTTACAGCAATCAACCCAGAAAAGACTCCAATGAATTGAGTCTTAAAGGAAGCATGACAAATGTTGGGGAACATATATTTTCACACAAGCGTTCAAAACGACTTGATGTTTCGGTTCTTGACCAACCTCACCGCATAATGCGAATCCAGATTGGAAAGAGAACTTTACTCTAATCAAAGTCAAGACGAGTCTTCCTAGCTGTACTACTCGCATGAGGGTATATTAATTATGTGCACCAACGACACTTATCTCATTTAATTCCAAAACACGCATCACGTTATAAGCTTTTATTATGATCATCTCATCCCGAGACGATAGATCTTTTGGGAGCAACTCCCGAGATTTGTGACACTGGCTAAGTGCACCACCTCTATACTCGGATAGAGAAAGGTCATGACCAACAAAAGGGTGTTAGGGGTTTGGTCGCCCTCTCCACCAGGTTATAAAGAAACGACTGGACCTTGCAGGGCCCCAGTAGCATTCCTACGAATACTCGTGCTAACTAAATAGTTCAAGCACGTAATAATCCACATCAATGCCCTCAAGGCAATCATCATAAATATATATCTATAATAGCGTTGTTCTAACAGATATACAACCTATTATAATATCATATTTTAATTCTATCATTTATCAAAACTGTTCCCAACGAAAATAGTAAATCATCCCAAATTAATTAACAATTAAACAATTGATAATTAATGGAAATATGGAATGATAAGCAAGAGCGAACCACCACTTGCCTTAGATCAGAAGAAGCTTAGCAAAGCTTAGCGACGATGGGTTTCCGGGTATGAAACAAGGACAAATCTCGGATAACAAATCCCTATGAAACGTCCCATAACGAGACCCTAAGTTAGATTCGATAACCAAATATACAAATCTAAGAAGAGACGAAAGGAATCGAAGGAACAAAGTCCCGATCGAAGCCACAAAACAAAAGGCCAAAATCGGCCAAATGCTGGGCAACCGCGGTCGCGGTGCCTCTACCGCGATCGCGGTCGTCAGGGGAAAAGCCCCGCGAGGCACAACGATCGCGGTGGCACTCGGACTCGACCAGTGCCATCACCGCGATCGCGGTGTTCATGACCACGGTCGCGGTCATGAACTCCGGCGACTGCGAGAGACAAATTCTCACCGGGAATGACTCGATTCGATTCGGTTGACGAAGGCTTTGGTTTCTAGGCTTCCTTGGACCACCAAAGCACCACCTTGCAACCACCAACACCACCAAGGGAACTCCGGCGAGAGTTTAGAATTTTCCGGCGAAAGCTTCAAGTTTTCCGGTGAACTTTTGGGGAGAGTTTGAACTCGGATTATGCTCCGTTCTCCTCCAGATCTTCACCATTTATAGGCCAAGCAAGGAGGTGGAGCTGCCAGCTACGTCGCCCGACCGGAGGCAGGCTAGGGGCGATGACTCAGGCGAGCTACGCCTGAATTCTGGCATTCGGGATATTTACCGCGGTCGCGGTTTTGGCCTTTTGCCTATACCGCGGTCGCGGTTTCTGAACCGCGGTCGCGGTCGTGACTGCTTGTCAGACTTGACAGGACATTTGCTTTCCGTCTTTTACCGCGATCGCGGTGGATAAACCGCGGTTGCGGTTTAGGCCATTTCTGTGCCTTTTTGTCCGGGAAAGATATGTTTAAGGTTTAAATCCCCGGGTTAAATATATTCGTACCCAAATGAATATTTGAGCCCCAAAAATATGTCGAATGTATTTTATACTACTCTGAAAAAATATTACAGAGATCAAACATATTACAGAATGTCCGAACTTCTCTGAATTTAATCCGACTTGTAGTACGGGAGTTTAGAAGATTTCAAAAATACCCTTACAAAATGAGGGATATTACAGCACCTTCTGTGGGAACAAAGCCTTTGTTCCCTCAGACGTAACTCTAACGATCCAACAGTATGTATCTGCACTGTGCATATATATGTGTATGTATGCGCATTCCACATGCGCACATGTTCAAAATTAAACGTTAACGGCAAGATTATGTTTAAACGAAATTTTCTGGATATGGCGCCTTGAACGAGAAATTTTAGTATTTGGCCCTATATTTTAATTTATAAATAATTTTAACGTAACTTGTAATTTATAGTTTTTTGCACATATATTATAAATAATTTAAATTACAAATAAAAAATAATATAACTAAAAAGGTAAAAAAGATATAAATAACTTTAAAATAACAAGTTAGCATGTACCCATGAGCACACACTAGAAAAATCGTAGAATATATAACAAACTATCAAGTTAACCATATTATATATAGAAGTAACTAATTTACCATAAAATTATATAATAATAAGAGAGATTTGCAGAAAACCACCCGTTAAATAGGCCACTTTGCCTACAACCACCCGTTATACAAGTAATTACTTGTGACCACCCCTTAAATCCTATCTGTTAGCAAAGAGCCACCCATCAGCCCATTCCGTCCATTTCCACCGTTAACCCTTGCGAAATTACAAATATGCTCCTTATTTTAATTTTTCCCCAATTGTTTTTTATTTTGAATGGTCAGGTACGAGTTCGGGTCGACCCAGCGGGTCGAGAGCACCATTTCAAAGTTTTATAAAATAATTATTTAAATGATATTTTAATTAAAACAAAAAAATAATAAATCAAAAACAATTATTATATAATATTTTAATAACAAAATATATTATAATATTTAATATATAAAATAAAAACACATTTGTAATGACCCAACGGGTCAATGACCCAACCCAGAAATTTTCGGGTCGAACGGGTTGGGTCACTTTTGATCCAATATTTTTCGGGTCGGGTTAAAAATTGACAGCTCTAAACCGGACCAAATCGGTTTTAAAATTTTAAAAACCAAACCAGTGGAAAATTAAAAAGAGTCGGGCAAACCGGAAAAAATGAGGGGCATATGGGTAATTTTATAGGGGTTAACGGTGGAAATGGACGGAATGGGCTGATGGGTGGCTCTTTTCTAACAGAATGGATTTAAGGGGTGGTCACAAGTAATTACTTGTATAACGGGTGGTTGTAGGCAAAGTGACCTATTTAACGGGTGATTTTCTGCAAATTTCTCTAATAATAAACATAGTAAACTTAACTCGTTCGAATTTAAAAAATCTAAAACATTCATAATCAGGATCATTAACGTTAATTAACAACAAGAATAATATGTGCATACTCAGTGTGCATACATACGCGTATGTATGGACATTGCGCAATACATATGTATACGCGTTCCGCATGCGTAGATCAATATATATGTTTTCGCGTTCCGCATGCATATAATGGACGTAAATAATAAAAAGTTATGGATAGTGATTTTTGGAGGGTATAAAAGAACAGAAAAAGAAAACGTAAGCTTTCTTCAGCTCCTATAATCTCAGCTAGCATAAGCTCTCGTTACCGGACACTCCATGCTTAGTTTTGAATAATCAGCTAGCATAAGCTCCCTGTAAACTCGAACTCTTCATAAGGAAGCAAAACCCTATCTTGCAATTGGCTTCTACAACACCGTCTCTTTATTCTTCGTCTCGATCATCTGTTTCTGCAATTTCAGGTAGGACAACTCTTCGCACTTTCTAAATTTCATACTGTATGTTTAATTTTAAACTTCTCTCGGCTTTTGTTCGAAGCTTGTATGATTTGCGAGTATATGAAGAAATTTCGCTTAATGGAGTAGATAATCCAGTGTAGTATTTACAGTTTCATGCTAAATTAAGAAGGATTTATGCAGAAAAAACTGTAAACTTAGGTTTTTAGGGTTTCTGTTATTGACGAGTCAGTCCTGATTTTGGTTATGTCTTTGTGCTGCGTCAGTAATGGCTACCATAAACAATTGCTTGGATCAGTCACGGAATGTTGAAGCTTCTGATGAGGGCAGAGAAGAGTCAGCTTCTGATTTGTTTGTCAAGTTCTTGATGAGTCAGAATGTATCACTTGATGTTAGCAAGGGCTCTCATTTCCAGGCCATGTTGAAGAGTGTAGCTCAACAAGGTAACAGATTGTTGTATCGTTAGAGTTACATCTGAGGGAACAAATGTTTTGTTCCCATAGAAGACACAACGGAATAATATAGCAAGAAAGATAACGAACGAACTCACGATATATAGTGGAAACTCCAATTAGCAAAACTAGTTAATCAAAGAAAAACCACTACCTTTAAGCTTTCCGCTTGAGAGGATTTTGAAGCGTCTACTTGTCTTATTGATTTCTTGTTCGATTACACTTGTATCCTGGACTCCAAACCCTAGACTTCCTACCTAGATTTGAAACCTCTTCTACAACGATGAATCGAACTTAACCCTCAAAGACTCACAAACACTTTACTTTCTTTTTCTTCTTAGTTTGATGCCCCGAGTTCGTACATAGAAAGTGAATCCACACCCCTATAAATACAACTCGACTAAACAAAATCGTAACAAGATAAACATCTTCCTAAATTTGATAACAAGATGATAATAATTGATTTGAAGAATATTAACTTAACAACCGATATTATCTAAGGAAGGAATTCCTAAGATAACACAATCGGGTTAAGATAAGATTTTTCTCTCTCCAAATATATTATCTTAGGAAAGATTTCTTAAGATAACATAAACGGAATCTTCTCTCTCCACATCTTCTCATCAGCGAGATCCTTCCAGCCAATTTCCTTTTCTTCAACCGTGTGATCTTCCAAGATAATTTCCATAATCTTCACGCTGAAAATCTTCCTTCCATTCGCAGTTTGATGGTGTTCGTCACTGATATTCCTTGAGAGGTAACAAAGCACAAGAACAGAGCTTTGTTCCCTTTGTGATCCTTTGCTGCAATGGTTCCTTGAGATAACTGTGTTTGTTCCTGAAACACTTAGTATCCAAATTAGTTGAATGTTTGTTACCATCAAAACATAAGGAATTCAACAAATTCCCCATTTTTGATGGTGACAAACATCTTTGACAATAAAGCATATACATACGAGATAAAGACACTTATGGAGAGAAAGTTTTCCCACTTAGGCAATATTAGTTCCCCTTTAGTTCAGCAACATATGAAACCATGTTTTGTTCCCCCTCAACCAAAGCTACCTGTCATTTTCCCCCTTTTGACATCATCAAAAACATAAGTAAAGAGATAGAGAGAAAAAGACCACAACATGATAAGCAAAACACCCTCTTTTACATTAGATTGAAACGCACAAACATAGACTGCATGTAAAGACAACAACAAAATGAGCACATATAACACATGATTAACATGTCAATCATTGCAAACACATGAAACAGAAGCAAAGAAAAGCAAAGAAGTAGGGGAAGATGTGCTGGGAACAAAGGAGGGATTGGTTAGCCAGAGAAAGACGAATCAAGCACTACTGGTGCCTGCAGAGGGAGCCGAAATATGAATAGCAATTTAAGCATTCACTTACTCCGTAAGACGCCTTTGTTGTTCTGCCAACAGAGATATTGCGCGAGACAACTTCTCACGGTCCTTCGCAGATCAAGTTCATCTTTTTGTTCCCCCTCAGAATCTTCTTTTCCTCATCCGCATTAGCTTCCATCTCAGGCTCAACCTTGACCAGGCCAGCACCTCTTTGCATACCAGCCGCCGGTAGAAGACAGATTCATTGACCCCCTCTTTGTATACCTTGTATTGTTCCACTTTTTTTTTTGGAACAACACACGGGAGTAATAGGGCAACCTTGCTGAAGACGTCATATAGATAGGAGGGGAGAAAACACAAGAATCATTTTTCATATCTTTTCAAGTATTAAGGATAATGTTCCCAATCTTCTTTTTTCCTTCTTTTACCAAAGATCACAGCCAAGAAGATATTTTCCAAAAATAAATCTTGTAAAAGATTCTGTCCAAATCCATCAAAGCCCACAAGATCTCAAGCGCAACAACCACCACGCAACCACCACATCAACTTTTATGCACGAACACTTCTCAAGCAGTTGCAAGCCATCATTATACAACATACCTGTCAAATCCCATCCACATACCACAGAGGCGACAATTCGTATTCTCGACTTTCCGAAAAAGTAGAAGAGTGTGATGCAAGGGTAATGTTACCAGAGAGGGTACAAAGAACATCACACATAAACAAATACGAGAATTTTTAATAATGTTTAATCATGAATGAGAGGCTCTCAGATGTGGATGATAAGAGAGGCTCATAGGAAGCATCAAGCATTATGGCTAGGGTAGGCTGTAGAGTCAACAATCATTTGGACTTATAATGAGGGATCAATGCATCAAGTTGACTCTTTTGGGCCGAAAGAAAGCTGAACCATGTATTAACAAGATAACATAGAAAATCATGCATGAAATTTTGCACATAAGTGAAGTATTAACATGAGTCTAAGCAAGTCGTTCAACTAATGATCAAGAGAAGAAATGCAGACCAAGACATGATGATTAACCTTTCGTACTTTACCATGTAATTTAGCCAATCATCGAGGGAACACAAGAGATAGACAAACAGTTTAGAGAGAACAAACCTAATTCTATACGAAACTGTTCGAAGGGTTCCCTATTCAGTGCCTTGGTGAAAATGTCAGCGATTTGATCCTTGGTTCCGCAGAAATCCATGAACACCAACCCTTTCTCCACACAGTCACGTAAGAAGTGATGTCTTATCTCAAAATGCAAGGTACCTGAGTGTTACACAGGAGACAAAGAGAAATTAGTGCACGTAACCACAAACTTTTCCCTTACCTTAAGATCAAAGTTTATTGAGCCTTCATTGGCCTGTTGAAGTGAGATGATACATTCTTTGTTCCCTGTCAGGTAACTTTAGCAAGTACAATCGAAATACCGGGAACCATCCTCACTTTAGCCTGTATAGAAAGAGTTAGTTTTTCCGAACCCAAACAAGCTTAGGCTTTCTGGGTGTGGGAGCAACATATTTGATTTCTGGAGGTTTAGCATTCATTTTCTCCCTAATAGTGTGAGCAAGTTTCTCATTATGTTTCTTCAAGAGGCACTCTTGTTTGTGGTGACCAGAGTGCCCACAATACCAACATATCCTTTGACATTTTAAATCAACATACTTGTTTTGTCCAGGTCAAATTGTTTTGTTAGAAATCTTAGAATGAAAATCAATATGATTGGACTTATCGCTTTGAAATTGTTTCAACCAAATGGAATAAGCTTTCTGTCCATGGTACCAAGCCTTGTTTCTATCAGTCGAATTTGAGCAATCTTTGTGATTGTTCCTCCTCGAGAAACTTTCCCCCTTTTCTTGCGTTGACTGCTTTCCTTCGACTCCAGGATGTTTAGACTTAGTGCCATCAATCAGAAGCTTAGGTTGATACCCAATTCCAAAGTGAGACACTTTCTTCTTTTCTGTCTTCTCACTACTACAGAAATGGGCAAATAACCCGGGCGTGTAAGGGCAAATAACCCGGACCTGATCCGGGTTAAAGGTCACCGCTATATTTGGTCCAGACCAAATAACCCGGACCTATATCCGGGTTATTTGCCCCGCGCTTGTTACCCGCCAAAAACTAATATCCGGGTTATTTGTTTGGCAACTTTATAACCCAGATATATGTACATCCGGGTTATATAAATTGAAGGAAAATCCGGGTTATTTGGCAATCAAATACAACGATTCTATATCCGGGTTATTTGCCTACGCAAATACGTCGGTTTAAGTCCGGGTTATTTGGTATTTAAATCCGGGTTATATGCGTAAACAAATATCTCGATTAAACCAAAAAATCAAATCCGGGTTATTTAAAAAACCAAATAATACTTCGGGCATTTTATGTCCGGGTTATTTAAAAAACCAAATAATACTTCGGGCATTTTATGTCCGGGTTAATTGGTCTCGATGTTTTTCAGAATATACAGATTGTTATATATTTATACAACATCCACAAATAATGACAATTTGCGCACCTGTCCTGTTCTACCTATTAATTAGCACCATTATCAAATTCATCGTCAAAATACCATAAGATTTTTGCATCATCCAACTTTGTCATTGACCAAATCAATGTCACTATAAATAACTAAGATAATATACGTCATTCCCAACTCAATATCACAACTACAAATAACTAAAACTGTATATGTCATCGCCAACTCAATGTCGATCACAACTAAAATAACCAAAATATAGCTAAGTCAGTAGCTAATACTCCTTGTTTTGCACATGTCATCTTTCATTTATAATATCCGTCGGCCATTATCCTGTAAGTGTTGCAAATCACATATATTAAACATTGTTAAGCTTAATCAAATGCAAACTAGATCAAAAGGAAACTAAAAAAGAAAAGAATAAAGCTAATCAACTATAGACCAATTAATCCACAATATTCCAAGATGTGAGATTGAAAAAGGAAAGTAGCACAGTTTCCCTAACTAATTCCTATGGCATTCTTCCATTGGGTACCAGGACAGCACTCAGCTTCACACAGTAAATGAAGAAATAGGTAGAATGGTTGATGAGTTAATACCATCAAGAATCACTATCTTCAGATAAAAGCAGTACGGCCTAGTCCCCCGCTATATTGATTTTGTCAACCAACTCGTTGATTGAACTGACAAGGAGAAAATTAATTTACATGATATGGATGTAAAACTAATCAATGTTCTAAGAATTGGATCCAAACAGAACACATATGTCAACCAGAGCATGCCAAAAGACTATAGTCAGAGTCAAATTAGTATTTCATGGATGTTGTCTAGTATCAGAAACGAAGTTTGAACAAATGTTATTGCATTTATATTCCAGATTAATTGCATGCTCTATTAGTTAGGTACTGAGTTTATTCATGCCCAGATATTGCCAGGAATGGAGAAATAATTATGAATGTTGTTTGCAACAGAGGATTTAATGACAAATGACAATCATTCAATTTTTTTCATAAGGTGCTTTGTTCTGTGATTCTGAAGACTCAAACTGACCACCTACCTTCTTTCATTTCCTCAAAACTAAAAATATGCATTGATACAATGTATACGACAAATCAAATGGCTTATATGGTGGAATGCTAAATGAATAAAGAGATTTCAAAGAGTTGGTTGTGTACCTTGTGCAGTTAGTCAACGAGGCAAGGTACGTGATCAACAAGGTGTCATTGTATTCCTGCCAAAAAGTAAGATATTTCAGTCTAGACCTGTGGGACACCATAAATCCTTCTAGTAATCATACTTCATAAAGGAAAACGATATATCATTTGCACAACTAAGAATATACATACCATTAAGAAGTCATCTTGGAACTTCTGTGATTCAATAGCTGGCAATCTCCTCAAAAGACTTGATACTTGTCTTAGCAATGAATTTTCAGTTGGAACAGCACCTGACAATAGTTATGCAATATGACTTTTACAAAGATCTTTGCTAACTGCAAATAATTTCAGTTATTTGATAAACACAAGACAATAAAAAATTGAAAATATTTTTATTCTGTAGAATATGTCTAAAGAAAAGGTTCATCCTGCAACGTATGACTACCCACAATTTTCAGCAACATATGCTAATCAGCTTCAAATTGAATATTTCCTTGGAAGTCATTCCAATTCTATAACGCAATATTCATTAGACTCAGGCAGAAGGAGCTATGATACTCTCATCATGAGAGTATGGTTGGAAGTCAAAATAACACATCCAAAGAAATTGACAGACCACATTTGAAATTATATGATCAGAGAAACAACAATGAGACAATCTTAGAAACTTTATTAAGGTTTGAGAAGTTTCTTAGACTACATCCAAGCATTGCACATTAATTAGGAAATCTGTATTCCCAAAGGTCATCCGAAATCCTTTATCAGGAGATTTTTTAGGATATCAAGTTAGGGTATGTTAGGGGTGATCCATAAGTAATAACGATATCGCGCCAAACGAACCCTTATTCAAAAGTTTTACTTAAAATAGTAGACAAGTGTACCTTTCTGCATGGCAAGAAGATACTGATGAAGCACTCTGATTCTGCTGTTTAACATCTTTATCGCACTGTGAATTCCTGACAAGTGAGCAGCCACTACACATTCTGGGAATTGTAGAGCATGTTATCGTCTTGTGCCACAGACATCAACAACTGCTCCATGAAGTCAATATTAGTCACATCATAATTTTATTTCCTTTTACTTTTGAACTTGATTACCCATATAAATCATTAACCTTAATCCTTAATTTATTATTACTATTTGGATTAAAAAATAAGGAAGAAAAGATAAAATAAATTTCTGTAATCTTATTAAATTTCTTTTAATTTCCGAAAATCATATCTGCAGAAGCTTTATTTGATGATCTTGATCTTATATGAAGAAGCTTATATGATGAAAACCCTAGCTACGCCTCCACATACTCCGACGACCAGCTTCACTACCTGCATTCAATCTTATAGCCAAAAATTCGGGGGCAAGAATGGAACTCGACTTGTAACAACTCTATAGAGCTTCTAGAATTTAATTGCACACATTACAAAATGGAGTAATGGACACAAGGACACTGAAATAAGTGTGCATGGATATTCTTATGCAGCACATGAACAACATTCTTGACATATAACAGTACCTTTCCAGTTTGCAGTGCTACTTTTCGCACAGATGACTGCAGTGAAAATAGAAAAAAGTCAATGGGTAGTACAACATTAAGGTAAGCAAAAAAAATGTCCAGCATTAAGCCAGTGAGCAGAATAACTAATTCAACTAGTATAGGAGACAATTACACACACAAATTCAATATGATGCAGGGACAAGTAATAGGATCAAAACATGAGAAAGACAAATGTTGTTGATGAAATGAAATGGTTCATCCTAGTCGAGGTCGAGAAGTTTAAAAATCAGTTTCTGGATTGCTTCACTAAGTCTTTAAAGCCATTCCAAAATGGAAGCTACAGTTAATGCAGCTTTCCGTTAATCATACAAGTTTACCAATATCTTCAGTGCATATAAGTAATTACATTACACAAGCAACCAGATGAGAAAATCCCATGAAGTCAGTATTTTGCTCCCAAATAAACAAGAAGATCCAGTTACACTGAGGCATGAGATCTAAAACTGGAAAGTTTGAGGGAAACTCTAGTCTAAACATCCAATACCTTAACCAAATTCATATCACACTAAAAAATAAAACCACAGCACAACAGGCTATCTGCTGTTGCATTATTCAATCAACCAAACATGCATGTTGGGGTAAAGGAAAAGCTATAGCATAATCCAATAAATAGGCTCACCTGAAGACGCTTGCACACGTGTCCTTTAATAGGTTGTTTGATGCGTTTGAAGCTGTTTAGACAAAAGTGAACTGCTTTAGTTTCCTCCTGAGAATGGTGATACAAAAATTAAAGCAACACAAAATAAAAGCCTTAACATGAACATAGAGATGAAATTGGGGAACAATCAATAAGAATGTGAAAACCAGCATCCCTAATTAACTGTGATGACTTCCAGCCAAAAAAGGCTTACTAAGGGCTTAGAACTCCTTTTCAATGCCAGAGCCACTGTAAAATTAATAGGATCAAAACCACAGCACAGGAAGTTAGATAGCATCACATCAACCGAGCAGTAAGAAAGGGAAAAACAAAGGGCTTCCAGCCAAAAAGACGCCTTACTAAGCAACTAAACTACATCAAAGCACATTGAGGAGACCCATATATGTATGCAAGCACTGTAAACACTTGAGAGCATGCATACAAAGAAGGAAGTAATAGTACTGATAACACTAAAGGCAAAAGTATGAAAAATTCTACATCCATTTTTAGACAACATTTTAGCTTAGCATGCTTTATTTGAGAAACATCAGAAGCTTGAATTTCATATCTTCCTGGCTACAAATACAGTCAGCTGCGTATGCAAATTGAGCAGGTTTTATGCACTCATTCAACTTCTATTCTGGACTCTGAAGTTCAAAATCAATCATTTCCAATTGCAGAAAAACTTACACTTTTCACGAGCCACCAACTACAAACTCACAATGCAATCAGAAAGCATAAAAACCCTAACCCCTCAAACATCATCGACAGACGATTTAGCCATCAATTCAATCAAACACAAAAAACCCTAAACTTTAACTTCGATACAAATCCAGATAAGCCCTTTCAAACCGAAACTCAGTCATACCCCATAATGATATCACAGAGGGGAAGGCAAAAACCCAGTCTTATATGGTGAACAAAATAAACTATCAGCAAAGCAAAAGGGAATACAATTTTTGTAGCAAGCGAAGGACACCAACGAAGGGATGTCGGCGAAGAGCATTGCTTACCTGGTGAGAGGCCAGCGAAGGACACCAGCGAAGGGATGTCGGCGAGGAGGCCGGCGAGTGCTCGAAGGATAAGGGGTACGGTGCTCGAACGCTATCGGTGGATTAGGGCTTAGCTGCTCGAAGAAGACAGATCGAGGTTTAACACCGTATCCATCGTATATCAAATAATCCGGGAGTGTGATTTTAGAAATTGGGTTCAAATAACCCGGATGCAAGTAGTGTGGTGTATATCTGTAGTAGTGTCTTTTCATTCTTGACTACAACAAACCCAATGCATTTTGGCTTGTCCTTCTGTTCCTCACTGAGTTTAGATAGATCACTAGACAATTTTGCATTCCGAAGTTTTAACATTACTGACTCAGAGACTCAAATGAGGAGACAGAGGATTCTAGAGACATGATCTTCTCAGTGAGTTTAGGACACTCAATGCAAGGGCTTGGAGAATAAAATGAATCTTTCTCAAGTTTGAGCATTTTTTCTGCCCAACCTTTGTTTTCCTCAATCAAACTTGAGATCGATTCATCTTTTTCATCAATCTGCTCACTGAAAAGACTATTCTCTTGAGCAAGTTTCTTAATGAAGAAGATCAAGTGTTCTTTGGACTTACTTTTCAAGCTAGAGATGAGTTCAGATTCACTTACCTCAGTTCCATGTATGCCGCATTTTGATTTGTCATGGTCTTCTATGGCCATCAAGCAGAGATCCCTAGAGCGTGATGAATCTTCATCATCTGAGTTGGAATCACCCCATGTTGCGACCATTGCTTGCTTCCCTTCACGAACCGGAAGGTGACTTGCCTTCTTTTTGAAGCAGTTTTCGGCGAAATGTCCTTTGTTCTGACAGTGATAACAAACGACATCCCTCATGTCTCTGTTCTCTTCAGAGGAACTCTGTGTGCCCTTGTTTTGAGACCATATTTTCTTCATAGCTTTAGTGATGAGAGCCACATCTTCATCACCGTCCTCATCTTCGTTTTCAACTTGAGATAGGTCAAAGGCACGTTCAACCTTCAAGGCAATGCTTTGAGCCTTCTCTTCTCCCTTTTTGTTCATCTTGTGGTTGTATACAGAGGCGTTGCTTTCAAGCTTGGCAACAACCTCTTCCATGGTGAGAGACTTGACGTCAGTTTGGGAGTACAGAGCGAGAGCAATTGCGTCCCACTGAGAGTTGAGGTCTTGCATGAAGTGATGAGTGAGCTTCTAGTCTGGCATCTCTTCATCAAGGAACTCTAATTGGCCTACGATCCCCTGGAACCTGGAGTAGAACTCTTGAATGTGCTCATCCTCTCCTTGAGAAATTTGATCGTACTCCTTCATCAAGGAAAGAATTTTGTTTTTCTTGACATCTTCATTTCCATGATGGAGACGTCTTAGAGCATCCCAAATCTCCTTGGCGGTTTTATAGCCGATGATTTTCTTGAGATCCGTAGGAAGAAGAGTCATGTGAAGGATCTTCTTGGCTCTGCAATTCTTCTCCAGCTTCTTCCAGTCTCCATCCGTATAGTCGACCTTTGGCTTAGGCTTTGTAGCGTCCTTTTCATTTGGGATAGCCATGGGGCCAACCTCGATGATTCTCCATATCTGTCCATCGAGGGAACAAATATGGGATTCGATTTGCTCAACCCACCAGTCATATTCACCTCCCTTCAGGATTGGTGACTTTCAGAATGAATCACCAATAGCGTTGCTTGACGACATCTTTCCCGCAAAGTCTTTAACGAAAACAATCTAGAGCACCAGGTACTGATACCAATTGTTGGATCATTAGAGTTACATCTGAGGAAACAAATGCTTTGTTCCCACAGAAGGCACAACGGAATAATATAGCAAGAAAGATAACGAACGAACTCACGATATAGAGTGGAAA
Source organism: Rheum nobile (assembly GCA_027886185.1). NCBI lineage: Eukaryota > Viridiplantae > Streptophyta > Magnoliopsida > Caryophyllales > Polygonaceae > Rheum > Rheum nobile. The sequence continues at coordinate 5,298,434 of WOAB01000531.1, read as the reverse complement.
CTCCAAATAGCAAAACTAGCTAATCAAAGAAAAACCACTACCTTCAAGCTTCCCGCTTGAGAGGATTTTGAAGCGTCTACTTGTCTTATTGATTTTTTGTTCGATTACACTTGTATCCTGGACTCCAAACCCTAGACTTCCCACCTAGATTTGAAACCTCTTCTACAACGATGAATCGAACTCAACCCTCAAAGACTCACAAACACTTCACTTTCTTTTTCTTCTTAGTTTGATGCCCCGAGTTCGTACATAGAAAGTGAATTCACACCCCTATAAATACAACTCGACTAAACAAAATCATAACAAGATAAACATCTTTCTAAATTTGGTAACAAGATGATATTAATTGATTTGAAGAATATTAACTTAACATCCGATATTATCTAAGGAAGAAATTCCTAAGATAACACAATCGGGTTAAGATAAGATTCTTCTCTCTCCAAATATATTATCTTAGGAAAGATTTTCTAAGATAACATAAACGGAATCTTCTCTCTCCACATCTTCTCATCGGTGAGATCCTTCCAGCCAATTTTCTTTTCTTCAACCGCGTGATCTTCCAAGATAATTTCCATAATCTTCACGCTGAAAATCTTCCTTCCATTCGCAGCTTGATGGTGTTCGTCACTGATGTTCCTTGAGAGGTAACAAAGCACAAGAACAGAGCTTTGTTCCCTCTGTGATCCTTTGTTGCAATGGTTCCCTGAGATAACTGTCTTTGTTCCTGAAACACTTAGTACCCAGATTAGTTGAATGTTTGTTATCATCAAAACCTAAGGAATTCAACACAGATCTTGCCTGTTCCTGGGAAACCCTATACTCATACATAAATCTCTGTGGAAGTTTGAGCGTGAGATCAAACAATACATGAGAATGGTGATGGAATCTTGGAAGACGACCGGTTGTAGGCTGATGTCATACAATGTGAAAGGATCACAGCTAAACAAGCGTGCTCTTGGGTTTTATTGTCCCAAAGGATTCATCTTCCTCCAAGGAGGTCTATCAGAACAACAAGTATGGAACGCATTGGCTAATCTTGTGCCAGATTTGCGTTACGACTTCTCGAACAGGGTAGTACAATTTGTTCGACACGATCCTTGTTATCACTCCGGATGTCAGTATCAAGCACTCGATGTGACTGGTACAGATCAATACAGCCTTTATTACAACGATATCAAATGCATACGGCAACAGATTCATGTGTTCTGGAGGAGCATTTACAAGACATCCAAGTGGGTGCAGAGCCTGATCAAGAAATCAGATGAAATATTTGAGTGCATGGTCACTTCGAATTTGAGTGAAGTGTTTTACAATACTTTGAAGCAAAAAGGGGTTGAACACGTTGCGGGCTGGAAGAATGCAAGCTCCTTTGCACGTCTACGTATGGTTATGAAGGTAAAGTCTGAACTAACAGCTTGGCTATCAAATCTTTGTAAGTATGACAGATTTCACTTACAGAATGACACTGATGTTATGACCATCATTAACAACAGTGAGTTTTGGAATGATGGGAATCAGCTTGTACTAGTTCTAGCCCCTTTTTTATAAGATTCCTAGTCTCATGGACATGTTAGTTCCAACTGCTGGCTACTTGGAATTGGCAATAGATAAAGCAAGTGGTCTCCTCAAGACCTACTCTTAGTCCGAGCCTCTCGAGTATAAACAGATATGGGAGTGTTTCCAGATATGGAGGTTTGATGATTGTGTTCATCCATTCCAAGATCTCGCTTGCTATTTGAACCCTTGTTATTGTATGTTAGGCCAAGATGTGAAAAAGAACATCATGGAAGATTTGGCACTGTGGTTGTATGATCTTGTTCACGCATTTGAAGTAGAAGATCAAAAAGTAGTTGATGCAGAAATAGATGCCTACTGTACCAAATCAAGCAACCCATTTGCAGGTGTTTCAGTGTCTGAATTCGAAGCAAATCATCCCAGTAAGTCTACTAATAATATTGCTGATTATTTGAATGTGTTTTTCGTTTCAATACCTGACTTTGTAGCTCTGAACAATGATACAGTTTATAAGATCGTGATTGTTAGATTAATAACAAGGGAACTGAGAATACAGATTACAGTTCCCTTCGCAGCGGAAATAAACAATCAAATAAATGAACAAGTTCCTTATAGTGGAAACCTTCGATTGCCAACTAGCAATCTAGGATAAAAACCACTATCTTTCTTTCGAAAGAATTTCAAGGTCTACTTCTTGATTTCTTATCTCTTTGGTTACAACTTATCCTAGGAACAAACACACAGTTTCTTTGCCTTACACACAGTTAGGCAATCCTAGATAACTTAACACAAATTATAATCAATCCAAGAAGCAATCCTTAACCAAGGAACTAACCCACTTACAGTCACAAGAACTAGCACGCAGTTCTCAGGTTCCTTGACTGGTTCCTCTTGATCTTAGTTTGCTTTTATGATCTTGTTTGAGAGCTTCACACTTTGATGTTTGCTATGGAGTGTGATTCTTGTAGTTGTGCTTGAAGTTGTCAATGAAGCACAGTCGCCTTTTATACTTCAAAGGCTGGTTCGCTTCCAGTTCCCATCAGACCGAACTAGAAGCTCAATCTAACGGTGATCCACAAATCCCGTAAACTAGGTTGTCATAGATGTTTATGTGTGCAAGACAACTTCCTTAATGAGCTAGGAAACAACATCGGTAGTTAATAGCCGTTTGTGTCAGTCCAACGATGATGGGACAGTTGCTTTCCGCTTCTCTCTGCGGCTCCAGGATTTCTGCTGACACATCTCACCTACTCTGGTTCCTACCAGCAGTGATGAGGTTCCCATGCGCTAGCTCCCTTGTGGATTCGCCACTCTTCTCAAGCCTATACTTCTTCAATAGACTTCTTTTATACGTGTTCCCTTGTGACCGCTTCCTCGCTTCACTTCCACTGAGTTTCCTTGCTGTCGAACTCCAGTTCCCATCAGCGCAAGCTTCTTGCTTCGATATCCTTCTTTGTTCCTTTGTTGTTTGGCTTTCATGGTTTCAGTAACTGTCTTGTGGTTCCTTTAAACACATCTTTGAGATAAAACATTAGTATCAAAGTATTTGTCATCTTCAAAAGTAGAGAAACTGAGGAAAGGAACTCTCATGGGAACTGAGGTTCCTGAGTTCCATTTCCTAACAATTTCCCCCTTTTTGATGATGACAAATATAAGGAACCTGACAACATAATAAGGACATGAAGTTCATGAGAACAGTTGAGCTAAGAGATTTACAACTTTATGAAATAATGAGAGAACATTCAATAGTTGCAAATTCCCCCTAAGCAAAGGAACTAAGTTATTCGAGTTCCCCCTCAGAAAGAGAACGGGTTCAGATTTCCTATAAGTCATGTAGTTCCAAGAGTTCAAGGTTCCTATACATTTTCCCCCTTTTGACATCATCGAAAATATCATTTAACTTATCAAGTGTAGGATATCAATGGAAATAAACAGTTGCTTTAAACCCATGAAAGTCACCATAATAGAAACTTAGGCTAAGACAAATAATGCATTAGAAAAACTCCCGAAAATGTTCATTTAATCATGAAAACCAACACATTGTTCACAGATGCATAGAAGAAAGACAAACAAAGATCACAATCAACTTGAAACAATCAAAAGAAAGGATAGGAGAGGAAGGTGGAATCCTAGGGAACTACTAGCACAATGTGTTGTTACAGCACTGGGAACTAGGAAAGTCATTCCTGTCGCTCTGTAGTTTCCTCTTCTTCTTTAGTATCATTCTTTTCCTCAGTTCCCTCATCCTTGGCCTGTAGCCGTCTTAGACGTATCGTTTAATCCAGCTGCCTGAGCTCCTCCAATTGCAGCCTCCATTTTTATTTTTTTTTAGGAAAGGGCAAAGCATGGGAGTCATTGGACTGGAAAAATTGCATGTGGGCTAACACCAGCTTAGGCAAATCAACTTGTTCCCCAGACAGAATCTTTTCCATGAGGATGGCATCCGTGATGAGGACTGAGGCTCTGTGCTCTTGCTTGGGAACCAGATTCCAAAGCGAGTTTCTACTAGCCGTTTGGGAGTACTGCCTTTCCTAGTTCCTTTATGGCGATTTCTTCATTGTGCTAGAGGGATATATGGGAACTTCTAGTGTAGGGATTTAAGACACAAGACATGAAAGGACGTTCCCATAAAAGAAATCAGGGAGGGCCATTTATCACATCGCATTCTAATTCCCAGAGAGGGTTGAGAGATGGATCATAGGGAACTAGATTATGCAATGAGGCAAAGGAGGGTCATAGTACACAATCATCATTTCGGCTTGTATCATCGGGTTAGAATATGATCAGATTGTGACTTTTGGGCCAACAAGGAAACTTGGACAATGATTGAATTTCAATGAAAAAGAAACATTCAAGGAGAAAAACTAGAAAGATTTATCAAAGCCTTTTGAGTAACCATTATGGATATGAGGGTCTATTGCAAAAGATATAACACAATGATTCCAAGACACAAATAAGCAAAAGGATCTGAACTAGTCAATCAAGGGAACTGTAGAGTAACTTTAAACTAAAGGAACTGCTAGTTTATAGGAATCATTCCCAGTTCTAATCTAAGGTTCTCGAAGGGAACTCTGTTCAAAGCTTTGGTGAATATATCTGCAATCTGATCTTCAGTCCTACAGAATTCCATAATGATGTTCCCTTTCTCAACATGATCTCTAAGGAAGTGATGCCTTATATCTATGTGTTTGGTCCTAGTATGATGCACAAGATTCTTAGAAATGTTTATAGCACTGGTGTTATCACAAAGAATAGGAAGAGGACCATAAGACATACCAAAATCCGTGAGTTGTTGCTTTAGCCATAAGAGTTGGGAACAGCAAGAGGCGGCTGCAATGTACTCAGATTCTGTGGTGGAGAGGGAGACTGCGATTTGTTTCTTTGAGCCCCATGACACAAGTCAAGGGCCTAGGAATTGTGCCATTCCAGAAGTACTCTTCATATCCACCAAGTATCCAGCATAATCAGCATCAGTGAAATCCATCAACTCAAAGGGACACTCTTTGGGGTACCAAATGCAGAGTGAGTCAGTTCCCTTGAGATATCGGAATATCCTTTTCACAGCAGCTAGGTGTGTTTCTCTTGAACATGATTGAAACCTAGCACACAAGCAAACAACAAACACAATGTCTGGACGACTAGCTGTTAGATACATGAGGGAACCTATCATACCTCTATAGAGCTTTTCTTCCACAAGAGGACTTGAGTGATCTTTGTCCAAATGGGCGATTGTAGAGATAGGAGTTGAGAGAGGTTTGCAAGACTCCATTTTGAACTTTTTCAACAGTTCCCTGACATACTTTTGTTGGTGAATTTGTATGCCATCTTTCTTTTGGGTTATTTGCAATCCGGGGAAGAAAGTGGGTTCCCCTATTAGACTCATTTCAAATTCACTACTCATCAAGTCTTTGAACTTCTCTACAAGGAACAGGTTAGTGGAACCAAAAATGATATCATCAATATAGATTTGAACCACTAAAATGTTACCTTTTTCTTCTAGAATGAAGAGAGTCTTGTCAATGATTTCACGCCTATAACCATTGGAGAGTAGGAACTGGGCGAGACGATCATACCAAGCTCTAGGGGCTTGCTTGAGAGCATACTATGCTTTGTCTAGGAAATAGACATGGTCTGGATAATCACTATCTTCGAAACCGGGTGGTTGCTTGACATAGACTTCCTCTTGAAGAATGCCATTGAGGAAGGCGGTCTTTACATCCATTTGGAATAGCTTGAACCCTTTGTGTGATGCGAAGGCAATCAATAATCTTATTGCTTCAATCCTTGCCACCGGAGCATATGTTTCATCATAGTCGATTCCTTCTTGTTGATTGTATCCTTGAGCAACAAGCCTTGCTTTGTTCCTTATTACAACTCCTGAATCATCGAGCTTGTTTCTGAAGACCCATCTAGTTCCTATGATATGCTTATCCTTGGGGCAGGGAACTAGATGCCAGACTTTGTTCCTTTCAAACTGATGAAGTTCTTCTTGCATGGCTTGGATCCAATCTACATCCTTCAGTGCTTGACAGAGCTAAAGTCGTGATGCCTATCAAATAAATCCCAAAATACCTACTAAGTAGTATAGTAAGCAAGACAGGGTCGATCCCACAGAGAGTCAGGTTATCAATTTGTGCAATTCGTTATTACCAACTAGGAACTAGGGGGGGTTTGTTTGTGTTTCGTAACAAGCAATAAGAAAGCAAATAAACAGTCCGCAAATAATGTTTGTAAATAATAAGGGAAAAAGCGCCACACTCAACAGAGATCCACACAACAATAGAAAGGTCGATCACAGAATTCTATCAATCTCAAGTTCTTAATATTCCTATAGTTGTTCTTATCCCGATCATAGATAACTATTAGTTCTACCAGCCCTAATAGTACTTATTACTAAATCAAATCCGAAAACCTTCAGAACTCAATAAAGCAATAGCATTCAACCAAGGATTAACAAGACACATGCAATAGAAACAACCCGTTACTATAAGCATGCAATTAACTCTCTCTCACAATTATGCGCTCGGATCCCCTATACGCACAATCGTGTTCGCTACTAGATATGCAACCCGAACCCGGAATCACAAGTCCTAGCAATTAGGAAGATATCAATAAACCTAGGTGATCAATCTAGATAAATCAACATAGACCAATAAACAATCAAGCACAAGAGAATTAATCCAACTAGATAGGAAAACGAACAAGAGTAGAAAACTCACAACCAATCAATTGTTGGCTTCAAACTGTCAAGTGCAACAATGGAGGTTTAGTTCTCCATTAGGGTTTGTGAGAAAAACGTAGAAAGGTAGCAACTAGGGTTAGAGAATAGATGATCCTCTAAAAGAGTCTTAAACCTAACTTAAATACTAAAGTAATAATTCAGAAATAAAGAAAAGAAAAAATAACAAACTTGGAAATAAAGTTTCGGAAATAAAATAAAACGGGAATAAGAAAACTCGTAAAAGACTTTCAGCGCGTCTCCACCGCGGGTGCGGTGGCTCCACCGCCGGGTGCGGCCATTTAACAGAAACTCCAGTTCTCTGACGACCTCGCCGCGGGTGCGGTGAGGCTACCGCTGGGTGCGGCCATTATCCAGTAGCTTGTCTTCTTTCTGCTCCTTCCACCGCTGGCGGCGGTGGCCTTCGGCGCGGGTGCGGCAAGGCTCCAGAACGTCTCCTCGTCTATGGCTCTTCCTTGCGATCTCTCGCACTGCTCCTCAACTCGTCTCTTCACTCCTTTGGCGTCTTTCCTTGGTGGCTTCCTTCTTCGGTGTCTCCTAGATATCCAAAATCACTCAAACACCTCCATAAACACTAAACTTCGCCTCCAAACGCCTTGCACATGAATGTGCCTAGATCTACCCGAATGGCACCAATAAACCCTCTAAAGACTCTTACTTAAGCCCTACAAAATAGTGCTTATCAAATTCCCCCATGCTTAGACCTTTGCTCGTCCTCGAGTAAACTAATAAAGAGTCTACTCCTCCAATACAGCACCCAAGGTCTCAGGAAGCATATCCTCCAACTAAGAGTCACCTAACCCATGCCAAAACTCCTGGCGCCAATCTCATCTACAACACATCCTCATCATCAACAAACCTGGGGGCAAGCAGAGTACTTCCCCTAAGCTTAACCCGGACATCCAATAGTGTGAGTAACCTCTAATCCTAGCCTCCATCTATTGCTCCTTATGCCTCCCAGAGTGACCTACCCGGCAATCCTTCTTTGACTCCTCTTCTTATGACGCCTCGCCAAGAATAAAGAAAAATCCTAAAATCACTCTTCTTCTTTTTCGCTCATTTTACCAAGGCGCCCTTTCGGGTTTTCACCAAGCCACTCATATTTTTTTCATAGATGTGCTCACATAAGCTCACGTCACTCTGACACCATATTACCCCAGTCTAGCACTGGTCCGGGTCACCTGCTTTTTACCTGAGTTGCCCTTTCGGGTTTTCAACTCATCCCAGGATTTTCTCTGTCTTTTCTCATCTTTTTTTTTTTTGTTGTTTTTTTTTTGTTGTTGTTTTTTTTATAGAAAGAATGCAATGCAGAATCCGAAAACTGTATAAAAACACACAGAGTGAAAACTGAAACTGTACATAACGATAAGTAATGAATCTACTCCCTCCCTCATGCTTGAAGTGCGCATTGTCCTCAATGTGTAAATAGAAGACAATCATAATAAAGGGGGGAAAAGAAAGTAAACTCACTACGGTGGTGGGCCCTGCGGCCAAGGGTACTGGCCGAAATACTGTGTCTGCTGCTCCCCTAGCCTCTGGAGCCGCTCATCCATCTGCTCCAACCTCTCGTCCTGCCTGTCCAACCGCTGGAAGGCCTGGCTCTGGAACCCGTCAAAACGGCTGTCAAAGCCCTGCTGCCAAGTCTGCTGCTGCAGACTCATCGCCTCCATATGGCGATACATTATATCCTGCCATGGGTCCATAGGTGGGGCATCCGGGCCAGCAGCGTCCATCTCCTCATCCTCAGCCGCAGTAGGTGCCTGGCTCGAGCTACCAGCAGCTCTCCTCCTCTGTCGAGGCCTGGCCCCCTCGTCCACAAAATCTGCCGCAACCGTCCCCAATGGAGTTGGGGTGGGGTCGGGATGCATGTACCACCCTCTGTATGTGGAGCTGTATGGGATCTCTCTCGGGAGGAACATGAGGTGGCTCCTGTTAGAGTAGGAGCACCAGAATGTCTGCTTCCTCGTCACCCGCAACATGTGATTTGCCCTCAACCGGGTGACGTCGAACACGTGCGAGATGATGGGCTCCTCGCTATCCTCCACCTGGAGGGCTGTCTCAGCAATACGGGTGATCAAACCACCATGAACAATGTCCCGCCTCTCTCCCCGGTGGATCCTCCGGAGGGCCTCGAGGATGAGCTTCAACCAGTCCGGGACAAATGTAGCCTGGGGCAAGGCATAGTATAGCCAGTGGAGGTCCTTCAGGGGGACCTTGTTGTCCTCCTTGTGTCCCAGTAGCGTCCCCATAATCAACTTGTGGAGCAATCGCAGACATGGGTGAGTAAACTTGTTACTGTATTCGTCACCCACGTGGTATGTCTGCCCAGTGGCTCCCACCCAGAAGTCAACCAGAGCGGCCTCGTTCGTTCCCTTCATCCACTCATCAGTGGGGGGCCTAGTTACCCCGATAGCAGCCCTCGCCCGCTCAGCGTCTACCGAGTACTCTTTCCCCTTATACTTGAATGCGATCGAGACAAGATTTTCACCATTCATGGTGAGTCTAAACGTGGAGATGAAATGCCTCGACAGAGTCTCGAATGTGGGGGCAGACACATCAACAAAACCCCTTAGGCCCATCTTCTCCAGACACATCTGCGTGCAATCGAGTAGCCCCAAAGCCTCAAGAGTTCCCATATCCAGGAACTTAGTCGGGACCACAGCCCGCTTATTGACAATCACCAATTTCTCCTTCTCTGTATCGGTCATCCCGACTCTCCTCGATCTCGACATGCTATGAATTAACGATGTAGAGAGCAAGAGGCAAAGGAGGACTCACGAAACGAAGACGGAAAAACTGCTGGGGGTCTGCTGCGGGTGCGGTGAGGGCGGCGCCGGGTGCGGCCAAATAACAGAAAACAGGCACTGGTAGTCTCGCCGCGGGTGCGGTGAGAGGGATGCCGCCGGGTGTGGTGCGTCTAGGCAATTTTTCGAGCGAGCGAAAATGGCTTCCTTGAATCTCCTTCGCCTTCCACGAGCCGGGGTTGGGTCTCGGCTTGGGGAGGGTTGATTTGGCTTGGGTGGTTCAGATCCATCGCGGGTGCGGTGGATCTTGGTGGGTGCGGTGTTATGGTTATGGGGTTGAAGGTGTGGTTGGGAGATGGGGTTTTTTTGTGAGAAAGGTTGGATTTGCTGCGGGATTACGGGTATGTGGAGGGAATGGCGAGATTTGGACGAGAAAGGTGTGGATTTGGTGGGTGTTTGGGGTGTGGGGGAATTTTGGGTTGAGAGGAGGCAAAGGGAGGTCGTGAGGGGGATTGTGAGGAAGAGAGGTGAGGGAGAGGGGTTAGGTTAGAGAAGGAGAGGAAGGAGGTAGTACCGGCCGGGGCCCAATTTTTTTTGTTTTTTTGTTTTTTTGTTTTCATTTTTTTCATTTTTTTTTGAACGGTGCTACAAAGGGCTTGCCGCGGGTGCGGTGATGTGGCCGCCGGGTGCGGTGGGCCTTCAGGAACTCCATTCGTCTTATTCTTCGAACCTGCAAGTTAGTTCGCATGCGAAATCGAAAAGAAAGAAAGCACTACCTAACTAAGCTCTGAAAGATGAAAAGACAAAAGAAAAGGAAAGAAAGCAATACCTCGGGTTGCCTCTCGAGCAGCGCCTTGGTTCACGTCGTTGGCTCGACGTAGACTCTCGTCTATTCATTTTCAGCACTTGGCTCCTCTAGAGCCATCTCATCAATCGCCTCAGTGGGGAAACCCTCATGGTAAGGTTTTAATCTTTGACCATTGACCTTGAATGTCTTCTAGGTTGTCGGCTCGATTAGGTCAACGGCGCCATGTGGGTAGACCTCTGCGATAATATATGGTCCTATCCACTTCGACCTCAGCTTTCCCGCAAAGAGTTTCAGGCGAGATTAAAACAAAAGGACTTTATCACCGGGGTGGAAGTCCTTTCGCAAGATATTCTTGTCATGCCATGTCTTGGTTTTCGCCTTATAGATGACAGCGTTGTCGTATGCGTCAAGGCGTAACTCCTCCAACTCTTGCAGCTGAAGCTTGCGAAACTCTCCTACCTCATCAATCTGCATGTTGCACTTCTTCACCGCCCACCATGCCTTGTGTTCCAGCTCCACAGGTAGATGGCAAGCTTTGCCAAATACGAGCCGGAAAGGAGACATCCCAATTGGAGTCTTGTAGGCAGTGCGGTAAGCCCACAATGCATCGTTCAGCCTCAAACTCCAGTCCTTCCTATTGGGTGCCACTGTCTTTTCAAGAATCGTCTTGATCTCTCTATTGGACACCTCAGCCTGCCCATTGGTCTGTGGATGATAGGCAGTGGAAACCTTCTGTGTGACGTGATATTTCTTCAGCAGGGCGGTCACAGTCTTGTTGCAGAAATGGGTTCCCCGATCACTAATCAAAGCTTTGGGGATCCCAAACCTGGAAAAAATGTTCTCTTTCAAGAAACCTGCCACAACTTTAGAATCATCAGTCTTGGTGGCCTTCGCTTCCACCCACTTGGAAACGTAGTCCACCGCAAGCAAAATATATAGGTTCCCATAAGAACTAGGAAAGGGTCCCATAAAATCAATACCCCACACATCAAAGACCTCACAAAAAATCAAAGAAGACTGAGGCATCTCATTCATCCTAGAAATATTCCCCATCCTCTGACATCTATCACAAACTTTGCAAAACGCAAAGGCATCCCTAAAAATGTGGGGCCAATAGAAACCTGCATCTAATACTTTTCTAGCAGTCTTATTCGCACCAAAATGACCCCCACATGCTTCAGAATGACAAAAGCTAAGGACAGATTGTACCTCGTTGTCCGGAAGACATCGACGGATTACTTGATCGACACAGTGTCTCCAGAGATAAGGATCGTCCCAGATGTAGTACCGAGCTTCTCTCCGCACCTTCTCCCGTTGTGCCTTGGTATGATCCGGGGGAATTCCCCACGAACCAAGTAGTTCACGATATCGGTGTACCATGGCCGGAAGGACCGAATCCCGAGAACGGACCTGTGGAAGTACGCCTCGAGCAAAGAGGCGCTCACAGCACAAAAATCTCGATCTGTCTCTCTCGCCGCGGGTGCGGCATGTGTCACCGCCGGGTGCGGCCAAATAACAGAAAACTCGCCAGAAAAATCACCACTCGCCGCGGGTGCGCCAAGTGACACCGCCGGGTGCGGCCAAATAGCAGAAACTTGGGCTTGTGGTTCTGTCTCCCCGCCGCGGGTGAGGTTGTCTTGCCGCCGGTTGCGGTGTTGTTCCAGAATATCCACTCGAAAAAGGGTGTCGTCCGGGAAGTTTCCATGGATGGGAGTTTGCTTCCCAGGCTTGTCCTCCTCGTTCACCAACCTACTCAAATGATCTGCTACCAAGTTCTCCGCTCCTTTCTTGTCCTGTATCTCCACATCGAACTCACTCAGCAGGAGAACCCATCGAATCAATCGCGGCTTCGCCTCCTTCTTCGTCATTAGATAACGAAGGACGGCGTGATCCGTGTATATAATCACCTTTACTCCCAAAAGATATTGCCTGAATTTCTCCAAGGCAAACACCACAGCCAGCATCTCCTTCTCAGTAGTGGAGTAGTTTCTTTGTGCGCCATTCAGAGTCATGGACGCGTAGTGAATCACATGAGAGGCTCTTCCCTCTTTCTGTCCCAAAACTGCTCCAACTGCATAATCGTTGGCATCACACATGATCTCGAACGGTTTTGACCAGTTCGGTGCTTGGATGATTGGTGCACTTGTCAGGCGTTCTTTCAAGCAATCAAACGCCCTCTTGCACTCCTCATTCAAATCAAATGTCACCTCTTTCTTCAGCAGCTCGCACAAGGGTGATGAGATCTTGGAAAAGTCCTTGATAAACCTGCGATAGAAACCTACATGGCCTAGGAAGGAACGAACTTCACGCACATTAGTAGGATAAGGCAAAGACTGAATTACATCAATCTTCGCCTTATCGACCTCAATACCCTTAGCAGAGACAATATGACCTAACACAATCCCTTGTTCAACCATAAAATGACACTTTTCAGAATTTAAAACTAAGTTAGTTTCAACACATCTTTTAAGCACAAGTGTCAAATGGTCCAAACATTTATCAAAGCTATCCCCATGTACCGTAAAATCATCCATGAATACCTCAATAAAATTCTCAATATACTCAGAGAAGATACTAATCATACATCGTTGAAAAGTACCGGGTGCGTTACATAATCCAAAAGGCATTCTGCGGTATGCAAAAGTGCCAAAAGGACATGTAAAGGTAGTCTTCTCTTGGTCTTCTGGCGCTATGGCCACCTGGAAGTATCCTGAATATCCATCTAGAAAGCAGTAGTAGGGGCGCCCAGCAAGGCGTTCTAGCATTTGATCGATGAATGGCAAAGGGAAGTGATCCTTTCGAGTTACCGCGTTCAGCTTGCGATAATCAATGCAAACTCTTCAGCCCGTCACCGTCCTTGTAGGGACCAACTCTCCTTGTTAGTTCTCAACCACTGTAATACCTCCCTTCTTGGGAACAACCTGAGTGGGGTTGACCCAACGACTGTCGGAAATAGGGAAGATCATGTCCGCTTGAAGGAGTTTCAGCACCTCCTTCTTCACCACCTCCATCATAGGTGGGTTCAATCTCCTCTGTGGTTGTCTGGACGGCTTGGCGTCATCTTCTAGGAGGATCCGATGCATACATGTTGAGGGACTAATCCCTTTGATATCGGCAATGGTCCATCCCAGCGCAGTCTTGTGCTCCTTCAAGATCTCCACTAGCTTCTCCTCTTGCTCCTTTGAAAGCTTACTAGACACAATGACTGGCAAAGTGTCGTTGACTCCAAGAAAAGCGTACTTGAGGTGATCCGGGAGTTGCTTGAGTTCACTCTCGGGAGCTTGCACAACAGAAGGAACGAGCTTCTCGCACGGTGTTAGCAAGGTGGGGCCAATGCCCAAAGGTTCAATAGGAAGCTTACCGTTCACCTCTATCTGAGATAAGACTGCCTGCATGTTAGTTGACAAAGCATATTCCGTGTGGAACTCATCTATGTCATTCTCAATAATAGATTGCAACTCATCAATACCAGAAATATCAAATACATCTTGTACAATGGGTTCAATCACATCAACAGAGCACAAAGAATGGTCATCAATAGGGTGTTTCATAGCATCATAAATGTTGAATTGAACCACCTCTCCATCGAATTCCATAGTAAGTGTCCCACTTACATAATCTATCTTAGTCCTAGCAGTTTTTAAGAAAGGCCTTCCTAGCAGAATAGGGGCCGCATGCTCATCATGTTCCATATCTAGGACAAAGAAATCAGCAGGGAATATCAAGTTGTCAACATGACCAAAACATCCTCAACTACCCCCTTAGGGTAAACACTAGACCTATCAGCAAGTTGCACAACAATTCCTGTTTCATGCAAAGGTCCCAATCCAAGAGATTTATAGAGAGAGAAAGGCAACACATTAATAGAAGCTCCTAGATCAAGCATAGCTCTATCAAATTTAGTATCACCTATAACACAGGGAATGCTCACCATACCTGGATCGGTGCACTTCTTGGGCATACCCCGTTGGAACACTGCAGAGACGCGCTCGCTCACCTTGACCTTTTGTTTGCCCTTCAGCTTTTGGTTCCTCTTTATTGTGCAAAGCTCCTTCAAGAACCGAGCATACTTGGGGATGCTCTTCACTAGCTTGAGCAATGGGATGTTGACCTCGCACTTGTTGAATGTCTCAAAGAGGTCCTTGTCATCAACTACCCTTCTCTCCTTGAGCGCCTCTGGAAAAGGGGCGGATGGCTTCTCGGAACCGAGAGGAGGGAAGTATGGACGAACGTAATCGTCGACGTAAGGCTCATTAGCATTCCCAGAAGACTCACCGCGGGTGCGGTGAGACATCACCGCCGGGTGCGGCAGACTCCCAGAAATTTCTCGAGAAAAATCACCGCTTGCCGCGGGTGCGGCAAGTTCCACCGCCGGGTGCGGCCGATTTACAGAAACTTTCTGTTGTTCCAGTTCGTGCTTGCCGTGGGTGCGGCCACCTTGCCGCTGGGTGCAGTCATTCTCCAGAATACTCTCTTTCTCTGAGTCGTCCTCTTCAGCACTCGGACCGACATGCAATTGCTTCCCACTTCTTAGGGTTACCGCGCTAACGTTTTCCTTCGGGTTCACTACCGTTTGAGATGGTAGATTCCCCGAAGTCCGCTGATCAATCCTTGTAATCGCCTCAGCCATCTGTCCCATCTGTGTCTCCAGATTCTTAATACTCGACGTCGTAGCTTGGACGTGAGTGGTGAAGTGTTGCGTCAGTGTTTTGAGCATATCTTCAGTTGAAGGAGACGCATTGGGTTGTGGTGCTTGCGGCCTTGGTACATAGGCCGGCCTTTGCTGTTGTTGTGGTTGAAACTGAGGTTGTTGTTGTTGATTCGGTTGATCCCTCCATCTGAAATTTGGGTGGTCTCTCCATCCCGGATTGTACGTGTTGGAGTAGGGATCATGTCGAGGTCTTGGATTGCCATAACCTCCTACATCGTTTACTTCAGCGGGTGCATCATCTTGTAGTTGAGGACAAGCGTCGGTAGGGTGGAATTGATCGGCACAGACCCCACACGCTTTTAGTTGTTGAGGAGTTCCTTGCAGCGTAAGTCTCCTCACCATGTCCTTCAACTCAGCAATATCATTGGCATACGAAGAGCGACTAGAGTCAGCAGCATTGACTCCTCTTTTGGTAGAAGATCTACCGAAATTTCTCGTGCCCTCTGCCATCTCCTGAATCTTCTCCATAGCAGCTGCCGGTGTTGTGTTGAGAATATTGCCACCACATGCAGCGTCAACCATCCTCCTCTCATTGTCGAGCAGCCCATTGTAGAGATGAAGCACCAGATCTTGGTTGGAATACCCGTGGAATGGACAGCTTGAGCAAAGTCTCTTGAACCGCTCATAATAATCATAAAGGCTCTCATCAGCTTCCTGCTCAATGTTGCTAATAGCTTTCTTTAAACTGTTTGCCTTCTTTGCAGGGAAATACTTCTCAAGAAAAGCCTTGTGTAGCTTGATCCATGTGTCAATGCTCCCAGTAGGAAGATGGTAATACCAGTCATCAGCAGTGTCCTTCAAGGTGAACCCAAAAGCTCTCATCTTTATCTGCTCCTCAGTAACATTTGCCGGTTTCATGCTCATGCAGACTGTGTGGAATTTACCCAGATGCTTGATTGGGTCCTCTCCAGCCAGTCCATGGAAAGTTGGGAGCAAATGAATCAGTCCCGGCTTTAACTCAAAGTTCACGTTCTCTCCCATAGCAGGGATCACCACAGCCAGCGGTTGCTGCTGCAGGTTCGATGCAGTCAACTGTCTCAACGTTCTATCAGCGTCACCCATCTCGAATGCAGGGTTGTCAAAAACCAAAGTACGGTTCACTCTGCGACCCTGTGAAAGAGTTCTCTCAATCTCTGGATCAAAATCAAGAAGCGGTGAATTAGTAGCACGAGTGTGGACCATAAGATAGATCCACACCAAGGGTTAGTAACAAACAAATCACAAAAACAGAAAATTTGACTCCCCGACAACGGCGCCAAATTTGACAGAGCTAAAGTCGTGATGCCTATCAAATAAATCCCAAAATACCTACTAAGTAGTATAGTAAGCAAGACATGGTCGATCCCACAGAGAGTCAGGTTATCAATTTGTGCAATTCGTTATTACCAACTAGGAACTAGGGGGGGTTTGTTTGTGTTTCGTAACAAGCAATAAGAAAGCAAATAAACAGTCCGCAAATAATGGTTGTAAATAATAAGGGAAAAAGCGCCATACTCAACAGAGATCCACACAACAATAGAAAGGTCGATCACGGAATTCTATCAATCTCAAGTTCTTAATATTCCTATAGTTGTTCTTATCCCGATCATAGATAACTATTAGTTCTACCAGCCCTAATAGTACTTATTACTAAATCAAATCCGAAAACCTTCAGAACTCAATAAAGCAATAGCATTCAACCAAG
Source organism: Rheum nobile (assembly GCA_027886185.1). Lineage (NCBI taxonomy): Eukaryota > Viridiplantae > Streptophyta > Magnoliopsida > Caryophyllales > Polygonaceae > Rheum > Rheum nobile. Next base: position 5,281,733 of record WOAB01000531.1, on the reverse strand, counting down.
GATTAACAAGACACATGCAATAGAAACAACCCGTTACTATAAGCATGCAATTAACTCTCTCTCACAATTATGCGCTCGGATCCCCTATACGCACAATCGTGTTTGCTACTAGATATGCAACCCGAACCCGGAATCACAAATCCTAGCAATTAGGAAGATATCAATAAACCTAGGTGATCAATCTAGATAAATCAACATAGACTAATAAACAATCAAGCACAAGAGAATTAATCCAACTAGATAGGAAAACGAACAAGAGTAGAAAACTCACAACCAATCAATTGTTGGCTTCAAACTGTCAAGTGCAACAATGGAGGTTTAGTTCTCCATTAGGGTTTGTGAGAAAAACGTAGAAAGGTGGCAACTAGGGTTAGAGAATAGATGATCCTCTAAAAGAGTCTTAAACCTAACTTAAATACTAAAGTAATAATTCAGAAATAAAGAAAAGAAAAATAACAAACTTGGAAATAAAGTTTCGGAAATAAAATAAAACGGGAATAAGAAAACTCGTAAAAGACTTTCAGCGCGTCTCCACCGCGGGTGCGGTGGCTCCACCGCCGGGTGCGGCCATTTAACAGAAACTCCAGTTCTCTGACGACCTCGCCGCAGGTGCGGTGAGGCTGCCGCTGGGTGCGGCCATTATCCAGTAGCTTGTCTTCTTTCTGCTCCTTCCACCGCTGGCGACGGTGGCCTTCGGCGCGGGTACGGCAAGGCTCCAGAACGTCTCCTCGTCTATGGCTCTTCCTTGCAATCTCTCGCACCGCTCTTCAACTCGTCTCTTCACTCCTTTGGCGTCTTTCCTTGGTGGCTTCCTTCTTCGGTGTCTCCTAGATATCCAAAATCACTCAAACACCTCCATAAACACTAAACTTTGCCTCCAAACGCCTTGCACATGAATGTGCCTAGATCTACCCGAATGGCACCAATAAACCCTCTAAAGACTCTTACTTAAGCCCTACAAAGTAGTGCTTCTCAGTGCTTCACCTATATTCTTTGGTTCCACAATAGATAAGAAAGCATTGAAAGCATAAAAGGTTAGATCATCGAACCTGACTGGAGGCTTGATGGTTCTTCTTTCTCTATTGGGAACTAGAGCATTTGATGTGGATGTATCTTGATTTGAACATTCAGCTTCAACTTCTATGTTGGGATCACCTTCTCCATTTAAGAACATGTGAGAGGATGAATCATTTATTTCTCCACAAGTATTGTCTTCATGCTCATGGTTCCCAGAAATGGATTGTTGTTGATTATCCATGGGAACTGGTGGAGGAACAAGCGGGGGATTCTGTGCAACATGGAAGGAACTGGGTAGTGTGATGTCTTCATCTGGATCTTCTTGAGGTGGCTTGGGAAATGGGTCTTCAAAGGGAGTGGTGGTGTTCTGCATATTTCTACCAAGTGATTTTTCATTAAAAACAACATGAACACTTTTTTCTACCTTTTTAGTTCTTTTGTTGAAGACCTTGTATGCCTTGCTGCTTGAGGCATATCCAATGAAGATCCCTTCATCACTCCTTGGGTCGAATTTGCCAAGATTGTCCTTTCCATTGTTATGCACAAAGCACTTGCATCCGAACACCCTAAGATGTGAAATATTGGGAACTCTTCCTCTTAGAAGTTCATAGGGTGTCTTCTCTATGATTGGGCGAAGCATAGCTCGATTGATGATGTAGCAGGCTGTGTTGATTGCCTCAGCCCAGAATGATTGAGAGAGTCCACTTGAGATGAGCATAGTTTGAGCCATGTCTTCTAAGATTCTATTCTTCCTTTCCACTACTCCATTTTGTTGAGGAGTGTATGGTGCAGAGAAGTTGTGATCAATGCCATGCTCACTGCAAAAGGTTAGAAATTTTCCATTTTCGAACTCGGTACCATGGTCAGAACGGATAGAATTGATGGAACAGTCGAGAGACTTTTCTAACATGGGAACCAGATCCTTAAAACGTCCAATCACTTCACTTTTAGATTTTATGAATATTGTCCAAGTAAAACGAGAGAAGTCATCGACGAGAACAAAGATATACATGTTTCCTCCTAGGCTTTGAACTCTCATGGGTCCACAAAGGTCCATGTGAATGAGTTCAAGGGGCCTTGAGGAGCTTACCATATTTTTGGATTTAAAGGAACTCCGAGTTTGTTTCCCTCTTACACAGTTTGAGCATGGTTCCTCAGATTTTCCACTTAGCTTTGGGAGGCCCCTGACTAGTTCCTTTGAGTGTAGCTTTTGGATCAATTTGGTGCTAGCATGACCAAGGCGTTGATGCCACAAGTCCGTTTGATCATTTACAGTTGAGAGACAGAGTTTCTCCTTGGGAACGAAGGATGGGTCAACAACATACACATTGTTGAGCCTTTTACCTTTTAAGATGATTTGTCCCGAGGAGTCAAGGACGGTGCATTCATTTGATTTGAATCTAACTTCATTGTCTCCTTGATCACACAGCTGTGACACACTAATTAGATCAAAAGTAAGATTATCAACAAGGTGGACTTTATTTACCTTAATGTGGTCATTGAGTTTCACAGTTCCTATTCCATAAATTTTCCCTTTGCTTTTGTCTCCAAAAGAGATGTTCCCTCCTTGGATGGGTTGAAGAGAGGTCATTTTATTTCTTCTTCCGGTCATATGGCATGAGCACCCACTATCAATGTACCATAATCGAGGTTGCCTCTCTTCTTTCTGCACACAAGGGAACTAAGATTTCTGAACTCAGTGAAGCTTGGCTTTACTGGGAAGATTAGCATGTGATTTATCATTTTGAGTCTGTGAATGACAAGGGAACTGATTCCTCTCATGGTAATATGCATTTTTCTCATTATCATAGTTCCTTTTCTTAGGACACTCAGTGTTGTAATGACCATTCATACCACAATAGAAACACAAACGATTGTACACAACATGTCCATATTTTCCCTTTCCTGGCCTAAAAGGTTTTTCATTTTTTCTTTTATTGAAATCAGCATTATTTCTAACCTTACTATGAGCCATGTCCGCGTACCTTTTGTGAGCAAAAGAGTTAGTGAACCACTTATCTTCAGGAGATACTTTCTCATTTCCCTTAGGTTCCCTTTCAGGACTTTTGGAACTTTCTTTGAGACGTTTGGCAACCTCAGCCTTGTTCTCAAGAACCATGATCTTCTCTAATAGGAACTAATTCCTATCTTGAGAAGTCGCAAGAGAAGTATTGAGGTTCTCATTCATCTCAATGAGTTCACGTCTAACCTTTTCATTTTCAGCATCATCATTCAACTTGTTGTCAATGTATCCAACTCCATGACGTTGTTTCACAAAGACAGTTTGATTGATCGTTTTTTCATTTATAGAATCAGTGAGAGTATCTAACCTATCAATTATATATTGAAGCAAATCATTTCCAAATAGGTTATCATGCATAGGAACTGTAACCGATTCTATCTTAGACTCACTACAAGATTGGCAAGTTTTAAGGGAATTGTCATGCACATTCCTAAGTTCCATGAGTTTGGAGTGAGTTTCAGCTAGATTTTTCTCAGTTTCATTAAGTTTCTTACTCCACACAGAGTTCTCAGTAGTTAAGCAAACGATCTCTTCTTCACAATCATCAAGTTTTTGTTGAATGGAACTCGTTTCCTTTCCTAGTTTCTTTATGATTTTTAGAAGTTGTTTCTTATCACAATCAGCTAGAGTTCTTAGGAAGTCATCAGAAGTTACCTCAAGTTCTTCTGAGTCACTTGAGTCTCCTTTTGCCATGAGACATCTTCCTCCAGAGAAACCACTCAGATCCAGTTCCTCATCCGAGTCTTCTCCCCATGATGCCACAAGAGCCTTCTTCCTTTGAGGTCTTTCATCTTCTTTGGAGTCTTCTTTGTTGGGACAACTCTTAGTGTAATGCCCCTTTTCTTTGCACTCATAGCAAGAGACATCCTTGAGATCTCTCCTTGGACCATTGTTAGAGGAACTGCCTTTTTGGAACCTTCCCTTCACGAAGAATTTTCTTATGTTTTTCGTGAAGAGAGTTGTAAGTTCGTCCTCCTCTTCTTCTAGGTCTGAGTTCTCCTGCTCCATCTCAAGCCTTGAGAAGGATTTGGAGATCTTGAGGGCAATTCATTTCTCCAGTTTCTTGTCGGCATTAGCTTTGGTGTGTTCTCCTTCTTCAACCTCCAGTTTCCCTATGATTTGAGTTAAGGGAAGAGATTGGATACCTGGGGTGTTCTTCATGATTCCTTTGATAAAGGTGAAATTGGAGTTAAGTCCATTGATGACCACCAGTGATTTGGAGACTTCATCAAGGGTGACCTCAGCCGCTGTTAACTTTCCAATGAGCCTATTAAAGCGAGAGTAATACTCAGAGATGGTTTCAGTTCCCATCATTTTGAATGTGTGGTATTCTCCTTCTAAAGCAAACTTTCGGCTTTGCTTCAGTTCCTCACTTCCTTCATGTATGTCCTTGAGTGCTTGCCACATCTCTTTTGCCGTCTTGATTCCTATGACTTTGTCCATATCTTCTCTATCCAGTCCATTGAGAATGAACTGTCTAGCCTTGACATTTTTCTCCATGATGACATAATGCTCAGGTTTCCAATCTTCTTCCTTTTGGTTGAGATCGACATAGCCATCTCCATTCTCGACTATCCTCCAGCATTGGTAGTCATTGGTCTTTATGTGGCTTTCCATGCACTTGGCCCACCATGTTTCTTCTCCCTACTTTCGGAGATGTGGCTTGTTGGTGGAGATTATAAGCTCAAACTTGCTTGGCTGAGACATGATCTGCAAATTTAAAAAAGATCTAGAGCTTTTCCTGCTCTGATACCAATTGTAGGATCGTGATTGTTAGATTAATAACAAGGGAACTGAGAATACAGATTACAGTTCCCTTCACAGCGGAAATAAACAATCAAATAAATGAACAAGTTCCTTATAGTGGAAACCTTCGATTGCCAACTAGCAATCTAGGATAAAAACCACTACCTTTCTTTTGAAAGGATTTCAAGGTCTACTTCTTGATTTCTTATCTCTTTGGTTACAACTTATCCTAGGAACAAACACACAATTTCTTTGCCTTACACACAGTTAGGCAATCCTAGATAACTTAACACAAATTATAATCAATCCAAGAAGCAATCCTTAGCACCAAGGAACTAACCCACTTATAGTCACAGGAACTAGCACGCAGCTCTCAGGTTCCTTGACTGGTTCCTCTTGATCTCAGTTTGCTTTTATGATCTTGTTTGAGAGCTTCACACTTTGATGTTTGCTATGGAGTGTGATTCGTGTAGTTGTGCTTGAAGTTGTCAATGAAGCACAGTCGCCTTTTATACTTCAAAGGCTGGTTCGCTTCCAGTTCCCATCGGACCGAACTAGAAGCTCAATCTAACGGTGATCCACAAATCCCGTCAACTAGGTTGTCATAGATGTTTATGTGTGCAAGACAACTTCCTTAATGAGCTAGGAAACAACATGGGTAGTTAATAGCCGTTTGTGTCAGTCAACGATGATGGCACAGTTGCTTTCTGCTTCTCTCTGCGGCTCCAAGATTTCTGCTGACACATCTCACCTACTCTGGTTCCTACCAGCAGTGATGAGGTTCCCATGCGCTAGCTCCCTTGTGGATTCGCCACTCTTCTCAAGCCTATACTTCTTCAATAGACTTCTTTTATACGTGTTCCCTTGTGACCGCTTCCTCGCTTCACTTCCACTGAGTTTCCTTGCTGTCGAACTCCAGTTCCCATCAGCGCAAGCTTCTTGCTTCGCTATCCTTCTTTGTTCCTTTGTTGTTTGGCTTTCATGGTTTCAGTAACTGTCATGTGGTTCCTTTAAGCACATCTTTGAGATAAAACATTAGTATCAAAGTATTTGTCATCTTCAAAAGTAGAGAAACTGAGGAAATGAACTCTCATGGGAACTGAGGTTCCTGAGTTCCATTTCCTAACACAGTTACATTATGGTCCAAATATGGTGGCGGATTCCCGTTGTTACAGAAGTGTGCTTATGCACTCCTCAGCCAACCAGTGTGTTGTTTGTCCAAACAGGTGGAGAAGCAAGTGTTGAAACTTGGAGGATCATACAACTTTATACTGAGATTGAATGGCCTGATGATGGAAGAATTTACTAAGTTGGGAGGCCAAATTTATCAGCCCATCCATATATAGTCTCCTTGTGTTCTTCAGTTGTACATAAAATAGACCTCTTATCCTGTGTTATGTCTAGTTTTTTTTTTAATCGTTTTGATTATGGATCAACTACTACTACTACTTTGCAGTGTTTATCTCAAATATCTGGTGTGAATTTAGGCTTTGATTTTCACTAACTGAGCTACTACAATTTTGTTCCCAGCCCTATGTTTTCGTAGTGATCAACACTTATTTGTCTTCTTCTGCACATAGCTTTCCAATTCAATTGTGAAAATTAAGAGGCCTATTGTTTGAATATAGCATCTAACATTAAATGCCTAATATATAAGTTTAGGGGATTATTCCATGGACGATTGTAAATTTGTAAGTCAATAGTGCAACTGTCCGTAGCAGAATGAAAATTATATGCTTAATTAAGCTTGGTATTCATCTTTGTGTTTGTTCAATCCTGCTACAATTTGCATTTTACGATGTACTAATTTCTCTCCTATGGGTAGTCCTTTTTCTATTGTGGCCCTCATTTTGCAAATACGGGTCAATGTTTATGCACATATATGTCAAAATATGTGCACATTCGATCTTAGGTGGGTACGCGGGAAAAAAATAGTTTGTTAAAACGTATATACATACGGGTCAATATCGATGCACATACATGTCAAAATATGTACAACTTCGATCTTAAGTGGGTGCTCAAAAAAAAGTTAGCCCTGGAAAAAATTAAAAATATGTTCTCGAGAAAATAAACACTAGTTGGTCAACATCGGAGACTTATTTAGCCAAACCTCCTAACGAATGAGGTTTGAGATCATGCACATGACCTAATAATGAAAATCTAATTATAGTCCTTGATTTTCCCTCAATCTAAAGATTATAAGGGGTATTTCTTTCTAGTAATAGGTTTTGATGAAACAGAGTATTACGGTAAAACGAATGTACTAATTGTATTCATTAAATGAGAAAAACATCAACGGTCCAGATCTAATCCTAATGGGTGCAAATTAATAAAATAGACTACGCGTATGCGATTTGGGCTAAAATCCAATCTGGGATTTTATTATTATTGTTTTTAATTTCCTAAAACCTATCTCTCTCCTCTAAACCGTAATCCCTCTCCCCTAAGTTAATATCTCTCTCCTAAACATTGCTCCCGTATCTCCAACGCATAGACCGACGAGTTCTTCTCCACCACGTCGGTCGACGAGTTCTTCTCCACCATGCCATCCTCCACCGTCGGTTTCTACTTATCCTACACTGCTCATCCTCTCCCTAATATTCGAATACAACCGACATTGTAAGACTACCTGAACCCAAGAAAAGGAACTTGGGTGAAAGAGGTGTGGAATGTATCTTTATTGGATATGCTGAGCATTCCAAGGCATATAGGTTCTATGTTATTGAACCCAACACGTATATTTCGGTTCATTCCGTAATAGAATCAAGAGATGCAATCTTTGATGAAAAACGATTTTCATTAACACCTATACCAAAGGAAACTGGTGCTAGTTCCAATGGAAATCAAATTTTAGACGTTCCAACATCCCTACAAGGGAACTTTGAGGATTTATCATCATGTCAAGGGAACTCTGAGTCTGAAATCCGAAGAAGTACACGAGTAAGAAAAGAAAAGTCTTCTGGTCCTGATTTCCAAGTTTATTTGGTTAATGGAACAAGGGATGAACTTGGTTCCCAATACTTATATTGTTATAGTATTGAGAATGATCCAAGAAACTTTGTTGAGGCAATGAAGTCACAAGATGTGTCTTTTTGGAAGGAGGCCATAAATGATGAGATGGATTCCATCATGAAAAATAACACATGGGTCTTAGCTGATCTTTCCCCTGGATGTAAGCCATTGGGAAGTAAGTGTATCTTCAAAAGGAAGATGAATGTGGATGGAACCATAGACAAGTTTAAGGCTCGATTGGTTATTCAAGGCTTTAGACAAAAGTATGGAACTGACTACTTTGATACTTATGCACCAGTTGCTCGAATATCCACCATTAGGTTGTTGATTGCCCTAGCGACTATTCACAAGTTGGTTATCCACCAAATGGATGTGAAAACATCGTTCCTTAATGGGGAACTAGAGGAGGAAGTTTACATGAAACAACCTGAAGGGTTTGTGTTAGGAAATGAAACTCTGGAACTTCGGTTCCCCTGAGAGTTCCTTTCCTCAGTTTCTCTACTTTTGAAGATGACAAATATTTTGTTACTAATGTTTTATCTCAAAGATGTGTGTTAAGGAACCACAGGACAATTGTCGAAACCTTGTAAGCCAAACAAGACAAAAGAACCAAGCAGCAAGCCAAAGGAACCCAGGTGTGCCCAGAAACGCAACACGTGAGTTTGATTTTCCCAAGAAATCTGGGAACACTAAACCTCAGACAAAAGGAAGTGAAAGCGACTTGAGAGAAGCTTCCAAAAGCATGCCACCATCCAAGAGCAAGACTCCAAGATGCCTAGAACGATGAACCTCGGACAAAGGCACTGAAAGCGACAGCTCATAGAGATGTCACCATCCAGAGGACGGTTCCAAAGTGCCGAGCTTGTTGAACCTCGGACGAAAAGAGTTGGACAACGACTTGTCCCAAGAAGTTGACCAACCTATGTGGATTCTGAGCTGCCCAGGTTGTTGTTACATGTAAAAGATAGCGCGAATCAAGGATCACCACACATCCTAGGGCAAGATCGCTCTGTGGGAACCAAGAGCGGATCCAACCTCGAGCATCCACTATATAAGGAAGATAAGCTCCGATGTTATCTTCAAGCATTCAGAAAGAATTACACTCCATAGCAAATATCAAAGTGTGAAGCTTCAAACAGATCGTCAAATAGAATCAAGATCAAGAGGAACCAGTCAAGGAATCGGAGAGCTGTGTGCTAAGTTCTTGTGACTGTAAGTGAGTTAGTTCCTTGGTGCTAAGAGCTGCTTCTTGGATTGATTATAATTTGTGTTAAGTTATCTAGGATTGACTAACTGTGTGTAAGGCAAAGAAACTGTGTGTTTGTTCCTAGGATAAGTTATAACCAAAGAGATAAGAAATGAAGAAGTAGACCTTGAAATCCTTTCGAAAGAAAGGTAGTGGTTTTTATCCTAGATTGCTAGTTGGCAATCGAAGGTTTACACTATAAGGAACTTGTTCATTTATTTGATTGTTTATTTCCGCTGCGAAGGGAACTTGAATCTATTCTTAGTTCCCTTGTTGCTAATCTAACAATCACGATCCTACAATTGGTATCAGAGCAGGAAAAACTCTAGATCTTTGTTAAGTTTGCAAATCATGTCTCAGCCAAGCAAGTTTGAGCTCGGAATCTCCACCAACAAGCCACATCTCCGAAAGAAGGGAGAAGAAACATGGTGGGAAAAGTGCATGGAAAGCCACATCAAGACCAACGACTACCAATGCTGGAGGATAGTCGAAAATGGAGATGGCTATGTCGATCTCACAATGAAGGAAGAAGACTGGAAACCTGAGCACTATGTCATCATGGAAAAAAATGCCAAGGCCAGGCAGTTCATCCTCAATGGACTGGACAGAGAAGACATGGACAAAGTCATAGGCATCAAGACGGCGAAGGATATATGGAAGGCACTCAAGGATATGCATGAAGGAAGTGAGGAACTGAAGCAAAGCAGAAAGTTTGCTTTGGAAGGAGAATACCACACCTTCAAAATGATGGAAACCGAAACCATCTCAGAATACTATTCTCGCTTCAACAGAATGATTGGAAAGCTAACAGCCGCTGGTGTCAACCTCGATGAAGTTTCCAAGTCACTGGTGGTCATCAATGGACTCAATTCTAAGTTCACCCTCATCAAGGGAATCATGAAGAACACCCCAGGCATCCAATCGCTTCCCTTGACTCAGATCATAGGGAAACTGGAGGTTGAAGAAGGAAAACACAACAAAGCCAATGCCGAAAAGAAACTGGAGAAAAGAATTGCCCTCAAGATCTCCAAAGCCTTCTCAAGACTTGAGATGGAGCAGGAGAACTCAGACCTAGAAGAAGAAGAGGACGAACTTACAGCTCTCTTCACAAAGAATATCAAAAAATTCTTTGTGAAAGGAAGGTTCCAAAAAGGCAGTTCCTCTCACAATGGACCAAGGAGAGATCTCAAAGAAGTCTCCTGTTATGAGTGCAAAGAAAAGGGACACTACGCTAAGAACTATCCCAACAAGGAAGACTCCAAAGAAGATGAAAGACCTCAGAGGAAGAAGGCTCTTGTGGCCTCATGGGGAGAAGACTCAGATGAGGAACTGGATCTGAGTGGTTTCTCTGGAGGAAGATGTCTCATGGAAAAAGGAGATTCAAGCGACTCAGAAGACCTTGAGGTAACTTCTGATGACTTCCTAAAAACTCTAGTTGATTGTGATAAGAAACAACTTCTACAGATCATAAAGAAACTAGGAAAGAAAATCAGTTCCCTTCAACAAAAACTTGATGATTGTGAAGATGAAATTGATTGCTTGACTGTTGAGAATTTTGTGTGGAGTAAGAAACTTGATGAAGCTGAGAAAGATCTAGCTGAAACCCACTCCAAACTCATTGATATTAGAAATGTGCATGCTAGTCATCTTAAAATCTGCAAATCTTGTGATGAAACTAGCATAGACTCAGCTAAAGTTCCTATGCATGATAACCTACCTGGAAATGAAATGCTTCAATTTATAATTGATAGCTTAGACATTCTCACTGACTCTATAAATGTAAAAACGATCAATCAAACTGTCTTCGTGAGACAACGTCATGGAATTGGATATGTTGATAACAAGGCCAATAATGATGCTGAAGATGAAAATGCTAGACGAGAACTTGTTGAGATGAATGAGAACCTCAGTACTGCTCTTGCCACTTCTCGAGATAGGAATCAATTCCTATTAGAGAAGATCATGGTTCTTGAGAACAAGGCTGAGGTTGCCAAGCGTCTCAATGAAAATTCTCAAAGTCCAAAGAGGGAACCTAAGGGAAAAGAAAAGGCATTCCCTGAAAACAAATGGTTCACCAATTCCTTTGCTCACAAAAGGTATGTGGACATGGCTCATGGTAAGGTTAGAAATAATGTTGACTTCAACAAAAGAAAAACTGAGAAACCTTTTAGGCCAGGAAAGAGAAAATATGGACATGTTGTTTACAATCGCTTGTGTTACTACTGTGGAAAGAATGGTCATTACAACACTGATTGTCCTAAGAAAATGAACTTTGAAAATGAGAAAATAGCCGATTACCATGAAAGGAACCAGTTTCCTGGTTATTCACAAACTCACAGTGCTGATCCCCCTAGTAAAGCCAAGCTTCAATGGGTTCAGAAATCTTAGTTTTCTTATGTGCAGAAAGAAGAGAGACAACCTCAACTATGGTACATTGACAGTGGTTGCTCATGCCATATGACCGGAAGAAGAAATCAAATGACCTCTCTTTAACCTCTCCAAGGAGGGAACATCTCTTTCGGAGACAAAAGCAAAGGAAAAATCTATGGAATAGGAACTGTGAAACTCAATTATCACATTAAGGTAAACAAAGTTCATCTTGTTGATAGTTTTGGTTTTGATCTAATAAGTGTGTCACAGTTGTGTGATCAAGGAGACAATGAAGTTAGATTCAAATCAAATGAATGCACGGTCCTTGACTCCTCAGGACAAATAATCCTAAAAGGTAAGAGGTTCAACAATGTGTATATTGTTGACACATCATTTGTTCCCAAGGAGAAACTTTGTCTCTCAACTGTGAATGATCAAGCGGACTTGTGGCATCAAAGTCTTGGTCATGCTAGCACCAAACTAATTCAAAAGCTAAACTCAAAAGAGCTAGTCAGAGGGCTTTCAAAGCTAAGTGGCACATCTACGGAACTGTGCTCAGACTGTGTAAAAGGGAAACAAGCTCAAAGTTCCTTCAAGTCCAAAAACATGGTAAGTTCCTCAAGGCCCCTTGAACTCATCCACATGGATCTTTGTGGACCCATGAGAGTTCAAAGCCTAGGAGGAAACAGGTATATATTTGTCCTTGTTGATGATTTCTCTTGTTTCACTTGGACAATTGCATAAAATCTAAGAGTGAAGTCATTGGACGATTTAAGGATCTGGTTCCCATATTAGAAAAATCTCTTGATTGCTCCATTAACTCTATTCGTTCTGACCATGGTACTGACAGGGCCGGAAACCGGTGTCGTTTTCCTGTCAAAGAAATCCTAATTCACCTACTAAAGAGTATAGCAAGTAAGTCAGGGTCGATCCCACATGGAGTCAGTTATCTGCATGCAATAACGTGTGACTAACAAGTAACGAGGGGGGTTTTGGAATAATCGCAGGATTAACAAAAGTGCAAGTAATAACAGAAGAAGAAATATAATGAGAGAAAGTATTCCACCAGACAAATATCCACACCACAAATGCAATAGGTTGATCACTGAAAACTATATTTCCAAGTTCTTTTACTATCTTATAATTGTTCCCACCCTGATCTTAAGTACTATCGATTCTCACAGTTGTTGATAGACTTATTACTATGCCAATGATAAAATACCACTGATTCTCACAGTTGTCAGCGTACCTTAGCACCAACACAGCAATAGCAATGCACACAAGGATATATGATACATACAAGTAGAAAGACGTACAAGTACTCACTCCCCTACTTAACATGCAACTGATTCTCACTCACAATTGTACGCTCGGAACCCCTACACGCACAATTGTGTTTACCACTAGATATGCACTCGGAACCCCTATATGCAATCCTAGCAATATGATAGATGTCGAAAAACCTAGTTAGCTATGCCAGAAGAATCAACATAAATCAATAGACAGTTTAATCAAGAGAATCAATCCAACTTAATAAGATATAGAACACGGAATAGAAATCTCACAACCAATTCATTGTAGTGCTTCAATTGTCTAGCGAAACAAAAGTGTTTAGCTATCCATTGTTCAAAAACCTAGAAGTTGAATAATCAAAAGAGAGAGGACCGAACTCCTCTCAAAATTAACGAAAAAGATCTTAAATAGGTTCGTAGAAAGTTAACCTAGCAAATAAAATAAGGAAATAAAATATAATAAGACATAAAATCCAAATATACTAAAATGGAAACAAATGACACGCTGGCCGCGCACCCTTCTCTTCCACCGCGAGGCGGTAATATCCCACCGCGAGGCGGTGGCCTCGCATTGCACTTCTCTGAGGATCACCGCCGGGTCGCGGTGGCTTCAGGCGCGGGGCGGTATTGGCCAGCTTCTTCATCCTTGTGTCTGCTCTCCTGTACTACCAAGTGAGGTAGCTTTCTTCATTAGTTCTGGGCAGATCTTCTCCTTCATCTTCTTTCCTCTTCACTAAGCTGTGAAACCTTCAAATTTGTATTGCTTCAACTCTTCCCCTGGGTTACAGACTTAGCCTAATTCTACACCGAAACTTCATCTAAATTGTGTCAATAATCACTAGTTAAGGTGCATGAAATGACACCTATCAGGTACCGAGTTCGAAGATGAAGAATTTCTAACATTTTACAGTGAGCATGGTATTGATCACAACTTCTCTGCACCATACACTCCTCAACAAAATGGAGTAGTTGAAAGGAAGAACATAACCTTAGAAGACATGGCTCGAACTATGCTCATCTCAAGCGGACTCTCTCAATCATTCTGGGCTAAAGCAATCAACACAGCCTGCTACATCATCAATCGAGCTATGCTTCGTCCAATCATAGAGAAGACACCCTATGAACTTCTAAGAGGAAGAGTTTCCAACATTTCACATCTTAGGGTGTTCGGATGCAAGTGCTTTGTGCACAACAATGGAAAGGACAATCTTGGCAAATTTGACCCAAGGAGTGATGAAGGGATCTTCATTGGATATCCATCAAGCAGCAAGGCCTACAAGATCTTCAACAAAAGGACCAAAAATGTAGAAGAAAGTGTTCATGTTATTTTTAATGAAAAATCACTTGGTAGAAATGTACAGAACACCATCAGTTCCTTTGAAGATCCATTTCCCAAACCTCCTCAAGAAGATCCAGATGAAGACATCACACCACCCAGTTCCTTCCCTGCTGCACAAAATCCCCCACTTGTTCCTCCACCAGTTCCCATGGATAATCAACAACAATCCATTTCTGGGAACCATGAACATGAAGACAACACCTGTGGAGACATCAATTGTCGAAACCTTGTAAGCCAAACAAGACAAAAGAACCAAGCAGCAAGCCAAAGGAACCCAGGTGTGCCCAGAAACGCAACACGTGAGTTTGATTTTCCCGAGAAATCTGGGAACACTAAACCTCGGACAAAAGGAAGTGAAAGCGACTTGAGAGAAGCTTCCAAAAGCCTGCCACTATCCAAGAGCAAGACTCCAAGATGCCTAGAACGATGAACCTCGGACAAAGGCACCGAAAGCGACAACTCATAGAGATGTCACCATTCAAAGGACAGTTCCAAAGTGCCGAGCTTGTTGAACCTCGGACGAAAAGAGTTGGACAATGACTTGTCCCAAGAAGTTGACCAACCTATGTGGATTCTGAGCTGTCCAGGTTGTTATTACATGTAAAAGATAGCGTGAATCAAGGATCACCACACATCCTAGGGCAAGCTCGCTCTGTGGGAACCAAGAGCAGATCCAACCTCGAGTATCCACTATATAAGGAAGATAAGCTCCGATGTTATCTTCAAGCATTCAGAAAGAATCACACTCCATAGCAAATATCAAAGTGTGAAGCTTCAAACAGATCGTCAAATAGAATCAAGATCAAGAGGAACCAGTCAAGGAATCGGAGAGCTGTGTGCTAAGTTCCTGTGACTGTAAGTGAGTTAGTTTCTTGGTGCTAAGGGCTGCTTCTTGGATTGATTATAATTTGTGTTAAGTTATCTAGGATTGTCTAACTGTGTGTAAGGCAAATAAACTGTGTGTTTGTTCCTAGGATAAGCTATAACCAAAGAGATAAGAAATCAAGAAGTAGACCTTGAAATCCTTTCGAAAGAAAGGTAGTGGTTTTTATCCTAGATTGCTAGTTGGCAATCGAAGGTTTCCACTATAAGGAACTTGTTCATTTAATTGATTGTTTATTTCCGTTGCGAAAGGATCTGGAATCTGTATTCTTAGTTCCCTTGTTATTAATCTAACAATTACGATCCTATAGTTTGTTATGCCCGGACAAGAGCATAAGGTATGCAAATTGATCAAGTCCTTGTATGGGTTGAAGCAAGCACCAAAGCAATTGCATCAAAAGTTTGATGAGGTTGTGTTGTCCAATGGATTTAAGCTAAATCAAGCGGACAAGTGTGTGTATAGAAAATTTGATAATTCTGGAAATAGAGTTATAATTTGTTTATATGTAGATGACATGTTGATCTTTGGAACTGATCAAGGGCAAGTAGAACTTGCAAGGGATTTTTTGTCATCAAAATTCTCCATAAAGGACATGGGGGAGGCCGATGTTATCCTAGGGATTAGGATAAGAAGGGAAACAGAGGGTTTATCCTTGTCTCAATCTCATTACATTCAGAAAGTGTTGGAGAAGTTTAATTGTGACAAGAGTTCCCCTGTTAAGACTCTCTATGATCCAAGTTCGAAATTGTTCCCTAATAAGGGAACTGTAGTGTCACAACTTGAGTATTCAAAAGTTATTGGATGCTTGATGTACGCTATGACAAGTACTCGATCGGATATTGCTTTTGTTGTAGGGAAACTTAGTCGATATACTAGTTCCCCTAGTGGATATCATTGGCAAGCCGTTCGAATGGTACTTCGGTACTTGATGGGAACTATGGATTTTGGTCTTACATATGTTGGATCACCTTCGGTTTTAGAAGGATATTCAGATGCAAGTTGGATTACGAATGAAGAAGATCATTCTTCCACTAGTGGATGGGTGTTCCTCCTTGGTGGTGGAGCCATTTCATGGGCTTCCAAGAAACAAACATGCATTACAAGTTCCACAATGGAATCTGAATTCGTTGCCTTAGCCGCTCCTGGTAAAGAGGCAGAGTGGCTTAGGAACTTAGTTTATGAAATTCTGTTATGGGAAAAACCAGTTTCACCTATATATATATTCATTGTGATAGCGCTGCAACATTGGCTAAATCATATAGTCATGTATACAATGGGAAATCACGTCATTTGGGCGTGAGGCATAGTGCAGTAAGAGAGCTCATTTCGCATGGGGTGATTTCTGTGAATTTTGTTCGATCACAACAAAATTTGGCTGATCACTTGACAAAGGGATTGCCAAGGGACTTGGTTTCCAAATCAGCAAAGGGGATGGGATTAAAATCCATATAAGCTTTCTAGTGGTGGGATACCCAGTTCCTTCCTGATTAACGTTGGGAACAAATTCAATATGGAAAGCCCACACCTAGAAGACTGAAGAGCACAAAGGAATTGTCCCTAGGTATGTGCTCAGTTCCTACAAGTTAAAGAGGTTGAAAACTATTTCTTAATAGTTCCTTTGAAAAAGTGCATATTGTAGGTGCACGATTGATGGCTTGTTTTCCCTAAAGGATCTACCTATGTGAGTGTGGAGTTTGACCGCTTCATGAAGTTTCGGGTTGACTTCACATACGCTTATGAATGGATAAGGACTCACGGCCATTAAAAGAGTCAAGTTACACTATAGAATGGTAAAGTAACTCATGTGTGTTATCTTCATGCACTCAAAGAGGTTGATTGGTTCAATCGTTACGACACCATGATTCCCATGTGTTTGGAATGTGTAATTACACTAAGCGGAAATTCATTCGTCTCGACATTTTCGTTTATGCATAGAGTTTGGGGTTAAAGACTTGCTTATTTTGTGAATAAAAGATTACACTAAAGTGGGGGAGGATTGCTGGTGATTTTAGTGAAATCATTTCCATTTAATGTGATCGTGATTCATGCGACACTAAGGGAACTCATTTCGTTATAACACGAGCTCGAGTGTGTGGAGTACACGCTTGTGTAAACTACTTGAGTTTCAGAGGAAAACAAAAGTATATGTTACATGTAAGGGTCAAGTTTCCTTGAAACAACTTTGTAAAAGCTCAAGTTCCTTTGAAACAGTTTCAGGAAAGTGAACTAGACATTAATTCATTTCTTGTGAAGGGAACTGGGCGTCATTTCCCTTCTAAGGGACTAGAAGCATGTTTATGGATGGTTGATTTTCTTAGCACGTGTTTAATGTGCTTGTAAATGTTGGTAAAACCAACTATGTAACCGCTATAACTGTCATAACTACTTTGTAATTGATAGTAACCGTTGGTAAATGTTGTGGGTTAGTTGGGAATGGTTGATAACCGCTGAAAACAGTTGGTAACTGTTTCCAACTGCCGTTGTAACTTCCCTTAACTTCCGTAACTGATTCTAGAGTTCTCCCTAATGCATATATAAAGGATTTCAGGATTTAGTGTTGGAGATACAAGTAATCTGGCATTTACAGAACTTGTTGAAAGTCGAAATCCAAAACACAATTTCTATAAGTTTAGTTCTCTTCAGAAGCCTTGAAAGGAACTAGTTGATTTATCTTATCTCACTTCAGATTTTACGGATTCCCTGAGGCTTACAAGGGGCAAAATATTGATTTCAGAAAGTGTTCATCACGATTCAAATCTTATTTGAATACAGCCGACATTGATTGATCCCTTGGAGAGCCGTGTTCTGATGCAGTTTCCTACCGCAGTTCCTGAGACGTACAGAGTTCCTAATAGTCTCCGCTTCTAATTACTCATGGGGTACGCTCACTCGCTCTTAATTCCTCAATTTCCGGTTTTTATATATGTTTATTCAAGTCTAATTGACATCGATCGTTTAGGTTTAGAGTTCAACTAATTAATTGGTGTAGAAATGATGCATATGAACAAGGGAATAAATCTTTTGATAGATTTGACATTTTCAGATTCTTAAAATTCAGATAAATATGGATTAATTGAGGGTTGTTTATTCTTTTTCAAACAATGATAGATGATGATTGATTAATATCGATTAATAGAAATAAGATCGCGCTTGATCGAGGTACAATTAAGTATGAATCTCATTGAATTTTATAACATTGGATCAATATATATAATATCATTGGCTTAGATTATAGATCGAGTTTGAACGAGAGCGGTTTCTCTTGATTGATATTCAAGTTGATTTGTTCGATATTTATTAGAGATTGATGGATATTCACGCTGATTTATTCGATATTCATTCTGATATATAATTTATATTCATATGAAGGTTGAAGAATATATAAAAGAACTTGACCGCACTAGCTGCGCGAGCCCAAATTCGGTGCAACAACGCCATTGAAGATGATATTCACGATATTAGAGGGTAATGTTCGCGATATTGAGTGGTGATATTTGTGTAACTAGGTGATGATATTGAGTGGTGATATTCATGTTTTAGGCGATGATATTTGTGTAACTAGGTGACGATATTCATGAATTCAGTGGTGATATTCATGTAATTGAGTGTGATATTCATGTAATTTAGTGTGCTAATTATGTAATTGAGTTTGATATTTATGTAATTGAATGTGATATTCATATTATCAAGTGACGATATTCATGTTTTAAGTGGAGATATTCCAGGGTATTCATGTCTTTATTAAATTAAATATCCACTTATTAAACATAGATATCATACAAACATGTACGCTATTCAAGAAACAATGCTAAAATCAACAAAAAAGAATTTATAGATTTACGAATTTTCAAAGCATTAGGATGTTGAAAAAATCAAGTGGTGATATTCATGTTTTAAGTGGAGATATCCACGTCCATCGATATTCATAAACACATCATCAATATTCATGAACGCTGAAAAATCGTTGAACAAGGAGAAAATGCATCAGCAGAATGAAGATCGTGTGTTGATTTTGTTATTCTCTCGTGAATATTATATCATTTTTTGTATTTTAAAATAATTAGCATAATTAAATCTTGTAACCACTTTTATTCTCTCTAATCTGGTGGATCACGCACACCATAATCCCTCCAAATCTGTCTGGCCATCACCTCTCATCCAACGCTCCTTATTTATCCATCTGTTTTACCACAATACTTGTTTTAACTTGAACCCACCTCTTTGTTCCTATATAGAGGTGTCAAATGGGTCGGGTTCGGGTTTAAGCGTATCGGGTCGGGTTATTTACGGGTTGGGTCGATTGCGGGTCAAAATTTGCGGGTCGATTATGGGTCGGGTCGTTGCGGGTCAGGTACGGGTTCGGGTCGACTCAGCGGGTCGAGAGCGCCTTGTCAAAATTTATAAAATGAATATTAGAATAATATTTTAATTAAAACAAAAAATAATAAATCAAAAAATTATTATTATATGATATTTTAATAATAAAATATATTCATAATATTTAATATATAAAATATAAACACATTTGTATTGACCCCAACCCAGAAATTTTCGGGTCGAACGAGTCGGGTCACTTTTGACCCAATACTTTTCGGGTCAGATCTCAACCCAGAAAACGCGGGTCGGGTCGAATTGGGTTTGCGGGTCGGGTTAATTTTTGACAACTCTATTCTTATACCATAAGTATAGTGAATGGGTCAACCGTTTTGGTGTTTGATAGGCGTATGTATGGATATGAAATTGATTCCAAGATATGACTCATATCAACTCACAACACTACATCTCATACTTATATAAAACTAGGGTATAACTCAAACCTAATTTTATTCTTTCTTTCATCTCTTCAAAATTATAGAATCACTCAACCCCATTTTTATTCTCAACCCGATTTATTATTTCAACCCGATTTCTATTATAATACCAAACAACCCATAAAAATATTCTCATTTTAAACAATACTCCCTCCGTATAATAAAGATTGTCATTCTAGAGTTTGATACACTTATTAAGAAATACAATAATTACTCTATATTCTCATAAATTTTTCTTAAAATTTACAATTATTCAATAATTCATCTCAATTTTAGCCAATAAACATAAAAAAATTGTATAAAAAGAGAAAAAAAATACAATTTCCGATGTCAAATCTCGTAACTCATCAATAAACTATTACCTAAACATCTAAAATGACAATCTTTTCTTTATAAAAATTATGGACTAAAATGACAACATTTTTCATACGAAGGGAGTAATAAACATTCTCATATAATCAATTTTCTATTATGACATTAATTTTTATAATAGTATTATATTCTTCCTTAATTAGCACGATTTGAAATAAATTCGCTCACTCACACAGATCACAACAAGCCAGGTGGATCATGGATGTCAAGAATAAAAAATCCCAAATTTTGGATTTATCAATTTGAATGAAGTAAGAGCACCCCTTATTGGGGCTTAAAGAGGGGCTTAAATGAAGGCTTTTTGAGTTTAAGCCTCCATTTAAGCCTCAATCCAAAAGGGGTTATTTAATGGAGGGTTTTTGGAGGGGTTTATGGTTTCAATTTATATTTACAATTATGTCATTATATTAAATTATCAAAATAATTTTTTTAATAAATTACTAATATATCATTTATATTACATTATAAAAGTATTTATTTTATTTTAAAAATTTTGAAATATATTTTAATTCAAGTGCTTAATTATAGTATGGATTGAAAATTAATAAAACAAATATTAAGGCTTGGAGGAAATTAACGACAAACATATATATTACAAACAACAACGGCTGTGTGCTGAAGATTGGGACCTCCATGGATTGAGATTCACTCCCAGTTATGGCTTCAACAACTGAATTTTGAGACATGATATCCTCATAATATTACAAATTATACGGATCTAGGGATAAATCTTGAAAGTTATTTGGGTAGTTACCATGATTTTGATTCATGGTGAATGTGATATTTGGAAAGAGAGATCTCAGATTTTGAGAAAAAGTAGGAATGAGTGATTAATGTGTGAGTTTTGCAATGACCACTACATCTTATTTATAGGCAAATAAAAATTATTTTTTTATTTATAACTATCCTAAATTATATAATAAATAATTTTAGTTATAACTACCCTAAATTCATACATAAAATATATAACTACCCTAAATACATACATTAAATATATAACTACCCTAAATTCATACATAAAACATAAAAAAAAATTCCACTATGTAATTATAATGTAACAAAATGAAATTAGTTGATATTTATATTTTAAACCACCATAGATAATATAAAAATGAATTATTTCAATTAATGATATACAATATACAATAAAAAATTAAAATATATCAAATATATTCAAAATGGGTGTCTATAGATAGAGAAAAATAAAACTAGAATTATGTTTTTATTTTTATGTCTATATTTTTAGATATTACATTTTTTTTTAAAGAAAGCGGACGGCCAGGAAAAAATCATGGTCGTCCGATAGAGCACCACGCGTCGCTCATCGAACGAGCGACGCAACTCCAATAGCGGAGCGACGCGTGGCGCTCTCTTTAGTAAGCAGCCGTTTGGCTGCTTACTAAAGACGCAGCGTTTTGGTCCTTTTTGAACCAAAACGCTGCGTTTCGTTTGGCTGGGGCCAAATTATTTTAGCCCCAATCAAACGGGCCTTAAAGTAACTATTCTTTAAGCTCGTCCGATTGGGGCTTAAAATTTCTACTTTATTTAAGCCCGACCATGGGGCTTAAATGGGAGTATGAAATATTTTATTTAAAAAAATCCATAAGCCTCCCATTTAAGCCCATACGAGGGCTGCTCTAAGAGCACCCCTTATGGGGGCTTTTGGAGGAGGCTTAAATATTTTTTTTAAATAAAATAATATGGAACCCCCAATAAGCCGGTAGGAGATGCTTAAATAAAGGGGAAAATTTAAGCCCCAGCCAAATGGGCTTAAACTACAGTGTTTTTAAGGCCCGTTTGGTTGGGGCTAAAAAAATTTGGCCCCAGCCAAACAAAACGCTGCGTTTTGAAGTAAGCAGCCAAACGGCTGCTTACTTCAGAACGCGCCACGCGTCAGCGTGGCATTGGCGCCGCGTCGCTCGTTAGATGAGCGACGCGTGGCGCCATATCGGACGGCCAGGATTATTTCCTGGCCGTCCGTAATTTTTTTTTTTAAATGTTATATCTTTTTTATTTTAAATCCAAAATTTAAAAAAAAATCATAATTCTAGTTTCATTTTTCTCTATCTATAGACACTCATTTTGAATATATTTGATATATTTTTAATTTTTTTATTGTATATTGTATATCATTAATTGAAATAAATCGTTTTTAAATTATCTATGGTGGTTTAAAATATAAATATCTACTAATTTCATTTTTTTACATTAAAATTACATAGTGGAATTTTTTTATGGCTTTTTTTTATGTATTTAGGGTAGTTTTATATTTAATATATGAATATAGGGTAGGTATATCAACTATTTATTGTATAATTTAGGATAGTTATAAAAATAAAAAATAATTTTTATTTGCCTATAAATAAGATGTAGTGGTCATTGCAAAACTCACACATTAACCACTCATTCCTATCTTTTCTCAAAATCTGAGATCTCTCTTTCTAAATATCACATTCACCATGAATCCAAACCATGGTAACTACCCAAACTTTCAAGATTTATCCCTAGATTCTTATGATCCTTATAATGTGCAACTTATCCAGATCATATCTTCCGACGTAGGTTCAGAATGCGCAAGGAACTTTTCTTGC
This sequence comes from Rheum nobile, assembly GCA_027886185.1. Classification (NCBI taxonomy): domain Eukaryota; kingdom Viridiplantae; phylum Streptophyta; class Magnoliopsida; order Caryophyllales; family Polygonaceae; genus Rheum; species Rheum nobile. The sequence continues at coordinate 5,259,031 of WOAB01000531.1, read as the reverse complement.
GTATTGTGAACAGACTGGAGAATGGTATGAAGTTCTTTCAACAAAGGCCAAATGCATTGGGTAGGCTTGGTATATCTGCATTAAAAAAATGTACTAGTGCCATTAAAATGTTGGCTTATGGAACTGTTGCGGATGCTTGTGATGAGTATCTTCGTCTTTCTGAAGAAACCGCAAGGAGAAGCTTGGAGCATTTTGTCCAGGGAATTATTACCTTATTTGGTGATGAGTATCTTAGGCGTCCGACCGCTGCAGACACACAACGCCTACTAAGCGTGGGGGAGTCTCGTGGATTTCCAGGGATGTTAGGTAGCATCGATTGTATGCATTGGAGGTGGAAAAATTGTCCAACTGCGTGGAAAGGTCAATATGCTCGTGGACATGGCCATCCAACAATCATTTTGGAGGTTGTTGTATCATACGACCTGTGGTTCTGGCATGCATTTTTTGGGATACCAAGTACGTGTAATGACATTAATGTTCTTGATCAATCTCCTGTTTTTGATGACGTTTTGGAAGATAGAGCTCCAAACGTAAATTTCAATGTTAATGGACATGAATACAACATGAGATATTATCTCACGGATGGCATCTATCCGCCATGGGCGACATTTGTCCAATCAATACGGCTTCCTCAAGGCCCTAAAGCCAAGTTATTTGCCCAACATCAAGAAGTTGTTCGCAAAGATGTGGAACGGGCATTTGGAGTGTTGCAATCTCGATTTGCAATAATCCGTAACCCGACACTCTCTTTGGATTTTGTGAAGATTGGAAAGATAATGAGGGCTTGCATCATTCTACATAATATGATTGTAGAAGATGAACGAGATTCTTATAGTCATCATGGATATGAAATCCCAGAGTTTGGCGAAGGAGTAAGTGGAGAGCCTACATCGATGAATAATCAGGATTGGACATACTCCACCAATAGACCGGCGAGTATGAGCAACTTCCTAAACAACACGAGGGCTCAACTTCGGAATTCAAATGCACACCGCCAACTTAAGGAAGATTTGAAGGAACACATTTGGCAACGATTTGGAGAAGATTAAAGTCTTTTGAGTGTTTTGTGTTTTTAAAAATTGAGCTATGCATTGTGTAATGATGTTTTTTCGTTAAATTCGGTAATTTGCTTGAGTTTATGTTGTTTCATCAATGTTCTTTCCTTCAATTTATGTATCAATCGTTGTAATGTTGTGCAATATATGTTTGTCGTTAATTTCCTCCAAGCCTTAATATTTTTTTTTATTATTACTACTATAATTAAACACTTAAATTAAAATATATTTTAAAATAAAATAAATAGTGGCGTACTTTAATATAATGGCATAATTGTAATTTATTAAAAAAATTATTTAATATAATGGCATAATTATAATTTAGTAAAAAAATTATTTAATATTTATTAAAAAAATTATTTAATATAATGATATAATTATAAATATAAAGTGTATAGCAATTTATTTAAAAGATTATATTGATAATGACATAATTGTAAATATAAATTGAAACTAAAAACCCCTCTTTAAACCCCTATTAAAACACCATTTTTAAAATGAGACTTAAATAAAGACTTAAACTCAAAAAACCTTCATTTAAACCTCTCATTTGATACCCACCAGTGTGCTCTAATGGCTAATGAAGAGGAAGAATCAGGTAAAAGAAAGTGATTTTTGGAGGGTACTAAAAAAAAGAAAAAAGAAAAACATAAGCTTCCTTCAGCTCCGTCGTTGCCGAACAATCATTGCAAGCTTATTTCTTAAAAATCAGCTAGCATAAGCTCCATATAAATTCGAACTCCTCTGGTTAAACATTTGTTCACAAGGAAGCAAAACCCTATCTTGCAATCGGCTTCTACAACGCCGTCTCGTGTTTCTTCGTCTCGATCATCTGTTTCTGCAATTTCAGGTAGGACAACTCTTCGCACTTTCTGAATTTCATATATACGTTGTCTATTTGTTCGATTTTAAACTTTTCTCGGCTTATGTTCGAACCTTGTTTGATTTGCGAGTAGATGATAAGATTTCACTTGAAAATTGAGTAGATAATCCAGAGTAGTAGTTTCAGTTTCATGCTAACAAGAATTTACGCAGAATAGACTGTTACTTAGTTTTTAGGGTTTCTGTTGCTGACGAGTCAGTCCTGATTTTGGTTATGTCTTGTGCTGCGTCAGTAATGGCTACCACAAACAATGGCTCGGATCTGTCACTGAATGTTCAAGCTTCTGATAAGGGAAAAGAAGAAGAGTCAGCTTCTGATGTGTTTGTCAAGTTCCTGATGAGTCAGAATATAGCACTTGATGTTAGCAAGGACTCTAATTTCCAGATGTTGTTGAAAAGTGTAGCTCAACAAGGTCACCATTCTTGCCTGTTGCTGGATAACTCTACAGTCATACAAAAATCACTATGGAAATTTGAGCATGAGGTCAAACAATATATGCGAATGGTCATGGAATCCTGGAAGACGACCGGTTGTTCTCTGATGTCCTACAATGTGAAAGGAGGAGCACAGCAAAACCAGTGTGTTCTTGGATTTTATTGCCCCAAAGGATTCATCTTCCTCAAAGGAGGTCTATCAGAACAACAAGTTCGGAATGCATTGGCAAATCTTGTGCCAGATTCGTCTTACCACTTCTGGAACCATGTAGTACAATTTGTTCGACACGATCCTTGTTATCACTCTGAATGTCAGTATCAAGAACTTGATCTGACTGGTGCAGCTCAATACTACTTTTATGATACTGATATCAAATGCATAGGGCAGAAAATTCATGTGTTATGGAGGAACATTTGGAAGAAATCAAAGTGGGTACAAAGCCTGATCGAGAAATCAGATATAATATTTGAGTGCTTAGTTACTTCGGATTTGAGTGCGGTACTTTACAATACTTTGAAGCAAAAAGGGGTTGAACATGTTGCGGTTTGGAAGAATGCAAGTTCCTTTGCACGTCTATGTATGGTTATGAAGGTGAAGTATGAAATGACAGATTGGCTATCACATCTTAGTGAGAATGAAAGATTGCACTTACAGAAGGACACTGATGTTACGAAAATCATTAACAACAGTGAGTTTTGGTATGATGGGAATCAGCTTGCACGAGTTCTAACCCCTATATTCAAGATTCCTAGTCTCATGGACACGCTAGTTCCAACTGCTGGATACTTGGAATTGGCAATAGATAAAGCAAGTGGTCTCCTCAAGACCTACTCTGAGTGTGAGCCTCTCAAGTATGAACAGATATGGCACTGCTTCACGACATGGAGGTTTGATGGTGCTCATCCAGTCCAAGAACTCTCTTGCTATTTAAACCCTTGTTATTATATCTTAGGTGAAGATGAAAAAGAGACCATCGCGGATGATTTGGCACCGTTTTTGTATGACCTTGTTCGCGCATATGAAGAAGAAGAAAAAGAAGTAGTTGATGCAGAAATAGATGCCTACTGTACCAAATCAAGCAACCCATTTGTAGGCGTTTCAGTGTCTGAATTCGAAGCAAATCATCCCAGTAAGTCTACTAACAATATTGTTGATTACTTGAATGTGTTTCCCATTGCAATACCTGACTTTGTAGCTCAACAATGATACAGTTACATTATGGTCCAAATATGGTGGCGGATTCCCTTTGTTACAGAAGTGTGCTTATGCACTCCTCAGCCAACCAGTGTGTTGTTTGTGCAAACAAGTGGAGAAGCACGCCTCCAAACTTCAAGGATCAGACAACTTTATATTGAGATTGAACGGCCTGATGATGGAAGAATTTACTAAGTTGGGAGACCAAATTTATCAGCCCATCCTTATTTAGTACGTCGTCCTTGTATTCTTCAGTTGTACTTGAAATAGACCTCCTATCCTTTCTTGTGTTTAGTTTGGTTTGAATCAGCTTTGATTATGGATCAACTACTAGTACTAGATACCAAGCTTGTATTAGTTGGGTTTCTCGTACGCTCATTTGCAGTGTTTGTTTGTGTAAAATATCTGGTATGAATTTAGGCTTTGATTTTCACTAATTGAGATGCTACTCAATTTCTTCCAAGCCCTGTGATTTTGCTGTGCTAAACATTGATCTGTCTTCTTCTGCATATTATTCATTAAGAGATGAGAGTTTGAAAAATGTTTGATCTTCCTTTGTCAGCTCTAATGTAAGGGTGAATTGATTTGGAGATTACTTGGTCAATGAGGATTTACCTTTCTTACTAAATTGTACGTTTGTGCATTGACTAGGAGAATACAGTTGCTTGCTTCTCTAGTACTGTACTTCATTGTATATGATACGAGGTGAGAAAAAATTTGACCAGATTAAACCCGATCAAGTTCCATGATTTCCGGTTCAGTGATGACCAACACTAACAAAACTATTAAATTATGTGTAACTAGTGTAGAACCCGTACCTCGTACGGGTAAATGTAATTTGAAAAAATCAAAAAAAATATTTATGATTGAATTAAATTAATGTTATATCGAAGTATTTTTTAGAAAAATATAGTTCTCGCTGGATCATTGAAAATGATAATGATATGATATGTAGGAATTTATGTAGAATCATTTAGAGAATAGTTAATATAGATATATTATAATGATTATTAATTTAAAAATCTCGATAAAATTATTCCCGATTTACAAAATTATTTATACGTGGCATATATAATAGATGGTCTTTTAAACAATTTAAACAGTTTTCAAACAAATAATTAATGTGTGGTTCATTGATAAAAAACTATTAGATTAGTAATTATATCTTTTGAATAAGAAAGCCAAAAATATTCATAATATGTATAACTCATGTTTGGATTATAATAGAAAATTTTTTACAGAAAAAATAATATAGACAAAATCGTGAACATGATCAATATTAAGTATTATAACAAAATCTTTATTTTTTTTTATGTTTTTTATTAGTTTGATATTTGAACAATTCATAATCAAATTTTCAAATCTTAGCTACTATATTATACCTTCAAACCAAGTTTTGGTTAAACATGGATAAAATAAAGTGAGGTGAAGATCTTAAAATTAAAAAATTAAAATTATATATGTATAATTAATGAATAAGGCCAATGTAAATTTAAAAATAAAAAATTATATTAAAATAAGATTTATGTTTTTCAGGAAAATATATGTAGCTAAACAATGGGGATCCGAAATTGTTGTTACACCCTCAACGATACTTGTAAAAATCACAATATAAAACAATGATTTTTTAATATTTATGAAAATAATAATATACGTAAGGTTACGAAACCAATATTTATCATAGCAAGCTACTTTATGATATAAAATATTATGTTTTAGATATTTCATTTGCATATGAAAAAGAACTAAAGAAGTGACATCAACCTAATAAACATGATATTATCTCGTATGTATTTATTATAATAAATATTAAAAATAATTATTAAAAAATAAGGTGGAACTCAATATTTGAATATATTTATTTCAATGATTATTAAAAAAATAATTTTCAATTTAATTACTCAAAAAAGATAAAATAAAAGGCAAGCTCAATATAAAATTCCATGCATATATTCACAATGGATAATATATTTGACCCTTATATTAAATTAAAATATTTATATAACAATTTTATCGAAGAATATAAAATTGAAAATTAATATTCAAATAAAAGAAAATGTTTATATTAGATCAAAGGTACTGTTCATACAAAAAAATTGAGTTATTTGATAAAATTTTGAAGATTTTTATAGTATAAATTTAGTTAGTTTAAGGAAAAAAGTAAATTAAAAATAGAATTAATCACAAAATAACACGTAAGCAAAGTTGGTCCATGATTGTTTTGGTGTATCTAAGGGGGATATGAGATCAAACGAAGGGAAAAAAATAATTTTGATATTTTAATTTTTTGTTAAAATAAATATATGAAATAATTCAGCAAAAGATATATAAAAAATTCATTACAAATCAGCTAGATAAATCACATTTTTTTTAGTTTTTTGTAATTACGTAATGGACCCATCTAAAGTTTTAAGATTTTGATTTTAATTTATATCCTTACTTATAGAAAACGATAACTGAAAAGTTATTTGAATAATTAATTAATCAGTAGTGACTGATTTATATAGGTGTAAAGTTATCTCAAATTCAAATACTTTTAAAATTTGTATACGTACTACGTTTAATTTACTTTTGATAATGTATATAATCATATGAAATTGAAAGTTTGTTACAACAAAGATTTAACTAGATTTTTTAGTTAAAACTTTTTGTTTGATTTAACAAATTTTGTTTTGGTAATTTATAATTGATATTTCACGGTTTGTTAGTGAATATTTTCTTGGTGATTAACAAACTCAATTTAATTTTTTAAAACTGAAAATTACATTTAGCAAAATGATAAGTAATAAGCCCATAGAAACATTGAAAAATCAGAAAATAGAGACCATGTATTTTTTTATATAAAATTATAATCAAATATAAATTGTTAAATGGGAACGTACAATATACATTTGTTAAAAATCTGATATGATATAATTGTTGTTAAGATGAGTTGTTAAAATTGAAAGGTTTAGAAAATATCTCAAGAATATATAAATTAAGTTTGTTAAGATACATTAGCTGAAATTTCACTAAACTGTTAGTAAAATATGTATGTGTAATAATATAATATAGTGGGTTGAATTATAAAAGCACATGTACTGTGAGTTGAAAATTGTATATATTGTATGATTTTGGCCCACAAATTTATATATGTCATATTATATATGCAAAGTCATAAAAATAATATTACTAATTACATAAATGAATATAAGATGTATTTTGTATATAAGTTTAGTAGGAATTCTATCATATATTAGTTTGACATATATAAGCTTATTTTTTTTGCAATTTGTAGAAATCAAAATTTATAAAAAATGTATAAGCATTCAACACAGTTGTATAGTTTTTATATATTTGAAGCTAGGTGTGATTATATATTGTGGTTTAAATTGAAATATAATGTTAAGAAAAAAAGTGCATTAATAACAAAATGACATGTAGGATTTGTAGGGCCAAAAACATTTTAGTGGCTCGAAATTCAATAGCTTTAATATATATAGATGGACCATAAAATTTATTCGAGTCGTTTTACTCTAAACATAAATTTGTATGTGTAATAATATAATATAGTGGGCTTGATTATAAAAGCACATGTACTATGAGTTGGAAATTGTATATATTGTATGATTTTGGCCCATAACTTTATATAGGTCAAATTATATATGCAAACGTATGAAAATAATATTACTAATTACATAAATGAATATAAGAGGTATTTTATATATAAGTTTAGTAAGAAATCTATCATATATTATAAGCTTATTGTATGTGTAATTTGTAGAAATTAAATTTTATAAAAAAGTTGTATATAGTTTTTATATATTTGAAGTTAGTTGTGATTAGATATTTGATTTAAAATTTGAAATATTTGAAGTTAGTTGTGATTAGATATTGTAATTTAAATTAAATATAATTATTGATATAAAAATAAATTGAATTAACCACAAATTGACACCTAGAATTTGTGGGGCCATAATCAATATGGTGGCTTCAAATTCCTTTGCTTTAATATATATATAGATGATCGAGCTAAAATACGACATAATCATTCTAGACTTTATCATAATTTTTTAAAGGAAAAATGAGTTTAAGTAATATTAACTATAGCCTTGAAGAAAAAAATACAAACTTTAAAAATTGTAAAAACATGCCCAAATTATGTCAATATTAACAAAAAATGGTACAAAAATATTTTTCGGTGAATTTTTCGGCGGGTTTGCTGATGTGGAGCCGAAAAAATGAGTTGTCATATTTTCGTTTAACACATCAAATTACACATCATTTATATAATAAAATAATAAAAGAAAAATATACAAACCAATATCAGTAATTTGCATCTTACAGCAACACGAACAAAAGAAAATCAGTCATATTTTTTGAAAAATCACTTTTTAGACAAACCAGTTATTATTACACAAATGAAGTGTAATTTCATGTGTAATTTTTTTTGACAAATTACATTTTCGACATCATCTCAGCTTACCCGTTAGAAAATTTACCAGAAAAATATGTTCATACCATTTTTTGTTTGTATTGTCCTAGTTTAGGTAAATTTTTATAATTTTTAAAGTTGGTATTATTTTTGGTTCAAATATGATAGTTGATATTATTTAGAGTCATTTTTCCTTTTTTAAATACAAACTTCTCTTTGAATCAACGAATAAGGAGGATTTTTATGAAAATTGTCAATATATATATAATGTTTACCAACAAACCTCTTAACTCATTAATAGTTTATTTCTTAGAAACCTAAAATAACAACTATTTTTGAACAAAATTACAAGGCTAAAATGACTTTTTTTTCATAACATTTGTTATTTGGTGATCCCCATAATTTTCTTTTAAGTGCTCGGTCTCCGTCCGTGGATTGATTACGGAGGAAACAACATCGTCCGTGAATTGACCACGGATAAGGCCACTTTACTCGTTTGGAGGAGACGACTTCACCCGATATGGAGAAAGCGACTTTGTACACTTGTTTTTATCAATGAGCATAGATGTTTATCATATTTGTTGGTAGATGTTCATTACAGTATATAAGTAATGTTCACAACTTTACAACTAATGAATACATGATTTAATGATTTGCTTGTGCTTGTGTTTGTTTTTTAACTCGAAAATTTATATAAAAGGACTATTTAACGTTAATCATTGCACGTCCATAAGACACAAAATTGATAATTTTTTTATATGAAATCAAATCTAAAGTAAGTAAAGAGATAGGTTTTTTTCTGGGATGTATTTTGTGATACACATATAGGCATAAAAAGTGACACCCATATAGGCCTAAAGAAATTATGCACGTATAGGCATGAACGTGATGAACATATAAGTGTAAGAGTGATGAACATAGAAGCATAAAAGGTGGTGAACATATATTCATAAAAGTGATAAACATTCATGCATAAAGTGGTGAATATATAGGCATAAAAGTAATGAACATTCATGCTTAAAGTAGTGAATATATAGGCATAAAAATGATGAACAACTGGGAATAACAATGATGAATATCTAAGACATGTTTACAACGAAAACTGATGAACGTATAGAATAAAAGCGATGAACATGCATGCATAAAAATGTGATGAACATCTATGTACAAAAGTGATAAACATATAGACATGAAACTTGTGAACATCTATGGGAAAAAGTGGTGAACATATAAGACATGTGATAAGAGGCTAAAGTCGTATCGCCTAATCAAAGTAAATCCTAAACAAGTAGCAAAGGCAAGCAAGAGTCGAATCTCACAGGAAGGAGTTATCTTTCTTTATGTCAATTTGCATGCAATAGTAACAAGGGGGGTTTTTGGTTGATTTGTTGGTAAACAAGTAAACAAAGGAAACAAAAGCAAAGGTTTGTAATCAAATTGGGAAAAACACTTAGTCAAACAAATATCCACCATTCATTCGATTGATTGGTCCTAGATTATCTATATTCCTTCCTTTGATTATTCATGTCCCTATTCTGAAATAGTTACCAGTCCAACTAGTCTTGACAATCCTTACTATTGAACGCACGAGAAACTATCAAGATTTAGAATAACAGCAGCATAGAGTATAAGAATTAACCAGGATACATACAACACCGATTTTTCGCAGCATTTAGCACATAATCAATTCTCTTTCATAATAAACTAGTCCAACTAGTCCTAGAATATCATGTTTGCTACACAAGATAAGGGATTTCAACTCAAAATATCCAAACTCTAGCAATAGACAATTACTAATATCAACTAGGTAATCAATCTAGTCAAATCAATAAGAATCAATAGGAATAAGCTCAAGAGAAAATATATAATCCAAAGGAATGGGAAATAGAATTATAACCTCACAATCATATATCAAATAAAGGCTTCAATTGTCGGACTAAGCAAAGGGTGCTTAGTTCTTCATTACTCAAAGGGAAAAACAATACTGAATGGAATAAAAACTTAGATAATGAAAAGCTGTTAGGAAAACTAGGTTAAATTTTATTTATTTATTGTCTAGATATTAGGTGGTTAATTAATAAATTAAAAATTATAGAAAAAGTTTATAGTAATAATGGATTCCTTAATAATCATGTTGAAGCTAAAATGATCATCTTTAGTGAATGGAGAGAGTATAATTTATATTTAACAAAAACTTGTGCATGATACAAGGATATATGCTAGTTTGGCACTATATTTGCATATGAAAACAAAATCTCTAGTATGACCAAATGGATGAAACTTCTGTATTTTTATTAGACTTTTTTTGGGCTATTTAGCCCAGTTCAATCGGTCGGAACCGATTTATATATGGGAGCGGATACTCTCTTACCCATATATAGGGTAAACTCTATCACTCACAAGCGAATCCATGCCACCAAGATGATTTTAACTTGATTAGGCCTTTTTGAGATTGACGTTTACTCGAGGTTATTTTTAGTGGTAATTCAAGTATAGATATGATTCATGTAAGAACGGACAGTATATGTGAACATGAAAATAATACAAACATAATATAAAAATATATGCACATACATTTTAATAAATGGTGTATATAAAATAAATGTATACATAATACACATTACATACACACATGATACTTTTTTTCTCGATATAATACACATGTGCTACTTTTTTCGGTATAAACATATATTTATATAGTATGTATGCATGTTCATGCATTTATTTCAGTCTCAGCTTCTGCTTCTCTAAATAAATATTTTTTAAAACAAGGTTCTTAACCTATGTCCTGACGAGCGACACAATAATCTGTGAGGATTAGTCTCTAGCTCCTATAGATTAGGAAACATGTATGATCTTTTATCTTGGACAACAAAAAAGTGTTCTTCTAATTTGAGTCTCCTACCTAGAACTTCTCTAAATTCCAATTGAGCTTAGGGCGCGTTTGGTATAAATTTGGGTTTGGGTTTGGAATGAGGTATCGGGTTGGATAGATATGGGATTGAAAACCCATACTTGATACTGGATGTTTGGTAGATTTTGGGATAAAAATTAGGGTATTTTATTTGGGATAAAATAACTACTGCCTCTTTTCGTCATCTTCTTCTTGCTAATGTCTTGCACATATGATGTGACCCTGCCTCCCATGACGGCCCAAGACGAGGAAGAAGCCATGAGCCTACGCTCAGAGGGCCCAGTGACAAGGTCTAGGTCCAAGGCTATCGTTGCCGCCGTCGCGTCACTTATCGCACGCGCCGTCGCCAGCCAAGGAAGCCCAGAGACCAATCCCAGACTCGTCGTCCTCGCCATCATCGGAAGTGAAATAACGCGTTCTTCTGAAGACTTCACCGTGTTAGATAGTTTCACGCGTTCTTTTTAAGACTCTATCTATATTTGGTATTTCCAGCGTGTTTTAGATAGTTTCCTTATTTATAGCATTTCTAGATAGTTTTCTTATTTATAGCGTTTCTAGATAGTTTCCTTATTTATAGCGTTTCTAGATAGTTTCCTTTCAGTCATTCTATCTTTTAGGGTTTGTGCTTTTTGCATGCTTGCATGGGCTAGCCCACGAGGTTCGACTCGGCCCATCCGATGTCTCACCTCCCCTATTTATACCCTTCTTTGTTTTTGTTATTTCTCACGTTCAAATTAAAGTTCAAGGTTTTAAGTCGAGTGATAATTCCTCCTTCCCTTGATCGGACGTCACCCATATCCCTCTCATCCCCATTCCCTCTGCCGCCGATGCTACGACAACCGCTTGATCTTCAAGCAAAGTCTATCTTCGCATCTCCTTCATCCGTAGTCGATGCTACGACACCAACGACTTGTTCCATCAAGTCATCTATCCCTCCATTCAATCGCTTCCGCCACCGCTATCATTCGCCCCATCAATCGCTTCCACCGCGTCACCACCGTGATCACCACCACGTTCATCATCACGTTCTCCAACGCTTCACCTTTATCTTCACCACCGAGACGATTCACTGCGTGGCTTCCCAACCAAGACTAGATCCAAGTCGCCACCTTTGGCAATTCGGCTTGTCACAGGAGACAAGGACACATCAACTGGCATCAGAGCCCAACAGTCTTGTGAGTCACGAACTCAAGTTTACATCTTGTTCACAAGAAAAAAAAATTCTCTTGACCCCCATCGTTTTCTTTCGCGCGTTCATTGAGAAAAACCACAACTTTCCATACTTACCGCGCCTTTCGATTTCTACAAGGTCCCACCTTGGCCGAATTTTTTTCCTTGTTCCCCAAGTTTTGATGTGTTAGGTAATTTTGTTATCTTGCATGCTAGAATCTTTTGTTTCCTTATTTCTTGCGTGGATAGAGTTTCCTTGTTTGCTAGATATTACTTTTTAGGTTGTTAACCGAATTTCTATATATAAGATATCATAAAAATCTTATCTTCTCTCTCTCTTATCTCTAATCACCTTGTGATTTTCTAGTTACTTAGACTTTTTTATTTTGTTTCCTTTTGCAATCCGAAAGATCAAAAGATAAGATCTCGGATAATATATATAAAAAAAGAGATATCGAAAAGATATTACAAAAAAAAAAAGTTTTCAAAGTTAGGTAAAGCCAAAATAAGGCAACCCTAACTCCTCACCACGGTCTAAGCTCATCTTCTCAATCTCTCCACTGTCTAGGTCAAGCTTCCTAGAAGGTGATTTCTTGCTACTCGGTTGCTTTGTTTACGTTTGTTTTAGGGTTTCAATTTGTTCTTGTTTGTTTGATTACAACTTGCTTGATACACCATCTCTTGTTCAAGCCAAGCCGCCCTCGCGGCAAGCCAAACAAGCCCTATCTACGTGAACTTTGTGACTTGACTAGTGATTTGCTTGGTTGTTGTTCTTTGTTGTCTTTTGGTTCGTTTTTACTCCCATGTCTGGTCGTCTTGTTATAGGTACGATGCCGATCGGACCCAGTGCAGACGACCGCGATGTCGACAACACCAACCAAGACCAACCGTCGTTGGCTCTACCCCAGGACCCACGCGTTCAAGACCCCCCACAACAAGATCCAATCTTGGAGTTGTCCGAGGAGCAACGAGAGATCCAAGCTCTTTGCCAAGAGAACACTACATACAAAGCGAGAGAACGCGCATCACAACTCGTGCCTACTCCAACTCCACTGAGTGCTATGGACGCGCCGCCTCCACCTGGAGCCACCGACGCGGGTCCCTCAAAGACGAGAGTAGACAAAGGCAAAGGAGTTATGCCGTCCACTTCTCAACATCAACCACAACTCAATAGAATGCAGAGTGTCATTGAGAGCCGCCAAGGCTTCGTTCCCAAGACGGATCGCTACGTGCCTCGAGCCACACCAGCTGGCTACGACACCGACTCCGACCGCGACGCTGACGACTCTCGAGGTGAGTACTCTGAACCTTACAACTTTGATGATAGGTATGCCTCTCAGAGAACACAGCGCCGTGTGCCAGATTCCACACCACGCGATAGCCGACGTCGTCAAGCCGCCCCAGTCGCCGCGATGCCGAGAAGACCAAGTCGCCGCGACACTGAGCAAATGCGACGCGATGATCCATTGAGGACACCACCTACCCAAGCACGGAGCCATGATGTACGCGATCATCTTCGACACCAGAGTGTTGGAACACCGCGTTACGGATCGGATGGCTACGCGTCGATCACATCCAATGTCCAAGACGACTTCGATGAATATGACGATGAAGAGATCGAGGACTCAAGTATGGTCAACCCTAATTTCTTTCACCCCCCTCTTGGAGATCCACTTGAATTACAGGATCACCCATCGGATTGGATACCTCCACCGCGTCTCCAGTCCCAAGGAGAACGCATTCGTGACATTGGCGGAGAGCGCCGCGATGTTATGCCAAGAGATGTTCGCCGACCCGACTATGATACTGAACCGCGAAGACGTCGACGCGACGACGCCTACGCGCCCAGGGAGGATTTTGTTCGCGGCGAACCACAACAAGCAGAGAAAGACGCCACGTTGGACGCGATAGACCACATGGAGTACGCGTTCTAGGGAACCCTCTCTATGAAGCCGCGCCAGACAACGCGTTCAACGAAGCACCTGCCCAACCTCGATTCCAAAGACACCAAGTCAAGGTAAAAATCGAGCATTTTCATGGTGAATACAACCCCTCTGTTTTTCTTGAATGGGTGCAGGCTACGGAGTACACCCTTAGATATTGTCGAGTGCCACCTGAGGAGCATGTCGACGCCGTGACACTTAACTTCCGAGGAGCTGCCCGAGTGTGGTGGCATCGCTTCGAGGATGACTGCGTTCGACGCCACAGGACATGAGTCACAGAATGGCATCAATTAGTCTACGTGATGACCAAGAAATACGTGCCTCCAGACTACAGGAATCAAATGCGATTGGAGATTGCCATGGCTCGCCAAGGGTCGATGACTCCACTCGAGTTCGTTTCCAAGCTTGAAGACATGTATTACAAGGCCAACATCTCTGTTGCACCATCTACTTTGAGGACCAAGTTCTTGAGTGGCTTGAACACAAATATCCGTGATCAACTCGAGATCTTGCCAATCAAAGATTTGAACACACTCACACATACGGCGATGCAAATTCATGCACAACTCTCTCACCGGAAGTCTTACACATATTCCAGTGGCCAACAAAGGTATTCTTCTAACTCTAGTGGTTTACCTTATACTAATGTTCGCCCTAGTGCCTCTACCACAGCCGTGTCTAGCCAAGCCTCCAAGGTAAAGTCCGCGACGCTGACCACCGCGCCGCGCCAGAACGCGCCAAGACAGGCTCCAGTGAGCAACGATCGCGCGCGTGATATTGAGTGTTATAAATGTGGTGGAAGGGGCCACTATAAGAAGGATTGCCCTAATGCTCGCAAGGTGTTGTTCTCCACAGCCGCCGCCGGCTATGAGTCTTGTGAAGACGAGGAGGCCCCACTTGACGCGATCCATGAAGGCAATGCAGAAGAGGACGAAAACGCATATGACTACGAACCCGCTTCTCTGAACGCGGGCACACCATTGAGCTTGGTGACGCGTCGTCTCCTCACAGTCAAGGAAGCCAGCTTACGCGATCAACGAGAGAACTTATTTCACACAAGGGCTCTAGTGCAAACAACTCCCTTGAGTGTTATTATTGATGGAGGATATTGTGCAAATATTGTGAATGAGAAGGTCGTCAACCACTTCAAATTGCCTACGATGCCTCATCCACAACCTTATGCCCTCCAATGGATTTCTTCAAGTCCAGGTAACACATTATCTCGCCAATGTTTAATTTCTTTTACCATAGGGCAATACTGTGATTCTTGTAAGGCCCATAACCTTAGAGACGCTGTCCCCATGCCAACCGAGAACTTCCCAGGAGGTCACCCATCCCAAGACTACTCCCGCCCTAGCACACTTAACTTCCTAGTTCTTTGTCCTCACTTGAACCAGGAAAAGTAAGAGCTCTTGTTGACATGGGTAGCATTATAATCCTTATAAAGGATTACAAATCCGGGGTATTACAATCACCCCCACTTAAACCCTTGACGACCTCGTCAAGGCCCATCAAGTCCTAAAGACCACCCTCTGGGTCAAGCGACTACCATCCAGGACAAGCCCACACGTAACTCAGAGTCGGCTCTGATACCATTTGTAAGGCCCACAGCCTTAGAGATGCTGTCCCCATGCCAACCGGGAACTTCCCAGGAGGTCACCCATCCCAAGACTACTCCCGCCCTAGCACGCTTAACTTCCTAGTTCTTTGTCCTCACTTGAACGAGGAAAAAGAAGAGCTCTTGTTGACATGGGTAGCATTCTAATCCTTATAAAGGATTACAAATCTGGGGTATTACAATTCTATTCTTTGTGATGTCATTGCAATAGACGTCACCCATATTTTGCTTGGGCGCCCATGGCAATTTGACAGGCGCGTGCTCCATGATGGCTATTTGAACACTTATGTGTTCAATTACCACGGGAAGCGCGTCACTTTGCATCCAATGTCTCCCCATGAGATCTTACAAGACCAGGTTGAACGCGATCACCAGAAAGCCATAGAGGCCGCGTCATATAGGTCCCACGAGTGTCCAGAAGCACTCTAGAGGCAAAACTCCTCCAAATCTGACAACACTTCGTCTTTTCCAGGCACTAGCAAGAAGAAGCACAACGCCACATCTGGGATACCAAATGCCCCACAACATTTGTTGCCACCAGCGCGTCCTTTGCAAGATACCTGTGAGCAACGCGTTCTTTTGGCCAGGCCCAGTGACCTCACTGCATGTGTCACTGGCAAAGCTCCATGTTTTCTACTTGTACCAACCCCGTACATACCAGAATCGTCGAAGAACGCGATCTTACCATCATCGATCGCGAAGTTGCTTGTCGCATTCCAAGACGTATTCCCAGATGAGTTTCCACAAGGATTACCTCCCCTGAGAGGCATTGAGCACCAGATTGATCTTGTTCCAGGTGCTTCTTTGCCCAATCGCGCTGCGTATAGAGCTGGTCCAGAAGAGACCAAAGAACTACAGCGCCAAGTCCAAGAATTGTTGGATCGCGGGTACGTAAGGGAATCACTTTCCCCTTGTGCTGTGCATGTGATCCTAGTGCCCAAGAAAGATGGCACGTGGAGAATATGTGTTGATTGTCGCGCGATAAACCAGATCACAGTCAAGTATAGGCATCCTATCCCCCGCCTTGATGATATGCTTGATGAACTTTATGGCGCGACACTATTCTCCAAAATTGATTTAAAGAGTGGTTATCACCAGATCAGAATGAAAGAAGGTGATGAGTGGAAAACTGCGTTCAAAACAAAGTATGGGCTCTACGAGTGGCTTGTCATGCCATTTGGGCTCACGAACGCGCCCAGCACCTTCATGCGCGTGATAAACCACGTGTTGAGATCTTTCCTTGGCAAGTTTGTTGTCGTTTATTTCGATGACATCCTTGTGTATTCCCGGAGCCTCGAAGACCATGTCGATCACCTTCGCCAAGTGCTAGAGTGTCTTCGCCAAGAGCACCTGTTCGCCAATCTGGCCAAGTGTTCCTTTTGCGCCGCATCAACCAACTTTCTGGGCTACATTGTGAGTAGCGATGGTTTACGCTTTGATGACTAGAAGATCGCGACAATAAAGGAATGGCCCACGCCTACGACACCAACACAGGTGCGCAGCTTTCTAGGCCTCGCGGGATTTTAT
Source organism: Rheum nobile (assembly GCA_027886185.1). Classification (NCBI taxonomy): domain Eukaryota; kingdom Viridiplantae; phylum Streptophyta; class Magnoliopsida; order Caryophyllales; family Polygonaceae; genus Rheum; species Rheum nobile. The sequence continues at coordinate 5,241,878 of WOAB01000531.1, read as the reverse complement.
AGGCGCTTTGTACGCGATTTCTCCTCAATTGTCGCGCCACTACATGAGCTCACCAAGAAAGGCAACACAGTTTTGTGGCTGGAGTCCCATGAATGCGCCTTCTCGGCCTTGAAGAAGGCCTTGTGCCAGGCACCTTTGCTCCAACTTCCAGATTTCACCAAACACTTCGAGGTAGAGTGTGATGCCTCTGACATAGGCATTGGTGGTGTGCTACACCAAGAGAAGAGGCCAATTGTCTACTTCAGTGAGAAGCTCACATGGGCCACACTCAACTACCCCACCTACGACAAAGAGCTTTATGCCTTAGTACGCGTGATGAAGACATGGCAACACTATCTTTGGCCGCGTGAATTTGTCATCCACAGTGACCACGCCGCGTTGAGCTACTTGAAGAGCCAAGCTCACCTTAATCGACGCCATGCTCGATGGGTGGAGTTTCTGGAGACATTTCCTTATGTCGTGGTCCACAAGAAGGGAAAAGACAACATTGTTGCTGACGCGTTGTCTCGCAGGTATGTTCTCTTGACTCATGTGCAAACTAAAGTTTTGGATTTTGCTTTAATTAAAGATTTATATGCTAGTGACCCTTTCTTTGCACCTATTCTTGAGCATTGCATGAGATCACATGAGTTTGAGACCTATTTCCTTTCTGAGGGTTATTTATTCAAGGCTAGTCGTCTTTGCATTCCTAGTTCCTCCATTAGGCTACTATTGATTGAGGAAGCACACGCGAGTCGTGGACATTTTGGGATTAGGAAAACCTTAGACGCGCTTAGAGAACATTTCTTTTGGCCTAAGATAACCCACCAAGTGACTAGGTTTTGTAGAAGTTGTGTGACTTGCCAGAGAGCCAAAGCCAAATCTAGTCCTCACGGCCTCTACACTCCTTTGCCCATTCCTAGTGCCCTCTGGGAAGATTTGTCTATGGATTTCATCACGGGTTTGCCCCTCTCTAGACGAGGTAAGGACTCTATATTTGTGGTCGTAGATAGATTTTCTAAGATGGCACATTTTATAGCTTGTAAGACAACCCATAGTGCTAGTGAGATTGCCGATCTATTCTTTGAGCATGTGGTGCGTCTTCATGGAGTCCCGCGTACCATAGTGAGTGATACAGATTCTAAGTTTGTAGGTCATTTTTGGAGAACTCTGTGGGGTAAGCTAGGAACCAAACTTCTATTTTCTACTAGCTACCACCCCCAAACCGATGGCCAAACGGAGGTCACAAATAGAACTCTAGGAGCCCTCCTTCGCACGATGCTCAAAGCCAACCCTAAGCGTTGGGAGGACTTACTATCACTTGTCGAGTTTTGTTATAATAGATGCAGGCACACGGCGACCAAGTTGACACCGTTCGAAGTGGTGTATGGCATGAACCCCTTGACACCAATGGATTTGTCGTCGCGTCCTCTCCGAGACCCAGTGCATGTCTCCGCCTCCAATCGCGCTGAGCAAGTCCAAGAGCTTCATCGACGGACCAAGGAGCAGCTGGAGAGGAGGACCGCGCAGTATGCCTCGTAGAAGAATTCAGGCCGCCTCCGCGTCGTCTTTGCCCCCAGAGAACTTGTCTGGGTGCATCTACGAAAAGAGAGGTTCCCCTCGCGGCGAAAACACAAACTGACACCGCGTGGAGATGGTCCATTCCGCGTGATCAAGGCCATAGGGGACAATGCTTATCAGCTCGAGCTCCCACCAGATTTTGGAGTCCACGCGTCCTTCAACGTGGCAGACTTGACTCCATATGTTGAGCCAGAGTTTGATGATGGTGAAGCGGGGACGCTTCACAGCCAAGTGGGAGAGGGTGATGTGACCTTGCCTCCCATGATGGCCCAAGACGAGGAAGAAGCCATGAGCCTACGCTCAGAGGGCCCAGTGACAAGGTCTAGGTCCAAGGCCATCGCCGCCGCCGTTGCGTCACTTATCGCACGCGCCGTCGCCAGCCAAGGAAGCCCAGAGACCAATCCTAGACCCGTCGTCCTCGCCACCATCGGAAGTGAAACAACGCGTTCTTCTGAAGACTTCACCGAGTTAGATAGTTTCACGCGTTCTTTTTAAGACTCTATCTATATTTGATATTTCCAGCGTGTTTTAGATAGTTTCCTTATTTATAGCATTTCTAGATAGTTTCCTTATTTATAGCGTTTCTAGATAGTTTCCTTATTTATAGCGTTTTTAGATAGTTTCCTTTCAGTCATTCTATCTTTTAGGGTTTGTGCCTTTTGCATGCTTTCATGGGCTAGCCCACGAGGTTCGACTCGGCCCATCCGATGTCTCACCTCCCCTATTTATACCCTTCTTTGTTATTGTTATTTCTCACATTCAAATTAAAGTTCAAGGTTTTAAGTCGAGTGATAATTCCTCCTTCTCTTAATCGGACGTCACCCATATCCCTCTCATCCCCATTCCCTCCGCCGTCGACGCTACGGCAACCGCTTGATCTTCAAGCAAAGTCTATCTTCGCATCTCCTTCATCCGCAGTCGACGCTACGACACCAACGACTTGTTCCATCAAGTCATCTATCCCTCCATTCAATCGCTTCCGCCACCGCTATCATTCGCCCCATCAATCGCTTCCACCGCGTCACCACCGTGATCACCACCACGTTCATTATTGCGTTCTCCAATGCTTCACCTTCATCTTCACCACCGAGACGATTCACTGCATGGCTTCCCAACCAAGACTAGATCCAAGTCGCCACCTTTGGCAATTCGGCTTGTCACAGGAGACAAGGACACATCAACATACCTCCACCTAGTCATGCACTTGTGCCTCTCCTTTTTCTTCTTCCTCAAGTAGATTTGCTTTTTCACAACCATGGCCATTCTCTTGTGCCTATCCTTTTACTTCTTCCTCAAACAAATCTCACCCTCATACGCAGACTCCAACTAGTCGAAACCCTAATTCATCAAATCGAACCCTACACCTTCGTCCTTCGACCTTCACCTTCTCTAACCCCAAATCGAACCCTAACCAGAAATTTGTCTTCAATTTCATTCCCGAACCAGCTGAAACCTTCAATTTCACCCTAGGTTTGAGCTTGGTTCTAGGGGATGACCACTCTCAAGGCTATCTTCCCCCTTCTTACATTTTCATATTTTTTCTTCCCTTTTTCTCCCATTCCCATCCATACCCGAGAATTTGGTCGGGTATAAAAAACCCATACCTACCTGGTACGAGAAATCGATACCAAACCAACTAAACACCTAAACAAACATAAGGAATCGGGTTTCCATTCCCCAAACCGACTCCTCATTCCCCATACCGGGTTACCAAACGCCCCCTTAATGGTTTATAAAAATGAGAACAAACTTTACCACAATTCCAAAATTAATTAACTTCCATAATTACATTCGAAACCAGTGGTGGACCCAAAGGGTTTAAGTGAACGGTCACTCTCGCTTCCTCTAAGGAATTCGCCCAATATTCCCTAGCTGAGTAGTTGGTCCTACCGAGACAAGCTGAGAAACCCCTGATGCGTTTTTTAACTAAAAGAAAATTTCAAGGATCTGACCTTATTATGGTCCATTCTAGTTTTATAAATCAAATTTCCTGATTCAAGCAAATTCAAGCCAAACAGAAACAACCAAAAATAGTATGAACACCAAGAATTGGTAACGCGGTTCGGTTACCCTACATCCGCGAGATCTCAAAAGGGGAGATCCACCAATCCACTAAGCATTCAAAGCCTCAATCGTTTGTTTACAAGAGCACACTCAAGAGAGCAAAACACACTAAAGGAATCTGAAGCACACAACAACAAGGAAGCACAAGAATAAGGATCGAAATAAAAAACGCCCCTGTGAAGCACCGCAGAAACGCTCCGTTTCTGCACTCCACCAGTCCGCGCCACCGCAAGAGACACCAAGACGAACACGGCCCCGACGAACACCTCCGAGTCGCCACCGGACTTGGAAACTCCACCGCCTTTCGTCTTCCCTTGCTCCTCTTTCCGATCTATCCCTTCGAGTACTCTCCCAGGCCTCTCTTTTCTCTCTCTCTGTGCAAAAGTGGTACAAACCCTAAGCTGATGTTGATGTGTTGTTCTCACCTGCTTTTAGGGAGAAAGAAGCAATTTAAGGCTTCTCCTTCACGTGCCCATTTTTCCACAGAGAAGGAAGTGGGCCCTTTTTTGTTGTTGCCAACAGCCACGGTGGGCCTTCTTCCAAGAGCCCATTTCATGCAAGCCTAGAAGTATCGGCTCACACAAATACCGACCCACATGTATTCTTATTTTCCTAAGTGTTCTACTCGATCTCAGAGTGCACTACAATTGTAAACACAAAACGATTGATTTGTACAAACTTTGATTATGACATAACAAATGCCCTCCTAATCTAAGTTCTGTACAACTTTGATCACCAGTAGTGGACTAGGTAGATTGTCTCCCGTTCGTCATCAATCCAATGTTGTGTGTGTTTCTCCTCAGAAGAATGTCCCACCACAAGGGGAGTTCCTGCAACTTAGCACTTCATTAGTCTCATCACTAAAAGCAGCAGCAGAAACAGTACATTCAGGAACATCACACAACCCAACATTCACCACATTCATAGACCTAAAACCATGCCCTCCTAAGCGACAAAATTCAGATATGAACTCAGCATGATGACACTTCACCTTCTCAAGGTTCCAACACATGAAACCAATGAGACCAAGCAATACAAAAGCAACAAGAATAACTCTAAGTGCATATATCCACATATGAACATTCATGAGCTCAATATCATGCATGTAAGAGTCAATGCTAGCCAAAGTAATGCCACAAAAAAATCAGACAAGAAAATACACCAATTAACCACAAATATTTCTGAATATTTCTCACATAGAAACTATAACTCAAATCATGCTCAGATTTTTCACACACAAGTGAAGAATCACCTAGACCACATAATCTAGCATGCAATTCAATTTTTAATTCAGAAACACTTACTTCAGCTCCCTTAGCTTGAATTTCAGGTTTAGAGATACTCACTCCCCCACCTAATTGATGTGTTTTGCTATCTGACTTGGTATCCAGGTGCCCTTCCATCTCTACAACAACTTTTCCACCATTTACAGCCACACATTGCTGTTTTTGAGAGCCTTTTTCTGACTCTAAGCACTGCAGGGGTTGGCACATTGCCATTTCACCATTTTTCTTCTTCAGTCCCAGCTGAACTGAAGTGTTCTGTTTTTCTCTAGCCCTTTGCCTTTTCTTGCATTTTCCATCCTCTTTAGATTGCACAAGTGATGTTACCCGAACTACATTCTCATTCAAAGCAATTAGTTCATTTTCAAAAGGAATTTTGGATTGAGTTGAGCTCTTCTTACCTTCACTTTTTGAGGTGCTTAAGCAAGGGGTGGCCATAGCATGATATAACCCTCCCTTCTTAATACCTCGTATAAGGGAATTGCAATTTTTAGTGACATTCCTTATACTTTCTTGTGAAGTAATTTTACAGCCCATCTCATCAAACATGCTTTCAGAAATAAGGTTATTTCTCAAGTTTGGAACTCATCTCACCTTTTGAAGCATTCTAACATTGCCATCATGCATTTTTAAGGGAACATTACCAATCCCTTTGATTTCTAAACATGTCTTGTCACCCAACATAACTTCACCACACTAAAATTCATGCAATTCATCAAACATGTATTTATGCGGGGTAGCATGCATAGAGCAACCAAAATCTAATATCTAGCAATCAGAATCATGTCTAGAATTAAGCATGAGCAGTTCACATCAATAAGAAGTACTAGATTCACACACATTAGTAACATCAGATTTCTGATCATCATCAGATTTCTTTTTCTTGCAATCTTTAATAAAATGGCCAGCCTTGCCACAGTAGAAACATTTTCTATCCTTAACATCAGGTTTAGCCTTTTTTCCAGTTTTGGGTTTCCCCTCAGCATGCAAGACAAAATTCTCAGGTTTAACATCAACTCTTTGTTTTCAGTTTTAGTCTTAAAGACTTTCAACACTTCATTTTTCTGGTTTATAGCCTCAACAATTTTAGCAGCAGTGATAGTGTCATTACTAAACTGAATCACATCTTTGAGAATGTCAAACTGAGCAGGCAAGGAATTCAATGACAGAACAACTTGGTGAGTTTCAGCAATCTTATCTTTACACCTCTCCAAATCTTGGGTCATTCTCAGAAATTTATCCAAGTTATCATTCAAAGTTAGATTCACATCCATCTTAAATGTAAATAATCTGCAGAGTAGTGATATTCTAGAAGGCAAGGATTTAGTCAAGTATAATGCTTATAAAGCATCCATTAAAGTTTTAGTAGTAGTAAACTTTACCACTTGACATGCCATATCATCTGCAAGCCTTATTATAATTTCTGAGTGGGCTTGCTCATCAATTTCCATTTTTCTAGCTGCTGAGGTCTCCGAGAGATAGTCACCTTTTACAACTCTATAGCACTTCTCCTTAATGAGAATAACCTTCATTTTGACTTGCCACATAGCAAAGTCAGTAGTACCATCGAATGGTGTCAGTTTCATCATATTTTATGCCATCACCTACCAATCACACAAGGTAGTAAGTGAGTCTAGAAATTGATAACCACAGATTAGGACACAAGAGTCCAAGAATCACACACACAGAAATCAGTTCTTAACAAAACAATTTCAAGAATCACTCAAGTACAACTTCAACACACTTCCAAGTTCAAAGAATCACAATTCAAGAACTCAGAATACACAAGACACCACAGGTCATACCAAATCTAAAATTAGATCCAAGAACACACGAAAAATAAGATTTCCAGGTTCATAAGATCTCCAAATCAGAATCAAGGTAAAGTATTCAATATCACAAGAATCCATAACCACAATTTTCAGCAGTGAATAAGCAAGAATCAGTCATATGCACAAGAAAAGTGGAAGCTTAACATGATCGAGCAAGAACAAACCCTAGGAAGCTCTTCTAACAACAGAAAGCACACTTTCCAGATCAAAAAAGCAAAAGGAATACAGGTAAAGCTCTGATACCAATTTGTAAATCAAATTTCCTAATTCAAGCCAAACAAAAACAACCAAAAACAGTATGAACACCAAGAATTGGTAACGCGGTTCAGTTACCCTACATTCGCGAGATCTCAAAAGGGGAGATCCACCCAATCCACTAACCATTCAAAGCCTCAATCGTTTGTTTACAAGAGCACACTCAAGAGAGCAAAACACACTAAAGGAATATGAAGCACACAACAACAATGAAGCACAAGAATAACGATCGAAAGAAAAAACGCCCCTGTGAAGCACCGCAGAAACGCTCCATTTCTGCACTCCACTAGTCCGCGCCACCGCAAGAGACACCAAGACGAACACGACCCCGACGAACACCTCTGAGTCGCCACCGGACTTGGAAACGCCACCGCTCTTCGTCTTCCCTTGCTCCTCTTTCCGATCTATCCCTTCGAGCACTTTCCCAGGCCTCTCTTTTCTCTCTCTATGTGCAAAAGCGGCACAAACCCTAAGCTGATATTGATGTGTTGTTCTCACCTGCTTTTGGGGAGAAAGAAGCAATTTAAGGCTTCTCCTTCACGTGCCCATCTTTCCACAGAGAAGGAAGTGGGCCTTTTTTTGTTGTTGCCAGCAGCCAAGGTGGGCCTTCTTCCAGGAGCCCATTTCATGCAAGCCCAGAAGTACCGGCTCACACAAATACCGACCCACATGTATGCTTATTTTCCTAAGTGTTTTACTCGATCTCAGAGTGCGCTACAATTGTAAACACAAAACAATTGATTTGTACAAACTTTGATTATGACATAACAAGTTTTGATATATTGGATCTTTAGATCTAAAAATAAAATTGGAATGTTTATTAAAAAAAACATCAAGCGAACCAACTATCTTATCTAATCTAGTCTTCTTTGATCATGAACCAAACATACACTACCGCCGATCAGCATCACTAACTCTCGTCAGACGCCACCAGCCCCCCTTCCGAGAATGAGAATTTCTAAATCCATCTACTATGGTGGTATTCTAAATGAGTATTAAAGATAATTTAAAAATAAAATATCAGTAAAATGTCAAAAATTTTGAGTAAATAAAAAAATGAGTCTCTTGCAGATGATACTCTATCACTTTTTTGACATTGATTCTCTACAAAAATGTGACATTATAATTTATTTTCCTTTTTTAAAAAATATTAAGAGATTGTGGATATCATGGTTAAAGATGCTCTAAGTCTGTCACTATTCAAAATTTACATATATAATATTTCATCTCTTATACCATCTCCAATGGTGGTATTTGGAGTATCTTACGTCATTTTAAAAAGATAAATAAAATAAATTATCAGATTTATTTAGTAAATTAAGGTATTAATAATATTTAAGTATCAACAGCAAGATATCCAATCTGACACAAAAATCTGTCAAAGCTGACACAATAAATATATAAAATATAATATTGTCCAACTTTTTTAATTCTTTTGCTGAAGTTTTATCCCATTATTTGGCTCTTCTAAATCAGCCAAAGCAAAGAAAATGATGGAACTCCAAATCACCACTGTACGAACTCAATTTTGCTTTCAGTAAACCAAATCACCACACAAGATATCACCACATACGAACTCAATTTTGCATTAGGAACTCCAAATCATCACACAAGAAGACTAACTACAAATCAAATTGAACTCAATTTTGCATTATTCTTAATTTTGTAATTAATATATATTATTGGTTTTATATTTAATTTATTTTCTAAATTAAATCATAAGTAAAAATTAATAACTATTGATATATGATTTTTGGTAATATTTAATGACATATGATGATGTAAAAAGATAAATAAGAAATTAAAAAAATAAGTTAAGATATTTGAAATAAATATCATAATTGTAGAATAAGAATATCTTAAAGTGTATGAAAGAGAAAAAATGCTAAAAAAGTAAGTTAAAATACTTAAAGGTGAATATGTTATTAACATATATATGTCGTTTAAGGGGTTTGCACAAATATTAATACAACTATCCATTGTACAAGATTGTCCCTATATTCTATAGAGATTCATGCATAGCCGTGAACTTTTCTTTCCTTTTCTGCTAAAGTAATGATGAGAGTAGGCTGAAATTTCAGCTTGTGGGCTCCGTGTACAACACTACTATTGGAGAAAGGAGCGTTCAGGTCTTGGAGAAAGAGGGGTTCGGTACGTAAAGCTATTTTTAAACCCATATTTAAAAAGAGCAAAACTGAAAAAATATTTTAAAATAATTGCCCCAAACGACATGTATATGTTAACAGAGGGAGTAAAAAAGAAGGGGAGCTACAAGACTAGGGAGAGAAGTGAGTCCAGTACAAACAAACAGTGCCATCAGACGATGGGTCAAATAGGAAAACAATCCTGGGAAGTGATGAATGGACAACCATGACGTTGCCCTCACCTAGATGAGGGATCTTCAGGAGTCTCGACCACCCTGACGTTGCCATCGGGATCTTCAGGAGCCTCAACACAACAACGACCACAACTGGAACAACTCGATCTCCACCCTAAATCAGCTCAACAGAAGCAAAGTAGTACAACACATAAGCTTGCACACACACACAAAAAAACAAATCGGGAGCCAAGAAGCCGCCGCGGGTGAGATTCTGGTAAGGGATGCATTTCTGGATCTGGGTCTAGATCTGGGCGAAGCAGAGGTTGCAGTCGGAGGAGGAGATGTCGGAGAAGCACGGGGAGAAGGCGTAGACGGAGAGGCTGGCGGAGCCGTAGAGTGCGGCGGCGTAGCGGTGGAGGGTGATTTGGGGAGTGAGGGAGTCGAGGGCGGCGATGAAGATGGAGACGAATTGTTGGCGGTTGGAGAGAGGGTCGGTTTGGTTGGAGCAGACGTGTAGGGCTTCTATGGCTCTTGGGTCGGATTGAGAGGGGTTGGGTGAGATTGCGAGGAGAATGAGGAGGAAGAGGAGTGGTGGGTTTGCCATGGCCGGAGCCACCGGCGGAAGTTGGGTGGTGGGGTTGGGTGCTGGTATCTTTTAAGGTTTGCCATCCGTAGTACAATTGTTAACTAGCTTTCTTTTGAGTTGAAGATTTCTCCTTGGCCATCTTCTCAAATAGGCTTCCATCATACACTGCTTTTATTGTGTCTTTGTGCAACAAACCGCTTGTCCTTGCAAAGAATGTACAGGATCTTCCATTCACTGTAAGATGCGATCCTACATCAATCAAGTTAACAAAAGCAAGTTACCATACTAACATCAACTAATATAATTAGGGGGCGTTTGGTTTGACAAGGGGAAACGGAAAGGGAAAGGGATTGAAAAATTAAGAAAATGGAAAGTGAATGTGTTAAAATCAAATTTTGTTTGGTTTATCCCATGAATGGAATGTTTACGTTTGCATTACTTTTTTAAGTGTTTGATTTGTTAATTATTGAATTACAATTTGAGTTATTATTTTTTTAATTTTGCCAAATCTATGCATAACCAGACATAAAATATCAAATCACAAGTACCCAATCACAAGTACCCAATCTATGCATACCAAACATAAGTACCAAATCTATGCATAGCCAAAATACAAGTACCAAATGTAACTCTAACACATCCTAATCACTTCTTCTTCAACAAATCCTTGAGATACTGTTTCTTCAACGCCGTAGTTGCTTGATAAAAAACACGCAGCTTAGGTTTCTCAGCCATCAAGATAGTAGCTACCTGTCAAGTTTAAAAACCATTTCGAATCAAGGTTTGAAACAGTAAATAACTATAAAAAAAACTTGACGCATTTCTTAAAATATGACATTGTTACCTCTAAAGCATCTCAAGGAGAGAGATCCAATTTCATCACTTCTTCTAGAATAATATTGTTGTCATTCTCAAGCTTCTTCTTTCTCTCTTCTTCACTACTCCACACTTGAGCCATTTCACCCAAATTTGCATTCATATTTTCAAACACTTTACCAATCTCTACAGAAGCTGATTTTAGAGATGCAGTCAAGTCCCCAACATCATCACTTTTCTTCAATCGAATTCTAGTCTTCTTTGCACTTTTGACAGATGGTGGATCCTTCCTCTTCCTTGACCCACTTGCAGATTGCAAAGACTCACTTTGAGCTTCAGCTTGAGCTTCAACATCAAAATCACACAATACAAAATTGATTAATGAAAGCACTGTAGAACTACTAAAAGACCAGATATTATATTCAGCAAACTCATAGACAGTAGCAACAAACAATAGAAGCATCAGACAACATATACAACCAACCATTTGACTTCTAGCTAATTGGTTAGACAACAACATCTAATGACCCACACATATAAACTTCATAATTCACAAATGGGCAAACAATGATTGAAAATGTTCAACTACTCTGCAACTAATAATACAATTCCAGGATCCTATTTCTATCAAAGACAAAATCTCATGAAGCAAGAAATTTGTAGGAAATTCGAATCTCATAATCCCTATGTTGAGTGACCAAGGTTTTGAGTAAGAAAATAGCACACAGAATAGTATCAATAACATATAAACTTCATAACTCAACAGTAGTCATTTTCCTACGAGATCTCAAACCCTGAAATCGAAATTCTTCGAAATTAACGCTGAAAATCGAGAGGATCTGTGGAGTAACTTGCTGATTTTTTTTTTCAAGTGATGGAAAATAGATCAACAGTACTCACTGAGTTCACCCAACGAGCGGCGCCAACGAGAGGTGTGGAGGAGGCGATTGAGCGGCGCCAACGAGCGAGTGAGGTGTGGAGGAGGCGATCGAGCGGCGCCAACGAGCGAGCGAGGTGTGGAGGAGGCGCTGGAAAGGGAATGAAATGTCGTGAAGTTGGAGAGGAAACAAATCGAAGATTGTTTACAGATTCCTCCTGAATAAAAACCCTAAAAAAATGCCACCAAATGGCTTATGATGTAAACGGGCTTTGTATCCGTTTGTTTTGGCCCATTTGGAGCTAAACAAACGGGTCCTTAATGGTTATATATATACTAACATCAAATAAACATGGAAGGAATTAATGAAATTAAGAACTAACCATCCAGCATAATCCTTGGGAACTCGATTCACATTCAACAGTTCTTTGAGCTCTTCCTCAGTTAAAGCATCCGGGTGTGTGTGCATGAAATGTCTTCAAACTTTGAAGGATCAAACCTTCAATTAAGCAAAGAGTTTAAATAAGAAAATTATTTTTAAACTATTATCTAAGGTGAATAAGATAAACCCTTATAAAAAATTAAACTAATAACTAAAATATATTACTGCTAAACTAGAAAAAACCATAATAGGATTAAGCATTGAATTGAATAAGAAGATTTCATTGCTAACTGAAATATATACCAAGCGTGTGATTTTTAAATATATACCTTCCTTGAGTGTCATAGACCCCATAATCGCTACTGTGTTTGGCTTTGGCAATGTTTTTAATCTCAATGGGGAAAAGTGGTGATGGAAATTTGCCCTGCATATATGCAACATGTATTATGTATATAATCTTCTAAATTTCCTAGAACAAGTATAGCAACTTGGCATAAAAATGTCAGTTTTCTTAAATTCACAATCTTGTAAGATCCGGTTAAATCTATTTCTAATTAGGCATTGGATTAAGACTTGTTATGTTTGTGCCAAAACAGAGAAATTGCGAGTACTTTTATTTCCCTGCAGATGTACCGGGATGTCAAAATTCTCCATTATCCGTGGGGAATTCCCACTATGGGAGCGGGGATGGGGATTTTAAATGGGATGGAGATGGGACAAAAAACACATCCCCGCGTAGGTATGGGAACGGGGATAGAGCCCCACCCCACTCCCTGCCCCGTCCCCGTCGGAGATCCCCACGAGTATCTCCATTAGTAATTCCTGTGATATCGTCTATTGAGTTTTCCCAAGGGATTACCCATTGAATATACCCATTTGGAAACTCGATGAGATTTTCCATGAGAAATTTTCATGGATGAAGTCGGAAACTGTTAGATCATTACTTGTAAGGCCTAAAAAGTGATTTTCTGAGATCAGTGGCTTAATCTATAACAACCTATAAAGGTTGATAACAAACTCGGAATGAGGCATCTATGACATAACAGAGTTCCATTCTTTCCTTTCTTCTCAACTCTCTCTCTCTCTTCTAACCTTTTCTATCTTTCCCTTAATCTTGGCCGAGCTTCCATGGCAATCTATCGGTTAGTCTAGGTCACAACTGTGATAGGAATTTGTGGTATTTTTTTATATTTATAATTTATAGTTAATAATTGATTTTTTTTTATTTGAAAAAATGGTATAATATACATTTATAAGTATTGGTACGCATGTATTATGAAATTTTAGGGACTTATTTTTTTTTGAATTCAACTAATTTATTATATTGTTGTATTTTGTTTGACAAAGTAGATTAATTGAAGAATCGTAACAGGAAAATGAGTAAGAAAAATTTCGTGAGAGTTAAATAGGGATATTTATGGGAACTTGTTTGACTATAAGTGGAGAAATCGCATGAATTTCAACGGAAAGACCCGAAATAAATGTTAATTGAGAAAAATTAATGGAGACGGGGAATCCACAACGGGGACAAGAATTTGGTGGGAACGGGGACAACTTTAACAACCCAAATGGGGATGAGAACGAAGACGGAAAGTACTTTTCTAAGTGGGAATGGGGACGGGGATACTACTCCCCACCCCAAACCCACCACATTGACATGACTAAATGTAATACTAGATTGTTGTGGTAGTGTATTCTAGTCACAACTTTTTGAAACTGCATATCCAATTAATTATTTTATTTTTTTAATGAGCAATTATGAAAATTATGTATCTTTTTGTCAAAATTCACAAGAAAAAGCACAAAAATAACTATATGTAGCTGAAATTAAATAAAAAAACAAGAAAGAATAAATAAAACATCTATAAATATATAAAGTAGACTAAGGGTGTAATTAATGCCTAATAAATATGATAAATTATCTCTTATTTTTTATTGATTTTTCATTACAAACTAAACCTTCTAATATAGCTCAATGGTTAAAGACACTCTCATAATATAAGAGGTCTAGGGTTCAATTCTCTTTCTTAACAATTTTGTTTTACTATTTTATTTTTCATTATTTTTTTGTTTATATTAATTAGTTACTCAAATTTTTATATCTATCTATCTATATCTATATATACTATAAAATAGAGTCTTGAATAATTAATAGCTCATATTAATTGAGATGATTTTTGTTAAATTTTTTATTTCAATTTCATTAAAAATCAACTATACTCTTTATCTGAATGATTAGGTGGTTGTATACGAAGACAAAGGTTACGTTAAAGGTTCGAGTCTTCTTGAATTTTAATTAATCTTGTAACATTTTTATAGGCTTAGAATAATTTTACTAGCAAAACACTATTATATATATTTATCATTTTTTACATTTTTTGGAGATTTTGTATTTTAATTTTCCCTCCCACGTTATACCTTCTTGATGAAGACAACTACATACGAAATAGTTGAAGTTCAGATAAATAAACATAGAGATATAATAAGAATATTTTGATCTTTCTTATCTTATTTTATATACATATACAAATGGATTTTGTCATCATTAATTACTTTCATTACTTTTGATCACCGATATATCTATAGGATGATCTACTTGCGAAAGAAAAGCAATGACTCATATAAAGCTTAGTGGTGATGGTTATTACAAAAAAAAAATGAAAGGTTTAAATCTTTTTAGGAGCATGTTGGTCAAATAATTTTTTTGGCATTTATTAAACATATTAGTTTTATAAAAACACTAATTATAATGATAATAATAATAATAATCTAATGGTATGGTTTTGGTGGCACATGATGAATAGTTCATTTTCTAAATTAAGATGGTTGAACCTGTGCTTCACACAAAAAATATATTGTTGTTTTTTTATAATATATAAAATAATAAGTTTGTATTAAGGTGTATTTGTTTTTTTAAAAAGAGACCATTTTTCCCCTACAATTTAGAATTTATTCTATTAACGATTTGTGATTCAATAATTTAGGTGATCATTTTTTTAGTTACATAGTAAGATTGTCAAATACATAAATTTGTTAATTAAATACACTTTATATATAACTAAACTGGACTCATTGTTATAATTTTATTTAAAACTGGATGATGTGGCGAATGATGGTTGGATTGGTGATGACATATAAGCGAATTGAATGTGATGACGACGCATAGAATTTAGACCTCTTACATAGTATATATAGATAGGTTGAGAGTTGTGACTAATATTAAATAGAGTATCTAATTTTGTTTACTAAAAGTTGGTTTATCTTTATACCAATGGTTTTTTTAATAATTTTGCTAAAGTATTTATGTTATGTACTTCAAATAAGAAGAAAATTTATAGTTGAACTTTTATAATATCAAAATAGAAATTTTTTTTATCATAGTTCAATTTATGACAAAAACTTGAATAAACTATATATAATAAAACTTGATAATATATGACCATTTTAATTATATGAAAATTTAGAAAATTCCCATTAAAGATAACATTTATTAAATAAAAAATATTATATTATATTTATGATAGACATACCAATTATTATTGCGATAATAATAATAGTGAAAAGACATAAAAAATGTTATTTTGGGTGAAGAAAGGGGAAAAAACATACAATATATTACCTCATATGTACAATAGATTTTTTACCCCAATAAATTGAAGAATTTATTAGGACAAAAAAACTAACTTTTAGTGTTATATAGACTAATTATGATTATGTTACTTTCATCGGTAGTAACGTTGATATGTGAAGAGTATTGATTTTGAAGGAAATTATTATAACCACCACTTTTCTAAATTTTCGATCAACGTGAATATAAAATGTGATTATGAAAAAACAAATGTTTTAGATTGTATGTGATATTAATTATATAACGCCTTAATCATCAATGATAAGTTACACAAGAATTATTTAATGCAGTGTTGAACATAAGGCCGAAAAAGCTCCCCCTTTTAATTGTTAGTAACTCCAAATATTATGTTAAAAAAACTCTAAATACTTAACACTGCTCTTTTATTCTCAGACAAAAAGTAATTAATTGGAGTCTTTCTATTTTCCCTTTGTATTCTATTTAAATGGTAGGTGGGAAAGGATGTCTGCTTCGGGGATGAAATTCAGACAAATGAGGTGAGGTAACAACATCTGATCAGTAATCCATCTCTTTTCACGGTAAGATAAATCTCTTAATGTAATTCTTTTTTTATTTTATAGATACGACCTAAAAATCAATTGATTCTCTTAAAAATGTATAAGATTCGATTGCATAATCATAATTTTGCTAACAAATTATTGTATTCCTTAATTAAACTAAATTTTCATTCTAAATGTGCATTTTGCTAGGATACAATTTATTTGAAATTCTCAATGGGTTTTATTAGATTTCTTCAGATGCATTTAATTTTATACAGTTTGGTTGCATAAGAAACTTGGCGAATGTGTCTCTATACATCTTAAAGGCCTTTGTTTGAGGTTTACAGTTTACCGTACATGAGCTAGAATCAACTGGAATCAAGAAGGTGTGACCTTTTCGTAGATTCAGCTAATCGTTTTCCAAATATTATATTCGTATATATTTATGTATTTGATTTTCCATAGTTCAAAATTATTACATTAAAAAACATGCTTTAAATTATTCTACTAAAAAATTGATAATTACTGAAATATTTAAAGAAAACCGATCATTACAAAATGATATATATATATATACATGTATTTGTAATTGTACTTTGTATCAGTTTTAGGATGGAAAAATTTAACAGATGTATGCTAATATAATATTTTAAATAAACATAGTCAAATATAGTAGTAGTAGTCAAATTTTCACTTTGTACAACAAATGACTTATGAGAAACTTCTACGAAAGAATTCATGAATTAACTCATCTAAGTCTTATTATTTAAGAGCAAATATTCTAATCTTTTTTATAATAAAAAAGTTATTGATTTTACTAAACATATCTTATAAAATGAGCTGAACATTATAAAATATTTTCCCAAAGTAAAAATATTTTTGTGGTTTAGCTCTCTTTTTTCAAAAATATTTTTTTTTTAAAAAAATGTGCATAGCACGGACATAAACACTAAGATAGATCCTTTATTTTTTTTGGTCGGTTAGGAAAAAGTGTTTCAAAATTGTTATAATATGCAGTCTAATTAATTTACTGAAATCAACGTAATTATATATAAATTATGTTATCAAGAGGACTTGAGAGATTGACTGGTCACATTACTCACATGCCACAACTCAAGTACTCAACAGATAAGTAGGCCGAATGAGGGAGGAATGACTAATAAAAAAGCCTAAGGTGAAAAAGTGTGTTTTTTCGTTGGTGATTAGAGGGTTGAGATAATATGTTAATGTGGGAGTATCAAGGCAAGTTGTTATTATATTTTAATTTAAAATTATGAAAAATATTATTTTTATTGATGTCAAAGTTTCATGTATATAATTAGAATTTTTATATATAGGTCGTATAGTTTATCAAATCAAAGGTGATTAGACCGAGACTATTAAGAATTGACGATAATAAATTTATAATTTTAAATATCAACTTAAATAACTTATCGTGATCTAACATGCAATGTGAGATCTAACATGTCATACTGTTTTATTTAAAATTTAGTTGCATATTTACCAATACATGTATTTATTTGTTTTCATATATTTACTCCAATTGTTAAACTTGATCGATTTTTTCAAGTAATAGTTAAACATTAAATTCTCTTATGTAAAATTTAGGTGTATATTTGTCAAAATTGTAGAAAAAATTGTGTTATTAATGCTACTATATTTACCTATACTAAATTAAATTAGATGCAAGACTAGCATTGATAATTTACAAATTTAGTAATAAACATGCATTATCTTGATCGAATGTAAATAATACGCGAAAAATATATTAACAAGAAACGTGTGTCTATATACACATTTTTTTGAGTGAAAGTACATTGGACATTTTATATATAATCACCATACATTAATAAATGAGATAATAGTAAAATTGGATAAACTGAGTTTGTAAATAAAAATAATTGTTTTCGTATTAAAATATATTATAATAATAAGAAAAAATAGTTCCGTGCGTAGCACGGACATGACATCTAGTGTGTAGGAAAATAGAGAAAGAAGAATTTACAGGGCGAGTCTTGTGACTGAGACCCGTATTGATGAACAAAGCAGCCACAGTGGAGAGTGGAATACCACATCCAATTGCACGAAATCCTGTCCATAAAATTACAATAACGATTTTATTATCGTCTTCAAAAAATACAAAACCATGCACATTAAAAGCCAATTTTAAAAACTCAAATTCAAAACTAAGTAAAAAGAAAATTTTCAGTTAATGCCCCTAAATTTAGGGTTATTTTTGTTGGTGTTCCATGATTAAGTTTTTTCCAGTTGGTATCCATATGATTTTGGTTTGTTCTCTTTGTAACTGAAATTTTTCATATCCGTATCATTTCGGTTCGAATTGATCGAATCGAAACACATCATTATGTTTATTGATCTCAACTTAGTAGGATTCTACTACTAAAACAATCAAATTCATACTCGAACCGTTCCGATTTGAATTTTTAAGGTAGGAAACGGGTTGTTGCTTCAGAATTCAAATCGACATGGTTCGGACATGAATTTGTGTATTTTAAGAGTCAAATCTTACTAATTTGAGGGCGAGGAACACGTTGGTGGAGTTGGATTTAATCAATTTGAACTAAAATGATACAAACATAAAAAAGTTTGATTACGAAATAACAAACCCAAATCTTAGGACAAAAAAAAAAAAAACTTAATCGTAGGACACCAACAAGAATAACTCTAAATTTAGGAACACTAACATAAATTTTTTCAAAAAAAACCTTTGAAGGTCTCCCAAGGGTAAACGATGCCGTCGTGGTTGATATCAAAGAAGGCGACGTGTTTGGCCATAACGTTATGCTCTCCAGCGGCTTCCACCCCTGCCAATTCCACCACAATTAAAAATTTTGTTGTTAAAAAAGCCAAAAAACAACACTAACGAATTCTATTCGTATAATTCGCGGTTAACTCGACGCGATAAATTTTGTACACCTCGTTGTAGAAAAATGTATGTTGGAGTATGTTGAAATGTACACCTAGAATATGCATTTTTAGTGAAAAGGTATGCGTTGAGATGTAATTGTCATTAAAATATGATCATGCCGTTTTTTTCTCTTTTAATGAAAGACAGATCTAGAATTTCAAATCTCACAACAGAAAACACCCCAAGAAAAACGCTCCCTTTGGGGAGCAGCCGACCCTAGCTGGGCTGTAGACCCCTTTCCTCCGCCGAGCCTGCTCTGCTTCTTGCCGCCGTTCCGACTGATCCTTGCTCCGCACCGGGCCCCTGATCCGACCGAGCCCGCTCCGACCGAGCATAACACCACCGCCGCCGCTACCATGGCAACCCAGAAGAGCCGCCGCCGCTACCATGTCCCCTTCCCCTCTCACCTCCTTTCGACATCCAGCCCACCAACAACTTCGACTCCGGCCACCTCCACCACCAGCACACCGTCGGAGCTTCGGGGCTCCCCCTCTTGCCCAACAACAACCCTCTCCCGGCGTCTTCGACTCCTTCTCTGCGTACTCGGCGGAGGAACAAGGAGCCGGTGAGGTCCCGGTTGGTGTGGATCCCGGCAGAGAAAGATCTAGATCCGAATCTCCGAGCGAGTGGGTCTCCGAGCAAGGTTCGGTGGCCACCCCAAACCGAGAGTTCCGGCCACTCCCCCGAGCGAGAAGCTCCATCCGCCTTTTTCTGTGTAGCTCCGGCCACTCCCCCCCGAGCGAGAAGCTCCATCGGTCTTCCAGCGTTTTTTTTTCTTTTTCTTTTTCGGTTCTGTTGTGAGACTCTCTTTGGCTGATGGGGCTTGCCTTGACGATGAATCGAGTTGTAGTTCCGACTTCGTAGATGATGACCTTCCTTCCGGCGGTGCAACGTTCGTTGTGCTTTACTCACCTCTTCTCTTGGCTTCCTTGCTCTCTCGTGCTCTAGTTTGTTTCGCTTTTGTCTGTTTTTTTTTCGTTGTTGTTGTTCTTGTTTCTCCTTGTTGTTGTGGTCTTGCCGGTTTGTCCGGTTGTCAATTTCTGGCCTCTCGAAGCTGTATACTTCAAATTCTTACTGAATCAAAAAAAATAAAAAAATAAAAATGAAAGACAGATCTGGAGCGTTGATTTATTAAAATCCAACGGCTTTGAATTGCCTACACATCCGCACCTGACACGTTCTCATATATATATATAGGGTTTGTTTGGAGGTTCAAAATAATGCATTAAATTGACATATTAATACAATTTAATGCAAGACAATACACTTTAATGTATTATTTTCGAAAATCCAAACGGATCCATAGGCCATAGTGTATCATGCTCGTAGTGCGTGACTTTCACTGATGCAAGCTAATTTTACACACGAAAAGGGTCAGAGACCAAGGCGTTTTTCGTCGAACATTAATTAAATCATATATTATATGACAAATTCAATGGACACAAAGGCGACGCACCAAGAAGTCCTTCGTCACGAGACACTAACGTTGACGCCAACACATCGCGGCGTCTCTAGCACTTTTTTTTTTGATAACTTAGGCATGCATGTTCTTGATCTTGGACCTTGGTGGCAAGGCAAGTAATTAAAGTGGTTGCGCGCGGTTGAATTGTTGGTGTAAGTATTATATATTATTTTCTGACTCAAACATAAAAGAAAGGCTTAATTACCGAAAATTACTTCGATAACCGTCTCCGTTAACTAAATAACACCTATCGTCAGATTTCGTTAAGTCCCCGTTAAAAAACATAAAATAACAAAAATACCCCTATTTATTCACATCCTTGTACAATTGTACCTCTCCCATGACAACTCGGTCTTAGGAAAATTAGATGCCACAAACCCTAGTTTTTTTAGGTTTGAGAAATTGGGAAAATTAGGGAGTAATTGAGATTTGGGTTCATTACCTGAACCCGATTCAATTTGGTATGGGGAACAGAGGTGAAAGGAAAGGACTCTCGAAGGAGGCGGCGTGGTCGAGGGCGGTGTTGGCGGGGAAGAAGGGGTCGAAGAGGGTGGTGGAGATGGGGAACAGAGGCGAAGGAAGGGGGCTCTCAAAGAGGCGGCGCGGTCAGGGCGGTGTTGCGGGGAAGAACGGGTCGAAGAGGGAGACAGAGGAAGACAGAAGAAGGGGTCGAAGTGGGAGTCGTGGTGTTGACGGAGGGGCTGAAGAAATTTTCAACCTATGGCATTTTTTGAAAATTGGATATGCCATCAGGGGCATTTTGGTCAATTTAGAAAAAAAGTAGTAAAAAATATTAAAATAATGACATTTTTAATTGAAGGAAGACGAAAATCTGACAATGGGTGTTATTTAGCTAACGGTGGCCGTTATCAGGGTGGTTATCGACAATATAATCTCTTGGATGAGTAATTTTCGACATTTGACCCTAAAAGTAATAGTAACTTTTCATTAATTTGGTTTAGTTAAATAATTCAAAAAAGAATTGAGGGTTTCAAAGTACTTTATTTTGTGATGAGAAATTTTTTGTTTTGTCATCCAGAAATAATGCAAATTTGTTTAATCAAGGCGTATAATGCCATGAGCCACGTCAAGCTAGCTCGTGAACCTTATAAATTCAAACTGAAAGATCCCATCACTTAACAAACATTGAAAAATAGGTTGTACAACATGCACAAGAACAGATCTTTTGAAGATTGCATTGGCTTTCTTATAAAAGTTCATCTGAATTTCTGAACTTGTCCGTGGTAGACGATCTCGTCGATCGGAGATTTGTGAAATCACAATTGGGGACATTAACAGAGAAAATAATCTTTGTAAAAATGAAGGGAAAATAATAAAAACTAATTTTACTATTAAATTATTGACATGTGAAACATAATTTTGTACGACTCTTAAAAATCATAACGTGTAGACGTAACTGCACAGGATATCAATTATATTATGCTCCACAAATTAAAGAACTAATAAAATCGAGCATTAATAAGATGGGATGTTGTTAGAAAGTTCACTGCTCTTTCCAACAGCACGGTAGATATTCACAATTTAGGTTCTTATCCCTACAATATCAGCAATTCTACAACAGAAAAGAACGACGAAATACAAGGACTAAAAATCATAATTGCAATTTGCAATATATGGAAATGAAATAAAAATTCACCAAAAAAAGGATTTCAAATCGGACCGATTCATCAATCGATTGGTAAGTGGAATCCGAGTCAATTTCTTAACCCTAGGCGACGCCATTGAATCTGGCGTCCATCATCATCATGACCTTGAACTCCTCAAAGCTAATACTCCCATCGCCGTCCGAATCAACGGCGGAGATCATCTTCCTGCAATCAGCGAGTGTGCAGTCATCGCCCAAACTTCTCATGACCTCCATCAACTCCTCGGCGGAGATGGAACCGTTGCCGTCCATGTCGTAGACGGAGAACGCCTCGCGAAGACTGGCCATAATCTCGTCGGAGTCGACTTCCTCGGTGTTAAGCTCGATAAACTCTCGGAGATCGATGAATCCGTCGCCGTCAGAGTCGGCCTCGCGGATCATGGCGACGATCTCCTCCTCGGAGACGCTCTGGCCGAGGCTCGACATGATCGATTGGAGCTCCGACGAGCAGATCTTTCCGTCGCCGTTGGCGTCGAATTTCTTAAAGACGTGCTCGAGCTCTTCGATCTGTTTCTGGTTGCGGCGGGCGGAGGCGGTGCGGGAGAGCGGGAGAGCGTCGCCGCCGCCTCCGCCGTAGGAGGAGTTGTTGGCCGAGGACGGTGATTTCTTCTTCTTGGAAATGCCGAGCAAGGATTTGAAGCCCGCCATGGAAGGATGATTGCGGAGAGAAACGGTTTAGGATTTTGCTGGGAGAGGGGAATTGGGAAATTCTGATAACTGCGTCTGAGAGCGATTCTGTTGCTTCTCTGTTTTGGGTTTTTATGTTGGGCTAAAATTGGCAGTTGCAGTTTTCGAGTAGGAAAAATCGATTCTTGTATCTGCGCCTGGGCCCAGTTGCACAAATACGTGAACATGTATGGGCCAGGAAAATAAGCCCAATTCGAGATTTTAGCCCAATGTACCAGATTCTCTTTCTCTTTTGATCTTGCTCCTATTGTGGAAAATGAAAAATGATGTTTCTTACTGAACATCCGGTTCACTAGCAACACAAGCGTGCGCGCGAGAGAACGCCTCCTGTGCGTTCTTAGTCATGTCCTAGTTAACGGTTCTCATCCCAACTGCCCCTAACTTATATTTTATACTGTTATGAGGGATTTTTTCAATGTTCGTAAGGTGACAAGTATTATGAGGATTCTACGAGTTACCTCTGATTATGTTATAAAAGAAGCAAAAATTCTTTATGTATGGTAATTAAGCATCGAAGAGGGTACTATTGGTGATAACAATTATGGAACAACAACAACAAACAACCCAATAATATCCTACCGAGATAGGGTCTGGGGGGTCTAGATGTATGCATCCATACCCCAAAACAAATTCGAGAGGATGTTTTTCGAGAGACTCGAAAGAGGCTGACACAAAAATAAGAACAATCTAAAAAATAGCTAAAGCAGAAAAAGGGTAGCTGCAAAAAGTCCACCCTTCTGACTATCGTTCCTCTACCATAATCTTTTACCTCCAAATGTTTCTATTCTGAGTCATGTCCTCTGTTAGGGTCAGGTGGGTCAGATCCCGCTTAATCATCTCTTTCCAACTATTTTTCGGTCGACCTCTACCTCGATGAAGCTCGTCAAATACTAGCCCTTCACACCTACGAACTGGTGCATCAGTTTGCCTCCTCTACACATGCCCAAACCAACAGAGTATGGATTCACGCAACTTGTCTCTAACGTTCGCCACTCTAACCTTCTCTCTAATGACTTCGTTCAGGACCGTGTCCAACCTGGTATGGCCGGACATCCAACGTAGCATCCTTATCTCTGTCATCATCAGCTGTACAATAACGCTGGCCAAAATCATCGTTATTCACCAACACTTTGCACCGTACAATAACGCTGGCCTAAGTACCATTTTATAGAACTTATCCTTTAGTTTGAGTGGCACTTTCTTGTCATATAAAACCCGTGACGCACCTCTCAATTTTTGCCAGCCCATCTATATCCGATGCTTAAAACCGTTGCTCTGAAGGACAAATACAAATTCATGATCAACTGTTGGTGAATAATGATGATTTAGATTCAGTTGCAACAATTTGTATGTCTCTTTTTCTCTAACTTTTGGATAATCAGTTTTCTTCAAAATACTTCGAAGAACGAGCAATTGGTGCACCAACACATGAAGATGTAGAAAAAGTTAATGACTATATATTGTTTTTCTTACATGGTGACGAGGAAGTCTATCTCAATTCTAACGATCTTTGCAAGACAAGTCTTCGTGTAGGTGGCGATAGAAGTGTTAATATGTCTAACTACTTGAACAATCTTATATTTTATGGTGTCCTAAATCATATATTGAGACCAAAGTTGTGGTCCATATTATATACTTCTTAGAAATATTGACCAATCTTCAGGTGTATGCAACAGGACAAGATTAATCACCACGCAACTAGACAATTATATCGTATAAGGAAGAATAATTTCAGGCAACAATATTGATCATACAATTTTTATTCCT
This sequence comes from Rheum nobile, assembly GCA_027886185.1. Classification (NCBI taxonomy): domain Eukaryota; kingdom Viridiplantae; phylum Streptophyta; class Magnoliopsida; order Caryophyllales; family Polygonaceae; genus Rheum; species Rheum nobile. Next base: position 5,217,264 of record WOAB01000531.1, on the reverse strand, counting down.
CGCATGCTCGTGACACCATGAGACACTACACATTTGACAAATACGACCTAAATGTCGCCTTTGTCAAATGTCATTCACTAAACCAATAAGTATAATATTTTTTGTTATGTATAATATTTTTTGATCGATATTCGTCTAATCAGATCAATTATAGATATCATTACTAGATCCGAGCAAAAGCAGGCCCGAGCAGGTTTAGGCCGAACCGTTGACTGTTTATGTTTCCCGATCAGCTGGACCAAGCCTAATTTTAACTGTAAAGGTATGTTTTCAGGCCCGCCTTCTTTTGCGAGCTGGACAAATAGTCAATATTTTAGGCTTTTATATTTTTTTTGAGATGATAATTAAGTAATATATTCTAATGTATCCAAACTTATATTTTTTATTAGTAGAACTATAATAAACTTAATAAAATTAACATTTTGTAAAGTTATTTTTCCAAAAATATCCTAAAAACACTTTTTATGTAAGTATATATATCTATTATATTATTATTTATATTATTAATAATGTTATTATCAGGGTCGGACCACCCGACCCGAAAGTCGATAGAACAGATTGTCCATACTCAAATTTTTTCTGACCGGGCGCGATTGCCCGGGTTCAATCATGACCCTTACCTGAAGAGATTAGTTAAAATGCCACTCTCAAATTCTCAATTATTTAGCCATACAACTTCCCATTATGTTATAGTTAAACATGATTACTTTTTAGCGCATAGGCAAAATTGTCTTTTAGCGCATAAGTTCACACGTAACGTGGTGCATGACTCACCACGTTACGTGTTCACCACGTTACGTGTGAAAAAATAAGGTTTCCACGTAACGTGTAGAGATGGTCCACACGTTACGTGGGACGAAGGTCCCCAGATAACGTGTGGAGCTTCGTCCCACATAACGTGTGGACCATCTCTACACGTTACGTGAGGAGTCTCCATAAGAAGAGGTCCAGACTTAACGTGAGGAGAGTGTCTCCACGTTAAGTAGACCTCTTTTTTTGATTAAGTAACGTTATACGAAGTATTTAGGTCTTCTTCGCTTAGTATCGAGTTTTACAATAAGATTGAAGTTACGATTGTATTGAGTCAGTTACATTGTTATGACCATTCTGCCCTTCTAATGTAAATTTATCAATCGAGCCACCCGACCGCTTCCAACCTAAAGATAGCGTACGTTTAGGGTTTATGGTTTATGACATGTAATAGTTATAGTATTTATTTGTATTTTAATGTTGTGTATGAAACATAAGATTGTTTTGAAATAGGCATTAGGGTAGGGCTACCCCCATTGTGTAGCCCAACTTGTATTAATCTTTATAAGAACAATACAAAATGATCATCAACCTAGAAGACAATACAAATTGTTCATTATGCTGGTTGACTACAACCACATTTAGCACACAATACATAAAACAATACAAATTGATCATAAACTTAGAAAAAATTAGAGAAAAGATATGACACTGCTTTAGCGTTTGAAGAAATTAGGGTAGTCTTTGGTGAACATTCGCTTCATATGATATCTCTGGTTTGCTAAATTTGCTTGCTCCCTACAAAGGTTGATAGTACATAAACAACATTACACAAAAGATACGACATTAATCACCTACGATGTACATCATTTAATAGATTGAAGTTATACCTACGAATGTTATCAAGATCTTTAACAAGATCTTGATTTTCCTTAACAAGATCTTGTTTTTCCTGCCATTGTTGTCGAATAACCGCGTGTTCCCTCTCCTCGTACATTGGATCAATCCACTCCCTGAAACGACACCCCACTTCTATGCATCCCCAATACATCCTTCCGTAGTTCCACTGCAAATCTCAAGTTCGGACAACGGCTTTCAAGTTACAATAGCATAGCCTATGTGCGTTTGTTGATGATTTTGATGAAGATGCCATTATTTGTTGTAGTGTTTGGTTTCCTACAAATATCATAAATCCATTAATATCAAAAATCAGCGTTACTAAATCGATAGAAACTGGAAGAAGAAGCTTACCCAAAAGTCTATCTGTAGGCGTCACTTGTGTTGGAATTGTTGTAGTGAACAAACAACCCTAATGCTTCTTATATAGTGAAAAGAACAAGCAATGTGTTTGACAGCTATAACCAGTTGAAAAAAAACTGACTAACGTGTTTGACAAATCTTTGACAGCTAATAACCAGTTGTTGTATATAGCTGTAGTCACAAGTCTTTTATCCTAAACCTCAAAACCCTAAACCATAAACCGTAAACCCTAAATACAAAACCCTAAAACCTAAGGGGGAAATGTATCACCATGTTACGTGTGCGCACCTTGTTCAATTTGAATTCACGTGATGGACAAGGACAACATCACCACTGCACAATACATGTATATTTAAAGACTTTAAAAAACTAAACACAAAAACCCCCCTTAAACCCTAAACACTAAACCCTAAACCGTAAAACCTTAAGGGGAAATGAATCACCACGTTACGTCTGAGCATCTCCCACACGTAACGTGTGGAAGATGCTCACACGTAACGTGTGGGAGATGTTCAGACGTAACGTGGGGATATGGTGGATGTAAAGCACATTGAATTAACGTCTTGTCCCCACCTAACTGAATTAATGGTCCCCTAACTTTATCTTCTCCGGCTAAGGACACAAGTTCGAGCCTAAACCCTCATTTGAAACACCCTCAAATTTTGAACACCCTCAATTTTTTCAAAAAAATAGGACAATATGAACAACAATGATTATTGGAACAACAATGATGAAGATGATTCACTTCCAAATGAGGTAATTTCCATTATTTGAAGTTAAAGTTTTCATTTTTTGTTTGGGACACACAGTTTTGATCTTTAGTTGTTGAAAACAATACATGATATTTGTTGTTTAGGTGTTAGAAACCAAGTTTCACATGCTAGATTTTCAGGGTTTTGAACTTGATATTTGTTGTTTAGGTGTTAGAAACCAAGTTTTACATGCTAGATTTTGAGGGATACATGTGTAAGAAAACAAGATCCACGTTACATTGAAGAAACAGTTTCACACGTTATTTGTGAAACATGTACACACGTAATGTGTGCAACATGTCCACACATAACGTGTGAAGCAGCTCAACACGTTATGTGTGGAGATGCTTACCACATAACGTGTGAAACTGCTCTACACATAACGTGTGAATCATGGCATTTAAGAACTGCTCATGTTAATTTTAGAACACTAAATACATAGTTCACTACTTGTGTGGAGATGCTTACCACTTTAACTCTACAACTAAAGATTGTGAAATTTGTGTTCAAGCAAAAATGTCTAAGAGACCTTCTACTGCAGTAGAAAAGACAAATGATATCCTAGATCTTGTACATTCTGATATATGTGAATTAAATGGAGTATTAACAAAAGAAGGAAATAGATACTTCATTACTTTTACTGATGATAAATCTAGATATACTCATGCTTCCTTAAAGGGAATTATGGTTTCACACTTAATAATTAGTTCACTACTTGATGATACGATTCCATGTGTATGCAGGCGAACTATTTTTTGTATGAGGGGTTGAACAATATTTCGCTCGATGATTGGAGAACCCCACAACAAGGGCAATCCTTTTCTGGTTGGGAAACACCTCATCAACCGTTGCCAGAATGGAACACACTATCTGAGTGGAAAACACCAGAAGAGATACCATCCTTCTCACTTGAAGTGTTTGACGAGAGTTGTCCGCCTCCAGAAGCATCTTTGTCTCATGAAGAGACTCAGATTTCGGCTTCTGCTAACCCACAATCCGGCTTTCCATCCCTACACACACAGCCTCAGTTCAGAAATGATCCAGAAGAGGATGTTTTCGTCTCTGCTGATTATTCAGAGTTCTTCATAGCAGACCAAATCTGGGAGTCCAGAGAAGAAGCATTTAAATGGGCGCGGGAGACTGCTATGTGTCATAACTTCTGCATCATAAAGTGGAGGAATAAACCTTTCATAGGAGGAGCCCTTGGGGGGACTTGGTTACCTTGCGATAGGCATGGACAAAACATCCGTAAACAAGCTGACCAAGTGAGGGAGATCACAAAGTCGAAGAAGTGTGGGTGTCCATTCATGTTGAGGTTGAAAGAAGGGCCGAAGTGTAGGATGATGACAGTTAATCATTGCAAACCTCAAAAGATTTTTACTACAATCAACTCGTCCCCAGGAAACTTGACCAAGATGAAGCAAGTGTACAACATGATGCATGCCATACGAAAAAATGGTATGTAAGGAAGAACAGTGATGCAACAATTCTTATATGAGTGTAAGGAGAAGGGATACTTCATGGAGCACAAATTCAATAAGGAGACCAATAAGATCACACATATCTTCTTCGCAAGCCCAAACTGATGTGAACAACCCCTGAAGTGTCGTTTGCAATTCGTAGGATCTTGGATTCCTCAAGCTTGTAGTTGAAACTTCTCTTCCATAGCCAAAGTGATGGATTTCCTAGGGCTAAAGAGATAGCCTTCAAACTCGTTCAAAGAGATGAACGAAGAGATCAAAGTGATGATCGCGAGACACCGAAGAGACGGTGTTTGATTTGCTCGAAGCGACGAGCTACGGGATAGTTTGATCCGTGGGATCGAAGGGTTTGATGTTGGGATTCAAGGAAGGAGCGTACTCAACTTTACTACTCAAATCAACATCAAGGTTACAAATTAGGGTTTGCTAAGTTTAAATAGCTACAAAAAGTAAGAATAAAATAATAATAAATCCTAAGAACGAAACGCAAACGCATAAAAATCGCTGACGCTTCCGCGGTCGCGGAAACACTTCCGCGGTCGCGGAAACACTTCCGCGGTCGCGGAAATCCTAAAAGGCGAGAGCGACAAGAACTTTTCCGCGGTCGTGGAAATACCTCCACAGTCGCGGAAAATACGCCGAAAATACCAAGTCTCAGGAACATTTCCGCGGTCGCGGAAGACATGCACAACTCTCAGTAAAACTCGATTTTGACCATCTTCTTGTTGAAATATTGATTCGACGTAAACTATGAAGTTGTAGATCTTTGAATCAACTTTCCAACGCATCTTGAATCTTCACGAGATCAATTTGCTAGCCACAGTTATGGCCGTTTTACCGAAGACTGTCCAGAACCAAATCGCCAGTAACAATTCCGAACTTGCACAAGAGTTCACACTTTGCTTGAGCCTTTTCCTTGGAGGCCTTTGATTAATTATCCCATGCATGTTGCTATCATAGACCAGTTGTCGCTGCTGAAGGCATTTCCGTACATTGTGTTGCTAGACTCTACATATGCAACTAACATGTTAGTTGTAATAACCCCTAAAAGTCCCAACTGTCGTTTTGTAAGCAAGACGTGTTGGGCAATTTCTGTAACCTCAGTAAGAATTATTTTTTTATGTATTGTTATACGTTTATTAAGAATATGGGATCTTAAATTAATTATGGAATGCTAAAAGCGTAATTTAGCATGACCTCGAACAAGACCCGCGACCAAAGACCCAGAACGCGAACGCGGGCAGTCCCGCGACCGCGGTTTTGAAACCGTGAGCGCAGTTTTGCCTGGGTAAACCGCGATCGCGGTTCTGAAACCGCGACCGTGGGAGCCTATGTTCGTCTTCCTTGCCTGCTTCCAGAAGGACGGCGAATGGTTTTCTTCTCGTGCTCCTAACGCCGGGGAGTGGAAACGGTTGGCTTGCTCGGTGTGGGATGAACTCCTTCTCCTCCATGCCTATAAAAGGGGGTTGTGGCAGCCATTCTCTTCATCGATCTCAAGCTCTCTTCCTCCTCTTCAAAAGTTCTTGTGTTCTTCGCCGGAGTTGTTCGTTGCCGGAGTTTTGGTGGTCGTCGGAGGTCGCTCGTAGCCTGTGCGTGATCCTTGGAGTAGTGGTGATACGCGGTGGTTCAGAAGTGGGGTGCAAGCCTCGTCGTCATCATCGGTAAGGCTTCGAAGCCGCCCTAACCTGGCTCCGGGATGGAGACCCGCGACCGCGGCTCCATCCACCGCGACCGCGGGCTTGGCCCAGAAAACCGCAACCGCGGCTTTGCCCAGCAAAGCGCGATCGCGGCCATGGTAACCACGGCCGCGACTCAGGCCTTTTTCCCTTCGTTTCGTTTCGTATCTTCGTTTCGTATCATATCTAACTTAGGGTTTTGTCTTATAACTCGTCGTCGTAGGAATCCGTACTCAAATTCAAGTCTCAAGATCTCGGAACCCGATCTCTTCGATTCGTCAAGTCTAAGGCAAGTGGCGGTTCGCTCTTGCTCACTATTCCATGTTTCCCTTGATTATCAATTAATTGATTATTAATTAAGATGGGATAAAAGTTGTTGTTTTTATGTTTGGGAACAAATTTAATAAAACAATGTGTTAAAATATGAATTATAATAGGTTGTATATATTGTTAGAAACAACGCTATTATATAATTACATATGATATTACCGTAATGGTTTTGGTGTGGATTTATGTGTGAACTCATGTGTAGTTAAAACGAGTATTCGTAGGAACGCTATGTACCTTGCGACGTCTAGTCGTTTCTTTATAACTGGTATTAGGAGGATTATGTGTAACACCCCCAAATCGTAACCCATTTGGAAAGGTATTACCGCCAGTGACCTCGGTGTTCCTTACCGAAGCCACCCAAGGCTTTACCGGTTTAAACACAATCATGAAACACAAATGATACAAAATCATTGTAATATTTAATTAAATCATGAATCCCGGGATTACATCCCAATCCCGAATAGGACAAATATACAGAGTTAAATCAAATACAACGGAAGTCTTTCTTAAAATATTACAAAAGAGTTGTGATCACCATGATCACGTGCCCAAGGATCTCAACCTGATTAAAATTATTAAAACATCAAAACAACTGTCATCTTCATAGTTAATCTAGTCTCCTCATATCTGTGTTCTATCTGATGTGCCGAATCGAACGGATGACACCAGCCCACATGCAGAGAACAATGTTCGTGGGTTAGTCTAATGAAAGACTATGCAAGGGTACAAAGCAGAGTGGTTCGAAGTAGTCGTATTAGGTTAGACTCATCATTTCTCGAATAATAACTGATAACGATAGTCAACCACCATACTTCTACTGGAATATATCAAAAGACATGCAGAAGAGACGACTCTGGAAGACTGAATCTCCACAGAGACCGACCAAAAGAGGCTCCAAGAGATTGAGTCTTAAGGAAATATGACAAGTCTGGAACATTTAAAGAATCACTCAACAATGATTTAAAAGCTGACTGAGATGCTTCGGTTCACGACCAACCTCACCGTATAATGCGAATCACCGCATAATACGAATCCAGATTGGAAAGAGAACGTACTACATTTAAGTCAGGACGAGTTTCCTAGCTGCACTATCACTTAGTTGCACTACTCGCCAGAGTACATTAATTATGTGCACTCGGGCACTTATCTTATTTAATTCCAAAACGATCATTACGTTATAAGCTTTTAAATCTCCACGCAAGAGACATCAGATCTCCACACAAGAGATATCAGATCTCCCCACAAGAGATATAGAAGGATGAACCTTGAAAGATTTGGCACTAGCGAGGTGCGCCCACCCTGAATAAGGGTATGGTCATGACCAGAGAGAAAGTATTGGGGAAGAATCCACCAAGTACGAGTTATAAAGAAACAGCTAAACCCCCACAAGGTATATAGCGTTCCTAACATTCAGTGCTAACTAACAGTATAAGCACAATAATAGTCCAGGATAAATCCACATAAATGCTCGCAAGGCGATCATAAATAATAGCGTTGTTCTAGCAGATATACAACCTATTATATGATTTTCCAAAACAGTTTATAAAACCTTTTCCAGACATGAACAATAATCAATCCAAATTAATTAACAATTAAGCAATTGATAATTAATGGAAATATGGAATGATAAGCAAGAGCGAACCGCCACTTGCCTTAGATCTGACGAAAGCTAACGAGCTCTAAAGACGACGATTCCCGGGTCTGATCAGGGACAGATCTCGGATCTCCAATCCTTCCAAATCGATCCCTTAGGCTTCAATTCGTTCTTGGTTGAGTTTCCCACCTCCTTAAGCTTCAAACCACCTCTAGGAATCACTCTTCTCTTGCTCGAAACAAGGCCCGAAGTTGCTCTCAAACCGAGCTCAAAACCAGCCCAACAATGGTGTTTTGAGAGAGGAAGAAGATGGTGAGGAAGCTACCTTTGAGCTCAATTTTCGTCCACCTCTCCTCTATAGAAAGCTCCTCCAAGGCTTCCACCTTCTTAAGCTACAAACAAGCTCTAGGAACCTCCTGAAAACGGATCGAAACAAGGTCGAGATGGCCACACAAATCGGGTTCAAAGTTCAGCAAAAGTCACGAAATTCAGAGGTGAAAACAGTGAGCTTCAAGGGTTTTCTTACCAACTTTCGATCGATTTAAACTTCGAATTGGGCTTGGCTAATCTTCTCACCCTTTTAAGCTACACCTCACCTTCAAGATGCAACTTCTATCTGCTCGAACGAATGACATAATCGTTCTTAAACGAAGCTCAAAGTTCAGCTCAGAAGCTGATTTCTGGGTTTTTGACAGCAAAAGATGGTGAGGAGCTAACTTCTGGCTTCTCCCACGACTTCTCCTCTCCTTTTATAGGCAAACCACGAAGACCACCCTGAAGACACGTACCCCATGAGGTGTACTAGCTAGACCAATAGCCCTGGTGAGTCACCTAAGCTAGTTTGCCAGCCGTGCCAAAATGCTTGCCAGATGCTGAATTTCTAGGCTTTTGACAGAAGAAGATGGTGAGGAACCGACTTCTGGCTTCTCCCACGACTTCGTCTCTTCATTTATTGGCAAACCATGAAGACTAATCTGAAGATAAGTATACCAAGAGGTGTCCAAGCTAGGCCAAGTAGCCCCGATGAGTCATCCAAGCTAGTTTCCAACTGCCTCAAGTTGGCTTGCAAGTTGCTGAAATGTTTGCTGATTTTTGGCTAAGGCATGGGCCGAATTCCCACTTTGCCCTTATTTACCTTAAGTGGTAAATTTTACTTAACCCCGGGTTAAATATATTTGTACACGAACGATCATTTAACCCAAAAATACGTTAACTGTATTTTATATTGCTCAGAAAAATATTACAGAGACCAAACATTACACCGAATGTTCGTACTTCCCTGAATTTAATCCAACTCGCAATATGGGCTTAAGAAAATTCGAAATTTATCCGTACAAAAATGAGGGATATTAAATTATGCCCTACTACTTCTGGTCATGACCGTACCCTTATTCAGGATAGGTGAACTTAGCTAGTGCCAACGTTTGGGATTCATTCCCAGAAATATCTCTCGTATCGAGATGATGTGGATTAAAAGCTGTAATGTGAATGTATGTTTTGGAATTAAATAAGATAAGTGCTTTTACGCACATAATTAATATACCCTCGGATGAGGAGTACAATGTGGAAACCGCTCGGACTCTTGTTAGAGTAAGTCTTCTTTCCAATCTGGATTCGCATTGCGCGGTGAGGTTGGTCGTGGACCCAAATAATCAAGGTCGTGTTTTAAACTTGTGTGAAAACTTAACGTTCCCAAACAATTGTCATACATTTCCCATAAGAATCAATTCCTTTGGAGTCTTCTCTTCATACGTTTCCCATAAGACTCACTTTCGTTGGAGTGTTCTCTTGATCATGCCTTTTATCATGTTTCCGTAGAAGTATCGAAGTTCACCTCGCATATCGGCTATTATTCGGGAAGCGATGGTTGTAACTTGATACGACTACTTATAACCTTTTTATTTGTACCCTTGCATAGTCTTTCATTAGACTAACCAACCGGTTTTTATTCCTTGCATGGTTGGCTGGTGTCATCCGTCTCATACGGCACATCAAGTAAATTTCCTCATCCGTGAAGGCTAGATTCCGACGTCAAAGGTAGTTGATATTTTAAGTGTTTTTCCAAGGTTGAAGATCCTGGCGTGAGATCACTCAGTTCAAAACCCCTTTATGGCGTTTATTTATTTCAAAAGACTTCCGCTGTAATACACATTTCTGTATTTGGTTTTTTGTCATCAGTTGTAACTTACGACGCTGGTTTGAATATTATTTGGTAACTTTCATGTTATTTAATAAAGTTTACAACATTATATCATTTGTTATAAAATCGGTAAGCCTTGGGTGATCTCAGGTGTGTATTCTGAGGTCACTGGCGGTAATATTTCCAAAGATATTTTGGGGGTGTTACATTAGTAACACACATATCTATTATATTCTTCACTTGTTCATGTAATCATTAGCATGCCATAACATATCATTATGTGTGCAGTTACGATTTGCCCTTCCTTGAATTTGTCGGCATCACATCTGTTTGGAAAAACTACAATGTTGCCGGGGCGTTTCTGTAGCATGAGAACGAAGAGAGTTACATGTGGGCCATACAAAAACTTTCAAAAATGTTTGTCAAGGTCCAACGAGCACCCACATGCTTGGTCACAGATCGGGAGAAGGCGTTGATGAACACCTTAGATAAGCTATTTCCAACTGCAAAATTCCTCCTATGTAGGCGCCATGTGAGGAAGAATATTGAAGACTTTGGGAAGAAGGCCATAGACAAGTTTAGGGGCATAACGTTTTCCAATGCTAATTCATTGTAATTGCGCATGCAGGCAAGATTGGAGGAAATATCCAAAATGTCTTCAGTATGTACAAAAAAACTGGCTTGACCCATACAGGGAAAGAATCGTCTCAGTATGGACCAATACAGTCTTCACTCTTGGAACTTTCACAACTAACAGGTTTGTGCATTATGTTTTTAAAGTTAACTGGTTATTTGAACTTAGACTTTTACAACAACATACTGACTTCAGATTCTTGATTGTAATACCGGGTTGAAGGGGCCCATTCCAGTCTTAAAAGCTTCTTTACTAGCAATGATGGCAACCTTTGCACTGTATTCGATCAATATGATGCACGGTTGCACATTCACATTAAGGAGATAAGGGGGGCCTTGAATGAGAGCTTAGAAAAGCGATTTACGCTGATAACCAAATCACATCTTTTCAGCAAGCTGCACTACAAGGTCTCTGCGATTACACTAGCACGGCTGATTGGGGAATACAAGAAAGGCGAAGATCCATTGTGGAACACTATATGCAGATGCCATATGAGGGTCAGGGATGGCTTGCCTTGCGTGCATGACATGGCGCGGAATGTGATGAACCAGGAACCAATTGAACATAGCTCATTGCATCCGTTCTAGAGGAAATTGACCTTGTCAGAAGTGCAGATGGATGAAGAAGAAGAAGAAAGAGCACGTAGAGTGAATATGTCGTTGCTTGATGAATTTGCTTCAAGCGTCTTCCCCACATTGCCAGTGCATGATCAACACAGAGTTGTCTCTGCACTAACAAGTATAGCACATCCAGAGCGGACTACTCTGTAAGAGCCAGCTAAAGTTAGGCATAAGGGTCGGCCTCAAGGAGCTCTAAACATTCCCACCAAAAGGCAACCGTCAGCATGGGAGTACATTGACCAAGAGATGGAGGGAACACCTCCGAAGAAGCAAAAAACAAGACCACCAAAGGAAGCTTCAACCATGCCATGGCAATCATGGGAGCCTATGCCTTTAGGTCACACGACGTTGATCAAAAACCCTAGGTGATATATTACCCAGTTTCCCAAGTGTATGAAACCACACGTGGGAGCAGTGGGCTTTAGGGCAGGAGCAATGGGCTTTTGTTCGACGTACCATGATCGCTACGTTGAAACAAGAGTATGAGCTATTCGTGCCAATTTAGATGTCCACGATGACACTTGAGGCAATGGAGGCGAAGCTTGCATGGTTTTCTGCGCCCAACATGCCTACCCCACGAGAGACGTGGTTGGACCTCCCGGATATGGGATGTTTGGTGGCTACTGCATTCAACTGTGTGTTCGTCTCCATCGGTGCTGGTGTAGGCACGACATATATGCATTTTGAAAACGACTGTAGCAATATTCGAAGGCTTGCACACAGCACAAAAACGTTGATATGTATAATAAATATAGATAGAGTTAACCAGAAATTAAACAACCTACAAATTAGTCAATTTCATACTTGTGTCGCGTCTTCAATGGTCGGGGGGTTGACGAATGGGTGTGTACATGGGAGGTACCAGCCCATGTAATCACCGCTACACTCATGCCCTTACTGGACAGGAGGGCCCATCGCATCTAGACTCATGGAATGTATATTCTGGGCATCCCAGACAAATTGAGCTATGTCGTACTCCACAGTGTATGTGCTGATGTTGGGGCCCATCCATGCCTTTACTAGCACTATAGGCGGTCTTGGAACTTGCTGTTCACGGCCAAACTGTCTCGCCACACGATCTGGCATGTACGGCTCTATGATCCAAAGACACGACAGAACGCTGTGGAAGAGCGATGAAGCGAAGATTTCTTCGTTGAAGTTAATCGGACCGTATGGCATCCAATTAACCTAAACATAATGGGATGTCAAACAATTAAACATACCTATCATCAAATTTCTAACTTAATAAAGAGAGACCGTAGATGCACTTACTCTGTCCGGAGTCATAAGATCAAGCTCTGCTCTGTAGTCTCTCATGCGGTTGGGCTTCTCTGAAAGGTCCCATCTACGAGCATATGTGATCGGCTGATTGAAGTCCCAGCTTCTACTCTGTGCAGGTCGGAACATGTTGAAGTATTGGTAGATCCACGCCTGAAAATGATGATGTGTACCAAATGGAGTCAATGAATAAAAACATTTATAACAAAATTCATGGTAGACAACAAAATTTTTATTTACAAAATTCATTGTAAATAAAGTACTATATAACAAAATTTTTACCTGTATCAGAGTATAGCATTTCGACATGAGCCTGGCCTCTTTTCTTGTGCACTCGCCCAAGCTACGGTACACGTGGGCCAGAACGCTAGCACCCCATGCATAATCCATGGTAGACGAGGGATCAGACAAAAATGTAGTGTAGTAGACGGGTAATTTGTGTTGGGACTTGTCCGGAAAGAGACAGGAGCCCAACAAGTGAAGCAAGAACCCAGACGCCCGCTGCTCTTCACTCAGCTGTTCGCAATGCACCTTAAAGAACTGAGCCCAAGTCTGACTATCCTCGAAGAGGAGACTTCTTGTGGCTCCTCGTCCGTATAATCAGGTTGACCTCTTGGAGCCCAAGCCTGACTATCCTCGTCCTACATTTTTTTTACAAATGATAAGTAATTCCATTTTTATCATACGCTCATCTTTTCATATATTAAGGCTACTTACCATAGGATGAGGTGCGTTCGGATAAAGCCCTGGGTTCTCCCATGGGTTGTACTGCATCTGATCATCTACGCCCTGATAATAGACGGGGCTGTGATGATGGATGTGAGGGCTCTGATGGAGGTGAGGGCTGTGATAGGACAACGGGCTATGATGGAGGTGAGGGCTCTGCTGGGGCGGCGAGCTATGATGACGGTAAGGGCTCTGCTGGGGCGGCGGACTAAATGGCGGACCATAATAGTTATTCTGATCCATCGTATCAGAATAACCATGAAGCGGGCTCGCATTGTAATCTGGGTACAACTGCGGGTCCGAGTCGACACGACCACCCGCCACAGGAAACGATGGCGATGGAACAAACGGCAACACAGGGGGGTCAACATTGCCAGCTTGCCCGTATCCTCTCTCATCCTGACTACCGCCCGCAAACCTACGGGATATCGCCTCTTCAGTCCGAAATGAAACATCCCGAACGAGGTTTCTTCTGTTTCTATGCTTCCTTCTCTCACCAGGCTCCATCTATAACAATAAATCAAACCATTTTTTCTCAAAATATACAATTCCGGGTATATACAAAAAAAAATTACAATTCTGGATACAGAATCAACACGTTAAGTGTGGATGTAATCCACACTTAACGTGGGGACTGTATCCACACGTTATGTGTGGAGATCATCCACACGTAACGTGGGTACAGTCTTCACACGTTACGTGTAGACTGTCTCCACACATAACGTGTAAAATTGCATTTTCCCTTTCCGGTAAGATTTCCGGCGACATTCCGACAATAATTTCAGATTCCGGCGAAGCATTATTTCATCATAATTTCCCCAAAATTCACCCTAAACTAACACTAATTAAACAAATCCAACAAAACTACCACTTGCATTTGGCTATTTTCATACAAATCCAACAAAAACCCTAAACACCCTTTCATACAAATCTATCAAATTTCAACCAACAAATGCAAATAACTACTTCAAAGTTACACAAAAACAAGATCAAAAACACTAAAACAATATGGATCTACAATAACCTTTCAAGAACACACTAGTGGAAAAAACACTTTTTGCTGCTCCCTTTTAGAGGCGTACATAGTTCAAAACGCCTCAACAACGACTTAGGCAATCACTTTTTTTGGTTTTTGAGGCGGATAATGCATTTATACGCCTCAAAAACATCTTTTGAGGCGGGCAAATTAATATACGCCTCAACAAGTATCCAAAAAAACATTTCCCGCTAAAGTATTAGAGGCGAGCCAGGGTAAGGCCCGCATCTAATGCTAACTAATTGAGGCGGGCCAAGTAGCCCGCCTAAATTAAAGCTTGTTGAGGCGGGCCTCTCAGTTGTAAGATGAAAAAAGTTACCTCTCAGTTATAAGATGGCCCGCGTGCAGAGAAGGCAAAGATATATTGCCTCTTTCTCAGCAGGAGGAGAGAGACCACAAAAACACTTTCTGCTCTAGGGTTTGTGCCATTTTCAGAGAAAGAGAAAGAGAAAGGAGAAGGCTGGGCTGGGAGAGTGCTCGAAGGGAGTCGATCGGAAAGAGAAGCTCGGGAAGACGAAGGGCGGTGACGATTCCAAGTCCGGTGGCGACTCGGTGGTGTTCGTCGGAGCCGTGTTCGTCGTGGTGTCCCTTGCGGTGGCGCGGTCTGTTGGAGTGCAGAAACGATTTCTGCGGTGCTTCACAGGGGCGTTTTCTTTCGATCCTTGTTCTTGTGCTTCCTTGTTATTGTGTGCTTCGGATTTCTTTAGGGTGTTTTGCTCTCTTGAGTGTACTCTTGTAAACAAACGATTAAGGCTTTGAATGCTTAGTGGATTGGGTGGATCTCCCTTTTTGAGATCCCGCGGATGTAGGGTAACCGAACCGCGTTACCAATTCTTGGTGTTCATTCTGTTTTTGTTTCGTTTCTGTTTTGCTTGAATTTGCTTGAATCAGATATATTAGATTCACAGGAAACAAGGTCCAAGGCTGCTGCGGTGGAAGTGAATTAGATGGAGGCGGCGGTGGAAGTCGGATGACAGGGATGAGAAGCGTTCTTCCTGATATATCAATCAACTCCATGATATAAAAAACCAAAAAAAATATGTAACACCAGAACCCCTAAATTTACTTGAATCGTCGCCTAGCCGTTGTAGTCGAACAACCTCTCCTTCCAGCATGAGTGGTGACGCGAAGACTAACGAACCGAATAGAGCGACACCGGCGACACCGATCTTGTTGAGGGACACAACGGACTTGTTGAGGCGGGCTTCGGAGGCCCGCCTCAATAAGGTCCTTTTAGAGGCGTAAAATGCCCGCCTCAAAAAGTGTCCCTACTTGTTGCAGCCCCCTTAGTTGAAGTGAACGGTGTTCGCCTCAATAAATGTCCAAAGGCCCGCCTTTATAAGGATTTTTTCCACTAGTGACAAGATCAAAAACAAAAAAAACAAAAAACTAAAAATAAAAATTAACAAGAATGATCATTACTAACCTTTCAAGAATATGGATCTACGTAACGTGCGGATCTTGTTGATTCGTAACGAGGAGACAAGCAAGCTACGTAACGTGGGGAGGGAGAGTTTAAAAGAGGAGAGCGGCGGTTTAGGGTAAAGGAGGAGGAAGAATAAAATTGGCTTTTAAAGCCGGAGAGGCTCCCCACGTAACGTGGGGAGCCTGTTTCCACGTAACGTGGGGAGCCTCTCCTCACGTAACATGGGGAGCCTCTCCTCACGTAACGTGGGGAGCATTTCCTCACGTTACGTGTAGGGTTGAGCACCGGTCCAAACCCGGTCCGGACCGACCCGGACCGTAACCCGGAACACCAAAAATGGTGGACCGGAACCCGGACCGGTCCTATTTGGACCGGTTTAGGATTTTGTTAAATTTAACTATATTTTATTTACATTTAAACATGAAAAAAACCTTCAAATTTAAATATAATTTACTCTTAAATATAATTTACCCTAAACCTCAAATGTAAAAAAACCTTAAACCCTAAAATATTAAGATTTTTAAAAAATACCGGGTCGGATCGGACCAGACCGGATCCGAAATTATGAAAATCCCTGGACCGGTCCGGTCCAAATTTCCTGGTCGGATCGGATTTTGCTCAACCCTAATTACGTGAAGAGTCTATACACTAAAAGACAATTTTACATATGTGTTAAAAAGTAAGGCCCTAATTAAATTATTCATACCAAGTACAACCGACAAAATAGGTCTCTGATTTGATAGATTTTAGAATTAATTCATTTTACCTCTAAATAAGATAGTAAACCTGTAATCACACATTTGATTCACTCGATTGATTATAGAAATTAAAATCCACAACATACCATCATACGTCAATATGTAATAAATTTTTTAAAAAATAAATATCAATTTATCAAGCAATAGTGTAAAATAGCTAGAAACATATACTCCCTCCGTCCCTTTTTGGTCTTTCTGATTTGATATGGCATATTTGTCGAGATGAGTTTTGTATTGTTAATATCTCTAATTATATATTAATAAAAATTATAATTTTTTGATATTATTAAAGTACTCGTTAACACGAATCAAACAAGACCCCACATGACTATGTTTTTGCTTATATATCGGAAGAAATTTTAAAAATTCTCTTCAACTATAAATAGTGTAAAAAAACGAAACAGAAAAAAACAAAACAGAAAGAAGAAAAAAGGACGGAGGGAGTATATGGTACTTTCTGAAGCTGAGAATGAATTAACTAAAGGTAGAGCAAAAACACTAGACTACGGAAAGAGTAGTAGAGAAAGAACGTATGATAAGAGCAAATATCTTTTGTAGTTACATGCTTCCTGAGTTTTCAAAACTATAAAATATTTTACTTTCTACTCCGAACAAATCCACATCATGTAACCACAAAATCATGTTTTTAAAATACAGCATCGTTGCACTTTAACTTATTTTTCACGGATTATAAATAACAAACATGCTAATTAGCTAATGATTTTATATTTAATTTACTAAAAGATTTATTAGAGATCTTATCTTGTGTATATTTATATATCTTATTTATTTTTCTGTTAGCCAAAATCTTTTATCTTTTCCTATAAGAGATTATCTTGTAGATATGAAATATTTTTTCTCTTGTATATTTACCTAGCTCGTTCAATGGAATCCCTCAGAGAAAAATTTCCCAATTGCCTTTCTTCCTATTTCTCATGTTATCAGAGCCAGAAACTTAAAAATACGACCTTTACCATGCGTTTTTCCTCCGCAACCTCTCGACCCACATATTTTTTTCCCTTTCTTGTTACTGTTCGCTCTTGATCAATGGCAAAAGACACGACTACATCTGGCACGACCCTTGGTGCTCTTGATTTGACATCCCCCTACTACCTTCACCCTTCGGATCATACATGCATGAAATTAATATCCGTGGTCTTGAAAGGCGATAATTACCAAGAATGAGAGCAAGCTTTGCGGAATGCTTTCTCGGCTCGACGCAAGCTTCCATTCATTGACGGCTCGAGCAAGCAACCTGCTGTTGGCACCGACGACTATGCCGACTGGTATAGTGTCAACTCCATGATGGTGGGGTGGGTTCTACATTCTGTTGACTCCACCATTCGACCCTCCTTGTCATACCCTGCCTTTGTCAAAGTGCTTTGGGATGAAATCCAACAACGCTTTTCCATTGGCAATGCTCATCGCATTCATCAACTTCGCGCTGAAATCGCGTGTTGTCAACAAAACGGCCAGACAGTTTCAATCTACTTTGGTCGTTTGAAGCATTTACTGGATGAACTTCAAACTTATCTACGGCCTCGTAGTTACTCGTGTGGTGGTTGCAACTTGCAAGTGCGACTGGGCAGCATACCTCAATACTGAACGAGATGAGGAGATGGTTCATCACTTTTTGATGGGCCTTGATGACGACTCCTATGGGACCCTTCGGTCTCATATCCTGGCTCAGGACCCTTTGCCCGGACTTAATCGGGTGTACTCACTTGCTGTCCAAGAAGAACGACACCGGACCATATCCACTGAATGGGCAAAGCACAACAAAGATGTTGTTGCCTTTGCTGTGCAGCACTGCTCGCCTTCTATGCAGAAGCCGACGGCGCCCCGCTCCGACTCCAGTCGCCGTCCAGACCGGCCTACTTGCACCAATTATGGTCGTCAAGGCCACGAAGTCGCATCCTGTTTCAAACTTATTGGATATCCTGACTGGTGGGAGGAGTTGCGACAGAAGCGTGGCGATCAGTCCTCCTCTCCTCAGCCCGACACCAGTCACGGTTCTTCCTCTAGTTCGGCTTCTCGCTCTTCTCCTCCGAGTCGTGGCCCGACAGGTCTTGCGAATGCTGCTCAACTCCCTCCAGGTTCGGGCTCTTTCTCACGTTCTCTCACAGCACATGACCGGTCTCCTTTTTCCCCTGCTCTTATGGATGCTCAGTGGGCAACTATGATGGATATGCTGAAAAATTACAAGGGGTCCTTTGATGACAAGTTGATGGGTAAGATTTCAGATCGTTGGATACTTGATACGGGGGCTTCGTATCACATGACCGACAACTCGTCTCTTCTACATAATTTGCATACCATTACTCCTTCGACTATTATCTTACCTGATGGCTCCAGTTCCATTGCTTCTCAGGCCGGAACCGCAGTTTTGGACGACAATTTAAGTATTAGCAATGTGTTATTTGTTCTCCAGTTCACTTGCAATTTGATCTCGTTTGTTCATCTGCTACGTGAATTATGGCTTCTTGTTACTCTTACTGACAAATTGTGTGTCATTCAGGACCGCATTACGAGGACGGTGATTGGGGCCGGTGAAGCAAGGGATAAGGTTTTCTAGCTTTGCACGGGCACTGGCAGATCCGAACGTGTGGCTGCTGCTTCAACGACATCTTTAGGGATCTGGCATCGTCGTCTGGGTCACCCTGCTTATCAATTAGTTTTACAGTTACTTGGAGTTCATTCCACTAGTAGTACTTTAATTGATCCTTGTTCTGTTTGTCTTCAATCCAAGCAAACTCGAGATTGTTTTCCAATAAGCAGTAATAAAGCAAGTGATTTGTTTGAGCTTATACATGCTGATGTTTGAGGACCATATCGGGTTCCTTCTAGTTGTGGAGCTACTTATTTTTTGACACTGGTTGATGACTATTCTTGTTGTGTTTGGGTTCATCTTATGGCTTCCAAGACAGAGGTGGTGAGATTAGTTCAGAATTTTTGTGTGTTTACACAAACGCATTTCAACAAATCTGTGAAATGGTTTCGCACTGATAATGCATGGAATTCTTACAACTGCAACCCTACTTCGCTTCCCATGATGTTGTGTTTGAAATCTCTTGTGTTGCCACACCGCAACAGAATGGACGAGCTGAGCGGAAGCACCGCCATCTTCTAAATGTCGCGCGTGCTCTTCACTTTCAGGCGTCCTTACCTATTCGTTTTTGGGGCGAATGTGTGCTTACCGCCGCATACCTTATCAATCGGACGCCATCCAAGCTTTTAAAAGGCAAAACTCCGTATGATCTGATTTTCGGTCAATCACCCACCTATGATTATCTCCGCACATTTGGGTGTTTGTGTTACGCTGCTGTCCTGCCTCATCCCCGCGACAAGTTTGCCTCCCGTAGTCGCCGTTGTGTGTTTCTTGGGTACCCATATGGCAAAAAGGCATGGCGTCTCTTTGATCTTGATTCAGAGAGCTTCTTTGAGTCTCAGGATGTCGTTTTTCATGAGGAACGGTTCCCTTTTACTGAGCAACCGCCTGCTCTGCCGGATTCTGCAGTCGACATGCCGCTGTACCCCTCTATTTTTTATCAGCCCGCTATGCCAGCCTCTGCGCCCGTGGTCGACGATAGGGGGAGCACTCTTCCTGCCTCTCCTCCTTCGTCTCCATCCAGCACTGTCTTGTCATCGACACCTACTCCTGCACCGCTCTCATAGCCAGTCGGTCAACAAAGTACATGGCCTCGACATCCACCGACTCGCCTTCGTGATTATGTTTGTCATACAACTTCTTGTCAAGACCCCCCCCCCCATTCTCTGTCACCTCTCCAGCCCCGACATCACCGCCCTCCCCAGGTATGCAATACCCCATTGCAAACTATGTTAATTACAATAATTTCTCCAGCCTACATGTGCAGTTTCTAGTTGCGGTTACCGCTGCCGTCGAGCCCACTTCTTACACTGATGCAGTTCGACAACCGGAATGGCGGACTGCTATGACACCTGAGCTTGATGCTTTGGCCAAAAACAAGACCTGGACACTTGTACAACTGCCCCCGATAAGAAACCCATTGGCTGCAAGTGGGTCTTTCAGATCAAGCACAAATCCGATGGGACGATAGAACGATACAAGGCTCGACTGGTGGTCCTTGACAACCGACAAGTGGAAGGCATTGATTTTAATGAGACATTCGCACATGTCGCTAAGATGTCCTCGGTTCGGTTATTCTTATCTGTTGCTGCGATTCGAGGTTGGGAACTCCATCAGATGGACATTCACAATGCTTTCTTACATGGTGATCTTGAGGAGGAAGTCTACATGCGCCCTCTGCCCGGATTCACAGCGCCCAATGGCCAAGTTTGTTGCCTTCTCAAGTCACTCTATGGTCTTCGGCAGACACCCCGAAATTGGTTTGCTAAACTTGCCTCGTCTTTGATTCAGTATGGGTTTACTCAGTCCAGGGCAGACTATTCCTTATTCTCCTATATTCGGCATGGAACTAATCTACATGTTTTAGTCTATGTCGATGATTTGATTATAGCAGGCAATGATCCTACATCCATATCCCGCTTCAAGGATTATTTGCATTCATGTTTTCACATGAAGGATTTGGGTGTTCTGAAGTATTTTTTGGGTATCGAAATTGCCCATGGGAAGGACGGTCTATTTCTAAGTCAGCGCAAGTATGCTCTCGATATTCTATCTGAAGCCAGCCTCTTGGGTGCTAGGCCCCCCGATTTCCCGTTGCCACAAAATCACGATCTCGGTCTTGCCACTGGTCCGTAGTTCGCCCACCCTGATCGCTATCGTCGTCTTATTGGTCGCTTGATTTATTTAACGATCACCAGGCCGGAGCTGAGCTATTCTGTTCATATTTTGTCCTAGTTCATGCAGAACCCCCCGGATGCACACTGGCACACAGCCGTTCGTGTCCTTCATTACATCATGAGTCATCCCGGCCAAGGACTCGTTTTGTCTCGTCAGAGTTCTTTGCAACTGACGACTTATTGTGATAGTGACTGGGCTGCTTGCCCTATCACTCGGCGCTTTTAACTGGTTATTTTGTCCTCTTGGGTGATTCTCCCGTCTCTTGGAAGACTAAGAAACAGCCCACAATTTCCCGCTCTTCCGCTGAAGCAGAGTATCGGTACATGGCAGCAGCCTACTGAGCTATAATGGCTCAAGGCCTTTCTTCTTTCACTCGGTTATCGCCACACAGCTCCCATGAAGCTGGTTAGCCAGGCAACTCTACATATCGCCTCTAATCCTGTCTTTCATGAAAGGACCAAGCATATTGAAATCGATTGTCACTTCGTTTGGGATCTTGTGCAATCTGGATGCATTACCTGCTTATGTGCGTACGACAAATCAGTTGACTGACATATTTATCAAGGCATTGGGCAAGCAACAGTTTAACTATCTTCTTCGCAAGTTGGGCATTCGAGACTTACATACTCCAACTTGAGGGGGAGTATTAGAGATATTATCTTGTACATATTTATATATCTTCTTTATCTTTCTGTTAGCCAAAATCTTTTATTTTTTCCTAGAATAGATTATCTTGTAAATATGATAGATTTTTTTTTTGTATATTTACCTAGCTCGTTCAATGAAATCCCTAAAAGAAAAATCACCTTTCTTCCTATTTCTCAAGATTTATTCAATTGTTTATTTATACCCATTCCTACCCCATGTATGAATGTATCAGTATGACGCATCATATATCTTCCTGTCGTCCTATCATTGAATTTTGTATAAATGAGCATCTTGGTAGGTACTTATCTCAACTCGGTAACTGGGTATATAAAAATTTGTGCGCTTTTTTTTTTTTTTTTTTCATGTATTGGATTATTGAGATTAAAATTGTCTAGTATATAAGTTTAGTAGATTATTTTGACTGGTCTATTTTTAATTGATTTTATAATAAATCCATTAAGCTTATGTATTTAGCCTAACGCGCATATGCGTTCCTAAACACATGACCTTCAATCTACCTCTCTACCTACCAGGCCCACGGACTTTAACAAACTACAGTAATAAATTTTTCCTTCAAGTAGTATGCTTTCTCTGATCTAAAATAAGAGTCGTTAATTTTAATTTTAGATATAATATGTATAAAAATATTTAGTATCTTTATAATTTTATAAATTTCCCAATCTTTCCACATAAATCAATTAATGGAGAGTATAGAATAAAAGAAATCAACAAAAATAAATTTCAATCATTTCATAACTCACTCTTAATTAACAAATATATTTGTCATCATACAAAAGTCACTTTCCAACGCATACCATAGAAGCATGTATCACATGCACCACGTACACATCACATTAAGTAGATTAATTGTCCTACTTATGAGCCAAAGCGCCTATATAAAGAGGCGGTAAGTTTCAAGGATATAGCATCCAACTACACTTAATTTCCTTCTCTTCTCCTATCCAAAAGTATTCCTAATTATTTGAGTGTGAAAATGGGGCTCAAGGGAAAACTTACAGCAGAGGTTGAAGTGAGCTCACATGGACACCATATCCATGACCTCTTTGCTAAGAGGCCCCACCACATCTCCCAAATCTCCCCTACTCACATCCAAGGTTGTGAAGTTCATGAGGGCGAATTCGGCAAGCCTGGCTCCGTTATTTACTGGAATTATACTCTTGGTACGTACTTTCGTGCGCGTGTTTATATATAACAAACTCATAATGTACGTTTAAATTATTATATTGAGTATCAACATTCAGTGAGTCTAGTGGTTTGGTACTAGGCTCCCTTAAGCGTTCTATCCAAAGGTTTCGAGTTCGATTCCCTGCTGAAGGCGTGTATGGAGACACTGATTCGTGTGCCAAATAGTATCCCGATCTGGACATAGAGCGGCTCTGGCCGATCGAACCAGGCGATCAATACCAAAAAAAATTATTATGTTGAGTTAGTTAGACTAAGCCCCGTTGGATTCTAAATATTAGAAATTGTGGTAGCATAAATCTGTACCACAATAAATATTGATGACGACGACGAGAACTTACAATTCCGACGATTCTAGACTCTCTTTGTTCATCTTTCTGATGCCCTGCAAACATAGAGAAATGCCAAAGGGCAGGGCTATGGTTCTTTTGGTCGAGAATTCAATCATCAAGCTAGGGTTAGGAATATATCTTTTATAGTAGAAACACATTAAATGGGCCTAACAACTTCTCTTTAATGTGCCTTTTAGTTAATCTCTCTTTAATACCATTAATTTAATGATAATGATAAAAATAAATAATGTATTTTTTACCAACACATAAACGACATACGACAATGAGTTAAGCACACTATCGTCTCTAAAAATGAAGGTCAATTTTGCAACTAATGTTTAACTGTGTGTGTAGATGGGAAAGCATGTGTTGCCAAGGAGGTGGTTGAGAAGTTGGACGAGGAGAACAAAACGGTGACGTTTAAGGTGATTGAAGGAGACCTCTTGAAGGAGTATAGTAGCTTCGTCGTCCATCTCCACGCGACCGACAAAGAGGTTAAGTGGGTTTTCGAGTACGAAAAGATTCACGAAGACGTGCCTCACCCAACCAAGTTGCTCGACTTTGTACTCAATGTCAACAAGCACATCGACGATCACCACCTCAAACTATTGGGATATTAGAAGATATTCTATCCTAATTAGAAGATATTGTAATCTAGATTCTTGGAGCACAAGATAGATTTTACTGTATAGGCCTATATAATCTCTTGTATCATTCCTCAATACACACAGAAATTACTTTCTCACAATATCTTCTCTCACAAATTTACATGGCATCAGAGCCTCACCGATCCTCAACCTAATCCTAATTTTTTTCCCCCGGCCTGCTGCTGCATCTTCTTGCCGCCGCTCTTCCACACCTGTCTTTCTTCTATCGTTACCATGCCAGACACAGACGCCCAGAAACGTACCGCCCCGGATGTTACCTCTCCCTACTACCTTCACCCCTCCGATCACACGGGTCTCAATATCTGCCCGGTGGTTCTCAAGGGTGAGAATTATGAGGAGTGGTCCATCGCTATGCAAAATTCGCTTATGGCTAGGCGAAAGATGGGTTTCATTGACGGACGCATCTCGAAACCAGCCGCCACCGACGCTTCTCTGGAGGACTGGCAGACGGTGAACTCCATGCTCGTCGGTTGGATCATCCGGTCCATTGATGACTCCCTGCGTTCGTCCATCACATATTTCTCCTCCGTCAAAGCTCTTTGGGACGATCTTCACCAACGCTTCTCTGTTGGCAATGGTCCACGAAAGCTTCAACTCCGCCACGACATATCTGTTTGTCGTCAGGGCAGCCAGTCGGTTGCAGCCTACTTCGACACTCTCAAAAAGCTTTGGGAGGAACTTGACACATATGTTCCTCCAAAGGCGTGTTCTTGCGGACTTTGCAAGTGTAGCCTTACCACTGCCATCGTCCAGGAGAGGGAGGAAGAACACGTTCATCAGTTTTTAATCGGTCTCGACGACGCCGTCTTTAGCTCTCTTCGATCCAACCTCCTCGCACAGGATCCACTTCCCCCTCTCAGCCGCATCTACTCTCTCGTGGTGCAAGAGGAACGCCTCAAGACTGTTGTCACCAGTCGCGAAACTTCTATCGAAAGCCCTGCCTTCGCTGCTCGCCGCTTCACCACGCCTTCCAAGGACGCTCACCCTGTTGATAAACACACCTTGCAGTGCACCCACTGTGGAAAGCAAGGCCATGATACCAGCACTTGTTTCAAGCTTCACGGCTACCCCAATTGGTTGCAGGCCAAGATTGATGCCAAACGAGGTTCGGCGCCTCCATCATCCTCTGCCGATAAACCACGGACTGCTGGACGCGGGCGCGGTCGTGGTCCTGGCTCAGCAGGAACTATGCAAACAGCCGCAACGATGTCTGCCCCGGGTTCGCCGTTAACCTCTCAAGACCGCCAGGCCTTCGGCCCCGCGCTCAACACCGATCAGTGGGCTGCTGTTCTCAACCTCTACAACCAGATGCAGGCATCTACAGATAAGTCCGGTAAGAATTTCCCTTGGATTCTTGACACCGGTGCTTCATATCACATGACGGGTGAGAAGGAGCTCCTTCGGGATCTCGTTGCCATCTCTCCGGTCTCCATTCAGTTGCCTGATGGCCGTATATCCACTGTTGTTCATGAAGGCAGCCTGTTGTTTGGCTCCCTTCGCATCTCTCGTGTTCTCTATATTCCAAATCTAAGCTGCAATTTATTATCTTTTGCACAATTAGCACGCCAACTACGTCTACTTGTTCTTCTCACTGACAAGCTTTGTGTGTTACAGGAAACCAGTTCGAGGACAGTGATTGGCGTGGGTAGGCAACACAACGGGGTCTATTGGCTGGAGTCATTCTCTTCGGTTGCTCAGGCTTCGTCTGCTCAGTCTTCTCTGGATTCAGTTCAGCTATGGCACCGCCGTCTTGGTCATCCATCGTCATCTGTTTTGTCTTCAATTTCGGATTTAGCTTTAGATAGTTCCTCTTTGTCAGACATTAATCCTTGTGATGCTTGTTATAAGGCCAAACAGACACGTTTGTCTTTTCCAATTAGTTTCAATAAAGCTGAATTTTTATTTGACCTCATTCATTGTGATGTTTGGGGACCATATAGTACCCCTTCCTCTAGTGGTGCGACATATTTTTTAACTATTGTAGACGACTTCTCTAGATCCGTGTGGGTCCTTCTGTTTCGTTCCAAGACTGACGTCCCAACTCTTCTCATGAATTTCTGCTCTATGGTCGCTACTCAGTTCAGCAAGCAAGTCCGTCGTGTCCGGGCTGACAACGGCACTGAGTTCTTACCCCTGCGGTCCTACTTCGCTGAAAAGGGTATGCTTTTCGAGACGTCCTGTGTGGCGACTCCTCAACAGAATGGTCGGGTTGAACGCAAGCACCGCCATCTTCTGAATGTGGCTCGCGCCTTGCGGTTCACTGCTCATCTTCCTATGGCCTTTTGGGGCGAGTGCGTGTATGCGGCCGCGTATCTCATCAATCGCACGCCTATACCCACTCTCCAGGGTCGTACTCCGTTTGAGCTCATCCACGGCAGAACTCCGAACTACAACACGCTACGGGTATTCAGATGTCTATGTTTCGCTGCTCAAAATCCAAAACATCGCAACAAGTTTGACGCTCGAAGCCGCAAGTGCGTCTTCATTGGCTATCCCCAGGGCAAGAAAGGTTGGTTGTTGTTCGACCTTGAGACTCGGGATACGTTCGCCAGTAGAGATGTCATCTTTCACGAGACACATTTTCCATTTGCGTCTCCACCACCGCCCGTTGCTGATCCTCCGCCGACGTCTCTTCCTGCTGCTGTGTTTGACTCAGATCAGCCACATCAATCTGCAGCTCCGTCGCCTTCAGCATCCGATGCTACACCTCCGTCGTCACCCGACAGGGGGAGTACCGATCACGCTCCTCCAGACCAGAATTCTGCAGCTCACCCAAACCAGATTTCTGCTTCGCAACCGACAGCGGAGACACCGGCGACTCGACAAAGCACGCGGACTCGTCTTCCCTCAGTGTTGTTGAAAGATTTCATGTGCAAGACTGCTCGCCACATAGACCCCCACGCTACACAATCAACGCCCACGTCAACCTCACTCTCCTCAGGTACGAAATTCCCAATTGAGAATTATGTATCTTGTGCTAATTTCTCTTTAGCATACACTGGTTTCCTAGCAGCTCTTACCGCCGGTGACGAGCCCACCTCCTTTCGGCAAGCTGTTGCTCATGCTCCTTGGCGTGAGGCTATGCAAGCCGAACTTGATGCCCTTGCCCAAAACAACACCTGGGTGCTTACCGACCTCCCTCCGGGAAAGAAACCCATCGGCTCCAAATGGGTATATCGTATCAAGTATAACTCCAACGGCACTATTGAACGCCACAAAGCTCGGCTTGTGGTCCTTGGCAATCTTCAGATTGAAGGAATCGACTTCAACGAAACATTTGCTCCCGTTGCTCGTATGGCCTCTGTTCGAGTTTTCCTTTCGGTGGCTGCGGTTAAAGGTTGGGAACTCCATCAAATGGACGTTCATAACGCCTTCCTTCATGGTGACCTGGCTGAGGAGGTGTATATGACCCCCCCTCTGGGTCTTACCGGAGTTGTCCCAGGACAAGTATGTCGCCTTCAAAAGTCCCTATATGGCCTACGTCAAGCTCCACGAAATTGGTTTGCCAAGTTGTCGACGGCCCTTCGCGCATATGGGTTCACGCAGAGCTATGCTGATTATTCGTTGTTTTCTTATCAACATCTTCAGACCACCTTGCACGTCTTGATCTATGTTGATGATCTCATAATCGCCGGTAATGACTCTGCCACTATCTCTCGTTTCAAGGCCTATTTGAGTTCGTGCTTTCATATGAAGGATCTTGGCCCTCTACGCTACTTTCTTGGTATTGAGATAGCTCGTAGTAGCACGGGCATCTTCCTCTCACAACGGAAGTATTCGCTGGACATACTCTCTGAAGCTGGGTTACTCGCAGCCAAGCCTTGTGAGTTCCCCATGGCGCAGAATCATACACTGGCCACTGATTCCAGCACGCCTTTTCTTCATCCAGATCGGTACCGGCGTTTGATTGGCAGGCTGATTTACCTCACCATCACTCGACCCGAGTTGTCATACTCCGTTCATTTGTTGGCCCAGTTTATGCAGTCACCGACCGATGCTCACTGGCATGCAGCCCTTCGGGTTCTACATTACGTGAAAGGTAGTCCCGGGAAAGGTTTATTTCTCTCATCCTCCAGCTCTCTCCAGCTGCGCGCTTTCTGCGACTCCGACTGGGCGACGTGTCCTACGTCGCGCCGCTCCATTACAGGCTTCTTCATCCAACTTGGGCAATCTCCTATCTCGTGGAAAACTAAGAAGCAAGCGACGGTATCTCGCTCTTCTGCTGAAGCCGAATACCGGTCTATGGCTTCTACTTGCTGTGAGTTGATCTGGCTCAAGTCTCTTCTTCGTTCTCTTGGTGTGCACCATAGAACGCCCATGCACTTATTTTGTGATAGTCAAGCTGTGTTACACATCGCAGCCAATCCGGTATTTCATGAGCGCACAAAGCACATTGAAATTGATTGTCATCTAGTTCGGGATCAAATTCAGGCCGGCAATGTCATCACCCGTTATATCGCTTCCGCACTACAACCAGCAGATTTGTTCACAAAGGCGCTAGGGAAGAACCAATTTCAGTTTCTACTAGGCAAGTTGGGCATGATAGATCCTCATGCTCCAACTTGAGGGGGAGTATTGGGATATTAGAAGATATTCTATCCTAATTAGAAGATATTGTAATCTAGATTCTTGGAGCACAAGATAGATTTTACTGTATAGGCCTATATAATCTCTTGTATCATTCCTCAATACACACAGAAATTACTTTCTCACAATATCTTCTCTCACAAATTTACACAAACCCTAAATCAGGATCAATGTTGACTGATATTATATATCTCATCAATCTGGCATGGTTAATTAATTTCAAGTAGTCTTGATCTTCCAATCAGACTAAATAAATTAAGTTTATTATAAATTTCTGTCGTAATAAGTTTTGTGTGGCTTCCATAAAAAAAAATTATAAGAAGTCTGTGTGGCCCTTTCTTGTTATGAAGTTGCCTTTAGCGTGCATTTAAGAAGTTATGTAACTCAATGTTGTGGAAAATGTTTAGTTGTGCGTGTTTGTGTACCATCTCAATATGTGTTTGTACTTTGTAAGGCCATCTTTAAAGGAGTCTTCAACTTGGGGCTTTTAGAATTTTTTAAATATAATAATGGTAAGCTGGCTAAAAGCCCTCTCATTCGTCCCAAATAAAGTGGAATATTAGAGACCGTCCCATGGAAAAGTAAATAAGGGCCTGTTTGTCCGTAAAAAAAATTTGCCTGGAAAGATGGCCAAACGACGTCGTTTTGGCTCTCGGACCAAACGCGCCTCTCAACTTTTGGGACAAGCAACGCCAAATGTCATTCAACGATTGGCGCTCGATCCGTCCGCTATTTGTTTTTAAAAATTCATTTTTTGATAAAATTACATGTTGAAAAATAAAAAATAATTAATATCATAATTGTAGTTATATTTTTCTCTATCTATAGATATCCATTTTAGATATATTTGGTATATCTAATTTTTTTATGTATTTTGGATCATTAAGTGAAAATAAATCATTTTAATATTATTTTTGGTGGTTTTAAATAAATATTTGGACCTGCTTAATTTCTTTATTTGAAAATGTAATTTTAAAGATATTTTAAAAATTTTATGTATGAATTTTGACAAGATTTGATATAATTAAGTTCAAATAAGCCATGTTATTATTATTTAGGACAACTTAAATTAATAATATAACAAAATAATTGAATTTAAAAAAAATTAAGGGTAGGTGTACTTCTATTTTTCAATAATGTAAATGATTTTTTTTGTCTATAAATAAGACATGATTGCAATTACACAACTCACACAAGAATATTGTTTTGTTGTTTATGTGTTGTTTTTAATTATCGTGTCATGTTTGTCGTTTAATATTGTCATTTGATTTAGTTCATGTTATTTTCGTATGTTGTTTTGTTTTCTTGAATGTATGCATTCCCCTTTTGTTGATTTTTCATCAATGTATGTTTTTTCCCTTAATTTTAAATAAATATTATAATTATATAATTAAAATAAAATATAAATATTAAGTTTAATATATGATTTTATCCATAATTTAGTAAATGGCATTTTTATAATTTCAATCCAAACCAATGATATAATTGTACATAAAACTTATCTAAAAGCCCCATCTAAAAGCCCCCCACTAAAAGCCACTAATATATCATGGGGCTTTTAACAAAAAAATACATTCAAATCCTCCTAAAAGCCCCCCATTAAACATGCCCTAATAAAAGCAACTATATGATTGGTGCAATAATTGGTACGCTAATGATCATTTTCATTCAATATTTAACGAGACTTCTATATACACGTACTTTTTTTGTATCTTTTTGTACGCTATTTGGTACGTCTAATGTGAGCGTACGTCATAAGAAGACGCAAATGGTTATTTTTGAGAAAAAAAATGGATAAAGTTAGTAAGTCAAATATTGGCGTACCAAAGTAAACTAGGATTTTATTTGGTACGCCTTAAGGCATACTAAATATTGGGCCTTTTAAAAGACTCAAGAGTCGGTACACCTTAGGAAGGCGAACCAAATAAAGGCCCAAAAATGGTACGCCTCCGTAGGACGTACCATTTGTTGGGCCAAGGCCCACGTATATGGTACGCCTCATAATAAATTTAGCGATTTAGATTTAGTTTAGTAGGAATGAATTAAAATTATAATAAATTATCCTAAAATATATGAAATTGTAATAATATACCTACTAAATATCCTTTATCCGGCCCAAAAATCTCATATGTTATACTATAAACTATGAAACCCTGAACCCTAAACCATAAACGCTATACCCTAAAAATCGAAAAAAATCCCTCTCACATAGAGGATGCGCCACCATGCGGCACATCAAAGGTTTGGTACGCCTTTGAAAGGCACACCAAACCCTCAACCCAAAATCCTAAACCCAGAAATCCCAAGAGTTTAGTGTGCCTTCTAGAGGCGTATTGATATGTGAGGGGGATTTGTTCCGGTTTTTTGGGGTATAGCGTTTAGGGTTTTAGAGTTTAGGCCAGGGTTTCATAGATTATAATATAATGTATGATATTTATGGGTATATATGGTCCGATGTTTCAAGTTTGAAATCAGGATAAGCTGTTTGTATGGCATTGGACTGTTATTGTTGTGAATCCAACGTAGAGCACATATATTTACATATATGCTCTAGTCATATTACCAACTTTACCCATTTTTTCTTAGAATTATCCACCTGCGTCTTTTTATGGGATACGCGCACATTAGGCATACCAAATAGCATGTGAAAAGATTAAAAAAAAGTGTGTGTATATAGGATCTGCCATATTTAAAGAGAGCACTAGAATTAAATAGACTATCTTTGGAGAAAATGAGGACTATATATGTATGCATCTAAATAACAAAACATGTACAAAAAACATTAATACTCCCTCCAATCAACTTTAGTTGGTGTTGTACATTTTTTAGGCAATTATAATTACCGTAGAAATTAAAGAGAGATGAACATGTCAATAAAAGTTGTTTTTGTTTACTATTTTTTTTGTACAAGCAAATACTAGACTCCTTGTTAGGTATAAGGCCAACCTAAATCATCGTAGTAGACGATCTTTAGAAAATCTCAAAAACGAGAATCAGAGGTAGAACTCACAGAGTAGAGTTCCCTTCTTATATTGCAAATCTCGGACTTAGCAGGCGAAGGCATGTTCATGGTGATCCAACCACGAATATGAACAATGTTAATGTCATTTGATGCTAGGAAGTCTGCAGCTTTGTTACCTTCCCTATAACAATGAAAGATCCGAAAAGAATCGAATCAATCCAACAGGGAAAGTATGTCAATAATAATTGTTCGTATTTCCCAAGGGATTTTTCATACTTTATTAACATAGTTAATAACAATTAAATTATCGCCTTCAACAATGATATTTATAATATTTAGGCGTAAGGCCTAACAGAGACCCTTGAGGAAGGCGTAAGCCTCAGTTTGAAGTATAGACGTATTTGGAATCTGCTTTTTATCAATATGTATAACTTGTGATTAATTGTCCCGAATGATGAATCCAATGTGAGATGTGAGATTGTTTCTCTTGGAGACATCAAATTTTTAGCTGAAAGTAATGAGATGGGGGTTTCTTCCATATCAATGGTTTGGACTTTCGAAAATGTTTCTTTTGCTTAGGTTTATTCAAATGAATGAATGTCCATTCTCTGAAAGAAGTAATAGCGGAGTGAGTTGGGGATGTAACTGTGCTAGATGAAGATGGTCAGAATAAGAGATTATTTCTATGGTTCCAAATATTCCACCATAATAAGCTAACTCAAGGTTAGAGGTGTTAAATAGATGGAATATATCCAAGCTTTCTCGAAAAGTGTTCTCATTTGAAAGAGAGAAGGAGATCCCAAGTTTTTGGTAGACTTGATTAAACATATCAAGTGTAAATTTGCATTTAAAAAGAAGATGGTTAGTATATTCATCCAATTCATTGCAAAGACTGCATTGAGATGTAACTCGATTATAGAATCTATTTAAATGTTCAGTAGTCGGAAGACAGTCAACACAATATTTCCATAGGAAAATTTGTATCTTAGGCGGTATGTTAAGCTTACAAATCCACGAGAAACTAATATCATTAGGACTCGATGTCGGAGAGATTAACCGAGTGACAGATTTAACACTGAACTCTCCATCTGGTGAAGGATCCCATATTATTTTATCAAAATTATTTGTATTAGGGATCCAAATTACCATAATTTTGGAGATAATATACAGAGGCAAAAATTGAATAAGCTTCTAGTAGTCCCAATTCTTGTTTGTGGATATAAATTGAGCGACTTTAGTATTGAGATCTTGTCCCGTAGAATAGGAGATCAAATTTTGATGTTCAAACAAGTTATCTTTCCATAAATTAATATGTGTACCATTTCCAAGTTGTCAAAAGTGTCATTTTTTTAAGGTTTCCATTAAGTTGAGAAGTCCACTTGTTGACTATTTCTGTTCAAACTCTTCCTTATCGGTTCAAAGAAAAAGTAATTATTTAGTTAATGTTAAGGTCTAGAAAAAACATAAAATATTAAATTTAGTGTTTTTTAATTGTTTTTTTTTTGAAGAGTGTTTTTAAATTGTTTTGTTATGTTTTCCATTTGCTTGTTTTTTTGTCTTATGCAGTCGGTTTATCCGATTATCAATCTTATCGGACTCTCAAGTTAGTAAATATGTCTAGTACATCAAATCTTTACCTCAATAAAATAAAAATATCGTGTTTAGTTTATAGTGTTTAAAAAAAAATTGTGTCTAAAGATAAAACAAGTAGACTCTGAAATTGTCGTCATGCAGACCCCGAAATGTACAAGTATATCACGAAATCTCACTAGAATTTAGAGGTAGACAAAATTAAGTCTGTACAAAGCAATGCAATTCCTCATACAAAAAAACAATGCAATTATCTCATTAGTTATTGTTGAAGGAATATGTGTCATTTAATCAAGATGGAAATTACTAATGATAGATAGGATTAATAATGGAGATTTATAATCCATATATTTTAGGTAGTCTTAGTGTTTTGCTAGAAGTCAATTATGACTTATGGGATAAATTAGATTTGACCCATTGCTATTTTATCCGGGTTCTATAAGGTCACACACAATAGAATAGTTGGACTAGATCAAAGCAACCCAAGGCCCATGGTGGGATAGGGAATTTCGGCTATATGGTAATATTGAAAGAGTGGATTATTCATCAAGTAATAATAAAGAGTTATCTATTTACTTGATGATATAAGAAAATATATCTTTATGAAATATAAGATATTATATCAACCATAAATATCTCTTTCTAGTTAAAAGAAGATTTATCTTATAAGATATATGATATTAGATAAGATAACATATAATATATATATATATCTTCCAAAGATATAATAAAAAGGAATTGTTCCTTTTACGTGAGATAGGCATATATCAAATGCAATTGTGTGGTCGTTTTACAATGTTCATTTTATAAAAAACATATAAAACGAACATTGTAAGACGATCAATAAAGAAATGGAAAAAGCCTCCGGATAACATAATTAAAATCAACACAGATGGATCCACCAAAATCAATGATGAATCTAGTTTTGGCTACATTTTCAGGAACAAGGGAAAACCACTTTTCCTCTATGGGGAGAAATGTGGTATTTCAACCCCGCTTAAAACAGAAACTCTGGTAGTACGAAATTCCCTAGTAAAGGCTTATGAATTAGGCATTAATAACATTCATCTTGAATGTGACAACCTTACCATCGTGAATGTCCTTAACCAAATCTGGCACCGCCCATGAGATATAGAAATGCTTATTTCTGATATCCTGTGTATTTTACAACTGTTTTCTTCAGTGTAGATTTCTCACGTCTTCCGAGAAACCAACGTCGTGGACGATTTCATCACGAAGGAGGTACAACAGGTTGCCTTGGAAGACTTTAGAGATTGTCTAGAATTTGTAATTCTCATCCGCAAGGATGCTATAGATTGAGAAACCGACTCTTCTGTGGTTTCTAATCTAATTTTTACCTTATCAAAAAAAAATATGCAATTGTGTGGCTTTAGGAGATATACCACCGAAGCCAACATATTGCTTTTAAGGGCCGTACATCCAATGTGTTGGATAGGAAGAGTTTTGTTGTTTTGTTCGTTCGTTATAACATACAAAGGCAAGACGATCTAGTACCGTGCTTGTGTGGACCAAGTAGATGAGTCACACTTGAGACTCTATTCTCCAGAGTGATCTCGGAAACAAGTTTTACATCAAAAGATATGTTACTCTTTCATATATGATTCGTATCAAGTTTATGCATGAGATCCTAAGTTAAATGTTAGAAAACTGTTTTATGAAATTCCGCTTAAAGCATCTAAAACCTAACAATTGTACGTTTTATGATAAATGTATTTGATTAGAGAGAGTACTTTCTTTGGAAATGAATACTAGCTCTTGAAATATATTGTTGATATGTTACTTGTTGCTTTAAAGATATGTTTATCTAGAGATAAAACTACATTGCTCGATAAAATTGAGCTAATATTCTTTCATTCCTTGTAAATAAGATTTCTGAACTTATCTTATTTGCTCATAAGTCATAATAAATAGAAACAAGCTATAACCCTTTAAATTCCTCTTAATTTCTTACAAAAACTTATTTTACTCCTTTTTACGTAATAATCGCACTTAAGTGTACACAACTTATCATGTACTTAATCTTCTATATATATTTAAAAGTTAGCATTCTAGGTCATTGAATGCTAACTTTTAAAGATGAATTAGTTTTTTTCTTCTTCTTTTCATGCCTTATTTATTTAGCTCACAATTTAAACAATTTCTCAAATTCAAAAAGTATTAAAGTAACAATTTCATATATTAACAATTATATTAATAATCTATAATCTTCTATATAATATAAAAAAAAATTGATTTATAATTATATACAATTACTACATAATAATCAATTAAAAAGTCCTCATTTTCATGTGATTGTATAATTCTTATATCTTTACATTAAATTTTCAACATAGTTTAATTTATATTTTTATTAAACATGAAAAACAATCAAAATACCATCATTAGAAGACCTTCGTATCTTTTTGAGAAATTGAAAAATATTAAATAAAAAAATTAATAGACCAAATCAGTATTGGTGATTAGAAGTTATTATATAACCAATTATTAATTGAATTTATAGACATAACATCTCTTTTAAAACTATAAAATACTATATGTATGATATGATTTTATTCTTTTTTTTAATTTCAATTAAGAATAATTAATATAGTGTAATTGCATGAAATAAGTTTATAGCTCCCAAAAACCGAAAAAATTGACACAAATCCGTTCTTTTGTATCACATAATAAATCTTTTATATTAAGGATATTTATTGTTACCAACCAATTGAATCATAAATACTTAAAATTAGGAAATAGACAACCTATAAACATAATAATTTTACCTTTATTATCGTGATTATGCCAAAATAAGTGTATGAATGGAGAACAATTCTTCAATACATTTACCACCTAAATTGTGTAATTTACACGAGACTTTTCAAATTCCATTGGTGTTTCATGCCAATGGGCAATGCATTAATAACAATATTTTAGTTTTATCGTATTTAAATTTCACCATTCAAGTATATTTATTCATAATAATAAAGGGAAATGAAAATATTGTAACATTTGTGACTCTTCATTCACCATTAGAGGTTCATGTCTATGAGTAATTACATCAATTTAGACAATGGATAAATGTATTCATAACTAGTTAATTCTATACGCATTTAATCGGCAATTTAAATATATTTTATTCTCTTTAAGTAGTTGATAGCAGATGAATTGATCTTCTGGAAACCCGACCAAAATTACCAATGATGAAAGGATGTAGCTCAAGATGAAGGTGGGTCATTTTCTATTTTTACGGTTATGCTACAGTAGTTGTTCCAAGTATGATTTTTGTTTTACGGGAATCTGTTTATTGATATAAGATTATGAAAATCAATTAAATAAATTTAATTTTATTCTTGAAATGTGATGTTTTTTTTGCTATATATGGCATGTTTAAGTGTTTATTATTGTAGAAATACATGAAGGCCAAACTCCTCACAAAGATTGACGATTTAGGAAGAATACATTTCCACACCAAATTGACCGGCCAACTATGGAGGCAAGTAAGCCACATAAGATCCTAATTGAAATCAAGTTGTGTAGATTTATGATTTGTGAATGATCATGCCAAGAGTTTCTCAAAGTTGGACATCTTTAAATGGTAAAACATATATTCTTGAAATAATTAAATCATTCATTTTTCTATATATATCCAATATATTATATTATTGGTTGAAAATTTACAGTAATTTATATTTAATATTTATTTATTTCTAAATAATTAGACTTTCTAACATTTTTATATATTTAATCATACAGACTTTTACGGATTAATTTCTTCACAAAAATACAAGTATCATATCAAATGAAACGTACGTATGTGTAGGTATTACTTCTTTATACCAATAACATATTCACGATTTCGTTTTCTTAAACTATTTTAATTACATTTGTAATTTATTTATATACTTATACGAACTATTTATGATATAATAGTTCTTGGGGTGTTTTCTTTTACTACAAACAAAATTGTATATGTAATCCATGTAAGAGAGTGACAAAACCAAAACACACACATGACAATACCAAA